>CM031237.1:148575536-149929443 GCA_018340775.1 Taxus wallichiana var. yunnanensis
TCTAGTTTAGTAGGAAGTTTGACTCAAGAAAATCCCATAAGAATACGGCTTATTTTAATACTTTGAAGTCATGGACTAGACTAAAAAGGGAAGGCATCATCAAGGGGAGGTGAGAATCAAACTATGTGAGCTTGATTGTTATTATGAGGTGTAGGAAACATAGTGTATGTAGTGGTAAGTGAGCTCAGGGACGAGCGGCGGGTAGATAAGAAGTGATATAACACTAATTTCAACAGTAGAATGGTCGAAGATGCAAGGCATTAAGGGGCTCAGGCTCAGGTTTACCATTAAGCGAAGCTAAATGATAAGCGCCTGATCCATAGGTGTGAGTGATTATGTAAGGCCCAATCCAATTGGGAGCAAATTTTCCACGTTTGCTCTTTTCTAGTTTGGTTACATGTTGATTCTCTTTGAGGACAAGATCACCAACCTTAAAGGTACGCTCATGAAGTCGCTTATCATAAGCACGTTTAATGCGTTTTTGATAGATTTGAAGGTGATCAAGAGCTGTAAGACGGCGTTCGTCAAGAAGCTCAATTGGGCTAACGCTCTTGGCGGAAATCATCGTTGGTAAGAATATCACGAAGAGATATTCTAAGGGAGGGTATTTGTATTTCGAGAGGAAAAACAGCCTCGGTGCACCGTATACCAAAGAAAAGGTGTGGCATTAGTAAGAATGTACGAATGCTAGTATGATAAGCCCAAAGGGCAAAGGGAATGTGATCGTGCCAATTTCTTAGGATTCATTGACAACTTTCATGAGGATTTTGGTTAGTGTTTTATTAGAGGACTCGGCTTGCCCATTGGCTTGTGGATAGTAGGGTGATGAGAAACTAAGTTTGATACCAAAGTTGTCGCAAAGGTCTTGCAACAACTTGTTTTTAAAAGATTTACCATTATCTGTTATTAGGCGATGAGGAATACCAAAACGACAGATAATGTAATGGTTAATGAATTCGACAATTTTTTCTTTTTTGATTGAAATGAGTGGAATAGCCTCCACCCATTTTGTGTAATATTCGGTCACTGTGATTATCCAACGGTGACGTTGTGAAGAGGTTGGGTGAATCTCACCAATAAGGTCTAAACCCCATTGGGAGAAGGGCCAAAGATCTCGAGCGACCTGGAGCGGGTGGCTAGGAGTATGTTGAAGGTTGGCATGTTGTTGACACATAACACAACGCTTGACATATTCGTAGCAGTCGTTATTGAGAGTAGGCCAATAATAACCAAGGCGAAGGATTCGTTTGGCCACGGCAAGGCCGCTGAAATGTCCACCACAAATACCGTCATGGACTGTTGGATGGTATGAGTGGCCTCCGCGCGCCTTGGATTAGGCAATGAAGGAGGATGCCATCAAAGCCACGTTTATAGAGGAGTCCCCCCATGACAACATAACGTGAAACACTTTTAAGAAAAGCACGTTTGCCGTTACTAGTAAGGTCAGGTGGGAGGAAAGAGATTGTAAGGTAGTCGTGAAATCCGGGTATCCTGCGAACTAGTAGACATAGTATTTATCATACAAACTACTGGGGTTGAATAGGATGGTGCAAAAAGTTGTTGGACCACAACGAACAATTCAGAGTCAGTTGGTGCGGTGGGAATTTGCGAGGCTAGGCAAGCCATAGTGTCCGCAAATTTGTTAGTGGAGCGTGGAATGGTTTGTATAGAATAGTGAGTAAATAAGGCTAGAAGTGAATCCACGTAGTGTTTGTATTTTTGAAGTTCCTCATTTTTGCATTGGTAGACGCCCATAACTTGATTGACTACCAATTGAGAGTCGCCAAAAATGTTGATAGATTCGATCCCTAAGTGTAACGCAACTTGGAGACCCAGAACAAGGGCCTCGTATTCCGCTGTATTATTAGTGCAAGGGAAATCGAGTCGGAATGAAAGAGGCATAGGTTCAGCGTCGAGAGGAATGAGAACAACGCCGGCTCCTCCACCGCGCTGGCATTTAGATCCATCAAAGAAGAGGGTCATTGGGTACGACTCCTCCATGAGGGAAAGAGTAGCGATGAGTTCGTCGGGAAATGTGAAATTGGTAAATTGTTCCCCAGGTAAAGGAGCTTCCGCAAGTTGGTCTGCAATGGTTTGTCCTTTGATTGATTTCTGGTGGACAAACTCAAGGTCGAGGTCGGCGAGAAGCATGAGCCATCTGGCAATGCGTTGGTTCAGATGAGGTTTGGCATACATGTAATGGATGGGGTCTGTATTGGTGATGACGAAAGTCTTGTGATTTAGAAGGTAGTGTCGGAGTTTGGTGGCCACGAATGATAGGGCAAGGCACAATTTTTCTACATGTGTGTACCTAGTCTCATAATCCACCAAAGTACGACTTATATAATAAACGGCTTGTTCACGATTCTCAGATTTACGATGTGCAAGCATGGCTCCTACAGCGTGGTCGGTGGCGGAAAGGTAAAGGTAGAAAGGGCGGTCGTCTTGGGGTGGGATAAGCACGGGTGGCTGCAAGAGATAAGATTTGAGAGCTTCAAAGGCTTGGCGACACTCCTCACTCCATTGAAAGGAAATGTCCTTCTTAAGGAGGTGATGGAAAGGTTGACATCGATCCGAGAGTTGGGAGATGAAACGTCGGATAGATTGGAGCTTACCTTGTAAACTACGCAATTGTTTGAGATTTTTGGGTGGGGGCATTTCTAGGATAGCTTTGACTTTAGATGGATCGACCTCAATGCCACACAAAGAGATGATAAAGCCAAGAATTTTTCCCGAAAGAACACCAAAGACACATTTCTTCGGTTGAAGGCGGACAGAATATTGTAACAGGTGATCAAAAATAATGGTTAAAACATCGAGATGTTCACTACGATGTTTAGACTTGCCACGAAGATCGTCGACGTAATCTTCAAGGATAGTGTGCATAATGTCATGAAAAATGTAGGTCATAGCCCGCGATAGGTTGCACCGGCGTTCTTAAGGCCAAAGCGGCATGACACGATATGAAGGTTCCCAAGGAGTTATGAAGGCGATTTTGTGTTGATCGGCGGGGCAGCAAAATTTGGTTGTATCTGAAAAGCCATCCATGAGAGAGAGCATCTCATGACCTGCGATTAGATTAACAAGTTGGTCAATCCTAGGTAAGGGAAGTCATCCTTAGGGCAAGCGAGGTTAAGATCCCGGAAATCTGTGCATATCCGAAGTCCCCCTGTCGCTTTAGTGACAGGTACGATGTTAGAAATCCATTGAGGATAGTCAATAGGCAAGATGAAGGAAACAGAAAGGAGTCATTGGAGCTCCTCTTTGACCAAGAGAGCAATGCGTGGATGCATTTTCTCAATTTACTGTTTGGGCCCTGGTTTGGAATCGGGGTTTAGGGTGATGTTATGGACGGCGATGGTAGGATCAATTCCTGGCATGTCAGCGTAAGACCATGCGAAAGCTTGATTGCGAGCACGGAGAAAGGTAGTAAAGGCGGCTTGTTCTGATGTGTTAAGGGATTGTCCAATCTTCACAATGTGAGGATCCTCCTCCATGTGGATGTTGATTTCTATGGTAGATTCGTTCAGCATGGTTTGGGTTTCAGATGGTAAGGCTCGTTGAATATAAGAATCATCCGCGCCAAGGTAAGTGAGGATGGAGTCGTCATCCTGGCATTCAACAACATTAATCAAAGGCGAATCCTCTTGATCATGTATGCGGATACGAAGGGGAAGAGTTGATAAGTGAGAGGACCTATGAAGATAGCATTTATGAAAAAAAAAAAAAAGTTAGGGGATGGATTCGGGATCTATAGATTGTGTGGGTGATGATGGCAAAGTGGGTGATGACGGTTTGGTAGGGCGGCGTCTTCTTCTTTGAGATACGGTGACAGGAGGTGTCTCCTGTGTAGGTGTTTCGGGAAAACCGAGACCACTGCGATCATTATGTTTACGGGTAGTCACGGGAATGAGTGTATGTCGGCCTTGTTCGTAAAGGCCAAAACCAAAGCCTTTCCACGCACAACGAGTCAAGAAGGTGAGGGCGAAATGACGATTTGTCAAGTATTGAAAATCGGATTGGAAGGAACCACACCAAGAGGAGGTTCGGCGGGGGTAATGGAGGATGCGTCAACACCCCCATACGTTAGGTTAGTGCGGCTGATGGGGTGGTCGTAAGAGATTACCTCCCCCACGCGACGGTCATAGGTGGGATGTGCATGTAATTGTCCATACTCCTGCGGGGTAGGGAAAGAACTAACGTTATATAGGCGGTACTCCCCCAGCGTAAGGTGCTGAAAAACATCTACTAAGGGGTCGGAGGTTGGAATGTTAGCTGCGGGAAGGGAAGTGGTTTTTGCGATGGTGGTTTCATCAGTTGAAGGCGTAGGCGCGGTTGAGGTGGATGGTTGAGGTACATTTGAAGAGGATGGTTGGGTTGAATGTATGGGTGTCTTGATTGGTATAAGCACATCGTTAGCGTGGTATAACATATTGCAGGTTTTAAAGGGGGGAGGGTCAGCTTTTACGGTGTAAGACTTCCCCTCGTACTCAAATTTTATGCATCTATGTAATGTTGAGGGAACACATCCCATGGCTCGGATCCAAGGACGACCCAGCAATATATTATATTGGAACTCTCCCTCCAAGACATAGAAGAGTTCGGGTAAAGTACGTGGTCCTACCCGAATGTTGAGGATCACGGTGCCTAAGGTAGAAGTAATAGCGTCATTGAATGACCGCAACATGATGGGGTTGGCACACATGCAACTAGAAGGGATATTCATTTGTTGGAAGGATTTTGAAGAGATGATGTTTAGGCTAGCACCCCCGTCAATCATAACACGACGTACCCGAATGTCCCGGATGTAAGCTGAGATGAAAAGAGCAGGGTCAGGATCTTCTGTACCAAAGTCAACAATTTCGTCTTCGGAGAAACTGACTGCAGCAACTTGTTGTACAGAGACAGAAGTGGTTGGGGCAGTGGGTTGTTTGGTGAGAGAAGCAACGTGATTGGGTGTTAGAATGGAGGCGACAGGAAGGGTTTCATTAGGTAAAACCTCTATCCCTTGAAGGATCTCAACGAGAGCTTGTCGATGAGATTCAGAAGTCTGAATGAGATCATACAATGTCATTTTTACGGGCGATTGGTGAAGCTGTTTAATCATATTTCGGTGGGCAATGCCATTAGAGACGGGATAGGCGGGTCCGCGAATGACCACTTTAGGTGGTGGTGCAATCGGGATGTTTGACGGAGAAAGAGATGCCGCAGGTGTGTTTTCTTTCGCTTTCCCAGTGTTTTTCTGTCCTCGAGTAGCGACACTAATCATATTAATCTCGTAGACCTGAGATGAGGAAGATGGTTGGGATAATTCATGGTCTTCAAGAGGTGGGGTTGTAATAATAATAGATCTTGGTGAGGCGGGGACAGATGGTATAGGAGAGGGAATGGAAACTAAAGGTCTCTCCCTTCGTAAGTTGTCTTTCTTAATCTTTCTATCCGGGAGAGGTGACTGACGAAGGATGGTTTTTAGAGCTTTGCATCCCTCCACATCATGTCCTGGTGTGCGGTGATAAGCACAGATTTTAGACTCATCGTAACCCATAGGTCGGGGTTTAGACGGATCATAAGGTCTAAGTGGAGGTAGGGAAATGGTCGCATTCTCCACCAACATAGCAAGGATTTTGGCGTAAGATCCTTTGAGTGGGTCAAAATCGGAAGAGGATGGGGGTATTGGTTGTGCGGGTTTTGGTAAAGTTTGGGCGTGGTTGGTTCGCACGGGTGGTGGTTTAGCCGAGGGGTGTTGATACGTGGTTTTCACTAAACGTGATTTCTTTGGCGCAGAAGCTATGTTGGGTGATGAGGCTACGAGATGATGTGGTATCGAGAAAACAACCACGGGAAATAGGAGTGATAGAAAACAAATCCTTTGATGATGGAATTTGTTTAGGGTTGATAGGTGGATAGGATACGCGGAGTGACGGTGTTCTTATATACCGGAATTTCGTATGGGTGCGGAAGGCGTAGGTTGTTTTGAAGAAAACGCAGGAGGTATGATATATTGATGTAAGGTAGAGGATGGGGTCCCAATATGGAAGGTAGGTATGACGATGATGGTTTTGATTGTGATAGGGGCACGGATTGAGTTTGTCTCTAGGTGGCGGGATGGATTTATTTTGGATAGATCGAGTCGCTTAGGCGGGTGCGTTAGACTGGGTATGGGTAAGGTCCCAAGCGTAGAGGAAGATTTGGCTAAGTTAATAGAAGTGGACAAGGCATTTGGTAGAGGTGAGGGGGTGAAGGTGAGAACATGGGCATTTTAAGCCACGTAAACACTTCGGGTATATGGTGGAGTTCTCGGGATCGGTCATTTGCATTTGAGTAGAATATGGTGTACTCAAACGTTCCCATAGGGCCTCCGGTTTCATCTATCTTACGTGGAATGACGGTCTCAGTGTGATTTGTAATTTTTGTACGGAAGAAAGGTGGGTTGTAATTCCAGTTCAACTGCGGGTGTGATACAAGGGGTAGATGAGTATTTGTATCAATAGATGTTAAGAGGTCATTGTGCAGTCGCTGAAAAGATTTAGGCGATGAAGAACTAATAGGTAAGAGGGCATGTTTGAGGGGTCCGTTATGGTTAAAGAAGTTAGTGATGTCGGTGTAAGAAGTTTCTCGTCTAAAGGTGACAAAAGGAGTGGCGAGCTCTCCTCTTGTGCAGCGAGAGCGGTAGAAGGGGACGTTTGGGAAATAGATAAATTAGATAACATCCGCTCACAGTCTTGTAGGGATGTGGTGTAAGAAGACTCATCGATGAGAAGAGAAGTCCGGGCAGTTAACTCTTCTATGGGTAAAGGAATGATTTCACTTTGGCTTGATGGTGGTGAAGGAGGTTCAGACTCCTGTGTTGGTGGAGAGGCTTGATTCAAAATTTTTTCAATAGAGGCTTTTGGCTGAGAATCGAAGACTGCATGGATCTCATGAACACTCTCCTCGGCTAAGATATCTTGGTTTACGTTACTGTTGGATGAGTGATTCGGGAATGGCTTGTTGAAAATTTTCAGATTTCGGTTAGCAGGGGCGTTAGGATTATCGAGGGTTATATCCCCCGCGTCAACCATTTCCTGCACTATGTTTTTCAACATCTTGCAGTTTTCATGACTATGTCCTTTTATGCGGTGAAAGTTACAAAAGTCATTTTCTTTGTACCAGGAAGGTATTGCGCGGGTGGAGTCAAACCCAGAGTGAGGTTTAACAGGGGCAAGGTGATAATTTGACTTTGAGCAATTTCTCCAGGATGACGCCATAAGTTTCTCCCAAGGGAGTGTAATTGGTGGGCTCGGCCTTGTACTTATAAGTGGTTTTCAGCGGAGTATTGGACGGTGTTTGAGATTTGACCATTACCGCGTGGACAGCTCCTTTTGATTTAGAAGAAGTGGACGCATGAGGAGTGGTGGTGTTTGGCTTGTTGGTAGAATCAGGAGTTCGGAAATTGGGGTTTTTGTTACGCAACCGCAATTTCTCTTCTTCTAAGGCTCGAATTTCTAGTTTCCGAGCCATGGTAAAGGCCTCGTCGAATGTACGGAAAGTTTGAATTTGAAGAGTAGGAGAAATGTGCTTAGCACATGCCCGCGTGAAAAGTTCGATAAGTTCAGCTTGAGGCAAGGCATATGTAAGTTGGTTGATAAGGCCGCGCCATCGTCCCACGAAATCTGCGATAGATTCATCTTCGAATTGTCGGATGGCATAAAGGTTGGTGATAGATACTTTCTTGGCAATGTTAATGGAGAAATGATCCAAGAAAGATTGGGCTATTTGGTTAAAAGAGAAGATCGAGTCTTTGGGTTAAATCACGCATTTCACCACTCAAGCGGGTCTGATAAGGACATGGGGAAGGTGCGGAGTAACAAGGCGTCATCATGGGCAATCAAATAACAAGCATGTCTAAATGATCACAAGTGTTGTTGAGGATCCTCTTCTTGTTAAAAACGAGTAAATTTTGGCAACTCCCATTGAGGAGGATATGAATGAAGGGGGACAAGAAGGGTGAATGGGCTCCCGACAAACTTGCTCGTATGTCAAGGCGCTACGACTTCCCGAAACAGAAGCCTCCAGGTTGTGCATTTTGTCCATCATTTGTTTGATGAAGTCTATGGTTGGATGAGATGATGGTGCCACAGAATAGGGATGTCCCATATAAGGTGTTGAGGTTACTGGATACGTGTATGGGAATGAAAAGGTAGGCGGAGCTTGAGAAGGAAAGCTCGTGTGAATAGGTGGCAGAGAGTAAGTCATGAATGGAGTGGTCTGAAAGAGAGATGAGGTAGGGGCAGTTGGTGGTAACGATACGTGGGGTCCAAGATTAACCAAAGGAAAGCTAATCGGGGTCGTATGAACCTCTGAAGCCGTCGGATTGGGAGACGGGGCTAGAGATGCAGGAAGTAAGGCAGTGTTATTAGGAGGAGTGGGAGCTAAATGAGCAGCTATACTAATAGGCATGCCAACAAGGAGCTGACCATCAGGCGTACGGTCAGGGGCATGAGACAAATAGTATTGTACAGCACTGGGATTAGCATCCAGAAATTTGGCAAAGTCCTTGTCTCCTACAGGAATTTGGGGGATCTCACTGGTGTCCGTAGGGTTCCCTATAGAATGTGAAGGGGGTGATTCAGGCAAAGACACAGAGCAGGCATGTGAAACCATGGCGGCGGCTTGCTTCCGAGTGATGACAACCATGGACAGAAGTTCACAGTAGGGTTTTAATCTGTCAGGAATAGAAACAAACTCAGACTGGTAAAATTGTTAGGTTGCTGGTTTGTCAGGAATAGGAAAAGACAGTAACCGATATCGGTCTAGTAACCGATGTCGGTTATACTATAGCCGACGTCGGTCAAGTAACCGATGTCGGTGTAAGAAGTCTGGGCTAACAAGATATAAAAAGGCTGCTAATTTGATTTTTAACAACGTTGAGTATACTTGTCCACTTATTGATCACAGAAGACAGAGTATGAGAAAGAAAAATAGAACTAAAAACAAGCAAGATGCACATGCAAATCCAGAGATTAATCCTAGGGTTAATTTTAGTTATCGTGGGCTTATGCCTTTAGACGTAAGATGATGTCAGAATCCTAAACAACAAGACCTAGGGGAAATGTCAAGTTTGTTTTGGCTTATAAGGTTACCTCAATCGGGTGGAGGAATACCGCGGAAAAGGGGGGATGTTTGAGCTGTTGTGTTAATTGTGAAGTGATTCGGTATGTGTTGTGCAGTGAAACTAGGGTTAATTTCCTGTCAATACCGTGGATATCACCCCCACGTGTACGACCTGTTACTTAATCTATGTTCACTAGAATTGAAGAACAACAAGCAGGAATGCAATGCATGTGTTTTAAACCCAAATCGAAAATTATGTTCGATGAAGCAAGAGAGATGACTTTCACTAATGCGAAACTAGAAAAGCAAGACAAATACTTTACAAAATATATAACAAAAGCAGCAACAGCAAATATGCTTCCTAAAATGAAAATAAGCAAAAGAAAGAAACCCAAAATGGGTCCCACCGGCGTGCCAAAATGTTTCACTCGGAAAGACTCGTTCCTTTTAGAAAGCTTGAGATAAGGTTAGGGTTAGGAGGAATACCTGTAGAATGTCGAGATGGTGTGCGCGTGCGTAGAAAAACCGAGTTGACCTGTGGAGAACTCCTTTTTGTCTTGGAAGGACTACTGCAAATAAGAACACAAGACCACAAGATTTGATTAAACAATAAATGAGGAAGCGCCTTGGGCCAGGAAATATAAAACTTCCTTTCGAAGGTGGTGGTTCCTCTCGCTAATATGAATTAACACAAAAGAGCGCAAAATATCAATTAAATTGTCTCATTGAACTGGGTAGGGAAAGGTGGTTTTCGGTTTTGATCGAGAGGAACCGATGGCGGTTCATGATAGCCGATGCAGTTATGATAGCCGATGCCGGTTACTGATAACCGATACTGGTGGGTTCTAAGATCTTCTTAGTAGCTATGGTGTTTGTAAGGCTGGTTTATGGATGATATTAGGAAATGAGATGATGAGGGGTAAAAGAATGACAGTTAGATGCAATGGCACGTTGGGTAGTGGATTCGAAAGCAGATTTAGGAGGAATTTGTGATTCAAAGAGCATAAGAAATGTTATAACAGAGGACATGCAAGATATGACTTACTGGTTTTGACGAAGATGCAAGTTGATCTCCTCTACTGCAAGCACTTCTGGTTTCTTTACTCGTCTCTGCTTGATTAAATGAAGATCAGGACTCTGTTCCTCGCTCGCAATGCTCTCTGTTGATCCAGAAATCCTTTGACTGATCTCCAAAATGAAATTCTGATCCGTTGTTTTGGTTTGGGGAGCCCATTTACAGGGAACCGATGGCGGTTGTGTAACCGACGGCGGTCGAGTAGGAACCGGCATCGGTAAGGAAAAAGTAGGCTATTTTTAGTAAAATAGCCCACCTTCCCTACTTTTCTCCCGAGAGATCAGTTGCGGGCTTGGTCAAGTGGCTAGAAGGTCGGCTTTGGGTGCGAGTAAGGAGGCATTAGTTATGGATGTGAGTCTAGACCAAGTCATGGGTCTTAATTAGGTTAGTTTAGGGTTAGGGCTAGGTCATGATGAGGTGGCAAAGTGAGGTGGCGGGTAAGGTGATGTGGATTTATCAATTAGAGGGCAATTAATAAATAATTGTGTAAGGTTTAGGTGATGAGGTTATATTGCGAGATGAGATGCGGGTCACAAGGGGTCGTAAGACACGAATTTGGTGTCTACATTAGCCCCTTATTGTCGTGTAGCTTGTTCTGTAAAGCTACGCGGACAATAATATGAAGTGGTTTCTCGTGTTAAAGATATAGGTAAAATGTTTCACTCGGAAAGACTCGTTCCTTTTAGAAACAGATAAGGTTAGGGTTAGGAGGAATACCTGTAGAATGTCGAGATGGTGTGCGCGTGCCGTAGAGAAAGATCAGGTTGACTGCGGAGAACTCCTTTTTGTCTTGGAAGGACTACCTGCAAATAAGAACACAAGACCACAAGATTTGATTAAACAATAAATGAGGAAACTGCCTTGGGCCCAGGAAATATAAAACTTCCTTTCGAAGGTGGTCAGTTCCCCTGCTAATATGAATTAACACAAAAGACTGTAAAGTATCAATTAAATTGTTTCGTTGAACTGGGTAGGGGAAAGGCTGGTTTTCTGGTTTTGATCAGAGGAACCGATGGCGGTTACTGATAGCCGATGCCGGTTATGATAGCCGATGCCGGTTACTGATAACCGATACCGGTGGGTTCTAAGATCTTCTTAGTAGCTATGGTGTTTGTAAGGCTGGTTTATGGATGATATTAGGAAATGAGATGATGAGGGGTAAAAGAATGACAGTTAGATGCAATGGCACGTTGGGTAGTGGATTCAGAAACGGATTTAGGAGGACTGTGATTCAAAGAGCATAAGAAATGTTATAACAGAGGACATGCAAGATATGACTTACTGGTTTTGACGAAGATGCAAGTTGATCTCCTCTACTGCAAGCACTTCTGGTTTCTTTACTCGTCTCTGCTTGATTAAATGAAGATCAGGACTCTGTTCCTCACTCGCAATGCTCTCTGTTGATCCAGAAATCCTTTGACTGATCTCCAAAATGAAATTCCGATCCGTTGTTTTGGTTTGGGGAGCCCATTTACAGGGAACCGATGGTGGTTGCGTAACGAAGCGGCGGTCGAGTAGGAACCGGCATCGGTAAGGAAAAAGTAGGCTATTTTTAGTAAAATAGCCCACCTTCCCTGCTTTTCTCCCGAGAGATCAGTTGCGGGCTTGGTCAAGTGGCTAGAAGGTCGGCTTTGGGTGCAAGTAAGGAGGCATTAGTTATGGATGTGAGTCTAGACCAAGTCATGGGTCTTAATTAGGTTAGTTTAGGGTTAGGGCTAGGTCATGATGAGGTGGCAAAGTGAGGTGGCGGGTAAGGTGATGTGGATTTATCAATTAGAGGGCAATTAATAAATAATTGTGTAAGGTTTAGGTGATGAGGTTATATTGCGAGATGAGATGCGGGTCACTGAGGGGTCGTAAGACACGAATTTGGTGTCTCTGATACACAAGAAACCATCCAACATAGATAGCATTTCAGAGTCGGTGATAGCTTGCAGGATTTGATCCATCATGGGGAGTGGATAATTATCTTTAAGGGAATCCTGATTCAATATTCAAAAATCCACAAAAATTGAATCTTTCCACGTTGTTTTCTTACTGGCACAATGTTGGCCACCCAAGCTGAGTGATGAATAGGAAAAATTATCTTTTCCTTCAATAAATTTTGAATTTCTTGGTAAATGGTATCTGCAATCTTGGGATTATACTACCTTTGTTTCTACCAGAAAGGCTTGATCCCTAGTTTTAGAGGAATGTAATGTTGCATTTCTCTTGGTTTAAAATATTTCAAATCATCATATGAATAGGAAAGTACATCTACATATCTTTTTAATAAGTCTACCATCTTATTTCTCTCTTCACGAGTGCATCATTTTCCAATATTAACAAGCTTGGGTTTCACTTCACTTCCAATGTTAATCTTCTCATGCTCTAATGACTGATGAACCCCATGTGATATCTTTGACTTGATATACCTATCATGTTTTTCAAACAAATATTCTAGGCTTACCAGTCCCCTAGGTATCTTGTTACCTTTTAACCTAATACAACCATCCTTATCAGATTCTTCTTCAATTCCTTCCTCAACCATGACAGATGATACAAATTCATGAGGAGTAGCCTCACTTCCTTCAAAGTATAGCTGACTAAAATTCTCTTGAAGTTCCAAGAAAGAGAGAAAATGTTGATCATCATTGAATACTTGCCAATTGTTCACATTATTTGGCACACTCGGCCTATGTATCATTTCAATTGTGAAATTTTCTTGGGAAAAGTCAGGATGAGGGATTAATAGGGACCCTAAAAAACTAAAGTGTCTACTCTAGTGTTATTTTCCTAGGAATAACTTCAATAGAAAAGGCATCCAATAATTCAATTGAATCCCACACCAGATTTCTATAGTGCTTTAGCCTTTTGTTTTTAACCTGAAAAATTCCTCTAACTTGTTTAACAATGATTTCTGCATCTCCCCATGCACAAAGATTCTTAATTCCCATTTCTCTTTCCATTTCCAAACCCAAAAGAAGAGCTTCATATTATTTTGTATTATTTGTATTTTCAAATTGAAGCTTATAAGAGAAAGGGTATGACTTCTTTTCAGGGGAAAACAGGACCACACCTGCTCCAGAACCAGCTGAAGAGAAACTCCCATCAAATTCAAGGATCCAAACACCATTAGGGTCATCAATCACACCCCTAGGAGCCTTCATTTCCTCTTCTGACATGATCATGTAGTTTCCATGACCAATGTCTTCGTAATGAATTTTTCCTTAGGATCATAAGTTTTTTACGCACAATATACTCAGTTTTTCTTTCAGGTAACAATTCTTCATTTTCCCATTAACTAGGATGAGAGTGTGTGACCAATCCATCTAGATTTATCCTCCCACTTCTTTGCAGATGTTTCTTCTTAGAAAAATACCATAGGATGGGGGAATATTTTCTACTAAAATAGTAGATTTGACTCTTTTCTCTGGGAAAGCAGAAAAGGCTACTTATGCATCCTTAATCCTTCCTACCAATGGCACCTCTTTACTTTTCATGGAATAACATGAACCAAATGTGTGTGTGAAATTCAAGCCCAAAACATGTGGAACTTTAGAAAGCATCACATTGTCTAATGCTCCCTAATAATTAAAACAATTACTAATCGTATGGCCAACTATAAACAACGTGACATAGAAAGGATCAATCTTTTTAGTTACAAAAGGTGTTGTGGCCATTAAATTTTGATTAGGTGAAGTTGTGGGAGTAGGCAATAGGAATTTAGATATGGTAGGTGAAGGATTAGGTTTTTATTTGACAAATTTGACAACCTGAGCAAAGGCATCAGGGTGCATCTAATAGAATTCAATGTCGAAATTTGGATCTTGGTTCTCTTGATGTGGTCAATTATGTCAAAGGATCCGAGGTAGATGGGGTGTCTATGTCAGATGGGGTGGGACACTTAGGCCTATCCACTTTGACATTTGGGGTTGCCTTGGTTATAGGAGTTGAAGCTACATTGGCTTTAGGTGTAGAAAAGGAGGTAGAGGGAGCGTTAGCACTGCTTACCTTCTAGGTGGAAGTGGTAGGAATAGGAGATCCTTTTTTGTAACAACCGGGAGTGTGACAGAACATCCTTAGATCTATTTGTAGGCTAGATCACTTCTTTTTCTTGTCCATTTGTTATCTAGTCATGGAAACATATGATTTTTTGTTCATATCCGCCACTACCTCATCATAATTGTCCTCATCATCATCAAATCCTTTAGTGGTGAGGAATTTAACTTGAGAATCATTTGATTCTTCTTTCACTTTATTTGTTTCATCCTCGGGTTCCTCATATTCTTTGGCTTCGAATTCATCCTTGGTTTCTAAACTTAACATGATACATTGACTAGAACTTTGAGAGGTAGCCCTTCAATTGTGATTTTTGCTTGGACAAGATGTAGACGATTTCTAGGTTGAAAATTATTCCTCAGGATATCCTTATAAGGAGTATTCAGAGCTAATTAATTTTGATAGTTATGAGATCATTTGTTATCTTTTGCACTATATGATTCGAATTGGTTCTTGAAGGAGAAGCCTTAAATTAAGGAGGTTTTTTTCTATTTCCTAGACATTATTAAATCATCCTCAACACATATGGCTAAGCGTTGATCAAAATCCAAGCTAGTGAGATTGTCTCTCATTATTACATAACTTACTTATGGTAATTGAGCATTCGGAAAAAACATTTCGTATTTGGTCCACAGGATGGATGGCTGCTAGAATCTTATTAACTAATTTGTTAAACTTAGCAAAAAACTCTCACAGAGGCTCATATTTTTCTTTATTTATCTAATAAATTTGAGTGAGGAGAGCGTGTACATATTCAAAAAGTTTTTATCAATCTTAAAACTGAGTTCTCATGGTAGTCCAAGAGGTGATAGTGTTAGCAGGGAGATGATAGAACCAATCAGTATCATTGTCTTGTAGTGTCTCCACAAAAAGTCTAACAAAAACATCCTCATGCTCCACTCCAAGTATTCTACATGGCACAATTAATGTAGCAATGTGTTTGTCTGGGTGCACTTTTCCATCACCTTTGAATTTAGGGAAATTATTCCTATTCCATTTTGTTAGATCATGCAATGGTTTAGTAGGGGCCAAAGGTACAACTTGTTTTCCTAAGGTAGAGGTCATGCCATTCTTAGAAAAATGGTTTGTAAAGGGACTGAAACTCCATCAAACACCAAAGCTTGGATGTTAGTGATTTATTGTGTTTGAAAATCAACATTTTTGGTAATTCTATCCTTAACAAGAGGAGTTCTTGTGGATCTTGCTCTCCTTCTCTATGGAGTCAAAATAAAGACTTGTTGTTCCAAAAGATCGAAAATATATGTCTTCAAAATATTTCACTCTATGACCTCATTTATATCTTCTATCCACAGTGTGTTGCTAATGCTGGTTTGATTAAAGTTGTTCTCATGGGATGTATAAAACGTATCCCACAATGGGTGCAAAAAATGGTTGGTTATTATATTCGACCTTGAAAACAAGCAACATTTAGGGGATAAATGTAGTTCCCATTTAAACAACCACTTGAGACCAAAGAAACAACCTTGGGTTAGCTAGAAAATTATGGAATAATTATTTTATGACTAAAAGTGTCTATAACTAAGTTGCAAGACATCAGTTTACACTAACAAGTTTTGGAAAAATCCTAATTACCAAACATAATTTTTCCATTTTTAACCTATATCTAGTTCACAAGGTTCCAAATTTAGGGTTACATCCATGCCTGCTCTCTAATGAGCTCGAGAAAATCAACTATATTTTTCTCCTACTAAACACTTCCAAAAATTCCCTAAACCATTCCCAATGGATAGGAAATTTTCTCACCTTTCCGGTGATATAAATAAGTCCTTCTAACTCCTTACAGAACTCAAGTTATGAGTGGGCGGAGTTCCTAGGGTAAAATTTCCCTAGAGGGACACGTGGCAAAAGGAGGGGAAAAGTGCCTTAGGCGGTTTGGTAGGTTGGGCGGCATTAAGAATTTTTCCCAACACATGGTTCAAAGGATAGAAACTCTCCGCGCCCCTGTGGGTCCCTAGGGGACATGTGTCGGATCTTATGCCAAGCGGAGAAAGAAGATGGGAAAAGTAGAGCGGCGAGGTAATTTTGCACTTTGCACCCAAAAAGGAAAAAGGGGAGAAATGGGTGTGTAGGTCCATGCATCTGCGCAAAAGGAAAAGTCCAAAGGGGAGGTAGGGAATCGGGCCATAGGGAGAAGTTAATACTTTTCCCCAAACGCTAAAACCAAAAAAAATCAAGGGGCTTTCAGCCCTCACCCGCTGCCAACCAGTGCCACGTTACACGTTTTCATTGGTCGTGGGCGGCATGAGTTAAAAACGTAAATTTTCCCTAAAATTTTAAAAGAAGCTAAGTTTGAAATGGAAACGTGCCTATGCCGTAGCCATGAGAGGACATGTGGTGCCTCCGATTGGTTGCGGGCCAGCGGAGGAAAATTGAAAATTTCCCAAATTTTCACAAAAGGTTTAAGGGCAAAAATGACTCCGCGCCTCCGCCTCAGTCCTGGAGGACATGTGGCGGCCTCCGATAGGCATGCGGGCTGGCAGAGGGAAATGGAAAATTTTTCCCGAGCCAAATTTTTGAAAATTTTCCTAAGGGCAATTCGACGGGAAATTTTCGAGCTGCGGGCCCACAGGAAAATTTTCTCAAATATTCCCGCCAAGGCACAAAAACTTCAAAGTGCGAACTTGAGCTAAAAGCTCAATTTTTTGAAAACAAGGACTTTTCGGAAATATCTAGATGCCCTCTTTGCACAAGAAACATAAAATTTACATTTTGATTATTTTTAAGTGTGAATTTTGTAAAAATGATCTGGAGGCTTTTAAGCTGGAAAATTGGTAATTTATAACTTCTCGTTTTGATTAAATTTGAACTCCTCCTTCACTCAACATGTCAAACACACATGGAAGATCAGTCTAGGAAGGGTTTAGAATGTTTTAGTGAATAGATTTTTTCATTTATTCAAGTTTGAATTTTTCCAACGATTGTGGGAAAACAACCGTGCAAGCCTCGATTTGAAATTCCTTTAGTTTTAGAGATTCATTCTTGACTGTTTTAGTTAATTTGGGTTCCTTAAGTCTTCCTAAGTATGAATTTAAAGTTTCATAACTTATTGTTGGGTGTAAGATTGAACTGCTCTTTTTTCTTAAAATGTGCATTTCGGATAAGAGGTTTATGATGACAGTTGAACTTTCTTTTAATTTGAGTAACAATTTGGTCATTAGATGTTTGCATAGTTTTCTAAATTTGTCCAATTCATTTGTTTAGTAAATCATCCATTCAATTCTAAATTAAGATGCATTTCTGATATCAATTTTAATATACATTTTACAAGCTTATCACACTATCTTTCTTTCCCACGCATTCTTTCTTTCTTTTCTTTTCAATCAGCAATTAAATTTCAACAATAATTCAAATCTAATGTGTAGTACACTTTTGAGAAAGGAATGAAATCTTTTGATGATCAACAATGCATTCCTTTCAACTTATCACTTTCTATTTGTATTCAAATACATAAAATGCACAATACTGTTTCTTTTTCCTCTCCAAACAAAAACCTCATTTTTGGACAGCAAATATATTCTAGTATACAACACAATTTAAAGGAACTAATGTAATTCTTTATTCACATTCAAATGAGAACTTTACAACACATCTCCTTTCCAACTTGAATTGGTTTCAATTTACAAAATACAAGGCATCGAATATCATTTACATTTCCTTTGCAAACACAGAGAACAAATATAATTATTTTACATTCTCAATGCAACTAAAACTTCCATTACAATGTAATGCTCCACATTAAAACATTTATACATTCATCCACTCAAAGTGGGAGAAGTTACATTGAATTACTCAAAGGGAAAAGACTGTCAAACTGTGAAATTATTTCTCCAAACAGAAGCATGTTGAATTATTCTTTTGCAACTTTGATCACAACAAGGAAGGAGGAAAGGCAATGGTCTCCACCCAACCAAGACATCCAATGAGAAAGGAGAATCCATCATTCCCCATTGGCCCCGAGCCCCAACCATATTGAAATGGAAATTTAATATCAACACATGGCAACATATGCTTCTTTCACATACAAGCAACATTCACATTGCATAGAACATTAATAAAATACATAGTCCAACAAGATAGCGGTTCCCAACTACATTTTCAAACATACACACAATACATAGGCTTGGTCCAAACAAGCCAACAAGAGCAAGAACTATGGGGAATTCCTTTTTCCTCCCAATTTGGAATTGGGCATCCACCAAAATACATACCATCAATAAACACATCAAACCCATGAACCTTATATCTCCCAATCCCTCCTTATGCCCCCTAAGAGTAAGAAATGCAAGTAATTTATTTTCCAAGGTGGATCCCAAACCAACACTCCCTCCATAATAACACAATGCCATTGGAAATCCCTTATGACCCCAAATGAAATTCCCATAGACTTCTCCTACACCATGCTCTCAAAGCATTCTACCCAAACAGCCAAGAAAGCAAACAAAAACATCATTCAACATGCATGCAAGAAAAGGAAAATCAATAAAAAACAGCTCAAGATGCCTACCTCTCCATAATGGAGTTTGTTCCAAGCTCACAAGCTTTGCAAGATGTCAAAAATAGTCCCAAAATAGCAAGGTTTAAGCAAGCACAAATAATTCCAAGCTCCTCCACAAACAATCTCCAAAACAGCACGAAAAAATATGCCCCCAAGAAGGAAATAACAAAGTTTCAACAACCTCAAATGAGAAAGAAGCTTCACTTTTATAGGAAAGGAAAGAGAGAGGATGATGTGGATCTAAGTGGGATGCCACATCATTTTTCCTCATCCCCAAGAGGAAATCAACATCAAAAAATAAATCACAATAAATTAAACATGACAAAATCACTTACATACTCCAATTCAACCCATACTCCAAAAAGGACTGCGTTAAAAATATCTAAGGGAAGTGCAATTAAAACTTACAAATTGTCACTTCAAAAGCATTACAAATTCCTTAATTTAACCTCCAAACCATAGGCATGGTTGGTGGACCATTTTAAGAGGTGTGGGACAAGTTTAACTTGTCCCACAAGCCTCTAAATTTGGCCTCTAAGGTCAAATTCGAATTTCATAAAAGATGGAGTGTTTGACCTTCCAAAATCAGCCTTACATACTCTTACATATTTCTTACACATCCTTACAAAATTAACTTACACACTCTTCCAACATTAATATCTAAAGACAACAACTTTATTTATTACATTCCATATCCCAATTTATTTTAAATAAAATTTAACTATATGACTATCAAATTTAAATTAAGTAAAAAAAAAGAACACATTACAAATAAAAATACATACAACAATAATAAAAAGGAACACATAATTAAAACACATATCCGATGGTCACATATAATGGAAATCCCTCCAATGGGAATTCCTAACATAACTCAACACACACAAACAATACAAAGTAGCCATGGTGACCTTGTTGAATTCACCTGAAATTTCAATATGGTTAGTCTCAGTCCCCCTAACATTATTGTGATTTTCAACCAACAAAATGAAAATACCTCCTTCGGCCTCATGGCCACATCAGAAATCCAAAATTATATAAACAATATCTCAAAATCATCTAAACACACAAATCACAACAATATCATTAATTCAACATTATCATTTTTAATTAAATAAATCAACTATATCATCATCAAAATCTACCATACGATATCTACTCAAATATCCAATATCATAAGTCCAAATCAACATCTATAATATGTCCATGTCACAACAGTATATCATCAACCACATATAGAAAATGTCTCTAGTAATCATCAAGAATAATAATTGAATCCAAATCAATACTAATCCATGATCTAACATCTAACCATCATACTAAAACAAAACATAGTAGTGTCCATAATATGATCAATAGTATCAAAATCAGTTTCAAAAAGTGTCAAAGGTAAGTGGGCACTACAAAAATGTCCCTCCTCTTTATGGGAGAGGTTCCCTTATTGAACACACAACAAATAAGAAAATCTACTTATTTACAAATGTACAAACTATCAATATTTCAATGAGGATTTTGATGCTTTAGATGCCTTCATTTCATAAAATTTTCAATACAGAGGAAAAGGGAACAAAAGAATCAATATTCGAAAATAAAGAGAGGAGCACTTTCAAAAAAACATAGATTACAGAATGGTATCTTATTTATGCTTGGTGAAGTGACAATATTTAAACTATGCATATATAAACACAGGACATGCATGCAATAGACACAAAGTTCTAAGCACAACATCAACTGAAAGAAACAAATTTATTGTTCAGATACATATAGCTTCTCATGAATCAGATTGAGAAAAAATATAGAACACAAGAAAAGATGAAACTTCTTCTGTATTGATTAGCAATTCAGTACTTTTTACATCCAAGACATCAAAAATCTGATCCCTCCAAATGAAAAGAAAATCTCCTTAAATAGCCTCATGGACGGTTACAAAAGAGTATTTTCAGTTTCCTTCTTTTAATCAAAATATTAATATCTAATTAAGCATTACAACATCAGTTTGTCTTTTACTTACATATTGTATGGCTAGAAAGAAAATAACCACCTTAATTAGATATTTTAATTAAAAGAAGAAACTAAGAACTAGGAGTTGGGACACTCGAAGGAGTGTTCACGACACTCCTCTCGCCTTAAGTACTTGGGATGGTGGTATTTGTAGTTGCATGAGTCAACTACTTAGGCATTTCTCCATTTCTTTCTCAAATTTTGCATTCTCTAGGAACTCCTTATTGGCCTCAGTGATGGCTACTTGAAGTGTACAAATTTCTCTCATCTTATCTTTAGACATAGTGTCTTTCTTGAACAAATATTCTTTAACAAATGACTTGAACTGGGACTTAATCTCTTGGACTATGAACCTATCCCTTGAATTCTCCTTGAAGATTTGGCAATGAATATCTTGAAAGGTAGATACAACACAGGCTTTAAAAGCTTCTCCTTTCTGCAACATATTCCTAAGTTCACCAATGGCTTCCTCAAGGACTTTTATTTTCCAATCAATGTTGAAGACCCACTACTTAGAAAAATTAAAATTTGCATCATCAAATACTTTATTTTCCAAAATAACCTACACATCTATGTCACTCATCAACCAGAGATCTTGAATGCATTCACTCCACAATTTCAATTCTCTATCTAAACCATTGAGTGTTGTAGTAAATTTAAGTTGTATCATAGTGACTTTATCATATGACTTGTGTGCTTCCTTGATGAAGTTTAATCTTGTGACTATCATATCATCAACCAAGGCCTCCATTTCCTTCCCATAAGTAGCATGCTTGTGAATATCTTTGATAGCTTGAACTTCATCACTAGTTAGAATAGTAGGTGGTGGAATTGAGGCTAAGGGAGTTGGATCAAGTACCTTGTCTTCTGCCAATAAGGACCTGATGAAATTTGAAAGGATTTGATTTTGTTCCTCTAACTGCTCTTGTGTTTTCTTGCCTCTCTCAACTCTTTCAATTACTCTTGACACTATCTCCTTCAAATTGTGCACTTCACTCTCAGGTGTAGATTCTCCAAGGGGAATTCTTTTCAATTCCAAATCACTTACCAACATGTCTTTTTCATCCTTATCAAGCTTGGGATTAGAAATCTCCATGAATTACTTGGCCTTGAGAATTAGATACTAACCTGGATGTGGTTTTAGCTTTCTTTATAGATGGGGGAGGAGTAGTACCTAGAAGAGCTACCACAACATCAAACTTAGGAGAAAAAATATGAGATGTGGATTTTCTTTTCTTGCTTTCCACAAACAATTTTTACCCAAGAAAAATAAGAACTAGAAGTAGAGGGAACAATGGGCCCAAGTGCAAGTGTGCCCATTGCACTCAAATTTTGTACAATAGATACTTCCAACACAGATGTTTCAGTTTGGGAGGTAGGAACTTCCTTGACATGAACTTCTTTGGAAGATGATCCTAAAACATCCATTGATTCTAAAGCTTGATCCTTCAATTGATCCTCTTTTTCTTCTTCTTTCTCTCTACTAATTTCTTCAGGATTACCTTTCCCTTGTTCTTCTCATTCTTTCTCCTCACTTTCATCATCACAAAGATCTATAACTGGTTCAACCTTAGGTACTGCTTCCAATTGCTTTGAAGAAGACAACTTTTCACTTTCTTGAATTACTACCTCCATCTTTTATAGTAGCCAAGTTCTAAACAAACTTGATATATGAAAATAATATGAACTCAAAAAAAAAAATATCTCCTTCTTCATTATTGAATAATCAATTACAATGTTTCCTAAATAGGAAAAAACTCCCAACTTGAGTTTCCAAGAAAACCCTAACTAACTTTGACTAAATCTACTCTAGGTGGCGGAATTTACTATTTTTAGCAGTTTACTAGAACCTGCTATTCTTAGTAAGTTCACATGCTTATTCATACGGGCACAAAAATTTCCACGCATCTTCTACATTCCTAAATTAGAGGAATTTCCAAATTTATAACTCATAATGCAACTAATAGACTAAAATTAACTAATGCCCAAAAATAGGAAAAAATCGAACTACAACTTAAATCCTAATTTTTGGCCTCAAGATGGCGGATTTAGGGCCGAAAATGTGCCGAAAATTTCCCCAACTAGTAGGGTGGGCTTCTATTGTGTTTGTCTCATCGAAACATGTGGTTTCAAAAAAAATGGACTCAAACAGACACCCGGAGCTCAAGTTATGACCTTGTAAATTTCTTGCTACTTTTGGCGCATCATTCTCCCTTGATTGAAAAGAAATGTAGCTCCTACAAGTTGTCTTATTGAAATTACTTCCACTTATCAACATCCAAATTATTAATCTCCTACTCTGTGACCCAAGTATTTTCCTCTTGTTCCAGTCCTTTCTAATGTACCAATTTTTTTATTTCCCATGTCGTGTGTCCATTGTTTTCTTATCTAGAATCGATCCACTTCTTCTTTCTTCTTCACCAAAACTTGTTGCCTCTAATCTACTACTTCATCAATAACATCCCCTTCGCACCATCCTCATGAAAATAATACACATATGAAACATCAAACACTCGAAGAAATATCAAAATTCCCGGCAATTCTACCTCATAAGAATTATCATTTATTTTTTCACGATTTTGTAGGGACATATCTTCTTGTACTTCACCTTGTTATAGGTTCATTTTTGAAACCTTTCCTTTCACAAATATACCATAACCAAATCACCAACTATAAATACCTTTCTCCATCTTTACACATCTACTATTTCCTTATACTTATCATTACTATTTTGTATCTTCTTCCGCACTTCTTCCTGTAATTGTTGGATATGTTCAGAAAATGCTTCTGCATCATCACTAACTTTTCCATCAATTGGTAGCTATACCAAATCTAACAACCCATTTGGATTAATCCCATACATAATTGAAAATGGATACTTTCCGTGGATCTATTTATGGAACTATTATATGCAAACTCAGCTTGTGGTAATGCTAAGTCCCATTGTTTCATATTTTCCCCAATGATGCACCTTAACAGTTTCCTAAACTTCGATTGACCACCTCTATTTTCCCATCAATATGAGGATGATAGGCACTGCTGAACTATAGTTGAGTTCCCAATTTATTCCATAAAGTTCTCCAAAAGTGACTTAAGAACCTTGTGTCCCTATTTGAAGTAATGGTTTTTGGAAGACCATGCAAATGAAAAACTTCTCTAAAAACAAATCTGCTATGCCTGTCACATCACTTGTTTTCTTGCAGGTAATAAAATGAACCATCTTAGAAAACCTATCAATAACCAAAAAAATTGAGTCATTACCTCGTTGTGTTTTTGGTAATCCCAAAACAAAATCCATACTCAGATTTTTCCATGACCCTTTAGGAATAGGCAAAAACGTATACAACCTTGTATTCTGTGCATGGCCTTTCGAGACTTCGTAAATTTACACCTCTCCACATATCTTACCACATCTCTTTTTTATCTTTGGCAAATAATATTTATATTACTAAGGCTATCATCTTATCTTTACCAAAGTTCCTAGCCAATCCACCGCTACACAACTCTTCCACTATATTCTCCCTCATAGACCCAACTAGAATACATAGTTGGCGTCCCTTGAATAGGTAGCCATCCTGCAAAATTTAGTCATCTTGGACATCTCCTGAATTGTATGACAATGGATGAATTAACCTTTCAAAAATATCCTTGAAATCATAATCAAAATAATACAAACCCTTTATTTCTTCAAAACCCACCACCTCATTTTCCATAGTGGTAAATGAAGTGACACGGCTACTCAATGCATCTACAACTTGATTATATTTTCTTGATTTATGTTTTAGAGATAAATTATAGCCCTAAAAAAATGATACCCACTTTGCATGCCTACTATTTAACTTCTTTTTGTATTCACATATTTCAGGGCTATGTGGTCTGTAAATAACACAAACTCCTTAGGCACTAAGTAATTCCTCCAATGCTTTAATGCTTGTACAATTGCATAAAAATCCACATCATAAGTATAGTAGTTATTTCTTACCTCATTTATTGTCTCACTAAAGAAAGCTACGGCTTTCCACCTTGACTAAGAACAACACCAATACCCACATGTGAGGCATCACAATCAACCTCAAACACTTTATGAAAATCTGGTAGTGCTAAACTAGGTACCTTTGTCACTTCTTCTTTAAGAACCGAAAACTCTCCTTAGCTGCCTTTGTCCACAAAACTCCCTTCCTTTTGTGCAATCTATTATAGGTGCTACAATATCGTTAATTTTTTTAATAAACTTTCTATAAAATGTTCTTAGACCATGAAAGCTTCTTACCTCTTTTATGCTCCATGGAGTAGGCCATTTAATAATTTCCTTTATCTATTCTCGAGTCCATATGTACCCCATCTTCTGAAATAATAAATCCCAAGAATACAAAACTCTCTTGCATAAATGTGCACTTCTTCATATTTGCATAGATTTTATCTTTCCTTAACACTTCAAATATCATCCTTATATGCCTCAAATGTCCTTCTTTAGTTTTACTAAATATCAAGATATCATCAAAATAAACCACAACAAACTTACCATTATACTCCTACAGCACAAGTGTTCATCAGTCTCATAAAAGTACTAGGTGCATTGGATAACCTGAATGGCATCACCAACCACTCATATAATCCATTTCCTATCTTGAATGTTGTTTTCCACTCATCTCCTTCTCTGATCCAAATCTGATGGTAACCACTTTGAAGATCAATCTTGGTGAAATACCTAGATCCAACAAGCACATCCATCATATCATCAAGGCAAGGTATTAGGAACCTATACTTTATTGTAATTTTATTGATTGCTCTGATATCCATGCACATTCTCCATGTTCCATCCTTCTTTGGTGTTAATAGAGTTGGGGTTACACATGGACTCATGCTCTCCCTTACGACCCTCTTTCTCTCGAGCTCTGCCACTTGCCTATTCAAATCTACATGCAATGTTGGGCTCATCCTATAAGACGCTTGATTTGGGAGAGAAGACCACGGAATAAAATCAATATGGTGTTGAATATCAATTTTGGGTGGTAATCTGTCGGGTATCTCATCAAGAATAACATCAACAAATTCTTCTATTAATTCTGTTATTTCTACTAGTATTTGTACACTTGCAAGTTCATCTTTATTTACAACTAGTGCATAAAAACCAGTTTCCTTTGCCTCCTTCACAAATTCCTTTGCAAAAATAATATTTTCAGTCTTCTCCTCTTCCTTGAGAGGTAACAAAACCATTTTTGTTCCATCCTTCCATAAAGTATAAGTATTCTTTCCCCCTTCATGAATAACTTTTCTATCAAATTGCCATGGTGTTCCTAGAAGCATATGACATACATCCATAGGAATCACATGACACAAAATCCCATCCTTTTAACTATTCCTAATAGAAAAACTTATTAAAAATCTCTTATCAACAGATAAATTCATTACCCTTCTTAAACAATGCAATACAAGTAAGGGTTATGATTCTTCTCACAATGAAGACCCAATTTCTCGACCATCTCATTTGAAACCATGTTCTCACAACTACCACCATCAATAATAACATTACATACCTTTCCTCTTGAAGTGCATCTTGTTCTAAAAATATTTGTACGCAGCCATGCATCCCCCTTGATTCCCTTTCTTGGAGCAATCATTGTCCTCTTGATCATAAGATTTTCTCCAACATCTAGTGGAATTTCTAGGTTGTGTTCATATTCTACTTGTTCAGCTTCAACAAGATTTACTCTTGGAGCATCTCCTTGCCTCTTTTCATGTGTATAATAATGCAGGCATTCAAAATCCCAATGCCCCTCTTCACCACATCTGTAACAAATAAATGGTATTTGCGGAGCCTCCCATCCTCTATCATGAGTAAATTCTCTACCCCTAGAAAATCCTCTACCTCTTTTTTTATCCTGGAAATCTTGTCTCATATCTTCCTAATTTTCCAATCCACGAGATGATTCTCCCCTACCTTGGCTGAAACCAGCTCATCCCCAAAAGGAAGATGAGGCCCCCTATTCATTCCAGGTGATCTCCTAAAACTTTGATGATTTTGTTTTTCCTCAGCCTTTAAGGCTAATTGATAGGCATCCTCCATGCTCTTAATCCTATGCATACTTATCTCATCTTGAATAGAAAATTTTAATCCATTTACATACCTTGCAGCCATTTGTTCCTCAATTTCTTCATGCTCTACACAAATGGACAACTTGTAGAACTCATCTATGTATTCTTGCACTATTTGTAAGTTCTGTCTAAGATTTTGAAACCTCCTGTAAAGGGTTTGTGCATAATCCATAGGGAGAAATTTATCTTTCAGCTTCTTCTCCATCTTACTCCATGTCCTAATTCTTTCTTTCCCCTTTCTTGACCACTCTTTCTATAGGTGATCCCACCATAACATAGCATGACCTTTCAATTTTGTGCATGCAAATTTTACCTTCTTTTCTTCTGACATAGCCTTCCACTCAAAAAAATTTCCCCATGCTAGTCAACCAATCTATCAGCTCCTCTGGTTTTAGACTACCACCATACTCTAAAACATCAACTCTTATCCCATCATTATTTCCTTCTAATTATTGAAGTATCCTTTCTTCAAATCTAATGGTGGCACTTGCATTTCCTCCTCTTTAGAAACTTCTTCTTCATCTATGTCATCTCTACCTTGATTTCCTCTCTAAGTTATCATTGCAGCAAGTGAAGCAAATTGCCTCTACAGATCTTGCATATTTCTATTCATTTGGGAAATACCGCCTCCTCTTCCTCTTCCTCTTCCTGCCATTTAAAAAAATGACTCGAACCTCGCTCGATACGATAATGTAGCCAAATTCTAAACAAACTTGATATACTGCAAATAATATGAACTCCAAAAGAAAATAGATCTCCTTCTTCGTTATTGAATAATCAATTACAATGTTTCCTAAATAGGAAAACAACTCCCAACTCGAGTTTCCAAGAAAACCCTAACTAACTTTGACTAAATCTACTCTAGGTGGTGGAATTTACTATTTTTAGTAGTTTACTAGAACTTGTTATTCTTAGTAAGTTCGCATGCTTATTCATATGGGCACAAAATTTCCACGCATCTTCTACATTCCTAAATTAGAGGAATTTCCAACTTTCTAACTCATAATGCAACTAATAGACTAAAATTAACTAATGCCCAAAAATAGGAAAAACTGAACAACTTAAATCCTAATTTTCGGCCTCAAGATGGTGGATTTAGGGCCCGAAAATGTGATGAAAATTTCCTCAACAAGTAGGGAAGGTTTCGGTGCATTCATCTCATCAAAACATGTGGTTTTAAATAAAAATGGACTCAAACAGACACTTGGAGCTCAAGTTATGACCTTGTCAAGTTTTTACTAATTTTGGTGCATCATCTTTTCATCCTTCTTAGCCTTTCCTTTCTTCATGTATACCAAAGTTGAAGGTTCAAGTGGAGAGGAAAAAATTGAAAATGTTCCTCAGGGGTCACCATAGGAATTTCCTTATGAGGAGTGGAGGATTCTTGGGAGGAAGACATGGACTTACCTACTCTGAACATCTTCATTTTCTGTCAAACCAAAGTTTGGTCCTCACCAAGACAGGGTTTATGAGTTCCTTCAAATCATCCCTTTCCTTAACAAACCAATCAATGGTTTCAATGGGAGTGTGTTTGATAGACATTTCATATTCAAGGGATTATAGTTCCTCATCATCATCTTGAAGTCCATATGGTACCTTGTACACATCAAAATCTTTGATTTGTCTTGAGGATAATCTGCCATAATACCTTCTTCTGGCTTCATAATCATCAAAACAGTCAGCCCAATAGTCTTCACTATCAACAAGATGATGGAAACCCATTCTAAAATTATTGGCAATAAATCCCTTGATATCAAAGAAAGTCCTTGGTTTGAAATAATGAAGAGTGAGGGGAGAAATTGTTCTTGTCCACATTTTGGGCATCCAAAGCAGTCCTACAAGTGTAGTTACCCAATGTGATTGGAAACTGGATGCCTGCAATCTTCTTGTCTCTAAAAGTTCTGTGAAGCTTATCCAACTACCTGCAGATTTCAACTAGGGCCATTTTATCACTACAATACATAGGGAGTTTCAAGGGTGTTCCCTCAAATCCAACCAACCGTATGTAAGAAAATTTCTTGAACTGAGTGTAATAACTGCCATAGACATCAATCAATTGTTTAGCCTCCTCTCGAGAATCTCTGAGCTATGTTTTCCTCTAACAATCTAACAATATACATGGTGAAGGCATCATTCACCCTTCTAAAATGGTGATTACTAATCTTCAAAGTCAATTGTGGACAATACTCATAAATAGGAGCATATTTTTTGTTTTCATCAGGAGAGAACCCCAACCATTCCCTGTATGCAACAATAGTGTACATCAAATAAGAAGTCATATAGAAAGTCTTAGTCCTTTGAACATTGGCCAACTATTCAATAAGACTATCACAAATTATCTCTCCCCAATTCAAGCTTTGTTTTCCTTCACATATGATGTTGATATAAGGGCACATCCAAAAGTGGAACTCATTGGTTGAGGGCATCCCCATTATTCTAGCAAGGAGGGTGATGACATCTAACAACTCTTCCTTGAATTCAATCCTATACATAGTCTTTGGCAGTCTTGAAGCTCCCTTCTTTGGGTTTTAAACCATGATTTGGCCACCCTACTCTTATATTGTTCACTATCCTGATCAAATAGAAGCTGGGCCTAAGCCTTGGTGAGAGTGTTTGAATCTTCAGTTACTAGAATTATGATGGAAGTACTAATAAAATTAGCATTCAGTCAAGAAACTACATGTCCGTGAGGATCAATGATCTCTTTTATATCTAAGTTGAAGTAGGAGCCATAGGCTAACATAGTATCAACACATTGAACAAAAACTAGAAACACCCCGTGTGAGCAATTCCACTTTCCTTGATTAATTGAGCAATGGGAGTAGGGTTCTTGCAGTCAATTCATCCCCAAAATCATCCAGGTCAAGGTGTTGAGAATCACTATCTCTTATCTCTGGTATGGTTGTCTCTAATGAAGATAGATGCTCGTGCCCTTTGTAATGAATCTTCATTATGTGGAAAGGGAAGAAAGATCATGCAATGGACTTCTTGATTCTCTAAAATTTTCTCTCGACAATCCATGACCTCTGCTAGAACAAGTTACACCTATTTTTTTTAAAAGAACAAAACAAGGACCTTGCCACAACTACAAATAGTGGAGAGAACGGAATGGGAAAAAGCAGAAAATGCAGGGAGTATGGTAAAAATAATTGATTACCCTGGATATTTATACATACTCCATTTTGAGTAGGTCGGTGGGGGGATTGAATGCAACAATTAATGCACTGCACTGACTCAAGACAATGGAATGTGGATATGGTGGAGAAAATGTGCACAACTACCCGAGTCATGTCTAGAAACTTGGGACACGTGGAAATGAAAAACCCGCAGTGAATGGGATGTGGAAAAATGGGCTTGTGGGGAAATGGATACTGGAAGCACTAGGGACATGTGGGATGTGAGAAGCTGAAATGTCATGCGATACATTCAAATTAGGTAAGCCAAAAAAAAATCACACAATTTTTCGTTTGGACATTAGGACGTCGATTCTCCATAAAGACAAAGTACCTGTAAAACAAAGGGAAATAAATACATTACGGGAAGGCGGGAATATTCTAACCGGGAGACCAATAGACCTTGAGACGTGAGGAACATCAAAACCCGAAATGCCCACACAAAAAAGGGAAAGCCTCAAAAACTCAATGCTCAGAAAATGACTAACTATTGGAAAACAACTCTTCCTTCACAGAATTTAATAAGGACATTCGATAAACATCTTTCCCAAAAATTTCAAAATCGAGACAAAAATACACAATTTCTAGGAAGGTGATAACAAGATGCGAGAATGAATGTGCTCACTTTGGATGCGTGGAAGGCCACCATTAGAGTCATCTCCAAATGTGTTGTTTATGATGAATATGACTAAAACCATGAACATTGGATTCTTGAAGGATGCTTCTATTACTATACAAGGGCCAAGTTTACTGGGGACTTTGAGGTCTTGGTGCTTGTAGAGGAAGAAAATTTTCTAGCATTTCTTGGGCACCCTTGGTGTTATGTGAATAATGTTGATCTGCACTTTAATAAAGGATATATTAGTTTTGAGAATGAATAAGAGCGCATCATCAATCCTTTGATAGATGAAAAAGCTCCACCTTATGTAGAACAATTAAGTGAAGAAGATTTGAACAAAAAAATTATGTGCGGACCATTAGGGATCTCGAAGTGCTTGAGCCATCAAAATAAGGAGTTATTCAATGGGATGATGCACATTTCGTGAGTGATACTACTAGCATTCCTTATGACAACTAGGCACATGGGACTTATGAAATGATTGGATGTGAGATGAAAACTCGAGTCCTGCGCATGAGAAGACCACGGTGTGTTATTCATTTGGGAAGTAACCATGTATCAAGCTACACTAGTGAAAGAAATATTGAATTATTCATGAATGCTATGGAAGCCTAGTGGACAGATCAATTTAAAATAAGTAATATATCGGTGTATACCTTGCATGGGAAAATAACGCATTGGTGGATGGTACAAAGAGATGGTCTTTTAGAGTGGCGAGAAGTGATAATCACCTTATTTGCTATATTTCCTTGTAGCAATTCATCTACCAAGACATAAAAATTCCATGGGAAGGATTCTTCTATGCATCATTTTAAGCAATGAGGCCTAACCACCTTCACTGTGGGTGCACAAGTTCTACTTCACACTTGCATGCTGATATGCGTGCGCATGGTATGTTTATGCGAGAATTGAATAGAGAGATAGGGAATGGGCAAGAATTGACTGCGCAGTATGATTCGAACTATTTTCACCTTCAAAATCCCCCTCATTTTTTATTCAAATTAAAAAAATTTGAGCTCACGCACTCTAGAAGTGTTCAAGTAAAGTTGGAAGTCTAAAAGATAGAGAAATTCATGCTTTGAATTTGTTTAAACTCTCTAGTCTCTGCAATTTTAATAAATTTTTGTTTTCCTATCCGAACGCGTGAAAATTTTATTGTTGTCCTCATTTTAATGAAATTATCAATCTTTCTATGGCCATGGATTGTCAAACCTTGTATTGTTTTCAATTCCTTGGTTCGTGAAAGAAATTTGAAATTCGGGCATATAGGTGGAGTTTTTCCTCTTCTGTTTATTTCTTCCCACAAGAGAGAATGACATGGACATATCTTCCCCGTTAATTTTTTCCCCAGCATCCCCGAGTAGTACGTGGATATCCATGATTGGATGTGGCATGGCCATGTTTCAAGAAATAATAGACGGTGCCACATGCTTCATCAACACAATTCCAAGGACAAGGTTAAAGGGATAGTCCACAAATAAGCATAATATTTCAATGTGTCTAGGGTCCAAAATGAAGACAAAACAAGCCCAAATCAGCTAAGTATGGAAGGTTCAGTGGATGGCGCCACGTGCTTCATTGCACAATTTCAAGGGTCGAAGCTAGGGGTAGTTCTCAAACTTATGCCAATCCTCCATGTGTCCCAGGTCCAAAAAAGGGGACAAAGCTGATTGCTTAAATTGACTAAGTATGAGTGGGTTGGCGGAAGCCTCCATGTGCCTCAATGGTGTAATTTTAGTAATGAAACCAAAGGGCCAATCTTCAAATGAGTGCGATTTTCCACATTTCTAGAGGTCAACATAAGTTAAGTGGATAGTAAGCCCAAATCGGCTAAGTATAAAAGAATCGGCGGAGCTCTCCACGTGTTAGCCTAGTGCAACTTCAAAGGAAAAATCCAAAGGCAGGTTCCAAATGAGTGCCATCTCTCCACGTGTCCAGGGTTAGATATACAACCCCATCAAACAAAAGGGAGAAAGTCAAATATTAAGCCCGAATAGAAAGTCAAGGTGGGGAAGTGGGCCATTGGGGATATTTGAGAATTTGATCCTCATTTTCATTAAAGGGGCTTAAAGTTAAAAAGTGACCTATGCTCCACCCATGCTAAGGAAAAAGTCAAATATTAAGCCCGCATTAAAGGTCAAAGCAGGGAGGCGGGCCGGTGGAGCAATTTTTTTTTTGATCCCGCATTGAAAAAGGGTAAAATTACAAAAGTGATCCCCGACTCTTTCTCCAATCAAGTAAGGCCACGTGTCAAGACCATATACAAAGTGGGTGAGCAAACCAAAAATGTAAAAAATGCCAAATCTCTATAAAGTCACAAAATACAAAAGGCATCCTCCGCACTCGTTCTAATAAGTTTCAAAGGCAAGATGAACGGTTCAAATTCAAAGTTATAAAATGAGTGTAATAGATGCATTATGAAAAATCATGTTTTTCTCACCATTGGCGTTTGTTCACGAATCAAGAATCTGAATGGATGCAAATGATTGAAAAGATTGTAAACCATTTATTGCTAACAAAGAAGAATTTGTAACCATTTCTTACAAGATAGTTAATGACTTCTTCATGCCAATAACAAACGGTGATTGATCTTGTAGACTCAAGTGTGCATTGTACCTAGAGAAAGAAAAGGAGATAGCCAATTTTCTTCTACTTTCCTCCACTTCTCAATTTCTTCCATTCTCACATTATGTACAACTTTGATTTGAGCAATCAATACAAGAAGAATGAGTTTCTATCTTTCTTTGACTAAGGGGTTTCTTGATACTTGGTGATCAGTGAATTCTATTTGGTCTTATTGCTATTCATAGAGTTGTTTCTTCCCATAAATGCATGTGTTGAAGTTTCTAACTAGTGTGTGTGCAGGAATATGATTTTCTACCTATAGCATTAGTTCTCCTACCTCTATTCTCACTCCATTTCCCACCTTCAGACAAAGTCTTCCCTAGCAAGAGATTGTCTACTTTGCAACAGGGTCAGTGGAGTGCCCCTGTTAGATACCTGATCGAAAGGCCACCACAAAAATCCACCTTTTCACACATAGACATATATGGATGTTGTGCCGGTTAAGTAGAGGGACTTAGATTCCCGAAGTGTTGGCAAGGAAATCAAAAAAATTTCCTCACCAATAGTTTTTGGCACCAACCATGGGGCAGATTAAGTAGCATCTGCACTTGAATGCGACCGCAAGGTCAGAAAATTCAAAATTAAAAAAAAAAAAATAGAAAATTTCTAGAATTTGAATGGCTATATGAGCCACACGGATTCAAATCATGGCTATTCGAGAAACCCTCATATTAAAAGACCCAAATTACTCTTCCACATCCAAGAAGACATTGCTTCAAATTTGAGGGAAGCTATCTGACATAATAGACAAAGTGCCAATCACTACTTCATTGCCATGAGAATTCTAGACCTTGAAGAAGAATGCACTGTTGAATTGGAGAGGCAAAGACAAATTCTAGCACCGCAAAGAAGAGCATAGATTTTTAAGATGGTGGATAGAAGATACACCCGACAACAGAGACAAGGAGGAAAACTGATCCCATTTTTGAGGAACTTCAAAGGAGACAAGAGCTACTTGGAATCTAGATGCTTCCTTTTCAAGAAACTAGTCACGTTGGGAACCTGAGTGTTGCCAATCCTTTGGACGGTGAATTTCCATACATCAAGAACCTTGTAGACTTCACTGACATGGAGACTAAAGAAGAAGCTAGAGAAAGAGAGGCGAGATCCGAAGAAGAAATAAGATCTCAACTCGAATAAATCAAGAGACTTCAAGCCAAGGCGAGATTTAAAGAGCAAAGAAAGAGGCTTACAACCTTAGCAAGGTTGGAAGCTAGAAATAAAAATAGAATGGGGGATCATGATCATGATCGTGAGCGTGAACATGATCGTGATGGCCTAATGTACCATGGGGAGGAAACACTGGTCCACTAGATCTTGCTTAACCACTCCATGAGCTACCAAGAGGCTCAAGAAAAAACTTCCCAAAATTTAGAGGGGATGGTTCTTAACTCCCTGAAGATCATGTAGTAGCATTTATCACTGCTTGCGGTGTGTTGGGTGTTGAGGATGAAGATGTGTCAGTTTGACTCTTTGTGGAGTCACTTCAAGAGAAAGCTGCCAAATGGTTCTACATGCTACCCCCAAGGTCTGTCACCTATTGGGAGGATATAAGAAGTGCATTCAAACATAGGTTCAAGAGCATAGAAAATTTTCAGGATCTTTTAATCCAATTGGTACAAATGAAGAAAGAAACCTCCGAGTCAATGAGGGAATTCGTAGCAAGATATGATAGAGTTATAAGAAGAATCTGTGAAGATGTGGTGCCTCCTGAAAATAATTTGAAGAGGTTTTTCATTAGTTCTTTTCCATCAAAAGTAGGTTTCTTCCTAAGAAGATCCCAACCAAGAACATTAAGGGAAATCCAAGACTATGCAATAGAAACCGATGATGATCTAATACTTTCTAGAAATGTGAAAGGCCTTTTTATGGTGAGTCACAACACCCTTGAATGTCCGCAACTCGATGGGTTGAGACTCTTAGTGCGATTGCATAACATGGAGCTTTTCCCAAGTGTGGGACCTTGTGAAATCGAAAAGCTCTCTAGATGAAGGCCGGTTCCTATTCCTCTATTCAGATGAACACATAAAAATGTAGAGGGGTTTAATCAAAAACCTAAACTAACTTGCTAAGGAGACAAGGTAAGAAGATGCATAAAAATAAACCTAAACTAACAAAGGTGATGCACCGAGGAATGAAGAACACCTGTCTTTCCAATAAACACAAACCATTAAAACGTAATGCAAGATCATGCATAGATAACCAAATTTGCAGTGAAATATCATGAGGATGCAAATGAACATAGAGAGGGTTGAGAATCATCCACAGACATGCATTATTTTCTCCAAGGGTTGATACAATACACTACAAAATGCCAAGAGGCAAAGTTGCGGTAAAGACAGTTTTAGATGGGAGGTTTGAACTCCACAAATTCACCTACTAAAGAGAAGAAGGGAGGGGTAAAAATATAATGTCCAACCTTTAGAAAGAAGCCCCTCCTTACAATTTATATGAAAAATGAGAGAGGGAAGAGAGAGGAATTCCAAATCTACCCTAACAACCTCAGCATTGTATTTAATTCATCTCATTATGGTGGTAGGTGAGAACCTCGCAAACCCAAAAATGGTGAATTCTATTTTGCATTTTGAAGAACTTGTTCTCACCTAATTAAAGATTCCAATCATAGTTGGATAGAGGACCTTGTAATATTTCCAAAATTCCAACCTTGCATGAATCTGAGCTCCCTGTGAAAAGTTATGGCCATTTGAATATCTGGGTCAGGGTTTGCTTTCTGTCGGGTTCAGGGTGTCAATGCTCAAAATGTTGTGCCTCCTGAAGATGTGCCTTAGCACATCCATCCTCATGTCAACATACTCTTAAGTGCACCATAGGCACTGAAAATGTGGTGCCAACGCCTCTCGATCTCGCGCCCGCAACCTACGCCAGGGCACGAATTTTTCCATGTCAACACCTTTTGATCTATGCCTAGGCATGACTTTTTCCACGTTGACATCTTTCAACCTCGTGCCCTCCGACCTATGCCAAGGCGTGACTTTTTCCATGTCAACACCTTCTGATCTGTGCCTGGGCATGACTTTTTCCATGTTGACACCTTTCAACTGCGCCCTCCAACTTGCGCCAAGGCACGACTTTTTCCATGTCGACACCTTCTGATCTGTGCCTGGGTGTGAATTTTTCCATGTTGACACCTTTCAACCTATGCCCTCCAACCTACACCGGGGTGTAAATTTTTCCATCTTGATAAAGACTTTCAACTGCTCCCTCCAACTTGCACCTGGGCGCAACTTGTGGTGTAAATAAATGTCAGGTTTTGAGTTTCTTTGATTTCCATATTCTTTTGTTTGTCTATATTTACCCAGGGAGGGAGATATATATAATAAGGCCCCAATGGAAAGTAAAAGGGTCATAATTCAAACTTTGTCACCACATATCTAATGTTCTAAAAATGGAAAATTACTTGGTTTCCTTGAATAAGTAACTATCTCATATCATAATGCAGAATGCATCAAAGAAACCAAACCCTCCAGATAGGCCAAGGATTTCTCCACCTCCTCATCGGCTTGCTCTTGAAGCACCACCAGTCAATGCCATCTGTGACACCAAAGAGTCGAAGGAGGAAGCAGAAATTGATGAAACTAAAGAAGAAAATATGGAAGACTATGAAAACTATCTTGAGGTCGAGGAATTTGATATGCACAATGGCCTAATTGAGTACGGTTATAATGAAGATGAGGATGATGAAGAAGCTCAAATTTTCTCATGTGTTGTTTTCACTCATGCACAATCTAGGAAAGGTGATTCATCCTCAACGGTTATGTAAAGGATAAGAATAATAAAGAATATTCTCCTCTAGAGGTCACATAAAATAAAATCATCAATAGAGGATCACCATTACCACCTTCTATGGAGTCGACAAAGAAAAACTAGACTCATTGGTTGTCAGGGATCATGCTATTATGCCAATTAATTCATCTAATTCTTCTCCCAGCTCAAAAGTTGCTAAGAAGAATTCTCCTTTAAATGTTGTTCCCAAAAACATCTAAGGTTCAATCAAAATCTACACCCTCACCCCCTTCTAAGCCAATTGCTACACCCAAAAAGGAGAATTCAACACCCAAAGTAGCAAAGCCTCTACCATGTAAATCTTCCTCCATTTCTAGAACCTCTTCCTCTCTCACCATAAGCCCATTTGAATTTGTGGAACATGCAAGCAAAACAAAAGTGCATCTCTCATAAATAGAATACCTACAAACACACCCTGCCCAATTTGATAGGTTCATTAATGTAGTTCATGGTGGTAACCCTATATCCTCAAGTCCTAATTCTAAAGGCTTACTACCCACACCATCCACACCACCTTCCCAAAACATGCTAGCCCTTAGTGCCTCCAAAACCAATAGGGTTGAACCTTTCTACCTGTCACTCCTCATTAAAGGCTTCCAACTAAATAATTGTATCATAGATTCTGGAGCCTCAGACAATGTGATGCTAGCCAAAGTTGCAAATTCTCTAGGCCTCACCTTGACCCGGGTAAATGGCACCTGTTACTCAATGGAATCCAAACAAGTGCCATTGGTAGGAAGAATCAAATATGCACAAGTAGCACTAGCTGATTTTCCAAACAAGAAGGTGCTCCTAACCATATTGGTAGCAGACATCCCAACATCCTTTAGTATGCTATTGAGTAGGAGTTTCAGAGAGACCTAGGTGGAGAGATAAAAATGGATTGGTCATCTACAACTATCCTAGTAAAAGGTGAGATGAAGAAGTTGCTACTAGTAAGAAAGATGAAGTTCACAATATGAAAGTCTAATGATCCGAAAGCAAACATTCTCTTTCAAGATTGTGGGCTAGGAAACTACTTCCTCACATAAAAAAAAGAGGAGAACTTGCCACTTCTCATGGAGGAAGAGGAAGATCAAATTTGGACAATGGAATTTGATGGTAGTCATTCCAATGCGGGCTTAGGAGCTGGTGTAGTATTGTACTCTCCTTCCAATGAGTTGTACCCATTTTCCTACAAGCTACAATTTGATAATACAAATAACACTACAGAGTATGAAGCACTACTCTTAGGCATGAGTGCAACAGAGGACATGGGAATCAAGAAACTAAGATTCCGAGGTGATGTAGAGGTTGTAGTAAAGTAGGTCCACCAACAATATCAGGTGAATAATCCAAGACTCTGGCATTACAAAAACAAAGTGTGGGACTGCATTAAATCTTTTGATGCATTTTCCATTGAAGCTATTCCAAGGGAACAAAATGAAAAGGCTGATTATTTTGCAATGTCAACTTCCCTAGTGACACCTCATCCTTCTTTTGGTATAGAAAAAGTGACCATTGAAATGGTATTCAAGACTTTGTAGCAGATAATGTAAATAATTGGAAAGGCTTCAATGATGATAACCTCGCAATATAACCTCATCACCTAAACCTTACACAATTATTTATTAATTGCCTTCTAATTGATAAATCCACATCACCCTACCTACCACCTCACTTTGCCACTTCATCATGACCTAGCCCTAACCCTAAAACTAACCTAATTAAGACCCATAACTTGGTCCACACCTACACCCATAACTAATGACCCCTTTCTCGCACCCAAAACCGACCTTCTAGTCACTTGACCGAGCCCGCAACTGATCTCTCGGGAGAAAAGTAGGGAAGGTGGGCTATTTTACTAAAAATAGCCTACTTTTTCCTTACCGATGCCGGTTCCTACTCGACCGCCGTCGGTTACGCAACCGCCATCGGTTCCCTGTAAATGGGCTCCCCAAACCAAAACAACGGATCAGAATTTCATTTTGGGATCAGTCGAAGGATTTCTGGATCAACAGAGAGCATTGGGAGTGAGAAACAGAGTCCAGATCTTCACTTGACCGAGCAGAGACGAGTGGAAATACCAGAAGTGTTTACAGCAAAGGAGATCAGCTTGCATCTTGGTCAAAACCAGTAAGTCACATCTTGCATGTCCTCTGTTATAACATTTCTTATGCTTCTTGAATCTCAGTCCTCCTAAATCCGCTTTTCGAATCCACTACCCAACGTGCTATTGCATCTAACTGTCATTCCTTTACCCTCATCATCTCATTTCCTAATATCATCCATAAACCAGCCTTACAAACACACCATAGTACCTACCAAGAAGATCCTAGAACCCACCGGTATCGGTTATCAAGAATCGGCATCGGTTATCAAGAATCGCATCGGTTCCTCCGATCAAAACTAGAAAACCAACCTTTCCCCTACCCAGCTTCAACGAAACAACTTAATTGATATTTACGTTTTTTGTGTTAATTCATATTAGCAGGGAACTCGACCACCTTCAAAGGAAGTTTTATATTTCCGGGCCCAAGGCGCTTCCTCATTTATTGTCTAATTAAAATCTTGTGGTCTTGTGTTCTTATTTGCAGGTAGTCCTTCCAAGACAAAAAGGAGTTCTTCGCAGTCAGCCTGATCTTTCTCTACGGTACGCGCACACCATCTCGACATTCTACAGGTATTCCTCCTAGCCCCTAACCTTATCTGTTTCTAAAAGGAACGAAACATTTCCGAGTGAAACATTTTGGCACGCCCGGTGGGACCCATTTGGGTTTCTGTATCTCTTGCTTATTTTCATTTTAGGAAGCATACTTGCTGTTGCTGCTTTTGTTATATATTTCGTAAAGAATTTGTCTTGCTTTCCTAGTTTCGCATTAGTGAAAGTCATCTCTCTTGCTTCATCAAACATAATTTTCGATTTGGGTTTAAAACACGTGCATTGCATTCCTGCTTGTTGTTTTTCAATTCTAGTGAACGTAGATTAAGTAACAGGTCATACACGTGGGGGTGATATCCACGGTATTGACAGGAAATTAATCTTACTTTCACTGCACAACACATACCAAATCACTTCACAATTAACACAACAGCTCAAACATCCCCCTTTTTCCGCGGTATTCCTCCGCCCGATTGAGGTAACCTTATAAGCCAAAACAACTTGACATTTCCCCTAAGTCTTTTGTTTAGGATTCCGACATCATTCTACGTCTAAAGGCATAAGCCCACGATAATTAAAATTAACCCTAGGGTTAGTCTCTGGATTTGCGTGTGCATCTTGCTTGTTTGTAGTTCTGTTTTCTTTCTCATACCCTGTCTTCTGTGATCAATAATTGGACAAGTATACTAAACGTTGTTAAAAATCAAATTAGCAGCCTTTTTATATCTTGTTAGCCTGCATTTTTACACCGACATCGGTTACTCGACCGACGCCGGCTATAGTATAACCGACATCGGCATTAGACCGATATCGCCATCGCATCGTTTTTCCAATTCCCCGACAAACCAAGAACCTACCAATTTTACCTGGCCTCGAGTTTGTTTCTATTCCCGATTGACAAACCCTACGTGAACTTCTGGCCCATGGTTGTTATCACTCAAAGCAAGCCGCCGCTATGGTTTCACATGCTTGCTTTGTTTCTTTGCCCGAATCACCCCTTCACATTCTCGTGGGAAATCCTACTGATACCAGCCGAGGTTCCTAAAATTCCCGTGGGAGATAAGGACTTTGCCAAGTTTTCGGATGCTAATTCTAGCGCCTGTACAATACTATTTGTCTCATACCCCGACCGTACGCCCGATGGTCAGCTCTTGTCGTGGGTATGCCTATCAAGTATAGCTGCTCATTTAGCTCCCACTCCGCCCGATAATACCGCGCTTGCTTCTCGCATCTCTAGCCCCGTCTCCCAATCCGACGGCTTCGCAGAGGTTCATACGACCCCGATTAGCTTTCCTTTGTTAATCTTGGACCCCACATATCATTACCACCGACCGCCCTACCTCATCTCTCTTGCAGATCGCTCCATTCATGACTTGCTCTCTCTCGCCACCTATCCACACGAGCTTTCCTTCTCAAGCTCCGCCTACCTTTTCATTCCCATACACGTATCCAAATGACCTCAACATCCTATATGGGACATCCCTATTCGGTCGCCTCAACATATTCATCCTCCACACCTTATCAACACTTAACCCCACCAGTGTCTAGCGGTGGTCCTTGGTCCAATTTGCCTCCGTTTACCACAACCACACCATCATCTCATCCAACTACTGATCTAATTAAACAAATGATGGACAAAATGCAAAACCTGGAGGCTTCGCTTTGTGAAGTCGTAGCGCCTTGACATACGAGCAAGTTTGTCGGGAGCCCATTCACCCTTCTCGTCCCCTTCATTCATATCCTCCTCAATGGGAGTTGCCAAAATTTACTCGTTTTAATAGTAAAGAGGATCCTCAACAACACTTGCGATCATTTAGACATGCTTGTTATTTGATTGCCCATGATGATGCTCTTGTTACATTCACCTTTCCCATGTCCTTATCAGACTCGCTTGAGTGGCATGTTGCTTTAACCCAAAGACTCAATCTTCTCTTTTAACCAACTAGCCCAATCTTTTTGGATCATTTCTCCATTAACATTGCAAGAAAGTATCTATTACCGACCTCTATGCCATCCGACAATTTGAAGACGAATCTATCGCAGATTTCGCTGACGATGGCGGGCCTTATCAACCAACTTACGTATGCCTTGCCTCAAACCGAACTTATCGAACTATTTACGGGCCTCGCGCTAAGCACATCTCCCCTACCCTCCAAATTCAAACTTCCGTACATTCGACGAGGCTTTTACTATGGCTCGAAAATTAGAAATTCGAGCCTTAGAGGAAGAGAAATTGCGGTTGCGCAACAAAAACTCCACTTTCCGAACTCCGATTCCACCAATAAACCAAATACCACCACTCCTCACGCGTCCACTTCTTCTAAATCAAAAGGAGCTGTCCACGCGGTGATGGTCAAATCCCAACCACCGTCCAATACCCCGCCAAAAACCACTTATAAGTATAAAGCGGAACCCATCAACTACACTCCCTTGGGGGAGACATATGGTGTGATATTGGAAAAACTGCTCAAAGCAGGAGCCATTACCTTACCTCCTGTTAAACCTCATTCCGGATTTGATTCCACTCGCGCCATACCTTCCTGGTACAAAGAAAATGACTTCTGTAACTTCCACCGCGTGAAGGGACACAGTCATGAAAACTGCAAGATGTTGAAAAACATAGTGCAGGAAATGGTTGATGCAGGGGATATAGCCCTCGATAATCCTAACGCCCCTGCCAACCGAAATTTGAAAATCTTCAACAAGCCATTCCCGAATCACTCTCCCAACAGTAACACAAACCAGGATATCTTAGCCGAGGAGAGTGTTCATGAGATCCATGCAGTCTTCGATACCCAGCCAAAAGCCTCTATCGAGAAAATTTTGAATCAAGCCTCTTCACTAACACGGGAGCCCGAACCTCCTTTACCACCATCAAGCCAAAGCGAAATCATTCCTTTACCTATAAAGGAGTTAACTGCCCAGACTTCTCTTCCCATCAATGAGTCTTCTTATACCACATCCCTACAAGACTACGAACGAATGTTATCTAATTTATCTATTTCCCAGACGTCTCCCTCTACCGCTCTTGCTGCACAAGAGGAGGGTACGCCACTCCTTTTGACATCCTTAGATGAGAAATCTCTTGCACCGACATCACCAAATTCTTTAACCATGACAGACCCTCTCAAACATGCCCTCCTGCCTATTAGTCCTTCATCGCCTAAATCTTTTCAACAACCGGTCGACCTTTTAATATCTATTGATACAGTACCTCATCTACCCCCTGTATCACGCCCACAGTGGACTGGAATCACAACCTACCTCTCTTCCGTACTCAAATTTACAATTCAAACTCAAGACCTGCCATTCTCCGTAAGATAGACGAATCCTATGGGAACGCTTGAGTACGCCATATTCTACTCAAATGCAAATGACCGATCTCCCGAGGCCTCCACCATATACCCGAAGTGTTTGTGTGCTTAAAATGCCCATGTTCTCACCTTCACCCCCTCACCTCTACCAAATGCCCCGTCCACTTCTATTAACTTAGCCAAATCTTCCCCTACGCTGGGACCTTGCCCATACCTGGGCCTAACACACCCACCTAAGCGGCTTGATTTATCCAAAATAAATCCGCCCCGCCACCTAGAGACAAACTCAATCCGTGCCTCTCTCACAATCAAAACCCTCATCGTCACACCCACCTTCCATATGGGACCTCATCCTCCACCTTACATCAATATATCATACCTCCCGCGTTTTCTTCAAAACGACTTACACCTTTCGCACCTATACAGAGATCAAAGGGTATAACAACACCGCTACTCCGCGTATCCCGTCCACCTATCAACCCTAAACAAATTCCATCATCAAAAGATTTGTTTTGGTCACTCCCTATTTCCCGTGGTTGTTTTCGATACCACATCATCTCGTAGCCTCATCATCCAACATAGCTTCGCGCCAAAGAAACCACGTTTAGTGTGTCAACACCCTCGCTAAACCACACGTACAACAACCACGCCCAAACATTACCAAACCTATACGAACCAACCACGCCCAAACATTACCAAAACCCGCACAACCAATACCTCATCCTCATCCGATTTTGACCCACTCAAAGGATCTTACGCCAAAATTCTTGCTATGTTGGTGGAGAATGCGACCATTTCCCTACCCCCACTTAGACCTTATGACCCGTCTAAACCTCGACCGATAAGTTATGATGAGTCTAAAATCTGCGCCTATCACCGCACACCAGACATGATGTGGAGGGATGCAAAGCTTTAAAACCATCCTTCGTCACCACCTCTCCCGAGATAGAAAGGTTAAGAAAGACAACTTACGAAGGGAGAGACCTTTAGCTTCAACCCCTCTCCTCTACCATCATCGTCGTCCCCGCCTCACCAAGATCTATCATTATTACAACCCCACTCTTCAAAACCATGATTTATCCCAACCATCTTCCTCATTTCAGTCTACGAGATTAATATGATTAGTGTCGCTACTCGAGGCGTAAAAACAATGGGAAAGCAAAAGAAAACACACTGCAAAGATCTCTTTCTCCTTCAAACATCCCGATTGCACCACCACCTAAAGTAGTTATTCGTGGACCCGCTTACCCCGCCTCTAATGGAGCTGCCCATCGAGCCATGATCAAACAGCCTTCACCAATCACCCGTAAAATGACATCGTATGATCTCATTTCGATTTTCAATCTCATCGACAAGCTCTCGTTGAGATCCTTCAAGGGATAGAGGTTTTACCTAATGAAACCCCGCCCGTTGCCTCCATTCTAACACCCAATCACGTTGCTTCTCTCACCAAACAACCCACTCGCTCCAACCACTTCGGCTCTCTCACAACAAGCTCACATCTGCTGGGGCTTTCGAAGATGAAATTGTTGACTTTGGTACAAGACCCCGATCTCGCCCTTTTCATCTCGCTTACGTCCGGATATCCGGTACGCGTGTTATGATTGACGGGGCGCCACTTAAACATCATCTCTTCAAAAGCCTTTTCAACAAATGAATATCCCTTCTAGCTGCATGTGTGCAACCCCATCATGTCGGTCATTCAATGACGCTATTACCTCTACCTTAGGCACCGTGATCCTCAACATTCGTGGTAGGACCACGACTTTACCCGAACTCTTCTATGTCCTTGAGGGAGAGTTCCAATATAATATATTGCTGGGTCGTCCTTGGATCCGGGCCATGGGATGCGTTCCCTCAACATTACATAGATGCATAAAATTTGAGTACGAGGGGAAGTCCTACACCGTAAAAGCTGATCCTCCCCCCTTTAAAACCTGCAATATGTTATACCGCCCTAACGATGTGCTTATACCAATCAAGACACCCATACATTCAACCCAACCATCCTCTTCAAATGTACCTCAACCATCCACCTCAACTGCATCTATGCCTTCAACTGATGAAACCACCGTCGCAAAAACCACTTCCCTTCCCGCAGCTAACATCCCAACCTCCGACCCCTTAGTAGATGTTTTTCAACGCCTTACGCTGGGGGAGTACCGCCTATATAACGTTAGTTCTTTCCCTACCCCGCAGGAGTACGGACAATTACATGCACATCCCACCTACGACCGTCGCGTGGGGGAAGTAATCTCTTACGGACCACCCCATTGCCGCACCAACCTAACATATGGGGGTGTTGACGCATCTTCCATTACCCCTGAACCTCCTCTTGGTGTGGTTCCCTTCCAATCCGATTTCCAATACCTGACAAATCGTCGCTTCGCCCTCACTTTCTTGACTCGCTGTGCTTGGAAAGGCTTTGGTTTTGGTCTTTATGAACAAGGCCGACATACGCTCATCCCCATCACCACACGCAAACATAATGATCGCAGTGGTCTCGGTTTTCCTGAAACACCTACACAGGAGACACCTCGTGTGTCACCGTATTCGAAGAAGACGACGCCACCCCTACCAAACCATCATCACCCACTTTGCCATCATCACCCACGTAATCTATAGACTCGAATCTATCCCTCCTAACTTTTTTTTTTTTCATAAATGCCTATCTTCATAGGTCCTCTCACTTATCAACGCGATAATGAGGACCCATCTTCTCTTCCCCTTCGTATCCGACATGATCAAGAGGATTCGCTTTGATTAATGTTGTTGAGTGCCGGATGACGAATCCATCCTCACTTACCTTGGGCGCGGATGATTCTTATATTCAACGAGCCTTACCATCTCAAACCCAAACCATGCTGAACGAATCTACTATAGAAATCAACATCCACACGGAGGAGGATCTCACATAGTGAAGATCGGACAATCCCTTAACACATCGTAACAAGCCGCCTTTACTACCTTTCTCCGTACTCCGCAACCAAGCTTTCGCTTGTCCTACGCGCCGACATGCCAGAATTGATCCTACCATTGCCATCCATAACATCACCCTAAATCCCGATTCCAAACCAATCAAACAAAATCGAGAAAATGCATCCACGCATTGCCCTCTTGGTCAAAGAAGAGCTTCAACGACTTCTCTCTGTTTCTTCTTCATCTTGCCTATTGACTATCCTCAATGGATTTCTAACATCGCACTGCTACTAAAGCGACGGGGACTTCTTGATATGCACGGATTTCCGGATCTTAACCTCGCTTGCCCTAAGGATGACTTTCCTCCCAAGTATTGATCAACTTGTTGATCTCACCGGGCCATGAAATGCTTTTCTCATGGATGGCTTTTCAGATACAATCAAATTTTGGTCGCACCCGCCGATCAACATAAGACCGCTTTCATAACTCCTCGGGAACCTTCGTTATCGTGTCATGCCGCTTTGGCCTTAAGAATGCCTGGTGCAACCTATCGGGCGGGCTATGACCTACATTTTTCATGACATTATGCACACTATCCTCAAGATTACGCGACGATCTTTGGCAAGTCTAAACATCGCAGTTGAACATCTCGATGTTTTAACCATTATTTTCGATCACCGCTGCAATATTTCGTTTCGCATCTTCAACCAAAGAAATGTGTCTTTCGTGTCCTTTCGGGAAACTTCTTGGTTTTATCATCTCTTTTGCGTGGCATTCGAGGTCGATCCATCTAAAGTAAAAGCTATCCTAGAAATGCCCCCACCCAAAAACCTCAAACAATTACGTAGTTTGCAGGGTAAACTTCAATCCATCCGGCGTTTCATCTCCCAACTCTCGGATCGATGTCACCCTTTTCATCACCTTCTTAAAAAGGACGTTGCCTTTCAATGGAGTGAGGAGTGTCACCAAGCCTTCGAAGCTCTCAAAACTTATCTCTTGCAGCCACCCGTGCTTATCCCACCCCAGGACGACCGCCCTTTCTACCTTTATCTTTCCGCCACTGACCATGCTATAGGAGCTATGCTCGCACATCGGGACTCGCACGCCGAGAGCAAGCCGTTTATTATATAAGTCGTACCCTCGTGGATTACGAGACTAGGTATACACATGTAGAAAAATTGTGCCTAGCCCTATCATTCGTAGCTACCAAACTCCGACATTACCTCCTGAATCACAAAACTTTTGTCATCACCAACACGGACCCCATTCATTATATGTACGCCAAACCACATCTAAACCAACGCATCGCTCGATGGCTCATGCTCCTCGCCGACCTCGACCTTGAGTTTATACAACAAAAGTCAATCAAAGGACAAACTCTTGCAGACCAACTTGCGGAGGCCCCTTTACCTGGGGAACAATTTACCAATTTTACATTCCCCGACGAACTCATCGCCACTCTTTCACTCGGGGAAGAGTTGTATCAAATTACCCTCTTCTTCGATGGATCTAAATGCCAGCGTGGTGGAGGAGCCGGCGTTGTTCTCATTCCTCTCGACGCTGAACCTATGCCTCTTTCATTCCGGCTTGATTTCCCCTGCACTAATAATACAGCGGAATACGAGGCCCTTGTTCTGGGTCTCCAAGTTGCGATACACTTAGGCATCAAATCTATCAATATTTTTGGTGACTCTCAATTGGTAGTCAATCAAGTTATGGGCATCTACCAATGCAAAAATGAGGAACTTCAAAAGTACAAACACTACGTGGATTCACTTCTAGCCTTATTTACTCACTATTCTATCCAAACCATTCCCCGCTCCACTAACAAATTTACGGATACTATGGCTTGCTTAGCCTCGCAAATTCCCGCCGCACCAACTGACTCTGAATTATTCATCGTGGTCCAACAAATTTTTGCACCATCCTATTCAACCCCGGTAGTTTGTATGATAAATACTGTGTCTACTAATTCGCAGGATACCTGGTACCACCAATTTCACGACTACCTTACAATCTCTGTTCTCCCACCTGACCTTACTAGTAATGGCAAACGTGCTTTTCTTAAAAGTGTTTCTCGTTATGTTGTCATGGGGGGACTCCTCTATAAACGTGGCTTTGATGGCATCCTCCTTCGCTGTCTAACCGGCGCGGAGGTCACCTATACCATCCAACAAGTCCATGATGGGATTTGTGGTGGACATTTTAGTGGCCTTGCCGTGGCTAAACGAATCCTTCGCCTAGGTTATTATTGGCCTACTCTCAATAACGACTGCTACGAATATGTTAAGCGTTGTGTTATGTGTCAACAACATGCCAACCTTCAACATACTCCTAGCCATCCGCTGCAGGTCGCACGAGATCTTTGGCCTTTCTCACAATGGGGTTTAGACCTTATTGGTGAGATTCACCCGACCTCTTCGCAACGTCACCGTTGGATAATCACAGCAACCGAATATTACACAAAATGGGTGGAGGCCATTCCACTCATTTCAATCAAAAAGAAAAATTGTCGAATTCATTAACCATCACATTATCTGTCGTTTTGGTATTCCTCATCGCCTAATAACAGATAATGGTAAATCTTTTAAAAACAAGTTGTTACAAGACCTTTGTGACAACTTTGGTATCAAACTTAGTTTCTCATCACCTTACTATCCGCAGGCCAATGGTCAGGCTGAATCTTCTAATAAAACCCTAACCAAAATTCCTCATGAAAGTTGTCACAATGAATCCGGAAGAAATTGGCACGATCACATTCCCTTGCCCTTTGGGCTTATCGTACTAGCATTCGTACTCTACTAACGCTACACCTTTTTTTTCGTATATGGTACCGAGGCCGCCTTGCCTCTCGAAATACAAATACCCTTCCTCTAATATCCTTCTTCAGATATTCTCACCAACGATGATTTCCGCCAAGAACGGTTAGCCCAATTGGAGCTTCTTGACGAACGTCGTCTTACAGCTCTTGATCACCTCCAAATCTATCAAAAACGCATCAAGCGTGCTTATGATAAGTGACTTCATGAGCGTATCTTTAAGGTTGGTGATCTTGTCCTCAAAGAGAATCAACATGTCACCAAACTAGAAAAGAGCAAACGTGGAAAATTTGCTCCCAATTGGATTGGGCCTTATATAATCACTCACACCTATGGATCGTGCACTTATCGCTTAGCTTTCGCTTAACGGTAAACTCCGAGCTCGAACCCCTTAATGCCTTGCATCTTCGACCATTCTACTGTTGAATCTAGTGTTATATCACTTATCTACCTACCGCTCGTCCCTTGAGCTCATTTACCGCTACATACACTTTGTTTTCTATATCTCAAAATAAAATCAAAATCACTTCTCACCTCCTCGATGATGCCTTCCCCTTTTTAGTCTAGTCCATGACTTCAAAGTATTAAAATAAGCCGTATTCTTATGGGATTTTCTTGAGTCAAACTTCCTACTAAACTAGATGCTTCACGCCAAAAGAACATCTAGTCATCTAAATTAAATATAGATCGCTCCTCAAGGACAGCTATATGCCGAACTATTGCTGCTACTATAAATAGATCGCTCCCCGAAGGACAAATGCTATGCACTAAAATCATATCTCAAGCATACTATAAATAGATCGCTCCCCGAAGGACATTTATACACATAGCCTAGCCTTTTCTCGAAGCTTCTCGCATGGATCAGCTTTCATGAAGACCTCAAGAATAGTACAATCAATATCCTTGTAGACTTCCCGCATCGATCGCCTATATTCACCAAATAAAAGCCTCATTCAAAAGAACTTTTTTGGGTCATGGACTTGTCTATTTAGGGTAGGTTCTCTTCGTCGTAACACTCACTTTGTAACAAGTTCTCTGTACCTCAGCCTATATCATCCACCTCACCTCACCATTTGTTTCAACTCAAGGGACGTAACGTACACCTGATATATTGTGATCATACAACTCTTTTCACCTATTGACTTCTTGTCTATGCACGGTACCTAGGGCTTCAAGCTCGTTCTACGTTGTGTGGTTTGTTTAGCTCTTTTCACCTACGGAGCACTCTTTCCGCTTTGCCTCGCATCTAGGATTGTGTGTTGATCTTAATCAGGACACGATTCCCTACTACTTGGGTATGCTAACTTTTGCTTCACCTATACCTACACCAACAACATTATCCTACCAACACCAACAACATTACCCTACCAACATCAAATTTTTACCAAACGACAAATTGCCTAACCACAACCAAATTGCCTAAATTCACCTCTCCCTGGTCCTAAGGGAGAACTACATCGGTCTGAGGCCCCTCCTTGCTTTGTGCAATGGGCTATGTAGGCAAAGACTTTGAGACATGGGGTCTCCCAAGGTTAGCTCGACCATCCCCTACCATAACCTATCATGTGTGGTAAATATAAATATTTTTGTGTATTTCTATTTAATCACATTCCTCTTTATCCTTTTTCAAAACACCAAAAATCACAACGCAAACATTCTTATTATTATAACTCAAATCAACATACATATCTTGTTTTATTTAGATGTTAAACCAATACATCTTCTCTATCATCGACACGCAGGTCGGTACTCTTATTTATTCTTATACCTTGCTAGCATTTATTTAGACGCTCACGCCTCATTCCGACCCAGGTGATGATCGTGATCGTCGACGCCTCTCGCCGGGCCTCTCTGTCCTCAAAGGTACCACGGCTATTGGTACCGCCCACTGATCTGCCAATCTCTCCTGTAATATATGAATACGCCCTCTCGCGTGGAGGACTCCAGCCTCTAGTCTCGCTGCTCGTGACTCCGCAACCGCTAACAATCCTCTTGTCTCATTCACCTGCGTTTGGAGCTGCTGAACCAAACGCTGCAGCCGATCCCTCTCTGCTGTAATCACAGCTATGTCAGGGCGATCGCGTACACCTCGCAGCTCTGCTACCCACCATAACCTATAGGCCTCTGTCATTCCGGCATCCATTACATCGCGATCGGGCTGCTATCTCCTCGGCCCTTCGAGGTGTTGGCCGGGAGGTGAGAATGCCGCTCGCCAGCGCCGATCCTCATATATGGTCTATAAGCTCGGGGTATATCCCGCACAAATCCAAATTGTCGCCGCACGCGATCTAGAGGAATCTCTCTCATACTCACGGCCTCGTGCCCCGCGATCCACCTCAATCGCTCTACACCCTCAACTCCTCGCCTATATTCTCTATTACCATATAGTTCCCGTAAGGCCTCCACAGATATCCGCAACCGTCACCCTCTCCCATACCGCCTCGTAATACTCGATGTCACCGTCACGGCCCGAGATCTTGCTCTCTTGTTCTCTGCTCTCGACCCACTGGATCTCAATCCCAACCTCTCGTACTCCTGGGTCTCTCCCGCTGGATGGATCGGCTATTATTGTCGCACACAAACAATGTGCTCATAGGCCCAACAGTGTAATAAGTATGAACAATCCAAAGGTCGCTTCGTGATTTCGCCTACAAGCCCATAAACCCTCGTATAGCTCCGCCAAATAGCAGTGCCCATGCAAAAGTCACGTTCCTTTCTATCATCTCCCGATAACACACATCAATGCCTTTGAAATCTTCCCCTTCGCCTCGGTAATGCATAATACCCTACCGCTATCATTAATATCACTGCTAACCTTGTCTCCTCAGGGTGTGCTGCATACATTACCCCATACGTAAATGATAAACCTCGCTGTGTCAAATCTCGTGCGTATGGACCAAATACTGCTGTTATCGCTCCCCGTGCCGCGCTAGGTAGTGCCTGATATACTGGTTCTCCTGTAATAGGGAGTCTCAAAATACGGAACACATCTTCCAATGTTATCACATCTCCCTGGCGAGATAGAAGGTATTTTTCTCAGGATTCCATCTCTCAATCAACGCCTGTAACATAGCATGGTTACGTGTGATTCGTGAATAATAGCGGATTCCACTTAACCCCAAACGATTTATCAATGTCCATTCAGCTGGCGTTACATCCGCTCGGATTCGTGACAACAGCGCTGGCACACTATCATTCATCCTCAACCCTGCCTGAGCCTGCATACATCAAAACAACAAACAACCATTCAATCCATCAGGGTTTTTCTCACATTCTGGAAATTCCTACAGCAACCGGTATCGTTTACAGCTAACCGGTACCGGTTGAGTAACCGATACCGGTTATCCCTAACCGATATCGGTCCCTGTTAGTTTCATACACCTTGCCTAAACAACCACCTACAACAATAATTTGAGCGTCTATTCCTTTCTATACCTACAAACATACCTGAAACCCCTGATTACCTACCCCGTAACACTTATAACCCTTGCTATCATGTTTTCTTTTTCATATCTACCCACTTAATCTCTTATTCATAACACATGCAAAAGTCAAATCATAACCAAAACGTTTACCTCTTGGGTTGCAGTAGCTTGAGGTGGCCCTTGTCTTCCCTCTTGTCCCTGCCTGCTGGATGTTTCTCCTCGTCCTGCCATTATCACCACCTTTTTCAAACCTGCCTTTCTGTCTTCTGAATCTCAGATCACAATCACTTTCCCTGTCTCTTTACTCCTAATCACTCAAATTTCTCATGCAATTACCTGTCTCAGTCGTCAAAAAGCGTCGCGTTCGCGTATTTAACTTCTTGCATGGCTCTCAAAATTAGAACTTAAGTTGCCACCCTAGCTTTTTTATTTTTAGAAAAGCTCATACCTAAATAACCGGTATCGGTTATGTAACCGATATCGGTCTACTACCTACCGGCGTCGGTTACCTAACCGATATCGGTTACACACCTGGCCTTTTGAAACATGGTCTTTTCTTCATTTTTTTACCAAATTTTTGTCGCGCCCGCCTCTTTTCCTGCATCACAACACCATTATCCATATTTGTCTATCCACCACACATATCATTACAATTTCGTTAACATCATCTATTTTACAAAAACAAACAAGTCATCAACTAAGGATACCACAACAAAACAAAAAAACTATCTATCTATACAACATTTGGATCCAACTCATCAGATACATATATCACAATGTCACAAAACCAGCCCACAACATGCAACATTTCATCATATAACATGTCATCCTTATATACGTGCAAAAACAAAAACATCAACATCATCCATATATCAACATGTCAACTAAACTCATCCTACATTCTATATCACAAACCATCGACAAAATACTTAAACACATTTTTGAACACTGCATGTGGATCAAAACATCATCTCTATATATATATACAAATTTTCAAATATACAATGTGCCCTGCATCGGGGCCTCTGTGATCTCATCATACAACTAAGCCGCACGCAGCCGCAATAACTATCAAAATCTCGACTCGGCTCGCAGCGGTCCTCATATAAAAAAATACTGCTCGCAGCTGCAGACCGGTATCAAATATACAACCCATACTCGACTCGCAGGCCGGTATATAATGAATAAATGAATCCATACATGAATAAATGTAGGCACGCAGGCCTCTATCAACACAACCGGTTCGCAGACCGGTGCCCATGCCTATATACAAAAACAATACAGGGATCCTCAGCTCTCCCCACCGCCCTCGGCACCTCTCCCTGCTGGTCCCTGTGGCGCCTCTCGCCTCCTGCCTGTAACGGACACGCCGGCTGTGGCTGCACCTCCCTGAGATCTCTGGCTGTGAGAGGTCTCTGCTCTATGAGCTGCATAAGGCTGATACTCAACTCCGGTACTATCAAGAATATCTTGATAGTATCGGGCCTCCGCTCTAACCTCCATATAGCGCCCTCGAGCCACTGAAGGAGCTGGGGCTGGTCCCCTGGCACCTAATACTAGTACCCCTTCGTGCTCGTGGTGGTGCTGTGTTTGGCTTGCGGGCAAGGTAGTGATTCGTACTGCGTGCTCGGGCCGTGTGGCTGCTGCTGGTGATGGTGGGTGCACTGTCTGCCACTGCTTCACGCGCTCTGCAATACTGCACTGTGGCTGTGCGCGCCGCGGTGGTGGTGCTCGTGCTCGTACTGCACTCGCGCTCTCGCTGGGCTAGCCTCGTAGGACACCTATTCGTGCTCGCGCAGCAGCCAACTGTCCCTGTAATAGCTGCACTCGACCCCGAGCTGATCTCTCTCTCTCGCTGTCACACTACCGCTAAGTCTCTGGCTGCAGGCGGGCTGTGCTACCTCGCCGCTCTCTCGACCAGCCCACCACAACCCTCGTATGCTCTCGTGCACCCAAGATCATCTACGCCATCATCGCCGGCCTCTCGCAACCCAACTGGATCCAAGGGCTGTGGTGTGCAGCAGTAGGGGCCTCTACATCATCCCTCTGATCGAGGGAAGGGAGGTGGCTCGCCCTGCCGCAGCCCCATCGCGCCGCTGCACTCTCTAGGGGTATCCTCTCGTACTCTCCCGGCCTCCGTCTGCTATCCGTAACGTGTACTGGATCTGGCCAGAATCAGATCTCGGCCTCCTCTCGTGTGGGTGATGGCCTCTCGTAAGGTCTCCATACGATATCTACCGCTGCCGTGCCCTCTAACAAATGCCTCGTAGTAGGCAACGCCTCTCCCCGCAAGCACCGCCGTGGCTGCCCCACGACTCCCAACCATCTCTCGAAAGCCATATCTCAGTATATAACCCGTGGCCCCGGCCGCTGGGTAACTTATCGCTCGATGCATATGATGTGCTCATATGCCCAACAATGCAAAGCAAAATGTCGAACAGATACCGAATCGCCTCATCCGCGATAACCCCAGAGCTCTCAGATAATCGCACAGATATACTAGTGCCTAAGCATAACAGTGTGCTCCTCCACCATCTCATGAAGCACCCCATCAATGCCCGTGGAAAGCGGCCTCCTCTCGAGTCCGGGAGGGCGAAGTGTGATCCTAATCATCATCAAGACAACATGCAGCTGTGTCTCGTGTCGATGCGCACTTGCAGTACATGTCACCATACCTAATGCTTCGCAGCTTGTGATAGGTAAGCAGCGCGGCCGCATCTCCAAAACCTCGTAATATGCTGTCCATGGCAGCCTCTCGAATCTACTCGAAGATCGCTCTCCTCGATAGGTAGTCGAAGGATGCGATACACATCCTCCAACGTAATAGTCATCTCCCCAGTCGGGAGATGGAACACATTGGTCGCCGGATCCCATCTCTCGATGAGGGCGACCATCAGGCTGTGATCTCTCTCTATCGCTCTATACCTCTGGACTCCACCGAGTCCCACCTCGCGCATGATCACCCAATGAGCCGCAGATATGTGTGGCCGCATCCGCACCAACAGCGGGGGCATCCTATCCCGCATCGTCAACTGCTGACGTGCCTGCAAAACCAACCCACATCCTTAGACCTACTTTTTATCACAACATCTACTTTACCCTCTAAACCCCCTTTTATCCCCCCGACCACACCCCGACTCTCTACCACCCAACCCCAAAACAAAACAAACAAAACCCAAAACCCAACCCACTCCACCTAAAAACCAAACCCACCCCAACCCACACCCAAACCCAACCCAACCCACAAACAAACTAACCAAACCCAACCCAACCCACACTCAACCCAAAACCCAACCCAACCCACACCCTAAACCAACCCAACCCAACCCACACTAACCACCCATAACCGACCCCCCTCCCTCCCACCGACGCCGGCCAACGATCAACCGGCAGATCGGTAACCCATGCACTCCACCTCGCCTAAAAATTGCGACCGATGCCGGGCCGCTTAGTGACCGGCATCGGTCACTGGAAATTTGCCGCGCCGAACCCGACGCAGCTACCCCTTTCTTCTTTTTCCCTATTTCTACCTCTCTACCCACCCAAACACCCTAAAAACCTACCCACCCTGCCGCCTTGGCCTATTTCACCTATCTACCCTCTCCCTTTTTCAAATCATTTCCATTTATTCATTATTTTCTACAAAACATTATATTCCTACCCAAATCCCAAAACCAACATAATGCAATAAAATGCACAAAATGAGGAGTTTCGAACTTACCCGTACGACGACACGTCGTCGTGGTGGGATAGGTGGTGGTGGTCCAGCTGGTCCAGCCCCTCTCCGCTCCTCCCGCTCGTGCCATAGCTCCACTCGATCCGCTGGGTCCTCGCCAATCAATCGCTGCCTCCTCCTCACTCGGGCCCGCAAACAACTCACTCCTCCACCAAAATAGCTCCACCTCACTCAATAAACCTCCAATCTCAACTCTCCACGTCAGACAAGTCAATTTGGTTTTCAAAATAACAAAGTGACAATGACAAGCCGTATTTTTCTTTTTATAGGTTTTTCGCCCATAACCGATATCGGTTTCATTTTGCCCTAATGAACCGGTATCGGTCCCTTGACCGATATCGGTCATGTAGAATCGACATCAGTTTTTCTGCCAACTTTCCCCCAATATTTTTTGCCCCTATTTACCATTTGCCCCTTTTTAACCACATATCGCCTATATCCACCTTTGCTGAACACCATTTGTTTACCCATTTGGCCCGACCCAAGGCCTCAACCTACCTATTTGGCCCGACCCAAGGCCTCAACCTACCTATTGGCCCGACCCAAGGCCTCAACCTACTTATTTGGCCCGACCCAAGGCCTCAACCTACCCATTTGGCCCGACCCAAGGCCTCAACCTACCTATCCGGCCCGACCCATTTGGCCCGACCCAAGGCCTCAACCTACCTATTTGGCCCGACCCAAGGCCTCACCCTAACCATTTGGCCCGACCCAAGGCCTCAACCTACCTATTTGGCCCGACCCAAGGCCTCAACCTAACCATTTGGCCCGACCCAAGGCCTCAACCTACCTATCCGGCCCCACCCAAGGCCTCGCCCTAACCATTTGGCCCGACCCAAGGCCTCAACCTACCTATTGGCCCGACCCAAGGCCTCACCCTAACCATTTGGCCCGACCCAAGGCCTCAACCTACCTATCCGGCCCCACCCAAGGCCTCGCCCTAACAATTTGGCCCGACCCAAGGCCTCACTCTACCCTTATGGCCTGACCCAAGGCCACAACCCAACAACTTGGCCCGACCCAAGGCCGTATCACTTCAATACCATACCCACAATCAACGTTTTATTTTATCCATCCATCATGTACCTTTTGTTCAATCGAGCTCACCTGTTCATGTTTTAGCATGATTAGGGTCCTTGACTTGATCTGTCGACCAACTTTGCCTAGACCTAGACCGTGACGTTTATCTCAACCAAACCAACCATTCGTACGCCGAACATGCCTAAACGTTCCTGGTACCTTACCTGTTATATACCCTGGAGCTACTTCCTATGCCTTGGATACCAGGATTATATCACCCTTGTTTGGATAAACTATCGACCTTTGCCTATACATTGCTGGTTTGCTCGTCAAATCATGTACCCTAGTCGTACTATTGCATTTCAACATGCGTCTGCTTCCTTGGACCTACCCCACCACCTTACCATCCTCTCTACAACATTCACCCTTTATCAACCCTATCCCTGATTTCCCGTTCACTCAATCTATGATAGATTTGAGGGGGATTACCTATATCCTTAACAGGAGAAACCACTTCATATTATTGTCCGCGCAGCTTTACAAAACAAGCTACACGACAATAAGGGGCTAATGTAGACACCAAATTCGTGTCTTACGACCCCTTGTGACCCGCATCTCATCTCGCAATATAACCTCATCACCTAAACCTTACACAATTATTTATTAATTGCCTTCTAATTGATAAATCCACATCACCCTACCTACCACCTCACTTTGCCACTTCATCATGACCTAGCCCTAACCCTAAAACTAACCTAATTAAGACCCATAACTTGGTCCACACCTACACCCATAACTAATGACCCCTTTCTCGCACCCAAAACCGACCTTCTAGTCACTTGACCGAGCCCGCAACTGATCTCTCGGGAGAAAAGCAGGGAAGGTGGGCTATTTTACTAAAAATAGCCTACTTTTTCCTTACCGATGCCGGTTCCTACTCGACCGCCGTCGGTTATGCAACCGCCATCGGTTCCCTGTAAATGGGCTCCCCAAACCAAAACCGGACCGAAATTTCATTTTGGGATCAGAGGGAAGGATTTCTGGATCAACAGAGAGCATTGGGAGCGAGAAACAGAGTCCAGATCTTCACTTGACCGAGCAGAGACGAGTGGAAATACCAGAAGTGTTTACAGCAAAGGAGATCAGCTTGCATCTTGGTCAAAACTAGTAAGTCACATCTTGCATGTCCTCTGTTATAACATTTCTTATGCTTCTTGAATCTCGGTCTCCTAAATCTGCTTTCGAATCCACTACCCAACGTGCTATTGCATCTAACTGTCATTCCTTTACCCTCATCATCTCATTTCCTAATATCATCCATAAACCACCTTTTACAAACACCATAGCTACCAAGAAGATCCTAGAACCCACCAGATCGGTTATCGAAGAATCGGCATCGGTTATCGCAAGAATCGCATCGGTTCCTCCGATCAAAACCGAAAACCACCTTTCCCCTACCAGCTTCAACGAAACAACTTAATTGATATTTTGCCTCTTTGTGTTAATTCAATTAGCAGGGAAACTGACCACCTTCGAAAGGAAGTTTTATATTTCCTGGGCCCAAGGCAGTTTCCTCATTTATTGTCTAATCAAAATCTTGTGGTCTTGTGTTCTTATTTGCAGGTAGTCCTTCCAAGACAAAAAGGAGTTCTTCGCAGTTAGCCTGATCTTTCTCTACGTGACGCGCACACCATCTCGACATTCTACAGGTATTCCTCCTAGTCCCTAACCTTATCTGTTTCTAAAAGGAACGAAACATTTCGAGTGAAACACGACTGCCTTTTCACAATATAGGTCACCTTCAACCTAGACTAGGTACATTTATCTTTCAGTTACTTAATCAGATCAATATCTAAATCAACTAATTTTACTTTCAGATTCTCAGTATTATTTCAGTTTTTTCATATTATCAAGTATATTACATCTCTTTTGTTTAACAATGGGGTTAACATCTGCTAAGGAATTCAAACGCTTCTTGGATTCACTTAGTTGGGCATCCCCTTCCCCTATCTATCTAATCCAATCCATTTCAGTTTTGTAAATCTTATGCATAAGAGATCCATCTACTGGCGCCCATAGATTCACATCCATATTTGAGGTAGCATAAACCCTCTATCCTTCTAATTTGACTAGTTTCTTTAGTATCTTATTCACTAATTGTGACTATGAATGAGAAATTTGGACAAAATTTCATGGCACGCCCGGTGGCACCACCCTTCAATGATCCCTTTTTCTTTTCTATATCTTGATTTTTCTTATGTTCCACTAACATTGTAGTAAGAGGTCATTCTTTTTACTTGTTCATGTTCATGACTTAGATCTCTCATCATTTAAAAGTTCAGATAAATAGTAAAAGTGTTATCTAGGCATTCTTCTTTTCCCTATTTAATCCTTTTGCATCATACATTCCCTTCATGTATGTGTACTCATCGAACATCACATTTCGTTTTGGGCTTAAAAAGAACCTGTCCTTTTACATTCTGCTTTCCCATATAGTTTAAGTAGGGGGTATAATATTTTTCATCAAACATCTTATCACACACAACCTAAACTTCACAAATCAATTAACACATCAAAAATTCCTTCTACATCAATTTCTGATTGGGATTTCATCACCCAACAATAGACCTCCTCAGACATTTCCTAGCCACAACTTACCTAAAACCAAACATAGTTTTCCTTCTCCTAGGTACTTGGTTAACCATCCCCTTTTCTTTTCCACACATTCTTAATAATCAAACATAAAATAAAAATATCTTCTTTACTTGCTTGGGTAAAAATATTTTCATGCCCGTAGTCACTCGTTTAGTAGCCAAAATAATGGAACAAATTTTTGTGTCCAATGATCCCTTATCTCAACAAATGTTCTCTATAACAGTCACCTCATATTTGCCTTTGATCACCTCTTATATGAGTACCCAACCCTTAATCAATGCCTCTCATCCAAAATATTTTGTTCACACTACAACTTTAGGAGAGACCAATCCATTTGTATACCATCAATCTATTCCATCCATACCAGCTACTCCACCATCCATCTGATCAAAATCCTTTCGACCTCCTAGGGTCCATCTCGGTGATGCTACGTTCCAAGAACTTCTGGATTCCAATCCGGTTACACTTCAATACTATCTCTTTAGGAGATCAACCCAGATTCCCCAGATGGACCACCACTCCAACAAATCTATCCTTACCAAACCAATCCCCAAACTACCCAGTTTGGAACTAATGAGCTTTCTGTAGCTCACCTCACTTCCTCTTCCACCAATCCTTCAACTCATCAGACTACCCAGATAGTCACCCCGATCCCTCACAATCTCCCATTGATCAACACAACAATCAACACTACTCTTCCCTCACTTATGCGGTCATTATTCCCACTAATATCCCTAAACATCATATCCTTATGTCTGGGTAGTATGATCTTCTTACATCCAACATGCCAATAAATTCTTCCCATCCCCCTTTCATGGGTGCTTTACATTATGCAATATCTAACCCTTTTCAACAACAATATCAACTGTTCATACCCACATTCCTACTCAGCACTTGCACACGATTATCCTACCCAATCCCAATAATCCTATCATGTCCCCATCACCCAAAAATAATTCTTTCAACAACCACCCTTTCAATCACATCCCATGGCTTACCCCTAAAAAATTCCTCAAACACCAACACATCCACAAGTTCATCAAAAATTTACCCGACCACCTCTTACATGCAACCACCACCTCTTTCAAATGATCCCATGCATGCCCTTGTAAATAGGTTAGCCAACCTTGAAGCTGCGACTTTAGGGACCAAAGTATCATTATCATATGAGAAAATCTACAATGATCCCATTCACCTATCTATGCCAATTAAACCATATCCTTTACACTAGGAATTTCCAAAATTCACTAAGTTCAATAGTAAAGAAGATCCACAACAACATCTTCATGCATTTAAACATGCATTTTATCTTATCGCACATGACAAGGACTTGATGCTCCATACTATTCATATGTCTTTAGTTGGACTGCGTTGGACTAGTATAACTCTATCCCTTAATATTCAATATTATCTTTATCATTTCGCGTAATTGCTTCTATAACATTTTTCGATTAACATTGCACAAAAAATAACCATCAATGATTTGTACACTATTCAAAATTTTGAAGGAGAATCCATTGTGGATTTCATCGCACGATGGCATGTCATTATAAGCCAATTGTCCTTTCCTCTCCTATAAGATGATCTCATCGACCTATTCTCACGTTTATGTGCTAAGCATATATACTTTAATTTACAAATCCAATCATTCCGCACCTTTGACGAGGCCTTCACCATGGCCGAAAAACTTAAAACGTGCATCTTCGAGAAAGGCCATTTAAAACTCAAATCAAATAAACCCAAACATTAGTTTACTAAATCATCCACGTCGAAATGAAAAATCAAAGGTGGGAGCCAATGACTTAGTTATTAAATCATCTTCTCGCATCTACATCTATCACATGGACTCAACAACGAATCACTCAACTAACGCCTAACTAGACTCCCCTCACAGAGTCATACAATACAATATTTGACAAATTAATGACATTAAACCTTGTCACACTTCCTCCTATATGACCAGTTGATGATTCAAGACCAAAACCTGTATGGTATTGTGAAGACCATTACTACAAGTATCACCAAGTTTGCAGCCATGATATAGAAATATATCATACTTTTAAGGATCTGGTCCAAATACTCATTGATCAGGGTGATCTTTAAGTCGATAATCCAAATGCTTCACCCAATCAACCACTCGACATTTTTAAACAACCTTTTCCGAATCATACATCGATAAGCCAAGAATTTACTTCCCTAAAACCAAGTAAGCTAATATTCATACTATAAACACCTTGAACACTAATGATCAGGAACCTATCCCATCCGTAACTTCATCATTGACCACCTCTATTCCCTTTAACATCCTCCCTACATCTGTTATACCTACATCTGTCTCAGATTGTAATCCCACATCTATGAATACTAGAAATCCATTAGCAAATATATCATTCATTCCCTTGGAGACATTCCTAAAGAAAACATTTCAACCTATTTCCGTATCCGTGGTTGGTTCTTCACCAAATTCTTTATCCACCTCATCACTTGATTCATCCACTCTAGTAGACTTGGCTACCACGCTGTGGCTATCCACCCTTTCCTGTCATACCATATGTGGAACCTATCTGTCCATAATCCTCGCTCTCTTACCCATACCTACTATTATGGTTACATCCATGCCACCTACTCCTTTTATCCCAACTTCGTAATTTGAGGAATTTCTAAAAGAAATTTATCTTGCAATGACCTTAAACATCTCTTCCATGTCATCAACACAATCCCCTCAATCCTCATCTTCCACGGATCATCTTAGATAGATGTTATTTCTCGTATACCCGAACCAACCATAGCATTTCCATCTAATTATCTAGCTAAGGTTGTTGACACTCCTGAGAATGTGTCCCCACATACAAAACCTATGGTTCCCCTAGGTTAAACCATCCAAACTAAGATCATTTTTTAGAACCATGCCAATTTCAACTTTCCAATCCAAGACCATCCTACACTAAAACACCAATCAATAGTAAAACTGAATCCAAATCATCAAAACATCAATACACTTGGGTTTTACCTCAAACATCCAAAATGTCTTACAAGGAATCCTCTAGTCCTTTAGGTGAAATGTATACCGAAATCTTCCAATTCTTATTGCAGTAGACTTTTTGGAATCACACTTCTAACTATCAAGGCCTTTGACCCAAAAGGAAATAAGCCTCTATGGGTTAATCCTAATTTTATGTATTCCTTTCATCATCGTACTTGGACATGATATTGAACATTGTAGAGCACTTCAGGACATTATTCATAGACTTATTGAAGAGGGAAGACTTCCCCTTAGATCGATTCGTCCACCGCCTTCCGCATCTAGTTTGACATCTTCTATTTTTCCTTCAGGAGATGACCCATCCAAAGTGATGGTTGTCCTTTGTTCATCAATGCGTTCTGTAACCACTCGATCCGGCTCATGCGAGCCCAAATCGACTTTGAACCAAAGGCCAAGACCTTCATTGCCATCCCTCCTCCTAAGGAGTTGGCTACATCATCAAAACCAAATGTTTCTATTTTAGCAACCCCTAAGCCTATTAAAAAAGTATCATTAGATAGCTTCATCAAGCCCCAATAAAAATGTAGTTCTATGAGCTTATCCAAAGTTCACTAGATCATAGACAAGCTCTTATGGAATCCTTAAAGTGCATTCCAACATCTAAAGATGAAGCTCAACCCTTTGCATATTTTGTAGGGGCACTTGCTGCTTCTACTTGCTATATCATTCAATGAAACTAAAATACCTAGATATCCCACTAGAATAACACAACCTTCCCCTCTTCATTACGGTTAGGATCAATGATACGTTCATTCGATGGTCCATGATCAATAGTGGGGTAAACATTAATATTATCCCTTCACATACTTTTGATCAAATTAAGATTCCAAAGGAATCTATCACTCAAACACCTACGGTCCTTTGCACCTTTAATGATGCCATCGCTCCCACCTTGGGAATGGTTGTTATTCCCATCCATGTCGGTGAGAAGCTCATCCATCAAACCTTTTATATCATTGAAGGATAATTTCAATACAATGTTCTCCTCGGTTGACCATGGATTTGTGCCATGCGTTACGCCCCATCAATGCTTTATCACTCCCTTAAGTATGAGGATGAGGTAAATATCCTAACGTTTCTTGGGGATGCTCCTTCTTCTAAGGATGTAACATGACTTATAGACCAAATGACGTTCTCGTCCCTAAGGATGATCCATCTACACCTTCCACCAGTTCAACCATTCCCTCATCCAAACTCCCTAACAAGGACTCCATGGATAACGTAATGGAAAAACTTATGATGGGGGAATATCACCTTCTCATGATAAACACCCCACCGTATCGGTGAGACCTGATAAGGTTCCTATGTACTAGCTGGATGTCCGGTAAGTTGTCCCTTTTGGTCCACCGCATCGTCATACCAATCTTATTTATGGTTGTTTTGAAACCCCCTCTTCCCACATTAATGATATCCCACATTCAAGGATTTATATTGGTGGATTTATGTTTCTTGACAACCCATATTTTTCCTATAATTATTTCCATCATTGCGCATGGAATGGATTTGGCCTAGGTTGTTACGAACACGGGCCACATAGCTATATTCCCAATCAATGTCACATTCCATACAAGAAGTTCAGGTTAGGATACCGGGAACAGTATCCGACCCCATTCCACCATCGAGATGCTCATGGACATGCCTTCTACATCTTTTCTGACTTTTGAGGATGTGGGCATACCTTATCTACCTTCTCCATATTTTCCAACCATCGAAGACATGGATATGTTTTCTCTTCCTTCCCCATCTTGTCTGACTCTCAAGGACATGAACATACCATCCCCATTTTTCTTGACTCTTGAGGATATGGAACTAGATAACACCATTTCCATTGCCTCTGAATTTTTTTGTAGTCTCTGCTATAACTTTGGGACCAGCCCCTTATCGGTGTGACATTCAGCCCGGGTCCCTTCCTCTTTGCCATCCAGAGATGATAGAAGAATATTATTCTATGGTTAACATCCTTCAATGCACTCGATGATGATGTCATCCTTTCCCACATGGGGGAAAATATTCTTATCTTCAAAATACCTTACCATCTGATTCACCTACTCTTCTTAATGAAGCCACCATTGATGTCAATATTGAGACTCGTAGAGCCTCATATTCTCAAGGTGGGCCAATCAATTGATCCACACGAGCTAGAATATTTCACCACATTCCTCTCCTATAATATTCAATCATTCACATGGTCATATTCATACATGCTAGGTCTTGACCCTCTATTGTCATCCACAATATCATCACTTATCCTAATGTTAAATTGGTAAAGCATAAGCTTTGCCACATGCACCCTCATGTTGCTCTCCTTGTTAAAGAGGAATTGCAACGCCTTTTGTTAGCCAATTTCATCATCCCTATTGACTATCCCCAATGGGTTTCCAACATTTTCCCCATCGCTAAAGCATCGAGAAAATTGCACATATGCACCGATTTTTGAGATCTTAATCTCACCTGACCTAAGGATGATTTCCCTCTTCCGAATATTGATCAACTTGTGGATCTTACCACAGGTCATGAGATGCTTTCTCTCATGGATGGTTTCTCTAGTTACAATAAAATCCTCATTGCACTAGAATATCAACACAAAACCTCCTTCATTACCCCTTGGGGACCTTTTTCTATCATGTCATGCCCTTTGGTTTAAAGAATTCTAGTGCTACTTACCTGGGGCGGGCCATGACTTACATCTTTCATGATCTCATCCACAAAACCATTGAATACTATGTTGATGATCTCTTAGGAAAATCTAAGCATCGATGTGACCATCTTTCCATTCTCGAAGTCCTTTTCGAGTGCCTTATTCACTTTTGCCTTCATCTTAATCCAGACAAGTGTGTATTTGGAGTCTTAACTAGAAATATCCTTGGATTTATCATTTCTATTAGGGGCATTGAAGTTGACCCCACAAAAATTAATGCAATCATTGAAATTCCTCCCCTTCTAATCTTAAGAAATTACGCAGTCTTCAGTGGAAACCTCCTTATTTGTCCAAAAATTCTAAGAGGTCCTTTCTTGGTGCATTCACCACTATGTAATCCATGGTGACATTATATATAAACATAGATTTGATGGTGTTCTTATCTGATGTCTTAAATCCCATGAAGCCTCTCGAGCCATTCAAGAAGTCCATGATGGTATTTGTGGCTAACACTTTATTGGCTTAACAATTGTTAAGTGTGTTCTTTGTCTTAGTTATTATTGGACCTCCCTCAATCATGACTATTGTGAATATGTTAATAAATGTGAAAAATTTCAACAACATTCTAATCTCATTCCTACCTAGTCGATCTTTGCAGCCAGCTCAGGACCTTTGGCCTTTTTACAATGGGGCCTTGATCTTATTGGTCTTATTAATCCTCGCTCCTCACAATAACATCACTCTATCATCACTACAACTAAATATTTCACTAAATGGGTGGAAGAAATCCCACTCACCTCAACTAAATTTGGCCCAATCATTAATTTTATCTATCAACACATCATCTTCCACTTCGATGTTCCCCACAAACTTGTTATGGACAATGAAAAGTCCTTTAAAAACAAATATCTTAGAAAATTTGTAATGTGTTCGAAATTAAACACAAATTTTCTTCTCCATATTATCCCCAAGCTAACACCAAGCCAAAGCTACTAATAAAACTCTTCAAAACATTCTGGCCAAGACTATGGATCAAGTAGGTCGTAATTGGCATCTCTAGCTTCTTTTCACCCTTTGAACATATCACACAAGCACTCATACCTCTACGGGGCTACGCCTTTTTTTTTTTTTTATGGATATGAAGCTATCCTTCCTCTCGAAGTTCAAATCTTATCTTTGCACATGTCCCTTCGTGACTTCATCTCTAATGAATACTATCACCAAGCTCATCTAACACAACTTGAGATACTAGATGAGTGTCACCTTCTCGATCTTGAACACCATCATGTTTATTAGGAGCGCATTAAATGTTCTTACAATAAGCACCTTAAGGAATGTGACTTTAATTTCAGTGACCTCATCCTCAAAGAAAATCAGAATGTCACTACTCTAGAAAGGAGCCAACATGGAAAGTTTTCCCTAACTGGATCAAACCATACATTATCACACACAAGTATGGGTCAGGAGCCTTTCATTTGGCCTCCCTTGATGGTAAACCGGAAGTAGAACTTCTTAACACGTTGCACTTATGACCATTTTATTGTTAGCACATTTAACAATGTGACCTTGGTCATTTCTTTATATCATTCCTCCATCTTATCCCTTTTCATATCCTTTTTTGATGATTTGGAACTATGTGGTCTTCCGTCATGACCTAGATGTGACCTTAAATATGGGCACCAAGACTCTAGCCATAACATTTTCCTTATGGATAGGTTCTCCCTTTGGTGAGAACTCTGCAATCATCACATCCATCTCCATCTCATTCACCTCTTGTAGACATGGAAAGGGTCCAAGGGTGTCTCTTTTACATCATATATCCCTTCCTAAGTGGTCTACTTAGCTCATCCTAGCTCTCCCCAATGTTGAAATAAAAATTCATGGATTCTAAAATTAAAATAAAATTTATCAAAAACAAAATGATCCCTCAAAGGAAATTTTTTCATGCAAAAAAAAGAAAAGTAAAAAAAAAGATCAAAAGCATTAAATCAAAATTAAAAAAGTAAATAGACTGATCCTTCGAAGGGTGGCTATCATCTTTTCTTGCCATCTATATATTATATAAAGTATACCATACCCTCGAAGGATGGATAATCCTTATGATATATAAAGGCTTTCCCGCATTGATCAACCTTCCAATTTATTAGCATCCTAAGAAAGCTTCCCGCATTGATTAGCTTTATTCTAGGATACCCCCCACATTGATTAGTTTTCTCTTTCTCCTTCCCGAGTTGGGGTATAATTTTAGGGAATACCACTTTTAGAGAACCCTCTTCCTTTGTACAAGTTAGGTCTCAAACCCCTTTTGTTATGAAAACATTAGATCATTTCATCCATTTCTCTTCATGATATTTAAAAGGACTAACTATTGTTGGTTATTTGCTAACATTTGTTTTGGTCGCATGTGCCTTGCGTTACTCATATCTTCTCCTTGTTTATCTCCAATTCAGTTAGAGTCATATTTTCCTCATGTGTTCCTTGATATGATGTAGATTCATTCATACCCATGGTCTGCCATTGTTAATTTACATTTTATCCGATCTTTTCCAATATCTCTCATTGTAAGTCTAGTTTTATGGCCATCTATATTCCTTCTTTAGAGAATTTTTCTTAAATATCTCACATCCTCCACGTTTCATGTTAAGTCCACATTTTGGCCATGTTTATTCTTCCCTCCCAATGTTTAATTCAAACAATTCACCTCAAAGTACACAAATGTGGCCATACTTATTTCCCCTTAAGGCATTTTATTTAATCATTCATTTCCATATTTCACCTTTGAGGCCATATTTACTTCCCTTTTGGGCATTTTATTTCACAATCTTTTCAACTTGCGCACAAATTCCACCTTATGGCAATACTCATTTCCCTCTTTGGACTTTCATTTTATCTAATTCAAATCTCAAGTCCTCCTTTGAGGCCATAGATTTCCCACTAGGGGCATATTTCACTCTCACCTTCTCGTCCATTCTTCTCATTCGGAGCATATTATTTCATCATTCACTATTTCACCTTTCCTTATCGGCCATGTTTCATGTCCCATTGGGCACTGTACGATGGAAAAGTGACATGCGAGCATGGGAATCTACAAGTACCTCTTCCTCATACTTGACCTCCGAGGTCGTGCCGAGACAGCCGGTGAATGTTGAATATGAATGGATATAGACAAGATAATCAAGTAATCTTATATCCTCAATACGCAATAATGGAATCTGTGAATCTAAGGCAAAGAAGGCCCTCCTAACCTAAATTGGTGTAATGGATCGTTCGGATATAATAGTTGTTTGGAGGCTCCAATCAATGTCGAGCTCTGCCGAGATCCTATTTCTTGGTTGTTGGATACGTGGGAAGTGACCTATGGGAGCTTCGTATATATCTCCAGACAAGGTCATGAAAATGGTGATAGGAGGTTTAGTGGATTTGTAGTGAACTATGGGTGATTTTCTAGTCTAGCCCAGAAAATATTAGATTGATTGGCTTCTATATTTAATATGGAGAATTGTGTTATGATATCGGTGGGAGTGGTGAGGATCTAAATACAGCGTTTGTAAACCAAAGTATCAATACTTAACTGATTTATAGGCCCATTGGGTTGTGGGACTTGGGGATCACAACCGTGAGTTCGTGGTTGTTGTGGACCTATTATGGTCATGTGAAGAATCAATCCCTTCTTCCGACTATCCAATAATCATACACCTTTTCAACCTCTATGTTTAGAACTAGAAGTTGTATAATTTTCTCATAATACCTTATAGGTGTTCTGGCAACTTGAATGCGTAAGCTAGTATCTATGTCAATGAGGAGGTCTCTGCGTCAGGTTATGGAACTAAAGGATCGCAACCAAATACTTGTTCTCTTTCAAATCCTTGTACAGTCATTCGGATATTTTATCAAGGTAGTCTATAGTTAGGATGATTTGACCAAAATGTGTATGCTTTGTCGTCTTTGATATTTAACCCTCTTAGTTGTTCACTAATTGCTTGTAGGTTTGTTGTTGCTCGAAAGACCTGTATCCTAAGGTCTTGATCTATATCAGCTAATGTTGTGGGTAGATTTGGTTGAGGCACTATTGGTTCAAATATATATTCTCTAGGCTCTCTAGGTCCTGTGATTGTCATACAAAATGATTCAACTTTTAACTAAAATTAATAAACTGATTATGAAAGATGTATTTACACTATGCAAGCATTCTTCTATTTTTGTATTTTCGATGACGTATTTTAAATAAATTTAAAGAGCAGCTATTCTAATATATTTAGAAAATGAACAACTAATCTAGTAACAGAATTTAAAACAAACAAAGTAGCCTAGTGTGACTATTTATTTTTGTGTGTAGTTGTGATTTTATCCTAAATATCTAAGCAACTAATTATTTTAAAATTGAAAGACTCTCGATCCTACCTCAAAAGTGAGGAATGAATCATAGTTTCTCAAAACTATCAATCCCCATAGCTTCCCTAGCGATATCGAGAGTGAAATTTTAATGAAATAAAATAATTCACTACTCTATTTGATATGTTGTAACTAGAACTTTGATAGCTCAAACCGGCATTTACATAACAATGGTAAATCTAGTGTGTGTTTGATTCCATCCCCATTGTGATCTCCTTGTTCCTTTGTGTTCTCGTGAATCCATAAAAGCGTGTATATGATAGCATCAACAGAAGAAGGTATTGAACAATGGCAGCTTTTGGATATAGACCGAATACAATGCGAGTAGGAGAGGGATAGCAAGTGAACAGAGCTTGACTATGCAATTCCTAGTGGGATTTATTGTGGGAATACAACACAAATACGCTGAGAGTTCTTGAAACTATCCTTTGTGACGAACAAAACCTACAACTCTAATGGATTCCAATCTACAAATGAAACTATTTTACTCTAAACTGACTTGTATGGAACAACAATGAAGCAAGACTGAAACAAGAAGATCGAATGACCTCTAAACAGCAAAGGAAAACTAACAATGGAAGCAAAACATGAAACTATGGGAATTCTAATTGAGAAATTCAAAAGACTGAATAATAGAATTGAGAAGGTGAGGGGCCATTTGTTTGAAAACAAGTTGGCTATTTATAGCAAATGCATTTACCAGAGGGTAACTCCCAATTGAACTCTTTTACTATAAACAAAGGAAAACACTATTCACAGGGCGGCCAAAACATAAATGCAAAGCAAAGTAGCTGAAGAATGCGGGTAGAAATTGAAGATTTACGTTTGACACGATCGTCGGAGCATGAGCATTCTAGAAAACGCATACATGTGATGGTGCGCTGGGGTTACGGACCCCTACTTGCATCGGGTGGCGGTGGGAATGGGACCGCCATGTGTAGGGTGGCGGTCTCATCATTGAAGACCAAAATGCAAGAAAAAAGGGGGTAGAGGGAAAAAAAAGCATGTGGAGGCCGAGTGGAGGCATGTGGGATATAAACATATACTTGCGAGCTTTTCTGGATTTTGAACACCTTGCAAGGAGACCTGTATCATCATTGGGGTATGTGTAACATCTTTCGTGGTGCAGTACCCTACAATTTTGGGTACGTACATATTTCCCCCTCGGAGAAGCATCTTAGCCATGAAGAGGCGTAAAATGGTGGATCCGAGTATGGTGGTCCCTGAAATGGGGAGTTAGGAGTTATACCTGACACACTGTGTGTCGGAAAGTCACCATCCAAAATCCCCGCTATCTCATAAAATGAAAAAGGGGACTCAAGTGTAGCTAGATAAAATAATTTGAGAAATAAAACAAAATTGATATGAAATGAGGACTTACCATCTACATGGGGTTTAGAACTTACCTCCATCGACGCTCCGACCCTGTGAAAGACATTCAAAATCAATTTTAAAAGGCTATATATATATAAAACGAACTCATTTCACTATTCATTTGCGTGGATTGATTTGATAGTTTTTGAGCTCTGGGACCCATGGTGATGGTTTTCGATGAGAGTATAGTCAAAATGTTCGTGGTGAGATAGTGATCATGCCTCGAGAGTGGAACATCGACCCGCAAAGTCTCAGGTTAATTCTTCTCAATTTATTGTTTTGAACCTAAAATGTGGAAATGATGAAATCTTTGTCTCGAGGGGGTATTTTTGAAAATACTAGTTTTAAATGAGTCTCTAGGGGGTGCCCATAGGGTAGGTCCTTATTTTAGCTAAAATGGTGAATTTTGGCTTGTTTTTAGGCATTTTTAGGGTATTCAAGCCTTTTGTGGGTTTGGACAGGACCGCCGCCCTGCACAGGGTGGTGGTTACGAGACCGCCACCTTAGAAGCAGCGGTTGACATGGAACCGCCACTCTGCATGTGGTGGCGATTCATGAATGAAAGTAAAAATAATGCTTTCCTTTACTTATTTTTGCATTTTTAGCACTTTTACATGTTTTTGATAGTTTTTCCAATTGAATTTTGATACTTACTCCTTTTTTGTGTTTTTGGGTGTATGTGAAGAAGGAGGAGTATATTAGATGGAGCTGAGAGAGGGAGTGTGACTCTAGTCTCCCAAGGAGTTAGAGGCTCTCTCGGGCAGAGTGAGGGAGATGGTGAGCATGTTGGAGGATCACATTTCCCTCATGTGGGAGAGGGACAATAGTTAGTGGTGGCATCTATGTGGACTAGAGATCCTTTAGAGGCTTGGGATGTGAGTGAGTGCTCACACTTCTCTTGACTTTGTTTTAGTTAGAATTGTCTTAGTTGTTATTTCTTTTTGTTTTGTTTACTCTTAGTTTTATCTTTTGATCGTTTTCTAACTTGTTTTCTCTTTTATTTGCAGAAGCTCGAGATCTGAGTGGTGAGACTTGGGCCACCGAGTATGCACTAATACCTTATTTCTCCCCTGAGAAGGGTTGAGCTGAAGATGGAAGTGGGGATCCGCTCCATTGTTGAGGCATACCGATGTTTTTGCCTGCCCCTGCAATGTATGGCATGCGGTGAAGATCATGACTTCTCTCCAGACCGATTGGTAGCTAGATATAGGAGGGACGAGCGCTTGATGATTGGGGCCCCATTCTCATAGTGGGAGAGACGGTCACTACATGTCCGCATGAGCCCTAATACATTCGGAGCGCTCATGTAGCCGGAGTCCTAGACGTGGTTATGCACCCTCTGAGGGATCCCATAGGGATTGAGAGGCCATTTTTGTAGTGTTTTGTCAGATATCTATATGAGTGTTTTTGTACTTTTTAGGCTCATTGAGTGTTTTGACCATGCCTAGTGCATGATGGCATTGTATATGAAACTTGTTATATATATATATATATATATATATATATATATATATATCTTTTGGATCTAGACTCTTGGTGCCTAGAATTTCATGACTTGTTTCCACATGTCTACTAGATGTTTTTAGAGTACTTGTTTTCATGCTTTTTAGTATGTATGCAATGGATGACAAATGATAACAAATGATGTAAAGAATGTTTTACTTTTTATGCTTTTTTGTAATGTTGATATGAGATGATACAAACATATTGTAGTATTGAACTTTTGAATTCTTTGGGCAATATCCGTGATTTCTTCTTATGTTGGCAAAACGTGATGAATGTATAGTGATAAAGAGATGAATTTGCCCCATTCCCAACTCCACACAACCAGTAAGATGTGAGGGCTCAACACCAAGGGTGAGGAAGGGCACAAATTGTATGAGTTTGACTGAATGGAATGATGAGAGACAGACAAACCAGTAACAGAAACCAAACTTAGACCTACACACTTACCCTACTTAAAACTACCACCAAGCTTAGAAGGCCACTTACTTCCTAGTTTATCTAGACTTAGATTCATAAATGGTAACCTGGTTGACAAAATCTGGTTTTGAGGATTTGATCTCTTTGGAATTTGGATATTTGTTTTCTCTTAATAGAATTTGATTTGTGCTTCTAGCATACCAAGATTTGTTAATTTGTGTGAATGGACCCCCCACACCCTGCCTCATGCCACTAGTAAGAAGCATGGGTTTGTCACCAAAGGCAAGATATAGGTGAGTAAGGGCACTTCTTTCCTTTCCCAACCTCACACCATTAGTAAGAGATGTGGGCTTATCACTAAAGGTTGGTGGGGAAAAGAAGTGTGTAAAATAAAATATTTTGTTTTGCTTGGTACTTTTGATTCCATTTGATTTTGACATTTATGATCTATGACTTTGGGATATCCTTTCTTTCAAAGAGGTTTAATAGGGATAGATGTGACACCAAGAAGCTTCTAGAATAGACCATAGGTAAGGACAACTTCACCTAGTAGAAAGAAAGAGAAAAACCAAGTATGTAGGCCTTGGTATGGTTTTCGTCAATACTTGTCTGTCAAACTTGATGAGAAGATTTGAAAATACTTGATGATGTTTGAAGAGATGTGTTTTGAATGCTTTTGCCAATATTTTCAGAAATTTGTAATAGATTTGCTTAAGAGTAAGTTCCTGGACTACAATTTTTATGAAATGAGTGGACAAAATGAAACAACTAAATGACTAATGCAATGTAGGTAGCTATAATGTACAAGTGGTGATTCTAGATGTCTTATGCGTAAAACCATTTAAGATGTAAGGAATTGACAGTTTCATTGAATTCCTCACCTTCTAGTGTGCACAAAAGATACGCACCATTTCCATAGTCCTTCATGACTCTGGTATGGGCCCAACCACTTGGGTCAGAACTTCCTTCCTTCGCCGGTTTTCTTATCGATCCGGGCTATCTAGTCTTAGAACTAGATCTCCCTCATATATTTCTTTCTCATAGAATTTTTTGTTATACTTCCGGCACATCCGGTCAGCATAGGCTTTGTGTCGTTGTTTGACATTTAACCTGGCCTCATCAAGGCTTTCCAATTGAGAGAGGTGTGCCTCCCTATAAGCTTCTTCATCCAGAATCCCTTGTAATGAGATGCGGAGACTAGGTATTTCAACCTCAAGTGGGAGAACTGCTTCTACCCCGAATACCAGTGAGAAAGGGTTTGCTCCTATTGGTGTTCTTATTGAGGTTCATGGGCCCATAAGGCTAGATATAATTTTGAATGCCAATCTGCTTGTTCTCCTTGATTTTTGAGGAGAATAGCCTTTTAATGTTTTGTTTTATCACTTCAGCTTTCCCATTGGCTTGAGGGTAGTAAAGAGAGGCCGTGTGATGGTTTATTTTGAATTTTCCACATAACTCATGGACCTTCATCATTTTTAAAGATGTGCCATTATCTGAGATAATGACTTGTGGGACACCATACCTACAAATGATTTGGTTTAGAATGAATTTGGCAATTACCGAACTTGGTACGGTGGTGAGGGCATGGCCTCTACCCATTTGGTAAAATATTTGTGGCTGTAATTATAAAATTATGGCCATCGGTTGATGAGGGAGAGAATTTCCCTATCAAGTCCAGACCCCACGTGGAGAAGGGCCACGGGGGTCATTATTGGTTGTAGGGATTGTGTTGGCATGTGAATCTCGTGAGAGAATTCTTGGCATTTGTGGCACTTACGTACAAATTCTACTATGTCATGTTCGAGAGTGGGCCAAAAATAGCCCATCCGATGTATTTTGTGAGTAGTGGTGTGACCACCGAAGTGGCCTCCACATATCCCACTGTGGGATTCATGAAGAATCTTCTTGGATTCTTCTATGTCGACGCATCTTAGAAGCATGCCATCGAAGGCTTTACGATAGAGTACCTATTCTAAAACAACATATTTAGCGGTAATAATGTGTAACCACCTTCTTTGTTGTGATGTGGCACCTTTCGGGTATGTGTGGTCTATGATAAAATTGATGATATCAGTGTACCAGGGACATGTAGAGATGGGGGGCCTGGTTTCGATGAAGTATACACACTCATCAGGAAAGTCAGATTTACCAGATCACCTCCATCTAGTGGATTTTTAGCTAACCAATCTACAATGATTTGTCCCTTAATGGATTTTTGGTTTACGAATGTCAACTCAAATTCACCCATTAAGGTTATGAAACTCCCCTTTTTAGATAAAGACCCTTGTGTGAGAAATGTTCATAAATGATCTGTCTTTACAATGACCCTTGTTTCTTGGTTTAACATGTAATGTCTTAAATGTTTTGTTATAAAGACTATGGCAAGGCATTCTCTCTCTGCCTATGTATAACATGTTTCATAATCAAGCAACATTTGGCTAATGAAATAGACCGCACGTTCTCATTTATCATTGTCTTCTTGAGCCAGCATGCAGGCTAGCGAGACATGAGTGGCTCGTGAGTATAGGATCAAAGGGTGGTCTGGTTTGGGAGGCATTAGCGTGGGTGGAGACAACAAGAAGCATTTAACTGCTTCGAAGGCCTCGTTGCATTCTTCAGTCCAATCAATGCTATAATCTTTCTTTAATAGATTGTTGATTGGATGAATGGCAAAACTTAAATCTGGGATGAACCTTCGGATTGCACCAAGTTTCCCAAGAAATGACCTGATTCAGACTCGTTCGATGGTGGGATCATTTTGAGAACAGCCCCGTATTTTGGTTGGATCAACATCAATCCCTCGTGAAGATATAATATAGCCCAAAAGTTTTCCTCCTGTCACACCAAACACACACTTCTCTGGGTTTAATGTGACGCCATATTCAATTAATCGTGAGAGGATGATACGGAGCACTTATGGATGATCACAATGCTTCTTGGCCTTGGCCAATAAGTCATCCACATAGGATTCCACAATTTTATGGATAAGATCGTGGAATATATATGTCATTGCCCACTGATATGTAGCACTAGCGTTCTTAAGACCAAATGGCATGACAACGTAGCAATAAGTTCCCTAGGGAGTTATGAATGTAGTTTTGGCTTGATCTGTTCAGATATTTTAATCTGATTATACCCTGAGAACCCATCCATGAGGGACAATAGTTCAAATCTAGTTGTTGCATCAACGATAACGTCAATGGATGGTAATGGGAAGTCATCCTTGGGACAAGCTTTGTTAATATCCCGAAAATCTATGCAAATGTGTATCTTCCCATTCTTTTTAGAACAGGGACGATATTAGATACCCATTGTGAATAGTCAATGGGTTTGATGAATCCCACTTGGAGAAGTTTTTATTACTTCCTCTTTTACCATGAGAGCCACTTTTGGCTTCATTGGTCTTGACTTCTATTTAATTGGTTTTGCATCTGGTTTAGTGACAAGATTATGTACCATGATATGTGGTGCAATGCCCATCATTTCTTTATAGTTAAATGTGAAAGCCTTTTGATGTTCTTTGAGGATTTGGGTGTGTATTTCTATCTCCTCTAGAGTTAACGAGGATCCCAACTTCAAAATTTTTGGTTCTTCCTCCATTCCAATGTTTATGTCAATGGTTTCTTCTATTAAAGAAGCATTACCTTCTTCAAATTCAAGTGGTCTGGAGGTAGTTCCAAGCTTTCTCCATTTTCTATCTCGTAGATATCGAGATCCTTCTATGGAGGAGACTCTACCATGGGATTTCCAAAATAGGAAGAGGAATGTGGTATTAGGGAAAGATCAACTATACGGTGAGCAAGGTGTAGCTCGCATAGGCGTTTAGATATTCGAGAGTGACTCTATCATCATCAAAGTGATCCATGATAGAAAAATCATCCTTAGCTTCTCCATGAGTTAGGAGTGAGTTTGTTGGTATTTTACGCACTAATGGTTTGGTATGAAGTGATACTGTGAAATTTGTATCTTCAACTCATTGTTTGGAGTGAAACGGGAAGTTGAGGTTGCTATTGAGTCGTGAGAAGGTTCTGCTCTCGTGGGATTGCTTCAATTGATATGAAGTTAAATCCCTTGCTTAGATCTAACACCGTTGTTTTATAGAGTTGTAAATGTTCAGCCCTAGTTTCATATACCTCAGAGACTTGGTTTGCAACTAGTTGTGAGTCTCCTAGCACTCTAATGTTATCGACACCCATTCTTTTGGCTAGGATGAGGCCAAGGAGGAGAGCTTCGTACTCAACCCCATTGTTTGTACATTCAAAGTTTAATTTAAAGGTGAAAGGTAGGATCTTTCCCTCGGGTGAAGTAAATATTACTCCCGCCCCACTCCAAAGTGACATCTAGCTCCATCAAAGTGGAGAGTCCAATACTTGCTTGGAAAAATGGATGTTGGGATATCTTTTCGTATCTATTTCTTTTGCTTTGGTTACTTCTACCATAAAAACTTCATCTGATGGAAGAGAAGCAATTCCCAGGGTGTGTCCCATACCCATAGAATCAAATGGTAGGAGAATAGGTAAGTCTTTCTCTAGCAACTCGACAATTTTTGTGGTAGTCCCTAGTGACACTATGTTTCTATAACATTGGTCTCATTTTTGAGTGTTGGAATGTCCTCGGCTAGATTTGTAATTTCCAACTCTGTGGTGGGTATCAACTTCTCTTTTGGTTTTGAATTAATTGGTTTGATAAGTTGATTTGTTGGGAGTTCAAACTCGGAGTGAACACCCGGTCTTTTCTTCAAATCAGCTAGGTGTATATCGAAGGGTTTTGGGTCACCTTGTGCCACAAATATTTTCCCTAAGTGTAGAAATCTTATTTCTTGGAATAACGTGGAAGGGATTGCCTTCATGCGGTGTATCCATGGCTGACCAAGGATCATATTATAGTTGGTTTCCCGATCTATAATATAAAATTCGGTGAGGACCGTCTTGGGTCCTAAAGTGACTGGTAAAACTATGGTTCCAATTGAAGTGGCCTTGAGGCTATCATATCCTCTTAACGTATTTCGTGTTGTGGAACAGTTTGTCTCTCCATATCCTAACTTTTGAAGAAAAGCAAAGGGGACTATGTTAACTGCTGCCCCATCGTCAACCATTGCATGTTTAACATAATTATTGTAAACCCATACTTGTAAATGTAAAGTTGGGTCACCTCTTCATGCAATCTCAGCATCTGTTGGCATTTTGCTTATATCAAATATAAATTCAGTATCCCTATCTGGCTGCCCCGGAGGATAAACGTCAAAGTCTACATGGTTTACTTGTGTTTTCGGAGGAGGAGTGATGTTGATTAAATGACCAAGGCCTAATGCTTCTAAGAGGGCAGCCCTATGGGTGGGAGAGTTCTTTAACAAATCCAAAAAGGAGATGTGAGAGAAGGTTTTAGTTAAGTCATTAATTAAATCATAGGTGCCTATGGGTTTTACCAACGTTTGTTGAATGTTTTCTAGTTCCAATGGATAACTTGGAGTTGGTTGAGAAGAATAATCCCATGTTCTTGTTATGGTTTCTATGGGTAACTCGGTGTCTAACTCCACCAAACCAACTATCTTAGTTTGGGGTCGAGTTCCTAGTTGGGGTGTGACTGGTGGATTTAATGAAGTTGAAGCTTCATGATCATTGTTTCCTGTTATAACACCCTTGTTTGTTCCATTAGGATCTAGCCTGTTATTGTTAGAATGGTTTGGGAGTGGATCATTAAAGATCTTGAGGGGTGCATTTTGAGGAAATTGCCCTGTATAAGTGTTTGGCATGGGTACTACAGAATTTGCTAAAAACATATCTATAAAGAGTTGCTTTTGATCTTCTGGAAAAATTGCATGAATTTATTGTAGTCATGACAAGTCCTAGTATCGTGGCCTTGAATCTTGTGGAAGCCACAATACAAATTGGGATTATAATTTGAGGTTGTTGATTTAAAACTTGTTGTGGCCCAAAATTTTGATAAGGTTGTTGGTTGTTAGAGTTAAAATTTTGAGGTTGTTGCCTTTGGTTTTGACTCTGATATCCAGTTGGGTTTTGATTTGGACCTTGTGTTTGGATTTTTTTGTCGTTGTTGTTGTTGTTGTGTCATGGTGGATGATTAAAATCCACGCGTTGATTGTTGGAGTAAAATTGTTATTTCACTGATTATTAATAGGTGGTGAAATGTTTACGTTTTCCCTTTTAACTTGGTCAGTTACTCCATTTTTGTAACTCGTGGTTCTTGTTAAGGATCTTAGGTCCTTGATTAGCATTCCCGGTATTAGGATAGGCCACGGTGTTTTGATTGGGAGTGGTTAATTTCCCATTTGTTCCATATGTCTTACGACCACTATCTATCGTTGCTTGGTCGATTCGGAGAGCACTCTCGAGTACTTCATCATAAGTTCTTAGTGGGAACTTCTGGACTTCTTCCTTTATCTCTCTATTGAGAGAATTAAGGAATAAATCACATAGTTCCATTTGATCCATGTTTGGAGCACTTGTTGATGAGTAGAGAACCATACGCCATCTTTGAATAAAATGAGCAGTGGATTCATTATGTTCTTGTTTAATATGCAAGAATTCCCTGATTCCCATTCTTAACAATTTGTTCATATCAAAAGCTTTGATGAACTCTGACATGAGTTGTTTAAATGAGTGTATCGAGGCTTCAGGTATTCTATAATACCAATCAAGGGCAATACCTTCTAAGGTCTTAGGGAATATCTTTAGCAACAACCCCATCCCAAGGGAGTAATTCCCGTATGGTTGTGGCATAGGCCTTAATGTGTGCGTTTGGATCCCCTTCCCCTTTATATTTGGGTAAATGGGAAGAGGTCTTGGAAGCATAACACTTCGTATGGTGAAGTCTAGGGGCTCTTTTAAATATTTTGAATAAGTCCCTACTATGCGTAGGCCTCGACCATCGATGGTGCTTGCTGAGGGGGTGGGGGTGGCATGGGTTTGTTGATATGACATAGCATATGTATTTGTAGGGACATAAGGGAATCCTTGTGGTTGAACGAACATCCAGGAGAAGAGAACATGTCTCCTTGTGGTGACTTTGAATAAATGTTTAAGTAAGGAGGAGCATTGTTCTGGTATGGGTTGTTTGGTGCCAAGCCGGGAGGTGTCATGTTTTCAACTGGAGCGGCATTTGAAAACGTAGTCCTAGTTGGTGTTTGTTGTGGGTAATTATAAGGATTTTGAGGAGGCATGCCTAACGTGCTTGTTCCTGTAAGGAGGTCAACTTGACTGGGGTGATGGAGGGTTGGGGATTCCTGCTTGCCCAAAATATGAATTTTGGTTTGCTTGAGCAAGTTCCAGCCCTCTAACCTTTTCAACTAAGGCTGAAATGACCTCTATTGGTGAAGACACGAGTGTTTTTCCTTAATGGCGTTTGTTGTATACCTTGAGGTTGTAAAGGGGTGTGATACCCTGCTATGAATTGATCATTACCCTGCCAAGCTTCACCGAGGGTATTTCCCATAGGTGGAGGAATGGGGGTGTTTTCTTGGAATAGGGTATCAGATTGTATTTGTAAACTCCCTATAGGTGGATACATGTTTTGGAAATGTTGTTCACTTTTAGCATAGCATGCTAAGTACTCCTCATCCAAAAATGGGAGTGGATCTGACTGTCTACTGATATGTGGTCTGAACAAGACCCGAGGAGATGAAGTGGATTCTCCAGTAAACGTCATATTATTAGAGCCTGATGGCTCTGGTTATTGTGTTTGTGCAAGCTGATCTAACTCCTCAATTCGGAATGAAGAACTAGAACTAGTTCTTGTGAGGGGAGTTTGAGATGACAAGTAATTACTTGAATAGTTATCAGCCCATGCAGAAAGTGAGGGTGATGGTTGTCTATTTGTTTGACTATAGTTTGCTTTCAAGACCTGAGAGAGGTCTACCATATGCATCATATCTCGACATATTTGGGGGTATATGAATACCCACAGAATAATGGGAAAGAGTGAAGGTGGATGAAAGAAATGAAAAATAAAAGAGGAAGAATTTGTTTGTTTCACGTCGGGTTCACCAATTTTGTACGATGGAAAAGTGACATGCGAGCATGGGAATCTACAAGTACCTCTTCCTTGTACCTTGACCTCCAGAGGTCATTCCTGAGACACCGGTGAATGTTGAATATGAATGGATATAGACAAGCTAATCGGGTAATCTTATATCCTCAATACGCAATAATGGAATCTGTGAATCTAAGGAAAAGAAGGCCCTCCTAACCTGAATTGGTGTAATGGATGTTCAGATATAATAGTTGTTCGGAGGCTCCAATCAATGTCGAGAGCTCTTGAGATCCTATTTCTTGGTTGTTGGATACGTGGGAAGTGACCTGTGGGAGCTTCGTATATATCTCCAGACAAGGTCATGAAAATGGTGATAGGAGGTTTAGTGGATTTGTAGTGAACTATGGGTGGTTTTCTGGTCTAGCCCAAAAAATATTAGATTGATTGGCTTCTATATTTAATACGGAGAACTACGTGTTATGATATCTGGTGGGAGTGGTGAGGATCTAAATACCAAGCGTTCGTAAACCGGTATCAATACTTAACTGATTTGTAGGCCTTTGGGTTGTGGGACTTGGGGATCACAACCGTGAGTTCGTGGTTGTTGTGGACCTGTTATGGTCATGTGAAGAATCAATCCCTTCTTCCGACTATCCAGTAATCATACGCCTTTTCAGCCTCTATGTTTAGAACTAGAAGTTGTATAATTTTCTCGAGAATACCTTACAGGTGTTCTGGCAACTTGAATGCGTAAGCTAGTATCTATGTCAATGAGGAGGTCTCTGCGTTAGGTTGTGGAACTAAAGGATCGCAACCAAATACTTGTTCTCTTTCGAATCCTTGTACAATCATTCGGATATTTTATCAAGGTAGTCTATAGTTAGGATGATTTGACCAAAATGTGTATGCCTTGTCGTCTTCGATATTTAACCCTCTCAGTTGTTCACTAATTGCTTGTAGGTTTTTGTTGCTCGAAAGACATGTATCCTAAGGTCTTGATCTATATTAGCTAATGTTGTGGGTAGATTTGGTTGAGGCACTATTGGTTCAAATATATATTCTCTAGGCTCTCTAGGTCCTGTGATTGTCATACAAAATGATTCAACTTTTAACTAAAATTAATAAACTGATTATGAAAGATGTATTTACACTATGCAAGCATTCTTCTATTTTTGTATTTTTGATGACGTATTTTAATGAAATTAAAGAGCATCTATTCTAGTATATTTAGAAAATGAACAACTAATCTAGTAACAGAATTTAAAACAAAAAAAAGTAGCCTGGTGTGGCTATTTGCCTGTGCAGTTGTGATTTTATCCTAAATATCTAAGCAACTAATTATTTTAAATTGAAAGACTCTCGATCCTACCTCAGAAGTGAGGAATGAATCACGAGTTTCTCAGAAACTATCAATCCCCATAGCTTCCCTGGTGATATCGAGAGTGAACTTTTAACTGAAATAAAATAATTCACTACTCTATTTGATACGTTGTAACTAGAACTTTGATAGCTCAAACCTGGCATTTACAGAACAGTGGTAAATCCAGTTGTGTGTGATTTCGTCCCCTCAGTGTGATCTCCTCGTTCCTTCGTGTTCTCATGAATCTAGAAAATCGTGTATATGATAGCATCAATAGAAGAAGGTATTCGAACAATGGAAGCTTTGGATATAGACGAATACAATGCGAGTAGGAGAGGGATAGCGCAAGTGAACAGAGCTTGACTATGTAATTCCTAGCGGGATTTATTGTGGAATACAACACAAATATGCCAAGAGAGTTTTGAAACTATCCTTTGTGATGAACAAAACCTGTAACTCTAATGGATTCCAATCTACAAATGAAACTATTTTACTCTAAACTCACTTGCATGGAACAACAATGAAGCAAGACTGAAACAAGAAGATCGAATGACCTCTAAACAACAAAGGAAAACTAACAATGGAAGCAAAACATGAAACTATGGGAATTCTAATTGAGAAATTCAAAAGACTGAATAATAGAATTGAGAAGGTGAGGGGCCATTTGTTTGAAAACAAGTTGGCTATTTATAGCAAATGCATTTACCAGAGGGTAACTCCCAATTGAACTCTTTTACTATAAACAAAGGGAAAACACTATTCACATAGGTGGCCAAAACATAAATGCAAAGAAAAGTAGCTGAAGAATGTGGGTAGAAATTGAAGATTTATGTTTGACGCGATCGTCTTGAGTGTTCGGAAAATGCGTATAGGACCACCGCCCATGCAGGGGGCGGAGTTATGGGACCGCCACCTATCTGGGACGGCGGTGGTCACGGGACCGCCGCCTGGTCGGGGTGGCGGTCTCATCACTGAAGACCAAAATGCAAGAAAAAAGGGGGTAGAGGGAAAAACAAAGCATGTAGAGGCGAGTGAGGCATATGGGATACAAACGTATACTTGGTGAGCTTTTCTGGATTCTGAACACCTTGCACAGAGAGACTGTATCATCATTTGTGGACACATACCTTTTCTCTTAATTCTTCTTGTACGATGCATTTTGCATACCTTTTTGCATATAGTTGTGCATACTTTGATGACTTGTTTATGACCCGTTGGTCATGTCGGCTTGCATCCATATCACGCTGGTCTTTACCCACTCACCGGTCTCGTAGAATATTGTCATCCTGTCTTTGTTGAGACCACAATTTTCATCTATTAATGTGATATTGGACTCAAAGCACCATAATTTTTCATCCATATTGCGACCCTTTTTGCTCGGGAAATTTTGCCTTGGTTATGCTTTCACCCATCTTTTCATCACCCACTCACCCTTTTCCATCTACCTTTTTTCAAACACGTCATTGATTTCCTTTGACGTCATCGATTCCCCGTTTGAGGGGGATCTTATCCTCAAATATTTATCCTCATCTAACCCTTTTTGTTTTTATCCCGTCGTTTGTTTCGCAAACCACTTAGCAAAAAGGGGCAAAATGTAGACATCTAAATTTGGTATCAATCCTCTCATCACCTACATATGTATTTATTATATTATTCATCCCCTTTAATTAATTAAATTCCCATCACCTTTTAAATCAATAACAATTAATTAATTATTTAATTGATCATGCCCTAACTAACTTTCCATTTTTGGAAGGCTTTCATTTCAAATATACACCCCTTCTTTTCCCTACACATTTTCTAACCTATCTCTATCACTAACTCACTTACATCTCATCCCTAAAAAATTCTTCCCACCTAATACTTTAAAGCATTCGGTTAAAACCATAAACAAATCAAAAATCACAAAAAAAGTAGAAAAATCCTCCCATTGGGGAAACTTTCCCGTAGTCACAAAGCAACCCATCACAGTCGTCATTTACCCTATAAAGCTATGAGCTTTATTTTTATTCTCCATCAATTGAATGTGGATCTGAATCTCTCCTTGTATCCTCGTAGACAATCCTTCATCATTAAACAAGATTGAAGCCATTACTGCACCTCCTGCCTCCTGCAAAGATGCATGCGCACCAATCAATATCACTTTTTTGTGATATTGTCATCGTTTTTACATAGATTTAATCAACTTTATCATATTATCTTTTATTTTTCATATCTAACCTTTTGCAGGTCTAGATCATTAGTAGTAGAGCTTGTAAAATTTTCATTAACTTATTTTTGCATATCTTTTCTTACATGTTGATCATCTATATTTCCTCCCCGGGATTTATCCATCCCTGTCATAGTCACCGTCAACCCCGGAAGGTCATTGTCGACTCGGCCTCAACAACCCTCGCCTCTTGTTCTAGAGCCATCCTCAACCCCTACATGTCTTTAACCTCCGATTCAATCCAATAATCCCTCATCCTAATCCTATGTCATAGCAAAATCAACTTCTTGGCACTCCAATCACCATCGACTAAGGTTTTGGTTTCAATATTTCCCCATAGAACTCATTTTTGTTGTTTTTCCTAGTTTCCTTTTCTTGAGATCTTCTCTCGTAGAAATATCCCAACATCTTCGACTCCTATAGCTTCCGATTGCACTCAGATCCTACACAATATACATATTTTACCATCTTTTCGACCTATCCTCCTAGGTCATCATCAACCCGCCTTTACACGGTCTAGGTTTTCATTGACCTGCACCAAGTACATCTATCTTTCAGCTTACTTAATCGATCAATATCTAAATCAAATAATCTTTCTTTCATATTTTGTATTATTTTAGTTTGTGTATATTATCAATATATACTTTTGATTACATCTTTTTTAACAACGAGGGTTAAAATCTGCTAAGGAATTCAAAAGCTTCTTAGATCCACTTAGTTGGGAATCCCCGCCACTATCTACCTAATCCAATCTATTTTATTTTTACAAATCTTGTTGTAGTAGAGATCCATGTACTTGGCACCTATAAATTCACATCCATATCTAAGGTAGCATAAAACCTCTATCCTCTCTAATTTGACTAGTTTCTTTAGTAGCTTGTGTACTAATCGACTAAGAATGAGAAATTTGGACAACATGTGAGGATGCAAGACGCATAGAAAATGGTGTATCCAAAATGATGGCTAACATGATGTATGATGTATAAATGGAAAAATGTCAAAATATTTAATACTAAATGTATAATGTATGATGTATGACGCGTAATGCATTGATAGATGTGATGTGTAATCCCTATAGTGTGTAGTGTGTGGGGTTCATGTTTAGTAAGCCCTCAACAATCAAGTGTGAACCAAATCACAAGAGTGTTTCATCGAGTAATGATCGACACCAAAGTATGAATAAGGATGTGTATGCTAGTGGATTAATGTTTGGAAATGCAAATATTAGAAATGCAAAAATGTTGGGATGGGCAGGGGAGAGCGTATTAAGTGCAATGCCTCCCAAGTATCTAACCAATGATAATGAAGAACAAAGGTTTGTCATTCGATGTATGCAGTGATGAAAGCGTATGATTATGGGATGTATGTATAACAATGTGAAAATGTGGTATGTGAAAATGCTAGAAGTGTGATGTACAACTATGTAAGGATGTGAATGAATGATAATGCAAAAATAAGAAATGTTCCTATGATGATATGATGATGAGAGAGGGGGTGTGAATACTATGCCCCCAATGTATGTGTGATGAAAGAGGCTATGTAATTTCATCTAGGATATCATCGCTCTTAGGATCATAGTCGAATGGATAAGCATTGGTGACTTGATAAGAAATAGTGTCTGGTTGATCATGTAATGAACCATTAAGGCGTAAGTTGTACATGCCCATAACATACTCCTCATCGGTGAATGGAGGAAGTGGACAACCGTGTGCATACCAACAAGTGATATTTTGAGTGTATCATAGGAAAGAGCTATTGTAAATGAAAATGCATCTAAAGGGAATAGGAAATGTAATGTCTATATGATCAAGATCTAGAGTACCCCCAATATAATCAAGCCATAATTTCCCTAATGTGTGTGGAGAAGAGTGAGGAGTGCATGCGAGAAATATTTTTAGGTGAAAGATACGAAGACCATAAGTAGAAATGACGATGACATGCCCATAATAAATATGAGAAGTATCTAGTGTAAGATAGAGGTCCTCAAAAGAAAAGCCTAAGCGAGCAAAACCCTTGTGTGTACATATAGTGTCATCACATGTAGTGTCAAATGGAATATGTTCCTAGTATGAATTATTCATGAAGAATGTGCAAGTAAATGGTGGGCATGCTAAGGGAGATGGTACATGTGAAGGTGTATGTGATAGAGTGATGTCCATGGACTAGACAGTGCACGATAAGGAATCATAGTAGTAGTAGTAATAGGTGACATGGAAGAAACTGCATCTATCACACAAATGGTGCCATCAAGTGGTGGTAAGTGAGGTGGTTCTTCCCTAGGTTGGGGATCATCTATAATATCTATGTGTGGGATAGGAAGATTAGTATTAGGAGCCCAGTCGCAATACTGAAATGGATCGCGGTCACGAAAAATGGTGTACTCCATGCTCTCATGTAAGAATTTAACACAATTATGTACAGTAGAGGTGACAACTTGCATGGCATGAAGCCATGGCCTTCCCAAAATACAATTGTAGGATCTGGGAAATCCACAATGAAAAAGATAGTGTGGACAATCTTTGGACCAACAATAATAGGAAATGTAATGTGACCAAGACAAGGATAGACAAAACCATCATAAGCATGTAGTGAAATACTAGATGGATTGACATCATGAGCTGAAAGGCCTAAAACTTCGAGGAATGACATAGGACACAAGTTAAGTTCAAACCCATTATCAATCAAAGTACGCTTAATAATGACATTATAAATATGGGAGATGATATGTAGAGGCGGGTCATTATCAAAAGTGTGAACATCAGAGGGAAGGTTAGACTTGAATATGATATGTGAAGAAAAGGCATTGAAAAGGCTTGATAAACCGAGTCTGGATGCATGTCAGCATGAATGCAAGTAGTAACAAGAAAATGTTGTACTCTATGTAGTAAATTAGGATTGGTAAGAAAATAATCATTGATTGAGATACTCATGATGATCAAACCCTAGGGTGACAAGAAATGAATGGAGAATCTAGAAGCGTGAATGATCGATTCGGGTTCACCAAAATGATTAACTAAAATTAACTAATATGTAGTATGTGGGGATAGTTAATCTAAGATATGAACAATTGTAAATAAAGTAAATAAATGCAATAAAGAAGTATGTAAATGAGCTAAACAACTATACAAAAGGAAATGCTAACCCTAATGTGCAAGAGAGAAGAGGAAAGAACTCAGTTGAATAATAGATGCTCACGGGACTATGTCGCAAAGGTGACTGGAAAATTTAGAAGTATCAATGACTATGCAGAAGCTCCGAAAAGGATGGATCTAGATTGATTCCCTAAATTGTAGCATCTAGGAAGGGATGGGTGCTTACAGTGCTCGGTCTTCAAACTAGGTTCCTGGTCTATGTAAAATCTCTAAAACTAATCTTCGCTAACTTCGAGATGGTCGAAACCCTCACTGTCTCTGTCGCATAAAAATTTTTTTGTCCTGCACTAAGTGTCGTTGATAATCCAAGATGATGAAATACCTGCAAAAGACCAAAAGAAGTATCAAAACCCTAAAAAATAAAGATGTAAATGAATGGGTCGAACTGACCTCAACTGCCATAATAGTGGGCTTACTAATTGAGCATTGCACTACATTTTGGACCCAAATGTAGTTATGGTGAGTGTGTGCATAATGTGCCCTAGGTTCTCTTGTTCAGTTGCACTTTGTGAAGTAGTGATAAATTACTAAATGTAATAGTATGTGTGCATGGAATAGAATAGAATCATCCCCCTATGAAGTGTGATGTAGATGTCCTAGCCTTGTGCCTTGATGATGGAGTTATGTGGATGCAAGTGATCTCTAATGTAATAAATGAATGCAACTCTAGATGGATGATAGTATTGAATGATGTTAGGTCCCTCATTATGGTCTCATAACTTTATATTTATAGGGTTCTCTTGGTCTAATTTTGTAATTAACCCTGAAATGGCCGACCACTAAAAAGATAAGAAGATAAAATGGCTAGAAAGAGCCCAAAAGATGGTGGGAAAGTGCAAAGGGACTGGGGTGCACCTGGTGGGACCTGGGAGTGCCCATGGGGACCCCAATACTAGTTTGGGCACCCCATATGAGGCTAAAATAATGCAAGATGATAGAAGTTGACTAGGCATGTGGATGTACAATATCAAGAATGAAGAAAAAAATAAAACAAGATGGCCAAAAGACATGGGTTGTTTAGTAATTTCTTCACTCAAGAACCTTCTAAATAGTAGTATGAGACCGGGCTAAATAATATCTAAAGTGCATGATTTTGTGACTACATTCTCAAGTGGGTAGATATAAAAATTCAATGGGTGTGCTAGTAAATGTAAATATAACCCTTGTTCTACCCCAATAAAATAGTGAAGGAACTGAAATATTAGTAACTACAAATAAAATGTGAGAAATAAGCTAAATATGCTCCCTGGAATTCATGAAATCCTCCTGGGAAAACTGTAAAAATAAATGTGAAAATGGAATGGCAATAGAAAAACATAGTGATATTTAGGGCTTCATACCCAATCCCTAAGATCAAGGGTGTAGATCCACTTCATCATATGGCTCAAATTTAGTCTAGGATCTCCCACTTGCAAGTGGTCCTTCATTTGACCTTTCTTATATAAAAATTAAAGAATTGAGTTTATCATTTATTTCCTCTATCCTCTTGTTTTGGTGGGATTAAATTAATTGTAATGAAATTTAATTAATAGTGAGGAGTATGACCTTGTTATTTTAATATTTGTCCTTATGGTTTTGTTTTGAAATTAAATGAATTATATCTACTAAGGGGATATTTAACCTTATGCATTAACCCAAGATCTTGGTCATTAAATTTTCACCTAGATAAGGTTCCCTATGAAATGAGTTAACTTCAATGTTGATTAGACTATCCCTCAGTGAGTAATAAAGTTTCTTCCCTGGAAAAACAAATAGGTGATGAGTATATAATGCCTATCGAGAATTAAAATAATACATCTAAATGAAATTGATATTTCATGAGATGATAAACACACATTCAAACATGCATAACCATAACCTTGCGAGTACTTGTGTATAGTGGAAATATATCATTATAGTATTTAAAAATTAAAAACAAAATTTGTTATCGAGATTGAATCATTGCTTCTATCTTAACAAAAAAATTCCCCAAATTTCTACAAGTTAATGGGTTTGTTTCATGGATTATTTTAGGTCAAAAAATCGTGGGCACGACATGTTTCTCTCCTCAATTTTGAGAAAAATAACTGAAAATGATTTTCTAATATTTGTAGAATAAAGCATAGATTTTGACAATGTAATTTCTTTGAGATTTGGAATAGAAAATAAAAAATTACATAGAAAAATAATACACGTGTTTTTGGTTAACAATGAAGACACTACTAAAATTAATTGAGGATTAAAATAAAAAACTATATATAATTTTGAAAGAATTACATAGTCACAAAACTAAGATAGATCTTGACATGGTAATGGTGTTTTGTTTTAATAATGGCTTAAAAAATTAGAGACAATGGGGAGAACACTCTAGATTTATATATTTGTGGCAAACCATGGATTCATGCCTGAAGTAGATATCTCATTATCTTGTTTTTAGTGATTTCAGCTAAAATTGAGATAACCATAGAATTTTTTTGACAAAATCTCCTAAAAATGCCCTTTGAAGGAGATTTTGGGTTTTCAGGTTTCCATTGCATGGAAACATATCCTTTGCATGCTTCATGTCAATTGTTTCCCGAAACCCGATTACAAGCCAGTGTATCGGGTTTTGAACTTAGAAGCATCGGAACATACCTTGCAAAATGCATGCTCCATGTCACTTGTTTCCCAAAACCCAAACCCAAAATGATCCTTTGTGTCGGTTTTGGAACTTGATAACATCCAAACATCTCATGCTTCATGACAGTTGTTTCTCGAAACCCGATTTGATAGTAAAACCTTTGTATCGAGTTTTCAGACACTCTGAGCATGATGACATGGCATTAATGTCAAGTTGTGGTAGTTGGCACATGTGTCGGATGAGGTGTAATTAATGTTAGGGATTTATAAATAGTTTGATTTTACACGTCATTTTTACCTGGTATATTTTCGCTGCGTGGATTTTTCGTGCATGTTCCTTCGACCTCCAAACCCGACTGAACCTCTTGATCGATTTCGTGATCCGTCTTCGACCATTTTTTGAATTTATTGAAGGTATTTTTCTCTTCTTACCGCTTTGAGGTCTTTGGGGTTGTTTTTGAGGTGTTCATTTGGCGTTTTTCCCTCTTTTCTTTTTCTTCCTCTAGGTTTAGGGTTTTGGGTTGTTTTCTTCATTTCCTATTGTATTCCCATGAAACCTCTTGTTTGGAATTCACCCTTTGGGTGTTTTCTTATTTTTCCCATGGGATATACTCTTTTGATTTTTGAGAAGAATCTAAAAATCCTAACTTACAAACTTGGCGGGAATTTTACATGTTCTGACATCCCAGAAACTCAACGCCTTTGTTTTGGGTTTTATAGGGTGTCTGACATCGTTTAGCTTCCGTAGAGTATTGGGTTTCTCCAAGTGCTCAACATCACCCTGGCTCCACTTGTATCAGGTTTTGTGAAGTGCTTAACATCCCTAAGTTCGCCTTTGTGTCAGGTTTCACAAAGTGTTCGACACGACCTAATTTCGATATACATTGCAGTGTGTCGGGTTTCACAAAGTGCTTTGCAAGTCCCAAATTCGGTTAGTGTGGCAGGTCTGTAGGGTTGCTCAGCAAGCTTTCAAGCCCGATTGTTCAACCAAAAGTCATCTAGGCATTCTTTCTTCAAGACTTCTCATGTTGGATCTGGAAATCTAAGGATAAGTTAGACAGGTCAGGAAAGATGAAGTACAAGTACCAGAAGATGGAGTCCCCTTCCTACATAGATTGCAATTACGACATCCGGGACACAGAGCTTGGTAATATAGACATGGAAGACTTTTGGAATAGAATCAAGGATTCTTCTCAGAGTCCCTGGATGAAGTCAATAGTCGATAGTGGCCTCCCTCTTGCAACAGGATTCCCAATGTCTTCTCAATGCCCCGAGTTCATTCTGGCTTGCACTTCCAATTATGACTCACTTCCCACTTAATGAGAAATCAAGCAGGAGAAACCATAGTGAAGTTGGATGGAGGTTACTTTGATGACCTCTTAAGATTGCCCAACTTTTAAGAATATGTTGATTTGAATCTTCAATCAGTGCAGAAAGCCTGGGACAATGATCAAGAAGATTACATCAGGCATGTAAATAAAAAGTTCTTGATCAAGGCCAAGCCAACCGTCTCTAGGTTTCCCAAGTTTGTCCCTAGGAGTGATTTCATCCTTGAAATCAATGATATCATCACCCTGCTAAGTCAAGTATTTGGACTCCCCAAGTCGAGAGACTTCCAAGGGTGGATGTATCAATTCATGGTCATCATAAAGAAGAATGACCAAGGGATCGATTGGAGCAGTCTTATAAGTGATGAGATAGACTCCCAGATGAAAATAGTCTTATCTACTAGCAAGTTCTATATGTCGTCATACGTCACCTATGCAGCAGTCAACATGAGAAATTATCCAGGGTTGGATGCAAAGGGAAATAGGGAAACATAACACATATATCGGTACTTCCCTCAACTGACAATGAAGGGGTCTCGAGGATCAATTCAGAAGAGTGAATGACACCTTCTTTTATGAAAACATCTGCAGGATGAACCCTAATCTAAGGAAAAGAAGAGTCTCTGATGAGGCATGGGCCGAAGTATCGAAATGGGGTTGTATCTTCTTGCAATTCAAGAAGTTCACATACCTTCGGTGGTCATGTACGGGTGATCCTTTCCATTTTCCCAGGTTCCCAGGTGATAAGCTGATCTTGATGGATTTGGTTAGACAATTGTTGGATTTTCACAAATTCCAACAGAGTAGGCACAAGGCCACCATCTCCTTCCCTATTTCCATCTAAAAGGTACACGATCTCAATAGTGGTTAAAGCCAAGAGCGTGGTACACGAGTTACATGACAAGTTGAAGAATCACATTAAGCACAGAGATGGGTTCAATTTCTGAGGAGTCCTTAAGTCGTACGGGACCTTATATCTATATGTGCCCAACATAGAAGACATTTGGGTTGATCTTCGGGATGAATTTTCCATCTCGAAGAAAGGACAATAAGGTTAACACTTGAAGAGATTAGATGTTAGATCTATCTAACATCCCAGAAGGCACCATGGACAATGAAAGTGTCCTTGACGCCTCGTATGATGGGTTGAATGAAGACCAATATGTATTCCCAACCATTGATTGGTCCATTGCTGAGAAAGCTTCTATCATAGGAAGAGCTGCTCAAATTCTTGCTCGTACTAAGGCGTGGCTCATTTCTTGGGGAATGAGTTATAAAGAAAAGAGTTTTTCAAAGCTAGCTACTTTGGAAGCGGGACCCTCCAAGGGAAAAAAGGAAAAGGATAAGGACCCTTCCAAGAGGCCAATAAAGGTTAAATTTGTCAGAAAGGGAGAAGAGCAAGTGACCACATCATTGGCCACTCCCCCACAAATGGTTGAGATACTTGATTCACCTCCACCACCAGAACAAGGAAATATTCCTTCAGGAGAAGAGGTTGGTCAACCTCTCATTCCCCTTTTGGTTGGTAGCTCATCAAAGGTAAGTCTTCCTCTTACCTCTCAAGCTTTAATTTCAGAATCATTACCTCCTCCCATTCAACCTTCCTTGCTTCAAACTTCTTCACCAAATTCCTCAGCCATGGCCAACATCTTCTCTAACCTCTCACCTCTCCCCACTGGACCCAAGTTAACCATGGATATGCCTCCTCCTTTTGTACCTTCATTCCCTGAGTCCATTCCCATAGACACTACACTCATAGTGATCACCACTCCACAAGAAAACCTTCCTCCACCTGCAGATGTGACCGTAACACCTACGATGGGAGCAACTTCTTCCAAGTATGCCTCAATGGTTAATAGATCAGACCCCAAGGAAGAGGAAGGTGGTAGTTCCCCTACCAGCCTTTGATTTTAGTTCCCTCAAGGTCACTCCTGCCAAGTCTACCAAGAAACCCAAAACAGTTTCAAGGGTTTAGTGGATGCCTCAAGGCATAAGTTTGTAGAGATTGCCACTCCCGTAGCTAAAAAAACAAGAATGATATAATGGTCACCGATTATCAGATCATAAGGGTTGATCTAGGAAAATTAACAATGGAGGGAGCACAACAGGATGCACAAGATGCCATGAATGTGTTGTGCTAGAAGCTGAAGGAAATGAAGGCAAGCAGAGATGAGCTAAAAGAGAAAGTAGAGTAGCTGACAAAAGTACTACTCAAGCTCTCAAAGCCTCCTGAGTCAACACCGTCGTCCTCTACCCCTACTCCTATCAGGTTTGATTTCTCATCGGTACCCAGGATTGAAAAGATTAATGAGAAGGGGAGAATGGTTGATGAATGGATCTAGAGGCTACTCCTGCAAGGAAAAGAGGTCATTGATGACACCATGGAAGTCTACAAATCCTTAGAGAATATAAAGAAGGATGGCAAGAAAATGGATGATGAGTTTTCGGCAGAAGTCGGGAACCTAGAGTTAACTTTTGAAGCTCTCAATACGCTGAAACAGGTTCCGTCCCATGTCTTGATCGAAGAAGGAATCATTCCACATGGGGACAAGCATTTTCAACTAACCAAAGCCATCAGATTTCAGAATAAAGATTCTCAATGAAGCTTGCAAAAATTGAGGGAATCAAGAGATCAATTGGTTGATGCCACAAATGACATAGAAGAAGAGCTAACCAAGATCTGCGCTAAAGTGTTGAATGAAAGCTTGAGTATTCTGCCCACTGACGATCTTTACAAGCAGATCCAAGAATCAATTCAGCATGAACCAACTTATGGCTTTAGTCTAGAAATCATTGATAGGTTCGTGAAGATTGAACATGCTTTGGAATCACTGAGGAAACTCAACAAGAGATTGAAGAAACTTCCTGGTAACACGAGTGATACTCAGGAAACATGTGAGGTCCTGAGCGACCACTCCACTATGCGCCTAATGAAGATGAGATGCAGGGCATAATCCAAAATTTCCAAGAATTTCGGGACAAGCAGGATTTGTTGGAGGAAGACAAAGATGATGAAACAAAATAGGCATAATGTTTCATGTCATTTCAATCCTGAAATCGACATGTCTTTTTCATTTTCATTTCGTCATGTAGGAAGCAAATTTTGACTTGGTCTCCTGCGTGAGAGTCAAGCAAAATAGGAATCTCATTAAAAGACTATTTTCTAGGATTTATCCTATTTTCTCTCAACTCTTTTTATTATAAATAAGGGATACTTATGCATTCCAAAGGGTTGAGATTTTTGGAATATTGAGAACTATTGTGAAGAAGAAAAACTTTGTGTTTTCTTTTAATCATTTGAGGAATAGAAACCGATGCTATTTTGCAAACTTTGTGTTGTGAGATTCATCTCTCTTAAGATATTGTTCTTATGTTCAAAATCTTAAGCTATTCTTTGTTTAGCACTCTCGATTATTTTAATTATTTCAAACATTACATTTGTTATCTAAAACTCATATGATTATTTCGTGATCTGTGTTTTCTCGAAAGAAAATATGTTCCTCTCATTTCCTTTCCATTGTGTTTCTTCCATAATAATAATTTCCTTTCCAATCCATTCCATTTCTAAAACTACAACATCTTCACCTAGTGTGGATATGGATTTCGGGATTCTATCCCAACCCCAATGGTTAGAATAGTGTGAATATTGTATATATTATTTCTGTTGTGTTTTAGATTAGTAATAAACAGGAAGCCTCACTTGTCTTTGAGGAGGGATTTAATCCCATGTATTGTGGTTGAACCTCATATTTTGGCTTGACAAAATATCCAACCAACAATATCAACCCTTAGGCTTAGATATACACTCCAAAGGATGGGTAATTTCTAAGCAAAGAAAATATAATGCGTTCACGTTATATTCTATATGAAAAAAACATTTTTACATGATAAAATTCCCTCACATTATAACTCGACCCACTTATAATATGATCACATTATAATGTGAGTGTGTTACATCCTAAAAGCCTCTTAAACATGTTTGTGTCCACTTTGTTAGGCCCCCATTTCCATACACATGCCACCATATCTCACTAGAATTAATTTAATTAATTCTATCATGCATAAAACATACACTTACACTCCTTAGCTAATTTAATTAGATATTTAAATAAAATAAAAATTAAATATCCACTCAACTCCACTTCACTAGCTCACTCACTCAAGTTCTAGAACCCTACAAAAGAGGAAGCTAAATATTCACATACAACCAACTTTGGAATAAAATCAAGAGCCAACCAATTTGAAATAAAGCCTCTTAAATTATTATTCAAACTTAGCCAACTACACAATGATTTAACAAAAATAGAATTTGTGAAATCCTAATTGTAGAGTCACGTATGATAAATAGACGCTAAAGTACAGATCTGACACAAGTAATAAGCTAAAGAAATATGAAACTCTAGGGTAGAAGACTTAGTTGATTTCACAATTGATCCCGAAGTATTCTAGACTGGAAGACTGATGAACAAGAGGAGCAGACTGTCGCAACCAAACACCGAAAATCTTGAAATTTCGAATGAGCCAAGACTAGGGTGCCTATGTCTGTAGAGACCTCAGTAGGCGTCAGGATGCGAAAAATATCACAATCTCGACTTTTCTAGTATCGCAAAGTGTCCATTAACCTTCAATGTGGATTACATGTATGTTGCACTATGTCCACAAAATTCACCTATAACCTGCAAAGAGAAAGATAACCTGCAAAACCCCAAAACACATCAAATCCTAAAAAGAAAAGATACAAATGGGGAGTGGGACTCGACCTCTACTATCACCGAAAGAGTGAACTTATGACCAGGCAAGACACTACATCTTATACTTCATGTAGTTCTTGTGCATGAGTGTAGAAACCGTGCCCTAGAAAGCTCTTGTGCAAGATGCACTTGATAATGAGCGATAACTATATGTAGCAATGCAAATAGATGTGTGGATGGAAAAATGAACTTCCCCTCCTATGTGTGTATGCAGAAATGCAGTCTCTTGTCCCTTTTATGAGTGTTAGATGGATGCCTTGATGCTCTTAGAATGCCTTTGGATACAACCTTAGGTGATGATAGTAGATGCTTAAATGTTTGTCCTTTATTTTGGTCACATAGCTTTGTATTTATATGACCCTTGCTTGAATTTCAGTAATTGACAACTAAAAGGCCGACCCATAAGACAATAAGATGCTCAAAAGATAAAAGAGACCCAAAAGAGGTGAGTAAGATACAAATAGGTCGGGGCGCCCAAAAGGGACGAGGGCGCTAGTGTCAGAGTCATAAAAGATAAATAAGTAAAACATCGATTGAGTTGTAAGGTGTGTAAAACCATAAAGAAGACTAGAAACAAAGAAAAGAGGCCAAAGATAGATTTTAATTATTAGTTTTCTCGCTTAGGAATCATATGAATAGTAGTCTATGATTAGGACCTAGAAATACACCCAAGTGCGTGATTTTGTGTCTACGCACGAACCAAATCAACATCCTATATAAGGAAAATGCATTCATTAACCTGCAACTTATTCAAAGCTTGATCCACAATCCATGGCCTCTCATTCAACTATAAATAAGAGGCTTATTCCTTCACAAATCATCTCTTGGAAGTTTAAGGCATTTGCAACATTACTCTGTTCGATTGTTACTTGAATTCATATGTCGTTAGGTTGCCCATTTGATCAAAAAATTCATCATTCATCCAATTGTTCGTAGCACGAAGTTTCTTCCATTCAGAGTAACATTTGGAGCATCCAAATTCAAATCCATCAAAAAGATTCAACAAGCTTAGTACTTCACTCCACGCTTCAGCGATCTCATCCGAGGTTGCAAGGAAACGCGAAGGAAGATCTGGTTTGCATTATTTGCTTGTTTTCTTCTATTTACTAGTTTTTCTTTGTTTACACGTAGAAATTTAGAGCCCATTTTAGGTATGACTACATTGACACCATTTACCCCACTCAAATAAATTAAACAAAAACAATTTATAATTTCAATAATTGTAATATAAAAAATTTGAATTAAAAACATTAAAATTGATATCTCATAACATTTTCAAATAAATATATTTAAAATATATATTCAAATAGTAAAAACATATATATCTACCTTGAGATAATGATATCATGCAGTTTATCCACTTGAGCAAGTGGAAGCAATCTATCTCATTTGAGCAAATCTAAAATGGTCTGCTAGTGGTGGATAGGGGCCGGAAATACATCATTATAACTTTGTTCAAAAGAGTTAATATAGAATAGTTTATTTATTAAATAAATGTTTATTTAAAAAATAGATGTTGATACAGTTTATAGGTGTCTAAGATTGACTTTAGAGACAATAGAACAAACTCCGGTTTTGAGGGAAAATTTGAAACCACGTCATACAACATAGTCACGGTAGGTACATGACTCGATAAACTACAATTTAGAACCCCAACATAAATATACTACAATTTAGAAGCCCAACAAGGCAAAGAAAGTAGATTTGACTCAATAAAATAAAACAAGATAGATATTGAAAAATAGAAGGGAGGCTTGACATATCAAAAGCTAAGAACATTATTGCTCTATTAGGCATCACTTTATCTAGAAGTCTTTTAGAAAAATATGGAATGAATGTGGAAAAGGTAAACATGATTAAATTAATAATAAGTGAAACCATATAATGTATTATAATGTTTTGTTTGACTATTTCGTTGATTTAGGGTATGCTTGAGAACTATTTGATTAGTCATGTGCTTGTAGGTGTAGTGGATTGGTTAAGTTAGGTTTAATACACGAGTAAGGATTGGTTAAGTTAGGTTTAATACATGAGCAAGTTACTAGGCTGAATTGTACAAGATAGGGTGGGTTAAGCTCTGTATAAGTATGGATGGGTGTCATTATAAGAGTGAGTGAGTGTCTTCATAGGGAAGATTTGAGGATCCAACTTATCGGGGTTTTAAGTGAAAATCCCACAAAAATAATAATTTATCATATTTCTTTTTTTTAATTTTAAAATATTATAAGAATTTCGTTTCAATAGTAAAAGGTGAATTGACTACGTGATGTAAACATAGAGTTGTTATGTGACTAGTGTTTTTCAATCATTTTTGTAATCATAAGGTCTTAAACTATCACAATATGTTTTTGAAGATATGGTTGATCAAAAGTTCTTTACTCAATTTGATTGTAATCTAAATTATATGTTATTGGTGGTGATCATTTTATCTTTCTCAATAAATAAAGACCATTCATCAAGAAAATTTATATCGATTCAAGTGAGGACTCATAGAATCACTTAATTCAATATTGATTGATCACAAAGGTGTTTTGATTAAGAAACTTATATTAACAAGAAGTGAGCACTCATAGAATCACTTAATTCAATATTTCAATATTAATTGATTTTTTAATTGAAATATGGTAGGTCTTTAGATCACCATACCCCACGATGAAGTGGGCGGACTTCTTAGACTAAGCGGCCAAGGACTGAAGGGTATCCATTCCGTCAAATTCACCTAGGGCACGATCTCGGCCTCATCCTTTCTTACGGTATATCTCCGACTTCACTTTCAACGAAAATCGAACTCGGTAGACACTTTGATTAGGAAGATTCTATTCATTGTAAAAGTGTTTTATTTGAGAAGAGTTCAACTAATTATGACTCTTAGAATTGTCAACAAAAACTAAGAAAACATTCATTACATATAGAGGAACCAAAAATACATTACTCTTCAAGTACGAAGGGTCCAAGAATTACCATGACATTGAGTTAGAAATATTTGCAATAAAATAAAAGAAACATCAACAAAAATATTAATAAACTACTTTTTCATATAAAATTACATGGGAGAAATTACACTTCGTTGGATCTTAAAACCAATTAATCTAAAAGTATTAAAAATTATGTTATAATTTTCATAAGTCAAATACGAACACAATTAAATACTTCCTACAAACTAAAAATACAAGGTAATACAATACACCATAAACTACCTTAAAAGACCTAAAAGAAAACACTGGTATTTCAATATATACATATTTTTAAAATTATATATAATTGGTACGGTATAAGTGCGCACAATACGACGTGGTCCCAAATGTACCTGTAGCTTCCACGTCTCCGCGGAAAGATTATGAAATAAATTATTATACTTAGCTTTGTGGAAAGATTTTGCTTTATCAAGCAATCCCGCCGAGGATGGAAATTAATATATTTTTACTTAGTCGGTAACTTTTATAATTTTTTATTTAATTTGTTTTGCGTATCGATGTGGGCATTCTCGAGTCCTTATATTCTCGAGCCATTGGTGCTTATAATACGTATGAGTGGATAATGATGATTCATTAGTGATTTAAAGGAGAGATGACATGTGGTAGCCCACACTAGGGTTAGGGTCACGAGTCTCTTACAGTAAACAAGGATTGTGATGGTTTGTTCTTTCTTCTAAGGAGTCGAATAAGAATTTGATTTGATAAGGGATTAGAATAGAGATAAACATTTGGAAGTAGTTAATTTAGTGACCGGATGCATTCTTGTATATTCCAAGATACCAACATATACATAGTAAATATACGTTGGTAAATAATTTATTTAATATTGGGTTTACACATTATATTAAAGATAATATGAGTTACATTAGTGGGGTCAATCGGACAACTCACGGTGCGCGCAAACGCGTACAAAGGCAACATGGCACAATAAAAAATAGACACCACAAAGATAGAAAAAAGAAATGCCACGAAGGCAGACCTAAAACTACTCGAGCCTAGAAAAAGCCACAGAGCCAAAAGCAAAGGAAGATGCCGATGTCATAACTGACTGAGTAACAAGAGGCTCAAAGCACCCTTTCTCCTCCTTAGTCCTCGTGACAACTATCCAATTCTCGGGGTGGGAGTCAAAGCCAACAGAGAATCAATGCGAGGTAGATCATGCTCGGGTGCGAATCAAAAGACTCAGACACATGAGATCATTTAATACAACCACCAATAGAGGGAATCTCATCACTCATAGTCTCTAAACTTCCAAGGAGAGGATTTTCTTCAGTTCCATGCGTTGTGAATGGTTGCCAACCTTTAGATCGCAAAGAAACCACTTTTTTTTTTTTAGTCTTATTGAGAAAACAAGGCTCTTAAAGGTGTCCAGTTTGATGACATAACATGCACCAGAAGGCCGTATTCTCATAATCTAGAACCTATATCCACTTGATCATGAATTAATTCCAACTTATTTAGAAGACCTTTGTTGAGGTCCACCTCAATGCAAATACGAGCATATGTGAACAACCCATGCTTAGACCACTCATCATCCATCTTGATGAAACGACCAATAGAGTTACCAATAGTCGCACAAACCGCAGGGTGCCAAAAGGGGAGAGGAAGTTTTGGGAGGTGGACCCAGACCGACATTTTGGAGACATCGATAGTAGAAATATCAAAACCCATAAACCGGGAGTAAGAAAAAGGCCAGCCCTACCCCAAAACCATGGACCCTCAGTAAGAGCTCAGTAGTATACTATATATATTATATATTGTATACCTTATACAATAGTGAATATAAGGGATATATTATCCCTATAGTTAGGTACTCTATATAGCTCTAGCTCGTAGTGCTTACAATATGTACCACAGTTTCCCGAGCCAAATCCAAGAAGAGTTGGGCCGGATCCGAGAAAAAATCCAGATCCGGCTCCGGCCCTTAATTTATTTACAAACGCGTCATAGTGAAATTTGGAAGTGTGGTTCATAGAGGAATTATGGTTCCTTTACATATGCAGATTACATTAGACCATGATGGTTGGCGGTGGATACTCCCTCCGTCAAGCCGAATAGTGGGGTGTTTATCCCTTCGGGATGACCCCCTCCTCCTCATGGTGTCTTACCGACATGTGATTGATTTTCGTTGGTGTGATTTTTCTTTTGTGCTCTTTGCTTTCGGTTGGTGTGATTTTTCTTTTGTGCTCTCTGCTTTCCCTCAGGGAGTTTTGATGTAGCCCACATGGCATTTTATGTTGCATTTTTGGCATTTTGTTGTTTCCTTCGTGGCATTTTGTGGGACCGTGAGTTTTTCGGTCACCCTGGTAGTGTAACTCTCTTTATTTTAAATTAATATAAAGGCGGTTCAATAATAAATTTGGAAGTGTTGAAGTGGAATCTAAATCAACGAAATTAATATATAGATATGAAATTAATTATGCCAAAGGCGTTTCAATATGGGGAAGAGGTCTCCCGCTCTGGCAGCGTGACAAGATGCGTGTGGGCAAGATTGAATCCGTCCATCATTGACATAATATTATTTTATTGTGATCCAATGGAAGGGCTATGTTTAGGTACTCAGGTGTGTTCCGACAACCCCACAGTCAAAGCAATCATTTGAACATTATGCTATTATTTTATTCTCATTGTGTATTTGATGACATTGCTTACGCGGTGGGCTTCCGGCTCTAGCCTTCAAATTGCTCCATCGAGCTTTGTAAAAGGTTTTCGGCTCGGGAAGGATCACACTTGCTTTGTAAATGTTTCGGGAAATGGCCTTTGCACATGGCAAAGTAGTAGTAGAAATAGTGAATACTGCTGAGGTTACGAGGAGACGTCTCTCGACCCAAATCCAAGCGCTCGTAGACGTCGGAACCACGTGAAGAAGAAAAAGAGGACACTGTCAAGAAAATATCTAACTCCGATGAGCTCCTATTCATATTTGCGATGTCGTTATTTTTATCGATGACTGCGCTGAAAATATATTAGCCTTCTAGAATCAAGCAAACGACATCCTGGTTGCATAAAGCGACTCCCTACGTGGTTATATCGATAGCCTTCAACTGGACTTTCTCGTATGCAAATTGGAGGATAAGACAATGGAGCAGTTGCATGAGAAATAAACCCACATGGTGTGTGAATCTGAAGAGAGCTCAACGGCCACAAGGTTGGCGAATTCATGACGAAAGATCCTTCCATGTGAATATGATAGTGACACCTCGTTGTCATTTATTCATTTATTTCAATGTTACAACTGAGAAAAAGTTTTTAATATATTTTATTAAAAAATTAAATTGTTATTTTTCTTTTTTGTTTGTTATTAATTGAAGAAAAATTTATTGGTGCATTTATTTATTAGGAGGAAGGTGTATTCCTAAGTTATAGATCTAAGATTGATGATTCTGACAACCTCGTCAACACTTGTATTATATGTTGTGCTATAATTTTATTATCGCTACCTATTCCAAATTTCTCTACTCGCTCAGTCTCATTGTACCTATGTACACACAAACTTAGATAAATGCATACATGTGTACTGATGTCACTATAAACGCGTTCTTTTTACATGTTTACTGATGTCACTATAAAGGTGTTCCTAGTGCAATCCTGCGTTGTGGAACATTTCTATATAATCCTTCAATGTCGAATATACATCCAAGATTCATTTGATTCTATTCATCTTTGCTTCTATGATATGGTGACCTACACTTTCTTATTCCCAGGTATTACACAATCCAAGCGTAGGTGCCATTCACATGGTCTTGAGCATTCATTAGCTACATATCCAACAATATTTTCTCCATGCAGCCCAAGTTCTCCAAGCATCGAATATTTTTGGAAGAGCGTCACAGATATTTCTCCAATTATTCCACTAGATGAAATACCCTAGTAGAGTGGGTAGTCTAAAGCATGGTAGAATGTTAGTCCCAAAATTCTAAAAAAACATAGTCGATACAATCCTTTCCAATCAGCATTCAAAAAAAACTTGTAACACCAATTTCTATTTATCAACGGTAATTTAACTCCATAAGAAGCCATTATCATAGGTTACATACTACAAAGTACACATAGGGAGGTAATTTTTGTCTTTCTCACGAAGCTACATTACCACAACCATGATATGGTTGTTTTCCTTTTTATAGAAAAATAATAGTGCATGAGTGAGAGACTTGTAAAAGCAACATAACCTATTGGTGCAGAGACCTTGTAGAATGCATGTTATCAAGAGTTAGTTGTGATGTCAGATAATGAAGAGGATCCATCAAAAATTCTCTACCACCCACCGCCCTGCCTTGCTACAAATCAAAATGTCGAGTGGACAGTCCTTACTCCATTGTGCGTCAACGAATGTGCTTGTCTCTCAAGAATTTTTCCCGAGCCAAGAATTTTAGTATGTTTCTTTTGCTAGAGCCCAAAATTTTGATCTTCTTAATTTTCTAGGGGCCAAAATCTTAGTACAAGTTTTACCAATCTCTCTTTCTTAGACTCATGAGGAATATATAGACACGAACCACAATAAAGATAGTACAACACACTTCAAAGGATTTATTAGTCTAGAATCCATCAAAGTGCAAGTCAACGAGAAATTTGCACTAAGTAACACAAGAAATCGTATGGAGTATACATTTATAACTTCGATTGGTAGATAAAATCTACCTAGCACTCATATGCCCAGCCAGTTGGAGGGGCTCAATTATTGTTCATTGTTCATGCATCACTTATTTTCCTGAAATTAATCAAGCTTATAAGTGAAAAGGGGAGCTACAAAGTGCTACAAGAAGCCAACATTTTCATAGGGTTTCAAACCTAGAACCTCGTCAATTTTCCCATTTTTACACCCTTTAAGCACAAATTGCACTCACATAAATAATATGAGTGAGGTCAAGATGATAAAATGTAGAACAAATAGCAGATGTTGTTTGGATAGGAAAAATTGAGCCATGTAATAGGTGTGGGGCATGTAGATATTTAATTCCCACATTTTTCTTTCCAACTTTCCATTTATGTCTTTGTCTTATCTAAATAATTAAATTTTATCCAATTGAAAATGTTGACTTTGTAATTTTTTTTAGCAAAGCCCGTTTTCGCATTTTTTCTAATGTTTTCATTTCTTTCAGTTATATAAGGGTCAATTTTTGGCCCTTAGAAGTGAGATACAAGTTAACGACGTTGACTGTGTCACCCCTCCATATGCCTAAATTAAGACACAATACAAATATATTCTTAAGCTCTATATTATTTTTTATTAAGTTGACTCATGTTACTTAATACTTATCTCATCATATCCAGGCACTACCCCTAAATATCATCTCCTTGTTTCCTCCTCCATATGGAAAATATTCTAATCATACCTTCTAAATATATGTCAAAATATATTTCCCAATTTGTCAACTCTCGAAAATTAAAATTATTATAAGCTAGACCAAGTTGGGATATTGAAAAGTGTCGTGGTTCTACCTATGTTGGATGTAACGAACCCTCTATAAATTATGGAAAAGCCACCCTAGATTCATCTTTCTTATTTTGAAGATTAATGGCTGCCGCAAAAATGACATGCCCAACATTAATACATTTCCCACATTTAACTTTCTTATCTCTATCATCTCATATTTCTGACATGTGGAAATTGTTTCCAATTTGGTGCTACATGCATATCTCATAAGCCATTTCATAATTAAATTTCTAAAATAAGGCTAATGTCATGTTGTGCAAGTTCAAAAATCATATCTCGTCCCCAAAATATTGCAATGAATGGACCCACTATAGTGTATTTTTGTTGATGTTTACCTACACACCTAATATCCTTTGAATAAAATGAAAATAAAATTTCCTTACTTTGGGTAATGTTCTACGATTAAGGGAATGATAATTTATGATGTCGTAAGCTTATGAAGTAAGCATTTCATGACAAATAAACATGTACACTCCAATATACCATGATGGAAAAGGTAAGTCTAATTATTCATTGTAACTAGCAATCACACCCAGGAAGTGCACTAGAGCGACCGTTTGGGAGGCTTTGAAGAAGTTAAATTTCAAGAATTGAAGGTGAAACATTGGATTGATTATTTATGATATCCTAACCTTATTCAACCAAGTATTTCATGTCAAAAAAACAAGTTTTGCTAAAATGTACCATGATGGAAAAGATATGTCCAATTATTCATTGTAACTAACAATCACACCTAAGAAGTGCACTGGAGCCACTAATAGGGAGGCATTGGAGAATTTTTTCATTGAAGGATTGAAAGTGAAACATTGGATGGGGAAGAGTTGTGATGAAGAAGGGAATTAAGAGAGTAAAATATTTGGGTTGGAGAATCTATTAAAGGGAACATAGATGATCCTCTTTTTTCTTTTTGACAAGTCACATATGGACCACATGTCACTTTTTTTAACTATTACCACATCATTTTATTTAATGCAATTTTTGTCAAACATTAAGTCTATCTTAATAGCCAAAAACCTTAAAAGCCCCGATTTTCATTAGATTCACATCTTTTAGGGATGAGCACAATCCCAATGTTATGTGTTTTGATAACATAAGTGTGGAAGGAAAAAAATATTAACAAACACAAGTGAAAACATTGTGCATCTGTTTCTTAGGAGCACTGAATCATGGGCTTGGACATCCACAACTCCAAAGAAAATGTTGTTTCATTTGGTTAGCACTTTGTTTTCTCTTAATGGAGAGGATAAGTTGGATGATGAGGATGTGTTACCTTAGGATTGGAATTGGGTTAGACATTTTGAGACTGTATTGCCTCATCTCCTATACATTTGCAATGTTTGAACAATTATACTTTTCAATGGGAATGTTGGAGAGTTCTTTCGTAGCATCACTTGCATCTGCTTGAGGTCCTCTAATTTTCTTGTGAGATGGTATATTTTCTTCATTTTTTCTATAATGTGATTCCATCAACCCTTTTCAGATGTGCACCACCATCCTCACAACTAGGGGAAAAGGGAGTTTAGAACAGGGCATAGGTAACCACACTAGATATCAGAAGATATTTTCTAATTTAAATGTGCACAATCAATACATGTCATTGTCCCATGAAAGGGTCCTATGTTCCTCTTTCCACCTTGTAATGCACCTTTTGTTATCATTTAGGTACGTTGCTCTTCTACTCAAACACTTATAAAGTGAATGCCTTGTCTATGCCATGAACTTCATTTGGCGTCATTCTCTCATTGAATATCATACTTCCACTTAGATCAACTCCATGCATTCAGATTTGTTCACTCATTAGTAGATAATCTTTAAACCAATCAACCAAATTATAATCTTCAAACTGATCAACCAAATTATAAGCTTCAAAAAAATTATGATGTATAACACTATAAGATGACCTAGGCAGGTACACACAATATAGTTTTACTCATTTACCAATGCCTGAAATGTTAATTGCATTGTTAGGAATTTCTAAATTTGAGCCTCAGTGGTTGTGCTTGATATGCATCATGGAAATGGAAGATTGAGGTTTTGCAATTGTGGTCATTGACGAACAACATCATCGAGAATCTTCATAGGGGTTACCCATTATGTTTATCTTCTTCAATGCATCTCCTTTGGCATTTTCATCGCAAACTTTGCGTGCGATTGCTAGTATATAGATATGATGTAGTGTAAATTTTAATTACCACATGCTATATAGAAAGCGACAGAAACATTTTAACTACTTAAGCCCTTAATATAACTTTAACACCAAGATTCCCTTATTTTTTCCTGCACACATCCCCTATTTTGAATAAATTATATAAATTATACATAATTATCAAATTTCTTTGCTCCATTAATTTCTTCGTCCCAATAAACCATGTTGGAAAGACATATACATATGTCATAAGATTGTATGTATTTTAAGATAAAAATACAAATGTATCCAATTTCCAATTAACTAATCTCAATTAAAAATTCATAACATTTGTTGAATTTGAATACTATTCATATTGAAGATGAAGTATACAAATATAAAGTTAGATTCAAATGCATATGAAAGATGGGTTTTATAGGTAAAAACCTTTAGGTAAAAGAGATTGAGAAATAATAGTATGATCTTTCATGCTCAAATAAGAGATAATTTGAACCCAAAACCAATTCCCCTAATAATTAATTCTCTTACAAAACATAAGACATCATACAAATAATATTTTTATAAATGGATCCCTAACATAATTGTGATCATTAATGTTAATTTAGATGCATGTTATTGCTCATCTATAATTTTTATGAATTTTTTTAATATCCAATCCATGGTGATATTAAAATTTATGATCCAAATGATATTTTACAAATATTGTCTACTTTGCAACATTAAAACACCCACTTCTCATTCATTTTATATAAATGAACATTGATAAAGATACACATTCATTTATTTTTCAATCTTTAAGCAAGTGTCAAGTTTATTATTGTAGTTTTTAGTGGTAGAGATAGTTCCAAAATCATAAAGTATTACATGTGACTTCTTTACCAATTCATTTCCTCACAGGTAGGTAAGTCAATTCTCCCATCTAATTAGAATTACACCTAGGTCTCGTCTTAGTATTCAAAAATGTCATATAATTGTAACCTATACCTTATCTTCATCAATTTCATCTAGAAGTAGGAAGATAAGTCTCTTATTTCTTAGTTTTCTCTTTCACATTCTTCCTTTACACCTAGCCCGCAATCTCCTAGGATATCCTTACTTCTTCTTTTTCACATCAACTTATTTTTCCTTGTCTTTTCCTCATCTCCAAATGTTTCGTTCTTACCATACCCCTCATACACCTGTCTACATAACCTTATCCTATTTATTTCTCTTCATTTATAGATTGTATGACACATTTTTAATTGGCCAAATCTAGAAGGCTTGAAATGGTAGTTGACGTGAGCATAAGGTTGGGGTTCCATTTAAAAGTACCACTAGGAAAATGAATAAGATTATGAAGAGGAAGATTACTCAAGGAAACTATACTATTGTACTAGATTCTCCCTAATCCTTATTTTTTTACTAAAGAGGTAGACAACTATATACACTTCATTTTTAATGCTTTTTAATAATTTATCTTTATGCAAGGGATAATAATGCATTTTCTTCTTGAGCAAGTTCCTCAAGAAGATTTGCAATATTGTGGTATAATTAGACTTGGTCACATGTTCTAAACTATAAAATTTTAGAGATGTCACTAATATGCCATAATTACCTTATATTTCCATTGTTATCTCTCAATTGTGGCCACTTATCTCATTATGTTCAATTATCTACACTCATTTCCAATTTTATTACATATTTTGTTCATCTTGTACTTTCGCCATTTCCTTCATTACCATTTGGCTTCAACATCCTATTATTTTTTTCCATTTGACATTAGGCTTCCCCAAAGGCTAATGCAAGCAACCATGTGTTGAACATTGTGTCTTGTTGTTGTCATTGATGTCAAGTGTCATTGATGGAAAAGGGTGTCAAGGTGGCTTAGCTGCTAGTATAAGGTGTCATCTATCAAGAAGAGTGAAGTTTTATTGGTAGTAAAGAGATGAGGTGTCATGAAGTGGTCATATAGCATGATGTCTAATTGAGTTGTATGGTTCTTGTGTATTGGTCAAGCAACTAGGTGTTAAATTATGAGCTCCAAATGTTTTTATAGGTTTCATGAGTTATTACATGGCTAGTGATATGTGTTAAGGGTGTTACTAGGTTTGTAAGGTGATGATCAAGTAAGTTCATGAGATTAATGTGGTGAAACAAGTCATTCTAGGTCTTGTTATTTACCCAAAGTGCAAGTAGGATGAGATTACAACATGGAGTATAAGGAAAATCAAGTTGGTACAAGCATGTAAGGTGTGTTTTCAGGTTGCATGGCATGTGTGGAAGATGCGAAAGGTCACAATTTAGAGGTATATTACAAGTTTAAGGTCCTTTTGAAGCAGATCATTGAAGAAAAGGCTAGAAAGATAAGACAAGTCATGGTGTTTGGTGATATTCATAGGTAGATGAGCATGAGTGAGCATTGGGATAGCTTAAGGAGGTTTTTATAGTGGTTTGTGTAAAGTTTCAAGTCGGGAGGCGAAGACAAAGCAAGAACAATTGTTTTTGGCCCTATCGAGTTCTTAGAAGTGTATTTTACACTTCAAAGGTCACTTTCTTATGCTCACCCACATGTGTAAGATGTACACAGGAGTATGAGATATTGGAGGATGTTTACACATGGAACTAAGAAGGTATAGAAAAATTAATGGGTTCATTTGGTCTTCAAATTTTTATGAACCATTGTTAAGAAGGTAAATAGGTCTAAACCCTCCCCAAAACCCTAGTTTTAGAGTGATAGGGAAAAGATGAAGTGTGTGCTTTTGAAATGGCATGGGAAATATAATGTGATGACTCATGGTTGTAGATAAATCCTCAAATCTCTTTTTGGTGTTGGTTGCGTATGCTCCTAGGTGTTTTGGTAAGTTAAATAAAAACATTTTTTTGTGTGAATATTCGATGATAAAATTTTGAGATGAAGGTTTCATGAAGAGAAATAAATTGTTCTAGGAAGCTTGGGATGTGTAATAAATGGTCATGAAAAGTTTTGGGAAAGTTTAGTGAATAAATTTGATGAAACAGGTCTTCCAATGAGGTCTACCACTTTTGTCCTAGAATTACAAAATTAGTCATGGTGGATTGAGATGATTTTGATAGAATCACATGATGGAGCAGTATCTGATGAGTATGAACAACTTGGTATGGTTACTTATAATGTGTTAGATTTTTATTTTTATCAAGTAAAGTGTTTTCATGATGAAGACCTAATGGCCTAAAGCGCCATATTAGGCCTATCAAGAAGGGTGTACAAATTAGGTATGAAAGTGAAGATTTCTCCATATGACCTATGCTTATCAGTGCTTAGAGAGGTGTGCCATGTTTTCCTTGAAGAGTTACAACATTTGGTTGAGCCTAGAAGTGGCCTTATGGGTTTTTAAGTCAGTTTTCTCAAGACTGGTTCTTGAGACCTAATGGCAGCGAGTTTGAGTAGTTTAAGTGATTGAAGTGTCCGGAATTCTTATGCCCTATTTTGGTAGATTCCATGAGTTTTTAAAGGTCCCTGATGATGATACCTTTCCATTTATATGATACTTGTGATATGAATATGATTTTTGCTTTTCCAAGTCATTCACTTTTGGACACATATTTTTAGGTGCTTGAAGACCTAGTTAGTGTACTTTCTTATTAATGTGTCCCATACCGAAGATGGATGATACAAATTTGTTTGAGTTGGTTGGTGGTGATGAGAGGATTTTATAAAAATATTTTGAACTTGGTGGAGTCTTGGTGAAACTTCTATGTTCTTGTGAAATTCAAGTTGTAACCATTGGATATGAAGACCTTGTTTTAGGCCTAAGGAGAAGTGTGTGTTTGTTTATGTTTGTAAGACTAATGTAAAACTATAAGGACTAGTTAAGTGATTTATATGATTTTGCATTTGTTTTTTCATGTTGGTATAACTAACCTTATTGGTCTTGACTGACCTATATGGTTATGTAATCATGAGTCATGTTTATAAGGCATGTTATGTTTTCTCATTATGTATAGTGAAATGGAGAGAGATGTGAGCAAGCTAAATGAGAGTATTGAAGAGGTGTAAGGATTATTGAGTAGAGATGAGAAGATTTATAAGGAGTTGAGAAGAGTTTAGGCATAGGTTTTCAAGGTCATTAGGCCTAATCAATATATGAATTTGCAAGTTTGAGCGAAATAGAAGAGATGACTGTTTGAAAGAGTTTTGAGTGAATGGAGTTGAACTAGTGATCACAGTCAGTTGTTATAGCAACAAGTATTGATGTGATCTTCATATTTAGGTGGATGAGTGTGTGATTGACTATCTAATGGATTTGTAGCCTCCTTGGGTTAGTGTATCATTTAAATTAGGGGTTGGTTGTCTTTTTAGTATTGATTTCCTACTAAAGCTGGGGTTAGTGATCCTTGTGAAGTTAGTGCTTCACTAAATTCCTTTGTGTTAAGTAATATATGAATAGGTTTAGTGGGTTTTCTTCCCTTGAAGATTTACCATGTTATATCTGGTGTTGATGTGTTCTTTCTTGTTTCATGTACTTGTGGATGGATGTTAAACACTTAATAAGCTCACATTAATGATGTATGTTAAATGGTTTATTTGAATGATGTATGTAAGTGATGGTAAATGAAGTAAAATTTTTGTATGACTGATTCAGGCCCCCTTCTAATTAACTATGCTTCTAAAATTGGTATGAGAGAAATTTCATTTTGAAGAAATTTTAACCACTTGAGATATTTGAAGGAATGAGAAAATCATTTGATATTGAAACACCTTTAAGAAAGAAGAATGAAATTGTAGAATCCTTGATCCATGGATTGCAAGAACAAATCAATTGTATGGAGGTTAAGCATAATCATGACATCAAAGAGTTGGAATCTCAAGTCAAGTTAGTGACATAATCCCTCAAAGGAAAAGAAGAATAATGTTGCAAGCTTAAGTCTAAAGTAGAAACCCTAAGAGTTAGAGAAGAATATTGCATCAGATATGAAGATGAGTTGAAGACCATAAAAACATAGATGGATCAGATATCTATTAGTTTGTAGACATATGAAAGGTTGGAGAAGATTTGTGTTGATAACATGGTGGGTCCACATGCTTGTGAATACATGAAGGAGACCAAGAATTCAGATTCAAAGAGGTCTAACCCTATTAGACAACCAAATATAATGAGGTATGGTTCTTCTTTCAATGGTTATTGTTATTCATGTTATGAATTTGGTCATAGAGATAGAGATTGCAAGAGAAGGTCCTCAAGGAATGAGTATGTATGGAATAATGAAATATCCTTCAAAGGTCAGTGTTATTCATATTGTAAATATGGTCATAAGGCTATGGATTGTATTTGGAACCTAATCTTATATCAGCTAAGAGGAAAGAATAGTGTCTTGTGGCATAACTGTCATAAATCAGGCCATGTAGCAAGATTTTGTCATTATGAGTCTTCCATGCAAAGCAAGAATTTTAGTACATCTGAACAAGGTAAGATCAAGAGGTTTTCTAAAGAGGAACCAAACATAGACAAGGATATCAATAAGTCTAATCCTATAGAAATAATGACAAAATATTTAAGGACATTCAAAGTTTGCAAGAAGAGTGATGATGAAAATGAAGCAAAGGAGGAACCTAAAAAAATCAAAACAATCTTAAAATGGGATTATGCTTTGGTAAGGAAAAGGAAACATGAAAGAAGTCCAAATATGATCAGTCAACAAGTCAAAAGGGGATGTTTTGCAATGTTTGAGAAAAATTCAATGAATGAGGATGTCATCATCATTCCTGAAAATCCATCCAAAAGTAATAAGAAGACCTCAAAGGTTAACTATAGGATAGATGAAAATAAGATGGACTATTTGGGATCTTTTGATGATTTCATACTATTCTAGTGCCCTAAGAAACATGGGGTGTATTTTCTAGTCTACTTGAAGATAGTCACCACTTAGAGAAGAATAGGTGTGATTTGGAAAGTAATCTATAAGGTATGTTATTGAAATTTCTAGATTCATTTCTGATTTATGGACTATCTTTATGAATTGGTGTTTGGAAATGTTGTTTGTTGCTATGTTTCTATGACTTCAAGTCATGAGTAGAAGTGCTTCATGATGGAATATTAAGATGTTGAAGGAGTAGTCATGGTATTGTATGTATCAAGAAGGTGTGCTTGTATATTGTATCATTCATGAGGAGTATGTGTTTAAGATTTATGGTTTGATATGGAGATGAAAATATTAGGAGTGGTTTTGTTTAGGCATCATGAGTAGTGGTCTATCAAGAATTGTCTGCAAGTATGTATTTGGTGGATAGTGTATCATGGAATATGAAGGTATTCTATTTTTGGTCTTCCAAGTTATCGGGTATGTCATAAAGATACTTTTCTTTAGTAAATACATCAATAATATGTAAGGTGATTCAAAGACTGTATAGGTGGGTTATGGGAAATAAAGTTATGACTTGATCATTCATTATGACATCATGAGAGTAATATTAAGAGGTATAATATATAATGTTTAGAATCAAGTTGCATGGTCTATCAGTAGTCCTTTATCATGAAAATTCAAGTGGAAGTACATGACAGGTGGAATCGGGCTTGTAAGATGCAAAAGGTTGCTCAAGTGTTATATGTGGTTGATAAGATGCTCCTTGAGGTATGTACAGTTAGTTGATGATCTGTATTGGTTATATGATGCAATGTCCTAGTGAGTTGACTATCCCAACAAGTTTTAAGAGGTTGTTATTCGTGTGTGCACCATAAATAAGTGCCCCAAGGTAGGTTTAGATGTTATTAATTCTAATCTTCGTCTTTGATAGTATTTCTAAGCATGATAATTTTATTGAGGTATGATCTATTGGTTTGTAAGGTCATTTCCTTATAAGTATGTGTTTCGCATAAAAGAAGGTAACATGTTTGTATAAGGAAATTTTATTTTATGTAAGGCTAAAGTATGTATTTTGTACTTTGGTGTTTCTATTTCATATTGAATCAAAGATATCTAAGAGACAAAGGGAGTTTTTTATTCATCATGTTGGATCAAGTGGATTTTTCTCGTAAAATGTTGTATTGGCATCAAAGAAACATCAAGAACAATCATTATTGAGGTAGGAATGATATTTGAATTCATGTGATATGGTATGCATCATCCTAGGGGAGATGAGTAGAAAAACTTGAATGTTGTTGAACAAGGTATATTGTGTCTTATAGACACAAAATCACACACTTTGGGTAATTATCTAGTCATGATTGCATACTATTATTCATATGATTTGTAAGTAAGAAAATACTAATCAACCCATGTATTTGGCCATCTTTGCTTTCTTTCTATTACCACTTTTGGTCTAACACCATTTCTAGCTCGGTCTGTATTTTCATACCCCAAAATTTCTCATTACGGACACCGGTGCTCACCCGGGACGCCAACGTCGGGTGACCCCATCCCATTTAGGTGCCCTGACCTCTTTGTATTTTCTCACATCTTTTGGTCCTTTCTAGCCGATCGAACATCTTATAATTTTGGTAGTCATAATTTTGAGGGTTAATTACAAAATTCAAGCAATGGAATCATATAAATATAAAGTTATGTAATCATAATAAAGTACCAAGCACTAAGCATTAGTTATCACCACCTAAGGTTGCATCTAAAGGCTATTCAAGAGAATTAAAACATCCATTCAAGGGAAAGGGATTGCATTATTATGCATAAACTTCATAAGATGGGAGTCTATTCTATTCCATGCACATATCTATTACATTTCTCTACATCTAGCTAATTTCTTGCTATCCAAGTGTGACATGCACAAGAGCTAGCTAAGGCACAATTTGCACACACACACACACATAAATACATTGGGTCTGAAATGTAGTGCAATGATTAGTCATAAGATCACTTATTTGATAGTTGAGGATAGTCTGAACCCTCATTTTACATATTTCTTTTTAGGATTTGATGTCTCTTTTTACAGGTCATTATTTCATTGCAAGTTTCCAACGACCTTTACAAACATTCTACGACATAATAGTGATAAAAGGAGAAGGACATTGAACACCTTGCGACCAATCAAAGATGGTTTTTTGATAATTTTCATAGTCACATGTGGCGGTGCTAGTCTTTGGCGCCCCACGGGAACCTTTGCCCCTTTTTGGGTGCCCTATTCCAGCTTATTCCTCCAAATCTACATTTTTGAGCTTCGGTGCGACAATCTTTGCTTCAAACTTTCCATTTTTCTATCTCTGTGTACCTTCGAGATATTTTCAAAACAACTAAGTTTTTCTATCTCCTATTTGCACATAGGGTTTCATATTTTATAGCTTATTTTTTGGGGTTAATTTCTATATTTAGTTGCATATTCATTTATTATTTACAATAACAATTAGATTAAGAATTTTCATAACATATTTATTCATATTTTGCTTAATCATTTTGGTGAACCCAAACTCAATTTGAACACCCTTAAGGTCCTCATACCTACATTGCTTCTATCTTCCTAAGATCTCTCATCATCCGAGTATAGCTATTAATGATTTCCTCATTAATCCTAAATTAAGAGCTAAAATAATATATCTCCTAACTACTACTCACATATTCCTTATGATATTCATCCAGATACAATGTATAACACATTTTTAGATGCATTTTCTCAACATATCATTTTTCCCTCAAATCCTAATGATGATCTTGCCATTTTTGACAATGACCCACCTTTATACATCATGTTTCACATTTATAATGTGGGTGTTAAATGCTCCATCATCGATAATGGATCTAAGCTAAATATTTGCACTATGTCATTCCTTGAAGCTCGTTATTTCTGCTGCTAATGTTAGTCCTTCATCTCTTTCTCTTCACACATATGATGGTTCTGTTCATCCATGCATAGGTCATATTAATTTGCTTATCACTATTATGAAAAAAACTCTTAATATGGTTTTCTTTGTCATTAACTTCCCAATTTTGTATAACTATTTACTTGGTAGGCCATGGCTTCATGCCATGCAAGCAATTCCTTCTACAATGCATCATCATGTCAAATTATTACATGAGGGCATAAAATATACAGTTCCTAGTGATCGTCACCCATTCAAATATTGTGACCATGATCCCAACACTACACTTCCTAATCTGACATCTACTACCACCAATGAACCACAACCTATGGATACTCGACTCATTTTCCACCACTTGAAGGTACTATCGTATGTTGTATATTGTCCCATTTGCACCATCACACTCTCCCACTACTAATGTTATGGTCCTTTATGGGGCCTATCCACACATCAGACGTCATTACACCTACTTCACTCTTATATGTGCATCCACCATCAGTACGTCCTCCCTTTACATGTACAATTTTCATGAATGATTTTTATTGGGAGCATATTCCATTTGACCCTACTTGTGATGACACTATATGTACACATGATCTTTTGACTTAGCTAGGTTTCAATTTTGAGGATCTCTATCCTCCACATCGGAGATCCTCATCTATATAAAGGATTCATTACTATCACTGTTTCTTATGGTATGCATGTCTTTTATCTCACAAAATTTCTTTCTCAAGCTCCTTTCTTTTCTCCACTTACATTAGGGTAACATTAGACCCCAATTATATTAATATCTCATTCCTATTTCCTTTGGTCGTGTGTTCATTTACAACAATTCATTTCTTGGATATACACATAATTTCACCCATTGGTATACACATGGCTATCCATTACCTCTATTCATTGATGAAAAATATGCTATGGGCATCTACAATCTATGCATTAATGGATCTTTTTAGATCAACTTGACACTATTGTGTACCACGTTTTTGATGCTTCTCCATTTGGCTTTGACCATGACAACAATGATATCCTAGATGACATTACATGATTGCACTCTTTATCACACATACTTGGGGCATCATGCCAATTTAAACCTCCCCATCTTACTCTTGTATCAATAGTTGTCTACCATTTTTATAATCACATTATATACATCATCTTATGCATCTATATTCATTCATCACATACACTTTGATACACTATTTGTATCGTCATTACCCGATGACACACTCTTGTGCTATGGTTCACACTTGACTTTTGAGGGCATATTATACACATGAACCTCACACACTTGCACATTATACACACTACACATTCTTACATGATTGACCATATCATACATTTAACATGGCACATTTATAACACATATATCTAGCATTTCTTAGTCACATTACACACTACACACCTCACATTTTTACGTATTCATCTCTTTCTACACAACATCTACTCTACGCATTCACGACATATCTTTTTGACATCTACCTCTACACACTGCGGTCATTACCCTATGACACACTCTAGTTCCATGGTCCATACTTAACTGCTGAGGGTCTACATCTCAAATGGACCTCATCACACTCACACGTTCAATCATTCAATCCTTCACTTACGGGCTTACACTCTACACTTTGTGCTTTGACAATCACATCTTTCTAATACACACAATTCAAACCATTTCTCGATGACACACTCTTTCTCTACAGTTAATTCTTGATTACGAGGGGGAATGTATAAATGAACCTCATCTCATGCATACACATCCACACTCACTTGGGGGCACGTGGCTCCTATCACACTCACTGCATTCCATTCCATCTACAATCCACTGCATACTACATATCTTGGTCACACTTAGTCTTACTTACATTTACTTGTTACATGTACACTTTATTACACATGCTAGATAGATATATTGTATGTCATTATCTTTTCCATACACACATGTGCATTCACTTGATTTCTAGTTGTGATCGCAAATTCTACAGATCTATACATGCAACATGGATGCTTAGTGTAGTACCTCTTATCAGTCCCACAATGGCTCCTGGGACATCCACTTTTGTGCACTAGAGGTGTTATTATTTCACTTTGGTTTGTAGCACATTATTATATTGGATTATACAAGCCTTGACATACCTTTTATCTTTCTAACATGCTAACAAGTGCTTCATGTTTAGCATTTGTCTTGCATGTCTATTTACCACCATGTTTGTCTATTACATTTTTATTCTTACTTTTCATTGTTGTCCACTTTGTTTGCTAGCTTTTCCCTTTGTCTTGTGTGCACACTTGTATGCTTTTGGCCTAGTTATCCTTGATTGTCTTACGACATCGTGAGTGATGTCCCATATTTGAAACCCACTTTTCATGGTCCTCATTATCTTCTTGTGTATTATCTTCCTACGTCTCGATTACGCATTGTCTTCTTGTTTACTAGCTTAAATTTTATATGCATGTTTTCTTGTACTAACACTTGTCTCCTAGCCACTTGTTTTCATGTGCCTTGGTTTCTACCAAGCACACTCCCTCCCCTACAGTCACAATTTTAATAGAACAATCATTCCTCCTTTGGGATGCATACTCCTCAACAACATCACATGCACCCCAAATGAGGGGGAATCATTTGGGTGAATACGTCACCCTATATAACGATATACACACACGGTTTAACACAACACAATACTGGTATAATATAATTATCATCATCGGACATTTCTTAGAATAAGAATTGGGTCCTTACTACAACACAAACAACAAATCCCAAAACCGGACAATAGTGCACTGGGTGCGCTTGACTATTCATATACTAATCGACACTATTGATCATATTTTGGATATTATTATGTTTTGATGTAGTATGATGTATCAGGGATTATTATGGACATTATTATGTTTTGATTAGTATGATGGTTAGATGTTAGATCCTGGATTAGTATTGATCTGGATTCAGATATTTTGCTTGATGATCATTGAGACATTATTATTATTATGTGGATGATGATATACTGGTTGACATGGATAGGTTATTGATGTTGATTTTAGACATGTGACATTGATATTATGAATAGCTCTAGCATAGAGATCTATTGGATGATGATATAGTTGCAATTGAATTTAATAATAATGATAAACTCTTGATATTGTTGTGATTTGGATTTAATAATTATATGTTGATTTTATATCTTCTTGGATGTTCTGATATGGCCATGAGGCCAAAGGAGGTATTGTCATTTTGTAGGTTAAAAATCACAACAATGTCGGGGGACTGGAGACTAACCATATTGGAATTTAGTGTGAAATCAACAAGGTCACCATGGCAACTGTGTTTGAGTTTGTGTGTTGTGTTGTGTTAGGATTTCCCATGGGGGATTTCCATTATTGTGACCTTGGGGTATATATGTGTTTTATTATGTATTCCCTTTTTAATTATTGTTGTATGTATTTTATTTGTAATGTGCTCTTTATTTTAATTATTTTAATGTGATAGTATAATGTGAGAGTCTTATAGTTAAATTTCAATTAAATTAATTGGGATGTGGAATATAAATTAAATGTTATTGTCTTGGTTGAAAATGAAAATTGACTTATATATATTATAACCATGTGGTAAATAAATAAATATTTATAAAATATTGTAATAAATAAATGTCATAAATATAAATGCATGTGTAAGAAATTGTAAGAGGATGTAAGAGTTGTGTAAGTGAAATGATAGATTGTGTAAGGCAGATTTTGGAGTGTAGAACACTCCATCCTCTTTGAAACTCGGATTTGGTCTTGGGAGCCTAAATTGGAGGCTTGTGGGACAAGTTAAACTTGTCCCACACCTCTCAAAATCCTCCACCAACCATGATTATTATTTTGGAGTCAAAATCAATCTATTTTATTGTATTTTGATATAAATTTGGGTAAGTATTGATTGCACTTGTCTTACAAATTTTAAATGCATTCCTTTTGGGGTATGGGCTAAATTTGAAGTATGTAAGTGGTTTGTCATCTACATTTATGGTGATTTATTTGTTTGATGTTGAGTGCATTTTGGGATGAGGAAAAATGATGTGGCATCCCACTTGGAATCCACATCATCCTCTTCCACCCTCTCCCTTTAAAAATGCAAATTGCTTCTTCATTTGGGGTTGTTGAAAGTTTGGGAAATCACTCTTGGGTTGAATTTTTCTATTGCTTTGGGAGCTTTTTTGTGGAGGAGCTTGGATTGATTTGCATACCTTGCATTTTTCTATTTTGGAACTGGTTTTGGTGCAACAACTGTTGTTTTGGAATCAAGTCTCCAATATGGAGAGGTAGGCCCTCATTCTTTTTAATTTCTATTTTCCTCCTCCTTGCATGAAAAATAATGAATGGTATTGTGTTTACATTCTTTGAGGGATGGGTAGAATGCCTAGGGCATGGTGTAGAGAGAGAAGACTATGAGGTTTAATCAGAGGAGGGATAAGGGATTTTCCATTGCATTTGTTCTTGTGGAGGGAGTGTTGGTTTGGGATCCACCTAGGAAAGGAAATATCTTGCATTTCCTACTTTGGGGAGGTATAAGGGATAAATTTGGAGGAGGGATAAGGAGGGGTTGAGGAGGGATAAGGTTTATGGGATGGCTATGTTTTTGGTGGTTTGTTTTAGGTGGATGCCCAATTTCAACATGGGAGGCATAAGGAGACCTCCATAGTTCTTGCTCTTTCTTGGCTTGCTTGCTTGGAGAAGGAGCCTTTGTTTTGTTTGAAATTGGTTGTTGTAGTTGAGAACTACATCTTTTGTTTGTGTGTCATCTTGTGAATGTGAATGTATGTTTTTGGTGAAAGAAGCTACATTGCCATGAGTTGTTTCATCATGCTCCATTTCAATATGGTTGGGGCTCGGGGCCAATGGGGAAAGATGGATTCTCTTTTCCCATTGGGTATCTTGGTTGGGTGGAGAGCGTTGCCTCTCCCCCTTCATTGTTGTGATCAAGTTGAAAAGATGGAGAAATCAACATGTTGCTTTTTGGAGCTTGGAGAAATCAGTTTTTGATAGTTTTCCTTTCTTGAACAAATGTTGTTGTAACCTTTCCCACTTTTAAGTGGATGAGTGTATTGATATGGAAATATGAAGTATTTAAATTGTAATTGAAAGTTGTATATGAATTGAGAAATGTAAATGATATCCTATATGTTGTATTTTGAAATGTGAAGAGTTACTTTCTTTCCTCTGTTTTGAAAAAGAACATCTTACAGTTTGTAAGATTCAAATTGGAATGTAAAGAAAGAGTTAAATTGTACATTGTTATTGGAAATCAATGAAAGAATCATGTTCCTTGTTCAATTGCATTGTTGTGTTGTAAATTTTAAGGACTGTTATATCATGCAAATGTTGTTTTAGAAAAGAGAGTACGTATAAAGGAAATTGACAGAAATTGGATACTTTGAATTAAGTCTTAGAATTGAAATCCACTTTGCATTTTGAATGTAAGTGTGTGTTGAATCAATTGGATGTCTGAGAGAGGAAATTGATATGTTTTCCCTTAATTGAAATCTGCATATTAAATTGTAAACTCGTGGAAGAAAGAACTCTGTTTTAATTTGTAACTCTGGCTTTTAAAAAAATAATGCAACTAATGTACAATTTAGAGTTATGACTAAAATTAAGGAATGAGACAATGAAATTAAGATGTATTAATGTATAAGAAACCTTGTGGCACTCAACAATTAAAATGAACAACAAGATCCCCTTCAAAACTAGAAATTATACTTGCATAATTAGAATTCTGTCAAAAGATGTAAAAATGCAAATGGGAAAGCAATCAATGAATTGAATCTTGGAAACAATCTTAAACTCATCCTAGACCATCCCTTCATGTTCTGTTTGCATGTTGAGGAGAAAAGAAATCAAATTGAACCAAACTTAAAAGTTATAAAAATTGCCAGTTTTAAATATGAAACCTGCAGATTGATTTCTTAAAATTGACCCTTGAAACTTCACCAAATTCCAAAATTGATGATTTTTGTGCAAAGAGGACTCGAGAGATTTATTGGAAAGTCCTTGTTTTCCCAAAATGGAGTTCCCAATCAAAAGTTATGGCCATTTGAAGTTTTACTTCAAAATGGCCATCCAAAACCAAAAATGAATTAATATAACTTAGAAAATTTTAAATTTTAGCGCGGGAAAAATTTCCATGAAAATTCACTACCTTGCCACCCTCTTATCCAATCAGATGATGCCACATGGCATCTTGGAGGGTGGACTTTTGAAAACTCTATCTTTTTTTTTTTTGAAAATTTTCCTTGGGAAAATTTTCCCAATTTTCCCATGACCGTGCCCCAACCAATCACGTGCTGACACATGGCAGGGAGGGTGCGTGGGTTCAAATTGAAAACTTTAACTTTTTCCCCCTTTGGAAAATTTTTATTTTTTTTTTTCCTAAACCAATCACCGACACGTGGCGGGGAGGGCCCCAATGGGGTGATGACTTTAACTTTTCCCCATGGGTGTGTGGGTCCCAATTATTTTAACCATTTACCCCCCCTTGGGTGAAAAATCATCAAATCTTTTTTTTGGTTTAACCCACGGCCAATCACAAGGTGCCACAGTGGCCATTTGAGTAAGCGCGGAGGCACGGAGGAAAATTTTCCTTCGGAAAATTGAAACTTGGTTTTGGGAAAAATTTCATATTTTTCCCATGACCCACAGCCGGCCCAATCACGTGATGACACGTGGCAACTTGGGCATCGGCGGGGCGTGGAGACTTTTTCTTTCTAACCCCGTGGACTTCTAAGGGAAAATTTTCCCCTAAAACTCCACCGGCCATAACTTGAGTTTTACAAGGAGTTAGGAGGACTTCTTTATATGGTTGGAAAGGTGAGAAAATTTCCTATCCAATGAGCCTAGTTTAGGAAAGTTTTGATAAATCTAAGTGTGTGAAAATCTAGTTGAAGTTAGGGCTTGTTAGAGAGCAGGCATGGGGATAAATTTCTCCCTGAACCTTAGTAAAACTTATAACCTCAAAATTGGAACCTTGTAAACTTGTTATAAGATAAAAATGGAAATCTTGTGTTTGGTTAATTAGAATCTATTCCAGAACCTATTTAGTTTCAACTAGTGTCTTGCTACTTGTTTGTAGACCCTTCTTATAAAAAAAAAATTATTCCATAATTTTCCTAGTTTGTTTCTTGGTCTCAAGTGGTAGTTGAAGTGGGCACTACACTTGGTATCAGAGTGGTGGTTCAAAAGCTTGGACCATTGGGCACACTAGAAATATTGAGACTTGAAACCTAAAACTAGCAAATTGATAATCTAGAAAACAAAACTGATTGAAAATTGAACATGTTAGTAAACTTAGAAAACTAAAAGGAAACTCAAGGTAACAAACTAACTCCCACTCTAGTCTATGCAGGGAGCTCAGATGGAGTAGGAGAAATGTTCCCAGAGACTCGAGTCACCACCACCACCACCTCCACCACCACCACCACCAGATCAGGGTTTAGCAATTATCCTACCACAGATTTTGCAGACCCTCCAGGATGTTAATGTTGCCCTACGTGGAGGATCAGTAGGAGGGCACTCAGGCAGACATGACAGAGATATTTCCATAGAGGGACATGCACCTCCTCCACTCGGTGAGGAGGATGGAGGAGAGAATTTTCATGCAGAGTCAGTCAGAGTAGATTCACCACCTAGGAGGTAGGGTGACAGAGTTCTGGAGCATAGAGAGAGGTCTCGGAGCCCTAGGCTTAGGGATGAGCTTATAGAGAGACCTAGAGGCTGTCAGACCACAACTACGGATCACATAGGGAGATCCTAAAGCTTAGGCCCTCACATTATTCAGGTGACATAGGGGGATTCTAGGTAGAGGCCTGGCTAGTTAGCTTGAGTGGTTGCTTCAAGCTTTGTCCTTGTTCTAGCAACACGAAATCTCGTGTTGCGATCCATCTACTGAAGGATGGAGCTGGAGTATGGTGGAGGACAGAGGAGTAGAAGCTCCATATAGATTCAGAGACAATCACTTGGGAGCTATTTGAGGAGAGATTTAGGAGTAGATACTTGCCATGGAGATTCATACAAAGAGAGGATTGATGAGTTCCATGATCTTTGACAGGCTTCCCTTATAGTGGCTGAGTATGAGAGTAGGTTCCTAGACCTACTTCAGTACGTTGATTACATGCAGGATGAGCAGGTGCGAGATCCATAGGTTCATCGGGGCCTTAATATAGACATTGGAGGTGTAGTTCGGATCCACTGCCCATAGACATTAGCAGAGGCCATTGAGAAGGCCTACATTGCAGAGGAGACTCGGGGTAAAACCCAACAGGCTAGAGACCGGGTCAGGAGCCATATTAGCAGTTGTAAGATAGTAGATCGAGGGGGTTAGCTCCTCCTCGTGGTGGTCAGTATTCTTCATAGTCATCTTTCAGACCACCACAAGCAGCAGCAGTAGTCCACCCACCATTTAGGCCTCCTAGAGAGCTGATGCACAGAGAGGTCGCAGTATGGGGCCTCCTCCTAGGGGACCCACCAAGACACAGGGTGGAGCTAGAGCTCAGTCGGCAGGAGCTCAACCATAGAGGCCACAACAGACTATAGCTAGATCATTAGGGTCCATGACACCTACCTCTAGGGCACCTTCCGGAGGTGCTTCTGTTTGGAGAGGTTCAGGTGGTGGTTGTTTTGGTGTGGAGCAGCGGGACACTTTTGGAGAGATTGCCCCTAGAACCCTAATAAGGGTAAGGCACCCATCTCAGAGCCTACAGTCAGAGACATGGGATGGAGTCACAGGATCTACGCAGCGGTTGAGAACCACCAGGCTGAGCACCAGAGCACGGTCATTGAGACCACAGGTAGTATTGGAGGTGTTCCTACCTCCATATTGTTTGACTCGGTTCTTCTGATTCATTTATTGCACCATCCTTAGTAGAGATGTAGGTTGGTGGCTGTTAGACAGGGTCATAGTTGGGATGTCGAGATGGCTTCGGGAGCCAAGGTCTCTATAGACTCCTTAGTAAAGGAGTGTGTTGTTAACTTGGGACCTTTCACCACCACTTCAGATCTCTCGCATACTTCCTTTGGGCTCGTATGGAGTCATTTTAGGCATGGATTGGTTGCTCACACATAGGGCCAGGATGGATTGCTATCATAAGACTATATCTTGTGTAGATGATCTTGGTTGAGTCGGTGATTTTTGGGGTCAGGAGACCCATTTCTATTCACACTATCTCTATATGCAGCTCAAGCGGTGTGTGTGACGGGGTTGTTAGATGTATGTAGTCACAAGTCAGTGACTAGACAAAGGATGGGTCTAGTGGGCCATCGCTAGATGACCATCCCATTTTGAGAGAGTATGTAGATGTTTTCCTAGGGGAGCTACTAGGGATGCCACCCCCACGTGAGATTGATTTCCATATTGATCTATGGTTCCAGGAGCAGAACCTATCTCATGAGCTCCTTATCGGATGACCACCCCAGAGCTCTGTGAGCTCAAGTTACAGTTGGAGGGCCTTCTAGAGAAAGGCCTTATCCATCCTAGTGTATCCCCTTGGGGTGCACCGGTTATATTTGTTAAGAAGAAGGATGGATCCTTGTGGTTGTGCATAGACTACCGCCAGCTGAATAAGGTAACGATCAAGAATCGTTATCCCCTGCCTCGCATTGATGACTTGTTTGATCAAATGAAGGGGGCCATGGTGTTCTCTAAGATTGATCTCAAGTCAGGGTACCATTAGTTGAGGATTACGGAGGTAGACATTCATAAGACTACTTTTTGTATGAGGTATGGGCACTATGAGTTCACAGTGGTGCCCTTTGGTTTGATGAATGCCCCGCAGTGTTTATGAGTTTGATGAATGGGGTATTCAGGACCTTTTTAGATCACTTTCATGCTCATATTTCTTGATGACATTCTGATTTACTCATGTATGCGTGAGGAGCACGAGAGGCACCTTTCATCAGGTTCTTCAGTGTCTTCGTGAGCAACAACTTTATGGGAACTTGGAGAAGTGTGCTTTCTTTCAGTCAGAGATTCAATACTTGGGTCATATCATCTTAGGGAAGGTATCGCAGTCGATCCTTCCAATATTAGAGCCATTATGGATTGGCTAGCACCCACTACAGTGACAGAGGTGCATAGCTTCATGGGGTTAGTAGGTTACTATAGGAGATTTGTTTAGGATTTCTCTCGGATAGCGCACCCCATCACCTCCCTTCAAATGGAAAGGGAAGAAGTTTGTTTGGATAGATAGATGTGAGTAGGCCTTCAGACACTAAAGGAGTGCCTCACTATAGCACCTATTCTTGCAGTGTCGGATCCACAGGGTGAGTTCTTTGTTTATCACAGATGCTTCTTTAGTAGGGCTTGGAGGTGTGTTGATAGGATGGCAGGGTTGTAGCTTTTGAGTCTCACAAACTCAAGGATCATGAGCTTAATTATCCTACCCATGATCTTGAGCTTGCGGTAGTTGTGCATGCTTTGGTTAGATGGAGACATTTTCTTCTTGGATGGAGATTCACACTAGGATAGACCATTTGAGTCTTCGCCACCTCTTCACGCAGCCCAATCTAAATGCTCATCAGAGGCATTGGATGGAGTTGCTTTGTGAGTATGACATGGAGATAGAGCATGTGAAGGGGAAGGAGAATGTGGTTGTAGATGCTCTCAAGTAGATGGAGGCATTTGAGCATGGCTACTTTAGTGAGCATAGATTTACGGAGCAGGATTCTTCAGCAGCTTCCTCTTGATAGTTTTACATTGCAGCCAGAGAAGAGATTGAGTCCCAGAGACCCCTTGAGGGAATTTTGATGGTTTCTCTCTTGAGGCAGATGGCCTTCTCTAGGCATAGAGGTCGGATATATGTTCCTAGAGATGGAGGCTTGAGGTAGGACATCTTGACAGAGGCACATCAGTGCACCCTATTCAGCCCATCTAGGGTGAAGAAGATGCACGCCACCTTGAGATAGTTATATCACTGGAGAGGTCTTCATAGGGACATGGCTCAGTTTGTGTCGCACTGTTTAGAGTGCCATAAAGTGAAGGAAGAGCATCAACATCTAGCTGGCCTTCTCTTTCCTCATGCTATACTGGAGTGGAAATGGGACACCATTTCCATGGATTTCATTGTTGGGTTACCGATGTCAAGATATCACCACGATGCCATCATGGTCATGGTAGATAAATTGACAAAAGTAGCTCACTTTTCTCTGGTGAAGACCACATATATAGCTAGTGTAGTGGCACAAGTCTACTTGGATGAGATTGTCAGGTTACACGGATTCCATGGAAGATCATTTGTGACCGCGATCCTTTGTACACTTCCCATTTCTGGACTACCATGTAGTATGTTCTCGGATGAAGATTAACTTCAAGCACAACTTATCACCCTGAGACAGATGGACAGACTGAGAGGGTGAATCAGATTTTGGAGGACATGCTTAGGATGTATGTGATGGATCACCAGGTGAGATGGGAGGAGTATCTGTATACCTTGTGGAGTTTTCCTAAAATAATAGCTTTCAAATTTCTATAGGCATGGCTCCTTTTCAGGCCTTGTATGGTAGGGAGTGTAGGACACCCCTTAGCTGGGACAGTTGGAGGATAGAGTATCTCTTGGACCAGCTCTTTTTTAAGACATGGAGCAGCAGGTAGTGTTGATCAGGCAGAGATTATAGGAGGCACAGGATATGTAGAAGAAGTACGCTGATCAACATAGGACCGAGCATAATTTTGATGTGGGCATGAAGGTATTCCTTTATGTTAGGCCACATAAGAGCCCGATCCATTATGGAAAAGGTTCTAAGTTAGCTCCTCGGTTCGTTGGACCTTTTGAGATCTGGAGCGTATCGGCCCGTTGGCTTACCGTCTAGCATTGCCACCCAACTTGTCTCGCATACATGATGTGTTTCATGTTTATGTTCTTAGGAGATACATCATAGACCCTTCTCACATGTTGGATTGGACATCATTGCAAGTACAAGATCAGGGGCAGGTGATGGTGGAGCCCATCCATATCATCGATTGCAGGACCCTGGGCCTTTGAGGTAGAGAGATTGATCAGGTATGGGTGCAGTGGGATAGATATGATGAGACTGCAGCCACTTGGGAGGATGCTACTACTTTACGAGTGTAGTTTCCACATTTGTTCCAGTGACTTCTAGGAGGAAGTCGAGTCTAAGGGGAGGGGGATGTAGTGCCCACTTTCCTTGGACACTATTCGAGATATTGATCCTGACACTATTGATCACATTTTGGATATTATTATGTTTTGATGTAGTATGATGTATCAGGGATTATTATGGACATTATTATGTTTTGATTAGTATGATGGTTAGATGTTAGATCCTGGATTAGTATTGATCTGGATTCAAATATTTTGCTTGATGATCAGTGAGACATTATTATTATTATGTGGATGATGATATACTGGTTGACATGGACAAGTTATTGATGTTGATTTTAGACATGTGACATTGATATTATGAATAGCTCTAGCATAGGGATCTATTGGATGATGATATAGTTGCAATTGAATTTAATAATAATGATAAACTCTTGATATTGTTGTGATTTGGATTTAATAATTATATGTTGATTCTATATCTTCTTGGATGTTCTGATATGGCCACGAGGCCGAAGGAGGTATTGTCATTTTGTAGGTTAAAAATCACAACAATGTCGGGGGACTGGAGACTAACCATATTGGAATTCAGTGTGAAATCAACAAGGGTCACCATGGCAACTGTGTTTGATCGGTGTGTTGTGTTGTGTTAGGATTTCCCATGGGGGATTTCCATTATTGTGACCTTGGGGCATATATGTGTTTTATTATGTATTCCCTTTTTAATTATTGTTGTATGTATTTTATTTGTAATGTGCTCTTTATTTTAATTATTTTAATGTGATAGTATAATGTGAGAGTCTTATAGTTAAATTTCAATTAAATTAATTGGGATGTGGAATATAAATTAAATGTTATTGTCTTGGTTGAAAATGAAAATTGACTTATATATATTATAACCATGTGGTAAATAAATAAATCTTTATAAAATATTGTAATAAATAAATGTCATAAATATAAATGCATGTGTAAGAAATTGTAAGAGGATGTAAGAGTTGTGTAAGTGAAATGATAGATTGTGTAAGGCAGATTTTGGAGTGTAGAACACTCCATCCTCTTTGAAACTCGGATTTGGTCTTGGGAGCCTAAATTGGAGGCTTGTGGGACAAGTTAAACTTGTCCCACACCTCTCAAAAACCTCCACCAACCATGATTATTATTTTGGAGTCAAAATCAATCTATTTTATTGTATTTTGATATAAATTTGGGTAAGTATTGATTGCACTTGTCTTACAAATTTTAAATGCATTCCTTTTGGAGTATGGGCTAAATTTGAAGTATGTAAGTGGTTTGTCATTCACATTTATGGTGATTTATTTGTTTGATGTTGATTGTATTTTGGGATGAGGAAAAATGATGTGGCATCCCACTTGGAATCCACATCATCCTCTTCCACCCTCTCCCTTTAAAAATGTAAATTGCTTCTTCATTTGGGGTTGTTGAAAGTTTGGGAAATCACTCTTGGGTCAAATTTTCTATTGCTTTGGGAGCTTGCTTTGTGGAGGAGCTTGGATTGATTTTCATACCTTGCATTTTTTATTTTGGAACTGGTTTTGGTGCAACAAGAACTGTTGTTTTGGAATCAAGTCTCCAATATGGAGAGGTAGGCCCTCATTCTTTTTAATTTCTGTTTTCCCTCCTCCTTGCATGCAAAATAATGAATGGTTTGTGTTTACATTCTTTGAGGGATGGGTAGAATGCCTAGGGCATGGTGTAGAGAGAGAAGACTATGAGGTTTAATCAGAGGAGGGATAAGGGATTTGTCCATTGCATTTGTTCTTGTGGGAGGAATGTTGGTTTGGGATCCACCTAGGAAAAAATTGCTTGCATTTCCTACTTTGGGGAGGTATAAGGGATAAATTTGGAGGAGGGATAAGGAGGGGTTGAGGAGGGATAAGGTTTATGGGATGACTATATTTTTTTGGTGGTTTGTTTTAGGTGGATGCCCAATTTCAACATGGGAGGCATAAGGAGACTCCATAGTTCTTGCTCTTGCTTGGCTTGCTTGCTTGGAGAAGGAGCCTTTGTTTTGTTTGAAATTGGTTGTTGTAGTTGAGAACTACATCTTTTGTTTGTGTGTTATCTTGTGAATGTGAATGTATGTTTTTGTGAAAGAAGCTATGTTGCCATGAGTTGTTTCATCATGCTCCATTTCAATATGGTTGGGGCTCGGGGGCCAATGGGGAAAGATGGCTTCTCTTTTCCCATTGGGTATCTTGGTTGGGTGGAGAGAATTGCCTCTCCCCCTTCATTGTTGTGATCAAGTTGAAAAGATGGAGAAATCAGCATGTTGTTGTTTGGAGCTTGGAGAAATCAGTTTTTGACAGTTTTCCTTTCTTGAACAAATGTCGTTGTAACCTTTCCCACTTTTAAGTGGATGAGTGTATTGATATGGAAATATGAAGTATTTAAATTGTAATTGAAAGTTGTATATGAATTGAGAAATGTAAATGATATCCTATATGTTGTATTTTGAAATGTGAAGAGTTACTTTCTTTCCTCTGTTTTGGAAAAAACATCTTACAGTTTGTAAGATTCAAATTGGAATGTAAAGAAAGAGTTAAATTGTACATTGTTATTGGATATCAATGAAAGAATCATGTTCCTTGTTCAATTGCATTGTTGTGTTGTAAATTTTAAGGTTATATATCATGCAAATGTTGTTTTAGAAAAGAGAGTATGTATAAAGGAAACTGATAGAAATTAGATACTTTGAATTAAGTCTTAGAATTGAAATCCACTTTGCATTTTGAATGTAAGTGTGTGTTGAATCAATTTGATGACTGAGAGAGGAAATTGGTATGTTTTCCCTTAATTGAAATCTGCATATTAAATTGTAAACTCGTGCAAGAAATAACTCTGTTTTAAATTGTAACTCTGGCTTTAAAAAAAAAATAATGCAACTGATGTACAGTTTAGAGTTATGACTAAAATTAAGGAATGAGACAATGAAATTAAGATGTACTAATGTATAAGAAACCTTGTGGCACTCAGCAATTAAAATGAACAACAAGATCCCCTTCAAAACTAGAAATTATACTTGCGTAATTTGAATTCTGTCAAAAGATGTAAAAATGCAAATGGGAAAGCAATCAACGAATTGAATCTTGGAAACAATCTTAAACTCATCCTAGACCATCCCTTCATGTTCTATTTGCATGTTGAGGAGAAAATAAATCAAATTGAACCAAACTTAAAAGTTATAAAAATTGCCAGTTTTAAATGTGAAACCCTGCAGATCGATTTCTTAAAATTGACCCTTGAAACTTCACCAAATTCCAAAATTGATGATTTGTGCAAAGAAGACTCGAGAGATTTTGGAAATTCCTTGTTTTCCCAAAATGGAGTTCCCAATCAAAAGTTATGGCCATTTGAAGTTTTACTTCAAAATGGCCATCCAAAACCAAAAATGAATTAATATAACTTAGAAAATTTTAAATTTTAGTGCGGGAAAAATTTCCATGAAAATTCGCTGCCCCGCCACCCTCTTATCCAATCAGATGATGCCACGTGGCATCTTGGAGGGGCAAAATTTTTGAAAACTCTATCTTTTTTGAAAATTTTGCCTTGGGAAAATTTTCCCAATTTTCCCACAAGCCCCGTGGCCCCCAACCAATCACGTGCTGACACGTGGCAGGGAGGGTGCGTGGGTTCAAATTGAAAACTTTAACTTTTTGCCCCTTTGGAAAAATTTCTTATTTTTCTCCATGGCCCCGCACCCGCAGCCAATGGGGTGATGACACGTGTCCCCATGGGTGTGGGGGTCCCCATGGGTAATTCTTTTAACCATTTAACCCCTTGGGTGAAAAATCCAAATTTTTCTCGGCCGTGGCCAATCACAAGGTGCCACGTGGCCATTTGAGCAAGCGGAGGCACGGAGGAAAATTTTCCTTCGGAAAATTGAAACTTGGTTTTGGGAAAAATTTCAAATTTTTCCCCGCGACCCCGGCCCGGCCCAATCATGTGATGACACATGGCAACTTGGGCATCGCGGGGGTGCGGAGACTTTTTCTTTCTAACCCCATGGACTTCTAAGGGAAAATTTTCCCTAAAACTCCACCGGCCATAACTTGAGTTTTACAAGGAGTTAGGAGGACTTCTTTATATGGTTGGAAAGGTGAGGAAATTTCATATCCAATGAGTCTAGTTTAGTAAAGTTTTGAAAATCTAAGTGTGTGAAAAATCCAGTTGAAGTTTCAAGGCTTGTTAGAGAGCAGGCTGAGGATAAATTTCTCCTGAAGCTTAGTAAAACTGTAACCTCAAAATTGGAACCTTGTAAACTTGTTATAAGATAAAAATATAAATCTTGTGTTTGGTTAATCAGAATCTGTTCGGAACATATTTAGTTTCAAACTAGTGTCTTGCTACTTGTTTGTAGACCCTTCTTATAAAAAAAAATTATTAACGACATAAAAACACAAGCATCAACATCAATAGCAAGAACATTGGTGACATCTAAAACATGTGTTTCCACCCTTTGATTATTATCTCATCACTTTTTGTAAATTCTCATCTTCGAGTCTCCACACTCCACCTTTTATTACTCCACACTTTTCCTTGTCTCTTGGCACATTTCTTGCCATCAATCTACATGGTTATCATTACACATCTCTTATCTACTTTATGTTATCAATATTTCACTCAACAACATAAAGTGGGGGCAAATGTAGACACAAAATCATGCACTTTGGGTAATTATATAGTCCTAATTGCATACTACTATTCATATGATTCCTAAGTAAGAAAAGTACTAATTAACCCATGTCTTTGGTCATATTTTCTTTCTTTCTATTACCACTTTTTGTCTTACACCCTTTCTAGCTCAGTATTTCTTTTCATACCTCGACATTTCTCATTCTGGACACCAACACCTAACCGGGATGCAGTAATGTCAGAACCCTTGTCCCCCTTTGGGAGCCCTTGACATATTTGTACTTTTCTCACATATTTTGGGTCTTCTCTAGCCATTTGAGTATCTTATCATTTTGGTCATCAGCCTTTTTGGGGTAAATTATAGAATTCAAGCAAGGGAATCATATAAATATAAAGTTATGTGATCATAATAAAGGACCAAATACTAAGCATTAACTATCACCACCTAAGGTTGCATCCAAAGGTTATTCAAGAGCATTCAAACATCCATTATAGAATCCATTCAAGGGTAAGGCAATGCATCATGTTGCATACACTTCATAGGATGGGATTTTATTTTATTCCATGCACACATCTATTAAATTTCTCTACATCTAGCTACTTGCTCGATAACCAAGTGTGACATGCACAAGAGCCACCTAGGGCATGATTCCACACACACACACATATCGAACTACATTGGTGTGAAATGTAGTGAAATGCTTAGTTGTAAGATCACTTGTTTGATAGATGAGGATATTATAAACCCTCATTTTACATCTTTATTTTTAGCATTTGATGTCTCTTTCAGGGTTTTTTAGGTCATTATTTCATTACAGGTTTCCAATTACCTTAGCAAACATTGTAAAACATACTAGTGAAAAAGGAAAATGATAAAGAAAACCTTATGACCATTCAAAGATGATCTTCTTAGCATTTTTGTAGTCACATGCATCTACTTCTAGTTTGTGGTTCCTGTAGGCACCCCTACACCTTTCTTGGTGTCCTAGTTCAGCTTATTCCTCCATATCTGCATTTTTCTAAGCTTTGGTGTGACATTCTGTGCTTCAGATTTTATATTTTTCTAGCTCTGTGCACCTTCGGGATCTTGGAAAAACAACTAATCTTTTCTATATCCTCTTTGCACTTAGGGTTTCATATTTTATGGATTATTTTTCTTGGGTTAATTTTTGTATTTATTTGGCTATTCATTTTGCTACAATAACAATCGATTAAGAATTTTATAACATATTCATTCATATTTTGATTAATCATGTCTAAGTCGGTATATGCACCGATTTTAAGTTAGATAACCCATATTTGATATAAGAAGGACTAAGTATCCTAACTATAAAGGTAGTGAGTATTAAGTTGTATATGTGCATTCAAGATCTCTATAAACATGATGTAGTATCAAGATGATATGGATAATTCTAAGGGGAGTCAATTTTTGTCATGAATTACTCTAAGAAATTAACAGGTATGAGGTACTTGAAATGAAGACAAGAAGAAGAGTTGTTGTTATTTGATCAAGAAGGATACAAACCTATTTCACAAGGTTTGAAACATAGATATTGAGTGCATGATCAAGGACTAAGTTTGGATTTCTTGAAGATACATTTGATGTTGAGATAGGTAAGTCAACAGTTTAACATAGAGCATGACTCAATGGAGAGCTATTTATGATCAAAGTTGAAAGATACAGTCGATAAAAATAGAGTGCCATGATCCAATCGGGTGTGTAACAAATGCTTAAGAGTCAAGGTGGTATTTGAAAAGGACAAGTGATGAGGAACCTCATTTATTTATATAATGACTTGATCGAGGCCATCTTGAACGTATGTAGCAAAATGTTTAAGTTCATGTCATTAGTTCATATAACTTTATATAGCACATCAATTATATGAAAGGATGCTTCAATTTTATGGAAGTCACGAGTGATGGTTGAAGTAAAACCAATTAAGTTGGGGAGACAGTTCATGATTAAAAAGATCCAAGTTATAGTATGTGAGTTAGAAGTAAAGGTCCAAAATAAAGTCTATAATTGGTGAGAAGTCGAAGTGATGTGTAATTGTTCACGGGAGTAATGTGCATGTTAATAATAGGTCCATGGATCATCTAAAACTAATGAAGTCAAGAATGTGAGTGAAAATCAAGAAGTTACAAGTAAATAAGTCAATATGCATTATTGTCATTTCTTTTCATGTCAACTTGTCATGTAGCCTTTTTCATTAGATGTCAAAGGGGAAGTGTAGTCTTATTATTTCACCAAAATAGTCAAGGTATCTTTGGCACATCACTCAACTAGAGGCGAGCGCTCACCTAAAGTGCACAAGGGTACAGTGCTCCTCTTTTATGGAAGCTTGTTCAAGGAGTTAGAATGATCATACACATATTCCAAATCCATAATATCCATTCAAGAATAAAGCATAACATAAACTAGATCTAGATATTAACCATATGTAAGATTAACTCATACATGTATCAAGGTTAAATTCACCATGCAAGAACCAATACCAAATATGATAACACCTAATATCTAGCCACAAAGATCCATTATATTGATTTATGTAAAACAAAAAGTTGAATACATACATAACAATGTCATCATAGGTTACGCACACTCATGAACTAACATCATAAGTTTACTAAATATTCACCGATGTCTAAACTATGAAAATCAATACATATTCATAGGTAGTGGTGACTTTCCCTTCACTACTCATGCACTCTTCAAAATAGGCTACATGCTAAGAATAACCATGCACCACTACAAGATAATTATAAAAGCATGAAAGCTCGCTAATAATAGATTATCTAATAATAACTACGATTCTTGTAAACACCTAATACATGCTTACACCGAGAATTTCATCCAATTAAACCAATTGACGGCACTTCGTTAATCAACCCTTCTTCACCCCACTCTCGAATGCCCATTCATGACACCTTCTTGGTCGTATTCCTCTTATAATGAACTGATTTGGCTAATATCTCTCTTATTAGCTAAACATTCCTCCTTTCGACCATTTAGAACCTCCCTAGTTCTCTCTAGACCATTTCTATTGGCTTCGTAGGATATCTATCAGTTACAATTGATTATCCAGATCCCTCCCAACACTCAATGAGTCTCTAATCACTTGCTAATCAAGTTTAACTAGCCTAAACCCTAGTTAACTAGCCTAAACGAAGATTAAATAAGTCTAAAGCATGTTTATCCTAATCTAATCTAAAAGTTCTTTTTGAGCTTTAGTGCCATATGCACCCAAATTTCAAACTCTTCCAAACCAGAAACTATAAATACAAGCCTAAGGCTTTCCTTTCAAATGATCCTTCTCTCTCAAGAACTTTGGAAAGGCATTAGAAATCATTTGTGATAGCTTTAAGCTAAAGAACATTTGAATCTTGGCCATAATCCATTGTTGAGAGCTCCTCCATCTTGCATCCATCCATTCCATAATCCAAGTTTTGAGTAATATGGAGAGAACCATTGGCCTTGAAGCCATTAATGGGGAGACTCCATTCTTGAAAGCTTGAAAACCATAAACAACTAATCACCCCTTTGATTGCTAAGTTGATCTTATTAGGTTCAATTTCTTAATTAAGTAATCTAAAGAGTAGAGAGTAGTATATATGCTAGGTTTTGATGTTTTTGTCAAAGTTATGATGCATGTATAGGATTAACTCTTGTTTAGCTCTTATCTCATGGTGCATGGATGAGTTAGCAAAGCTTTGAGGTTCTTTAGCCTCATTCCATAGCTTTTACAACTTTCCATTGCATACAGTTCTAATCTTATTAATAGCCCAAAGCAATGCATGACGCTTAATCTTCCTCTCATCTAAAATAGCCTTTGCGTGCTCTGCAAGTCTTCCTACTATTGCGTGCTCTACACTCCATGTCTATATTTAGCCTCATTATAAAAAAAACTAAGTCCTATTTCCTCACTTTCCCATGCATGCCTGTTCCGCTATCCTTCCATGCGCACCTATGCAACCTATGTCCACACGCCTAATCCTTATGCTCCTTCAATACTTAGTCTATATTTTATCAGCCCAACATTACCCCACACTTTCTTCATCGTCATTCCTGACAATGGGTAATCATAACTTATCTCTCCATGATAAAGAATAAGGAATGAAATTATAATTATATGAAAGTATGAAAGAATGAAAGAATACTTGGGCACCCTATCCTTCCGTAGGTAGAATCAAATTTAGATATTCTACTTTGACCTCTAATTCTAACTCATTCCACTCACTCAACAATTTATTAGTTTTATTTGGGATGTCTGCTAGTACCGGTCTAACTCATCTAAATTCATGTTCTCATATTCATTCTACAAAAACACGAGAACATTTTCTTAGATCGAGATCATCCCTTCCAAAACATCCATCCACCACGTGATAAATTTTCAAATTTCCTTGATCCTTTCCTTGTGAGGGTCATGGGATGTTGCAAGTGCATCACACTTCTCTGCTACCAAAGTGAGCCTCTCCTCATGCCCAAGTGTCTCATTCTTCACTGCCTTGAGGACCTCATCCTCCTCTACCATAGTCCTTGTCTTTATTACTACATCAGGCGCCACACACATATTTAATGCCAAATATACCTTTTTCAATTCATCCTTCAAGGTCTGCATTATAGATTGATAGTTAATAATTTTACGCACAATCGTTGCCTTGGCCTTCTTTTCCTATGTTGCAACATCCTTTGGTTTTGGAATGTGCACTAGGCCCTCTTCCATCAATAGATGAACAAGTGTGCGTAAATAGTGCATTACGAGAGGAAAGTTTCGGAACTTTTTCTTCTAGATCCCTCCTCACTTTCAAATTTTCATCTCCAACTTGTTCTACCATACTCACTAATGCGCTCACCTTTTCTTCAACTTTATCCTTTTCCTCCGTCACGCACTTGATCTCAATATCTTTATCCTTCCTATCATCCATAAGCACCCAAATAGTTTTGTTTTATCAATATTTTTGCGTGTAACTTCAGAGATAACTTTGTCGGTGCGTTACTCACCTACTCGCCTGACATATAAGTAGGATTAAATATTACATGGCATGGATGTGGCGCTTTCTTAATTTTACATGAAACACAAGATTCTTCACACACGTCAAAATTGGGCTCATCCATATGAGTCTCTGCATAATCCATGAAAATTGCTTCCGTGTGCACATGGTCACCATCTCTCGAATCCATCAAATCCTATCCATACTGATTATTAGGTTCTACGGTTCTTTGGAACCTAGTGCATAGGATTTTGGTTGGGTCATTGACATAACCAACCATAGGAGTTTCATATGTTTCTTCATCTTTTTCCTTCCTAGAGCACCTACCTTTTGGAATGTGAACACCTGAATCCAGCACTAGCCCTCCATCAGTTGGCTCACTAGATGGTCCACCCTTATCTTCACCTATCTTCGTGCCAATGGTGCCAATTTCTATCTCTTAGTCCTTTAACTCCTCTGTATCATGTTTCAATTCTTCTTCTTGAGGCTCTTCTACTTCCTCAGTGTTGACCAAATTTCTTGGTGTGATTTCATCATATTTCTCTCCCTCATTATCCTTCCTAGGAATGTACTTACACCTTATTTTATTATTTGGTTCTACCTTCACAAGAGAAATCCTAAGCAACATCCTTAGCGTGGTTTGTGAAGGTCCCGTGCCTTGAGTTCTGGTTCTTCTCAACACCCTTTTATACTATGGGTCCCCAATGCCCTGTTCTATATTTACCTCCATAGCATCTGTTTCCACCACTCATCTTCTTTTTACAATATAAGGGTCACCTCACACTCGATTTTCTCTCATACGGTGGGTTGTTTCCTACCCCTGTGCTCTAAGCCACCATTGTCCTCCTTAAGTTCCTCTTCTTCTTCTTCTTCATCACCAAGGGGAAAAGTGTCTTCTTCATCTTGCAACATGCCCACAATATGCTTTCCCTTTGGCACCTCAGGTAGCTTGAACTCATTCTCTACATATTTTCCATTTTCTAACTTGGGCTTAAGGTAGATGTATACCTTGGTTGCTCTAATCTTCCGATTTCCAAGCTCATAGAATTTATGTTAATATTATCTGAAATCATCGCTTAATATATCTGAGATATACGGATAGACATAGGTATTCCTAAGCGTATGGTAGTCACAATCCACCTTATCTACATTGAACATCAACCTTCATGCATTTGAGAACCTATGTACCAATACTTGAAAGTAACATGCGGTGAAGGCATAGGGGAGCTTACACCATAGGCTCCACTTTCCATCCTTCAAACAAAAATTTTCTATGCAAAAGTTCTACTAAACTGCAAATTGTACATGTTTGTCCAATACCAAAGGAAGGTCCTTAGGTATTCTCCACTCATGCTCAAACACAATGTGCAAGTGATCATACCAAAGTTCTATTCTTTTCTTGTAGGCTCCGCTCACGGATCCATCACATGTGTACTTGGAAAATCTATATGCAAGGGGCCTATTTTCTTTAGGTATTACCACATCTTATCATTTAACGCATTGAGCACTCTAATTTCTACAAATAAAAGAGACAGAAGGATAACACCGAAACTTATTTTCTCACCTTGGTGTGCCTCTTCAACAATAGTCCCTAAAATGAAACTGGACAAATTTTAAACCACTCCTTCTGTCATCTTCTTTGCCACATGTAACAATTCCTTGTTTACCTGTGACCAACGCTCATGATTGTTTAGCTTAGTGAGGAGGTCAATTGCCACCTGAACAATAGGGTACTTATGTAATTTGGGGATATCCATCCCACACCCTCCCTTCATGTAACCTATTGTCTTCTTAGTTATTTCTATTTCCTCCTTGTCAATGAGGTCACTGCCTAATTTAGTACCCGAACTCTTTAGTCCTGTCAATTTCCTAATTAAGGGCATGGTAAGCCTCATCCATCACCTAGAAAAAAAAAAAAATTTCTCATGGACTCTACTCATCAACCACTAATACAAATTTTCTAGTTCACCAAAATAAGGGAGTTCATAAAGTTACAAAAATCCCACATTTGTTAAAAGCTTTCCCCGTCGTCATACATAACCATATCACTCCCTATTCTCATGTTTTTCTTTAATACTAGTAACTTGTCCAATTCATATTTGTTATCTTTAGTTATATAGTTATAATCACTTACTTTACGAGTGTTGGGCATGTGACTCCCAATCGTGGCCCATAAAAACCCCTTCTAGATATTGCATCTCTAAAAATGGCTCTCGGGGTGTCTTCAACTTTGATTTCGACTTCCTTCTGCCTTCTTCCCTTGTAGCTGCTCCAGGTGCTCGCTTTGGTGCCATAACAACTAAAAGAGTGTATTTTTGTAGTTAATTTGAGCTTTACAACTCAAAACCATCATGTCGTAGCTCAAAATCCACGTGCCCTAGCTCAAACTTGAACCCTAACTACCGATTCTTCTCCCCACATGCCTTTGTTTCGCTCAAACACCTTCTCCAATGGAGTGCCAATCAATCCCATGCTCAAATCCACCGATTCGGTTTCATATCACAGATCTTCACATTTCTCATGAAATTATTCCTTAGCTCTCTCTCCAACTTGCTTAAACTCTTCTCAATCGCAAAGGTAAAAATGATTCCACAACACTGCCTTATATAGCTTTTGAAAAAAATTATGCATTTATTGCTCTCCACCTACCACCTGTACTCAACATTAAATTGGCATTTCTTTTCTTTTTCCACACTAATTTTTCCACGCCCTAGTCATAACATTCTGGCATGACTACTACTCCTTGGCCACAAACCTCATTTTGCATGCCTTCCTGCACCAAAGTACCTTTCCATTATGCCTTTCACCAAGTAGTTTCTTATGTTGCAACCTACCTCATGTTACACCATGAATCCATTTAGTTACCCATATGTGGTCTTCATTCATGAGCAATCCTTCTTTATACGCACCATTATTCCAAACATCTGCACAATTTTTCTCTATGCATATCCATCTTCTAGAGAACATTCAAACTCGATCCATTTATCTTGTATATACTCCACCCCACACTAAAAGTATGCATAGTCCTCTACACATGAATTCAATAGATAATAATAAGCTTCTAGCATGTAAGCGCACTTATTACACAAAACACTAAAATAAATTAACCAAGCATAACAACATGGAAAGGTAACACATATAAAGAATTGAATTAAAGGAAATCTAATTTAGTGGCAATATTGCCTTATTAAAAAAAACCAAGAAAACTTATTTATAGTAGGTCTTGACCTACTCCGATAAAGTAATCAGGAAACTGTGTTCCATCTAGCGCCTATAACTAGCAAGTTCTTGAATTAAGTATGTAATTCACAACATACAGTCTCAACCAATGCACTTTGAGATTTCTATGGTAGCACAAGAACTTGGAGTCATAAAGAAGAACAATCTATCTAACTTCAAGATTCTTATCATTAATATGCCTATCATGCCATGCCTTCTTCCTAGCCTTTTCTATCTTCTAAATCCATCTGAAAATGGCATGGCTTTCATCTAATTGCATCATTTTATCAATGCACTCTTCAAGTGATTGCTCATTAGTCAAACCTCCTGTGTGCGTAATATGTAGAGAAGGTAACATAAATTCCACGGGTAAAATAGCCTCCGTACAAACACCAACTAAAAGGGTGTGGCTTTATTCAATCTTTTATATGTTGTCATGTATACCCAAAGTATAACAGATAATTTTTCATCCCAATCCTTCCTTCCAACATAACAAATCTTAGTCAATGTATGACCCAATATCTTGTTGAAAGTCTCAACAATCCCATTAGCCAATGGATGATAGGGTGTTTTCTTGTGATGCGCCACCATACATTCAACAAATAATATCCTAATAGTCTCATTCAAAAAGTGTGTGCCCCTATCACTTGTCAAAATCAATGGGAATCCATACCTATTGATAATGTTTTCCCACGAAACCTTTCTACCATAGCTACCGTGCAATATTTTGTAGGTGTTGCTTCATCCCACCTTATAAGATAATCTATACAAGTTATAATATAATGCGATCTAGTCCTGTGTGTGGGTGGGGAAATAGGACCTAAAAATTCAATTTCCAAATTTTCAAAAGGTTATACACTAGCAATAGGCATCAAAGGAATTTCATCTCTATGCCCATGATTTCTAAGGTGTTGACAATGGTCACATTCCTTACAATATTCTTTACAATCCTTATACAATGTTTCCCACCACAAACCGGCTAATAAAATCTTGTACGGGTAACATCTCCTACATAATGTCCACTTACAATCCCTCCACAAGATTCTTCCATAATAGCTTCACACTCATGCTCAAGTACACACCGATGTATAAATTTATCCCAACCTAGTTTGTATAAGTTTCCACTAATCAACATGCAAGGCGTGACACATTTGGCAAGCTATTTCTTCTCTGTACTCTTCATTCCTTCAAGCATCACACCAATACAAAAAGGAAAAAATATATTCTAAATTAGAGGGCGTGTGGTTTAATTTGAATATATAGGCATACGACATTATATCGTCAATGCTCTACGTGTCCTCTCCTAAGTTAATCCTGGATAAATGATCTGGTTTAGAATTACTCTTGCTTGGTTTAACCACCACTGTCAAATCAAATTCCTAAAATAACAGAACCTAATGGAATACAAGCCCCCGTGAAATGGGCTTGTTCACCAAGTACTAAAGTTCCATGTGATCTATATAGAATATAAATGGGGTAGCCAAAAATTATTGTCTAAACTTATGCAACTCCTAAATCATGGACAAGGCCTCATGCTCTGTAGTTGTATAATTTTGTTCAGCTGGTGTTAACTTCCTTCTTGCAAAAAAAATAGGATGATCAATAATACTATCTCTAGGATGAGCTAGTACCACACCAATGGCCATGCCAGAGGTTTCCACATGCACATGAAAAGGTTTGTTCCATGAAGGAAAGCGCAAAATAGGAGCTATAATAAGCCTTTCTTTCAATGTCTCAAACGAGTGCTATTGCGCTTCACCCCGATGGAACTTGACTTTACTCTTTAACAATTCTTCCAAGGGCATTTAAATCCTAGCATACCCTTTGATAAACTTCTAGTAATAACATTTTTTCCCAAGAATCGGTGCACCTCACTTTGGTTAGTAGGTTCTTGTAAGTCCAAAATAAACAAAAACCTTAACATGATCTATCAAAAATAATTCTTTACAAATAATGTGTCCCAAGAAAGTCCCAAAAGGTATAGTAAAAACACAATTCTTAATGTTTAAGGAGATGCACAATTGTCGAGTACCTCTCAAACATAAGTCTTATATTATCACATTGATCTTTCACTAGCCCATAAACAATCCAATCATCCAATTAAACTTATAAGAAATTATGAATGAAATCACGGAATTCTTTGCACAATGAATGCACAAAAATACTACAAGTGGATTCTTCAATCCAAAAGGCATAACTGTGTATGCAAAAATTCCCCACTCAAAGAGTGAAAGTTGTCTTCTCTTGATCCTCTTTAGCAATCATCACTTGATGATATCCAGAAAATATAGCAATGAAGGAGTATATCTTGTGCCCTGCAATACCTTCCAAAATTTCTTGATAAAAGGTGTGGGAAAGGGATCTATTACATAGGTAGGATTCAACTCCATATAATCCACAAAAATTATTATCCTTCCATATTTATTTATAATTATCACCATAGGGATAACCCAATATCACTCCTCAATGGGATCAATAATCCCATATTTTAACACCTTATCAATCTCCTTCTTTACCTTGACACACGTGATTAGGATTCATCCTATAAATCCTCTTCCTAACCGGGTGCACACCTTTCTTTAAATTGATCCTCATCTCACCAAAAGAGTGATGTAGCCTTTCAACTCATGATATCCTCTAGGAAATAAGTCCTGGAATTCACGTAATAAATCAATTGTATTTGTAACGTTAGAGTCAAACCAATAATCTCGATGACGGCCTCTTTAGGTTTAGCATTTGTCCCAATGTTGACCTTCTTTGTTTTTATAGGCTCATGATACATGCACGCCTTCTCATCCACATTGTCTAAGACCTCACATGTACCATCAAGTATGCTCAACATCTAGATTCTCCACTTCTTCATCATCAATTACGTAGACCATCTTACCTTTTTATTTTTCTAGGTAGGCATGCCCAAGATGTTATGTATCTATCTCTTCTTCTTCAAAGTGCACCTCTAGATCTGACTCACATTGTAAATATTTAATAAGTTCCTCAACCTTTGCACTATCTCCCATAGTCAAGCACTTCATAACCTGTAACACCTCATTCACTAGAGGTTTAGTGGAAAAATAGTCAAAGGTCTGAATCATACTGCAGTCAGTTCTTTCCAATTCCATATTTCTCTATTTAACTCTGCATAAACATAACATGCATGTGCATAGCCTCAAAAGGTGAAGTGGAATTTATGCACCCACACTTAATTTTCTAAGGCCTCCTACCCTCCGTCCGAGTCACTCACACTACTAAACGTGATGTGAGGCAACATCCTTCCCATATAATTCACATATTTTAGTAGGTGTATTGCTTCGAAGAAATCTAGTAGAGAAGGTGATTCTCACTTCTCACCACTCTAAAATACCATTATGTGTACCATCCACCAACATGCTTTTGTCCCATGTAAGGTATACACCATCATATTCCTTATTTCCACTTGATTCGTCCATTGGGCTTCCATAGCGCGAAGAAACACTTTTGGATTTCCTTTGCCAATGTACCTTGGTATTGTTAGTGTAAATTCACAGCACCCCCAAATGAGTTATGGATCTTCTTTTCTAAGGAAAAATCATCTGGTGTGAATGCACAACATTTAGCTTTCCCAAAGTGTGGGACCTTTGCAAATGAGGAAAGCTCTCCAGGAGAAGGTGGTTCCTCTTCCTAAACTACACCGCCACAAGCTATTCCGGTGCGGGTAATCTAATATAACCATAATCTAACTTCCAAGGAGACATGGGGAGAGAGAAAAGAGGAAAAATGGAAGCCTATATCAAAAAGGTGATACACCGAGAGAAGGAAAATGCTTGGACATCTATCAAAACTACCATGGAACAAGAAGAGGTGAACAATGGGAAGGATAGATAGATGTATCACAGAGCCAAAGATAGATTTCACATAGAAAATGTTCCAAAACTCCATGAGCATAGCTCCAAACCTGCAATGAAAATTCAAAGATGCACAAATACCTACAATGAAGAGAGGAAAGAAGAAAACAAGAAAAAAATGAGCAAGGATGGTGGATGCATCACAAAACACGTTTTTGTTGCTCGTCCGTAAGTTTGTCTGAACATCACTTTAATGGTAAAAGGAAAAAAATGCCATTACAAAGTAGGGTAGGAGGTTCAAACTCCATTTTCAACCCGGGGAAGAAAATAAGGGAGAGCAGAGCTAGAAAAGATGAACCACCTTTACAAATGAGCCAAAACTGGCTTTTATCACGAAGTAGAATGAAGAAAAGTGAAAAACACGGGAAAATTTGATTTGCAACTCCAACCACCAAAAAATCCTTCTAATTAGCCTACAGAATGATGGGTTCCCATGAATAATCCCATAATTCAAAGTACATTGCTCTATAGATCCAAAAAATGACCCATACTTCATTAAATTTGGTGGTTGGGAACCAGTTTTGCATTTTTTGCATGTCAGGGACGTTTCTCCATTTTTCTCCCACAAATCCCCATAAAAATATAAAATTGAACAATCCATCATGTAGATAATTTTACCAGCTTTCCAATGACACCAAGAACACAAAATTTTGAGATATGGGTCAAAAGTTATGCCCCTCTGAAGATTTAGGGCAAAAATAGGGCAAAAATGGATTAGTGGGCCAAAACTTTAAAATTTTCCCCTTTTTTGAATTTGGGAAAATTTCCCAAAAATCCCCACACCCCACTACTCCACTACCACATGGTGCTCTTTGATTGGTTGATGGGATTTTGGGTCCAAACCTTAGTTTTCCCCTTTGATTTTGCATTGGGAAAATTTCCCAACTTCGCTCTACGCTCCGCTGTCCTGGTGACACGTGTCACCCCTCATTGGTTGGCGGGGATGTGCTTCCAATTTTTCCTTTGTGCATTTGACCACTTTGGCAATATTTCCAAATTCTCCATGTGCCCCGACCTCTGCCACCGATTGGACACGTGGCGTCATCCTATTGGTACGCAGGCCTGTGGGCAAAATTTTGCCCTTTGCGCCCTTTGCCAACCCTTTGGCAAAATTTCTAACTTTGCTCCATCACTCTGAATCCCATTGAAAATAGGACACATGGTGTCCTCCTATTAGTCAGTGGGCCTTCGGGCCTATTTTTTCACTTTCACCCCCTGCCAAGCCCTTTGGCCAATTTTTTAACTTACCCCCGCCGGCCTGACCTCCGTTGCCACGTGGTGCATCCTCATTAGTTGCGGGCCTTCCGGGAAAATTTCCCTCAAAAACTCTACCGAGCCATAACTTTAGAAATATAAGGAGTTAGGAGGAAAATTTTACCTTTCAGGGAAGGTGAGAAAAAATCCTATCTGATGAGATCATTTCTAGAATCTTTTGAGTACTTGAAGCATGCCAAAATTTCATTTAAGTGCCAGACAAAGGAGAAGGAGGAGTTAGCCAAAAATAAGCATGGGGCTTATTTTGGATAACAATTTAGCGACTCAGAGGGGTCATATACCTACTAGATGAATGATCAGTAGCCTTTGAATTATCTATTGGGCATGGAGTCATAAGTGTAGCTTGCAAACTGATCTGAACTTTGAAAACTTCCTTCTGAGCCACTTGAAGCCCACTGAACTTGGAGTTGTTCTCACCAAAATGCCACTGAAATGAACTATGCAAGAGCAAAACTAGCAGCACCAAAAACTATGTACAAAACTGAAAATCATACATGCTCCAAATAGAACATGTAGAGTGTGCACAAGCACTTCTTCTGCTAAAAGAAAACTTACCTACTCTACTCTAACTAGAAGCAAAGGTGAGATAAACAAACCCTATAACTGGTTATGTAAAATAGCTTCGTTTCTTCAAAATTGGCAGCCATGTAAATGATTTAGAGCTGAGTATGGCTGCTAGGATGAGTGGAAAATCAACAAGAAGCTGATATTCTACCCAAATCAACAAGGTGTCAGCTGAAGGAAAATTCAATACCTCTTTTAGTTGCTCTGCATTTGGATTGAAGAGGTATGACAGCTGATCCTTAGAACTTTGCATATCATCCTCATGCTTAGAGGCAAACATGACTAGTTGTGGCTTCTCCTTTGGCTCCAATGAAGCCAAATACCTGATTGGGCAAGGTCTGGTCCATTTGATATGCCCATAGCTCTGAAATTCAACTCCAAAAATGGAGTCTTCTTGTAGACCTTCTTGAGTGAATGATGTGGAAGAAATGATGAAGTTCATCTATTGTTCTCCTTCCTTCATGGTAGCATGGAACTCTTCTACAATATGCAGCTCCTCATTATTGATTGCAACATCCAATGAAGTTGCCTTTGCATTATTGTTACCTGCTGCAATACATTGTTGGCTTTGGAGTTCCTCCATTGTAGCTTTTGGAAGATCAAATTCTTCCAACTTTGATTCAAGAGGCATTGCCTCTTGCTCACAATTTGGACCTGTTTTGTTCACCTCCATAATGGCTCCATCAATCAAATCAGCCCCTTCAAATGAAAGAAAAAATGTATCAATAATGCTTCCTTCTTATACTATGCTGTAAAAATGACTTGATATCATCCATTTGCTCCTCTTCAATGGGATTTGGAGCTGGTTTTCTTCCTCCTCTGCTTGAAGACCATCTTGCTCTTGATTAAACTCTTCCTTTAGCATGAAGTTTGTCAAATCAAAATCTTCAATCTGCTGCTCTAGAGGAAAAGTTGGGGCTGCAAGATCTCTTTTAGAGCTTTCCTCCTCCAAGGCTGATTGTGCAACTTCTATTGGATCAACATTCTCTTTGGGAAAAGTGCCAACATGGACACTCAACTCATCACAAACAAGCTGCTGTTTTTCTTGCTTCACTATTGTTATAAAATCAGCCTTGTTTTCCACTTGTTCTCCAACTCCAACCTCTTCTGCAGGCTTAACCAGCAAGGGGATCTTCTCAATTCCATATCTAAGAGCCAAAATTACTAAGCTCTTAATCATTCCTTCTTTCTTGGCTCTTTCTCTTGCTATCCTTCATGACTGATTTTTGCAATTTCTTCTTCCCCACATGGAATTGGGAATGCAAGGGGAGGGGTGGGTTGTAACTCAATTGATTTGGCAATTATTCTTGGTGGTGGAGGAGATGAAACCTCTTGTTTCTTTGGAGGAGAGGGTATTTCATTTAGTTCTTGTGGAGGGGATGACTGTTTGGAAGGGAAAAGGACTAGAAGAATTGAGATGGGGTGGAAGACTAGGGGATGGAGAAATGGAATTAACTCTTGGGGCAGCATTGACTGGATTTAGAATTTGGCATTCCAAATGAGATGGTGCTGCTTGAGGAATGGAAAGATAAAAACTAGATGATGGTGTAGAACTTACCCATTGACAAGGTTGTTCAGCACCAAGTTTATAGGCCTCTATCTCTGCTGTCCATTGTGCAAGTTAGGGCAACATCTCCATCATGAAGTCCAGCTTCTCCTGAGGGCTAAAGTGTCTTGGGAAAGGGCATCCCCATGGAAAAGGAGTCCTGCAACCATTGAAAGCCTTAATTTGAGCCGTTGCTCTTGATTGCACCATTTTGCCTCCATCTTTTGGATTTTATCCACAAAATCAACATCTTCCATTTGATTGTATTCATTACATGCATACCCTTGCTCTTGATATGCTTCACAACCAAACTGATTTTGGTATTACTCATAGGGGTAAGTATGCTGATCTTGAATTTGATCAAAATGTTGATTTGAAGGAGTTGTGAAATATGTTGGAGGTGAAATATATTCTAGCTATTGTAAATGTGGATTCCATGATGGAAAATGAAGTCATGATTGCACAACTTCATGGAATGAAAGGAGATGGAAGGAAGAATGGATGAAAATGGATGTAAAATAGGTCTACAACTCAAAGAATGAGTTATTTACTAGATGGAGTTCTAGATGTGCTTTTGAATATGCCTCCAAAGGCTGAATCCTTAACATGAACACACCAACCTATCAAAAATAAGGTGGAAGACCTCTAATGTCCCAGCGGGTGTGAAAAAAATGTTAGTACAAATTCACACGGCACCCCCAAATGAGTTATGGATTTTCTTTTCTAAGGTAAAATCATCTAGTGTGAATGCAAAAATTGAGCTTTCCCAAAGTTTGGGACCTTTGAAAATGAGGAAAGCTCTCGAGAGAAGGTTGGTTCCTCTTTCTAAACTACCGCCACAAGCTATTCCCGGTGCGGGAAAGATAATCTAACCCTAATCTAACTTCTAAGGAGACAGGGGGAGAGAGAAAAGATGAAAAACATAAGCCTACACTAAAGAGGTGATACACTAGAGAAGGAAAATGTTGGACATCTATCAAAACTTCCATGGAATAAGAAGAGGTAAGCAATGGGAAGGATGGATAGATGCATCATAGGGCCAAGGATAGATTTCACATAGAAAATGTTCCAAAACTCCATGAACATAGCTCTAAACCTAAAATTAACATTCAAACATGCATAAATACTTGCAATGAAGAGAGGAAAGAAGAAAATAGGCAAAAAAATGAGCAAGGATGGTCGGATGCATCACAAAACATGTTTTTGTTGCTCAGGAAGCTTGCATGAGAACATCACTTTAATCGTAAAAGGAAAAAAACACCATTCGAGTAGGGGAGGAGGTTCAAACTCCATTTTCAACCTTGGGTAAGAAAAGAAGGAGAGCAGAGAAGATAATAAGAACCACCTTTACAAATGATCCAAAAATGGCTTTATCACGAAGCGAGAATGAAGAAAAGTGAAAAAACGCGGGCAAATTTGATTTGAAACTCCAACCACTGAAAAATCCTTTTAATTAGCCTATAAAATGATGGGTTCCCATGAATAAGCCCATACTTTAAAGTAAATTGCTTTGCAGATCCAAAAAAATGACCCATACTTAATTAAATTTGGTGGTTGGGAACCATTTGTGTGTTTTTTGCATGCCAGGGACATTTCTCCATTTTTCTCCCATAAATCTCCATAAAAATAAAAAATTGAACCCTCCATCATGTAGAGAATTTTACCAGCTTTCCAATGACACCAAGAATGCAAAAATCTAAGCTCTGGGTCAAAAGTTATGCCCCTCTGAAGATTTAGGGCAAAAATAGGGCAAAAATGGATTGGTGGGCCGAAACTTTAAAATTTTCCCCTTTTTTGAATTTGGGAAAATTTCCCCAAAATCCACATGCCCCGCCACTCTGCTACCACATGGCACTCTCTCGATTGGTCGATGGGATCGTGGGTCCAAACTTTGGTTTTCCCCTTTGATTTTGAATAGGAAAATTTCCCAACTTCACTCCACGCTCCATTTGTCCCGGTGACATGTGTAACCCCGTGTTGTTGATTCATATGCTCAAATAATTCCGGGAATTCCTCATACTTATGCTTCTTTCTACACCATGAGCACTACAACAAGTCCAGGCACTCACGCTTATAATGTTTTGTAGATCCATAGTTAAAACATGTCCTTGCAGGGAACTCACTCCTTCCTCCACAGTTACCTCATCCACGAAATCCTCCTTGAAAACCTCTTCCATGCACACCTCCATCTGTGCGCTCCTCATAATGGCGATCATCATTTTTAGAACCACTGGAAATGTTGGTTTGGTGCACCCCATGATCAATGGCCTCATGTATCTAATCAATGAGCCTATAGTCTTTAGTATCATGGGTTGTGGAGGTGTAAATCTTGCAATAATAGGATACATTCTTCCGATCACGCGTTGTAGCAAGGGACATCTACTGGCATCATGGTCCCCATGACAGATTTCACAATCTAATGTCACAGTGCATACCATCCTCTGGGGAAATTGTCCTTAATGTGCCCCTCTATCTCACAATCTATGCACCACAAACCATTGTGAGTCTCATGGACCGAGTTCACAGATAGCTTTTCCAACTGCTTAGCCATAGTAGTAATATGAGCCTCTAAGAATGGGCTAACTCTAGTATCAATACTACCAATGGCTTCGGTATGCAAGGCATCCTCCAATGCTTGATGCAGATCTGTAAAAGTCTTATGAGACAGGCCCTTCTAAAAGGGGTGATCAATCCTCCAAAAACCACTATGCATGCTGAGAAGGATGTATATCATATGATAATTTAGACAAGAGAGTCTTAAAGTACACATCATACTCCTGCACACTCTCTGCCATTCCTTGTTGTATCTCCTTCAAAGTGCTAATGCTTTTTTTCTCGAACTCAGGAATGTGGAACTCTACCAGGAATGCATTCTTTAAGGTAGTGTAATCCACCACCATTTGATGAGGATCATACTTTCTATACCATCTATGCACGTGCCCTTACAATGTGGTTACAAATTGACTAGCCTTTCATTCTAGGGTTGTGATACCTTTCACGCGCCATAGTAGTTCACACTTGTGAACATGTTCTGTAGCATCCTCAATGCCCCTGTAATTTGGAAAATGTAGAGACATTTCAAAGAATACTTGAGGTGGTGGCTGGGGTCCTTGTCCTGAACCAGAGCCTTGGTTCCTTCCGGTGTTTCCTCCACTACTTGATCCACCAGGTCCTATACCTCCAAAGCCATTAGATCCACGAGAACACTTTGGGTCCAACGGGGCTTGTAGGAGCTATGCCAAGTGCTACCACGGTCCCACCGAAGGCTTGTGTCTTGTGCCGTGGCCGTGATGGTGCCCCACTACTACTACTTTGTCTCGTGCCACTCCCTGATGTGAGACCAAAAGCTTTTACACTTGCCCCTTGTCCAAAAAATCCTCCAAATACTGGAATATGTGTAGCCATAGAAGAAGGGAATGTAAAATTGTATCTCCTAGGTGTAGATCTGTCTCTTCCACTAGTTTCAACTAGATCAATACTTCTTCCTGGTTTGGGAAAACCAAGCACTAGGGCTCAGTCACTAGGTGGGTTCAGATATGTGCCAATGAATCTCCTTTCTTCATGTGATGAGCTCTCACCAGAAGCCGAAGGGGTCTCCCTTACACACTTTCCAAGATGGGGTAGCATAAACTACTCAGGTTCCACATCCTCCACGTGAACCTCAACTCCTTCCCGTAATGTCTGTCTCCATAAATCCATCACACTAGCATCCTCACATCGTCTAGTAATCTCCCTTTCACATGCTTCACCATACTTGAGCCGTCTTTCTTCCTTCTCCATTTCTATCGTATAATCTGCCATCCTCCTCTACCCAAGATTCCTTACCCAATGATCAGAACGGTTTAGTCGGCCATTAGGAGCACCTCTAAACTCATGGTAACCATCAATATCTTCATAGCTAGAGGAATATCATGTAGAAATTATCCTCTATGTTCTTGTAGAAACTCAAACTCAAGCAACCTCACGGAAAAGAATATGTGGAAATGGTGTATTCAGAGTGTAGCTAGCTATTACTCCTCCCCACCGGTGATCTATAGCATGGGTCCACGTCAAATCTACATCCTGCAACCTTTGGTAGTCTTCTTTAGTCCATATCCATGATCCATAATGCCAACTTGATCTAGATGCATAGGTTGAAAGCCTCCCAAATAACTCTCTTGGGAAGCATTAGAAAAAGTCTCATACGAGATCGGGGTAGAAATTCTCCTCTACGCATCTAAGTGTATCAAACTCAAGTCCAGTCTTGAATCTCTCGGGTAAATTCATCCTCTGTGCTCTTGAACTATGATTCAACATTTTCCAATGTTAACCAATCTGTCATTACTCTTTACAGGATCATGATGCATGTTATATCCCACTACAAATTTGAAAAGAGGTCCCGGCAATGAGAACCAAGATGTAGTTAATTTTACTCCCACTATAAAAGGAAGGAATCCCATGTGCACCGGCCTATCACCCAGTAGAAGTTGAGCGCTCACCCGAGGCATGCGCGGGTGTCAAGTCTCTCTTTTATGTGAGTTCTAGTGGGAAGCATTCATCTATGAGTAGTATAAGAGTATTCAGGAATGAAGTTTAGACATACAAGAATCATAGGGCTCAGAACGACCTCCAGATCCTTGTAGTTTCTTCAGACCAAGTGTTTTAAAAGACTCCATAACATATATTATAACGGAAAGAGAGATATAACCATTCATTCATAGCATGAAAGGAAAGAGAACTTCTATGAACGAAATATACATAAAACCCACTGATATTCATATCTAATTGTAATAGGTAACCTCATTGTATTCATCGTTTCATTACAAGAGCCATAGGAAGTGCAGACGCATGATCATGCACATCACTAGTCTTGTATAAATATGCCAAAGAGAAAAATAAATTACAATGTTAATCTTACTACATTCTTTTTTACATCAATGTTCCACTCATAGTAACCTGCAGAGCCTCACCTAGGTTATGTTTCTTTTTGTGTATCCCTCCTATCTTCTCCTCTTATGTCTATCTTTTCATCCTCTACTCTCCACGTATCTCCATCCTCTTTTCGGTCCACAGCACTTGTATTTATCACCTTCATGTGGTGTCAACTCACCTTTCCGTGCCCTCGATCCGTGTCCTTCGAGAGAGCATGTTTCCTCAGGCCTGAGATCTCTACTCCATCTCATGATGGTCTTCTAGAAGATTCCTTCACTGGCATGCTCTTTCCTAGGCCACCTATTTCTAGGATGGCATCTTATCCGTGTGCAACCAATCATGCTTTTCACGTGTTCTACCTTTTTACTTGAATCGAGTAAGTCCCAAACCTCCTTTTATGTGCCACGTGAACAATATGCCTCCTTAACTATTCCTCTGCATGATTTTTCCTTGCATTCCCTTCCATAACATGCCTTCATACTTAGTCAATATTACGAGGGCCCAACACCGCATTTGCATGGATTTCCGTGACCTCAACCTCACCTATCCCAAAGATGATTTCCCACTACCAGGAATTGACCAACTAGTTGATCTCACTGTTGGCCATGAAATGTTATCGCTCATGGGTGGTTCATCAGGCTACAATCAAATATTACTAGCTCTTAAGGATCAACACAAGACTACCTTCATCACCCCTTGGGGGAATTTTTGCTATTAAGTCATGCCCTTTGGTCTCAAAAATACTGGTGCTATATATTAGCTGGCCATGACTTACATATTCTATGACATCATGCATCGCATATTGGAGGATTACGTAGATGATCTACTTTCTAAATCTAAGCATCGAACCGAACACCTACTCATTCTTAAAGTCATATTTGACTACCTCATCAAATATTGTGTTCATCTTCAACCAAAAAAGTGCGTCTTTGTGGTACTTTCCAGAAACTCCTAGGTTTCATCATTTCTTTGTGTGGCATAGAAGTCGATCCTAATAAAGTCAAGGCTATCTTGGAAATGCTACCACCCACTAATCTCAAGTTAACTTCGCATGCCTACAAGGAAAATTGCAATCAATTCGTTGTTTTATCTCCCAACTTTTTGACCATTATCAACCATTCCATCATCTTCTCAAGAAAGATGTTTCATTCAAATGGGATGATGAATGCCATAAATCCTTTGAAGCCTTGAAACAATACCTACTTCAACCACCAGTGCTCATTCCTCCTAAGGATGACCAGCCCTTCTACCTATATATTTCCACCACTGACCATTCTCTAGGTGCCATGCTCACTCATCATGATGACCAACATTGAGAGAAAATGGTTTATTACATAAGCCATACCCTTCTTGACTATGAAACTAGATATACCCACGCCAATTTTTTTTTCTAGCCTTAGTTTTCATCACCACTAAACTCCGCCATTACCTACTCAACCAAAAAACCTTCATCATTACTAATACTGACCCATCACACTACATATATGCCAAATCTTATCAAAATCATTGTGCCGCATGTTGGCTTATGCTTCTAGCTAACCTCGACCTCGAATTCATCCATCAAAAGTCCATTAAGGGCCAAAATATCACCGACCAATTGGTGACACACCCATTTCTAGGGATCAACCCTCTAATTTCAAATTTCCGGATGAGTCTATTGTTACCCCTTCCCTAGACAAACATACTTACCAAATGACACTCTTCTTCGATGGCTCTAAGTGTCACCATGGGGGTGGGGCTGGTGTTATCCTCATTTTGCTTGATGGTGAACCTATGCCTTTGTATTTCAAACTTGATTTTGATTGTACAAATAATATTACTGAATACGAAGCACTTGTATTGGGTCTTCAGGTTGCTTATGCCTTAGATGTTAAGTCAATCAACATCTTTGGTGATTCTCAGTTGGTCATAAACCAAGTAAATGGTATATACCATTTTCGTAATGAGATACTTCAAAAGTATAAGAATCATGTGGACATACTTTTGACCACCTTCGACCATTACACACTTCAAACCACCCCAAGTTCTACCAATAAATTTGTAGATACTATGACCTACTTGGCTTCTTAGATACTGCTTCTTCCGCTAACTCTAAAATCTTTGTCACCATATAAAAATAAAATTACCCTCTTATTTTCCTCGTGAATTCTACTCTATCGAACCACTTTGTTCTGAACCAAGTGACCTTTGGTATAAGCAATATATAGACAATCCTTTCCTTTCCATTTTACCCGCCAAACTCACTCATAATGGAGAACGTGCCTTTCTTAAAAGTGTCTCCTGTTATGTCATCATGGGTGGTATTTTATACAAATGTGGTTTTGACAACATTCTCTTGCAATGCCTTACCAGTTTTGAAATTCCTTACACCATTAAGGAAGTCCACAATGGAATTTGTGGAGGCCACTTTAGTGGTCTCACTGTCGCAAAACACATTCTTCACCTAGGATATTACTGGACAACCCTAAACCATGACTGTTGCAATTATGTCAAATGCTACATAAAATGCCAGCAATATGCTAATCTCCATCACACCCCTAGTCATGCCTTACAGGTCACGTGAGACATTTGGCCTTTCTCTCAATGGGGTTTGGATCTTGTCGGTGAGATCAACCCCCATTCTTCACAATGCCACCAATGGATCATAATCGCTACTGAATATTACACTAAATGGGTAGAAGTCATTCCCCTCATTTCCACCAAAGCCGATAAAATATGTGAATTCATCAACCATCACATCATCTATCTCTTTGGTGTCCCACACCGCATTATCATGGATAACGGAAAAAATTCAAAAACAAAACCTTACGCAAATTATGCGATGCTTTTGGCATCCAACTTAAGTTTCTCATCACCTTATTACCCGCAAACCAACGGTCAATCCAAATCAACCAATAAAGTCCTTATGAAGGTGGTCAATAATACTGGGAAGGATTGGCATATACACATTCCTTTTGCCTTGTGGGCTTACCACACTAGTATTCACACTTTGACTATTGCCACCCCCTTTTCTCTAGTCTATGGTACTGAGGATGTCTTACCTCTAAAATTCTAGATTCCATCCCTCCGTATCTCACTACAAGATGTGCTAAATGACGATGACTTTCACTAGGATTTTTTGGCGCAACTTGAATTATTAGATGAACATATTCTTAATGCTCTTAACCATCTCCAAATCTACCAAAAATGTATCAAACATGCCTATGAAAAACGTGTTCACGAACAAAACTTTCAAGTCAGTGACCTCATCCTAAAGGAAAATCAACATGTAACCAAAGAGGAGAAAAGTAAACGGGGAAAATTTTCTCCTAATTGGCTTAGACTCTATATCATCACCCGTGCCTATGGATCAGGTGCTTATCATTTGTCTTCACTCAAAGGTAAACCCGAACTTGATCTCCTTAATGCCTTGCATCTTTGACCATTTTATTGTTGATATGAAGTCCTAATAACTTTCTATCAATTTATCATTTGTCCCTTGAGTGCTGTTCACCTTCCATAATTACCCATTTTGAGGATCCATGACTAAAAATAATCATGTGATTACCCATCACCTTGTAGCCTTGTCTTTAATATGAGTACCATGGTTCCGCTCATAACATGATTCTCATGCATAATTTTCATCTTATTCAAGATGGAATCCCATGGTCGTTCATCACTTGAAACCACCTCTTTCATAGTTAATCTTTGTGTACTACGATCTTGTCTTCTAAATTAGGAACCTAATCATCCTCTATAATCTTGTCCATGACTTAAACATCTAAAAACAAAAAGGGATACAACTCCTTGATTCAAACTTCTAACAAAAGATGACTCCCTCAAAAGGGACATCTCTTCTTTATATTCTACCACTATCAATAGATTTCTCCCTCAAAGGACAACTATATACAGTCATTACAAAAATATAATAAATATTCAGAAGCTTCCCGCATCGATTAACTTCATGAAGACCTCAAGGAGATAATATATTCATCCCATATAGACTTCCCGCATCGATCAGTCTATTAAAAAAATAAATCAAGAAAAAGATGAAATTTTCGTCATGGACTTTCCTATTTTGGATTCGGGTTTCTTGTTCTGAAATACACATCATCGTGCACTAAGTTATGCTAAACCTCTCATTCTCACCTCCTTTTCTTTTTCACCTAAATTCCTCTTTACTCAAGGGACTTTCCACAAATGCAACATTTCGTGATCATATGAATTTTCTTCACCCTTAAAACAATCCATTGTGTAAGGCCTGTAGGGTCTTATGTTCATAAGCCCATCTAGGGTATGGTAGACTCATTAGGGTTCTTATTAATTTAAAAAATCTTATACCACTTCTTACCATTCACCTTCCTCATTACCTATTGATTATCCTATATAGGACCAAATCCTCGGCACATGTATTTAAAAATCAATCAACCATACCTATAACCTAAACTCAATCATGCCTTTGACCTACATCACCCATGCCTAACACCTATCCGACCATTCCGCTATTTCACCCTAATCTTCCCTAACTTATGGGAGAATTACATCAACTGAGGTATCTTTTTGTAAGGACTATGTAGGTAGTACTTGAGTGCATGGTTCCCTTAGAGGATATCTTGGCCACTCTCTCCCATAAAAATTCCCTCTACCTCTTTCCTAGTCATATTCTACCCTAGTTAGTTCCATTTTTATATCAATAATTGGAAATTAAACCAAACAAACAATAATAGCTTCACATCTTTACCATCATCACTCATACATTCATTTCATCTTGTCTACCATTACTTTACCATTATCATACATTTTTCGACAAAAATCTTAATATGATCCATATCATCATTACTTTCACAAAATAATGAATTAAAAACTCAACCATGCCTAAACCAACCCGACTCGATCCATGCCAAAACCAACTTGACTCGATCCATGCCTAAACCAACCTCGACTCCATCATGCATCAACTAACTTGACTCAATCCACACCTAGGACACAGCTCCATCATGCCTAAACTAACATGACTCAATTCATGCCTATGACTGCCTCCATCCATGCCTAAAACCTAACTCTTTCATGCATACCTTACATATACTGTCCTTAATTACATTTTGGGACTTGTTAGTTTATCCATACCTCGGCCCTACTCATGGCATGACCTAGCTACCTAGACTTGAAAATATTGAGTGACTTTGATGAGGCCAAAATATGTCTAATTAATGCATAATATATGATCTCATCTTACTCTCTTTTTATTAATTTTGATTACATTTTGTGACTTTTAGTTGATCGATATGAGTTGGGATGTAATTGTATGTCTTTTGATTAATTATGTTTCTAATGTTTAAAAGCTCTGAAATTCCTAATGAATCATGTGTTTGAAATTTAGTTTTGTAATAAAGAAGGTCTAATCAGTTGAGGAAATGAAGTAGGAAGTGTTTAGTATGTTTTCGGTAACATTTGTTCTCACTGTGACTTAGTTCGGAACTTCCAAGCTAGTTCTGGAACTCCATCACACTGATCATCATCTAGTTAGGAACTTTTGGACTCGATTCAGGAACTCTAGTATTTAGTTCCAAAATTTTTGGACTTAGTTCGGAACTCCTGGGTATAGCTCCAGGAACTCTCATGGTTTTGATCCTTAACGATTTCCTATGGTTTTGGAACTTCTCGAAGTTTTGGAACTGATGGGATTTATCTATTCTAACCACATCTGGAGATTTTGCATCTATGACCCTTTCAATCAGGAAAGGATGAGAATATTTCTGAATGCAGATCTAGGGATAGTTATCTTATAGCTATCTGATCAGCCACAATCTGACTCAACATCTATTCTAGGCACAATTCAATTTCACGAATCGTTGAGACAACTGTGATTGTAAAATGTATATAAAAGAAGACCTGTAGTAGATAGATATATAGATAGAATATGATATGAAATATATATAGAACAAAGAAGAGAAATATAAACTAAGTACTTAGATCCAGTACGTTTTGTAATACCAAATGTTTTATCAATAAAATAGCCATTCTTATTTGAGAGAATTCTGAGTTGTTAAATCCTGATTCAAGGAGGAGCAAGGGCCCACTCCCCAAGGACCAAGATATTTGTTTATTTGGTATTTATATTTCTTCAACAAATAGCTTAGATCTATTAATTTTGTATTGTTTTAATTTTTCAGTTAAACTCTATTGTATACTTGTTCCTGTAGGTGTTTAGATAGATTCCTATATTTCTTGCAATCATTTTTAAGCATTCTAAATTGAGTGTGTTTATTTCCAAAAGCAAGTGTGTTTCCTTTCAGCAAAGCTTTTAGTGTGTTTACTTTTAACAAGTTTTCATAGTATGATTTAAATAAGGTTTTACCAAGAAGTCCTTAAGACATTGAAAAGATCCCCTAGAAAATACAAAAATAACTACAGTCAACTACTAGATCGATAAGATTACTCTTGTTGCATATAAATTTAGACACACCCCTGGTTTGATATGACATCAACAAGAAGTTGATTAAATGAAGGGAATAATGACACCCATCATTTTTGGCGTTGTTTCTAGGGACCACTAGTTGGAACCTTCTAATTAAGTGTTAGCAAGAGAAACAAATCATACATCTAGTAGTTGAAGGATCTTCCCTACTATATCATAAAATATATGAGTAGACCAAGAGACTCATAGGGTAGATTCCTCCCAAAAACATCTTCACAAGAATTCATAACATCCTCTAGTCAAAGTAAGGAAATTGATCAAGAATTGGAGGCACCATCATCCTGTCAGACAAGAAACAGAATTACCACCTTTGGAATTCTTAGATCGAGTCACTTGAATGAAGTGAAACTTCGGGAGAATGCTTATTACTCAAGATCCATTTAGGGAGAGTTTGAATCTCAATTGAGTAGTCAGCCTCCTACTCTCGATTTTCACCTTCCCAAGGCATACCGCTTACCACATTGATTGGGAGGAAAATTCAGAAAATATTTTTAAAATGACACGAGAAGCTAAGAGAGTACTTGATAGGACCTTTACCTATCCAATCCAATTGGGAGATGATGATACATCAATGAAAAATATCTCACTTACACATTTACCCACATTTAGAGGGATGTCATCTGAATATCCTGACCAATTTTGTTTGAGTTCAAGGTACTATGTTAGACCTATGACTATAAAATAGATAATAAAAAACTGAAGTTGTTTCCATCCAATTTGAAGGATGCAACAATGAGGTGGTTCATGGGATTACCATCCAACTCTATTAGCAATTGGGCACAAATGGAGACTGTCTTCCTAGAAAATACCAGGATTATTGTAGAGGGAGAAATAGGAAGGAAGAATTCTTCAAAATCAAGCAGGAGGAAGATGAAAACATAGAAGACTATTTAGATGATTCCTCTTTGTTAGCAAAAGATGTGGATTTGTGCTTCAAGAAGAGTTAAGTAAAACCATTTTTCTTAAAGGTCTGGATGACAAATCTAGGGAAGCCCTTAACTTGATAGGAGGTGGAGACATTGATCAGTTAAGAATGAATGAAATTAAGGAGATTTGTAGAAGCTATTCCAGAATGAGAGGTGGACCTAGAAAAGGAAAATCAGTGAAAAGTATGAATCCAGATATGAAAAAACTAATGGATGAGTTCGTAAACTTTAAAACAGATATTTTAGTGAAATTAACCTCTACTATGGATGGATTAGAAGCTAAAGTAAAAGATAAAACTAAACAATTGGCTATGTATTGTCCTAGATGCAGGAAGAAGCATGCACTAAGAGATTGTCCTTTAGATAAAACATAAATGTGTCTTATTTGTGAATCTAAAGAACATGATACTGATGTTTGTTCTTTACTTCCCATTATTAAGAATCAACTTAAACAAACCAATTCCTCATCTATAATAGAAGAATTGAATTTTGTTTAGAGACAACCTAACCAAGGGTAGTTTATGCCAAGATCAGTTCCTAATCCATGAACGATGCCATGGGCTACTCAATCAGTACCACAAAATTGGGGAAAACCACCTTGGGTACCTCAACCAGCTTGGAACCTTCAAGATTAGACAAATCAAGCTTGGTATACTCAGGGACATCAACAACCATGGGCTGGTCAAGGAAATCATTATGCTTGGTCACAACCTAGATGGAACCCTAGTAATTATGCTCAAGGAAGAACATATCCAAATCAGAATCAACAGGCCATCATGGGATCCCCTACACAAAATTCACAAACTGAGAATGTAGTCCAAATAGAAATACCAAAGCCATAGCAGTGTAGCAAACCTAAGAAACAAATAAAAATCTTGTTTATGGAACAAAACCAGAAAAATTAGTTGATTTACATGCTATGGATTGTAAGGATATTCAAACTAGATCTAGGAAAATCATTAACAGTCCACCCCTTAAAATCATTGAAATGACATAAGAAATTGAAATTCCTAATCTGTTATTTCAAAAAAGGATATAGAAAGAAAAGAAAAGGAACCATGAAACAACACTACTAAGACTCCATTTCAGAGAGATTTAAAGAAGCTATAGAAATCAAGGAGTTTGAATTGGTACATGAATTAAGGAAATTGAATATTGAAATACCACTATTACAAGCAATTAAGGACATTCCAGAATTGAACAAATTAATCAAAATATTATGTTTGACAAATCTTGGAGGGAAGAAACAGTACCCCAAAACTATCAAAGTAGATGGGAAACTTGTTGATTTCTTGGCAGAAAACTTTTACTTCCTAGATATGGATATCTTGGAAGTCTGGTATTTCTATCTCTATAGGAAATAAGGATGTACATAATGTTTTGATAGATTTGGGAGAGGATATGAATGTAATGATAGTGGATACTTTGAAAACATTACCATTAATGGGTATATAACCTACTAATACCCTATTGTAGATGGTAGACTAGTCTCGTAGCAAACAAAGAAGGAATTATTCAAGATGTGGCGGTTATGGTGGAGTCATGGGAATATCGATTGACTTCCTTATACTGCAGCCAAAAGGTAACACATTGGGTTATCCCATTATTTTGGGTAGACCATGGTTAGCTACTGATTGTTGATTTAATTGATTACGGAGTTAGGTGATATGACAATCTCAATTGGTAAGAACTCCAAACAAATTTCCTTGTATCCTACCACACGATGTTTTATTGACAATCATGAACAATTGTGGGTTAATTCTCCTGAAACTAATAAGAAAAATTTGTCTTCTTTGGCTATGATCACATTGCAGGATCATGTAAGAGAAGTATAAGAGATTATTAATCCACCATTAGACGAGTACCAACTATCCTCGAAGCAATCATAAATAGTTCCAGAACCTACAAAATTAGTTCCAAAACTTGTGAACTTAGTTTCGGAACCTGCGGCTATAGTTCCAGAACCACCACATTTAGTTCCAAAACCACGACAATAGTATTTCTCTTTGATTAGAAATAATTTCACTTCAGAGGAATTAGATTTCTCATGGGGGGAGGATGAATCAGTAGCTTCAGTTTCAAGTACATCAGGAAGTGATGAAGAATTTATGGAAAGTAGCAGTGATAAAGAATTTGGCTTACAAAAAGATAAGTATCATAATTCTCATTACTATCCTTTTTCTAGTATTTTATCTCAAGGAACTTTTAAAGATGTTTCTTCTTACCATATGTTGTTACAAAATGCATGTCCATTAAATACTTGAATGAAACCATTCCCAAAAATCAATTCATCACATATTGGAACCAAGCATGTTGAAATTCAACTGGGTAAAACTTTAAACATTAACAGCTGGTTGAAGGATGATGAAGAAGCTAATTTTTTTGATGTTCTAAAAAATCATAATAAAGCTTTTTCTTGGGATTACAAAGATATGAATGGAATTCACCCAAGTATCTGCACTCATCACATCTATACTGAAAACATTAAACTAGTTAGGTAGCCTCAAATAAGGATTAACCCAACCTTAAGGGATATAGTCAAACAAGAAATTGAAAAACTATTACAAATAGATTTTATCTACCCTATCTCAGATAGTTAGTGGGTATCTCCTCTTGTAATTATTCCCAAAAATAATGGAAAATGGAGAATATGTGTTGACTATAGGGAACTAAACAAAGCCACAATGAGATATAGTTTTTCCTTACCATTCATAGATCAAGTCCTAGATAAAATTTTAGGTAAACAATACTTTTCTTTCTTGGATGGCTTTAGTGGGTACAATCAGATCAAAGTTACTATTGAAGATCAGGACAAAACTACATTTACATGTCCATGGGGAACCTTTTCCTATAGGGTGTTACCATTTGGTTTATGCAATGCTCCTGCAACTTTCTAGAGAGTTGTACTTGCAATCTTTGCTGATCTAACAAATGATTGTGTTGAGGTATATATGGATGACTTCACTGTACATGGAGATACATTTGAAGATTATTTGAGAAATCTAGATAGAGTGTTAACAAGATGTGAACAACACAACTTGTCTCTTAGTGATGAAAAATGTTTGATGATGATGGATGAGGGGACTGTATTAGGACACCATATTTCAAAAAGAGGAATTCAGGTGGATCAAAACAAAATAAGGATCATTTCAGTTTACCTATTCCTCGAGACCCCATAGATATCAAATCATTTCTAGGGCATCTTTGGGTACTATAGGCACTTTATAAAATATTTTAGTAAAATTGCTGCCCCCATGTTTAATTTGATAACCAAGGACTGTGAATTTCTTTGGGATAAAAAGTGTCAGCATGCTTTTAAAGAAATTAAAGAAAAATTAATCAGTGCCCTAATATTGAGAGGACCTAATTGGGAAAATCCATTTCATATCCAAACAGATGCCTCAAATTATTCCATTGGTGTAGTTTTGGGATAGAAAGATGAAGAAGGATAGATGTATGCCATTTATTATCTTAGCAAGAATCTTACTCCCACTGAAAAGAATTACACCACCACTGAAAAATAATTTCTTGTTGTGATTTATGCAATCAATAAATTTAGACATTACATTACATGGTACAAGATATTTGTACACATAGATCATTCAACAATTAAGTATGTAATGAACAAACAAGTGGTCGAGAGGAAGAATAATTAGATGGTTATTACTTTTGCAATAATTTGATATTACCATTGTGGAAAATCCGAGGTAAATTTAATGTGGTAGCTGATTTTTTTGTCAAGACTAACCACCAGCTGGGAGCAAGATCCGATTAAGGATAAATTTTTAGATGAACAATCTGTTTGTAATCAAAGCAAGTACACCATGGTTTTCTGATATGGAAAATTATCTTGCAACAGGGAAGTTTCCTCCTTCTTTCACTAAGAAATAAATAAATAAGTTAATCAAAACCAATGCACAATTCAAATGGTTAAATGGAATGCTATTTAAATGTGGTCCTGATTTTGTCTTACGCAGGTGTGTAAGAGAGGATGAAATCTTTGACATCCTCAGAGCATGTCATGATGAACCAAGTGGAGGAAACTATTCAATGAAAAGAACATATCATATGATACTTGGAAATGGTTATTATTGGCCATCTCGTATAAGGATGTGAAGTGATATATCAAGCGGTGTGATCCTTGTCAAAGGATGGGACAACCAACTTTCACCAATGAAATGCCTCTTTAACCTTAAGTTGTGGTTGAACCATTTAAGAGATGGGGATTGGATTTTGTTGGTCCCTTTAATCCTCCTTCACAAGGGAAGGAATATATTTTTGTGTGTACTGACTATGTGACAAAATGGGCAAAAGTGTAGGCATTGACAAATGCCACTGAGGAAGCAGTTGCTGATTTCCTTTGGAATAAAATTATGATAAAGTTTGGAGCACCGAGGAGCATAGTTTCATATCAGGGACCAAAATTCATGTCTAATATGATCCAAGATTTAACAAGTTATTACCAAATCAATCATAGGAAGTTGTCTCCTTACCACCCATAGTCAAATGGACAAACTAAAGTAACAAATAAATAATTGGAGAACATCCTTACCAAAACAATTGAAGCTGGGAGAAAAGATTGGGTAAAGAGACTACCTAAAGCTATCTAGGCTTATAATACAACTTGGAAAACTACAACAGGGTTTTCACCATATGAATTAGTCTATGGGAAAAATCCCTTGTTTCCTATAGAGTTTGAACTTCAGACATTGAGGACAGCAGTTAAGGTGGGAATTGAGTTGAATGCAACTCAAAAAGAAAGAATCCTTCAACTTAATGAGTTGGATGAATTAAGGATGGAAGCACTTAAGTAGATAGAGATAATTCAAGAGTAAAGGAGGTAATGACATGAAATAGATATCAAGAGAGGAAAATTCAAAGTAGGAGACTGGACATTTGCTGTTTGATTCTAAATACCAATAATTCATGGGCAAATTGAGAACTAGATGGTTAGGACCCTATCCAATTGAGTAGATATTTGACACTAGTTCTATTCGAGTTACTTCCCATTGATGGCTGTGTGAGAACACTCTTAGTCAATGGACATAAGATGAAACTTTGTAGGAAGCCTCCCACTAAGGATGAATTCTTGATGAAGATTGAAGAAGATAAAGAATTTGATCATATGGAAGAACCCGGTTCTTCCAAAATGATAAAATAACTAGATGATAGATCCTGAATAAAGGGAAGAAGATGAAAACCAAGAAATGGCATTTTCTTCCCCCAAAAAAACAAAATTTTTTTTTTTTTTTTTTTATCTTAAAGGTCAATTGAAAACCAACAAATGGCGGTTGACCTCTTCTTTTGCTAGTTCAAATAAAAGGGAATTCTTTTGAATTCCAGCTATCTTATCTAATCATGTTTTGTTCCACTTGTAGGAATGACGAGTCATCATAGCAAAAATATTACATCATCAAAGACGGTAATTATATCTTTTAACTTATTTAGGGTTGAATTAAATGTTTGCATGTGTGATTTGACTTAATTTAAAAGTAGGTATGATGAGTCATCTATTTATACATTATGATTACAAGTGTGTAATCATGAAGATGATTTGGATGGAATAAGTGGTGGCATGGTTATCATTAGTAATCATTATTGCAAAATCAAGTGAAATAAGTTGTAGAGATATTTTGAGGGAGGAGCAGTGAATTAAGTTTGTGTTCCGTAGTAAAGAATAGAGAATTCAACAGCTAAGAACAGAGGTTCCACAACTAAGAATAGAGGTTCCAAAACCAAATTTGTCACTTCCACTAACTAAGCAAGAGGGCCTACAACTAATTTTCACAAAATCAAAAGAGAAAGAACTCAAGCCGATATGGGGATTAAAAATAAATCAGAACTTGAGGATGATTCCCAGCTGCTTGCAGACGAAGAAGTGGCATCTATCTTTGAGCATGGAGGATAGCTAGAGTTCTGAAGAAATTTTCAAGGCATAATGACAAATTGGTAAGAGAATTTTTCATAAACCTAGAGCAATCCGGGATCGAGGAATTATCAACAACCAAGAAACAACTTATAGAAAAAGAAATATAATGTCATACTTCCAGAAAATAGAGCGTTGTGTCCATAGTCTCTGCACAGACTGAGTTAACCTATTTTCCACTCAAACAACTATGGAATGACACTTGCAGGGAACTCAGAGAAGCCAAAACATCAAATGAAGAATTGAAGACCAAGATGGAAGAAGAAAAGAAGGAAAGAAAAGAATGGGAAGAAAATTTTTATAAGGAGGAAGGAAATAAATATAAATGTCTTGCAAAAATTCATATGGTCTGTATTATGAGTGAAAAATTTCTTGCCTACAGGAGGCCCTCTCTTGCATATAGTGTGTTGAACAACATTTCATTTGCTGGTAGCTATCGGGGATTTCATGTGGAATTTCACATGAACTAAAAGATGAATTTGAATTCATGACAGCTTACTCTCTATCCAGTTCTGAGAAGGAAAATCTCCTGTGTGAATTTTATCTTTGTAATTTTATGCTAGAGAAAAACATAGGATTTATGATCAATTTGTATGTGGGGGAGAGCCAGCTCAATGCATTTGTCTCTATTCTGCAAAACAAAATTACATGGAAGGAAAGGGAATCTGAATTTTTATTGAAATCCAGCTCAATAGGTCTCTGTATGAGAGCTCACTATGGTAAACCTTCTACCTTCCTCATACATTTTAGAACTCATGCCTTTGATGAGAGATTCAAGACACATTATCTTTCCATTCTGCAAAAGAGTATTGATGCCTTCACCTCCTATGAGGAGGAAAATTTTGAAGATATTTATGAAGGATGCTCAAAGAGATGGGAACTCCTTATTGTTTCCTTGAGAAGAAGGGAAGTAATTTCCCCTACAAATCTGATCTGGAGTTTAGAAAGGGAAAAATCATTATGCACAATAATTCCCCAAGTCAATGAAACCTACGGGAAAATATGGATGGGAATGCGAACAAGGCCCCCTCTACTTCTCACCCCCATGTCTCCTTGGCAAAACAAAGAACCTCAAGATCCTACTGAATTTGAAGAGTGGGAGAGGAAAATAGAAGCAAGAGCTAGGTATAGTACATCTAAGTTTAAGCATTGGAAAATCTAGTTTCAGCCATTTGATCTGAGCAATCAAATGGAATGTAGAACATATAACCCCACTTTTGAAGAATGAAGTTTGTAAAGGGACTTACAAATAAGTAAGTTTGGGGGAAATGATGAGGCCAGAATATGTTCGATTAATGTATAATATATGATCTCATCTTACTCTCCTTTTTATTAAGTTTGATTGCATTTTGTGAGTTTTAGTTGATCTGATATGAGTTGTGATGTAATTTATGTCTTTTGATTAATTGTGTTTCTAATGTTTGAAAGCTCTAAAATTCATAATGAAGTGTGTGTTTGAAATTCAATTTTTTTAATAAAGTAGGTCTAATCAGTCGAGGAAATGAAGCAAGAAGAGTTGAGTATGTTTTTGGTAACATTTGTTCCCACACAACTTAGTTTCGGAACTTCCAAGCTAGTTGTGGAAGTTTTAGAATTAGTTAGGAACTCCAGTATTTAATTTCAGAATTTTGGACTTAGTTCGAACTCCTAGGTATAGCTCGGAACTCTCATGGTTTTGATCCTTAACGATTTCCTATGGTTCTAGAACTTCTCTAAAGTTTTGGAACTGATGGGAGTTATCTATTCTAACCACATCTCGAAGATTTTACATCTACGACCCTTTCAATTAGGAAAGGATGAGAAGATTTCTGAATGCAGATCTAAGGATAGTTATCTTACAACTATCTGATTAGCCACAATCCGACTCAACATCTATTCTGGGCATGATTCAATTTCACCAGAATCATTGAGACAATTGTGATTGTAAAATGTATATAAAAGTAGACCTACAGTAGATAGATATATAGATAGAATATGATATGAAATATATATAGAATAGAGAAGAGAAATATAAACTAAGTACTCAGATCCAGTATGTTTTGTAATACCAAATGTTTTATCAATAAAATATCCATTCTTATTTGAGAGAATTCTGAGTTGTTAAATCTGATTTGAGGAGAAGCAATGACCCATTCCCTAAGGACTAGGATATTCTTTTAGTTAGTATTTATATTTTTCTTTAGCAAATATTTTAGATATGTTAATTTTGTATTTTTTTAATTTTTCCAGTTAAACTCTATTGTATACTTGTTCTTGCAGGTGTTTAGATAGATTCCTATATTTCTTGCAATCATTTTTAAGCATTCTAAATTGAGTGTGTTTATTTCCAAAAGCAAGTGTGTTTTGTTTCATTAAGTTTTCATAGTATGATTTAAATAAGGTTTTACCAAGAAGTCCTTAAGACATTGAAAAGATCCCCCAGAAAATAAAAAAATAACTACAGTCAACTACTAGATCGATAAGATTACTCTTGTTGCATATAGCTTTAGACACACCCCTGGTTTGATATGACATCAACAAGAAGTTGATTAAATGAAGGGAATAATGACACCCATCATGACTTGTGAATTCATGTGCTCACTATACCTTATGACATTTTTACTCGTGTCATGACCTCAATACTTGGACTCGGAACATTGTTCTTCGACCTATGAACTCATGTGCTCGCTATATTGTGACACCTGTTACCCATTTTTCGTGAGCTAATGACCGTACTTTTCCTATTTCCATGACTATTTATCTTGACCCAACCTTTGGTGTACCGGAAGATACCTAAACATTCTTACCCGACCTATGAAGTGCTTCCACACCTTATCCTATACCTTGGATACCAAAATCACCTCTGTTGGTGCCCATTTTGATCCTCTATTATATTTCCATTTTCCCCATTTGGTTTGCTTTCTCTAAAATGTTTTTTCTTTGAATTTTGTGGTTTTTAAAATTTGCCTCGAGATTGGGTGCTTTGAAAGGCTCATAAACTTATTATTTTGCCCCAACTTGAAAGAAAAATACATGCATACCCTGCTTTGTGCCCTAGTTTTCCATAGCCAAGGGCCTCTGTCATTTTTTCCATCTTTCCTGGCCTTTGGATTTTGAATTTGTTCATTTCATTCATATTGTCCCTCAAAAATCTATCCCCGTGGTCAAAAATTGCCTAAAATCACTTCCCAATTGCTTTTTGACCAAAAATCCTTCACCCACGAAGAAAAAATCAAATTTGGGCATCTCTGGCAAATTCTATGTTTTTTGACGGTCGTACGGGTGTCATTTGCTGTCAAAATTAATCCCAAACATCCCCTCATACATGGAAATTTTTCGTTGGTCAAGATTTGGTGGGTTTCTTAGAAGACTTAATGTTTTTTTTGGTTTTGGAAAAATTTGCAAATTTTCCCGTAGCTCCAGAGTCCCAGAGGAGGGACACATGTCACATGCAGAATGAAGGCAGACGGGTGGGGGACTTAGAAGTTTTTTCCTTTTTGGTAAAAAGGGAGAAAGGTTGAGGAAAGGGCCGTGGGTCCATAGTGGAGTGAAGGGAGACACGTGGTAGGTTTAGAGCGTAGAGTGGGTTGGCGGGCCATCGAGAGGAAAAAGGGAAGTTTTTCCCTTTTAGTAAAAATGAGTTAGAGAAAAAAATTAAGGCATGGGTCTGAAATGAAATCATAGGGAGACATGTGGCACATGTAGAAGGAAGTGCGGGCCACCGGAGGAAAAGGGGAATTTTCTTCCTTTTGAAAAAATGACTTAGTGCAAAAATTTGAGGCGTGGCTCGCGAAAAAGCAGAAGGGGACACGTGGCAGGGAAGAAAGTGGAGGCAAAGTGAGAAATTTTCCTTGGCAAAAAAGGGTGTTAAAATGTGGTTTGAGCCCGTAGATCCTCAACGATAGAGAAGGTGACACGTGTCAAGGACAAACAAAGAGATGTGGGCCCATGGGGAAAAAAGTGAAAATTTTCCAAAATTCTAAAAAGTGTTGAAATTTGTAGAATTGAACCACGACTTCAATGGGACCCACCATATGCCACGTGTCAGCACCAAATTTCAAGGGCAGAGGGGCGGAGAAAAATTCAAAATTTTACATTTTTCCAAAGATGTTAAAAAGTCAAAAAATGATCCCAAATCCATTCCCAATCATATTTTGACACGTGGAGGGCTCAGATTGAAGGAAAAAGGGAAAATCAATGGTAACTGTGCATTTTTCATTTTGGCTGCCATTTTTTCTCTAGGAAGTGTGGAAATGTGAATTTTACATCAATTTTCATCAAATTTTTAGAAAATTCATGTCGGTTGGGCCTGCAAGGACCAATGCAAGTGGTTTTAGGGATCAATTTGCAAATTTAAGGTGTTTTTGAAATATTTTTGCTGGCCCATCCAAAACGTGAAATATCAAATCAAGAAGTTACATAATCAAATTTTGGAGGCATAGGGATGAAATAATGAGAGGAAGGGGGTCTCAGCATGCTTTGAGAATAAAAAATGTGCCTCCATAATGGATAATGACAAAGGATTTGTAATGATTCACCTTTTTTGAAACACCTGGCAAATTTTGTTGCAAATATGTTAAACGTCCCTATCTGCGAATCATGTTGGAATTTTATAACAAACTTGATGCCGGGAATATTATTTTCTTGGGAAAGAAGGATAAAATTTAATAGAATGTTATATAATGCATGTTTTTTGACATGAAAAAGGTTGGAGAAACTTAGAATTTCATGGGAAAATCTAGGAAGAATCCCATTCTTTGAGAAACCTCTTTAGAACCATTTCTAATTCCTTTTTGCATCAGATTTGTATCATGTTGAGTTGGTTTCAGTTGTAAATCCATCAACAACCTCTGAGATTGTTATTATAACATTCCCATGCTGATAAATTTTGTCATTCTAGATTATTTTGTGTTGTCTCTTTGCAAAATTTGCATGCACTTATGTTTCAGAATGTTTTCAATTTGTGTTTCTTGTTCCTATTGCAGTCTTGTGTCTAAAATCTCTCTTGATCATACATGGTCTCATTTCTTGTTGATAGTTTAGTGGCATTTAAAATATCACATTCAGAAGAAATTTCATCTGATAAAGAGATAAACACATTTAAAATCAGTTTACCTTCCTTGAATTTAGAGATTGTTTGTAAACCTTTTGGTGCACCTTAGGTCATGATAAAATAGAGATTTTACGGATTCTTTTTGGTTCATCTCGCTTTAAGCATTTGTGGAAGGTTGTCAAATATTGTGTGGAAGAGTACAAATATTGGCCTCCATTTGGTGCACATATCCTGGTTGAAGGAGTACCTTAACCCTTTTGAAGCATTCTGCTATTTAGGTCTTACAAATTTCTTGCAAAGGTCCTCAAAGAATTTGGCAAATTCTGGTTAGTCTTGTCTAATATCTCCCACCAAAAATTCATTTAGAATAACTAATCCTACCCATACTACCCCTACATTGTATTATGTGTCAACAAAAGAATTCAATCCATTTACAAAAATGCACAAAGAAAATCAAGATCATATAATGTCTTCAGTAACCCTTGCCTTGCTTTGAAAATATCTCCATAATCTGGGAGTGACAACTTGTGAAAGTCAGATTTGGAGTGTTGATCATATTTTCCCAAGGCCCTTTCCATACTATTTGCACAAATTGAGGGATATCTTCATCTCCTTCACCATTTGAGGGTTACAAAATAGGTCCTCTTACCTTGGTTGAAAGGCACAACCTAAAATAATTAGGACAAGATCAAGTCCTATTTGAGTGCTATCCATCTCTCCACAAATATGAGTGTCAGTTAGATCACATCCCCGGCTACAAAATGAAACACATCATGATCTATCTAAATTCAAGCTTCATGCCATATCTCTAATGCTACTCAGACTGAAAAGGAGAACAAATTTGGGTACCAACACTTAGTGGCGCCACTCCGGGGAATGAAGAATGCAGTATCCAGACCAATTTGTTAATCTGGAGTTTCATTGAGAGATTGATTTGCTGATTCACTACTAGTCCATATCTATTTAGTTCATCAAAAACACCTAGTGGTGCCATTATTGGGGACATTATTTAGTATTTCAGATCCCTGGTAATACTTCTTATGTGATTTATGTGTAATTACAAATTTGAGTATCATCTTCTGATCAGATTTATAAGGCTGGAATGAAGGGTAGAGTTATGAGTTTGATATTTTCTTAGTTCAATATGATCCATGTGCATACATATTTGAGATATTTGAATGCATGTCAAACCTTGGTAATGTCCCTTGTAAATTCTGCATGCACATACATTATTGAAGCATCATTTTATAATCAGATTTGTAAGGATTAAGTGAAGATATAAGTTTTACCTGCAATTTTATCAGTTTCTAGCAGTTGTTGCACTTCATTTGCATTTGTGATTGATAAATTCAAAGAAAGGAAGGTCTGATCTATAAAGTTTGGCAAGATTTTCAGTGCTGATAGGTATTTGACAGAGTATTTTAGTGCATTTTCACAACTAGGGTGAAAATCCTTAGTGGTGACTCCATGCTGTTCTGATCTTGATAAATACCAGTGTCTTACCTTTCTGTCATTTACTTTGGTGTTGCTAATCTCTGCAAAATTGGAAGGAAGAAGATCTCTCTTCGTTAGAGACTCTACTAAAAAGTTTTTTTCAAATTCAAGGAACTCAAAGTTAGAAGGGAGAAGAGTTTGGAAAGTTGTTAAAGGTCAGACATTAGGAAAAGATATATCCATTAGTGAGAGAGATCAGCCTTTGGTAGAGGATTATTAATCTTCTTCCAGTGATTCTAATTCAAGTAATCCTCTCATAAACTTGTTTGCTTCAAATAGTGAAGGTCCTTCTACTGTACTTGGTGATTTCCTTCTTCAATCTGCACCTCTGTGTTTTAAATCAAATAAAACTTTCCAAGAAAATAAGCACTTAGAGAATACTAGTCTTGTGAACCACATTCTTGAGCCCCAAAGACCTTGCACTCCTCATCAACTTGTGTCACCCCCAAGCTCACCTCCACTAAACAATATGGCTCAGCATAGACCTTTATTTGTTGTTAACACATTTGGTCCTCTAGACTTTAGAGGAATGGATGGTTACCCAAATGTTGTCCCACAAGATGTCAAAAATAGGTTGCCAAAATTCAAAGGTAAAAATGCTATAACCGATGATCAACATCTCTAAATTTTTGTGAACATGATGGAGGATTTTGAAATAGAATTTGAAGATGTGTATATTAAATTGTTCATTCATACACTAGAAGAGGATGCTAGGGATTGGTATAAGGCTCTGCTTGATAATTCTATTGATTTATGGATTGAAATGAAGAATGCATTTAGGTTGAAATATGGTGACAAGATTGATCCTAGATTTCTCTTGTTTGAATTTGAAAATATCAAGAAGAATCCCAATGAATCAGTTCATGACTTCAACACAAGGTTTAACAAAATTTTGAGAAGGATACCATTTAATTTGAGGCCTTGTGATGAGTCTTGGTTAATCAAATATGTAGATGCATTTGATAAAAAGGTGTTGGTTTGAAAATATTTCGGTTAAAGATCATGGGAAATAGGCCAATAGTGTGCATGACATAGCCCCTCTTTGAGACAGCAAAGCAAAACTGGTTTATTGCTATTCTATCAAGTAGGAATCTATGAAAATCTACAATATTCTAACTTCAGGGGTTTGGGATCTCATCCCAGTAGGGGTAGTTCCAACTGTGAATAGAAATGTAAGAGGGAAGGAATGGAGGAAGGTAGATCTGAAGGGAGAAAAGAAAAGAATTCCACGATAGAAAGGTCGGAGGGTTTATGCTTTGGGATGGTAATAAATGTGAGCCTAACTTACTTGCATAAACAGATAAAGCAATACTGATGAACATCTGACAATACTAGGAATGAATCCAATCAGAATAGAAACACAGATCTAACGTAAGAAAGATCAAATGCAAATAACACATATATGAAGCACAAAGTCGTAATATATGTATTAATATCTCTTATGTTACAAGAAAGCACAAAGTATTTCTCTCCTCACTTATTTTTCATACAAAATGGTCCACCCTGGAATACAACAAGTATTCCAGTATTTATAGAAGGAGAAGGAGGAAGAAGACAAAAAGAATGCAACCACTATTTACAAAATATCTAAAAAGTCAAAAGCTGACTTTGAGGCAAGTTTTAGGATGACAACATCCCATGGTACAACATGGATGATGTCATCACATGTGCCAACATGCCTTTTAAATATTTTACAAAAATGGGAATTTATCCAGGAGGAAGAAGCTACTCGTCATCGTCTCTCGACTCGAACTTAGTATCTGGGCAAAGTGGCTCAGGGGAGTCAATATGACACTCGCACATGATAATTTACAAACTTGCTGATTATTTTTTAAAGTTGATACTGATCAGGACCTTTGAAATGGTCGTGAATTACTTCACAAGTTTCTTTCTCATTTTTAGCTTGTCGGGAAACTCAAGCGGACTCTTTGTTTACGTTGATAAAAGAGCTGATAAAGTCATGGTAGGCTAAGAGGTTGTTGATGGACTCTCAATCGAAAGTGACCTCTTGTGCCAGACCTTGAGAGACAATAGCCTTAAAGCACTGGAATGTATCATCTGCTTCTCTTAATTCATAGGATGCACTGAGCAGTCTAGGAGTCATCTTCGAAACTATTTTCTCCATGTTGTGTAGTGCTTCCAAGGCTTCTTCCTTGATTTTGTTGATTCTTTCTAGGATGAATTCCATTTGATCAACCCGGTAATCTAAAGTAGTGAGAGCTTTATAATGTGCCCGTGGGTGATCGATAACACCGAAATTTAACAGGTCGTCAGCTGAGTAGTTGACCATGGTCTAGAAGGCTCCTTGCTGTAACTTAGCATTATCTAATTCCTCAGAAAGGGAGCCTGCTACTACTTGTAGCTCTTTATTTTCTCGAGTTATATCTTGATGGAGCAATGTGAACCTACCAATTATCACCTGACCATCCTAGAGGATCTTCTCAATCTAGGATGACATAGTCATACCCTGTTTAGCAATCTTTATGTACTCATTTATTTTCTCTTGGCTGGGAGCCTGAATAGGTTCTGCAGTAGTTGCTGAAGGATCTTTCCCATTTTCTGCAAAGCTTGGAGGAGATGTTTGTTCTGTTCTTTGAGCACTCTCTTCTCCTCTTTGACCTCTTGTAGCTTCTTACAGAGGGCATCTACAACTGACAAGGCTTCTCCTTGCAGACTTTTTGATGAGGTTCCCATTGTGACTTGAGTCACTGTGAAGTCTATAGGAGATAGATCTTCTTTCTTCTTTATGGGATCGGGTAGGCTATCTCCATGACCCTTTCTCCTGAGGAACTTTTTGAGAAGTGAGTTATTACTTTTTCTTCTTGGGTCCCTTTTCCAGAATGACAGAGAAGTCCATAGCTACAATGGGGACCTTCCTCTTGTGTTGACTCAGGTGGTCAGAGATCCAACCAGGACTTATGGGATTGGGATCAGAAGAAGAAGAGGAAATGGGGGTGAAAGGGGAGCAACTGTAGCAGACTCAGGGAAGAAAGTGGAAACACTTGGTGGTGGCATGGATAGAGAGTCCAATGCACTAGTGCTTATAGGGTTTAGAGTCACTACAAGGGAAGAGAAGGACATGGAGATGGAAGGGATCTGCGACAGGATGGAGGAAACGCTGGAGGATAGATCCACGAGAGAGGAGAAGATGGAAGAGGTGGGAGATGGAAGGGAGGAAGACGAGAGGAGAAGACACAACCATAGGAGTGGTTGCTTGAGTGATAGGAGGAGGAGGAGGAGTAGAAGAGGGAATGGTGGGCACCTCCATAGTTGTAGTTGTGACAACATCCTGAGTGGATGTGTCTGTTGGAACACCTGTTACTTCTTCTTTTCCTAGGGACACTAAGTCCACTATTTTCTCTGAAGCAGAAGGAGGGCTATCAGGAGCTTTCTCCTATTTGCTTGGCTCTCCAACTTTATCCTTTCCTTTTCCCTTTGGAAAGTGATCTAGCCTTGGAGGTGCACTTCCTAAGGGGGAAGTAGTGAAATCCACTCCAAGGTAGATGAGACCATTTTGTTTGCACCAATGCTCGGTGCATTGCAATGTGGGCTGGACCCTTTCTTCTATGGTCTTGGGCACCTTGGTCCTATCGATACTTGCAAATGGCCAATCATCCCCATCCGTGTCAAGGTAAACCTGATCAATTTCTTGATCAGTTTCTTGGAAATCTTTTGGGATGATGGCAACTCCATAGTGGATGATCTCTACCAGAGCCAGCCGAGAGTGATCCTTTTTCCTGATTTCAACTTCATGATTCACGTCTATCCATATGTCCTCAATCTATGGGACATGGATGGGATCGATCTTTTCCTTGGGGAGGTAACTCCAAAGTCAAAGGTTGGCCTTGCTGGGAAATCATGCTTCAAGTTGAGCAATTCCAGCTTTGTATACATTTCTTGAGATTTACCAATGAGGTGTAGGTGTATTTGACAACTATGAGGGGAAATGGAGTTCCTTCCTTCTTCCTTTTCATACACTTCTTCATGATATGTAATTAGCTTCCTTGACAGCTCCAGGAGGATCATCTTGGGCCCTATGTACCTTTGTAACCTTGTTGGTTCTCCCAAAAAGTTGGCAGCCATGAGATACGTGAAGGTGGGGAATTGTGTAAACAAATCCCCCATTTCTTGGTGGTAGTAATCACGCTCGTGCTGGTCCGACCGTGTCTCATGTTCGGCCTCAATAGGTAGATCACCTCATAGAAGAAGGCATCATTGATCTTGTTGAACTAGGCGATACTAGCCTCGAGCCTTAGCTCCGGGTAGTACTCATATATTTTGACTTGGGGCCATGTTCCACTCTGAATTAGTCCTGGGAACTCTCTCTCTTATGTGATATACCACATAGGAGTTCATGTAGAACTTCCCAGTTTTCAAAACCTATTAGAGCTGCTGTGAGATAGTATCACTTATGATCTCCCCAGCCGAAGCATTGATTGGGAGCATTCTTGCTCATATTTTCTAGATATTTGAGCATCCATTTGTGAAAGTAGTGGGCATCAGGAAGCTAAATAATCTACTAAGGAAGGTGATGCTATCACTCACTCCTCCTTGTTGAAGTCACTACGATGGATGGTCTCAGGGCCATTTACTCACCATGTTCTTGTTTTTAGGTAGACTTCATTCATCATCTACATACACTTGTATTCATTATCGTTCTTTGAGCACTCTTTCTCCTCTTTGCCTCTCTTGAGAGCATATACAGGGCATCTACAACTGATAAGGCTTCTCCTTGCGAGACTTTTTGATGATGTTCCCATTGTGACTTGAGTCACTTTGTGAAGTCTATGGGAGATAGATCTTCTTTCTTCTTTATGGGATTTGGGTAGGCTATCTCCATGACCCTTTCTCTTGAGGATCTCTTTTGAGAAGTGAGTTATCACTTTTTGTTTCTTAGGTCCTTTCACTAGAAGGAATGAGAAGTCCATAGCCATAATGGGACCTTCCTCTCTCTCGGGTTCCCTTAGTTGGTTGAAGAGATCAACCGAGACTTATGGGATACAAGGAAGAGATTAGAAGAAGAAGAGAAGAAGAAATGGTGGGGGGGTGAAAGGGGAGCAATCTGGGAGCGGAGACTCGAGGGGAAGAAAGTTGAAACACTTGGTGGTGGCATGGATAGAGAGTCTAATGCACTAGTGGAAGGACATGGAGATGAAATGGATCTACAACGGGATGGAGGAAACATTGGAGGACAGATCCGTGAGAGAGGAGAAGATGGAAGAGGTGGGAGATGGAAGGGAGGAAGACGGAGGAGAAGACACAACCATAGGAGTGGTTGCTTGAGTGATAGGAGGAGGAGGAGGAGTAGAAGAGGGAATGGTGGGCACCTCCATAGTTGTAGCTATGACAACATCCTGAGTGGATGTTTCTATTGGAACACCAACCACTTCTTCTTTTCTTGGGGACACTAAGTCTAGTATTTGCTCTGAAGTAGAAGGAGGGCTATCAGGAGTTTTCTCCTGTTTGCTTGGCTCTCCAAATTTATCCTTTCCTTTTCCCTTTGGCAAGTGATCTAGCCTTAGAGGTGCACTCCCTAAGGGGGAAGTAGTGAAATCCACTCCCAGATAGTTGAGACCATTTCATTTGCAGTAATGCTCGGTGCATTGCAATGTGGGATGGACCTTTTCTTCTATGGTCTTGGGTGCCTTGGTCCTATCGATACTTGCAAATGGCCAATAATCTCCATTTGTGTCGAGGTAGACCTGATCATTTTCCTCATTAGTTTCTTGGAAATCTTTTGGGATGATGGAAACTCCATAGTGGACGATCTCTGCAGAGCCAGCCGAGAGTGATCCTTTTGTCTGATTTCAACTTCGTGATTCACGTCTATCCATATGTCCTCAATCTCTGGGACATGGATGGGATCGATCTTTACCTTGGGGAGGAAACTCGGTAGTCGAAGGTTGGCCTTGCTAGGAAATCATGCTTCAAGTTGAGTAATTCCAGCTCTGCATACATTTCGGGATTTACCCAATGAGGTGTAGGTGTATCTACCAACCATGAGGGGGAATGGAGTTCCTCCCTTCTTCCTTTTCATACACTTCTCATGATATGTAATCAGCTTCCTTGAGAGCTACAGGAGGATCATCTTGGGCACTATGTACCTTGGTAACCTTGTTGGTTCTCCTAGAAAGTTGGCAGCCCTGAGATACGTGAAGGTGGGGAATTGTGTAAACAAAGCCCCCCATTTCTTGGTGGCAGCAATTGCACTCATGTTGGTTCGACCGTGTCTCATGTTCGGCCTCAATAGGCATATAACCTCATAGAAGAAGGCGTCATTGATCTTATTGAACTAGGCGATATTGGCCTCAAGCCTTAGCTCTTGGTAGTAATCATATATTTTGACCTGGGGCCATGTTCCACTCTGAATTAGTCCTGGGAACTCTCTCTCTGATGCGGCTGCATATACCACATAGGAGTTCATGTAGAACTTCCTAGTTTTCAAAACCTATTGGAGCTACTACGAGATAGTATCACTTATAATCTCCTCCCAGCTGAAGCATTGATTGGGATCATTCTTGCTCATATTTTATAGATATCTGAGCATCCATTTGTGAAAGTAGTGGGCATCAGGAAGCCCAAATACTCTGCTGAGGAAGGTGATGGTATCACTCAGCTCCTTGTTGAAGTCACTATGATGGATGGTCTGGGGCCATCTGCTCACCACCTTCTTGTTTTTCAGGTAGACTTCATTCATCATCTACATACACTTGTATTCATTTTCGGTCGATGTCTTTAAGCATTATTCAATGTTTATTGCCACATACTAGCTATGATTAGGAATGCCCAACATGATTTTGAAGTGGCGGGAAATGAGGTTAATGATCAACTTTCCCTCCTTATCTTGGACACATCTTGTGTCTTTGTTGTAACAATGGGCCACCAACATGATGAACTCATTATTCATTGCACTTACTGGGAGTCCTACTACAAAGTGTAGCCTAATGCCTACCAGTTTGTCCATTCATGGGCCATTGGTAACCTTTTTGGTTCTCTCCTAGAATTCATCCATATCTATGTGTCCTAGCTCGGAGTCTCTGATGTCGAGACTAACTCTGCAAGTGAGTCAGGCATCCTGACTCTTTGATATTTGTATTTCATTTCCTGCTCTGTCAACTTAGACTTGGCTTTACCTTTAGTTGGCTTCTTGCTCGATGAAGACATGGGTGAGCTCAAGGATGGTTGTTTCTCTATAAGAAGAATCAAAGAGGTCCAACATAGGAGAGCCATGTCAACCATCATATTATCCATAGTAAAAGCTTGCAGAATGAAAAATGAGCAACTTGTAAGCCTTGGGGTGCAAGGTGTAGGTTCACTGTAGGTTGTAGGGGTTTCAAAAATTAAGGCACACTTGGGAAGGTGTCAACATGTAGATATTGGCACCAAATGGGGCATGGGGCATGGATTAGCAACACACAACATGCAATGTTGGTGTTGAGGAAGTTGTGCCAGTGCTTAGAAAATTTTTTACAGGGCGCATAAATTTTTTGTGTTACATGCCTTCGAGGTGCGCCTAGGCACAGGTGTGGAAGATGTTGCAAGGTGGTTTGGTACACCAAAGGGTTTGCTTGTGCAGCGTAGTTTTGGATTACACAACAGTTAATGTTGGTGTTGTGGTATTTGTACTAGTGCCTGTGCCTTTTAGGAATTTGCTAAGTGTTATTTTCACTACGCGGGAAGGGTTTATGCTACATGGGTTTGTAGTGTGCTATGACATGACTGTGTTGGATGCAACATGAATGCAAACAATGCCAAAGGAAAATAGTTGACTTCTTTTAGCCGATTTCTTGATTTTGATTTCTCTCCTTTTTAGGCATTGGATTTGATGGTAAGGAGGAAAATTTAGGCAAGGTAGTAAGCAAAGGATAAATGGGCTTTGGTTCTTTCAGGGGAAAAGCATTCTAGATTTACAGATCTGGAAGGAGAGGGAAGAGGGTTTTCCAGTTGGCTGTTTGGTTGATTGTGTTAAGCTTCTCTTTTAGATTTAATCATTTTAACCTGCAAACCTTAATCACCTAACACAAAAACCACAAAAACACCAACGAGGATGATAGAAACCACTTACCAGGATATATATAACGATGAAGGAACGACATGGGATCCACAAGCATGAGAAATGGAACGTGAGGATGACAAAGATAGCTGATAGGCATAGAGGAAAGACTTTTCTTGATTTTCAATTCGTGAAAATGATAGGTGTCGTGTGCCTATATATAGAAAAATTTCCATTTATTACGCCACCAACCTCCTTTGGCACGGTTGGTGAACTGTGACATGGGAGAAATCACGCCTTGGCGTGGATAGGAGGGTGTCGACACCATGTTTTTTCAGCACCTATGGTGCACTTAAGGAAGTGTCAACATGATTGTGGGTGTGCCGAGGTGCACTTTAAGGGTGCAACATTTAGAGTGTTGACACTCAAGAGTCTCATGCCAAAGGTAAAAAGGGGTGCAATTTTGGTAGTGTTGACACAATATTTTCTACGCCAAAGGATAAGGGCTCTTCAGCTAAGTTTTGAAATAACTTGATTTTTGGAAGGGGTTTGAGGCCATTTTGGATGTTGTCAAACATCCCTAGGGGTTAAAACAAAATTTTGTTATGGTTACTTGCAAAATTGTTCCTTGTCAATTTTGCGAGGACAATTATTGGCTCTTTCTAGGGACTATCTTTGAATGGAATTTTAAGGGTAGAGAATCCTAGATTTTCATGTGCCTATCCATTGGGTTATAGAGTCAAAAACAAGGGTGAAGGGAAAAGGAAGGGAACAAACAACTTAACAAAATCAAACACACAATAGAAAATAAACACACAACAAAAAGACAATTGTACAAGGAGGAGAGCAAGCTTTACTTCCTGAAGATCTTGAGATGCTACCAACTATAAGGAAGTGGGAGCTCAGTTCCATCCAAATACGAGAGATAGAAACTATTCTCTCCATTGAGCTGCTTAATCTTGTATGGCCCTCTCCAAAGAGAGTCAAATTTCCCATGCATGCCTTTTGGTTCTCTTCATTTGTCCCATGAAGGACAAGATCCCCTACCTGGAAATATCTCTGCTTGGCTTTCTTGTCGAACAACCTCTTAACTTGATTTTGATGCTTGGTGATCTTGTCGACCACTTTCACTCACTTTTCTTCAAGTTCTATTAGATACATAATCCTCTTTTCAAGAGAATTCTGAAAAGTTTCATCTTTATAGCTCGTGCCAAGTGTAGAGTAGGAAGTTCCATGGAGATAGGGACTTTAGCATTAGTCCCATATAATACCTAAAAAGGTGACATGTCGAGAGATATCTTTGGAGTGATATGATCCACCCACAAAGAATCATACAATGACTTGTGCCAGGACCACTGGTTTTCATCAACTAGCTTCCGTATGATAGTTACTAGGTTCTTGTTGCTAGATTCTGCCTAACCATTTCCCTGAGGATAGTAATCAGAGGCATGAGCCAAAGTTATTCTATATCCATAGCAAAAACCAATGAATTCCCGTGAAGAGAAGTTGGAAGTGTTTTCAGCAACGATTTTATGTGGAATGCCAAATCTCACGATGATATTTTCCTTGATGAAGTTGCAAACAACTTCAGAAGTGGCATGTTTGATAGGTATGGCCTCCACCCATTTGGTGAAGTAATCTATTGCTTTGTCAGGACATAACTATGTCCAACACTCGATTGAGGATTGAGTGCTCCAATAAAGTCAATTCCCCATTTCCTAAATGGTTCATCGATAATGACGGGCCTGAGAGGAAATGTAGCTAGCTTTGGTTTGCCAACGAATTGTTGGTAAAGTTCACATTTCGCTACCCAAGTGGCTACATCCTGAAATAGCGTTGGCTAGTAGTACCTAGCCCAAATGATCTTATGTGTTATCAATGATGAGGAGAAGTGACAACCATAGGCTGAATCATGAAATATTTCTAGCAATCTTATCTATTGCGGCTTATCAACACATCGTAGGAAAATGCCATCAATTCCGCGCTTGTACAACTAGTCATCCCACATGACATACCGTGCGGCTATGAGCTTTATTGCTCATTTTTATTTTATGGTTAGATGAGTTGGGCACTCTATATAGGTGAGAAATAAAGCGATGTCAGAATACCATTCATCGTTGGTTATAACAAATAGGAGCATAGGAAGAGAATCCACTTTCTCCATCTCACCTTGCTCTCCATTAATGCGATCAACTTTCTCTTCAGGTGCCTTTGAATATTTATTTTCAGCCATTAGCTGACACAGTCCCTTTCCCCTTACCAACTTGGTTGGTTTTATGTCCAGGTCGTATTCTTAGATGTTTGTGATCTAATTCCCTCGTAAGCTTCCTAACTCCTATTGATTCAAGATAGACTTAATTGTCGTGTCTGGAACCAGCACTACTCTATGAGAATTCAATATGTAGTAGTGAAAACTTTTGACTACTTTTACCATGGAAAAGGCATGTTTTTCCAATTGGGACATCTTTAGTTCATGAGGCTTTAAAGGAGATCTCATGAAAGCAATTGGGGATTCAACATCCTCATATTTCTTCTGCATTAAGATAGCGCATACAGTATGTGTGGATGCATAACTGTACATGATGAAATCCTTAGAGAAGTCGAGACATACCAGGATAGGTGCATGAGAAACGGAGGTTTTATATCCTCAAATGACATCTTTCCTTCTTTACTCCATCAGAATGTTTGTGACCCTTTCATCATATTGGATATATGATGAGTTTTCTTAGCAAAATTGGGAACAAAGCGTCTGAGAATATTTACCTTTCCGAAGAAAGAGTGAATGTCGGTCTTTCTTGCGAGCAAGGTAAGGCTTTGAATAGCCTTGACTCTTTCGATGTCTATCTTTGTCCCTTCTTTACTGATGACGTGTCCCATCAATTTTCCTTCGGTGACCCCGAAAACTGACTTCTTCGGGTTTAGAGAAATTTCGTGTTCTTGGCATCTAATCAAGACTTGCTCCAAATGATCATAGTGATCACTTCATTTTTTAGAGAACACGGTTAAGTCATCTAGGTAAACTATGATGACCTTTCCCATCATACCTTTGAACGTAAAGTCCATCACTCATTGGAAGGTGGCACCGGCATTGGTTAAACCGAATGACATCCTGCTGTAGGCGAAGGTGCCCCAAGGAGTGGTGAATGCTGTTTTGAATTGGTCTTCAGGTGTGACCTCAATCTGATTGTAACCCGAAAAACCATCAAGCATGGACAACATTTCTAAACCGGTTACTACCTATAGAACTTGATCCATTATGGGCAGTGGATAGTTGTCCTTTAAGGATGCCTGGTTCAGGTTGCAAAAGTCTACGCATATGCATATTTCACCGTTCTTCTTCCACATAGGTACAATATTAGCAACCCAGGTACTATGATGAATTGGAAAAATGATTCTTACATCCAACATTTTTTGAATTTCAGCCTGGATGGTACCTGAGATTTTGGGGTTGTAGTGCCTTTTCTTTTGATGAGAAAGGTTTGACGTCATCTTTTAGCGGGATGTCATCTTTGAATGTCCTTAGGCTTAAATGACTTCAGATCAGCATAAGACCATGCCAATACATCCATATATCTTTTCAGCAATTTGACAAATTTCCACTTTTCCTCGGGTGTACAACACTTCCCAATGTTCACAGACCGAGGATTTTCTGTAGTACCCAAATTGATAGATTTAGTTTCTGGAGAAGATCCCGGGTTATCCTGTCACTTTTTCTTGAAAAAATGGTTATGCTTATCAAATAATCGTTCTAGGGAAACTAAACCTTTCGAAATCTTATTTTCCTTGAGCTGACATATGCCCTGACTTTCTACTAATTCTTGTGCTTGGCTCATGAGATACTCACGACACGTAGAAGTCGATCCATCAAAATGGAGCTCTTTGAAATTTTTAGCTTTCTCTAGAAAAAGTGATAAGTTGATTATCATCATTGAATACCTACCAGTGTTGCAAATTATCTGGCACACTTGGGCGGAAAACTACCTCAATGGTATATGTGTCCATCTTTAACCCTGGGTGAGGGAGCATGAGAGAGGCCGAGATAGCCAAAGAATCAGCCATGTCATTTTGAGCTCGTGAAACTGCTTTGATTGAGAAAGCATCAAATTCCTTGATGTTGTCCCACATGGCATTGTGGTAGTGTCTGAGCCTATCGTTCTTTACTTGGTATACCCCTTTCACTTGATTGACAATTAGCTCAGCATCACCCTGTACTTTTAGATTCTTGATTCCCCTTTCCTTTGCAGCTTGCATGCCAAGTAGCAAAGATTCATACTCGGTAGTGTTGTTTGTATTGAAAAACTACAATTTGAAAGAAAGAGGGAAAATATCCTCTTCAGGAGATATCAGAACAGCCCCAACACCGCACCCACTTATTGCACAACTACCATCAAATGCAATGTTCATATCGTGTTGATGTCTTCCTCTTAGATGAGAACCTCCATCTTGTCAGAGTCAGTGGGCAAGAAGTAATTCCCCATCCCTGATGATTCTAAGAGAATCTAGGCCTTGGGATCATCGAAGTTGGTGACCAGATATTTCTTTGGTGATTTAGGATCCAACATCTGCATCACCCCTTTGACAGGGATTCTAGCTTTAGACCAGTCCATATGGATTTCTCCACCAACTTCTCTACAAAAACTCCTCCCTAGTAATATTTTGTATGCTGCTGGAATATCAGCTATGAGAATAGTCATTTTTACTCTTTTCTCAGGGAATAGCTGTGAATGCGAACTGCACATCCTTGATCTGACCTATTAATGGTACCTACTTGGTTTCCATGGAGTAACATCTACCGAAAGGTTTAGTGAGTGTGAGGCCCAAAGCATGGGCGACCTTTATTGGCATGACATTGTCAGATGCTCTAGAATCAATTATGTAGTTGCTTAACTTGTGACCATTAATCAGAAGAGATAGGTAAAAAGGTTTAATTTTACCTGATGCGGATGTCAAGGCAATGTTTATGCGGGATGCAGGAGGAGTGGAAAGAATTCCTTTTAGAGAAATGGGGTGAGAGATGACAACTTGAATTTGAATATACTTGGTTAATCTAACAAGCTGCTCGGGGTTAGATTGAAGGTACTCAGCTTCAGACATTTGGATCTTGGTCCTTTTGGCATGATCGACTATATCAAATGTGACCAAGGGTTGCGCTGACGAAGGAATGAGTCCTTCGTTTTGTGATGGTAGAGGAGTGGTACTAGTCTTTATGGAAATGGAGGGAGGTTGATTCGGAGGAGAAATAGGGGAAAATATTTCTTTATGAAAGGTTTGATAGGAGGTTGAGCAGGAAGGGGATTACCTCTTTTAGTGATGGTTGGAGGCGTATTTAATACAACCTTTTCCTTTTGTATTTTAGCAGAAAATTCTACTTCTTTTCCTTGTGAGTAGGTGAAAACAAGCGTATGAATGTACACTTACATATCCTTGGGTACCTTCCTCTTCATCAGATTCCTCATCCTCAAATTCCATATACCCGATTGTAGAATCGCTAGTCGGTTCACCATCATCTTGATCATCTTCACCTTACGACGAAGGTTGTTCATAAATTTTCTCATCTTATTCGATCTTGACCAAGGCATTAATCGGAGGGGCCTTAAGTGCTAACCTTAGAGTAGTAGTAGGCAAACACGACCTTTGTGGGGCATTGTTGGGAGTGAAGTTCCTCCGTGGGATATCCCGATATAGAGTGGTAGACGAAGCTTGAGCTAATTGCTTCTTTAATGCGAGAAAGTCATTTGCCATCTTCTGGAATGTTGGATCTGATGAGGTGGCCTGAGAAGAAGTTGAAGCCTTTGATTTTGATGGCTCCCATCTTAACTCACCAGATATAAGTAGGTTTTCCTCTATCCGAATGGCCGCAGCTTGAGTGAGGACCAAGGTGGCGATTTGTTCTTACAAAAGTAAGAAACTTACTCTTGAACTCATGGCATTCACAAAGAAACACTTTTGATTCTCTGGTGTTGGAAACATGGCAGGCGACACACGGTTGATCAATGAATTGAAATGGGTGATAAAATCACGCATGGTTTCATTGGCCTCCTTCTTCAAGTGAGTGATCTTTGATAATAACACAAATACGTCTTCTGAAGGCTTATACCTGTCTTCAAATGAAATCCATAATGTGGCCCAACTGGTGATGGATCCGGCTGGTAAATGCTAGAACCACACTGATGCAGGCCCTTAAAAAGTCTTGAGAAAGAGACATAGACACATCCGCATGAGTCATGTCTAGAATACTACATCACATAATAAATGCAGCAATGTGTGCATCTGTACTTTGATTTCTACTCCCATTAAATTTTAAGAAATTCTTACAATTTCCATGAGGGATGGCATGAACTGGATGTGGTAGTGCTAGAGGGCCCATGACATTTCCCCTTGGTACTGCCATTTGAAACGTGGGGAAAAGAACATGAGTAGGGAGTCTGGTTCCACTTAGCAAAAGAGCACTGCAAATAAATATCGAAGCACCCTGTGAAATCTAGCTTCTTCGTGGAGGCAAGGCACTTCTTATTGATCGATCCACTGAATTTAGTGATTCAAATTGTGTCGAGTAATACTGAAATTGTGCCTTTGAAGTAGATTGAAGATTGGATCAAATTCTCCACAAGCTCTTCTACCACGAGTAAATTGTTCACCCGCCAACGTACGCATTTAGATCTGTAATAGTCAAGAGCAGATCTATAACAATATTTATGTTTGTACTTGCTGATTTTCTATTTTTCTGGCAAAAATCAGCAGCATGTACTTTTCTAATATTTAAATTTATCCTCTTTGATAACAACTAATTGTGGTTTTTGATAGAGATTAGCAAAGATAAAAAGGTGGATTAATTTAGAAAGCTGATTTTCGGATCTTTGAACTGAATTTTAAGGCTTTGAAAATATCAGAAAATGTCAGATTCTCAAATCTACGGAAATATACAAATTTTTGTAAAAACTCAGCGAACTAAAAGCTCCTATCTGGTCTAGATCTATGGATTTTCCTAAGGAAATTTTCAGTTTTGATCACTTCTGCAAAAATTTTAATTTTTAACAAAAGGTTAAAATTTACAAACTGGTAGTGATTTTTATAGTTTTTAATTTATTTCCTTAGTTCAATCCCCAACGGAGTCACCAAAAAATGTTGGTTTGAAAATCTTTGTTAGCTAGGAAAATCATGGGAAAATAGGCCAACAGTGTGCAAGGCATAGCCCCTCTTTGAGATAAGCAAAGCGAAACTGGTTTATTGCTATTCTATCAAGCAGGAATCTGTGCAAATCTACACTATTCTAACTTCAGGGGTTTGGGATCTCATCCCAGTAGAGGTAGTTCGAATGACGAATAGAAATGTAAGAGGGAAGGAATGGAGGAAGGATAGATCTGAAGGAAGAAAAGAAATGAATTCCAAAGACGGAAAGGTCAGAGGGTTTATACTTTGGGCTGGTAGTAAACAGAGCCAAACTTACTTGCATAAACAAACAAAGCAATATTGATGAACATATGACAATAAAAAGAATGAATCCAACATAATAGAAACACAGATCTAACTTAAGAAAGATCTGATGTAAATAACACATATATTGAGCACAAAGTCTTAACATATATATTAAAATCTCTTTTGTTACAAGAAGGCACAAAGTCTTTATTTCGTCACCTCTTTTTCATAAAAAATTTCCACCCCAAATACAACAAGTATTCCAATATTTATAGAAGAAGAGTAGAGAATAAGATGAAAGCAAAGCAATAACTACAAAATATCTTACAAGATATTTACAAAATACTAAAAAGTCAATCTTTGACTTTGGGGCAAGTTTTAGGATGACAACATCTCATGGTGCAACATGGATGATGTCATCACATGTGCCAACATGTTTTTTAAACATTTTACAAAAATGGAACATTTATCCTGGAGGAAGAAGCTACTCCTCATCATCTCTCGGCTCGAACTTAGTATCCGGCGGTGGTTCAGGGGAGTCGATATGACACTGCACCCGATACTCTGCAAACTTGCTGATTATTTTTGAAGTTGATACTGATTAGGACCTTTGAAATGGTCATGAATTACTTCACAAGTTTCTTTCTCATTTTTGAGCTTGTCAAGCAACTCAATGAACTCTTCGTTTGCATCGATCAAAGAGCTGATAAAGTCACAACATGCTAAGAGGTTGTTGATGGAATCTTGATCGAAAGTGACCTCTTGCACCAGAAATTGAGAGATAATAGCCTTGAAGCACTGGAATGTATCATCTACTTCTCTTAATTCATAGGATGCACTGAGCAGTCTAGGAGTCATCTTTGAAACTATTTTCTCCATGTTGTGTAGTGCTTCCAAGGCTTCTTCCTTGATTTTGTCGATTCTTTCCAGGATGAATTCCATTTGATCGACCCAGTAATCTAAAGTAGTGAGAGCTTTATAATGTGCCCAGTGATCGATAACGCTGACCTTTAATAGGTCGTCAGCTGAATAGTTGACCATTGTCTAGAATGTTCCTTGTTGTAACTTAGTGTTATCCAATTCCTCAGAAAGGGAGCCTACTACTACTTGTAGCTCTTTATTTTCTTGAGTTATATCTTGATGGAGAAATGTGAACCTACCAATTATCACCGATCATCTGGAGGATCTTCTCAATCTAGGATGACATAGCCATACCCTATTCAACAATCTTTATGTACTCATTTATTTTCTCTTGGTTGGGAGCCTGAACAAGTTCTGCAGTAGTTGCTGAAGAAGCTTTTCCCATTTTCTGCAAAGCTTGGAGGAGATGTCTATTATGTTCTTTGAGCACTCTTTTCTCCTCCTTTGCCTCTTGTAGCTTCTTGCAGAGGGCATCTATAGCTGACAAGGCTTCACCTTGCAGGCTTTCAGATGATGTCCCCATTGTGACTTGGGTCACTATGAAATCTGTGGGAGACAGATCTTCTTTCTTCTTAGTGGGATCTGGGTAAGCTATTTCCATGACCCTTTCACCTGAGGAGCTCTTAGAGAAGTGAGTTATCACTTTCTATTTCTTAGGTCCCTTTTTCGGAAGGACTGAGAAGTCCATAGCCGCAATGGGAACCTTTCTCTTGTGTTGGCTTGGTTGGTTGGAGATCCAACCAAGACTTATGGGATCGGGATTAGAAGAAGAAGAGGAAATGAGGGTGAAAGTGGGAGAAACTATAGTGGACTCGGGAAGAAAGTGGAAACACTTGGTGGTGGCATGGATAGAGAGTCCAATGCACTAGTGCTTACGGGACTCGAAGTCACTACAGGGGAAGAGAAGGACATGGAGATGGAAGGGATCTGTGACAGGATGGAGGAAATGCTAAAGGACAGATCCGTGAGAGAGGAGAAGATGGAAGAGGTGGGAGATGGAAGGGAGGAAGATGGAGGAGAAGACACAACCATAGGAGTGGTTTCTTGAGTGATAGGAGGAGGAGGAGGAGGAGGAGTAGAAGAGGGAATGGTGGGCACCTCCATAGTTGTAGCTATGACAACATCCTGAGTGGATGTGTCTATTGGAACACCAACCACTTCTTCTTTTCTTGGGGACACTAAGTCCACTATTTTTTCTGAAGCAGAAGGAGGGCTATCAAGAGATTTCTCTTGTTTGCTTGGATTTCTAACTTTATCCTTTCCTTTGCCCTTTGGCAAGTGATCTGGCCTTGGATTTGCACTTCCTAAGGGGTAAGTAGTGAAATCCACTCCAAGGTAGATGAGACCATTTCATTTGCACCAATGCTCGGTGCATTGCAACGTGGGTTGGACCCTTTCATCTATTGTCTTGGGCACCTTGGTCCTATCGATACTTGCAAATGACCAATCATCTCCATCTGTGTCAAGGTATACCTGATCAATTTCCTTATCAGTTTCTTGGAAATCTTTTAGGATGATGGCAACTCCATAGTGGACGATCTCTGCCAGAGCCAGCCAGGAGTGATCCTTTCATTTGATTTTAACTTTGTGATTCACATCTATCCTTATGTCCTCGATCTATGGGACATGGATTGGATCGATATTTTCCTTGGGGAGGCAACTCCAACATTCAAAGGTTGTCCTTTCTAGGAAATCATGCTTCAAGTTGAGAAATTCCAGCTATGCATACATTTCCCATGCTTTACCCAATGAGGTGCAGGTGTATCTGCCAACCATGAGGGGGAATGGAGTTCCTCTCTTCTTCCTTTTCATATGCTTCTCGTGATATGTAATCAGCTACATTGACAGCTCTAGGAGGATCAGCTTGGGCCTTGTGTACCTTGGTAACCTTGTTGGTTCTCCCAGAAAGTTGGCAGCCCTGAGATACGTGAAGGTGGGGAATTGGGTAAATAAATCCCCCATTTCTTGGTAGCAGCGATCACGCTTGTGCTGGTTCGACTGTGTCTCATGTTCGGCCTCAATAGGTAGATCACCTCATAGAAGAAGGCATCGTTGATCTTGTTGAACTAGGCGATACTGGCCTCGAGCCTTAGCTCTGGGTAGTACTCATATATTTTGACCTGGGGCCATGTTCCACTCTGAATTAGTCCTGGGAACTCTCTCTCTAATGCAGCTGCATATACCACATAGGAGTTCATGTAGAACTTCCCAGTTGTGAAACTTGGTAGAGCTTCTGTGAGATAGTATCACTTATGATCTCCCCCACCGAAGTGTTGATTGGGAGCATTCTTACTCATATTTTCTAGATATTTGAGCATCCATTTGTGAAAGTAGTGGGAATCAGGAAGCCCAAATACTCTACTGAGGAAGGTGATGGTATCACTTAGCTCCTCGTTGAAGTCATTGCAATGGATGGTCTGGGCCATCTGCTCACCACCTTCTTATTTTTTAGGTAGACTTCGTTCATCATGTGTATACACTTGTCTTCATTGTTGGTCCATGTCTTTAAGAATTCTTCAATGCTTACTGCCACATACTAGCTATGGTGAGGAATGCCCAACATGATTTCAAAGTGGTGGGTAGTGAGGTTGATGATCACCTTCCTCTCCTTATCTTCGACACATCTTGTGTCTTTGTTGTAATAACAAGCCACCAACATGATGAACTCATTGTTCATTGCACTTATTGGGAGTCCTGCTGTAAAGTGTGGCCCCCTGCCTACTAGTTTGTCCATCCATGGGCCACCGGTAACCTTTTTGGTTCTCTCCCAGAAGTCATCCATATCTATGTGTCTTAACTCGGAGTCTCTGATGTCAAGACTGCACTCTACAAGTGAGTGGAGCATCCTGACTCTCTTATATTTGTATTTCATTTCCTGCTCTGTAAACTTAGACTTGGCTTTACCTTTAGTTGGCTTCCTGCTCAATGAAGACATGGGTGAGCTCAAGGATGGATGTTGTTATGCAAGAAGAATCAAAGAATTCCAACACAGGAGAGCCATGTCAAATATCATATTACCCATAGTAAAAGCTTGCAAAATGAAAAATGAGCAACTTGTAAACCTTGGCACACAAGGCACATGTTCACTGCAGGCTATAGGGGTTTCAAAAAGTAAGGTACACTTGGGAAGGTGTCAACATGTAGATATTGGCTTAAAATGGGGTGCGGGGCACAAATTAGCAACACGCAACATGTAATGTTGGTGTTGAGGAAGTTGCGCCAGTGCTTAGAAAAAATGTTTTGGTGGGGCGTAGAAAATTTTTGTGTTACATGCCTTCGAGGTGTGCCTAGGCACAGGTGTGGAAGATGCTGCAAAGTGGTTTGGCATGCCAAAGGGTTTTCTTGCACAACTTATTTTTGGATTACACAATAGTTAATGTTGGTGTTGTGGTATTTTCCCCAATGCCTACACCTTTTAGGAATTTGCTAAGTGTTATTTTCGCTGCGCAGGAAGGGTTTATGCTACATGGGTTTGTATTACGGTATGGCGTGACTGTGTTGGATGCAACACGAATGTAAACAACGCCAAAGGAAAACAATTGACTTCTTTTAGCTAATTTCTTGATTTTTATTTCTCTCCTTTTTAGGCATTGGATTTGATGGTAAGGAGGAAAATTTAGGCAAGGCAGCAAGCAAAGGATAAATGGGCTTTGGTTCTTTCAGGGGAAAAGCCTTCCAGATTTGTAGATCTAGAAGGAGAGGGAAGAGGGGTTTTCCAGCTGGCTATTTGGTTGATTATGTTAAGATTCTCTTTTAGATTTAATCACTTTAACCTACAAACCCTAATCACCTAACACAAAAACCACAAAAACAACAACAAGGATGACATAAACCACTTACCATGATATATATAACAATGAAGGAATGACGTGGGATCCAAAAGCATGAGAAACAAAACATGAGGCTGACAAAGATAGCTGATAGGCACAGAGGAAATACTTTTCACAATTTTCAATTCATGAAAATGACAGGTTTGTGCCTATATATAGAAAAACTGGCATTTATTGCGCCACCAACCTCCTTTGGCATAGTTGGTGAAGTGTCGACATGGGAGAAATCATGCCTTGGTGCGGATAAGAGGGTGTCGACACCATGTTTTCAAGTGAACCTATGGTGCACTTAAGGAAGTGTCAACATGATTGTGGGTACTGTTGAGGTGCACTTTTAATGGGTGAAACATTTAGAGTGTTGACACTCTAAAGTCTACGCCAAAGGCAAAAAAAGGGGCACAATTTTGGCAGTGTTGACACAATATTTTTTTGGATGTTGTCAAACATCCCTAGGGTCAAACAAAATTTTTGGTATGGTTACCTACAAAATTGGCCTTGTCAATTTTTCGGGATAACAAAAGGTAGCCTACTACTTAAGAGACAAGAACCCTACCGATCTAAGTAAATCTTACACCATGGAACTTGAAATTGAAAAAATATCAAAGAAATTGGGAAACCTCTCAAGAGAGATGGTGTAAAGTTGATAAACCCGAAAAACCTCAAGCTAGCAAGGGTGCTTATTTGGAGGGTATTGTGAAGACTTTGGCAAGGGTTGTCAAAGAGATATCCTACAAGTTGGAAAGAGTTGAGAAGGGAATTGGGAAGACTTCACGGGGGGTCACCCAAGAGCAAAAACCATGACAAATTTTCCAATCATCCTAGGGGTGATCAGATATCTGATGATAGAGGGAAAGGACCCATGGGGTATGCAAATATACATCCTCAAGTATGTGAAGGAAGAGTGTTACCTGATCCCCTAACTGCTAGGGTTGCTACTATTGAGGAAGTTACTTATATTGATTGGTGTGATAGGTGTTTTCTACCCCATCCTCCATGTGAAGTGGACCAGCAAGATGGTGAAGCTAATAATGATGATGGTGCGATGATGATGATATCTGTATGGTGGGTTGTTCTTCAAGCTCACAAGGAGGAGCAACATCTACTGAAGTGATAAGTGCTAGGACAGCTACAACCTTTTGGGATTGCATCAAATGGGTACAAGTCTTTCTTCCCCCTCATAATTTTGAAGTTGATGTAGTGCAAGCTTTTTAAATTCCTAACAATGACTTTGAATACTTAAGAGCTTTGATAATTAAGAAGTATGATGGTGGTATCCCTTCGGAGGAAGATAGATAATTGTTGATGAATGTTGTTGTAACTCAAGAGAAAGACTATAACACTAGAAGGAAAGTTGTTAAGGGAGTTGGACCTCAAGCCAAACCTAAAACACCCTTACTCCCAAGCATTTCCAAAGAATCTTCTAGGAGAGAAGAACCTACCAAAAGCTCTACTTGTCCCAAGAAAAAATTATAATCCTCCTCATGCCCAAGGTGCCAAGAATCCCTTGCCATCTAATGAATCTTCTTGTCTCCTTTCCAATGTTGCTTTACCAAAGAGTGTTCCATATGACATAGCCCAAGTATTGATCCAAATCAAAGTGAGTGTTCCAATCATTGAGTTGCTTAGGATTCCTGAGAAAAAGAAGAGAGCATTTGAGTACTTGGGATTGAAGGAGGAGAAGAATACTCCAGGAAGAAATGTAAATGTTATTAAAACTCCTCCTTAGATCATTTCTAACCTTGAAACACCACCAGCAGTAGATGATTTTGGAGAAACACTTGAGGTGTATTTGGGGACATCCTTGGTTGATTCCCAATTGAATTTTGATCCATTCTTCACAACTCGATCATAAAGGATAGGGTACTTCACAATTGTATGTTTGATTCGGTGCATCATGTAATGTTATGCCTCTAGAAGTCATGAATGAGTTGGATATCAAAGTGACAACAACATATGTAAAGTATACTACCATGGCCTCAAAATAAGTGCCGGTAGTTGGTTGTGTGAAGGGTTTGGTGGTGAAGCTTACATCTTATCTCGGGAGGAATTTAAAATTGGATGTTGTGATTATTGATTGCCCTGTCAAAAAAGTGGGTTGTAAGTGTTGGAGGGAGTGTCTAAATGGATATGTATTTTCCACCATTCTCACCTTTGAGGGAAACCTTGTCAAGCTCTATGGAGAGAAGAAAATGTTGCATCTAATTAAGGATCCAAACAATGCTTCCTATAAGGTGTTGTTTATTGATGTTGATGCTTATCATTTTATTAGGTTTGCTAATGACAAAGAACACAAGATGGATCAGTCAAAGTGCCTTGATTAGGTAAGTTCTCCTTGGACCTTGCTATTTGATGGAGCTTGCTCCAAATTTGGAAATGGTGCTAGAGTATGAAGCCTTGTTGTTGGGTCTGAGAATTACATGGAAGTATGGTGTCAAAGACATGATTGCAAAAGGAGATTCAGAGCTAGTTGTCAAACAAATAAGAAAACTATATGCTACAAAAAATCAACGGATGAAACAATATAAGCATGTAGTTTGGGATCTAATTGAGATGTTTGATTCTTTCAATATTATGCATCATGATAGAAGTTTGAATGCTGCTGCTAACAAGTTGGTAGTGTTGGGGTCAAGATTTGGAGATTTCACCATTTCACCTTATTGTGAGTACAATGTTGAAGTGTTTGTTATCACCAAATCACAACACCCCTGAGTGTCTGCAACTCGATGGGTTGAGACTCTCAGTGTGATTGCATAACATGGAGCTTTTCCCAAGTGTGGGACCTTGCGAAATTGGAAAAGCTCTCCAGATGAAGGCCGGTTCCTATTCCTCTATTCAGATGCACACGAAAAGAAATGCAGAGGGTTTACTCAAAATCTAATCTAACTTGCCAAGGAGACAGGGTAAGAAGATGCATAAAAATAAACCTAAACTAACAAAGGTGATGCACTGAGGAATGAAGAACACCTATCTTGCCAATAAACACAAACCATTAAAATGTGATGCAAGATCATGCACAGATAACAAAATTTGTAGTGAAAGATCAGGAGGATGCAAATGAACACAGAGAGGGTTGAGAATCATCCACAGACATGCATTACTTGCTCCAAAGATTGATACAATACACTACAAAAATTCCAAGAGGCAAAGTTGCATTACAGTTTTAAATGGGAGGTTTGAACTCCACAAATTCACCTGCCAAAGAGAAGAAGGGAGGGGCAAAACAAGAATGTCGACCTTTAGAAAGAAGCCCCTCCTTACAATTTATAGGAAGAATGAGAGAGGGAAGAGAGAGGAAATCCAAATCTACCCCAACCACCTCTAGGTTTCATTTAATTCATCTCATTATGGTGGTAGGTGAGAACCCTAGCAAACTTAAAAGTGGCGAACTGTATTTTGCATTAAAACTGGTTGTTGAAACGTCATTTCTGGCCATTACCACGTGCTAGAGGCATTTTTCAATTTTATCTCTCCAAACTGAACCAAAATGCAAGATTGACCCTGGAATCATGTAGAGAATTTCACCATCTTTCCATTGATATAAAGAACGTGGAAATCCAAGCTCTGGATCGAAAGATATGGCGATCTGAAAATTTAGGGCAAAAACAGGCCAAAATCGGATCGGTGGGCAAAATTTTGAAATTTTGACCCATTTTGGTCTTTGGAAATTTTTTTGAATTTTCCCCATGCTCTACCACCCAAGTGCCACGTGGCATGATTTCATTGGACGTGGGCCCTTCCTGACCATTTCCCTTTGTTTTTGCCTTTGGAAAAATTTTCAAAATTTTCCCGTCGGGCCGATGAGGTGAAGACACGTGGCGGGCGCTGATTAGACGCGGGCCTGTCTTTCCTAAATTTTCCATGGTCGCTTCGACATTTTGACTTGGACACGTGTCAAAACCCCATTAGATGTGGGTTTGACCCTCCAAAATTTCCTTGCAGGATTTTCCAATTTCTGGTGCCACCTGGACACGTGGCGAGATTCTATTGGCTCGCAATAAGGGGGGCGGGCTAAAACACTCCTTTTGGATTTTTGGTGAAACACTTAGCCAAATTTCCAAATTTTTTTCCCCTTCTGACATGTGGCATGTTCTGATTCATCCGGGCCTCCTTGTCTCTTTTGCGGCCTTTTCACCTTTTCGCGTCTCACGCGTCCCTCGCGTACTTTTGTCCCAACTGTCCCAGATAAAAATCTCCTGCTTTGGCTGATTCAGGCTTCCTTGTCCCTTATCTCAGCTTTTTCACCTTTTCGCGTCCCACGCGTCCCTCGCGTAATTTTGTTCCGGCTGTCCCAAACCGCACGAAACAAAAGACTTAGACGATTTTTTACGCTTTCGGCCGATTCGGCACCGTGTCCCTCGCGTCCGACGTCCCAACTATCCGTGGGTGCCCGGGACAAAAACTTCGACTTAGCTGATTTTCTTGCTTTTTCGGCCCCAAGCTTGGTACGACGAACCTCAATACGAACCGAAATGCTTTAAAACAGTCCTGCAACCTTATTTTTGCATTTTTCCATTTTCTCTAACTCGTTGGGATTTCTTCTTGGATGGGAGAGTTAGAGAGAAGCCGAGGGACCCCAAAAAACATGATTTTTTTACCTTGAATCAATCTACTTGCTCGGGACTGAATAATTTGATGCATGTTATCAAAATTACCTTGAGGGGTGAATTTTGGATAACGGTGTTAACTAGGTCATTGTCACGACAACATCAAACATAGGAGAGTGTTTAATAATGATGCTCAAGTGCAAAGGTTCTTACAAAATCAAGGTGAGTTTGTAGATCAGAATATTGATTTAGAACCAATGGTATGTGTGGTGAAGGAAGAGAGACTTTTTTGGAAAATATATTATCAATTGAAAACTAATACCATTCCTAGATGTCTTAGTGCACTTGAGTCCAATTTTGACAAGGCTTATTGCATCATGAATAGAAATATGTCTACCTCAAGGGATGTGGAATAGCATGACTTGGGAAATAATGATAAATCAAGAAAAGTTTGGTTGGGAAGCATTTTAAACAAAGAGGAAAAACAGTCCTATGTTCAACTATTGAAGAAATATCAGGACTGTCTTGCTCGGTCTTATTCAAAGCTGAAAGCATATAGAGAAGACTTATTTCAACATGAGATCCCTCTTGAGAAAGGTGCCAAACCATTCAGATAGAAGAAAAGGCCAATTAATCCACTCCTCTCCATGAAAATGCAAGATGAATTGAAGAAAATGAAGGAGGGAGGGATCATTCAGCCCACAAGGTATTCATCTTGGGTTGCAAACCTTGTGCCAATAAGAAAGAAGAATGGAGATATCAAAATTTTTGTAGACTTTATAAATTTGAATAGAGCTTCATTGAAAGACAATTATCCTTTGCCAAACATGGAGAACATGTTGCAGTTAGTGACTAGATCTGAATTGTTGTCCACCTTGGATGGTTTCTCTGGCTACAATCAAGTTGTTGTCAAAGAGTTAGAAACATTTAAAACTGCCTTTACCACTCCTTGGGGAACATATGTTTATGTGAGAATGCCTTTTGGTCTCATGAATGTTGGGGCTACCTTCCAAAGGGAAATGGATGTTTCTTTTTCTAGTTACATAAATGACTTCATTGTAGTTTATCAAGATGATGTGATTGTGTTTTCAAGGAGCAGAGAAGATCACTTGCAGCACTTGGAAAGAATGTTGATCAGATGTAGAGAGTTTGGAATCTCTCTCAATCTAAAGAAGTGTCACTTTGGAGTGTAAAAGGCCAATCTGCTTGGTCATATTGTTTCAAAGGCTGGTGTCATGATTGACCCTGAGAGAGTATAAGCAATCAACAAGGTTCCAATTCCAAAAACAAAGAAGGGTATCCAATCTTTCTTTGGGAAAATCAATTTCATTAGAAGGTTTGTGTCCAATTTTTCTGAATTGACTCTGCCTATCACATGCATGTTAAAGAAAGATCAAGTTATCAAGTGGGAGGAGGCTACTATTTAGGCTTTTGAAGGAATCAAAGAAGCACTTAAACATGCACCTGTCTTGGCAGCCCCAAATTACAAAAATCCTTTCCAAATCTTCTCCTTTGCTTCTAAAAATACTATTGCATATATTTTCTCCAAAAGGATGAAGATGGGGTTGAGAGGCCTATTGCCTTCTTTAGCAAGGATTTACAAGTTGTTGAGTTAAAGTACAAAATCATGGAAAAACAAGCATTTCCTTGGTGAAAGAAACAAAGGTTTTCAGGCCTTATATCTTAAGTTCAAAAGTTGTTGCTTATGTTCCCCACACCATGGTAAAATAAATCTTATCAGAGATGGAGATCTCAAGTAAAATATGTAGATGGGTGAACAAACTGTAGGAGTATGACATGGACATTCAGACCACAAAGTTGGTAAGAGGTTTGGGTCTTGCTAAGCTCATGGATGAGAGCAACTTGTAGACTATGGAAGTGAATGAGGTAGAGGAAGAAAGGGTAGATGTTCTTGAGAAATTGGTAAGTTCTGAGTGGTACAAGGATATAATATTTTACCTCAGACACCTATGCTACCCTGATCATTTAAATAAAAATCAGAAAAGAGCCCTCAAGCTGGCTTCTCAAAAATACATCATCACTGACTTTGGGCTGGCTTGGAAGAACCTGAAGGTGTCCTCTTGAAATGTGTAACTAAAGATGAAGCTCCCAAAGTAGTTGCTGATTTCCATGGGGGAGTTTGTGGAGGACACTTTGCTGGAAGGGTTACAACACAAAAGGTTTTGAGAGCTGGTTATTGGTGGCCTACTCTCTTTAAAGATGCAACCATGCTAATTAGAAAATGTGAAAGCTGCTAGCATTTCTCTGGAAGAATGAAAGCTTCAAGCTCCCTTCCTTTGCAGCCTGTATCAATTGAAACTCCTTTCAAACAATGAGGGATGGACTTCATTGGTGAGATCTTATACCCTTCCCAGGTCTTTGGACATAAATGGATCCCTTGTAGCCACGAGTTACTTCACCAAGTGAGTAGAAGCAATACCTACCAAAGAAAGTAACACACCAAGTTGATATGGATTTCTTGTTGAATAATATCATATGCAGATTTGGTGCACCAGTCAAGATTATGGCTGATAATGCCATGTGTTTTAGAGCTAAACCTTTGATGGCGATGTGCAAGGAGTATGGAACCAATTTGACTTATTCTTCAAACTATAACCCCCAAGGGAATGGTCAATGAGTCCAACAATAAGAACTTATTGAAGATAATTAGGAGGACCTTGGAGTTGAACAAGAGAAAATGGGGTGAACAACTGAAATTTGTAGTTTGGGCTGATAGAATCATTTCCAAGAGAGCTACTGGTAAGAGCCAATTTGAGTTGGTGTATGGAACTCAAGCTCTACTTCCCTTACATCTACAATTATCTTCATTTTAGTTTGTGCAACAACTTGAAGATCAGGAGGTCAGCCCATATGAAGCAAGGATTAATCAGATTGTGGAGCTAGATGAAGAGAGAAGAGCATCCCACTAAAGGCATGTTAGATTTAGAGAGAAATTGAAGAGGTTGTTTGACAAGAAGGTTACTCCTAGGGCCTTTAATATTGGAGATCTGGTTTTACTGTGGGATAGCAGAAATGAAGATAAGGGAAAACATGGAAAATTTGATGCATTGTGGATGGCCCTTACTCCATTGATATACGAATTGGTGAGAATACCTTTTTCTCAAGGAATTAGATGGGGAATTTCTTGAACTACCTATTAATGGTAGGCATCTGAAGCATTTCTTGGATTAATCCCTAAATTTGAGGTATGCACCAACTTGTACAATGTATAGTGTCTAGTTTTTGCTTTGTTTTTGGTGTTTTGGTGGTTTTTGGTTTTCCTAGGTGTGTGGTAGCCATTTTTGGTCGGTTTCTCGGTTGGCTTTTGGTGGCTTTATCTCGTGACTCCATTTTTCCAATGGATTATTTTGGAACTTGGTCTACGTTGTTCTTGTGGCACTCACTGGGAGTTCCCTTCCCGAGTAGGAGCTGATGTTGGTGCCCATTTTGATCCTCTGTTATATTTCCATTTTCTCCCTTTGGTTAACTTGCTCTAAAATGTTTTTTCTTCAAATTTTGTGGTCTCGTAAACTTTCCCTCCCAGTTGGGTGCTTTGAAAGGATCATAAACTTATTATTTTTCCCCAACTTGAAAGAAAAATACATGCATGCCCTGCTATGTGCCCTAATTTTCTAAATCCACGGGCCTCTGCTTTTTTCCATCTTTCCCACCTTTGGAATTGAAGTTGTTCGTTTCATGCATATTTTCCTCAAAAATCTATCCCCGTGGTTGAAAATTGCCTAGAATCACTTCCCAATTATTTTTGACCAAAAAATCCTTCACCCATGAAGAAAGAATCAAATTCGGGCATCCTTGGCAAATTCTGTGTTTTTTTGATGGTCATACGGGTGTCATCTGCCCATCAAAATTAATCCCAAACATCCCCTCATACGTGGCCGTTTGTCATTGGTCAAGATTCGGTGGGTTTCTTAGAAGACTTAACATTTTTTTGGTTTTGGAAAAATTTGCAAATTTTTCCTGCAGCTCCGTAGGTCCTAGAGGAGGGACACGTGTCACATGCAGAATGAAGGTGGATGGGTGGGGGACTTAGAAGTTTTTTCCTTTTTGGTGAAAAGGGAGAAAGGTTGAGAAAGGGTCATGGGTCTGTAGTGGAGTGAAGGGAGACATGTGGTAGGTTCAGAGCGTAGAGCGGGTCGACGGGCCATCGGAGGAAAAAGGGAAGTTTTCCCTTTTAGCAAAAATGAGTTAGAGCAAAAAAATTCAGCCATGGGTCCAAAGCGAAATCATGGGGAGACACATGGTGGATGTAGAAGGAAGTACAAGCCACTTTGGAGGAAAAGGAAAATTTTCTTCCTTTTGACAAAATGACTTAGTGAAAAATTTGAGGCATGGCTCTTTGTGGACGAAGTAGAAGGGGACATGTGGCAGGGAAGAAATTAGAGGCGTGGGCCCGCGGAGGAAAAGTGAGAAATTTTCCCTTGGTGAAAAAGGGTGTTAAAATGTGATTTGAGCCCGCAGATCCTCAGCGATAGAGAAGGTGACATGTGTCAAGGATAGAGGCGGAGGTGTGGGCCCATGGGGAAAAAAGTGAAAAATTTCCAAAATTCCAAAAAGTGTGGAAATGTGCAGAATTGAACATGCAACTTCAATGTGACCCACCATATGCCATGTGTTGGCACCAAATTTTAGGGTAGAGTGGTGGAGAAAAAATTAAAATTTTTTACATTTTTCCAAAGATGTTAAAAATTCAAAAAATGATCCCAAATCCATTCCTAATCATATTTGACACGTGGAGGGCTTATATTGAAGGAAAAAGCGCAAATCAATGGCAACTATGCATTTTTCATTTTGGCTGCCATTTTTGCTCCAGGAAGTGTGGAAATGTGAATTTTGCATCAGTTTTCATCAAATTTTTAGAAAATTCATGTCATTTGTGCCTGCAAGGACCAATGCAAGTGGTTTTAGGGATCAATTTGTAGATTTGAGGTGTTTTTGAAATAATTTTTGCCCCAACCCATCCAAAATGTGAAATATCAAATCAAGAAGTTGTAGAATCAAATTTTGGAGGGATAGGGATGAAATAATGAGAGGAAGGGGGTCTGCATGCTTTGAGGATAAAAGACTTGCCTCCATAATGGATAATGACGAAGGATTTGTAATGATTCACCTTTATTGAAACACCTGGCAATTTTTGTTGCAAATATGTTAAACGTCCCTATTTGTGAATCATGTTGGAATTTTGTAACAAGCTTGACACTGGGCATATTATTTTCTTGGGAAAGAAGGATAAAATTTAATAGAATGTTATATAATGCATGTTTTTGACATGTAAAAGGTCGAGAGAAACTTAGAATTTCACAAAAAAATGGGAAGAAGCCTATTCTCGAGAAACTTCCGAGAACCATTTCTAATTCCTTTTTGCATCAAATTTGTATCATGTTCGGTTGGTTTCAGTTGTAAAGCCATAAAAAGCTTTGAGATTAATCTTATAAGATTCCCTACTGAGATTGGTCATTCTAGATTATTTTGTGTTGTCTCTTGGCAAAAGTTGCATGCACTTATGTTTCAGAATGTTTTCAATTTGTGTTTCTTGCTCTGTTGCAGTCTTGTGTCTAAAATATCTCTTGATCATACATGGTCTCATTTCTTGTTGATAGTTTAGTGGCATTTGTAATCTCACATTTAGAAGAGCTTTTTTTTGATAAAGAGATAAACAAATTTAAAATCAGTTTACCTTCGTTGAATTTAGAGATTGTTTGTAAACCTTTCGGTGCACCTTAGGTAATGATAAAATAGAGATTTTGGATGCTTTGTTGGTTCATCGCTTCAAGATTTTGTGGCAGGTTGTCAAATATTGTGTGGAAGAGTGTAGATCTAGGCCTCCATTTGGTGCACATATCCTAGTTGAAGGAGTACCTTAACCCTTTTGAAGCATTTTGTTGTTTAGGTCTTACAAATTTCTTGCAAAGGTCCTAAAATAATTTGGAAAATTCTAGTTAGTCTTGTCTAAAATCTCCCACCAAAAATTCATTCAGAATAATTAATCCTACCCATACTACCCCTGCATTGTATTGTGTGTCAACAAAAGAATTTGATCCATTTACAAAAATTCACAAAGCAAATTAGTATCATACAAGTTCTTGATAACCCTTGCCTTGCTTTGAAAATATCTCCATAATCTGGGAGTGACATGACTTGAGAAAGTCGATTTGGAGTGTTGATCATGTTTTTCAAGGCCCTTTACATACTATTTGCAAAAATTAAGGGATATCTTCATCTCCTTCACCATCGAGGGTTACAAAATAGGTCCTCTTACCTTGGTTGAAAGGCACAAGCTCTACAACAGTTAGGACAAGATCAAGTCCTATTTGAGTGTTATCCATCTCTCCACAAATACAAGTGCTAGTTAGATCACATCCCAGCTACAAAATGACACACATCATGATCTATCGACTTCAAATTTCATGCCATATTTATGATGCTATTCAATGAAAAGGAGAACAAATTTGGGTACTAACAACCTCAACCTTGTTAGGATAAACCTATCAACATTAGATAATGTAGAGTTTGCATGCTCTTAAACTTTCGGTACCGTGTTGTAGTTTATATGTGTACGTGCATTTGAATGTTACTACCTTTCCCCTATTCCATTACTTGGATTACCTAATTGGACCTTTACCTCATTACCCCCATTGTCCACCTTCCTCTTCATCACATTCACCTTTTATCAAACCACTCACCGATTCTATCTTCTGCCACATCGGTTCCTAGTTTGAGGGGGATCACCTTCACCCACACATGGGGCAACCACATATTATTTTTTTCAACATCGCTTACCAATACAAGCTATGTAACAAATAGGGGAAAAATTTAGACACCAAAATTTTTTCACACTCCCCTTGGTCCCTTGTCAAGTAACTGGCTCAAGCATACTCATCTAACCATGGCCCCCTCCATCCACATTAATATTAATTTAATTAAATTAATACCCATCCTCTCAATATTCATTACTTAATTATTTTAATTAAGCTAATTTCTACCTCAACCAGCCACCTCACCTTAGACCTATTCTTGGCATGTTTTTATAACTAACAATAAGTAAGCCTTACTTGCCTTAATGAGCTAAGATTTGGTCTAACCCTAAAATCAATCCCTAAAATCTCTCTAACCACATTCTTGCTCATTAAAAGGGAATTTTTCGTTCTAATCCACGAGAATAAACTAACTGGGCCCAAGAAATTAGAAAGATCTACCCATTTTAGTAAACCTAGGGAATCCCACCTTAACCGATGCTAGTCACTCCTAAACCGACTCCGGTCAACCCAGTGTCGTCGATTACCATTTATTCACCCAAATAACCTTGTTTTTGGGTTGGCACATTCTGAGAGCAAGGAAGGAGATCAAATCTGCATGTAAGTGAAACACGCATCCTTTTACGCATCCATACATCTAGAGCCATCACCAGGATAAATCATAGAGCCATTGTGATGTAGCTTAGAATTTTCTAGATAACACCCTAGTCACACTAGCACATCACTCGGCCTAGGACCGAGTGCTCACTGAAGCACACAAAGGTACTAGGTCCCTCTTTAGGGTTGCTGTAACAGGATGTTAACATGATGAAGGAAGAAACATATAGATTCATAACTAATCCATCATTCTATAATGCATGCTACCCTTAGATCTATGAAAGAACAAGCTTAAACAGTAATCATGATTAAATTAATAACATGCACTACTCAATTACACACGAATGACACTTAGAGATTCAGCCAATATCTTCCATCTATTAATAAATACGAAGCTCTTTACGGTATTGTCAATCTATACCAAGGCACGTATGGAACTGATATAATGATTCAGTCATATGTGTATATTCTCTATTACACATACATACATCTCCTCTCTCTCTAATATATACCTAACATCATATATATAGGGTGGGGACTTTCCCTTCACTACTTATCTATTCCGAAATGGATGCACGCTGCGATAGCCACGCATGCCGTTTACAATCATAGCCACACATGCAAGTGTGCTATCTATAGTCCTCTTACATTTAACTGAAGTGTCAATTCTATTCTTATCTCATCTCTATGCATAAACGCTTCGATCCACTTCTCCAAAGATAGAAAATGCATGACACACACATCTCTGCATCATTGGTGTGTTCCACATGCCATCTTCTAAAAATAGGTCTTTAAGCTCAAAATCGGCTAAGTCTTGAAATCTGAACTTTCCTTCTACGTGTGGGTCCTTCTTGTCCTTTTACGCCCTTGGTTCTGGGCCTTCTATCCCATGTGGACTCCTTGTGTGATCTTTGACAGGTATTCTTTGATCAACATTACCCAACACTAATCTCATTATTGTCTCCGACAATGGGTATCTCCAAAAATTGAAGGAAAGAATAGAAGAATGGAAGAATAAGAATGAAAGAATGTATATAAATAAAGAATTTCTATGAGGTTATTAGGCAACCTCTCTGTATAAGTTTTTCAAGTATCAAATCTGGATACTCCTTTATTTCAGCCTCAATACCGCCATTCGGTGAGTGCTTGCTCTATTTTTTCTAGGATGTCCACAATAATGGATTCCAACTCATCCCTTGCAATTTCTCATTTCTCATTTTTTAGAACCAACACAACTTGGAAATTGATGTCATTTTAGCTTCTAAAAGGTCCATCTTCTACGTAATTAGATTTCCAAGCTCTTCTAACTAAGTCTTGTGTGGTTCTTGTGTTGTTTCTCTGGGCCTTGCACTTCTATTTAACCATTGACAATATTTCTTTCAGCCCAATGTCTCATCTTTCATTTATTTCTGGAACTCATTGTTCTCTTGAGGGTCTTGATGTTGATAAGCACCTCTGGAGATGTGCATACATTTAAAGCATGGTCTTCTTTCTTCAATACTTCCTGTAATGCTTGCAACAACCCTTCATAAGATGCTATTTTTATCATCACTAATGCTTTCCCTGTTTGGCATCTTGTTCCGAGCTTTCTAGTGCCTACATGCAAATATCTTCATCTTCAAGTACCAAGTCCACTAACTTTCCCACATAGTGTATCATTGAAGGAAATGTCTATGGTACCTTGGCCTCTAAGTGTGGCTTTGCTGCTCGATTAATTTGTACCCAATCTCCTCTGTGATGCTTATAAACAACTCATTCTTCTTCTACGTGAAGTCACTCTCCTGTGTTATGTGAGCTATCTCTACATCCTTTTCCTTCAACTCCTCATGTAACACTCTGATCATGTCACTTTGTCCATGTTTCTTCTAGCCATCTCAGTAGAAAATTTCACCAATGCATTCCTTGACTGCTCATCTAACATGACAATAGGCTTTACCGTCATGTGTCTAGCTTGAGGTACCTTCTTCAGTCATCTCAAAATGCATGAATCTTCACACACATCAAAGTCAGGCTCATCAATGTGGGTGTGCATTGACAATAATAGTTACTTTTGAGTGTGCATAGTCATTTATATCCTCATCTATTAACTCCTAGCCAAATAAATCCTTCTACACTACTATCGTGCTCTGGAAGGCAGACATAGATAATTTTTTTGCATCCTCTGCATACCCCATGGCTAGTGGAATGTTCTCTCCACTTATTCTTCTAGACATTTGATGCTTAGGAAATTTATCCTCTAAATTTGGGACCTCTGTCTCCATGTCCCGAACATTCTCTGCAAGTTGTCTCCTCGGTCTTTTCTCATCCTCTTCTTTTCCCTTTGATTCTTCACCCTGTTCTTACGTGTTCTCTCTGAATTATAGGAGAATTAGGTGCACTTTCCTCTAACTCTTCCACCTCATTCAACTTCAGTTTCCTCCTTCTCTGTGTGGTCGCCTCCTTTTATGGAGAGAGTCTGGGTGATTTGCACATAGTGGTTGGAGTAGCACCTTGGGTCCTTGTTCTCCTAAATACCCTTTTAAACTTGTGCTCCCCTTGGACTGCATTCAAGTCCTCATCATCCCCCTCTTGTGGCTGAGGTGGTGTAACGATGCACTCAACTTCACCCTTATTTGTAGGATGTCTCCTACCCCTATGCTCCAAACCACCACTATCTTTACACTCCTCCTCCTCATCCTACACTTCAATTGGCTCTGTGGGCTTAGGCACTGGGATGTTCTCCATTGTATGCTTTCCCTTTGGTGGTGTTGGAAGTGTGAACTCACCTTCCACATATTTGTTATTCTCCATCTTTGGCTTTAGCTAGAGATACACCAATGTTGCCCCCACATCTGCTACAACCAAGCTTATTGGCTTGATATTTAGTACTTCTGAAATGATCCCTCTCGTATAAGCACTTCTGCCAGGATACACATACTTCTTCCTCAATGTATGGTAGTCGCAGTCTACCTTATATGTATTTAAAACTAGTCATCGCGTGTCTATAAATCTATGAACAAATGCTTGGAAATACCTTGCACGGTGAATGCGTAAGGAAATTTACACCAAGGCCTCAGACTCCATCTTTCATTGGGAAACACGTGATGCGAAATGCTGATATACAACAAAATGAACTTATTTCCTTACCACTTCTAGTAGGTCCTTTGGGATGTGCCACTCTTCCCTAAATGCCATGTGGAGCCTATCATACCACTTCTCCACCCTTTTCTTTATGTCATATGTCATGGCCCCCTTACATAGGTACTTGTTGAATCTTTTAGCTGGGGACTTGTTCTCCATGGGGTATTCCCATACTTTCTCCTTAGGTCCGTTTGGTACTCCAATCTCCACGAATACAAGTGATAGTAGAACAACCCCAAAGTTGATCTTCCCTCTTGTGTGCACTTCTTTGACTATTTTCTCTACAATATAGCTTGCAATGTTGTAGATTGTCCCTTCTAACATCTTACGTGCCACATGTAACCACATAGTATTTACCTATGACCACCACTCTTGATCATTCAACTTGGTAACAAGGTGGGTTGCAGCTTGTACAACTAGACAATTCTTCAATTTTTCTATGTCCATTCGCATGAGACCCTTGAGTACACCCTAACTCTGTTTGGTCTTTATAATCATGGATTTATGTATGAGATCACCTTTTATGTCTTCTCTCATGGTCTTGGACACAGAATCGATGAGACAAGTGCAAATGAGATTCTAACTCTATGTCTGCCAAAGTAGAAGAAGTCTTCGTGCACCCTACTCATGAGCCACTGATAAAAGGGATCATACTTCCCAAAATATGGAAGCTCATACAACTGGTAGACCCTAATTCTCTTTAAAATATTCTCACCCACATCATCATATATTGGCATGTCATCCCGTGCACTTGTTTTCTCTATCGGTGAGCAAGGAATCAAGCTCCTTTTAGTTCTCCAAAGTCCTATGATTGTATTCACTTACTTTGCTCTTTCGATGGGCGAATCCCATTATTTCTGATGATGACTCCTTCTAGATATTGTATTTCTAAAAATGGCTTTTGGGTGCCATATATTCCTCCTCAATGACTACCTTGTTCTTTCCTTTTAATACTCATTTGTAGATGCCTTCTTGGTGCCATTTTTACCTTACAAATGTCTCCTCTTCAACTCTACAACTTTGCGAATCAAACCCTAGCTCAATTTAATCATGCCCTAGGTGGAAACTTTGTAACCTAACTCTTTTCTGTCTCCCTACTTTTCTCAAACCCTTCACCACTAGGGATGCAAGCTTCTTGATGCACGAGATCTGGTTGTCACACTTGGTTTCACACCCTTCATACCTTAACCCGATCACTCGGCTCTTTGCCTTTGGGCTCTTTCCTCAAATAATCTTAGTCGCAATGGTAAAAATGAATCCACATTCCATATTTATATATTTTTTCAAATTTTGATGGATTTATTACTCCTTCACCTACCAAATATCCCCTCATTCATTGAACAAATTCGTTCATCCCGCGTGGTACATCTTCTCACCCCGGCCTATAACCTTCTAGCCTGCCTTCCTACTCTTTGGTCACAAAATTCTCTTGAGTGTGCACCTTTGTGCCCAGTACCTCGTCATGTACCATATCTGGTAGCTATCATGGCCTTCGCTTATCTCATGTTATACTATTCTTTCATTCATCTCCATCCTTGGTCACTTTTGATAAGAAATCTTCTTTTGACTTAAAGCACACCCGAAAGTGACTTTTCCTTTCACCTTTCAATTCCCACAATCTTTTCTTGAATAAATACAACTACCCCACATGAAAGGTATGTGTAGTCCTCGAACATAAACATTCTTCATATATTAATTAGCTTCATGTGTGCAAGCGTGTTTAGTACACAAAAACAACAACTAAATTGAAAAAGCATAAGCGACAATGAAGGAAATGTAAAATTGAAAAACCTAAGCTAAATGGCAATACTACCTTATTACAAACACCAAGAAGACTTATTTATAGTAGGGCTTTAGCCTACCCCCATTAAAGTAATTGGGTAGCCATTTTTCATAAAGTGCTTCTAACTGAAAAGCACATGATTCAAGTATAGAAGTGATGACATATGGCCTAGCCAATGTATTTTGAGCTTGTCTAGAAGTACCATTTATCCAATATCAAATTTCTTATCCCTTTTATTTCTATCATGTAATGCCTTCTACGGCCTTTTCCTACTTCGACTCCATCATGATATGGCTTATTTCTCATCTAGTTAAATCATCTTTTTGATACGCTCTTCTAAATCCTGTTCATTACCTAGACCTCCAGTGTGTACAATGCACAAAGAAGGTAACATAAATTCTAGAGGGAGAAAAATTCTACACCAAACACCAACTGAAATGGTGTGGATTTGTTCAATCTCTTGTAAGTTATTCTATATGCCCAAAGAAAAGCGACACTTTGTCATTTCAATCCTTTCTTCGAACAATTTTTTTTTTTGTCAAAGTTTGGCTCAAAATCTTGTTGAAGGCCTCAACAGTTCCATTTTCCGAGGATGATAAGGGCGTCTAAGTAGGGATGGAAAATTATTTGCTTCTACAAGTACTAATACCTCAAAATCCCTAGTGAACTTGGCCTCTTGTATAGTTATAGATGCATCTTTCAAAACTCCTATGGGAGTGGCCTTATTCTGGTTTTCCATAAATAACACATTAGATGATGGCTGCAATGGAGGCCTCCCCATTTGTACCCATACATCTAATGTAAGCACATTTACCTCCGTATTTGTATCGATCAAAATTATGATCAACAACCACCCATCCACAACAACATTGAGTAATTTCTTTGTCATATTCAATGCTATCAAAGGGAAGATTTACATGTAGAATCTGTTGTTTGGTCTCAAGACTTACGCGTGGAGTGTTCCCTTTTAACTAACTTCCTAATAGTGGAATAATGTTCTCTGACGCAACATCTTGCATACCTCTCGTAGATCATTAACATTAGTTTGGACTGTATCTGATGCTTTCTTTTGCTCCTTTAGGTACTGTATCTCACCCTGAAGATTCCTTAGCACTTCCATGGTATCCTAGTAAACTTCCTTCTTATGAGCAGGATCTGGGTACCTTGCATGTAAAACCTCTTCCTTGGTGATCACGGAAGCTTACGGTGTAAGGCCTCTCTCATGCGTGTGGCTTCAACGTGTGTAGTAATATTCACTATCAATGCCTTAGGTCCTTCTGTTAGCTTGGGCATCCATGATCTTCTACCATGCCTTTGGATTCCAACCATCCCGACGCCTTTGTTTTCTTGCGTATGGTGCTTACTCGGATGCTCATATAAGTATGGGAACTCTTCATTTCTATGGTTCTTTTCGTAAAAATAAAATGTAATATTATGAGAAAATTCATGCCTAAAGTGGTCGGAGATCCACATGTATAACATGTTCCATGAGGGAACTCACCTCTTCCTTCACCATGTCCTCATCCTCCATATCCACCATGATATCCACGTCCCCTTCCACAACCTCCTTCAAAATGCCCCTCATTCTGTCATAGTGCATTTGATTATGATCCGATCTTGGTGCTCATTCTTACCCTTAGAATTATCTGTTATACTTGTCTATCATACCCTAAGGTCTATAACATCCTAGATCTGACCAATCAACCAATAATCCTCAGTATCATGGGTCATGGACCTATAAATTTTGTAAAAGTAAGATACATTCTTCCTTATCACATGCTATAATAAAGGATAGTGACTAGCATCATGATTCAAATGAAAAATCTCACAGTCCAACAATGGTAGTTAGCGTACGAGATCCGTGAGGGTGACTATCCTTGGTGTGACCTTCCACTTCACAATCTATACACCAAATTCTGAGCGCATCTTGTGGGCTAAATTTCTTTGATAGATTTTCTAAATGCTTTCTCATAGTTGTAATCTGTGCCTCTAGGAATGGACTAACTCTATTTTCAATACTCCCAACTGCATCAACATGTGAAGTTGCTTCCGATGCTTTTGTGGATTATTGTATGTCTTATGTGACAACACCCTTCTAAAAGGTATAATCAATCCTCCAACGAACCACTTTGTGCATGCTAGCTAGCAAGAATATCATAAGATAACTTAGATAGAAGTGTCTTAAAATTAGAATCATACTTACGTAAACTCTCTATAGTGACTTACTTGATATCCTTGAGCACACTTATACTCTTCTGCTCAAACTCGGGGATATAGAGATCTTTCAAGAAAGCATCTTTCAATGCTGTATAATCCACACAAGTTTTATCAGGGTCAAACTTCCTATACCAGTGTGTGTGAACCCTTGTAATGTGGTGGTGAATTGACTTTCCTTTCACTCAATAGTTGTGATCCCTTTAGTGTGCCACAAGCTTTCACACATATGCATGTTTCGGCATCCTCTATACCTCTATATTAGGGAGATGAAGAGACATCTCCATATAGATATTTTGTGGTTGTTTGGAGACATTGACCACCTAATCAAAACCTCATATGTTCCCTTTACCTCTAGAACCACCAAATCCACCAAAACTAGAACCACATATACCTCCGATCCGCCACTTTTGTAGTTGGAATAGGGCTGTAGATGTACTCCCCCTGTGCTCGATAATAGTACTATACTAAACCCCTACATTCGTGAGGTAGTTCCACTTATAGAGGTGAATCCGACATTGCGTGTGGATGATGCACCTAAGAATGTTCCTCCAAATGACATTAAATCCATCTATCCTACCATTGATGTACTTGATCCCTGACTTACTCCTGCTCTCCTACTTCCCAAGTTAGTTTGTTGGTTACTTGTCATACTAGATACTGAAAAACCAAGCACAAGGGCTAGGTCACCAGGTGGATTAAGATGTGCACTCGTGGTCCAGGTAGTCTCTACTAGCACACTTCTGTGTGAGGCCAAGGGGGGATCTTTATCATGCTTTCCAAGATGGGGGAGTTCCTAATGCTTTGGCTCCACATCTTCTACATGAGCTGTAAATACTTCATGAGCCATCTCTCTCCTCCATGCCATACTCTCTGTGATGGAACAATGCTTCTCTATCTCCCTTTCACGTGCCTCATTATACTTAATCTGCCTTTCCTCTCTTTATATCTCTGCTGCTAGGTCTACCATCTTAAACCAAACCTGTTCTTGCCCCACGCATGGCAAAGTTTAGTTAGCCATTGGTTTACTCTCCAGGTTCAAATTTACCATTAAGATCTTGATCGCTAGTGGAATACCTTGCAAATATGTTCCTCTTGAATCTTTGCAAAAACTAGAATTCAGCTACCTCTGGGCAAGATTATGTTGAAATTGAATAGTCTAGAATATAACTTGTTTAGAACACCGTAAAACCACGTATCTACCACATGAGTCCAAATCAGATCAACATCATAAAGGGAAAAAAATTCTTCTTGTGTCCACACAAGTGCGTGATACCTCAATTCCTTTGAGATACATAAGCGGTAAGGCACTTGTATAGTTCTCTTTGGAAAGATAGCAAAAATATCTCATAAAGCTTTCATACAAGTTTTGTTCCACCCAAGTGCGTGTGTTAAACTCGGATCCTTTGCTAAATCATCATGCATATTCTTCCTCCATATCGTGTATCTATTCCTCAATACTTGCTTTAGAGTTAAGCTGAGTACGTCTTCATCGTGAACCATCCACGAAAACAATGAAAAAGATATCTTGGTAATGGAACCAATGATGTAGCCTAGAATTTCCCAGATAACACCCTAGTCACACTGGCACATCACTTAGCCTAGAATAATCACTCACCCAAAGCGTGTAAAGGTACCAGGTCCATCTTTAGGGTTACTGTAACAATATGTTAACATGATGAAGGAAGAAACATATAGATTCATAACTAATCCATCATTCTACAATGCATGCTACCCTTAGATCTATGAAATAACAAGCTTAAACAATAATCATGATTGAATTAATAACATGCACTATTCAACTACACATAGAATGACACTTAGATTCAACCAATATCTTCCATCTATTAATAAATACAGAAGCTCCTTATAGTATTATCAATCTATACCAATGCACATATGGAACTGATACAGTGATTCAGTCATATGCGTATATTCTCTATTACACATACATACATCTCCCTCTCTCTCTCTCTCTCTACTATATACCTAACATCATATATATAGGGTGGGGAATTTCCCTTCACCACTTATCTATTCCATAAATAGGCTCCATGCCACTAATATCCACACACCGTTTACAAGCATAGCCACACATGTAAGTGCACTATATATATTCCTCTTACGGTTAAGCGATGTGTCAATTCTATTCTCGGCTCGTCTCCATTCATAAACACTTTGATTTGATTCTCCAAAGATAGACAATGCATGGTGTGCATGTATCTGCATCGTTGGTGTGTTCTGCATGCCATCTTCTAAAAATAGGTCTTCATGCTCAAAATTGGCTAAGTATTGAAATCTGAACTTTCCTTCCATGCATGGGTCCTTCCTGTCCTTCCGTGCCCTTGGTTTTGGGTCTTCTATCCCACATGGACTCTTTATGTGATCTTTTACAAGTATTCTTTGATCAACACATTGCATTCATGGGAGAACTACGGGAAATCACTACTACAAGATCATACACATATTCTTTTGATCAACCACCTTCACCACTCAGCCATCAGATCCTTAACATAGTAAGTATGACCCTAACTAGTAGGGTTTATTTTAGTTAGCAATATTTATTACTCCTGTTATTAATCTATTCTTTGCATGCTTATTGCTTCATCACCCACTTGCCTATGAACTCAAATATCCCTTCACCCATATCACCAAATTGCCTATCCTCACCTGCTTTGTATACTTGAGCATACCTAATACCTCTAAAGACCTCCCCATTCACTCTCCCAAATTTTATTTGACCTCGTATCAGCCCCGCCATTTAACCTATTTGAGTTTCTTTCACCTTGACCATACGACGCGCGGTTATCCACAAGCTGCTATTAGTTCTACCTAATCGGCATCGGTCACATTTAGCCGATGTCGGTCTCTGTTTTACACCTTGACCAAGAACAAACCCAATAATCACCCTACCAATTGACCTAAATAACCCATAATCAGACCTTGACCAGTCCCAGTACCTTGACAGATACCTCACCTCTTAGATCCAACTATAGCCTAGCTTATTGTGATTGGATTTGCTTATTGTACTTGAATGAGATACCTAAATCATATCAACTACAGTAGGACTTTGTTTATTTCTCACATTAACTTGTTTTAAATAGTGGATTGACAACCATCTAGGAAGTATCACACTTCCCAGAACTAGCATACACTAGGCAGTCCATTGTCATATATCATTTAACTATCTTTTTGTGGTCTTGTTTTCTATTATAGGTAGTTCCTCCTAGCCAAAAGGAATCTCTCACATTCAACTATGGATCAAGAAGTCAGAATGCACATAACAACCATCAACCAACCAACATTTAATAGGTATTCCTCCTTGGCCCTTACCCTTATTTGTTTCGTCATTTCGAAAAGGTGAATAAAACAGTGAAACACATGCCTCACCTATCATTATACATTGTACCCTTATTCTTGATAAGGTTTTGACATAATTTATGTGTACAATGAATTACGATAGTAGTAATGTCATCATTGATGGTGGTGCAAATTAACTTGCAAAAATTAGTATGTTGTTCACTAATCCACAATCATTTATTCATCAAACCTAGGGATGTAGACTTTCAACACTACCAGTGTTGTATACACATTTATAAGTGTTCAAGAGATATAACTAAAGGATTTTTGTCACAATAACTAGAAAACATAGTGCTAGAACTAAACTAGATTGCAGATAAAAGTAGATACTATGGCTATTGAATAAGACAGGTAAAAATGACTCATAAGTAAAGAAATGAAATTTTGTAACTCTAATCTACTCATGCACAAAAATTAAAACAATAAAGAAAAAGGAAAGGGGTTTAGTGAACCACAAGTGGGCCCTGCCTTGGGTGTTATCCCTTCCTAAGGCTTGTGTCTACAACAAAATGATAGAACTCATATTTTTATTCATTAGCTTGAAGATTAGAGAATACAAATTACAACGATTTCCTTCTTATTAATCTATATCTTCTACAGTCATATCATTATGTTTATATTCAATAGAGACGCGAGGAGTCTTTTCAACTAGTAGTTACATTTTGATTGAGTACTAGATAATTCCCAAGAAATATGTGGATTTCTATGCATGCAATTAGAATTGAAGAGAAGTGTTATAATACATCAACATAACTAATTGTTCATTTAAAAAACCAGTTGTGAAATTAGATCAACTAGTTCCATAGGTTGTAGTTGCAAAGAATAATTAGGCATTTATGTGAGATCCAATTTTTTTGACATCACTACTTCTTTACTAGAAGGTAAAAACTTAGGAGAAGAACTCTCATTGATCATATTTCCCATAATCATGACTATGTATATGTGCATATTTTCCTTTGGCTGCAAGTGCCTTCTTTATAGACAAGTCCTAGTTTTTACATGTCGGTTGTTGTGCATGATTCCCCTTTGATTTATGGCAGAATTTCTTTAGTTTCATGTTAATAACAATACATAACCAATCCTTGCAACAAGTAAAACATTCAGATGAATAACTCAATAACCATTCATTGCATCAAAGAGATTAAAATGCACATTCAAAATCCATGAAATAAAGTAACTTAGTAATAACTATATTAATTAATATATAAGTGCCATAAACTTAAGTTAGGTGGGAATGTCTTGACAGGATGACCAAAATAACAAGGTACAAGGGTATACAAACATGAAAAACTATAATAGATGAGATAATTAAAACAATATTAATGGGTCTCATCACACCCCTAGACTTAATCTCTTGAATGACCTCATTCAATATTTTCTTGTTTACCCTTTTCTATTTTTTCTTGTTTATCATTTTCCTTTTTAGGGTCTATCTAGATGATCTTTGCAAAGCTATCTAAAATCAGTTGGCATGGATGTTACCTCTAGATCAGTAAAGAAGTAACCGAAATTCTTCCTATAGTGCTCTATTATCCTTTCTTGTACTTCTTCGTTGAGTTCTCTATCCCTAGACCAATGAGGGATTGGATAATGGAAAATAGGTGGATAATATCCAATTGGGAACCAAGTTGCTCCATAGCCCTTTACTACCTAAATATATGGGTTGAACCGTTGGAGAGTTGGGATAATATTTGGATAGGAATGCATTTCCTTCCTCTTTAGATCTTTTGACATCTCCTCCCATATCCTCCTACATGACTATGTTATCTCGGTTGCATTGTACATAATGTGATTCCTGACCTCATCATGAGCTTATTCTCGCATCCTGTATACTATTTTCTTGATTTTATGTTCATTCATGAATTTAGCATATTCTTTAATCATGGCCTTTGTATTGTTTTCTTCTTCCCTAATCTTCAATGGACACTTTTTGCACAACTGCCTATATTCAACATTTTGTTTCTCTCTGTAGAGTTTATTATTGAGATAAGAGCATACTGCCTGAACATGCACATCCCTAATGTACATAACAAGGATCCAATCTCTATCAAATTCTAAAGAATAATTGAACATATATAGTTCATAAAGAAGCAATTGTATTTCATGGGGAATCTGTAGATAAATTCTAAAAAATAGCCTTGCCCCACTTATGTCAAATGGAATATCACTATTGATACAAGTAAATTTCAATTGCATCATTTGTTATTTTAAGAAGACAGAGTAAACACTTGATGGTGGTCTATACTTGAAAATATCATTTATTACCTATACTATGTCCTCTTGTTTCTTTTTCAACCTTGCAATTTCATTTTATTTTTTTCTTAACTGCCTATCCTTTTCTTCTAGATCTTGTTGGTGCTGGAAGAGTAATTATTCCTTTTCTCTTTCCCATCTTCTCTATAGTTTATTATAATAGTTCTCAAATTTCTGCACCCAATACTTTGAACTGGTTTGTGTTGCCATATTGTTACAAGCTGGCCTAGGGGATCTCGAAGATTTCTTGTATAAAACCCTATGTCTATAAGTTGGATTCTTGAGACACAGTTTGGAGGACATAGGAGTAATTGGGGGTCATCTATCGATGTCATGGCTGAATAGATTCTTTGGCAATATCTGCCTCAAGGTTCTAGACAAGGTCATCAATTGTATCCTCTACATCAAATGGTAAATTAGGTTTAGTACCAATTACACTAGGTTGAGTTATAGGTATTGTTTCTGATGACCCTTCCTTAATCTTCACCTTATCATTTGTAGCTCTAATTTTTGCTCCTTAGTTTCCTTAGTTACCAAATTTTCTTTAGAAAACACACAAACAGTCTCTACTTCCTCAAGGGTTCCATGAACATTGGTTAAAATTTTATTTTCTTCAAGCAATAATTTTCCTTCATGCATTATATGGGTTACCCCTGCATGAATGACCTCTATTTGAATCTCAATGGATTCAAGTAGGACCTTGTGAAGTAGGTTATGTATCCAATTCTTTTTCTTTTGTCTTTTCAATTCTCCTTGGTTGTTCCTCCATAACTATGTTTACATCTGATACTATGGGAACTCCTTGTTCAACTTCCATTGGAATAACTTCATCATCCCTACCTATCCTCTCCTCCTCACTATCCATAGTGCTATTGGAATATTTTCCTAGAATTTGAAGGTTTTGGCTTTTTGGTTTTGAGTCTATGGGATCTTCTTCATGGTTTAGAGGATTTGGAGGAAGATTTCCTTTTCCCCTAGAAGAGGAAGATTTTGGGGTTGAGATATTTAACAATGCCTTTGCAACAAGAACTTGTTCGTAGAGATACAAGCCTAGGGATCTATTCAGAAAGTGGTGTTTCTCAGTGACAAGTGTTTTAGAAGGTATGGAAACTTCAAGAGGAATTGGGGTTTCTACAGGCATAGGGTTTTCTAAAATTAAGGGTTCTGGTGGAGGCATAGAGGAACTAGTTGAACTCCTTTTCTTCTTTTTACCCTTCCCTAACAGGTCATCAATATGTTTTTCTCGTTTGAAATCTCCCCAATTCAATGCAGGATGTTTTTTTGCCAATGCATGCTTTATAACTAGAGTAACAAGATAGTGATGAGAAAGTACATATTCCCCTCTGTGAATCTCTACTCATCTTCTTTAACCCCTCATGCAATAAATTTGGTACATTCACATGTCTACCTTTCTTCAAATGATTTAACAATTTAAAATGGATAGTGTTCAATAAGAATATCTACCCTCACAAGTGAAATATTTGATGATATAATTAGAAACATCTACCCAGAAAGGTTTTAGAGAAGTACACAAAGTGTACCTTATCTATCTACCATGAAATTTTCATCTTCATCTACAAATTTTGCTCAAGCTTCTTTAGGATTAGCTTTCACATAATACAGTTCACCTTCTACTGGATAATCAGTTACCATAGCCAGTATTGCATCTTCAACCTTAACTTGCAAGCCCTTCACCATTGCATTACCATCCTTGAATGTAGTTGTGAATTATGCAACTATTGAATCATTAAATCCTTGAAAATTATTAATATAATCCATCCAGCTATTATCATGAAAATACTAAAGGATTTGCAGATAAATTCGTAATTTTGAATGATTTCTTGGCTCATTCCTTATCAAATATCCTCCCATTGTAAATTTTTGTAACTCTGAGAACTCTATGAAGTAGGAGATTTTTTTATGTTGGCACTAAGAATGGAAATGCAAATGAATGGAAGTATGAAGTGTTTTGAGGTTTCAGAATTTGAGTCTAATTACACACGTAGCTCAAAAGTGGAATCATTAATTTGAGTGGAGGCATGCTCATGTGAAGTGATGGTCATTGGATGATGTGGAGACAGGTCATTAATAAAAAGGTGGTGAAAAAATTATTGACAATAAAGTTTAATGAACAACATGACACGTATATTAATTATATATAATTATTCTATCGATACTCAATCAAAGGAAATCAAGTGCACTTAACTCGAGATATATGCCGAATGATGTTGACATGTGTCGTGTTTGGATTTTGCACTGTAGATGCATGTATGAGGATGCATGTTGATGTACCATGTGGTTGCAAGTAGTGTTGCTGCAGGTGATGCCATATAGAATTAGCTCCATAATTAATCTAACTAATTCCTAGAGAAGGAAGATTGACCTATTCATATAGCTAGATCATTGAATCTTCATATAGTAGGTTATATCAAAAGAAAGAAAAACAAGGCTTTGGCTACATACCACTACAAGTGGAAATTGTAGTCTTTGTACCATCTCTGTTCATCGAGATTATGCACCCTTTGTTGCAAATGCTAATAAAATAAAACATGTTAGTGAGTGGTGTTGGTCACCATGAAGGCTGATCAAATAACTTTTATTCCTCCTTGGGATATCTAGTAAACTAGATAAACCAAGGCCACTAAATATCTCATTCTTCCAAAATATCAGAAGATGAAGCAATAGGTTCAACTTCTGTCCTTAATTATGATGTTCTCATTTCCATCCTATTTTGGCCTCCTCGAACTCGTTGGATGAAGGTATTCCTATTGGTTAGATTTTTGTACAACCTCAATCTATGACCATTTACCAATAGTTTGAATCTTACAGGATCAATGGTGGTGAGTTTCATAGCTCCATTGGAAAATATCTTCTCAATCTCATATGGACCTAACCACCTTGTCCTGAGTTTTCCCATGTGGTCCTTGTATTTGGAGTCAAAGAGAAGTGCCCAATCACCTTCTTAAAATTGCCTTGTTTTGATGAACTTGTCATGCCACTTGATCCTTTTTTTTTACCACCTTTGTATTATGGACAACTTGCCTCCTCATTTCATCCAACTCATTGAGTTAAAGAACCCTTTGCCTCTATGCTTTAGACAAATCTATACCTAATTCCAATGCAGTTCTTAATGTCTTATGCTCAAATTCAATAGGGAGGACAACAATCTTACCATATAATAGCTCAAAAGGTGTGAATCCAGTTGTTTTCTTCCATGTGGTATTGAATTCCCAAACTACCTCTGGAAGTATTTCTAACCAATCCTTTCTATGTAGTGTAATATTCTTTGTCAAGATGGCCTCAATTTCCCTGTTTGTTACTTCAGCTTGGCCATTGGATTATGGATGATAAGGTGTGGAATTCCTATTCTTGATTTCATATTTTGTAGCTAAATCAACAATAACTTCAGCAGTGAAGTGGGTACCTTGATCTATGATAATCTCTCTTGGCACACCATATCTTGTAAAGATATGGTCATATAGGAATTTTGTAACTCTTTCACTCTTTTGATTTGGTAAGGCCTTCACTTCTATCCATTTGGTGAGGTATTATGTGCATACCAGGATGTATTCTTTTTGTTGAGATTTTGGGTCAATGGGTCCCATAAAGTCTAATCCCCATTTATCAAATGGTTGTAATACTATCTGAGGTTGCAATGAAATTTCATCTAATTTGGTAGGCCTCCCCATTCTTTGGCACTTATCACATCTTCTTGCATACAATGTTGCATCCTTACCCTATTATTAATACATTTTGTACTATTATTTTTGCAATGAAGAGTCCTCCACATGGCTCACTATGATAGGGTGTTAGGACATCATAAGTTTCCTCATCATCAATACATCTTTTCATAACATTACCCTGCCCTATGTGGAATAGGAAACCAGCTATCCAAGAGAAATTCACACTTTTCTCTACAATATATTTCTTTTCATAATATAGATAGTGTGGAGGTGTCTTACCTAAAACAAAATAGTTGGCTATATCAGCATACTAGGGTGTCTTGGTGGAAATGGAAAACAAGTTCTCATCTGGGAAAGAATCATCCAGTACCTCTACCTCTTCATTATTGATTTCCATTCTTGAGAGAAAATATTGTACAACATTGTCTTCTCTAGGATTATTAACAATTATTACATCAAACTCCTATAAGAGAAGCAACCATCTGATTATCCTACTACTTACAACTGGTTTGTTGATCAAATATTTAATGGAAACATGATCTGTATGGATAAAAATTGGATATCCAGTGATATAATGTTTGAAATAATTGATGGCACATAAAATGGCTAGGAACTCCTTCTAGTGATGGTATTGAGCTCAACATGCTCTAGGTTCTTACTCACATAATAGATTGCATAATTGAGTATCTCGTCCTTCTATCCTAGAATAACTCCAATTGTGTGATCAGAAGCATCTATATGTATATGAAATAGTAAGTTCCAATCTGACCCTCTCAAAGATAGGTGTAGAGGTCATCATTTGTTTAACGTTTGCAAAAATAGATTCACATTTTTCTATTTATACAAATGCAACATCCTTCCCTAATAAACCAAACAATGGTGCTACAATTTTGCTAAAATGGGATGAATATTCAATAATACCCAACATGACCCAAGAAGATCCTTACATATTTCTGATTTTTAGGTGTTGGTAAATTTATAATTATTGATATTTTTTTGGATCTACCTAGATTCCAACAGATGCCAAATAATGACCCAATACTATCCCTTCAGACATCATCATGTAGCATTTTTCATTTATCAAGGACAAATTATGCTCCTTGTATCTTTTGAGAACTTTATCTAAGTTTTTCATTGCTTCATAAAAAGTGTTGCCATGGACTGTAAAATCATCCATGTATACCTCCATACAGTCATTGGTAAGATCTGAGAAAATACTTAGAATTACCCTTTGAAACATTGCAGGTGCATTGCAAAATCCAAATAAAAGAATAAAGTAAGAAAACGTTCCCCATGGACATGTGAACATGGTTTTTTCCTGATCCTCTAGAGAAATTTGTATTTGATTGTAGCCACTATAACCATCTAGGAAAGAAAAATACTTTTTCTAGCAAGAGTGTCAAGTACCTGATCAATAAAAGGAAGTGGGAAATGATCCTTTTTAGTTGCTGAGTTTAGCTCCCTGTAATCCACACAAATCCTCCATTTTCCATTCTTTTTGGGGACAATAACAAGGGGTGACACCCATTGACTATCTGAGATTGGATATATGAATCCAACATCCAACAATTTCTTTAATTCCTCCTTCACTATGTCCCTTCTAGTTGGGTTCATTCTTCTTTGTGGCTACCTTATTGGCTTGCAATTTTCCTTGATGTAAATCTTATGAGTATAGAGTTTAGGATGGATTCCATGTATATCTCCATAATCCCATGCAAATGATGTCTTTTTATTTTTTAAAAGAGAAACTAACAACTACTCTTGCTATATGCTTAATGTCTTGTTCACATTGAGTGGCTTACTAGGTATGATATCCACTTGCTTGGAAAGATCAGTCATGGAGCATATGTTATTACTTACAGAATTCAAGATATAATCATGTGGAATAAGTTGGTGTAGGATGTAGTTCTTACCTAGAATATTATTATTATTTTGTTGAGGCAAGATCTGATTTTCAAGGAAGCTTACGCATTACAACTTTCCATTTTCCTCTTCACTCTTGCCATAATTGTTCTACAAAACATTTGAAAGAACAAAATCCTCCTCCTTTCCTTCTATTATGCATGACTTCTCCAACATCATGAGCTACTGAACTAAACTCTAGTCTTCTTCTGGTTCTTCTACCCAAACAATTTGGTCTTCTTCATTGAATGGCTATGAAGGGGGTAGAGCATAATATTTTTGGTACCACTTCCATTGGAGATGATCATATTTCTTGATATGTATCCAATGAACGCATAGGAAGTTTCGACCATAGTCTCCCTAGGATGATAGGATATCCTCCTAAGCTTGATTTTGGCTGGAGAATAATGAAGTCAACAAGGTACTCCCAGGATTCTACCACTACTACCACATCCTCCAAAAATCCTTCAGGATTTATTGTGGATATTTCTATAATTTTCAAGACTTTGGTTTTGGTCTTAATCCTTCCAATTTTGAATCATCCATGATTTATTTTTTCATCACATTTATTACCGCTCCCGGATCAATTAGTGTGTTTTTATCACTTTGTACCATTTATTGTTACATTTACTAGAAGACTCCCTGGATTTATATACTTCCTCTTCACTCTTACCATAATTTTTCTAGAACATTTGCAAAAAAACATCCTCCTACTTTCATTCTAGTATGTATGACTTCTCCAACATCATGAGCTACATCTTGAACTCGGTCTTCTTGTGGTTCTTTTATTCAAATGGTTTGGTCTTCTTCATTGAATGGCTATGCAGAGGGTAGAGTATTATATTTTGGTACCACTTCCATTGGAGATGATCATATTTCCTGATCTGCATCTAATGAACATGTACGTAGTTGCTAACCATGATCTCCCTAAGATGATATGATATCATCCTAAGCTTGTTTTTGGTGGAGAACAATGAAGTCAACATGGTACTCCTAGAAGTCTCAACTACTACCACATCCTCCAAAATCCTTCAGGATTCTTTGTGGATGTGTCTAGAAGCTTAAATACTTTGGTTTTGGTCTTAATCCTTCCAATTTAAAATCATCCATGATTTATTTTTCCATCACATTTTTTGCTACTCCCGAGATCAATCAATGTTTGTTTTTATCACTGTACCATTGATTATGACATTTACTAGAGGACTCCCTGGATCTATATACTTGGGAAAAACTAAGTTCCCAAGCATAATATCACCAAGTTGTCCAATGATCTGTACAATAGATGGATCCTTCCTCTTTCTTCCTGGATTCTTAATGCATAGGTCCTTAACTAGTTTATTGTAGATGGGCACATCCTTAATATCTTGTATCAATGGTATTTTAACACAAATGTCTTTAAGATGATTGAAAAAATCACTATCAGATTATGATATGAGGTCAATCTTATTTTCTTGTAACCTTTCAAGAAATGGAGGCTCATTATCATGTGTTTTATGCTTGCTAGAGTTTTACGCAAGTTGTTGAGGATCAACCTTCAACATCTTCTGCTCTTACTATGGGTCATCATGTAACAAATGTGGTTCCTCTACAATTTTAGTAATGGTTGGTCCAACTAGTGAGGGAAGTTCTCTTCTTAAGAGAAGATGGATATTATTAATATCAACAGAATAAATAGGGTATTGAGCTAGCTCGGTGGAATAGGTGTTTGAGAAAATTTATCGCTAGGGTTAGGTATTGGGTGAGTAGTTAGTTGTGTATCTTTTTGGGGGACTTGATTGGGGATTAGGCATTAGAGCTTGATGTTCTTGGTAGGGAGGTTGTTGATAATTTTTTTGGTAATTAGGAGGTGGGTTATTCCTTGTTGTTCCCTCCATGGATTTTTCCATGATTGGGGAAGGTGTTTCCATTATTGATATGGTTGGCCTTAGTATGGAGGTTTCCATTGTTATTGGTACTAATTAGGATATGTGTTCCATCCTTGAGGGTTAGCCCAAGGTGGGGGCTGTATATATGAATTATTAGACCAATTTTGAAATGAATACACATGGTCTTGTGTGGCCATGGTTTCCTTTGAGCAACATAGAAAACTTTCCCATATTCTATTTCCAAAATTTTGAAATTAGGTGAAGCCTCTCTTTCTTGAGAAATGATGGCAAATTATTTGCATCTACAGTCTCATTTGTTTCTTCCGCATGAATGATAGTTCTCTGTGAGTCTTTGCATCTGCATTTTCTTTCTTCTTTTTGGCATGTAGAGCATCTAATTGATTATCCATGTCATTAACAATCTCCTTCTTCATATTTTTAACATGCTAACAATATCAAACTTAGAGATTCCCCCTATTGTTTTGGTACATCTTCGACCTCTTTATCTTACATTTCTTACTCTCTTCATGGTAGCTCTTGAATAGTTTTTATAGGCATCACATATTTATGCAAAATTTTCCTTTGAGATATCTCCTGCTCCTATCAATTCCAAAGCATCCATGTCTTCATCACTGAGTCCCTTCAAAAAGAGTAATTTGAGGGATTCAGGTGGTATATCAGTGGTATATCTTGACTTCTGAACATAGAACATGAACCATTCCAAATAATCCTCTAATGGTTCATCCTCCTTTTTTTGCATTATGTAGATTTCATCACTTCCTCTATTGCTTGGTTTGTAATAGTCTTGATACTTATTGAGGAATTTATCCTTCATCTGTGCCCATGTAGTAATAAAATTCCTTCCCAATCCCATGAACCACCTTAAAGCAACATCTTTGAGTGTTGCATAGAAACAATTTCAACTTATGTGCATCAGTAGTATAATCATAGCTTCTACACAAAACATCAAACTCAAAGAGAAAGGTGTCTAGATCTTCTGACATGGCTCCACAAAAATTTAGCAAGGATGATGGAGAAATTCTCTTCATATTAGTATCTCGCATTATCATTATTGATGGGAAAATAAAAATTAGTTACCCTATTTTGAGAATTGTGATCTACTTATTTCACCATCCTAGTTGTTCAAGATCGATTACAAAACTATCACTTGGAGGATTGTCTTCAAAAAGAAAACGAGTACAGAGGTTTCTTCTTCAGAATATTCAAAGGTAAATGAAGATATTTGTGCTACTTGTGGATTAGGTAAAAATATACCATGGGAATCCCTTAGATAGTGCATGCATCAACTACTCAACTCATTCAACGGTAATTAGTTGGGGGGTTTTAATCGAGGTAAGTTCCTAAAACCTAGAATGCTTCTAAAAATGAAAAACTCTCTTTAACAGACTTATAACTTGGTAGGGTCCCCAAAAATGGTGGTGTAAATTAACTTACAACAATTAGTATGTTGTTCACTAATCCATAGTCATTTATTCATCAAACCTAGGGACGTAGAATTTCAACACTGCTAGTGTTGTATACATAGTTACAAGTGTTCAAGAGATATAACTAAAGGATTTTTGTCACAATAACTGGAAAACATAGTGTTAGAATTAAATTACATTACGAGATACAAGTAGACATCGGCTATTGGCTAAGATAGGTAAAAATGACTCATAAGTAAAGAAATGAAATGTTGTAACTCTAATCTACTCATGCACAAAACTTAAAACATAAGAAAAAGGAAAGGGGTTTAACAAACCAAAAGTAGACCCTACCTTGGGTGTTATCCTTCTTAAGGATGTGTCTACGAAAAATGATAGAACTCAGATTTTTATTCATTAGCATGAAGATTATAGAATACAACTTACAAAAATTTCCTTCTTATCAATCTATATCTTCTATAGTCGTATCATTCTCTTTATATTCAATAGAGACATGAGGAGACTTGTTCAACTAGTAGTTACATTTTGATTGAGTACCAGATCATTCCCAATAAATATGTGGATTCCTATGCATGTAATCAGAACTAAAGAGAAGTTTTCTAATACATCAACATAACTAATTATTCATTCAAACAATCAGTTGTGAAATTAGATCAACTAGTTCTAGGTTGTAGTTGCAGAGAATAATTAGGCATTGGCGTGAGATCTGATTTTGTTGACATCACTACTTCTTTACTAGTAGGTGTGAACTTAGGTGAAGCATTCTCATTGATCATCTTTCCCATAATCACGACTATGTATATGTGTGTATTTTCCTTTGGCTGCAGGTGCCTTCTTTGTGGATGAGTCCCGGTTACCACATGTTAGTTCTTTGTAGATGAGTCCCCTTTTCTTTATGGTAGATTTTCTTTGGCTGCATGTTAGTGATAATACATAAAAACTCCTTGCAACAAGTACAACATTCAGATGAAGCACTCAATAACCATTCATTTCATCAAAGAGATTAAAATGCACATTCAAAATCCATGAAATAAAGTAACTTAGCAATAACTATATTAGTTAATAGATAAGTGCCATAAAATTAAGTTTAGGTGGGAATGTCTTGATAGGATGACCAAAATAACAAGGTACAATAGCATACAAACCTAACAAAATATAGCAGATGAGATAGTTAAAAGCGTATTAAAATAGTATTAATGGGTCTCATCAATTCATACTAGTAGCTTACTCGGATAGTTTTGGTCTTCTTTGTAATGAAGAAAATTCCACACACTACTGTAAAACATTATGAGATTGACTACTTTCTTACATGAGTCTTTGATCAATTGAGTTCATACTATCATCTGACATGATTGTGAAGATTTTCACATTTTCTGACTATGCATATAGACCTTCTAATCGACACAAAAGTTGACACACTAATATACGTAAGACACATTTACTAAGATCCATACAACTTGAATATAAGCATAGTTCATACTTGAGATACCATTTAGAACATGAATAAATAGACCAAAACTCCCCCGGGTGTATAATTGACTTTATGGTAGTGAAATATATACAATTAATAATTCTTGAAGACAACATGATCAAGGATTTTTCACACTGATTTAAGACCACTGAGGAAACTTGAATAAATGATTTAAGACATGAAGAATCCCCACTATATATACTTATGAGAATTATGAATCATGATACAATACTATCATTAGAACTCTCTTTTTGACAGTGACATGACTCCTTATGAAGTACACACAACACTTCTTAGACAACTGCTCAAGACATAACGTAATCATGAGATGATTCTTCAAGATATCATGTATGCACACTATAACCATACTCTCATGACTCACACCATTTTACACTTGACAAATTATAGTTCCAAAATCAGATACTCGGGAATAATAGATAACAATTGATAACTTATACATACTTATTAATGAATGAGTTTTCTCAAAGAAAATTTACTCACTTACAAAAACCTTTTAATAATTTTCTCCGACTTTGAGATACGAGACACAACTCATTCTAGAGACCTTAATGCTTTTGAATGTACTTATCCTTATATAGAGGACATTCATACATATACTTGATATACTACTAATTTTCCCAAGAACACAACTATAAACCTAAGTGATGACAAAAATAGACTTAGAGACTTGAATTGAGTAATCAATACATCACGATCAGACCTACAACATCAAAATTTGAGTCATATAATCCATGATATGATATAAGATCTATTTTGAACAAAAAGACTAATTCTTAGAGTAATAATATTGGTGAACCTCTTAACAACATTTCATGACATTCAACATGACACATAGACTTCCATGATCTCCTTGAAGAAGTACAAACCTTATAATATTATAAAAATTTACCCCTTGAAATGGATAAGCTTTCACAATGACAATATACAACTATGAGATACCACTAATAACCTTGGATACACACACCTAAATCTATTTTGCATGATTTTGACACATACTTAACATGAAAATGACATTGAAAAAGACCTTAGCAGAGTCATACTTTGAAGACACCAACTCGAACACCTTTGAAACTTCATGAGAATAGTAAATCCAGACACCTACAAGTGATAAGAAACTCAAAGATACATGAAAGGATCATTTTGCATACCTTATTACTTTTGAATTATCACATACACCAAGTGTCTTGAACTTCTCATGAACTGGGGAGTGAATAACATCAAGAACATATGATATTCTTGAAATATTAGACCTTTAACTAAGGAAAACATGCTTCCTTGACCTGGTTTATACCCCTCTTTGACAAATCTCATTGGATTATATTGCAATTCGGACTGAAAATCAGTTTTATTGGCTTTACTTACTTGATCATTCCTTATCACTTCTGATTTTGGAGCATTCCTCTTTACTTGACCCTCATGATTAGGTCCCTTGACTGTCATGACTGTACTTTTTAGATCAGACCTCTTGATGAACCTCCTCTTTCTTGGACAAAGTCTTATAATGTGATGTGATCTTTGGAAATTAAAGCAAACAACACTCTTCTTCATTCTAGGCTAAAAACCTCAAGTTTAAACCATAATATTTAGATCTATGCCCATACTCACAACATGAGTAACATTATCCCTGAAGACACCTACACCATTTTATAAAGGCATTTTCTTGCAATCTCTAGCTCTATGACCATAACCATGACAAATAAAGCAATAACAATTGAATTAAAACCCATACCTCATAGCATTAAGTTTTCTAATGGGGTTAAGACTCCTAAAACCAATCCTCTTAGTCACCTTCTCATCCGATTTTGAACTTGAACCAGTTCCATCATCATCCTTCTTTTTCTCTCCTTCAAAACCTAGGCCCATTTTGTCATCATGGATTTTTGACCTCTAATAACCCCATCAAGATATTTGGAGCTATTTTCAAGCTTTTCATACATCTGAAATTTGTTAGAAGTATCCTCTAAATATGATTCAAGAGATTTCAATTTGTCTTCATACCTAAAATGAGAGTCTTCTTTCTCCTTTAGGGCTTTTGTCAAATTTTCAACTTGAGATTCCAAAGAAAGAATGTCCTTATTATGCTTAACTTCCATATCCTTGACCTGAATTTGAAGAGCGTCAACACATGACTAAGCTATTTCATTCCTTATTCTCAATATAGCCTCAATATCTGTAGACTTACCCATTTCTTGTGCTTTAAAGGATCTCCTTCAAGTTACTAAACTTGCTTCATAAGGACCTTCTTTGATACCAATTATTGGAAGCACAATAGAATGAGAGGGGATGGATGAATAATTCCTAAATTTTTTTATTTCATTTACCATTTTATCATATGTTACAATTCATTCAACCATGTACCATATGTGTGTTTACTTAAGCATATAAACAACCATAAAACAAGATCAAGAGAAAGAGAGTACACAAGACACCAAAATTAAGTGGGAAAACCTCATGGGAATAAAACCCATTAAAAATCTACTTATATTACACAAATAAAAGTACTTTAGTGAAGCACCAACTTCAAAAAGAACACTAACACCTAGTTTAATAGAGCACCAACTCCTAATGTAGCGAAGCACTAACTCCACAATGAGGCTATAATCCCTTAAAGATGACCAAGACCAAACGCATCCACTTGAAGATATTTTTACCCATTTTTCCCCACTAGGAAAAAATGGACAACACGAGATGATCGAGATTGAACACTAGATAGGTATTCATATGGAAATATGGAGGGAGATAGGTGAAATTTCATGTTTTGGGACATTGTGGATGGTTTTGGAAGGATTTGAAATCATTTGAGGAATTTTCCCTCTTCTTGGTATTGAAAGACCTAGATCTCCATCACGAGAAGGAAACCAGCTCCACAAGCCCACTTTTGACCCAAAATAGAAAAACATGGATAATATTGCAAAATCTAGTTTTTGGGAATTTCATTAGGTCTCTCTATTCCTAAGACCGAGAAAATTTGAAAACATCCCAAGGAAGTGAAAAAAATATGATAAAATTACCCAAGGGTGCCTCAAAGAGGTCAAGATCTAAAGTGGCTCGCCGAGTGGATTGGAAAGACGAGTTGTTACCAAGGGGTTCCGAGTTCTATAGGAGATTGATGAGCTCATTGTGTTGGTTTCGGGTGAGCTAGGGTTATGTGGCTTGGGCGGGTCTCATAATAGCTTGGAGGGTCAAAGTTAAACATGGTAGGGATGTTTATGTAGAGACATGATAGCATGACACCGGATGACGCAAAGGAGAGTTGGCTTGCCAAGCCAATTTGGTGGCTAGGGTGGTCGGCATGTGTCGGGGAAGTTGGTGCGGGAGCATGCAACATGTTATATGTGAGTGAGGAGCATGTGGGGATGTCATCGGGTTCGTGGATAAAAAAATTCCAGTACAAGCGAGCATAGGCTCGGGGAGTGTGTCAAATAATGCAGAGGAAAAAAAAAGAATCAAGAAAGCACAATGCACGAGCACCATGTGAGACCAATGTAATACAACATGAAGTTATGCCTTGACCAATGAAGGAGCTTGATGATGAATTTAAAATCAGAGGTGGAATGGGAGTTTCAACAACATGATGCACGAGCACCCCCTCTCGCATATGATGCATTCATAAAATTCAACCGACACAAGGTGAGTTATAGAGTGAGCCACTTGAGAAGTTAGGTGGAACATTCAAGGTGGTTTTTTGGAAGACGTACCGAGGAGCTCGGTGGGTGTCTTGGTGGAGGACGTGAATGAGGTCTAAAATACCAAAGAGTTCCCTTCACTCAAACCTTAATAACTTTCCCATTTTTTTATCAGAATCTCACAAAATTATACTCATTGGAAATATTATTTAGATCCCCTCATCATGAAATGATGAAAATTAGAAAAATAATGCATCTTGTAGGTGTAAAATAATGATGAATCTATAGGACCAAGGAGGAAATACTAAGGTACATGGATGGAGTAAATGAAGGCATGTGAGCCATTTATTCTTGCATAAGGAAAAGTACAAGTAAGCATGGGCTATGAAAGAAAGACCATAATTTTTTTGCAGGTACTATGATGAATTTTGGGGGTGGTTGGAGCATGGATTTGGGATTTTCCTTTCTCTCTCACCTCTTCTTCTATAAAATGTAATGGAGGGAATTTTTACAATGTTGGAAATTCTTGTATCTGCCCTCCCTTCTCTCTCACCTATGAGTGATTCGTGAAAACTCTAGCTTCGTAAAGATCAAGTGTTTCTACAACTTTGGAGGATTTGCAAGCTAAATCAAGAGTTCAAGGTTAAAAACACAAAAAGGACCAAATCCTTATATTTCTAGTTTTGAGTGTTGTATTTCATGCCCTAACTTCGATAGTACAATTTGGGTTTTCACGAGATCCAAAACAAGTCTTAAGTTTCGACACAAAGGAAACAATGTTTTGGGATTTCTTGCATGTAAATCAATTCCTAACTTCTGAATCTTAGTGTTTCAGGTTTTAGAGGTTACAAAAATGTCCTAAACCTCGAAAACAATGTTTTAGGTTTTCACAGTTCATTGCATAAGGAAAATTCCAAAAGTCTTCATGTCGGGTTTTGAAGGTTGTTTTACATAGCTGAGTTTTGATCCTTGTATTTTGGGTTTTGATAGCTACAAAACAAGGGAAAAATCTCGAAACAAATCCTATGCCCTTCAAGGTGAATATATCTATCTTATCAAGATCTAATGTGTGTCTTGGTGAAGATTTATCCTTTACAGGATCATTCTCAACACATCTGGTGACTCAAAAGAGAAGAACTTAGTGGTGTAGCAGCCCAAGTACCTCAAGTTAATGAGAATGATCCAAACTTGGTCAAGGAAAAGAGAAGAAGGTGTTTTTGATTATTTGTAGTTATCACCAGGATGAGGAAGGAGAGGAGGAAGATTAAAAAGTTCTCCTCTCTACCGAATAGAACATTGTCAACTCCTCCACCTGGTGGACCCTTCCTCCAGTCAACTAGAGTTCTCAGGACAATCAAAATGGCACATCAAAAACCATCACAAGGACCACCAAATCCTTTGTTCAATTTCATGGGAAACATTCCACTTTCCCTCAATGCCCAAAACCCTATTCCATTGGTAGCATTAAAACACATTCCCTACTTCATAGGAGAGAACCATACGACTCATATTGATCATATCCAAGACATTGTTAATGTCTGTACAATCCATGAGATCAATGAAATGGACATCATAGTCAAATTGTTAGATTCATATTTCAAAGGAAAAGCTTTGAAATGTTTTATGAGCTTAATAACGGGGTCCATTGAAAAATAGGATCAAATATGCAAAGCCCTTTCAGTAACTAGTTTGGAGACATGGAAGACAATTTGTCTTTATTAGAAAAATTAATCACAATCAAGAGGGATCCAAATGAGTAGATGGATGATTTTAATTTATTTTTACAAAGCACATGGGATAGGATCCCAATGATTGTGAGACCAAGTGCCCAAGGTTTGTTCCTCTACTTCTTGAAAGCTCTAAATTTAGACATAGCTATGATGATATAGTCCATGGGAGGGAAAAAATACCGGGGGCTTATGACATAGCCATCAAGACAGATAATTGTTTGATCCAAGATGGTAAAATCACACCGAGGCCACCTATGCCTCTATATATGGAAATGGGAAATATTGCAACTAGCCAAATACCTGAATTGAATCCCATTCCAACCCCTAGGAATAAGAGCAACAAGTGAGGCTTCCACTTCCTCAAGCACTTCTAAGGAACTCCAAGAAGTTATGAGGTAACTTCAAAACCTAGAGAATGAATTTTTACTATCAAGAGGCAACAAGCTCAAAGATTCAAACCATATTAGCCTCAAGATCAAGAAAATAGGTCTCCTTATCAATCAAACAAAACTTTGACTCAAGCTATAAATAAAAATAAGAATCAAGGGAAAGCTCAAGCTACCAAGCCATTCTAACCATATAATCTAAATATGGATTCAACATCCATGGCCTTGGTTCTAGTACAAAACAACATGGCATAAGACTATGAATGGTGTTTCCCTTGTGGACAACCCCACAATTAAGAAACATGTTTCAATGGTGCTCTAAATCAAGATTTGATGGTGCAAATATTCGATGTATCCCTAGATCCAAGTGAGGAATAAAATCAGCAGACAAACACTCAAGAAACACCTCCAAGTGACACCACATTGGTAAATTGGTAGGTAGAAGATTTTTGTGGCATTAATCAACCACTTCCTCAGGGTGTAGCAAAAACACGAGAGCTAGAAAAAGAGCCATGGTCGATGAACAACCAATAGGTGCAACTTCTTCTCGCCTCCCATCATGGTTCAAAGAATTATTGGTGTAAAAATATCTTTGAATGGAAAAAATCAGTCTAGGATACCAATTATAGCAACTCATGGACCAAATTAGGTGCCGAGAAAAGATCATGCCAAGTAACGGGAAGCAAAAGGAAGTCTTGTCTCCATTCAATATCATTGATCAAATGAAGAAGACCAATGTCATCATTTCCATGTGGGAATCATTGAAAATTCTAGGAAAATGATATTTTTTGCTAACAACTATGGAAAATTGGTCCACTTATAAGGAATCATGAAGAAATGGAAGAATGTTATCACAAATAAAGTGCAGCAGAAGGAGGTCAACAAATTGTTTTAAAGCCTCCACCATTCTATGTGTCGTTAATCATCAGGAACAACTTGGTGCACAATTACATGATCGATTCAGGGGTGAGTAACTCACTAATACAAAAATAGATGATAAATAAATTGGGCCTAAAGTATGAACTGGTCTTTAAAGGAGTGATGCAACTAGACAGAAATTAGTAGGAACATTTGGGCTAATCAAAGGATTAAACCTAACACTACATGCATGTCCAAATGTCACGATCTGCAAGATGTATCGGTGATTGACTTGCCACCACTCTTTTCCTTATTCTTGTTAAGGGAATTCACTACTAAGATCAGAGGCTACTTGTCTACAGATTGATCACATATGCTCTTTAGAAAGAGATATTGGGCCAAGGCTATAATATGATTGAAACCAATTACCAAATTCCAGATTGAACCTCATGTGCCGAGTTTGATCAATAAAAAATCCTCAAATTTTTACCAATAAGATTATCTAATCATTTAAGAGGTGGACACTAAGGTTGGTAATATTCTAGATTTGACACTAGATTAATGGGCTCACAAGAGGCATGCTTACAATCCTTACAAGGAGATGGAAGAAGCTGAATTGGGCATATATTGTCTACACAAAGATAATCCACCTCTTCCTAACCTTATTAAGTTATACAATAAAGTATGAAAATTATTATTTGATGGTTCAAGGAGTAGACAAGGTGTTGGAGGAGGTGCAATGCTTGTGTCCCCTCAAAATATCAAGTATTATTTAGCCTTCCATTTTCAATTTGATTTCTCAAACAACACAATGAAGTATGAGGCTCGATTCATGGGCTGCATTAGGTAAGGAAAAGAGGTATCAAGAACTTGCAGGTATTCAGAGATAGTGAACTAATTGTGAATCAAGTCAGGGACAAAACAATGCTAAAAATGATCTGCTCAAAACCTACAAAAATAGAGTATGGGCCTCATGGAATATTTCAAAGAATTCAACATAGAGTCCATACCAAGGTAGAAGAACTAGGTTGACAAAAACTCACATCAATTGGGACAACATTTGATGTGGTTGATAACATTAAAAGGGATAAAAGGTAGCATCATATCCATGTAATTATAAGGGTAGTTGTTCAGACAATAACAAAAATGGGAAGTGTTTGAGAATGATCAACAGATCATTAATTTCTTACAAGAAAATATTAATTCTCCACCAAGAACTAGGATAAATTCGAGAAACAATACGGGGGATCATGTAGTAAAACTATGACAAGATTCCAAAGAGGATAATGACTCTAGAGTCAATATTCAACCCAAATGATCAATTCAAAAAATAAAAATAAAATATACAGGTCAAAGGGGAAGATTCAAAACTAATTTCAATTGGGAAAGGAAAAACACTCCAAGTCAAAAAAGTGAGTACTCAACAGGAAAGATCTGATTTCATACAACTTTTCCAAGAGTTCCTAGATGTCTTCACATGGAGCTATGAAGACTTGAAAGGTTTTAATCCAAATTTGGCACAACATACTATTGAACCGTATTCATAAGCTAAGCATATCGGAAAAAACAAAATCTTGGTCAACCCTCATATTGAGCCTCTCATGAAGAAGGAGTTGAATAAGCTGATGGAGGCAAGTATCATATTTCCAATGATGAAATCCAGTTGGATTATAAACTTGGTACCAGTAATGAAAATAAATGGAGAAATTAGCTTTTTGCATAGACTTTTGGGACTCAAGAAGGAATCTCTCAAAGACCATTATTCCTTCACTTCTATGGAGAAATTGTTTTAGGTGGTAACCGGTTTGAAAAGGTTTTCCTCCTAGATGGATACTCAGAGTATAATAAAATTATATTAAAAGAAGAGGATTATTTTAAAATGGCCTTCACCACCAAGTGGGGCACGTATGACTAAAAAAATGCCCTTTGGGTTGTCAAATACCGGATCCACATTCCAGAGCGAAATGAACATGGCGTTCAAGGGGTTGATCAAAAAGATAGTCCTGGTGTACTTAGATAGGATCACAATGTTTTCCAAGAATGGATCAAGTCATCTATTCCACCTCTATCAAATGTTCCAAAGATGTAGGAGGTTTGGAGTTCCCCTAAATTTGAAAAAATGCATATTCCTAGCTCATGAGGAAAAACTCTTAGGCCACATTATATCTAAGGAAGGATTGGAAATTCATCCGTAAAGAGTTGAATCCATTTGAGTATTGCTAATGCCACGTTACAAAAAAATCCTCTAAAGCTTCTTAGGAAGAATCAATTTTTCTAAAGGTTTATGCTATATTTTACCACTCTTGTCAAGCCAATAATAATGATGTTGAAGAAGAGCATGGCATTCAAGAGGATACTAGAGGGTAAGGAGAGATTCGAGGCTATAAATAATTTCATATTCTAAGATCCAACTCTCATCAATACGGAATTCTCCAAAGACTTCGCGCTCTATTATTTCGATGTTTTAGAAACCGTTTCCACCATCTTGGTGCAACAAAATAAAGAGGTATCTGAGAAAATAATTTCATTCTTTAGTAAGAGCTTGGAGGACTATGAAGTGAGATAATCCATCAAAAAGTATGTCCTTGCAGTCATTATAAGTTTGAATAAATTCAAGTAGTTGGTCTCAAATAATAGAATTCAGTTTCTAGTGTCTCATGTGGGAGTCAAGGATTTCCTTTTGAAAAAGAATCTGAATAAGAAATGAGTAGGTCAAGTCACCCGAGTAATGGAATATGAAATAGAAATTAAGGTCACCAAATTAGTCCATAGAAAGGGATTGTGAAAGAATCTAGCTTGAGTCAAAGCATGTTGAGGTAAACCATGAAGAAGAGGAGGCTATTATGGTATTATAGGATAATAAGGAATAAAAATGATGGTGTGCTTATTCCTTGTTGGGTTCATGATATGGTGCATTTTCAACAAATAGGCCTATGTCCCCAGAGATGAGAAAAGTAAAGAGGAGACACTTTAGAATCCAAACCACCCCTGTATGCACTTATTGATGGTGTTTTGTTCAAGAAATATATGAATGGAGTCCTATTGAGGTGTATCAGAATGAGTCAAATTGAAAAGGTGCTACATGGGTTTCATCATGGAGAGGTCGGAGGTCATTTTTCACTATGGGTAACAACTCTCAAAATCATGAAGGAGGGTTATTATTGGACCAAAATGTTTGGTGATTGTTACAAATATATCAAGAAGTAAAAAAATGTGCATTCTTTATTGGAAATGAGAGGCTAGCAACACTTACATTGTATCTTATCTCAATCGACCAACCATTCATGCAATGGGGATTGTACTTCATTGGGGTCATTAATAAAAAATTGAGCCAAGGTCACAAATGGATTCTAACGGAAACATATTATTTCACTAAGTGGACTTAGGTAATGGCACTCAAGGAGTCAAATGAGTCTAACATATGAGACTTCTATAAAGAAACATTGAAAATATTTGGTGTCTTTAATAACTATCATTTAAGACAATTCTCTAGAATTTGTAGTTTCCAAGATCATAGAATTGGCTGTTAGGAATGGGATATATTTGAGCACATCATCAAATTATTACCCCTGTGGTAACGAGAAAGTAAAGTCCATGAACAAGAAATTGCTAAGGATCATTTGGAGGAATTTTGATGAGAACTAGAGGACGTGGCATGCTAAACTCAAATCAGCCTTGTGGGCTGATAGGATAACGTAAAAAAATTCAACAGGTAGCTCTCTCTATAAGATAGTCTATGGGAAGGAAGTAGTGCTACCCATATCATTGGAGCTGCTAGCATTGGAGCTCTTGAAGTAGCTAGAATTATCATAATTCAAACCTATGGAAGCTAGGTATGCATAACTGATGGAATTGGAAGAAATAAGACAAAATGTAATGCAAATAATGGAGAAAGATTAGGCTTTAATAAAGATATCATTTGACAAGAAATATAAACCTTCCCGGGGAGGGGGACCTAGTTATAAAATGGGATGCATATCGGGATAAATCGGGTAGGAAATCTAATTTTGATGTCATCTAGAGTGGCCCCTATATGGTCACAGGATGCAAGAGTAGCAATGCCTTTCAACCATCTAACTTGGATGGAGAAGAAATCTTGATTTTGGTCACTGGAATCTATCTCAAGCACTGCTACTAAAAAGAAAATTCTCACCCTTATACATATTATTTTAGGAATTTCTAATACCTCTAAGTGCTTATGCACATTATCTTGTTGTAGATTAGGTTTCAGTTTCCCTGAGTTCCTTCGGCACATGTTCTATTTCTTTTATTTGTATCATTTCACAAATTCGGTATGCCTCCCGAGAAAATAATGTTGAATAGAAATCTCATAGTTACAAGAAATAATTTCAATCCTTAAAAGGTTTAGAATGCAGAGCAACTAAAATCAAATCAGGGACAAATCCATATAAGTGTCATTTTCAGTCTCTAAGGATCAGTCGTGGGTTGAGCTTCTTGTACCTCCGTTGAATCATAGAACAACCTTTAGCTACATGGCATAAATGGAACATTTAGAAGAAGAGAGAGAGAGATTAGGATTTATTAGAGTTCCATGATGTCCAAACCAACAAGTGTTTTACTCCTAACTCTAAAGTATGTTCATACTTGGTGAAATCAGGTTTTGGGACAGATTCGAAAGCCTATTTTTAGTCCCATGGATCAAGGTTGTAGAAAGGAAAGGGTGCAAATTCTAGATTAGGATAATTTTCCATTTTCACAAAAATTATAATTTTAAAAACTTACAAAGATTGGGAGTGTAAACAATGGGTCGGGCCTTCAGTTCAATATGGTATAAGTGTATCGATAATGAATCCATGCCTAATAGATGTATTTGAGCTTTTGGTCACTTCAACTAGTAGGCGGTGTGACCCCACCGAGTCACAAAATTATTACCCATTTTTTCCTCCCGGGAAAAATGGAAAATAGGAGATGATTGGGGCTGAGCATTATACATGTCTCCATATGGCAATTTGGAGGGGGATAGGTGAAATTTCACATTTTGGGACATTTTGGGTGGTTTTGGAAGGATTTGAATTCATTTGAGGAATTTTCCTCTTCTTGGTCTTAAAAGACCCGGAGCTCCATTAGAGAAGGAAACTAGGCTCCCAGACCACTTTCGACCCAAAAAAGAAAAAATGGATAAGATTCCAAAATCTAGTTTTTGGGAATTTCATTAGGTCTCTCTCGGTCCCTAGTATTGAGAAAATTCAAAACCAACCCAAGGGAAGTGCAAATTTTTTATAAAATTTCCCAAGGGGGCCTCAAGGAGGTCAAGAGCCAAAGTGGCTCACCGAATCTGTATCGTGGTGTTCCAAGTTGCATAGGAGCTCAATGAGCTCATTGTGTTGGTGTCGGTGAGCTAGGCTTATGTGTCTTGGGTGGGTCTCATAATAGCTTAGTAGCATTAGATTTAAACATGGAGGGGATGTTTGTAGGGACACATGGTGACACGACACTAGAAAATGTAAAGGAGAGTTAGCTCATGAGCGAACTAAATGGTTGGGGTGGTCGTCATGTGTTTGGAATCGGGTGTGGGGAGCAAGAAGCACATTGCATGCAAGTGAGGAGCATGTGGGGATGTTTCCAAGTTCGCATCCTGAAAAAATGTAAAGTACAAGAAAACATGGGCTCGGGAGTGTGTCATACAATGTGGAGGTGGAAACAAGCATTGGGAAATAATAATGCATGAGCACCATGTGAGCCCAATGCAATGCATCGTGAAGTTCTGCGCACCGACCAATGAATGAGCTCGACAACCAAGTTAAAATTAGAGGTGAAATGGGAGTTTCAACAATAGGATGCATGAACATTAGGGTAGGATTATATTAGTTATATTCTTATATTCTTATATTAGTTATATTCTTATATTCTTTTATTCATGTTTCCTTGTAGAACATTAGGGTAGGATTATATTAGTTATATTCTTATATTTTAGGCCATTTGTGGCACTATTTTTGGGAGAAGAAACAACTTTCTCTGGAGGGTTATCCTACTTGCAAGGTCCCACACTTTAGGATAATCCCATGTTTGGAAAATTACACTGATTGCCTCTCACAAAATCACAAGAAATAGTGGGTACTTGTAATTTTTCACTAATAGATATATGATCTCTAAATATTTTGTTACCACAACTAATGGAGATCACAATTTCAGATCACAAACCCTAGGTCTTCAACCTTTCTCTTTCTTCCTCTTCTTAATATTTCTTCATGTCTAATATATCAATCTCATGTATTCAATAATTCATCAACCCGTCATGCTATTCTGCTGCAATTTAAATCATGCTCTCATACCTACAAAATATCTTCCTCTAGGTCTCGCTTCTTCTCTCCAAGAGCACTAGTTCAAAAATGAACTAAACAAATGTTTAAATATGATTTTGTTTCTTCAACCCAAATTATGTCTTTACCTCATGATAATTTAGACCCATACATGCCTATAACATTTAATAAGATCTATTACAACACAGTCAAATTTGACCCAAATAGGCCACCTAGCTAAAACCATCATTTGATGTGCCAAAATGGCTAATAACCCCATGGGAAAAATTTTAAAATTTCCCTAACATTAGTACCATACTTTTTCATGACACAAAACTCATCACACATGATTAAAATATTATTTAACATTCATACATGGTTGCAATTAATATCAAACAATGAAATTATTTCATTTTCTGGGCCTAGTTTCCTTTACAATTCTCAAAACAGTTATTTCCTACACCCTTTAGCACAATGGAATCTTCATTTGATCACCAAATAACTTAAACAAGATAAAACCATGATATGTAGAAAATTTATGGAAAATTTAGAAACTTTATAAAACTTATAATAAATTTTTAAGTCATGAAAAATCCATCTCTTCAAACCACAAGTATGTTTTCCTTCACCAGATCAACCTTCCAAAAACGTTTTTGCAAAGGTTACCTCATAAAATAGTTACTTAAAATATTAAAGACATAAAAATTAATCAATTGGATGAAAAATTAATCCCTTTTCTCATTATAGGTGATAGGAAGCATCACCCAATCCATCACATTCTTCAAACAACATCAAATTTTCACCAGAACACATGTTGTCTTGACCGCCATAAATCTTCCTATCCAAAGAAAGACCTGGAAAACCTACCATCTCACCTCATGATGATAAAAACCTCATATCACTGGAAATATATCTAAATCATCTTTCCAACACAACTTTAATCACCTTCAAACTCTACTTGTAGCTCAAGTTATGCTCATTTTACTAGACCCTGCTATTTGAGATCCAAAACTGCCCTTTGACCAGTCAACCTATATGGACCTCAAAACACCATGTGCATGTATGCTCATTTCCTGAAACCTCCATAGAAATCAAGATAAACTCTTAAAAATCATGTAACATCAAGTTTGCATGCTGCTTCTTTGGAAAACCTTGTCCTAAAACATTCTTCTTCATAAAATACCATTTTTATGTGGGGCTCATTCATAACCATGTCCTCAACCATACATTTCTGGAAAAATAAAAAAATTCCTCTACAAAATCCAATCATCAATTTTCATGAATAAAAACAAACCGGGTCACTATACTTCTCTTTCTACAAATTGTTTCTAGTTAGGGTTTAACTAGGGTTTTAGACCACTTTATCCTCTTAACACTCGTTCATAAAATCCTAATGATCAAACAACCTCATTATTTTTGTGAAACATTATAAAAGAACCTTATAATAATCCTTGAAAGGAAAAAGGTCCCGCATAAATCTTACTATTCACAATGAGCATCCAAGTTCAACTTCAAGTGGAAAATCACTTGATTTTGACTCTGTCTCACATAAACTATCATAACTTGAAAAATTCTCATCTCGAAAACATGATTTTTTTCTAAAATAAATATGACATATCCCTCTAACATATCCAATCATCATAATGTCAATGCCATACCTCAATATCTCCAGTCACTAAGACTTACATATGCTAGCATGCCTATTCCTCACTATATAATCTAGGGTCAACTAAAAGAATGAAATAATTGATCAAAAATACTTTATAAATGACCTAAAAATACTTGATATTGCATGATAAGCCTAAATACATGATTCAATTAGCTCATATGGCTCTAAATCAGACTTTCACACCTCCAAGTAGCCATACCTGCTCCTAATGAGCACCTGTAACAAAGTGAATTACATGTGCATGTACCATGTCACTATTATGAGTGCCCAATAACCCTCAAAACCTTCTATCCAACATGTCAAAATTATTCTTAAGCATCAAATAATATCATACTATCAAGCCGCATCTCCTAGGCACCTATATGGGCTTGCTAGAGCAAGCAATCCTCACTGAATCCCACCGTATCACCTCGGACACATTTGAACCATCATGTTAGCAACATATAAAACATCATGAGACCATAATGAAATATTCACTTTTTCATTAACGTGGTTTTTAATCAATGAAAAACCCTATTAGGACCACATGCCAACACTCATAATTACTTACTTCTCTATGACCTTACCCTCACAAGAAGGATGTTGATCAGGTTTCAATCACTATTAGTCACACTAAGTGTCCTCTGTGGGACATCTAGTTTAATATGAGACTATCAATGACTCATTTTTATTGAAGTTACTACACCTGATTATGATGATGATTATACCCCATTTGAACCCTTCTTAGTAGGATATATCTAGGATAATATTTGGAATATTTAGTGGTACTAAGAATGGTTAAAATATCACCTTTAGTATAACATCAACACAATCACTATTTCCTCTTAGGACAAGAGTAATGAGTTTGGACTTGAAAAGATGACCTCATGGATGATGAGGATGATTAATTTGTCATAGAATCTAAGGATGAAATAATAAGTTATATTCCTTTTATATGCATGAATTAGTTTGCTATGTAAGTAGAATTGAAACTAACACCTAGTAGCTTTAATAAAATTCTAAACTAAACCTATGCATCATCATGCTAAGATCTTAAGAAAAGCTAATCTATCAACATTTCTACATTAAACATGAAATTAACATTTCAAGCTAATATGCTTTGAACAAATTAACTTCTATCTCTTTGAATGATAAATGAGATGAGATTGAACCTATGTAGATCTCTAGCAATCAAAGAGTTGATTACGTGCTTGAAATCTCAAGGTTTCTAAGTCAAATCATGGATACAAGAGCACTTGACATATCTCCATATGACTTAAAAACACTGGGTGGATGAATGTAAGAAATGGAGAAGGCTAGCTCTTCTAATGGAAGAATGCTTCAAAGATGATAAAATGGCTATAGTGTATGCTCTATGCTCATTTAGGAGTGTAGGTGTAAATAGAAAGGTAGGAGGAGGGATCCTTATATAGCCCAATGGATAGAAATATCTCTACATCCCTCTTCATGTGGGATAAATGGAGAGGTTGGGTTAGTTGTAGATAAAAGAGGTTTAGAAAGGGTTGAATCAACCTTAGGAGAGTTTATTTTGTGATTTAGTGACTCATGGGGTTTGAGGGGATTTATTAATTAACAAGAGTGATTAATTAATAGGTGTGCAAGCTTATATAAGTTTTTAGAGGAATAGTTAGTATTATTTATGTTATGAGAGGATTTTAATCAAATAAATGACAATTTATTGATTAAATAGAAGGCGAATCAATTAGTTAAGAATAATTAATTAATATAAATATAAAGGGGTATTAATTAATTAGAAATAATTAAGTAATGTAGATAGAAAGGGGAGATTAATTAATTAGAAATAATTAATTAATCTAGATAGAAAGGGAGCTTAATTAATTAGAATTAATTAATTAATCTAGATAGAAAGGGGAGCTGATTAACAAAATGTCATTAATTAGTGTCATTGTTGGATAGAAGAGTTAATTAACTAACATAATGTAATTAGTAAATGATGATAGCAGAGAAAATGTGCAATATTGATGATATGTCATAAATTTGTGGGAAAGGGTATAATTAGCACAATTTAAGTATTTAAATTGCTCAAGCTAAATTATAGGTGTCTACATTTTCCCCTCTTTGAGGTGGTGTAAGTGACACCACTTCAAAGATAGTAGACAGATAAAATTTTGAAGGCGTAGAAGAAAAATTAGTAGAAGTGAGAGATGCCCCCTTGAGTGTCGATGGGGTGATGAAAGAAGGTGATTGACGATCAAAAAAGGTGAGAGAAATGGATAGAAGAATGGGTAGGGGTAGGATGCCCCAGGTGAATCAGAAGAATAGTGTTGATAGGAGGGTGATGTAGAAGAAATATGGAGAAGTAGAGAGAAGAACTAGCTTTCATCCCTTGCATTGGCAACAACCTTAGTGTCATCATATTGCCAAAGATCTATGTCATTGGTCCTTATTAAAAATATAAGCATACGAAAAAGTAGGATGACATGAAAATCCATACTACAAATAGTTGTTCATTGCTGAAAACACCCACTCAATGCAACATACAAAAAGCAATGCAATATGAGAAGGAAACAAGCTCATTTAATAGGGAAAACAAGTACAAACACACATATTCCAACCAACAATAGTCAAAATGATTGTACAAATTTTTTGTTATCAATTTGAAGATCCCGAAATGTTCATGATTGACAAAAAGGGTGAAAAATGATGCCCCTAGCAAGGATACATGCAAGGGGATATGATAAAGGATGTCTGGGTCCAATGATAAAGTGTTCGTGCAAAATGAAATAGTATTAAGCAACTAGAGGTGCCTAGAGTATTGTGAAGCAAGCGGGGATGGATTTGCAAATGGTTGTAAGCCATATGATCCATGAGTCATTTAATTCATGAACATGTGAAAATTACAACAAGATATGGAATGAATACCATGCATAAGACATGAGTTTCAGCCACTATGAGTTGGTTTACCTATTTTTGTAAATTTTACAATTTTTTAGGATTTTTGAAAAAGTTTTGAATTTTTTAGATTTTGTATTAATTTTTAAAATTTTAAAGATTTTTTTAGACTTTTGATAGTTTTTATAGAGAAGAAGTTATAAGAATTAGCAAGAATCTCCCAAGAGTAGAAGAAATTCCCCAAGGATAAGAAAGAAGCAACAGGCAGAAAATAATGCCCCAACACAATGAAAAGATTAACAAAATAATTATTTAATAAAAAATAATTATTTGATGGAGTGTGTAGAAGAAGCGACATCGCCTAGGAGCAATAAAATTTTCCTAGTGAGAAGAAATGAGTACTAGGTGGAAAATAATGCCCCAACATGATGAAAAATTAAATAAAATAATTATTCACAGGTGAGTAGAAGAAAAATTAGAGTGTGATGTTATATGGTTTGATTTCACACTTTGTATGTATCATGATGATAGTTGAGATGTTTTTACCACATGTGTTTTATTTTTACATGATAGATCCATAGATGATATCAATTGTATTGTACATGTGATGCTCTAGATTAGTGGACAGGATGACATGATGATATTGGTGCGGGGGATAGATTTTGATATTTGTGATCCCTCTTGCCCCCATTTGATGATATGATATGCGATGATTAGCTTAGCATTCATGTATGATGTATACTTAGTTTTTATTTATATATGATGTAGAGATGATGTTAGATGTGATGATATTTATGGAGATATGATGATGTGATAACAAAACTATGTACATGTGACAAACAGACACAAGAAAATGTTAACAAACTTAACCAAATATATAGTGCTAACCAACATGAATTAACATAACCATGTACAATTATTTACAAGCATGTAAAAACACACTTCATATGTACAAGTAAGAATGAATCTAATCTAAGCAAGAAAAGATGAATCTTATCAAAGTATGTCTAAGCAACAAACTATACAAATGTACAAACAAACAACAACTATACAAGCAAATAATGTACACAAACAAAGCAAGAAACAAGATAAAGTAAGTAAACTAAAGTTATGTTTTTGTAAGATTGTTTTGTGAAACACTTTTCTATTGTTTTTGTGTTTTGTGTTTTTCTATTATTTTGGATTTTGATCATATTTGAATGTTTTTGCAATTTTCGAACATATTTGAATGTTTTTGCGATTTTCTAAGGTTTTTTCCGAAGCTATGCATAGGAAACTAAAAATGTGGATGCCCCTAGCGCTAGATGGAGAATATATCATGGAAGGTGCCATGTGTTTACAAATAGGAAGGTGAAGCCGCGAAGTACCCCAAAGTGATCGATGGGGAATATAAAAAGACCATATCTTCACCGATTTATAAGAGGAGAAAAATCCGGATTAATGCTTGATAGGAGAGCTTCACGGGGAATTTCAGATGCGGGTATAGAACTAGCCCTAGGCTAAGTAATAGTAAAACAAATCCTTCCAAGGTGCCAGAAACCATTTTTCACCAAGGGACCTATCCAAAGTGCCACAATTGCGTGGTTTTCACATATGGATGACTTGCTTTCTCTTTTTATTTTTCTCTTATTTTAATTTATTTTTGTATTTTGATCATTTTTACTCTTTTTTTTGTTTTCTTTTTCTGATTTTTGCATCATGTTTAAGCATAGAACCACTTAAGGTGCATGGCATTCATAGGTTCATGAAACTCATCACCATTGGGATGGGAAAGTTTGTATGCTCTCATACCATATTTGGCCACAATGACGTAAGGTCCTAACCAATGTGGTTCAAACTTTCCTTTCTTCTCTCTTTCCACCCTTGTGTTGAATTGATTTTCCTTCATGACCAAATCTCGACCTCAAATTAACGAGGTATGATCCTTTGTTTGTAATTTCTGGAGATTCTGTTCTGATACACTTTGAGATGGTTAAGGGTGCGGATGCACTTTTCATCCAGGAGTTATAATTTTGCTAGCCTGGCCACTCTGTAATCCTCATCCTTGTCTAGATAATCCCTAAGAGATATTCTCAGGGAAGGAAGCTCGATTTCCAATGGGATGATGGATTCGGTTCCAAATACTAGGGAATAGGGTGTCACACCAAGTAGGAGTGAGAATGGAGGTTCTATAAGCCCAAAGGGATGGGTGAATTTGCAAATGCCAATTACAACCTGTCTTACTCACCATCTTTTCCATGATTTGAACTAATGTTTTGTTAGTGGCTTTAGCTTGCCCATTACCTTGTGGATAATATGGCGTAGACCACTTCAATTTTATTTAAAATCAATTACAAAGGTCCTTCACTATATTTTTCTTGAATTATTTTCCATTGTCGAACTTATGGCTGTAGGAATGCCACACCAGCAGAGATAAGTTGATTCATGATAAAATTTTAAATCTGATCTCCTGTAACATAAGTCAAAGGAATAACCTCCACCCACTTAGTGAAATATTCCATAGCTATGATGATGTGAGTATGACCATCAGATGAGGTAGGGGTGATATTTCCTATTAAATCCAGTCCCCATTTGGAGAATGGTCATGGGGTTATGATTGGTTGCAATGGTTGTGATGGCGCGAGGATGAAATTTCCATATTGTTGACATAGTATGCATTTTCCTTACATAGTTGCGAGCTTTTGTTTCCATAGTAGGCCAATATTAGCCTACTCTCAAAAATTTCTTAGCTAGAACCATTCCGTTTGTATGGGCACCGCACACCCCTTCATGTACCTATTTGATTACTTGGATTGACTCTGCTACATCTAGACAACACAACATATTCCCATCGTAGCCACGATAATAGAGCGTATTTGCTAATAGATTGTAACAAGCTATTTGGAGGGTAAGGCTTTGTTTTTCAAAACAGGAGATGTAGGGAGGGAAGGTGTTATGTTTAAAATACGCATAGATGTGCACATACCATGGGGAATAGGGACCAATAACTTCACAAGACAAACATGATTCTGGCATGTCATATGTAGCTGTTGTATATTATCAACAAAGACTGACATATCATTTCTCTCTAGTGGAATTCATAGCATAGAACCTATGGTTGTCATAACGTTTGTGGATCTATTTTGTGCTATTGGAATATGTTCAAATGTAATACACACAAAATAATATTTCAAAGTTTCCACTAGTTTCTTGTAAGGGATCAGCTTTTCATCTTTAACTTTGTATTCATCATTGAATTGTTTAATTATCAATTGTGAGTCACTAATGACCTTGACATAGTGGATATCCCATTTGATTGCTAGCTTCATCCAGTGATGAGCACCTCATATTTTGTAAAAGGAAAACCAAGGTGAAAAGCTTTAGGTATAGGGTTTCCTAAAGGAATAATTAATACTACACCTACCCCTAAACCATAAAAAGTAAAATATCCATCAATTGTACTTGCCACATGATAGATTCCTCAATATACATTAATGAAGTGTCTAATAGATCTAGACTTACAAGTTCTGTTTCTGGTAATGGTGCTTCTACTAACTGATTGGTGATTACTTTTCCTTTAACCAACTTTTGATGTACATACTCAATGTCAAATTCACTTAGTAGAATGATCTAATTAGCCATTCTACCTGTAAAGGTGGGTTTTGACAATCGTACTTAAGCGGGTCAACTTTGGATATAAGCTTGGTTTTTGTATTTAATAGGTAATGGAAAAGTATTTGGAAGGTAAAAATTACAACTAAACAATATTTTTCAATCTGAGGGTAGTTGAGCTCATAAGCAATGAGAGTACAACTGAGATAGTACACAACTTTTTCTTTATGGCCGAGGTCATATTGGGTGAGAAACACACCAATATAAAATTGAGTAGCAGAAATATATAGTAGGAGTGGCTCACTGGGAGTTGGAGGCATGAGGATAGGTGGATTGGCTAAGTACTTGCTTAAGCAAGGTGAAGACCTATTATTGTCCTGGTCCCCAAATAAAGGCAACATCCTTTTTAAGTAGATGAGTGAACGAATGAAACTTGTAAGCAAGTTGGGAAATGAAGTGGTGGATAGCTTGGATGTTTCCTTATAAGCTGCATAGTTGTTTGATTTTTTGGGAGGAGGAATTTCACTAATGGCAGAAATTTATTTGGGTCTACTTAAATCCCTCTTCGTGATACAATGAATCCAAGAAACATTCCCGAGAGTACACCAAACACATATTTCTTAGGATTCAATCGACTTTTTATTCTCACAGGCATTCAAAGATATGCTGCAAAATCTCAGGGTGATTTGCTCTTGTCTTTGATTTCCAGAGGATATCATCCACATAGTCTTCCATGATGTTATGAAACATATCATGGAAAATCATGGTAATTTCCCTTTGATAAGTTTCTCTTACATTTTTAAGGCCAAAGGGTATTACTTGATAACCAAAATTCCCCAGGGGTTGTGAAGGCCGTATTGTGTTGATCCTCATATATGATTTTGATCTGATTGTAGCCTGAAAATCCATCCATAAGAGATAACATTTCATATCCTATAGTTGAGTCAACAATCATATCAATATTGGGTAATGTGAAATAATATTTTGGAAATGTCTTATTAATGTCTCTAAAATCTATACAGATTCTAATCCCGATAGATTTCTTTTGTATGGGGACTATATTTGATATCCATTCTGAGTAATCAATAGGTATAATGAAGCTTGTCACTAGTAATCTTTCTAGCTCTTCTTTAACTAGAAGAGCCACCCACAGATGCATTTTTCTAAGCTTTTGTTTGATGGGCTTGGCGTCTGCGTGCACTACTAGGTTATGCACTACCAAAGTTGGATCCAAGTCGACATATCCTTATAGGACCATGTAAATACATCTACAAATTCTTGCTAGAAGCATGGTGAATGTTTTATGTTCTTGTGTTGAGAATGAATCTCCTAGTTTGACTATGTTTGGATCGTCTTCTATTCCAATATTCACATCAATGGTTTCTTCCAATAGAATTTTTGACAAATCCTCCATACGTGTAGGATCAAGAGGAAGGTTGAGATATTATTCCAAGGGTGTCTCTACAAGATTTTTAACCTTTGTGTGGTCACTTTTCTTTTCCATTGATTTTTTCACTTGTTTGTCAGCCGGGACCTCAAAGAGGTTTTTTTTGTGTGACTTGGAATTTTGTTTTTTTCGAGGATTTTCATTGGAACTTTTTCCCTCACTTTTTCTTAAGTTTTTCTAACCACAAAGCTCATATTCCTCACCAAAGTATGCACAAGTATCTAATTCAATGTAGAAACCTTTCTTATGGTCTCCAATCAAAATTGTATCTTGAATGCCCATGAATTATGCAATGGATTCATCATTTTCAAAGAGATCCAGTGGCACGTGATGTTTTTGGTCCCATTTGACAAGACAAGGGTAAAAAAGGTCAATTTTAGGTTCAGTAGGGGTTATGGTAAGGACATCGGTATCCATGAATAGGTTCATGAAGGCAAGATCCCGTATTGGCTACAATGGGAATATGTATCGCTATCTAAATAATTAGAGCTATCTTCACGCTAAGAACATGTGACATCTTGATCATTGGGGTGTGATCCATAGGGTCAAAGGCTGATATCATATCTTTCCATCTTGAAATGTGTAAGTGGATTTGGTTCTCTCAGTCCTTGCTCATTCTTTCCGCATCCTAGACCCTTGTATCCCACAGATAACATCATTCGGATAGACTTCTCATACTCAGGGATTTGGTAGCAAGTTGGTTGAGTATCTTCCAAGACCCAAGTCGTAGGTGGGTCAAACAATTTCTCTTCACTAAGAAACCCCCTGTAAAAATGACCCAATAGTTTTCTCATCTGTAGGCCGTCGAAATGATAGTTGGGTTGGCCTCTAGTTTTAGGTGACAACGATAGGTCCAAAACCAAAAGATCTTGTTACACATTATATTCTCCACAACCATATTCAAGAACCTTCATCTCCCATGAATAAAAATAATAAGTTGATGTAGAAGCCTCACAAGCGCGGGAACTTAGGGAAACCAGAATCTACCCATGACTCTATGGATTGATTGAAGAGGAACAACTATATCAGTAGAGGGACATGTATAGGAACCCTTACACACAAAACTATTGAGAGCTCTATAGTGAGTGAAGGGCTCTAGATCTCCTTGTATTGTGATAGTGTGTCCCTCATGTTTCAATTTGATGCATTGATGGAATGTTGATGGCATGACCTACATGGCATGAATCCATGGTCATCCAAGAAGCATATTGTATGGAAGTTCCAAGTCCAAGACATGAAACTTCATCTGATGACAAGTGGGTCCTACTTCCATTGGTAATGTGATTGTGTCAGTTGATTCCCTTTCCGCGTTGTCATAAGTGGTTATGGTAATGATGTGGGACTCTAGATCTTCTTCTGTATGTCCCAATTGCTTAATTAATTTCAACGTGCATATATTCAGCCCTGATCCATTGTCCACAAGCACCCATTTTATCTTTCAGTGGGTAAAAACCTCAATATATAGGGGGAGATTATTTGTTGGATCTTTAATAGGGATATCCCTATGATTAAAGGAGATTTACTCAGTTGGTGCAATGTTTTCCACCGCAGCTTGAAGATGCAAAGGGTCTGCTTCTAGTGGCACTCCTGACCCCTGAAAATTTTTGTACAAGATGTCCCTATGTACATTCAATATTTTTATAAGATCCAAGATTGAAATCTTGGCAAATGTCTTCTTAAGTTGTTCTAAGAGGTTGTACCTACCATCTTGCGGGGTTGATAGAGAGGGTTCAAGAATCATGAGGTGGGTGTGGCTTGTTACCACATTACAATATTTTACCTTGACCGAATAGTATTCAAATGGTCATTAGGAGAGTAGATATATCCAATGAGTGAATTGTAATGATTATTTTCCTTCTTGGTATATAGATAACTCGTTGCTTTGTAATTTGGGATGACTTTCCTCGATCCAAATTTTTATCATCCGACTTACCATGTTTAGGGAATGATTCTTTGAATATTCACATCTTTTTGTTTGGCATCCGAGTTTTCTCCAAGGTATCCATTTCTATATCCCCATTGTCGATGAGATCTTGGATATAGTGACGAAGTCGTAGACATTTGTTTGTTTTGTGTTCCTTGACACGATGTAATTCACAATACTCATGCTCTTTGTACCATGATGGTTTTGGGAATTTTCATCAAAGGGTTGTGTCATTGGATAAGACACCATGTGAGATGCATCCAATTGTTTCAATATGGCCAAAAAGTCTCATTGAGAGGAGTGAACATTCTACGTTTAGGTTGTGTTTAAATAGGTCCTTTGGTCGGTTTAAAAGGTTGACCCCGACTTGCTGTTTGTATGTATTTGGAATCTATGATTTCATCTTATGGGTGTCGTTATTACCTTCATTTAATCAACTCTTTGTTGATGTCATATTAAAACCAAGGGGTGTCTGAAGCTATATACAATAAGAAATCTTAGTGATCTATTAATTGACTATAGGTATTTGTTATTTTATTTTCTGGGGGTTTTTGTAGTGTCTTTAGGATTCCATGGCCAAAGCCTTATTATCTCTATGTTGTAAGAAACTTGCTGAAATAAACACTCATTGTTGGAATGAATTGCTTGGAAATAAACACACATACAAGAATAAATAGATTGCTGGAAATAAACACACTTTTCTTGGAAATAAACACACGGTTAAAAATGTTGTGAAAAGCTTGCAAGGAAATGAAAATCTAGTCTATAACACCTACAGGGACAAGTATAAAACAAAGTTTAATTTAAAGAATCAAAGACATTTATAAAATTAATAGATATACACTATTTTCTTTAGAAATATAAATACCAATAAAATGAGAATATTTGTTCTTGGAGGAGTGGGCCCTTACTCCACCTTGAATCAGGATTTGACAAAGTGATATTCTCTCAAAACAAAGTGGCTATTTTATTGTTGAAATATTATGTCTTACAAAAATATATTGAATCTTTCTATATCTTTATCTCTATGTGTCTATATGTATATGTTCTCTTCTTCTTAATCTATCTACAAGTCTTTATATATGTATTTCTTTCAAAGATGCATTTACAACCATAGTTGTTCTACCGATTCAAATGGAACTGAATTATGCCCAAAATAGATGTTGAATTTGGAACCTTGCTGGACGTATAGCTATCTGATAAGTTATCCCTAGATATTTGAGTATGAATATTTAGAAATCATATGATCTGCTCCTGATTGAAAGGCTTCATTGATTCTTTATATCATTAGATGCCATCAAAATAAAAACTAAAGGGGACTGTTCTTGATCTAATCGTGAAAGTTCTGGAGCTAAACACAGGAGTTTTGAAACTAAGTGTTGGGGTTGGAACTAAGTTTGAAAGTTCTAGAACTAAGCGATAGAGCTCATAAAATATGTGATAGAGTTCCAAAACTAAGTTTGGAAGTTCCGAACTAAGCCATATTGAAGCCAAGGCTCCCAAAAACATGTTGATCACTTCATACTCCATTCTCTGACTGATTATGACCTATTTTATTACAAAAACTGAATTTCCACACACTTTGTTAGGAATTACAAAGATTTTAAACTTTAGAACTAAATTCAACAAAATATGGACAATTACATCCTAACTTACATTAGATCAAACAAAAGTCACAAAATGCAGTCAAACTTGATAAAAAGGAGAGTAAAATAAGATCATTAATTGTGCATTAATGAGACATATTTTAGCCTTATCATCTCCCCCATACTTACTTGTTTGTAAGTCCCCTTACAAACTTTACTCTTCAAATATTGGGTTATGTATTCTACATTCCAATTGACTTCTCGAGTTAAATGGCTGAAATTGAATATCCTAGTGCTTTAGTTCGAAGTAATATACCCCGATCCCGCTTTTACTTTCCTCTACCATTCCTCAAATTAAGTGGGATCTTGAGGCTCTTTATTTTTCCATCGAGACATGGGATTGCGAAGAAGGGGGCTTGTTCTCATTCCCATCCATATGCCCCTACATTTTTCATTGATCCAGGGATTAGTGTGCATAAGGATTTAGCTCTTTCTAAGCTCCATATTAATTTTGTGGGAGATATCACTTCTCTTCTTCTCAATTCAACTGTGAGAAAATCCCATATTTTCAAACATCCATCATAAATCTCTTCAAATTTATCCTCCTCATAAGAGGTGAAGGCATCAATACTTTTCTTTGTAAACTGGACAGATAGTGTGCCTTGAATCGACTATCAAAGGCATGGGATTTGAAATGTATAGAAAAGGCAGATGGTTTACCATAGTGAGATCTCATGTAGAGACCAGATGAACTAGATTTTAATAGATGCTTAGAATCTCTCTCTTTCCATGCAACCTAATTTTGAAGAACATAAATAAATGCATTTAGTTGGCTTTCCCCTACATACAAATTGATCATAAAGCTTGTGTTCTTTTCTAGCATAAGATTGCAGATATAGAATTCGTAGAGAATATTTTTCTGATCTGCACTAGCTGAGGAATAGGATTTGATGAACTCATATTCATCTTTTATTTTATGTGAAAATCCACATGCAATTCTTGACAATCTGCCAATGAATAAATTGTTCTTCTAAAAAGATACTATATGTAGGAGAAGGTCTCTTGCATGTAAGTAATTTTTCACTCATCATGCAAACCATTTGTATTTTTACAAGACATTTAAATTTTTCTTCTTCCTCTTTGTAGAAATTTTCTTCCCATTTCTTACTTGCTTTCTTTTCTTCTTCCATCTTATTTCTCATGTCCTCATTTGATGTTTTGAATTCATTAAGTTCCCTGTAGGTATCATCCCACTGTTGTGAGTGGCGCAAGTAAGTCGGTTTAGTTTGTGCAGATATTGTTGACATAACACTTGGTCTTCTGGAAAATTGACATTCTTCTTCTTTTTCCATCATCTGCTATTTGACCATTGTCAATTCTTCAGTCCTATTTGTGAGCTGATTTGTTAGTTTCTCAATGAGCATTTCCCTCTATTCTAACTTGAGTTTGAGGAAGTTTAATTCCTCATCCTTCTCTCGATTATGAGTTCGCTCTGGAAAAAAATAGAGTCTATTTAAATGATTTTTTTCCTCCTTTTCTGAAATTTAATTGGGAAATGAACACTCCTCTTCTACCAAAGGGGATTTCCTTTTAAATTTCTAGGATTCCAATTACTCTTCTTCATGTGACTATGTTTTTGGTTCACCAATCTCTTAAAAATCATGTTCTTCAAATCTTTCATCTCCCTTATCCATCTTAGTTTGGCTTGGTCTAGGAGGATTCATGGCCATGCTGCCCAAAATATCAAGAACAAAATGTATGGAAATGGGTTTCCTCCTAGAGCTTCTTCTAAATTTTACTTCATGCTCTAGCTTAGGTGAACTATCACTATCAGAGATAGATATTAGTTATCCTAGTATTGTTGTAAAGGAAGGAGTTTCTTTGACCTAGGACAATAGATTCGTAGCTTTAATCCTTCTTTCATATCTCCTTCTTTTTGGTACTTTACCCCCACCCATTTCTTTCTTTTCCTCTATGAAGGAATCGATCTCCAAATTAATTATAGGAGAAAAATGGGTTGGAATTCCCCTCTTGATAATATCAAGGTTTTTATTAAACTTGTTAAGAAACTTTTCCCACATTTCTTCTCCATTTTTCTTCGAAAGAAAATGGTGCTGGCATACCAAATGGATTAACCCATGATGTCTGATTGTTCCAAGTCCCTAGGAATATCTCTAAGCCATAATCTGGATGAATTCAAAAAGGAATCCTATAAGGTTTACTATATATTCTGGTATTGAATTCCCATACCTAAGATATATTAACATCTTAAGGACTTATCTTCCCATAGTCCCAAATTGACCATCACAAGTTAAATACTTAACTACCCAAAATGCTACGCCGTCGAAGGGTTTGCATATTTGGTTCTTCTAACCCCTTTATGATTTTCTTGGTGTTATAGATATATTAGGCTCAGATTCCCCACATGTATCAAGGGTTCCACTAGATCTTTAAGGGTTCCCTTGACAAGATTTGGGACTTACACAATTGGTATTCTAGACACATTACTCATTGTATTAATAGTAAAAGGAATTATAATGCTTTTAACTTTAGTTTTGATTCTTCTAAATTTACAAAAAATTCCTTTACCAATTCTTCATTATACCTTGAGAAATTTTTTAGGAACTCCATCCACCACCGCTCGTCCAAAATGGTTGTCACTTCTTCATCTGTAAGAAGTTGGGTATCATCCTCTAGCTCTGACTTCTTCTTAATACCCATAGAAAAGAGGAAGATTTGAATTATTCTTTCTTTAAATTTAGAATTAGTTGCAGATTTACTTGATTTAGCTATGGAACTATTGTATTTAGTTGTGGAACTATTGTGTTTATCTGTGGAATTGATGGGTTTAGTTGCGGAATTCAAATACAATTCTTTTGCTTCCTCTTTGAAATTCTTTTAGCAATGCTTCTCAACTTCATTTATTCTACCCAAATGATAGGTAATTATAAATGTGCCACCACTTTCTTATTCTATCAACATCAACCTCATGATTACTTTCTTTTAATCATAATGCACAATAAATGACTCATCATACCAACCTTTTAAATCAAGTCTAATCACACATGCGAACTTTTAATTTAACCTTTAATAATTTCAAGACATAATTACCATCCTTTTTTATGTAATCCCTTCGTCTTGATGACTCATCATTCCTAAAAGTGAAAAAGGAAAAATGGTTAGAAAAGATAGCTGGAATTCAAACAAATTCTTTTTATTTTGCATTAGCCATTTATTGAGGAGACCAATCGCCATTGCTGGTTTTCAATTGATCTTTGAGAGATTTTTTTTGGGAAGAGAACACCATTTACTGGTTTTCATTCTTTCCCTTTATATATTTTTTATTTTATTTTATTTTTTTGGGAAAGAGAATGCCATTTGCTATTTTTCATTCTCTTCCCTTTATTTTGGATCCATGCATCTAATTATTTGATCATTTTGGAAGAACACTGGGTTCTTCCATATGATCAAATTCTTTGTCTACTCCAATCTTCTTCAAGAATTCATCCCTAGTAGGAGGATTCCTATAAATTTTTAGCCTATGTCCATTGACAAAAAGTGTCTTTCTGCTGCCATCAATGGGAAGTAGCTGAATAGAGCCATTGTCAAATATTTTCTCAATTTGATAGGGTCCCAACCATTTGGTTCTCAACTTGCCTTTGAATGTTTGGTACTTGGAATCAAACAATAATGTCCAATCTCCTACCTTAAATTTCCTTTTCTTGATATGTGTGTCATGCCAATGCTTCCAAGGATAGTTGGTGTTTGTTCAATGGTTGATTAATCATATCTTCCATCTCTCATACATGATCCTGTAACATTATCATAGCCAAAGAAGACAAATTTTGTTTATTAGTGTCAGGATCATCAACCCACAATTGCTCTTGATTATCAATAAAAGGTTGTGCAGAGGGGTATAAAGAAATTTGATTAGAACTCTTACCATTTGAGATAGTCATATCACATGATCTGCAATCAATTAAGACAATAACTGTAGCTAACCATGGTCTGCCCAAAATAATGGGATAACCAAGTGTTTTACCTTTTGGCTGCAATATAAGAAAGTCCACTGGATATTCCCATGACTCCACCATAACCACCACATCTTCAATAACTCCTTCTGGTTTTGCTATAGACTGGTCTTCCATCTGCAATATGGTGTTAGTATGTTGGATACCTATTAATGGAAATGTTTTCAAAGTGTCCATTATCATCACATTTATAGTTGCTCCCAAATCAACCATAATATTATGTATATTTGTATTCCCTATAGAGAAAGAAATAGCAGGGCTACCAGGATCTCCATATTTGGGAAGTAAGAGTTTTCCTGCTAATAAATAAGCAAGTTTCCCATCTACTTTAATAGTCCTAGGGTATTGCTTCTTCCTTCCAGGTCTTTTTAAACATAGCATCTTGATTAACTTGTTCAACTTCAGAATGTCCTAGATTGATTGTAATAATGGTATTTCAATATTTAATTTCCTTAACTCATGCACCAAATTAGATTCCTTGGTCCCTATAACTTCTTGAAATCTCTTTGGGAATGGATTTTCAACATATTTGCTACCTGAATCCTTATCTTTTTCTTTTTCAGCTTTCTTGAATAACCACACTAAGGGTTTCAGTTTCTTTATCATCTTCTGCAGTAATTATAACAAGTGGACTGTCAATTAATTTTCTAGATCTAGTTTGAATATATTTACAATCCATGACATTTAGATCCACTAGTTTTTCTTGTTATGCCCCATAGACATGAGTTGTTTGTTTGTTTCTAGGATTAACAACTGGTTGTGCTGACATTTTTGTTTGAACCACATTTTCATTTTGTGAATTTTGTGTTGGGGAACCCATTATGGCTTGTTGATTCTGATTGGGATATGTCCTCCCTTGAGCATAATTATTAGGGCTCCACCTAGGTTGTGACCAAGCATTCAGGTTACCTTGACCAAACCATGGCTTTTGGTGTCCTTAGGCATACCAAGATTGTCTGACCAATCTTGAGGATTCCATGTTGGTTGAGGGACCCAAGGTGGTTGTCCCCAACTTTTTGGTACTATCTGAGCTACCCATGGCATCATCTAGGGTTAGGAACTGACCTGGGCATGAACTACCCTTGGCTAGGTTGTCTCTGGAAAAAATTTACTTCTTCTGATGTGGATGGAGTACTAGTTTGTATAAGCTGATTTTTAATAAATAGAAGAAGAGAACAAGAATTACTCTCATGGTCCCTAGATTTATAGATAAGACACATTTATTTTTTATCCAGGGGACAATCTCTTATTCCATGCTTCTTCCTACATCTAGGAAAATACATAGCTAATGATTGAGTTTTAGAAATTTCTTTAGCTTGTAATCCATCCATGGTGGAGGTTAATTGAACTAAAATGTCTATTTTAAATTTTACCAATTCATCCATCAGTTCATTCATATCTGGGTTTAGACTTTTAACTATTTTTCCTTTTCTAGTTCCACCCCTTGTTCTTGAATAACTTCTACAAATTTCTTTAATATCATTCATTCTTAATTTATCAATGTTTCCACCTCACATCAAATCAAGGGCCTCCCTAGATTCATCATCCAAAACTTTAAGAAAAATGGTTTTTCTTAACTCCTCTTGTAGTACAAATCCACATCTTTTACTCATAAAGAGGAATATGTCTAAATAATCTTCCATATTCTCATCCTCCTCCTACTTGATTTTGAAAATTCTTCCTTCCTATTCCTCCCTCTATAGTAGTCTTGATACTTGTCTAGGAAGGAAACTTCCATTTGTGCCCAAGTGGTAATAGAATTAGATGTTAATCCCATAAACCACCTCATTATTGCATCCTTCAGGGTAGATGGAAACAACTTGAGCTTCTGATTATCTATTTTGTAATCATAAGTTTGACATAGTACTTTAAATTCAAACAAAATTGGTCAAGATCTTCAGATGACATTCCTCTAAATGTGGGTAAATGTGCAGGTGAAATATTCTTCATGGGTGTATCATCATTGTCAATTGAATTGGATAAGTAAAGGTCCTATCAGGTTCTCTTTTAGCTTCTCATGCCATTTCTGCAGTACCTTCTATACTTTTCTCCCAATCAATATGGTATGTGATCTATTTTGGGGAAGGTGAAAAGTCAGGAGTAGGAGGTTGAATACTCAATTGTGAATCAAAAATTGCTCTAAACGAGTCTTGGGATATAATCCTCTTTCTAAAGGTTCCACTTCCTTCTGGTGACTGATCCAAGAATTCCAAAGGTAGTAATTCTTCTTCTTATCTAATAGGGGACAATGGTGCTTCTAATTCTTGGTCAAATTCCTTATTTGATCAAGAAGATGTTGATGATTCTTGTTCAGATATTTTTGGGAGGAATCGACCCTTGGAGTCTCTTGGTCTACTCATAAATTTTATGATGACGTAGGGAAGATTCTTCAATTACTAGATATATGATTGTTTCTCTTGTTGACACCTAATTAGACAATTATAACTATTGGGTCCCGACATCGGTGCCAAAAATGATGGGTTTTGTTATTCCCTTCATTTAATCAACTCTTTGTTGATGTCATATTCAAACTAGGGGTGTCTAAATCTATATGCAACAAGAAATCTTAGTGATATAGTAATTTATTGTAGGTATTTGTTATTTTATTTTTAGGGGATTTTCGCAGTGTCTTTAGGATTCCATGGCCAAAGCCTTATTATCTCTATGTTGTAAGAAACTTGCTGAAATAAACACTCATTGCTGGAATGAATTACTTGGAAATAAACACACATACAAGAATAAATAGATTGCTGGAAATAAACACACAATGTAGAAGTAAACACACTTTTCTTGGAAATAAACACACGGTTAAAAATGATGTGAAAATATTGCAAGGAAATGAAAATCTAGTCTATAACACCTATAAGGACAAGTATAAAACAAAGTTTAATTTAAAGAATCAAAGACATTTACAAAATTAACAGATCTACACTATTTGCTTTAGAAATATAAATACCAATAAAACAAGAATCCTAGTTCTTAGAGGAGTGGGCCCTTGCTCCACCTTGAATTAGGATTTGACAAAGTGATATTCTCTCAAAATAAAGTGGCTATTTTATTTCTGAAATATTCTATCTTACAAAAATGTACTGAATCTTTCTATATCTTTATCTCTATGTGTCTGTATGTATATGTTCTCTTCTTCTTTATCTATCTACAAGTCTTAATATATGTATCTCTTTTAAAGATGCATTTACAAGCATAGTTGTTTATTGATTCAAATGGAACCAAATTATGCCCAAAATAGATGTTGAATTTGGAACCTTGCTAGATGTATAGTTATCTGATAAGTTATCCTTGGATCTTTGAGTATGAAGATTTAGAAATATTTTGATCTGCTCTTGATTGAAAGGCTTCATTGATTTCTCTATCATTGGATGTCATCAAAATAATAGATTCACATTGGCTCCGAAACTTTGGAAAATTAGGAACCAAAGGGGATTGTTCTTGATGTAACCATGAAACTTCTAAAGCTAAATGCAAGAGTTTTGGAACTAAGTGCTTTGGGGTTTCAAAACTAATTCTAAATTTTTGGAACTAAGTGATAGAGCTCATAAACTATGTGATAGAGTTCTGGAACTAAGTCTGGAAGTTTCGAGAACTAAGCCGTATTGAAGCCAAGGCTCCCAAAAACATGTTGATTTCTTCATACTCCATTCTCTAACTAATTATGACCTATTTTATTACAAAAACTAAATTTCCACACACTTTGTTAGGAATTACAGAGATTTTAAACTTTAGAACTAAATTCAACAAAATATGGAAAATTACATCCTAACTTACATTAGATCAAACAAAAGTCACAAAATGTAGTCAAACTTGATAAAAAGGAGAGTAAAATAAGATCATTAATTGTGCATTAATGAGACATATTTTGGCCTTATCACTATCTCCCACCACGTTCTTGTTTTTGTTCAATATTTTAAGATTTTCCGTAGGTTTTGTGTTTTGATTATCCTTAGAATTTGATTTAATGTTTCCTTTGGCAATAAGGTATTTCTATATTCGAATGCACTTTTCAATAACCTCTTCAAAGGTGTGAACATAATGCATTTGCGAGATGAAAGGAGATGTTTGGGTTGAGATTAGGTATAAAGATACTCACTAACTATTTTTCAGGGAATGCACAAGGGAAGCAACTAGCTATCCCTCTCCATATTTACATGAAGCTAGCAAATGTCTTGCTAGGATGTTGTTTATTTCCACACAAGTTTTCCATGGCTATGTCACTTTCTATGTTGTATGAGAAGTGTCGTACAAACTTTTCTACCAATTCAGGCCATGTAAAAATAGACCCACGAGGTAAGTGAGTGAACCATTCCAAGGCATGGACCCCTAGACTCTTTGGAAAGAGTCATATGAGGTAATTGTCACTATAGGCCACTTCTTGGCATGCCATGTAAAAATATTTTACATGGTCTCACGGGTCACCTTTCCCTCTATATTTTTCAAATTTTGGCATGTCAAACTTTTTAGGGAAGGGTTGAAGCATCATATTTTTATCAAATGGATGGGGACATAGCTCTTTGTATTGATATTTCTGTTATTCCCCATAGTAATCTCTTGGAGGCTTGTAAGTGTCACTTTCATAGATTTCATTTCTTGCATGAGTAATTGTTCTTTGGTAGGAGAAACAGATATATATATACGATTGTATTCCATATTTTCTCCTCCTTGATTGTCCATTTGAAGTTCACTAATTTTGACCTTAGGTTTTGTCTTTTGTACATTCTTGTTTATTTCTTTTTGTACATGAGATGTTAACAAAGCTAATTGTTGACTAAGGTTGCAAATTTGTTGTTGAATAGTGACTTCTTCTTCAAGAGGTTCCTCTTCTTCTTCATGATGTGGAGGTTGTTCAACATTTTCGTGTTCTATTCTAACTTTATGTGGTACCTTGAGGAAAGGTATTCTATATCCCACTACATTATCATTTCCCACGTTAGAGGTAGAAGCATGTCCATGTGTTAATATATCCTCCATGTTAATAAGAGGTTTCTCCTCTTCATTAGCATCATTTGTAGGTGGGATTATCTCTTGTTCGATAGGAATTATGGCTCCTAACTCCACAACTTGTGCTAGTACCTAATCCTTGTTTCTAAAAAGGAATTCATCTAACAAGGTGGGGTCGAAATCAAATTCTACATGTGGTGATTCTAACTCGTCACCGCTATGATCTATAATTTCTTATACTTCTTTCTCCATGAAGAATAAAGGCCCAAGATCATGGCCAATAAAGGGTTTGACCCTTGTTTGTTTGAGGCTTCTCAATATTGTGTTTGTCTTGCTTCCAAAGCCTTCTTTTTGATCCCTAATCTTGTTTTAGGGGCCATGACGTGTAATAGTTTCACTAAGGTATCTATGAATGTGTTCAAATATTTCTATCAAACCTAAGTGAAAAAAAAATGTCAAGAAATCAAGGTATATTATGAATGTCAAAGAACCAACGTGACACAATGATTTTCTCTTAAATGAACGAGTTAAGCAAGATTCAATCACACAATGTTGAGTTTCAAACCAAATAATCAAATGAAGCACTTCCTAAATTTATTGTTGGAAATGTAGTTGGTGTCGTATGATGATTAACAAAATTTCCCTACTTATGTCGATTTCAAATAAATGAACATGGTGTAAGTAATGTAGACACCAAATTCGTGTCTTACGACCCCTTGTGACCCGCATCTCATCTCGCAATATAACCTCATCACCTAAACCTTACACAATTATTTATTAATTGCCCTCTAATTGATAAATCCACATCACCTTACCCGCCACCTCACTTTGCCACCTCATCATGACCTAGCCCTAACCCTAAACTAACCTAATTAAGACCCATGACTTGGTCTAGACTCACATCCATAACTAATGCCTCCTTACTCGCACCCAAAGCCGACCTTCTAGCCACTTGACCAAGCCCGCAACTGATCTCTCGGGAGAAAAGCAGGGAAGGTGGGCTATTTTACTAAAAATAGCCTACTTTTTCCTTACCGATGCCGGTTCCTACTCGACCGCCGTCGGTTACGCAACCGCCATCGGTTCCCTGTAAATGGGCTCCCCAAACCAAAACAACGGATCAGAATTTCATTTTGGAGATCAGTCAAAGGATTTTACGGATCAAGAGAGCATTGCGGCGAGGGCAGAGTCCCGATCTTCATTTAATCGGCAGAGACGAGTAAAGAAACCAGAAGTGCTTGCAGTAGAGGAGATCAACTTGCATCTTCGTCAAAGCCAGTAAGTCATATCTTGCATGTCCTCTGTTATAACATTTCTTATGCTCTTTGAATCACAGTCCTCCTAAATCCATTTCTGAATCCACTACCCAACGTGCCATTGCATCTAACTATCATTCTTTTACCCCTCATCATCTCATTTCCTAATATCATCCATAAACCAGCCTTACAAACACCATAGCTACTAAGAAGATCTTAGAACCCACGGTATCGGTTATCGAGAATCGCATCGGCTATCATAACATGCATCGGCTATCGGAACCGCCATCGGTTCCTCTGATCAAAACCAGAAAAACCAGCCTTTCCCCTACCCAGTTCAACGAAACAATTTAATTGATACTTTACAGTCTTTTGTGTTAATTCATATTAGCAGGGGAACTGACCACCTTCGAAAGGAAGTTTTATATTTCCTGGGCCCAAGGCAGTTTCCTCATTTATTGTTTAATCAAATCTTGTGGTCTTGTGTTCTTATTTGCAGGTAGTCCTTCCAAGACAAAAAGGAGTTCTCCGCAGTCAACCTGATTTTCTCTACGGCACGCGCACACCATCTCGACATTCTACAGGTATTCCTCCTAACCCTAACCTTATCTGTTTCTAAAAGGAACGAGTCTTTCCGAGGAAACATTTTGGCACGCCCGGTGGGACCCATTTTGGGTTTCTTTCTTTTGCTTATTTTCATTTTAGGAAGCATATTTGTTGTTGCTGCTTTTGTTATATATTTCGTAAAGTATTTGTCTTGCTTTTCTAGTTTCGCATTAGTGAAAGTCATCTCTCTTGCTTCATCGAACATAATTTTCGATTTGGGTTTAAAACACATGCATTGCATTCCTGCTTGTTGTTCTTCAATTCTAGTGAACATAGATTAAGTAACAGGTCGTACACGTGGGGGTGATATCCACGGTATTGACAGGAAATTAACCCTAGTTTCACTGCACAACACATACCGAATCACTTCACAATTAACACAACAGCTCAAACATCCCCCCTTTTCCGCGGTATTCCTCCGCCCGATTGAGGTAACCTTATAAGCCAAAACAAACTTGACATTTCCCCTAGGTCTTGTTGTTTAGGATCTCGACATCATCTTATGTCTAAAGGCATAAGCCACGATAATTAAAATTAACCCTAGGGTTAATCTACGGATTTGCGTGTGCATCTTGCTTGTTTTTAGTTCTCGTTCTTCTTTCTCATACTCATCTTCTGTGATCAATAATTGGACAAGTATACTCAACGTTGTTAAAAATCAAATTAGCAGCCTTTTTATATCTTGTTAGCCTTGAGACTTCTTACACCGACATCGGTTACTTGACCGACGTCGGCTATGGTATAACCGACATCGGTTACTTAGACCGATATCGATTCCTGTCTTTTCCTATTCCTGACAAACCAAAGCAACCTAACAATTTTACCAGTCTGAGTTTGTTTCTATTCTTGACATGATTAAAACCCTACGTGAACTTGTCCATGGTTGTCATCACTCAGAAGCAAGCCACCGCCATGGTTTCACATGCCCGCTCGTGTCTTTGCCTGAATCACCCCCTTCACATTCTATAGGGAACCCTACGGACACCAGTGAGATCCCCAAATTCTGTAGGAGACAAGGACTTTGCCAAATTTCTGGATGCTAATCCCAGCACTGTACAATACTATTTGTCTCATGCCCCTGACCGTACGCCTGATGGTCAGCTCCTTATTGGCATGCCTATTAGTATAGCTGCTCATTTAGCTCCCACTCCTCCTGATAACACTGCCTTACTTCCTGCATCTCTAGCCCCGTCTCCCAATCCGACGGCTTCAGAGGTTCATACGACCCCGATTAGCTTTCCTTTGGTTAATCTTGGACCCCACGTATCGTTACCACCAACTGCCCCTACCTCATCTCTCTTTCAGACCACTCCATTCATGACTTACTCTCTGCCACCTATTCACACGAGCTTTCCTTCTCAAGCTCCGCCTACCTTTTCATTCCCATACACGTATCCAGTAACCTCAACACCTTATATGGGACATCCCTATTCTGTTGCACCATCATCTCATCCAACCACAGATTTCATCAAACAAATGATGGACAAAATGCAAAACCTGGAGGCTTCTGTTTCAGGAAGTCGTAGCGCCTTGACATACGAGCAAGTTTGTCGGGAGCCCATTCACCCTTCTGTCCCCCTTCATTCATATCCTCCTCAATGGGAGTTGCCAAAATTTACTCGTTTTAACAGTAAAGAGGATCCTCAACAACACTTGCGATCATTTAGACATGCTTGTTATTTGATTGCCCATGATGACGCCTTGTTACTCCGCACCTTCCCCATGTCCTTATCAGGACCCGCCTTGGAGTGGTACAGTGCTTTAACCCAGCACTCGATCTTCTCTTTTAACCAACTAGCCCAATCTTTCTTGGATCATTTCTCCATTAACATTGCCAAGAAAGTATCTATCACCGACCTTTATGCCATCCGACAATTCGAAGACGAATCTATCGCAGATTTCGTGGGACGATGGCGCGGCCTTATCAACCAACTTACATATGCCTTGCCTCAAGCTGAACTTATCGAACTTTTCACGCGGGCATGTGCTAAGCACATTTCTCCTACTCTTCAAATTCAAACTTTCCGTACATTCGACGAGGCCTTTACTATGGCTCGGAAACTAGAAATTCGAGCCTTAGAAGAAGAGAAATTGTGGTTGCGTAATAAAACCCCAATTTCCGAACTCCAGATTCTACCAACAAGCCAAATACCACCACTCCTCACGCGTCCACTTCTTCTAAATCAAAAGGAGCTGTCCACGCGGTAATGGTCAAATCTCAAACACCATCCAATACTCCGCCGAAAACCACCTATAAGTACAAAGCCGAGCCCACCAATTACACTCCCTTGGGAGAAACTTATGGCGTCATCCTGGAGAAATTGCTCAAAGCTGGGGCTATCACCTTGCCCCCTGTTAAACCTCACTCTGGGTTTGACTCCACCCACGCAATACCTTCCTGGTACAAAGAAAATGACTTTTGTAACTTTCACCGCGTAAAAGGACATAGTCATGAAAATTGCAAGATGTTGAAAAACATAGTGCAGGAAATGGTTGACGCAGGGGATATAACCCTCGATAATCCTAACGCCCCTGCTAACCGAAATCTGAAAATTTTCAACAAGCCATTCCCGAATCACTCATCCAACAGTAACGTAAACCAAGATATCTTAGCCGAGGAGAGCGTTCATGAGATCCATGCAGTCTTCGATTCTCAGCCAAAAGCCTCTATTGAAATTTTTTTGAATCAAGCCTCTCCACCAACACAGGAGTCTGAACCTCCTTCACCACCATCAAGCCAAAGTGAAATCATTCCTTTACCCATAGAAGAGTTAACTACCCGGACTTCTCTTCTCATCGACGAGTCTTCTTACACCACATCCCTACAAGACTGTGAGCGGATGTTATCTAATTTATCTATTTCCCAAACATCCCCTTCTACCGCTCTCGCTGCACAAGAGGAGAGCTCGCCACTCCTTTTGTCACCTTTAGACGAGAAACTTCTTACACCGACATCACTAACTTCTTTAACCATAACGGACCCCCTCAAACACGCCCTCTTACCTATTAGTTCTTCATCGCCTAAATCTTTTCAGCGACCTGTTGACCTCTTAACATCTATTGATACAGCGCCTCATCTACCCCTTGTATCACACCCGCAGTGGACTGGAATTACAACCCACCTTTCTTCCGTACAAAAATTACAAATCACACCTGGAGACTGTCATTCCACAGAAGATAGACAGGCCCTATGGGAACGTTTGAGTACCCCTTTTTCTACTCAAATGCAAATGACTGATCCTGATGTCTCCACCATATACCCGAAGTGTTTACAGAAGCTTAAAATGCCCCTGTTCTCACCTTCACCCCCCTCACCTCTACCAAATGCCCCGTCCACTTCTATCAACTTAACCAGATCTTCCCCTACGCTTGGGACCTCACCAATGCCCAGTCTAACGCACCCACCTAAGCGACTCGATCTATCCAAAAATAAATCCGTCCCGCCACCTAGGAGACAAACTCAATCCGTGCCCCTATCACAATCAAAACCATCATCGTCATACCTACCTTCCATATTGGGACCCCATCCCTCTACCTTACATCAATATATCATACCTCCTGCGTTTTCTTCAAAACAACCTACGCCTTCCGCACCTATACAGAAATTCCAAGGTATAGCAACACCGCCACTCCGCGTATCTCCGTCCACCTATCAACCCTAAACAAATTCCATCATCAAAAGATTTGTTTTCGGTCACTCCTATTTCCCCGTGGTTGTTTTCTGATACCACATCATCTGCGGCCTCATCACCCAACATAGCTTCTGCGCCAAAGAAATCACGTTTAGTAAAAACCACGTATCAACACCCCTCGGCTAAACCACCACCCGTGCGAACCAACCATGCCCAAACATTACCAAAACCCGCAAAACCAATACCCTCATCCTCCTCCGATTTTGACCCACTCAAAGGATCTTATGCCAAAATCCTTGCTATGTTGGTGGAGAATGCGACCATTTCCCTACCTCCACTTAGACCTTATGATCCGTCTAAACCCCGACCTATGGGTTACGATGAGTCTAAAATCTGTGCTTATCACCGCACACCAAGACATGATGTGGAGGGATGCAAAGCTCTAAAAACCATCCTTCGTCAGTCACCTCTCCCGGATAGAAAGATTAAGAAAGACAACTTACGAAGGGAGAGACCTTTAGTTTCCATTCCCTCTCCTATACCATCTGTCCCCGCCTCACCAAGATCTATCATTATTACAACCCCACCTCTTGAAGACCATGAGTTATCCCAACCATCTTCCTCATCTCAGGTCTATGAGATTAATATGATTAGTGTCACTACTCGAGGGCAAAAAAATGGGAAAGCAAAGAAAACACACTGCGGCATCTCTTTCTCCGTCAAACATCCCGATTGCACCACCACCTAAAGTGGTCATTCGCGGACCCACCTATCCCGTCTCTAATGGCATTGCCCACCGAAATATGATTAAACAAGCTTCACCAATCACCCATAAAAATGACATTGTATGATCTCATTCAGACTTCTGAATCTCATCGACAAGCTCTCGTTGAGATCCTTCAAGGGATAGAGGTTTTACCTAATGAAACCCTGCCTGTCGCCTCCATTCTAACACCCAATCACGTTGCTTCTCTCACCAAACAATCCATCTCCCCCACCACTTCTGTCTCGGTACAACAAGCCGCTGCAGTTAGTTTCTCGGAAGATGAAATTGTCGACTTTGGTACAGAAGACCCTGACCCTGCCCTTTTCATCTCCGCTTACGTCCGGGACATTCGAGTACATCGGGTTATGATTGACGGGGGCGCTAGCCTAAACATCATCTCTTCAAAAGCCTTCCAACAAATGAATATCCCTTCTAGTTGCATGTGTGCCAACCCCATCATGTTGCGGTCATTCAATGATGCTATTACTTCTACCTTAGGCACCGTGATCCTCAACATTCGGGTAGGACCACGTACTTTACCCGAACTCTTCTATGTCTTGGAGGGAGAGTTCCAATATAATATATTGCTGGGTCGTCCTTGGATCCGAGCCATGGGATGCGTTCCCTCAACATTACATAGATGCATAAAATTTGAGTACGAGGGGAAGTCCTACACCGTAAAAGATGACCCTCCCCCCTTTAAAACCTACAATATGTTATACCGCCCTAACGATGTGCTTATACCAATCAAGACACCCATACATTCAACCCAACCATCCTCCTCAAATGTACCTCAACCATCCACCTCAACCGCGCCTACGCCTTCAACTGATGAAACCACCATCGCAAAAACCACTTCCCTTCCCGCAGCTAACATTCCAACCTCCGACCCCTTAGTAGATGTTTTTCAGCGCCTTACGCTGGGGGAGTACCGCCTATATAACGTTAGTTCTTTCCCTACCCCGCAGGAGTATGGACAATTACATGCACATCCCACCTACGACCGTCGCGTGGGGGAGGTAATCTCTTACGGACCACCCCATTGCCGCACTAACCTAACGTATGGGGGTGTTGACGCATCCTCCATTACCCCTGAACCTCCTCTTGGTGTGGTTCCCTTCCAATCCGATTTTCAATACTTGACAAATCGTCGTTTCGCCCTCACCTTCTTGACTCGCTGTGCGTGGAAAGGCTTTGGTTTTGGCCTTTACGAACAAGGCCGACATACACTCATTCCCGTGACTACCCGTAAACATAATGATCGCAGTGGTCTCGGTTTTCCCAATACACCTACACAGGAGACACCTCCTGTCAGCTGTATCCTGGAAGAAGAAGACGTCGCCCCTACCAAACCGTCATCACCCACTTTGCCATCATCACCCACACAATCTATAGACCCTGAATCCATCCCCCTAACTTTTTTTTTTCATAAATGCTATCTTCATAGGTCCTCTCACTTATCAACGCGATAATGAGGACCCATCTTCTCTTCCCCTTCTGTATCCAGACATGATCGAAGAGGATTCGCCTTTGATTAATGTTGTTGAATGCCAGGATGACGACTCCATCCTCACTTACCTTGGCGCGGATGATTCTTATATTCAACGAGCCTTACCATCTGAAACCCAAACCATCTTTGAACAGATCTACCATAGAAATCAACATCCACACGGAGGAGGATCCTCACATTGTGAAGATTGGACAATCCCTTAACACATCAGAACAAGCCGCCTTTACTACCTTTCTCCGTGCTCGCAATCAAGCTTTCGCATGGTCTTATGCTGACATGCCAGGAATTGATCCTACCATTGCCGTCCATAACATCACCCTAAACCCCGATTCCAAACCAGTCAAACAGAAATTGAGAAAAATGCATCCACGCATTGCTCTCTTGGTCAAAGAGGAGCTTCAACGACTCCTTTCTGTTTCCTTCATCCTGCCTATCGACTACCCTCAATGGATTTCTAACATCGCACTCGTCACTAAAGCGGCGGGGGGACTTCGGATATGCACATGCATTTCGGGATCTTAACCTCGCTTGCCCTAAGGATGACTTCCCCTTACCTAGCATTGACCAACTTGTTGATCTAAGCTGCAAGTCATGAGATGCTCTCTCTCATGGATGGCTTTTCAGGATACAACCAAATTTTGGTTGCCCACGCCGATCAACATAAAGCTTGCCTTCATAACTCCTTGGGAACCTTACATTATCGTGTCATGCCATTTGGCCTTAAGAATCTTTGGTGCTACTTATCGGTGGGCTATGACCTACATTTTCATGACATTATGCACACTATCCTTGAAGATTATGTCGATGATCTTCTCGACAAGTCTAAACATCGTAGTGAACATCTCGATGTTTTAACCATTATTTTGATCTGTTACAATATTCTGTCCGCCTTCAACCAAAGAAATGTGTCTTTGGTGTTCTTTCGGGAAAACTTCTTGGCTTTATCGTCTCTTTGCGTGGCATTGAGGTCGATCCATCTAAAGTCAAAGCTATCCTAGAAATGCCCCCACCCAAAAATCTCAAACAATTGCGTAGTTTACAAGGTAAGCTCCAATCTATCCGACGTTTCATCTCCCAACTTTCGGATCGATGTCAACCTTTCCATCACCTCCTTAAAAAGGATATTGCATTCCAATGGAGCGAAGAATGTCACCAAGCCTTCGAAGCTCTCAAATCCTATCTCTTGCAGCCACCCGTGCTTATCCCACCCCAAGACGACCGCCCTTTCTACCTTTACCTTTCCGCCACCGACCACGCTGTAGGAGCCATGCTTGCACATCGTAACTCTGAGAATCGCGAACAAGCCGTTTATTATATAAGTCGTACTTTGGTGGACTATGAGACTAGGTACACACATATAGAAAAGTTATGCCTAGCCCTATCATTCGTGGCCACCAAACTCCGACACTACCTTCTAAATCACAAGACTTTCGTCATCACCAATACAGACCCCATCCATTACATGTATGCCAAACCTCATCTGAACCAACGCATTGCCAGATGGCTCATGCTTCTCACCGACCTCGACCTTGAGTTTGTCCACCAGAAATCAATCAAAGGACAAACCATCGCAGACCAACTTGCGGAAGCTCCTTTACCTGGGGAACAATTTACCAATTTCACATTTCCCGACGAACTCATCGCTACTCTTTCCCTCACGGAGGAGTCGTACCCAATGACCCTCTTCTTCGATGGATCTAAATGCCAGCGTGGTGGAGGAGCCGGCGTTGTTCTCATTCCTCTCAACGCTGAACCTATGCCTCTTTCATTCCGACTCGATTTCCCTTGCACTAATAATACAGCGGAATACAAGGCCCTTGTTCTGGGTCTCCAAGTTGCGTTACACTTAGGTATCAAATCTATCAACATTTTTGGTGACTCTCAATTGGTAGTCAATCAAGTTATGGGCGTCTACCAATGCAAAAACGAGGAACTTCAAAAATACAAACACTACGTGGATTCACTTCTAGCCTTATTTACTCACTATTCTATACAAACCATTCCACGCTCCACTAACAAATTTGCGGACACTATGGCTTGCCTAGCCTCGCAAATTCCCGCCGCACCAACTGACTCTGAATTATTCGTTGTGGTCCAGCAACTTTTTACACCATCCTATTCAACCCCGGTAGTTTGTATGATAAATACTGTGTCTACTAGTTCGCAGGATACCTGGTACCACCAATTTCACGACTACCTTACAATCTCTGTCCTCCCACCTGACCTTACTAGTAACGGCAAACGTGCTTTTCTTAAAAGTGTTTCGCGTTATGTTGTCATGGGGGGACTCCTCTATAAACGTGGCTTTGATGGCATCCTCCTTCGCTGTCTAACTGGCGCGGAGGCCACTCATACCATCCAACAGGTCCATGACGGTATTTGTGGTGGACATTTTAGCGGCCTTGCCGTGGCCAAATGAATCCTTCACCTTGGTTATTATTGGCCTACTCTCAATAACGACTGCTACGAATATGTTAAGCGTTGTGTTATGTGTCAGCAACATGCCAACCTTCAACATACTCCTAGCCACCCGCTCCAGATCGCTCGAGATCTTTGGCCCTTCTCACAATGGGGTTTAGACCTTATTGGTGAGATTCACCCGACCTCTTCACAACGCGTCACCGTTGGATAATCACAATGACCGAATATTACACAAAATGGGTGGAAGCTATTCCACTCATTTCAATCAAAAAAGAAAAAATTGTCGAGTTCATTAACCACCACATTATCTGTCGTTTTGGTGTTCCTCATCGCCTGATAACAGATAATGGAAAATCTTTCAAAAACAAGTTGTTGCAAGACCTTTGTGACAACTTTGGTATCAAACTTAGTTTCTCATCACCTTACTATCCACAAGCCAATGGGCAAGCCGAGTCCTCTAATAAAACACTAACCAAAATCCTCATGAAAGTTGTCAATGAATCCGGAAGAAATTGGCACGATCACATTCCCTTTGCCCTTTGGGCTTATCGTACTAGCATTCGTACCTCTACTAATGCCACACCTTTTTCTTTGGTATACGGTACCGAGGCTGTTTTGCCTCTCGAAATACAAATACCCTCCCTTAGAATATCTCTTCAGGATATTCTCACCAACGATGATTTCCTGCCAAGAGCGGTTAGCCCAATTGGAGCTTCTTGTAACGCCATCTTACAGCTCTTGATCACCTTCAAATCTATCAAAAACGCATTAAACGTGCTTATGATAAGCGACTTCATGAGCATACCTTTAAGGTTGGTGATCTTGTCCTCAAAGAGAATCAACATGTAACCAAACTAGAAAAGAGCAAACGTGGAAAATTTGCTCCCAATTGGATTGGGCCTTATATAATCACTCACACCTATGGATCTGGTACTTATCGTTTAGCTTCGCTTAATGGTAAACCTGAGCCTGAACCCCTTAATGCCTTGCATCTTCGACCATTCTACTGTTGAAATTAGTGTTATATCACTTCTTATCTACCTGCCGCTCGTCCCTTGAGCTCACTTACCACTACATACACTCTGTTTCCTACACCTCATAATAACAATCAAGCTCACATAGTTTGATTCTCACCTCCCCTTGATGATGCCTTCCCCTTTTTAGTCTAGTCCATGACTTCAAAGTATTAAAATAAGCCGTATTCTTATGGGATTTTCTTGAGTCAAACTTCCTACTAAACTAGATGCTTCACGCCAAAAGAACATCTAGTCATCTAAATTAAATATAGACTGCTCCCTCGAAGGACAGCTATATGCCGAACTATTGCTGCTATTATATATAGACTGCTCCCCCGAAGGACAGCTATGCATTACAATCATATCTGCTACTATAAATAGACTGCTCCCTCGAAGGACAGCTATACACAGTCAGCCTTTATCAGAAGCTTCTCGCATTGATCAGCTTCGTGAAGACCTCAAGAATAATACAATCAATATCCCTTGTAGACTTCCCGCATCGATCAGTCTACATTCAATAAAATAAAAGCCTCATTCAAAAGAACTTTTGAGTCATGGACTTGTCTATTTAGGGTAGGTTCTCTTTCATCAGAACACTCACTTTGTAATAAGTTCTCTGCACCTCAGCTATACCATCCACCTCACCTCACCATTTGTTTCAACTCAAGGGACGTGACGTACACCTGATATATTGTGATCATACAACTCTTTTCACCTATTGACTTCTCGTCTATGCACGGTACCTAGGGCTCCAAGCTCGTTCTACGTGGTGTGGTTTGTTTAGCTCTCTTCATCTACGGAGCACTCTTTCTGCTTTGCCTCGCATCTAGGATTGTGTGTTGACCTTAATCAGGACACGATTCCCTACTACTTGGGTAGGCTAACTTCGCTTCCCTCATACCTTTTACAACATCACCAATTCATTACCAACACCATCAACCTTACCTTTACTAATCTTAATATTTTTACCAACCAACCAATTGCCTAAACCGTACCAAATTGCCTGAATTCACCTCTCCCTGATCCTAAGGGAGAACTACATCGGTCTGAGGCCCCTCCTTGCTTTGTGCAATGGGCTATGTAGGCAGCACTTCGGAGACATGGCGTCTCCCAAGGTTAGCTCGACCATCCCCTACCATAACCTATCATGTGTGGTAAATATAAATATTTTTGGTGTATTTCTATTTAATCACATTCCTCTTTATCCTTTTTTCAAAACAAAACGAAAACATTCTTATTATTATCATAACTCAAATCAACATACATATTCAGTTTTATTTAGATGTTAAACAAATACATCTTCTCTATCATCGACACGCAGGTCGGCATCCTTATTTATTCTTATACCTCGATAACATTTACTTAGACCCTCACGCCTCATCCCGAACCAGGGGATGATCGTGATCGTCGACGCCTCTCGCCGGGCCTCCCTGTCCTCAAAGGTACCATAAGCTATTGGTACCGCCCACTAATCTGCCAATCTCTCCTGTAACATGTGAATACGCTCTCTCGCATGGAGGTATCTAGCCTCTAGTCCCTCCGCTCGTGACTCACAAACATCGCAAATATCTACCTTTGCTGCAAACCCCTTGTTAACCATTTGGCCCGACCCAAGGCCGCACCCAACCACTTGGCCCGACCCAAGGCCGCACCCAACCTATTTGGCCCGACCCAAGGCCGCAACCAACCTATTTGGCCCGACCCAAGGCCGCACCCAACCATTTGGCCCGACCCGAGGCCGCAACCAACCTATTTGGCCCGACCCAAGGCCTCACCCCAACCATTTGGCCCGACCCAAGGCCTCACACCACCCATTTGGCCCGACCCAAGGCCTCACCCCAACCATTTGGCCCAACCTAAGGCCGCAACCCAACAATTTGGCCCGACCCAAGGCCTCACCCCAACCATTTGGCCCGACCCAAGGCCGCAACCCAACAACTTGGCCCGACCCACGGCCCTCACTCATCAATCAGCCCGACCCAAGGCCGTACCACTTAACTACCTTGCCCAACATCAACAACATACACTTTTATCCACCCATCACGTAGCTTTTTGTTCAATCGAGCTCACCTGTTCATGTTTTAGCATGACTAGGGTCCTTGACTTGATCTGTCGACCAACTTTGCCTAGACCTAGACCGTGACATTTATCTCAACCAAACCAACCATTTGGTACTGCCGAACATGCCTAAACGTTCCTGTACCTCACCTGTTATATACCCTGGAGCTACTTCCTATGCCTTGGATACCAGGATTATATCACCCTTGTTTGGATAAACTATCGACCTTTGCCTACACATTGCTGGTTTGCTTGTCAAATCATGTACCCTCATCGTACTATTGCATTTCAACATGCGTCTGCTTCCTTGGACCTACCCCACCACCTTACCATCCTCTCTACAACATTCACCCTTTATCAACCCTATCCCTGATTTCCCGTTCACTCAATCTATGATAGATTTGAGGGGGATTACCTATATCCTTAACAGGAGAAACCACTTCATATTATTGTCTCGCTGACTTTACAAAACAAGCTACACGATAATAAGGGGCTAATGTAGACACCAAATTCGTGTCTTACGACCCCTTGTGACCCGCATCTCATCTCATGATATAACCTCATCACCTAAACCTTACACAATTATTTATTAATTGCCCTCTAATTGATAAATCCACATCACCTTACCCGCCACCTCACTTTGCCACCTCATCATGACCTAGCCCTAACCCTAAACTAACCTAATTAAGACCCATGACTTGGTCAGACTCACATCCATAACTAATGCCTCCTTACTCGCACCCAAAGCCGACCTTCTAGCCACTTGACCAAGCCCATGGCCCGATCTCTCGGGAGAAAGCGAGGGGAAGGTGGGCTATTTTACTAAAAATAGCCTACTTTTTCCTTACCGATGCCGGTTCTACTCGACCACCGTCGGTTACATGCAACCGCCATCGGTTCCTGTAAATGGGCTCCCAAACCAAAACAACGGATCGGAATTTCATTTTGGAGATCGGTCAAAGGATTTATGGATCAGAGAGCATTGCGAGCGAGGAGCAGTCGATCTTCATTTAATCGAGCGAGACGAGTAAAGAAACCAAGAAGTGCTTGCAGTAGAGGAGATCAACTTGCATCTTCGTCAAAGCGAGTAAGTCATATCTTGCATGTCCTCTGTTATAACATTTCTTATGCTCTTTGAATCACAGTCCTCCTAAATCCATTTCTGAATCCACTACCCAACGTGCCATTGCATCTAACTGTCATTCTTTTACCCCTCATCATCTCATTTCCTAATATCATCCATAAACCAGCCTTACAAACACCATAGCTACTAAGAAGATCTTAGAACCCACCGGTATCGGTTATATGTAACCGGCATCGGCTATCATAACCGGCATCGGCTATCAGTAACCGCCATCGGTTCCTCTGATCAAAACCAGAAAAACCAGCCTTTCCCCTACCCGGTTCAACGAAACAATTTAATTGCTACTTCTGATCTTTTGTGTTAATTCATATTAGCGAGGCCGACCACCTTCGAAAGGAAGTTTATATATTTCTGGGCCCAAGGCAGTTTCCTCATTTATTGTTTAATCAAATCTTGTGGTCTTGTGTTCTTATTTCGCAGTAGTCCTTCCAAGACAAAAAGGAGTTCTCCATGATCAACCTGATTTTTCTCTACTGCACGCGCACACCATCTCGACATTCTACGGGTATTCCTCCTAACCCTAACCTTATCTGTTTCTAAAAGGAATGAGTCTTTCCAAGGGAAACAAGTAATAAAAATAAGTTAATGTGACCTCCAAACAAAGTATACTAGAAGCAAGCCCAAATTCAATCAAGACCTATATTCCAAAAGGTTTTAGTTATGATTGTGAGTGACACAACAATTTCACCAAGATATGTTAACCAAAATTTATGAGTAAGTAAGGTATTGATATCAAGATGATAATGATATAACACACATAAGTGGTAACACTTAACACTATTCAGAATCGAGGTAATAATTGAAATCAAACTAAAGCTATAGTATACCTAGGAATTGTTAAAGTGTTATAGCGTAATCTTACAATATAGGTATTTAGGTCAAGTTTATAATAAAATTGTAGTGACATGATATACACAAGATAACCGTCAAAGGAGAATCGAAGTGATGAACCAATCCTAACTATGATGACAATATTGACTTGGTTATCAAGGTCAAAAAGGATACCAATGATATAAAAATGTCTCCACACACTTTAGATGTTTAACAACCCAACCAAAAATATGGATGGGTGTAAATGGACACAAAAGTGGCGAAAACAATCAATTGATAATGCAAAGGTATTCAATCTTCTTTTGATCAACAAAGTGTCAAAAGAAAGTGAAGGAAGTAGATCAATTGGGGCTGAATAATGTCGGCCTTACTTTCACAGAGTTTTACCTCACCTTAGGGAAAGTGAAAAACTAAGAAAAATTAACACTTCACACGTTTCATGATGAACAATAACTCTCAACTCAAATTGGTTTTGATGTGGTCCAAGTTGGCTCCTAGTCAAAGATAGCTTCCTAGGTGGTTCTCTCAACTAGGTGTCACAATTCATCTAAGAGTGAGCTCAATTTACCAAGAAAAGTCACACTAACTAATTCTTAGAGTATCTTGTCTTTAATTTACCCCCTTCAAGAACAATGGGCAATAAATGCATCCATCGTGTACTCTCACTAGGGTTGCGATACGGACAACTTGTGACACTAAATCTCACAAATGGTAATACTAGTCAAGTAGGTTGTGCGGATCACTTCTGTTTCATCCACAAGGTTCCCTCTTGCGTGGACTACTTTGGGGTTCCTAGGACGACCCACATTGTTTTACCTTAAGGCTTATGCCAAAGGGGTTATGTCCTAGTTTTAAGTAGACGAGGCGTACCCTTATCCAAACCTGCAAATCAAGTGTTTTGAATGTGGAGTGTTTTTTAATCTTTTAGATGTAATGTGGTTTATTCATTCATCATTTGGCAATCTGCACTACATGTTTAGTTATAAATTTTTTTTGAACTCCTTTGTTTGACAAGCATTTTTGGGTCCCGCACTCAAGTGTTAGTATTTCTCCAAGCAAATCACATTTTTAAAATAGGATTAAGAGTTGCTTTTGATTCTCAAGATCATCCAAGGATGCAAGAGAAGAACATACACAAAAATAATCGAATAAAAGTAAAGGAAAACTTTGATATTAATGAACCATACAAAAAGCTTGATAAATGTTCATTCCCTTAAACCAAAAATGAAAGATGAAGTTTTCAATTTACCAAATGTTATAAAATGAATACTAAAGTTTCTTTTGATTCTCAAGATCACCCTAAGGTGCAAGAGAAGAGCATACCCAAAATTTTTCCCAAATATATAGAAATGGAAAATTTCAAATCAAAGGACCATTGAAAAATGCCTTGTAAAGGTTAATTCCCTTAAGCAAAATGAATAATCAAATTTCCAAGTTTAATCCCGAAGTTAAAAAGATAGAGATAAAAGTTGTTTTTGATTCTCAAGATCACCAAAAGGTGAAAGAGAAGAGAATACACACGCTTTGGTATAAATCAAACAAATCATGGAAATACAAAATTCATCAAAACATTAGACATGTTAGAAAATGACTAGTTTTAAAATAAAAGGAAAACTGTAATTTCTATAAGTATAAATCCCAAATTTATGTCTTCATTGGATAATTAACTTCAATACCTTTCCAATGTAAAAAAATGAGTCATTTTGATTTTGGGAGAAAAATTTATGGCCATTGGAAGATAGGTTACGCATATGCTCTTATGCTCACGGGTATGCACTTGACATGCACTCGAAAAATGTCAAAAAAATGTCCTCGATCTGCAAAATGATCAATTTTTTCCAACCAAGATTCAATTTTGACAAAAATCCATCACATTAATATATAAATAGAAGACTCAACACTATCAAACATTAACATACAAGCTCAATAATTTAAGATTTTCAAGAAATTGGCAAAACTAACATGTACAATGATGAAAAAATAAGCTCTAAAAATGAAAACATGATGAAATCTTGAAATTTTCTCACCAAGATTCAATTTTTATAGTAACCCACCACATGAATATGTAAATAGAATACTCAGCACTATCAAACACTAACCTACATGCTCAAGAATTTAAGATTTTCAAGAAATTGACAAAACTAGCATGTAGAATGTTGAAAAAAGTAAGATCTAAAAATGAAAACATGGAGAAATATTGAAATTTTTACAGCACTTCACCTCCTTTATACCTACAAGGAAGACTCAACACATTCAAACTCAACAAAATAAGTTAAGAAAAACAAGTTATGTCAATATATGCAAAAAGAGGGTTAACAACCAAAATTGAAACTAAACTACAAAAACTTGAAATTAAGTGAAAAAGAAAATAGAGTAAGTCCCTTCGGGCGTGCCAAATGTATTCATAAATTAGTTAGCTATGTAAGTAGAATTTAAACTAACACCTAGTAGCTTCAATATAATACTAAACTAAACATATGCATCATCATGCTAAGAGCTTAAACAAAGCTAATCTATCAACATTTCTACATTAAACATGAAATAAACATTTCAAGATAATATGATAAACAAATTAACTTCTATCTCTTATTGAATGTTAAATGAGATGAGATTGAATCTATGTAGATATATAGAAATAAAAGAGTTGATTATGTGCTTAAAATCCCAAGGTTTTTAAGAACGGATTCTTTTCAAATCATGGCTACAATACCACTTGACATATCTCCATATGACTTAAAAAACTTGGGTGGATGAATGCAAGAAATGGAGAAGGCTAGCTCTTCTAATGGAATAATGCTTCAAAGATGATAAAATGGCTATAGTGTATGCTCTATTCTCATTTAGGAGTGTAGGTGTAAATAGAAAGGTAGGAGGAGGGCTCCTTATATAGCCCAATGGATAGAATAATCTCTACATCCCTCTTCATGTGGGATAAATGGAGAGGTTGGGTTAGTTGTGGATAAGGGAGGTTTAGAAAGGGTTGAGTCAACCTTAGGAGAGTTTATTTTGTCCTTTAGTGACTCATGGGGTTTGAGGGGATTTATTAATTAACCAAAGTGATTAATTAATAGGTGTGCAAGCTTATATAAGATTTTTAGAGGAATAGTTAGTATGATTTATGTTATGAGAGGATTTTAATCAAATAAATGATGATTTATTTATTAAATAGAAGAGAGAATTAATTAATTAAGAATAATTAATTAATCTACATAGAAATGGGTATTAATTAATTAGAAATAATTAATTAATGTAGATAGAAAGGGGAGCTGATTAACAAAATGTTGTTAATTGGCGTCATTTTTGGATAGAAGAGTTAATTAACTAACGTAATGTAATTAATTAACGATGATAGCAGAGAAAATGTGTGATATTGATGATATGTCATCAATCTATGGGAAAGGGTATAATTAGTACAATTTAAGTATTTAAATTGCTTGAGCTAAATTATAGGTGTCTACACCTTTGACTAATGACCCGATTCGTGAGCCAAAAATGTGCTCCTCGGTTTGTTCCTTTACCCCCATGACCCCTCTTGCACAATATCATCCTCATCCTCTTTATTATCTAATTATTACAATTAACATAACTCACATGAGATAAACTCTAAATATTTTTTCCATTTTGTCTCTTATCCCATCTCACAAAAAACCATATTACACATGAAACAAGGCTTGATGGAATGATGTTGTGGATTATATATCCTATAGCTGACATATGAGGAATCATAAAGAAAATGTTAGGAGATATCGATAAATTTAATCCTTCTTCTTGTACACCACTTTATTTATCTCATTACATATGTTTTCTCAAACTAATGATAATTTTTGAGTTATTTACCATAAGAAATGAGTTTGAGAGTATTCTCTCCATACACCAAATTGAAGGCCCCTATCCCATCTACCATATTAACCTCTTTCTATGCCATCATCACATTATTTTATTATATAATATTACCCCCTTGATGAAATTCATTATGACATTCTCATGGAAATATATTTTAGTATTGTTGATTCTCTACTCACAACAAAACTATAAGTTCATTATGATATCAACACTATTCAAGGTAATCTAAAGGAACTCATGATTAATACACAACTTAAAATCATACATCAAGTAACTAAAATTATTAATGATGCATGTCAATATTGTACATGATACCATTGAAATATTTTATTTTAGTCTCATATCTTTATAGTTCATCCCACTTGGGTTTATCCTATTGATTTTATCTCTCTTGCCTAGGTTTATTCTTCCTACTTGGGTTTATATGCCCGGGTTTTCATTAATTTCTTAGGATTTCCATTTTAATTGGCTTCCATCCCATTTATCTCTCAACAAATATTACCAAATATATTATCATTTATTGTATTTTATTAGTTTATTTTTCTTAGCCATAAGTTTTGTACATTTTTGCAAAGATAATTTAATGGAATCATACACCAATATATATAACAAAACCACACGATATCATCAAAAATGTTATTTCACACACACACACACACATGAATCATTTTATATATCATCAAACTATATATTAGAAATACATCAAAATACATCATCCACCACACAAGCATATCCACCCTTTTGTATACATTGTCTAATGGTTTGATTTGATGGTTCTTTACTCATAACACATAGGGACCACGTTAAGGATATGGTTCAAAATTGATCCCCTATATCCTCCCCCTCTACTCTTATAGCATAAACCTCAAACTCTAAAATATGATCCAAATCTATCACCTAATACACATTCACTACCCATGCATCTAAGATTCTATTTTCCTACTCTTACACCAATTCCTTTTTTCCTAAAGGATGACCTACACTAATGATGTCATGTATCCTAATTTTGTGGCTATTTGGTCACTTAAATATCTCTAAATATCATGATATGACTCTCCCAAAATCCTAAATACACTAAGTCTCAAATAGTATTGATGTTATATCTTATATCAAAGACATATCCGTCAAGTCAATGTACCATTCAACATCTTAGGGTTTGAACCATCAATCAATGATTGCTTATTTGGTTATGGTCCTCTATTCAAATTTCAAAAACCATATAATTAATTATAAATATATATCAATATACTAATATACTCTATTATAATTAGCTATATAATACATAAAAGTTTGAGGATTACGGATCATTATGTCACTTAACAATGAAGTATTTGTCTCGCATGACCTCCCAAAATTTCCCCATGATTTTCATCTCTCAATGCACATGATCCTACCAATCATTCCAACTTGTATTGGGAATCAATATCATCTGTAACGTCCTCTAGGAATTCACTCTCTACCCTTGACATTGCATCATGTAAGTCATAATATGAGAACATGTCGGTGAAAAATATCCTCCTCTAGGTCTCTACAATTGTCACTCATGGTGTCATGCCCTTGGCCTCTTGACAACTTTCTTCTCCTCTCTAGAAACCTATCTATTGAGGTTTTACCTCACATATATTACATGCGGACCCTCTTCTCTTGCTACTCCATCACACCTAGATCAGATATGTTTGGTATGCCTAATGTAGCATGATATTGGGGGTGAAATAGATGTTATTCAACATATTATTCTTCCTTTATATGTCATATCATCATTGATAATTTGTGATGATTAGTAGTGCTACATGAGCTAAGTTCTCAAACTACAAATGAAATATATCGAATAGGAACATCTCCACCCACCATAATTAATTCTCTTCATTCTCTAAAGTTCCCTTAGTAGTAACTATCATCAACCAAATAGGCCAAAACTCTAATATCCCTCTATAGAGATCCCATAATATGTAATCTTGTGTAATATGAATCAAATATATATATTCCATTGCATGCCTCACTAATTGGCCTTGGTTCCACTAAATTATCCTCAAGGCATCACCTACTTCCTATAGTATTATCTTTATAGGCCTATAAATAAATAACTAGTCATAAATCCAAGCTTCCAAAAGAATAACAAGAACTATTCCTTTCTATTTCTTCACTTGAATCTTGTATAGATCATGTACTAGTTAATATCATGGGTATTACTCTAGCTAAAATAAATCCTAGAATTGAATGCATACCTACATTTTTTTATGACCAACACACCTGCATTCTCTTTGGGAAAAGAAAATGGATCTCCATTTATTATTCAATTATAACAATAAGTTATAAAGAAGTCCTGACATGAATAATAAGGTATATTCCCTTTTTGTATCCATAATAAACATCATCTTATTCATAAAAACTAATAGGGTTATACGTTTTTACCATGTAATGATTTAAAGGTCTAATTATTTATTTTTCTTCATATTTTAACCCTTATTTTTATATTATATAGTACATTCATGGTTTTTTAAATGTTAATCACTTGTGTAGATTCAAAATAAGAGGAAACCCATAATTTTTCCATTTTTTTCAAGATAAAGAACTTCAAAACGTGCATTTGATGGCTAAGAATTGCATTTTCTATTGACTTAAGAATATCAATTTTGATTTCACTAGAAAACTTTGTGGTAGGTTTGTAAGTCCAATGATTAAAGTAATGTTTCCCGAAGGACATGCATCAAGCATCAACATTGAGTGAAAACTTTGGACACAACCAAAATTTCTAAGGCATGTGGTACTAGATAGCACCAATTCAAGATAAGTGTCATCCATTAAAACATGAAGGAAATCAAGATGATAGTAATAGATCAATGGTGGCCACTTATCAAAAATAGGAATTTTGGAAAACGTTAGGAAAGGAAAAATTTATAAGGCATGTGGTAGTGTACAAATAATATATGAAAAATGTCTCTCATCGATAAATTCAAGAATATGAAAGTCAAATATTTCCAAATGCAGTGCACCAATTGGTGACAAGTGACATGGATCATTGTATTATAGAGTATGGGTGGTAAGAGTTTTCTAAACTAGATGAGTAAGGTTCCACTAATGATTTATAAGTGTTAAGGATCAAAACATGAAGTATATAGAGATCAAACCAAAATTTGGAGAATTTTTCAGAATTGGTGGCACTAACGAAGGCCATGTGCCTCACATCAACACCTCCCATGTACATAGAAGAAATCCTAAGCCGAAAAACCCTATAGAGATTGGTTAAGCCAATGATATCCTCTTAGTGGAGATTAATGAGAGTTAAGGTTTTAGGTGACCAATGATATGGATAGTAAGAGTGAAACAAATCATTATGTGGAGATATACGCGATGTTATTGTTGTTTGCAAATCAGCAGCACCCCTAGATGTTGATCAGATTTCTAGTTTGATATTTTAGACATCCAGTGTGATTGCACAACATTGAATCCTCTCCCCAAGTGTGGGACTTGTAAAATGGGAAAGGAATCTCCAGATTAGAGGCTGGTTCCTCAACTCCTCTGATCAGCTATTTTACTTGCACAATTGCAGAGGTTTAAACTCCTAAATCTACTCTAAATTCCAAGGAGACAGAGATAGAGAATGCAAAAAAAGAAAGAACTAATGCTAATAGGTGATGCACCAAAGGAGTTGTAGACACCTGATGCTGCATGAAATACACAATCCATAAGGAAACACAGCACAAAACATGCAAAGATGCTCAAAATGTAATGAAAGATCAAGAAAGCAATGATAGATATATGAAAGGATTGAGGGATTTTAATCACAGAACATATATCAACATCTCAGATCCAATACAGTACATTACAGTGATCCAGAGGCAAGAAAAGGTGCTGCATTACATGGAAAGGTAAATTTTTTTCACAAATTCTACCAAGGAGGAAGAAAAAGGAAGTTGCAGAGCTGAAAAAGTGTCTCTCGATGCAAAATGAACTCATTCTAGCTTTTACAGTGCAAACCACGACCCCAGGAGAGAGAAACATGGGAAAACATGCAAGGGGTTCAACCATTAACCAAAATTCCATCAAAATAGCATGGGTGACCTGATAGACCCATTCCCTGACATTTTTGACCATGCTGGGAGAGAATGCAAGCCATTCTTCATTAAAATCGGTGGTTGAAACGTCATTTCTGTTCATGACCACTTGCAGAAGCATTTTTTGATTTTCTCTCTTTAAAATCCACCAAAATTCAAAATTAACCTTGGAATCTTGTAGATAATTTCACCATCTTTCCATTGATATAAAGAACGTGAAAAACAAGCTCTGGATCAAAAGATATGGCAATTTGAAGTTTTAGGTCAAAACATGACCAAACGGTCGGAGGCGAGGACACATGGCACGTCCCGATTGGTCACGAGGCCTTCTAGGGGAAAATTTCCCACAAAAACTCCACCGAGCCATAACTTGAAAAATACATGGAGTTAGGAGGAAAACTTTACCTTTCTGGAAAGTTGAGAAAGAGCTCTATCTAATGGTGTCATTTCTAGAAGGTTTTGAGTGCCTGAAAAGCAAAATTTTGTGACTGAGGCACAAGAGAGGGAAGAATGAGAGGAGTTAGCCACAAAATGAGTAGGGGGCACATTTTGGATAATAATTTTGGCGACTCAGAGGGTCATCTACCTCGTTGGATGAAGTTACCAGTTTCCTGAAGCATCCATTTGGCATGGAGTCATGAGTTGTAGCCTGCAAACTGATCTGAACTTTGAAAACCTCCTCTATGAGCCACTTGGAAACCCACTGAAATGGACTATGCAAGAACAAAACCAGCACCACAAAAACTATGTACAAAACTAAAAGTCATACATGCTCCAAAATGGAACATGCAGAGTGTGCACAAGCACTTCTTTTACTGAAAGCAAAACTACCTACTCTATTCTAACTGGAAGCAAAAGTGGGCTAAACAAACCCTGCAACTGGTTGGGAGAAATAGCTTCCCTTTCTCAAAAGTTGCAACCATGCAACTGATTTGGCACTGAACATGGCTGATTGGATGAGTGGAAAATCAACAAGAAGCTAGTCTTCTACCCAAATCATCAAGGTGTCAACTGAAAACAAATCCAATACCTCTTTTAGTTGCTCTGCATTTGGATTGAAGAGGTATGACAGCTGATCCTTGGTACTTTGTAGCTCACCCTCATGCTTAGAAGCAAGCATGACTGGTTGTGACTTCTCCTTTGACTCCAATGAAGTCAAATACCTTATTGGGAAAGGTATGATCCATTTGATATGCCCATAGCTCTGATTTTCAACTCCAAAAATGGAGTCTTCTTGTAGACCTTCTTGGGTGGGTGATGTGGAAGCAATGGTAGGAATTTTTTGCCCTTTCTCTTCCTCCAATGAAGAACATGAAAGATTAAAATCTTCCAATCTTGGTTCCAAAGAGCTGCTATAAGATGCAGGCTACTGTAAATGAATGCTCTCCTTCATGACAATAGGCTCAAGTATTTGGGACATGGAAGATGAAAGAGAGAATGGTGGAAACTCAACCGGTTCTTCTTCATCAAAACAGTCCTCCAAATCTGACAGATACACTACCTCATGGTTGTCCTGATGCAAATGCTCAACTTCCTCCATAGTGTCCTCTTGATCTGTAACTTGATCATCATGGTTTCTTTCATCCTCCAACATTGAGTTTGAAAGATCAAACTATTCTTCAGCACTAGAACTTGAGAGAGATGAAGTAGAAAGAAGAACTGAAGGTTCTCCTATAGCCTTCCTTGTGTTCAAAGCCCTTGGATCTGCTATTTTCTCCTCTACAACTAGAATGTGCTCCTCTTCTTTTGGATTTGGAGCAGCTTCTCCCTCTTCTACTACTTGAAGACAATCTTGTTCTTGATAGAACTCTTCCTCTAGCATGAAGTTCGTTAAGTCAAACTCTTCGATCTGCTACTCTAGAGGACAAGTTGGGACTGTAGGATCTTCTTCAGAGCTTTCTTCCTCCATGGCTGATTGTGTAACTTGAATTGAATCAGCATTCTCTTCAAATAGAATGCTAACATGGACACTAATTTCTGAGCAAACTGATTGCTGATCTGCTTCTTCTTTTTGCTCTTCTCCTGCTGCAGCAAATTCAGTCCTAACCACCACTTGTTTTCCAACTCCAACCTCTTCTAAAGGCTTAACCATCAAGGGGATCTTTGTCATCCCAAATTTAAGAGCCCAACTCTTCAGACTTTGAATTTCTTCATCTTTGTTTGGCTTCTCTTTTTGTTGTTGTTTTCCTTGACTGGCATTCTAATTTTTATCCTCCCAACATGGATTTGGGAATGCAAGAGGAGAAGTGGATTGTAACTCAATTGATTTTGTAATTTTTTGTGGTGGTGGAGGAGGTAGGAACTCTTGTTTCTTTGGAGGAGAGGGTATTTCTGTTAGCTTTTGTGGAGGGGGTGACTGTTTGGAAGGAAAGGGGAAGGAAGAATTGAGATGTGGTGGAAGACTAGGAAATGGAGAAATGGAATTAACTCCTGGGGCAGCATTGACTGGATTTAGAATTTGAAATTCCAAATGAGATGATGTTGCTTGAGTAATGGGAAGAGAAAAACTAGATGATGGTGTAGAACTTACCCATTGACAAGGTTGTTCAACACCAAGTGTATAGGCCTCTATTTCTGTTGTCCATTGTGCAAGTTGGGGCAGCATCTTCATCATAAAGTCTAGCTTCTCCTGAGGGCTGAAGTGTCTTGGAAAAGGGCCTCCCCATGGACAAGGAGTCCTGCAACCAATTCTGAAAGCTTTCATTTGAGTTGTTGCTCTTGATTGCACCATCTTTGCCTCCATCTTTTGGATTTGTTCCAGCAGATCTGCATTTTCTTCTTGACTGCCCTCACAACCAGCATACCCTTGTGCTTGACATGCTTCATATCCAAACTAACTTTGGCACTGCTGCTCATATGGGTAGACATGCTGATTTTGAATTTGATCAAAATGCTGATTTGGAGGATTTGTAAAACATGTTGGAGGTGTGATATACTGCTGTTGTAAATGTGAATTCCATGATGGAAATGAAGTCATGATTGCACAACTTCATGGAATGGAAAATAATGAAAATGATGGAAATAAGAATGGATGGAAATGAATGGAAAACATGTCTATAACTTAGAGAATGAGTTGTTTACTAGATGGAGTCGTCAGATGTGCTTTTGAAAGTGCCTCCAAAAGGTTGAATCTTTAACAAGAACACACCAACCTGTCAAAGATAAAGTGGAAGACCTCTAAGGTCCCACCGGGCGTGCCAAAAATGTTGTTGCAAATCAGCAGCACCCCTGGATGTTGATCATATTTCTAGTTTGATATTTTAGACATCCAGTGTGATTGCACAACATTGAATCCTCTCCCCAAGTGTTGGACTTGCAAAATGGAAGAGGAATCTCCAGATTAGAGGTTGGTTCCTCAACTCCTCTAATCAGCTATTTCACTTTTACAATTGCAAAGGTTTAAACTCCTAAATCTACTCTAAATTCCAAAGGGACAAGGATAGAAAATGCAAAAAAGAAAGAACTAATGCTAATAGGTGATGCACCAAAGGATTTGTAGACACACGATCTTTGTGTGAAATACACAATCCATAAGGAAACATAGCACAAAACATGCATGATGTTCAAAATGTAAGGAAGTATCAAGAAAGCAATGATAGATATATGAAAGGATTGAGGGATTTTAATCATAGAACATATATCAACATCTCAGATCTAATACAAGATACATTACAGTGATTCAGAGGCAAGAAAAGGTGCTGCATTACATGGAAAGGTAAAATTTCTTCACAAATTTACGCCAAAGAGGAAGAAAAGGAAGTTGCGGCAGAGCTGAAAAAGTGTCTCTCCGATGCAAAATGAACTCATTCGGGTTTTACGGTGCAAACCACAACCCCAGAGAGAGAAATGTGGGAAAACATGCAAGGGTTCAACCATTGACCAAAATGCCATCAAAACAGCATGGGCAACCTGATGAGACCCATTCCTTACATTTTTACCTTTGGGAGAGAATGCGAGCCATTCTTCATTAAAATCGGTGGTTGAAACGTCATTTCTATTCATGACCATGTGCCAGAAGAGTTTTTTGATTTTATCTCTCCAAACTCCACCAAAATGTAAAATTAACCCTAGAATCTTGTAGATAATTTCACCATCTTTCCATTGATATAAAGAACATGAAAAACTGAGCTCTAGATCGAAAGATATGTCGATTTGAAGTTTTAGGTCAAAATAGGACCAAATCAGTCGGTGAGCGAGGACATGTGGCACGTCCCGATTGGTCATGCGGGCCTTCTAAGGGAAAATTTCCCACAAAAACTCCGCCAAGCCATAACTTGAAAAATACATGGAGTTAGGAGGAAAACTTTACCTTTCTGGAAAGATGAGAAAGAGCTCTATCCAATGGTGCCATTTCCAGAAGGTTTTGAGTGCCTGAAAAGCAAAATTTTGTGACTGAGGCACAAGAGAGGGAAGAATGAGAGGAGTTAGCCACAAAATGAGCAGGGGCACATTTTGGATAGTAGTTATAAAAATGGATTAAAGGGTTTAAAGATTACAATAAATGAGAAAAATAGATAGAGTTGACACACACAAAGTTAAATTATAGGTTGAGTCACCAAAATAAAATTCTTAAGTGTATTTTTTCTTAAACAAAGAAAATACATGTAAAAGAGAAAAAAAAACAAAATACATGGAAGGGTTTTAAATCCAAAAGTTTTAATAAAGTTAAAGGTGATTGAGTTTTTAAATATATTAAGTTAAAACCAAGGGTAGAGAGTAGGATAATTAATGGATAAAATTTAAGTAGAGACACTAGAATTAGGTCACCCTGATTCCTACACGTATGTACATACCCTAAGACATCCCTCCATAAACCCACATGACCACTTTACCTATTTAACAATTTATATTCACTATTTTACTTACCGTAACCACTTATAACCATAAAAAAATAAAAACACAACCACAAAAACAACCTCAACACCCTAAAAACTTCCCAAGAGCTTAAAACAACCTCAAAACCACTATAACTCACATTAACCACAAAAGGAATGTGGTTGGAACCATATCTAACCTAGAATCCCCAAAAATATGTGAATTAGTACCGATTCCACCGAATCGGTGTCGATCTTTATAGAACAAAATTGATTTTATTAAACGACATTGATTATTAATAATAATCAATTAAATTTCCATTAATATTTGTATGGGCTAGTATAAAATATTATAATACAATAAAAAATCACGTGAATAAGGTTAGAGAGATAATAAGGGATTTGTTTGTGGTTTAATTAGTTGAACAACTCGTATAGGAATAGTTGTGAGTGGTTTTGGGATATTGTTAAGGAATCCTTAACAAGAGGGTATCATCTCCCTATAAATATATATGGTGCTAGATAAATGAATATATAAAGTTTTCATTAATTTTTTTCTTTGCAAATTTCTCTACTAAAACATTTGGTATCAAAACAGGTTTATTTTGAAAAGAGATTCAAATGAGAGTCACTTGGAGTTAATTACATTTTTCTTAAATATGATTGCATGTTTATTCACATTTTTATAGGTGGTTTTTATCCAACTAATCCATTTTTCCATTACATGTGTTTCTATCAAATCTATGCAGATCTACGAGTGTGTGGAATTTGCTATTTATTATTCATCTTGTGTGTAGTTTATTTCATTTTCAATCATCCATGTCAATTGAATTTTGATGAATTGAGTGTTTGAGTCATAGACTTGATGCATTTTATAGAAGAATAAAAAAGAAATCCATTATAAATAAATTACATGTGGTGGACCTTTTGAATACATGCCAATTTTTTTCTCATGTGGATGTGTAGTCGATCCATATTTCATGAGTTTTTGACAAGCACAAAAACAAACCAATACTTAATGTGGTTCCATCAAACACATATAAATAATCTTATGTTCCAAATATTTGTGTCATCCTCTACCAAATATAGATGTGCGATGTTGATATATGTATATATGTGAAGTTATAAGAAGAAATGTGGATGTGAATCTTCATGGGAGGTATTGAATCTTTCTACCGCCAATGTCATGGTGTTTTTTTCCATTCTTCTAATCACCTATAATATTATTTGGTACCATATATCAAGGGATATTTACACTCACATATTTAGCAAACACAAATCTACTTGTTATATATTCTTATATGGTAGTCCAATTGCATTTTAAGTGGTGTTACAAAATTAGTAACATGTATTAGTTTTTAGTTATTCTTAAAAGTAGTCCAGATAATAGTTGATGTCCAATGAAATTATTTCTCTAAATAGAGTTAGTCATTTTAATTCTACTATCTTAAACCAAGTAGGTTATACATTTTTCAAAATAAATTATGTGGTAATTTAAAATGTGTCATGTCTTTTCATTAAAGCATTGATTCAATTTTTTCACAAGTCAAAAAATTTTACGAGTGAGTTTTTGGTGTTACTCGATGTCTGGAAACCACTACTCCTCAAAATCAAAATTCATTGATTTATTAGCATTGCACTAGAGGAGAGAGATGTAAGAGGTTGGGGGTCAATCAATGACCTCTCATCAATTTCCAATGACAAGGATGCATATTAGTTGTGGTGTGATTTTTTGATGTCGTATGTTCTTTTCGGTTGTGCATTGTGTTTCTTTTTGGTTTTACGCTGCATGGTTTATATTAGATAGTAGAAAATAATTGTATAAGAGAGAATATGACTATAGAGATCTTCTGATTTTGGTTCCCTTGACTACCATGCTTCTTTGGAAGATGATCGATTAGTGAATACAATCTTTGTAAATGGTGATCATGTGCAACAAGATCTAGATAACAAGATCAAGTCAGTAGTATGCAATATGATACGATTAAATTTTTTAGTGTTCATATTTGATGAATAAGTGGAAATTTCACATTATGTGGGGAACATGATACCAATATTCCATTTCCATTATGCATAAAAGTAGCTAAATTCAAGGGAAACTTCTAGTGGTAGTGGAATTTTCCTTTATTGTTCAAGATCAAGTGACATCGATAAAAAACTATTGTTGTAACTAAGAATATTATGATTCTTAAATAATGTAATGTGAAATATTTCTAGCATGTGTTCTATTTCTCTTTTTTGAAATAAGTGAGATATGATTCCAATATATTTCCTTGATGTACAAGCATAGTGGGAAAAAAGCACCGAGTAAGTCTTCATGAATCTTGAAAGGGTTTGTGAGAGGATCCGAAAAGCCACATGAGGTAGATAGTTGATGGGGCCTATTCACATCAAGGTTTGTGGTAAGCCTATTTAAAACCATGGAAGGAGAGAGCCTTTATTTTGATCAAGATCATGAGCCACATAGTAGGACATATTTCATATGGGCAATCATACTACGATTGAGTGTGTGTATATTTTTCTACCATGTTCACACTAAGGGGGAATGTTAGGAATTTTCAATTAATTCTCCATTAATATTTGTATGGGGTAGTATAAAATGTTATAATGTGAGAAAAAATCATGTGGATAAGGTTATATAAATAATAAGGGATATTTTTATGGTTGATTTGTTTGAACAACTCATATAAGAATAGGTGTGAGTGGTTTTGATATATTGTTAAGGAATAATTAACAATAGGATAAATTCTCCTATAAATATGTATGGTGCTGGAAAAATTAATATGCAAAGGTTTCATCAATATTTATGTTGTGCAAATTTCTCTACCAAAAACAAATCCTATAAAAATGAGCATAGACCATTGCCCAAGGATCGACCAAATTTTGGTGAGACAGGGCTAGCACATTCAATGCTTGTAGAGATGAAAAGAATCCTCATGTTGACGTGAAGCAAAAAAGAATATTTTTTTATCATTCTACATTTGGATAAAATATCCTCTCACTTCATTCATCCAAACCACCATCTATGGAAAGGTATGTTCAACCTATGAATCTATAGACATTTTTTTAGTTTTATATAAGCATTGTTTAACCTCACTCAAGTGCCTAAACCCCAAACATTCCAAAGTATAATAATTGTCCACGAGAAGTTTTATTGTTTAAAATTTTTGGTTATATACATAATGATCAACAATACCATTGATCAACACCAATCATCTAGATCGATATTGATTCATGTCAAGAATATATAACTTTGTATTTTAATACAATTTACTATATATTTTTCATATTTTTAATCATGACTAATGTTATCTTGTTCATAACCATGGCTCTTTGTTAGATGACCATCCCAAGAACATCATATGAACCTACTAGAATTTATGACATCCCCATAGTTCATCAACCATTCGTGTGGGAGAAATATGGTACCAATCATGAGTTAAGCCTATGTGTCATCATTCTTACACCCAATCAAGAAAATAGTCTCAAACAATTGAATATTCTCCTCAAACACATTGATGAGGCCAATGTTTATTGGGATAATGTTTTTAAAAACAACTCATCCCATCATCAATGACGATGATTAAATCTAGCATCCAAACATTTCATATTCATAACTTGTTATCCATGTAATATTATATTGTTAGTTGTAATTTCATTATTGATTATTCCTAGCTTGGTTGTATAAAATCAACTTGACATCTGTTAAGAGAAGCCATTTGGTTCCTAGAAATGGACTATTCCAAGAAACTTGCCTCATAATTATTTAATCTATCTTTTGTCTTTATTTCTACTTGTGTGTAGGTTCCCATTTCTTTGAAAGATGAGTTTATTCTCTCATTTGGATCTATCATCCTTCATTATTATTGTCAAAGTAGATTACATTAAATCTTACCATTTATGTGTTTTAGTGATTTATTTCATGAAGTAAATTTAAATCCTAAAATATATTAAAACATCTAGCACACATAGTGGGAAATATTCCTTTTGATTATGCATCTCCATAATAGAATCCATTTGTGTTTACTTCTTTCCAAGTTGACTAACTTTACATCTCAAGTTCTCTCGGTGATTTCCTAGAAAGTGTAAAAAGGAGTATATGGTGAATAAATGTATCACTTGTTTCTAGTCTCATTTTAGTCTTATTCCACATTGTATTTTATGTATTGTTATCATTGAAAGTAAACATTTATTTTGGAACTTAAAACAAAGTTGAATTTTCATCCCTACTTGATCACCTAGTCTAAATAGGGGTTAAAATTTACATCCACCATTTTCACCCACACACAAAAAAACCACTTATAATAAAACTTGAATTCCAAACATCCCATCCAGTGGTCTACCTACTTATATTCCATCACAAAGGGGGAAGCTAAATCGGTGTTTCGGATGAATATAAATAATTGGTGGGTAATATATTGGCTAAGCACTTGACACCCTTATCATGTGGCACCATGAAGTGAGGGGTAGTCCCCAATATCATGCCTCGTATTGACACCAACATATTTTTGGTCCCCACATAGCTTCAGGTATCTTGAGGAATCCAACCTAATCACACTAAAACCTACCTTAGTACACTCTACTTCTAGTACCTTCTATCAACTAAATTTTCTTGTTCCTTGTGTGATTTACATTAAATAAATATATTACATTTATTTTTATTGTATATCTCATGGTTTCAACTTAACAATAATCCCAAAGCCATAATATTGTTGATATGTCAAACCCGCTATATCATTTCATGGATAGAACTCAAGAAATTTCACTCCTCCCAAGTGTTAAATCGGACACATCAAAAATCCTGAGTCACATTTTTAGGCCATACCATAGTTCTTTTCCATGGGATCCTACCTTCAAATAACTTTTAGATACTAATACTATCACCCTTAATAGTTAGCTTTCCTCATGAGATATTTTTATCCCCATAAAAATACGGAACCTCAACTAGACCTCGTAATGGTACTTTTAACCCTACCTAGAAAATCGATCTCACATACCATTTGGTCATAGAATGAGTTTCACCTTATCCTTCCACTAGTAATATAGGGACATATAAACATATCTTATCAATTCCCTTAGCTACCTTTGACCTTAATACCATCTCATCACAAACCATAGTGTCCATGTCATGTGTTTCTTTGGTTGGATCCCATTTACGGCTCGTCACATGAATTCCCCATCACATACGATTAGTCACACAATTTCCAAGCCTCCCCTCTCTCGAAAATGTATTTTGGTATGCATTATAGCATGATCCCCTCTATTTCCCCTCAACATATGAGATCTCAAAAATCTACATCTACAATTCAAAACCTAATCGTATCCATCCCTACATCTTCCTGCCTTCAATATTAGTGTTATTACTAACCCTCGTAAAATGTCTCAACCATTACCTATAGTTGGTCCCCAACATTATAATCACACTCCACCTCAAACAAATTCACATCACTTGTAACAATTCCCTCCCCCAATCTTACCAATATATATATACTTCATCATAACCACTAGGTTCCAACCAACTTACATTATTCCGTTGAATATTCCTCCTTTCCAAAACCCTCCATTACCATTCCAACAACATCAACCTATCTTCAACCAACATACAAGGTAATATTCCTCAAAACATTCAAACTAATCCGTCTGTGACAAATATCCAAACCCTCATAATGATCCCATTCAAACCTTGATAAGAAGAATATAAATCATATAAGCCACTACCATGAAACCTAAACAAGTATTCTCTTATGAAAAATTTGGAATGAGCCCATCAATACAACAGTGCACCCATCAAACCATACCCTCCACATTGGAAAATTTTAAAAGTCACCAAATTCCATAGTAAGGAAGATATGTAACAACATTTTAGGGCCTTATAACACTCTTGTTACCTCATAGCCCACAATCAAGACCTTATGTTGAGTACATTCTCAATGGCATTACCCAGGCCTACCCTTTATTGATACAAAAACACCCCAAAAAATAATTTATACTTATTCACACAGTTGGCCCTATTTTTTTATAAAATCTTTCTCCATCAACATCACACGTAAAATATCCATTACCAATCTATATTATATTAAACAATTAAAGAATGAATTTCTCGTTAACTTTGTCTCCAAGTGGCAAGGGATAATTAATCAATTGTATTTTCTCTTCCACATGATGAATTTATAGATTTATTCATTTGATCTTTATGCCAAGCACATGTCTTCCATTATCTAAATATAGTCATTCCAAACATTTGATGAACCCTTTACCATGGCCCGAAAATTTGAACTTCAAGCCCTTAAATATAGTAAAGTTAAACTATGATCTAAAAATCCTAAATATTATTCTTCTAAGAATTTTGTAGATAATGAAAAATCCATGGGTTCAGAAATGTTGTCCTAAAAATTACATCTAAAATCCATCCATCCCTCGAATAGTCCCAACCTCCTCGATAATACACACCTTTTGGGGAGTCTTATAATTATATCTTTGATAAGCTTATAGTTTTCTTTTGATAAACCTTCCCCTATTTTACCTATCGATGAATCCTTTACGAATCCATCCATGTATAATGAAGAAGATAATTGTAAATATCACCAGATTTGTTTCCATAACATTAATAGGTTTAACTTATTTAAAATGGCATCCAAAACCTTTTTGACTAAGGTGACCTGTAGCTATAATTAAACCTTAGATATATTCAAATAAAATTTTCTAAATTATCCACCGACCGATAACCCAATCTAAAATAATGCCACAGACCTCAAAATCCTATTGCCCATTATTAATACCATCAATCAACTCCCATTTTATAAATAATTTGTATTTGTATCTCGAACAACTAGTTAAAAAAGAAAAATTGTGCAGTATTATTAATGGTGATTCCTCGAATCAAACATCATCTCGATTAGCCATGTCCATAAGAATTAATTCCATAGATATGCCCACTTTATCTTTTGGAGTTGAAAAAGAAAAAATATTTTTGTGGAAATCATAATCATCCCTCCCAAAGATAAGGTCCCTCGAAACTAGACTAAAAATCTTAGAAGTCCCATAAATATTTATCGATTCAACCATAGAATAAGTTTGATCTCCCTCAAAATAAACACAAAATAAGCATACCTAAGGATGTCGTGTCACTACCTTCTATTTTGGGACCTCATCCTTCATCAAAACTTACAACCACCTGTTGATGTCGAATCACAAGACTTCGAATGTCTCTGCAACACGATGGGTTGAGACTCTCAAGACGATTGCATAACATGGAGCTTTTCCCAAGTGTGGGACTCAAGATGCAGAGGGTTTACTAAAACCTAATCTAACTTGCCAAGGAGACAGGGGTAAGAAAATGCATAAAATAAAACCTAAACTACAAAGGTGATGCACCGAGGAATGAAGAACACCTGTCTTGCCAATAAACACAGACCATTAAAATGCAATGCAAGATCATACACAGATAGCCAGATTCACAGTGAAAGATCAAGGGGATGCAAATGAATACAGAGAGGGTTGAGAATCATCCACAGACATGCATTAATTTTCTCCAAAGATTGATACAACACACTGCAAAATGCCAAGAGGCAAGGTTGCATTACAGTTTCAAATGGGAGGTTTTAACTCCACAAGTTCACCTGCCAAAGAGAAGAAGGGAGGGGCAAAACAGAAATGTCCAACCTTTAGAAAGAAGCCCCTCCTTACAATTTATAGGAAGAATGAGAGAGAAAAGAGAGAGAAATTGAAATCTGCCCCAACCACCTCCAGAATGCACTTAACTCATCTCATAATGATGGTAGGTGAGAACCCAAGTGAACCCAAAAGTGGCGAACTGTATTTTGAATTTTTAAGAATTTTTTCTCATCCAATTAAAGATATCTAGTCGTAGTTGGATAGAGGACCTCGTAAGCTTTCCGAAAAGTCCAACCTTGCATGAATCCGAGCTCCCAGTCAAAAGTTATGGCCATTTGAATATCTCGCTGCTGTGGTCTCGCTTCCTCGCCGCTCAAAATGTTGCACCGCTTGAAGGTGCGCCAAGGGCGCATTCATGTGTGTCATCATCCTCTTCCATGTGCCAAGGGTGCACCATTTACCTTGTCGACACTCATGTGTCATGCGCCATTTCGTGTGCCTGGGCGCACCTTTTTCTCTGACACTCGTGTCATGCGACATTCATTGTCGTGGCGCCATTTCTGTCGTGCGCCTTGGGCGCACCATTTCCCTCTCGACACTCTCGTGTCGTGCGCCCATTCTCTGTGTGCCCTTGGTGCACCATTTCCTCTTGCGACACTTTCTGTGTCATGCACCCATTTTTGCGCCTTGGGCACACCATTTCTCTCGTCGACACTCGTGTCGTGCGCCATTCTATGTGCCTTGGCGCACCATTTCCTCTGTCGACACTCGTGTCGTCGTGCCCATTTCATGCGCCTGGGCGCACCATTTTCGCCGACACTCGTGCGCGCCATTTCGTGTCTGGGGCACCCATTTCTGTGCACCTTGGGCATGCCCATTCGTGATTTGATGTCGTGATTTCTTTTGATTTCTCCATTCTCCTGCTTGTCTATATCTACCCGGGGAAAAGATATATACAACAATTTGGTGACTCAATGGGATCACCTGCCTGCTAGGTAGAAGATCAGTGGCCTTTTAGCAATCCATTGGGCATGGAGTCATAAGCAATAACCTGAAACCAACCTGATATCTGATCCCGAACCTGATACCGCAACTTCTTCTCTGACAGCATTCTGAATTGTAGAAATCAACCTGAGAGCAACAAAACCTGTGCCGAGCACTTAGGGAAACAAAACCTAACTACCACAAGACAATGTGCATACGCACTTAGAGGAATTGAAATCTAGGCTAATATTTACAAGGGTAAACCCTTTTCTTTTAGTAGCAATGTTTAAGATGGATTCCGTTAACCGGAATCGGGAATTCTCCTCCATCCAAAGTAGACAATTGGAAGGCATTACTACTTTTACATCCCGTGACCATGTAGGGGCCACTCCAAATGGCATCAAACTTGGAATGCCTTCCTGGTTTTGCCCGATCTGCATCCCATTTCAGAACTAGGTCTCCTTCCTGGAAGGTCCTTGCTCTTGCTTTCTTATCAAACCATCTTTTTACTAAGGCCTGATCTTTCTCAATTGTTTGAACTGCATGTTCTCTAATTTCTTCCAATTCCATCAACTCGCATACCTAGCCTCCATTGGTTCGAACTCACCAACTCCAACCGCTTCATGAACTCCAATGTAGGCAGCTTCTAATGATATAGGCACACGCTCTTTTCCATAGACCAACTTGTAAGGGGAATTACCTGTAGACCTCTTTGGTGTTATTCTATCAGCCCATAATGCTGATTTTAGCTTGGTATGCCATGTTCTTTGATTTTCCTCCAGAGTCCTCCTGATGATTCTTAGCAAATTTTTGTTCGTGGACTTCTCCTCGCCCATTACCCTGCGGGTAATAATTTGAAGAGGTGCTCAAATAGATTCCATTCTTGACAGCCCATTCTGTAATCTTGGAACCTATAAATGCCAATGCATTGTCTGATATGATAGTGGCCGGCACACCAAACCTGGTCACTATTCCTTCATAAAAGTCTAGTATGTTAGACTCATTTGCTTCTTTGAGCGCTACTGCTTCGGTCCACTTGGTGAAATAGTCCGTTGCCGTGAGAATCCACTTGTGGCCTTGGCTTGAGTTTGGATTGATGACCCCGACGAAGTCCAATCCCCATTGCATAAATGGTTGGTCAACCAGAATTGGGTGCAATGGAAGTGCTGCTAGTCTTTCTTTGCCTGTGAAGAGTGCACATTTCTTGCACTTTCTTATCCATGTATAGCAGTCACTGAAGACTGTCGGCCAATAATACCCTGCCTTCATTATCTTGAGAGCTGTTACTCATGGGGTGAAATGTCCTCCGGAATCTCCATCATGAAAATCTCGTAACACCCTCTCAATTTGACCTGTCCCAATGCACCTCAATAGAACTCCATTGATGTCTTTCTTAAACAAAACACCACCAACAAGCACATATGGAATGGCTTGTAATCTGAAGTATCTCCTCTTTGCTTTTCTCATTTCTGGAGGGCATAGGCCTGTCTGTAGGAAGTGTATCACATTCTGAGTCCAACAGGGAGTGGGCACATCATCATTTTCTTGTTCTTGGTTATCCTGTAGTACCAAGACAGCCTCTTTTTCATCACCTGCTTCAACTTGTTGACTCAAGGCTAGCTGCTCACATAGTCCCTTCCCACGTACTAGTTTGGTGACCTTGATCTCGATGTCATATTCCATGACACGAGTTATCCATCCTGCACGTTTCTCATTCAGATCCTTGTTTAGAAGGAAGTCCCTGACTCCCGCATGAGAGACCAATAATTGGATCTTGTTGTTTGAGACTAGGTGCTTGAATTTCTTTAAGCTCCCCGACACGCAAGGACATGCTTTTCAATGAAAGAGTACCTAGTTTCGTATTCCTCCAAGCCTCGATCAAGAAAGCAATCTGGTTGTTCTAATCCTCCTTTGTTTTGTTGTACCAGATTGCGTAAATCGTGTCCCCACCACCAAAGGCATATAAAGACGAAGTCCTTGGAGAAGTCTGGATTGACGAGAGTCTGAGCTTGAGATATAGCCTCTTTTATTGCCTCAAAACTTGCCTTGCCTTCAGATGTCCACTTAAATGCCATACTCTTCTTTAACATCAGCGTTATTGGCTTCACAAGAGAGCAAAAATTTGGAACAAATCTGCGGACAAAATTGATCCTTCCCAAGAAGCTTTGAAGAGCCTTCTTGTGACTTGGCAATGGCAATGCTCGAATTGCTTCAACTCTTTCTGGGTCAATCATCAATCCCTCCTTTGAAACAATATGGCCTAGAAGTTTTCCCTCGTGAGCCAAGAATATGCATTTTTTGGGATTCAATGATACCCCAAATCTTCTACACCTCTGAAATACTTGCCTCAAATGACAGAGGTGATCCGCTGCATTTTTTGAGAATACAGTGATGTCGTCAAGATATATCAAAACTATTTTATTGATCAACCCCTTAAATGCCATATCCATTGCCCTTTGGAAAGTGGCCCCAACATTTGATAGCCCAAATGGCATCTTTTTGTAGGCATAGGTCCCCCATTTGGTGGTGAAAGTCATCTTGAATTGGTCATCTTCTTTCACCATCACCCGATTGTACTCGAGTAGCCATCTAGAGAGAGAATCTCTCTGAACCGGATACTACTTGCAATATTTGTTCCATTGAAGGAAGTGGGTAATGATCTTTGAGAGATGCCCTGTTTAGGTCTCGGAAATCCACACACAACCTGATTTCTCCACTCTTCTTCCTGACCGGAACCAAGTTTGCAACCCAGCTTGAGTGCTTGATCGGGAATATAATGCTTGCCTCTATTAGCTTATTTAGTTCTTTCTTCATTAGAGGCTCAATGTGAGGGTTGACTGTCTCTCTCGCTTCGCCCGATGGGCTTAGCATCCGGATCCACCCTATGGTATGTTGTGCCAAATTTGGATCGAATCCTCTTAAGTCTTCATAGCTCCAAGTGAAGACATCTGGAAATTCTTGGCAAAGTTGTATGAAATCTGATTTCTCCTGCTCAGTGGCCACTTTACCAATTTGAAGTGTTTTGCCTTCCCAACCGGAATTGGCTCAATCTTCTCTCTTGACTCAGTATGTTTGCCTTTTCCTTACGAAATCGGTCGTTAGGGTCAAGATAGACTCCAATGTTACCAAACCCTTAGGAAGCTTGTTTGTCCGCAATGTACTACTTGATCCCCATACCGCTGCTCTAATCTGTCCCGATTCCTAGCTGAAAATTCAGCCTCTTCAGTAAGAAATCGACGATCTCGTTGATCGTTCTCAAACACCGCCAGCCTTGTGTTATTATCTGAATCGCTGGCCTCACAATCACATGGATATGTGGCTGTGTTTTTCCCTTCGATGTTGTCAACCACATCAAACGTTGCTCCAACCGCTGCGAGCCTATCTGCGACTTCATTTTTCTTCCTGGGTATGGACACAATGTTGAAAGCTTCGAAATCCTCAATGAGGTCCCATACCCTATTCTGTAGCTCCTCAAAGCAAGTCGCTCTCTCAGTAGCATGTTGTCCCCTAACTTGGTTGACAATCAACTCACTATCTCCAAACACCTGCAAGTTCTTTATGCCCCTTTTCCTGGCCCAATGAATTCCATGAATCAATGCTTCGTATTCAGCCGTGTTGTTTGAACAGGAAAACTGGAAACGAAAAGCTGAAAAATATTTGATGTCTTGTGGTGAAATCAACATTGCACCACCTCCAACACCTTGTCTGCTTCTCGAACCATCGAAAAATAATTTCCAAACTTTGTTTTCATCCTTTTGTTCAGGCTGAATGATGTCGGGAATGGGTGAATTTTCTTCGTGTATACAATACACGCCCAATTCAGATTCTTCAATTTCCTTATATGGGTCAAATTCATGACTCTTGTTTGCCCATTCATCCAAAGTTAAATCAGGAATTCCCTCGACCTTAGTACCTATTTCTAGATCACTTGAACACTCCTCCTGATCAAAAGCCGAGCAATTTGCATTGATAGGATTTGGTACATGAGGCTCAATATGGAAATTGGCAATTGGTTCTGACCTGATTGTTGCTTTGGCTCCATACCTTGTCCTAAAATCATGTGTGACCAATCTCAGCAGATAAATATCCACCGATTTTTGTAGTGAAGTCTCTTGATAGACACAACGCAAAGAGTGGCGGAAGGTCAATCATGTAGACACATCTTGCAGAATCGTAACATTAGGACAGAATGTAGTGTTAGGCTTAACCCTCGATGACTCCAACAGCTTCCTACCGCTGCTCCATCTAGTTGCATTTACTCCTTTCAAGATCGGCTCATATTTCAAACCCAGCTGATCCGCTATTTGCTTCGGCATCACTGAACTACTTGCCCCAGAATCAATCATGCAATTGTGTACTAATTTATCCTCGATGATTAATGAAATATAGAATGGAGGGGGTTTCAAAACTTTACCTTGTTGTCCTCCATGATTCCCTTCAGCCGAGCAAAGCATTCGTGAGGACCTTCTCGCATATGGGCTCGTTGGTTCAAGTTGACCAATTCTTCATGGCAGCTTGTAGAAGATCTCTTTGTCCTGGGATGGATAAAGATTCCCACATTGATATATTCACGTTCATCTTCTTCATTTGATCAATGATGCTGAAAGGGGATGAATTGTCCTTTTGTTGTCCCTTACTTGGTGCAAACTTTTCTGGAGCTTGAGCATGTGCGTGTGTTGCTACAACAGGTACCTTGGGTTGATTTTGCACATTTGGAGCTGCGTTTGGTCTACTGACCCCTTGTTGTGTAAGAGTGGGTTGAGAAACAACTGGATTACACGGTTGTCCCTCTCCTATATTTCTCTTCTTTGACCATGTGTTGGCAGCCACGCCTTGAAAAGGCTGTTGGTTAACTCCACAGAAGTCTTCCGTTTGCCAATTTGCCAATGTGGTTTCTGTTGGAGGTCCTTCTTGTTGCGTTTGTTGCTGTTGATTCTCCTCCTGGCTTGGTTCTTGAGCAACACCAATGGTTTGCACCATCAAGGCCTGATTTAGTGCACCATTGAAACATGCTGACTGATTGTGAGGTAGATTGCAAGGGTAACACCAGTCATACTCTTGTGCCATGTTATTTTGTGTCGGGACCAAAGCTCTTGAGGACGTCGTTGCATTTGGATCATACGGTCGAAATGGCCTGGCAGCTTGAGGTTGTCCTTGGTTTTGGTTTTGATTTGCAGCCTGAGGTGGTGGTCTATTTTGTTGGTATGGGGGCCTAGCTTGGTACTGTGCTTGAGGCTGATACGGTCTAGCACTTTGAGCTTGTTGTCTTTTGATAGTCACAAGCTCATTTCCAAGGTTCTCGCAATTGTTTCATGACCTCCCAATTCCTTTCAAGTATTTGAAGAAGTCGACGCCTCATTATTGCTTTGATTTCTAGGAGTTGGAATGGGATTCAACTCGTGCTTGATCGGGTGTAGGATTTCCCATATCCGGATAGAGAGGCATTGGTGGCCTTGTGCAAGCTTTGCCACTTGATCAAACAGTTTCTCGCTCCGATAGCCATGTCGTAGGCCCCCCTGGCAGCGTTGTTCCTCCCATTGATTGGATCATCATGGCTATGTCTGAATTTATAGCCTTTAAGAAATAAAGGAATGCTCCTTCGGCGGTTGGTCTAACGGCTATTGGAATCCTCGTCCCATGTCCGTTGGAATCAAGTTGAAATCTGTCATTTGTTCGTTAGAGCCCTTTTGATTGTTGTCACTGCTCCAATAAAGATAAATTGTCCGCCTCTCCCGAATTGGTTGCAAAGAGCGAACAAAGTTGGTTCCAATTGTAATAGACCGCCGTTAGGCTCCTAAACCATCAGTAAGGCCTTACCTTTGAAAGATGAAGCCAACAACTTGACCGCAACATCCATTTCATTTATTTCGTGAATCGCACATGCATTAGCAATATCCGGATGTGATCAATAGAGAGTAGTATGATTTTCTCCCGTGAAATAGGGTATGTTCTTTAGTGCCGCAATCGGAATTTGATTATGAGCATTTAGGGCAAGTGGACTACTACCCGTGAAATTGACAAAGGGATTCGGTGGTAGATGTGCCATTATGATTGGCCTAAGAACCCCGGGTCGATGCGAGAAAAGGCCTACCAGGTGGAGGTGTAGACAAAGTCCTGTTAGGTGGAGATGGTGATCTTTGTGGTCTTCTTCCTCTCCTTCCTCTACCTGGTGAAAGTTGCAAGTGGACAAATAGCCCCTCTTCTCGAGTATTGGACCTGGTTTGAATTCTTCTCATATGCCTGGGCAACCTTTGCTGCTACACCGCTGAATTCTATCCCCTTCGGAGTCGCCAGATGTGTTAGAAAAAATGAGCCTCAAAAGGTAGACTTCTGCCAAGTTACACACCAAACCTGACAATATTTAAAAATAGAATTTTGAAAGACCTGTATTTTTTGATATTTTAGAGTTTGGAATTTGATTTGGAATGACAATCCCCAAAATCCCAAAATGCCGACTTCCAAAACCCAAATCGAAAATAAAAAAACCATGAAATTTTGAAAGTCAAAATCTCAAAAATCTAAGAATACCCTTTTGAAGATTATCCCCGATCTATCAACTGGTGAAATTTTGACTTGTTTTGAGCAAGTTAAGTCCTTGAAAATTGATTTCAAAGTTCAGCCCAGAAGGTGAAAAAATGAAATTAAAACCTGCAATTTTTAAGTCCGAATTTCTTGAAAGTTCCTTCAAATCTGTGGAATGACCTCTTGGTCCCACCGGGCATGCCAAAACTATTGATGTCGAATCGCAGCACCCCTGAATGTCTGCAACACGATGGGTTGAGACTCTCAGTACGATTGCATAACATGGAGCTTTTCCCAAGTGTGGGACTCGCGAAATCGGAAAAGCTCTCCTGATGAAGGCCGGTTCCTATTCCTCTGTTCAGATGCACACGTAGAAAATGCAGAGGGTTTACTAAAAACCTAATCTAACTTGCCAAGGAGACAGGGTAAGAAAATGCATAAAATAAAACCTAAACTACAAAGGTGATGCACCGAGGAATGAAGAACACCTGTCTTGCCAATAAACACAGACCATTAAAATGCAATGCAAGATCATACATAGATAGCTAGATTCAAGTGAAAGATCAAGGGGATGCAAATGAATACAGAGAGGGTTGAGAATCATCCATAGACATGCATTAATTTCTCCAAAGATTGATACAACACACTGCAAAATGCCAAGAGGCAAGGTTGCATTACAGTTTCAAATGGGAGGTTTTAACTCCACAAGTTCACCTGCCAAAGAGAAGAAGGGAGGGGCAAAACAGAAATGTCCAACCTTTAGAAAGAAGCCCCTCCCTACAATTTATAGGAAGAATGAGAGAGAAAAGAGAGAGAAAATTGAAATCTGCCCCAACCACCTCCAGAATGCACTTAACTCATCTCATAATGATGGTAGGTGAGAACCCAGCGAACCCAAAAGTGGCGAACTGTATTTTGAATTTTTAAGAATTTTTCTCATCCAATTAAAGATATCCAAAGTCGTAGTTGGATAGAGGACCTCGTAAGCTTTCCGAAAAGTCCAACCTTGCATGAATCCGAGCTCCTACCAAAAGTTATGGCCATCTCGAATATCTCGCTGTGGTCTCGCTTCTGTCAGCGCTCAAAATGTTGCGCCTCTTGAAGGTGCGCCAAGGGCGCATTCATGTGTGTGTCGTCATCCTCTTCCATGTGCCAAGGGCACACCATTTACCTTGTCAACACTCATTTTCATGTGCCTTCATTGTGTGCGCCTTGGGCGCATCATTTTCTGTCGACACTCATTGTCGTCGTGTGCCGCCATTTTCTCGTGCGTCTGTGCCCATTGGCGCCATTTCTCTCGCCGACACTCGTGTCATGCGCCCATTCTGTGTGCCTTGGGTGCACCATTTCCTCTATCGACACTCTATGTCGTGCGCCCATTTTGTGCGCCTTGGGCGCACCATTTCCTCTGTCGACACTCTGTGTCGTGCCCATTCTATGCGCCTTGGGCACACCATTTCTCTCGCTGACACTCTATGTCATGCGCCCATTCTCGTGCGCTTGGGCACACCATTTCCTTTGACACTCGTGTCGTGCATGTGCCCATTCTCGTGTGCCTTGGGAATGTCAGGATTTGAGCTTCTTTGATTTCTCCATTCTCCGCTTGTCTATATCCATTCTTAAGACCACACCTAATATTTCTACTCGAACCATACCTCCCGAAACCCATACCCCTAAACCATCTAATGATACCAAAATCCTCATAACCTAATTTTTGTATCAATGAGCTCCATTAGAATCCTATACCACCACTCTTGAAAATCTCATCTAATCATTAGTCATATCACAACCCCCAATAAAACCCTTCAATCCTCGTGGATGGAAACCCGCCTAGTATAATTATGATGTAGTCTAAACTTATCATAGGATTCAAGGAAATCACATTGAGGACTATAAATCCCTCGAATAATAATCTAAAGTCTTATGAAAAACAAAAATCACCTTTTTCCAGCTATCAATCATAAAGATTCAAAATCAAAACACCAAAGTTAAACCGCCCTAAAATCCTTGATCATAACACTTTTAAACCATCACCTAGTACCCCATTAAGTAAGGGTGTGGCATCCTCTAGTGAGTCTCATTTCTTCCAAATTGATGATATCCACATAGCCACAATTTCTCATTCCCAAGACTCAAAATATTAGAATCAAGATAGGCCTAAAGTATACATCTCTATAATCTCCACCGAATCATCCAATCCACCATATTATGAATTCAAGGTCTTCATCTTCACACCCATTCATACTCAACCCAAAATATGAACACAGAAAAATGTTATTTAAAAATTACATCAAGCACCTATAAAAATGTCCCTCTATGAACTCATCAAAAATTCACCTCAACATCGACAAATAATGATAGAATCTCTTCAAGACATCTTTGTATAATAAAAAAACCTCATCCATTTTCCAAATTTGTAGGCACCTTAAAAATGTCCACAACCATCACATTTGATGACTCTAAGCCATGTTCTTTGTAGCTGAAGCATAACAACATCCCCCTATTCATCACTTCCCAAATCAATAATACCATTATTAAAAGATTCATGATTAAAAATGGTTCCAACATCAATATCATATCTTCTCAAGACTTCAAATAGATTTAAATACATGAAACTATTTTGGCTCAGTCACATGTCACCATGTGTTCTTTCAATGATAATATCACCCCCACTTTGGGGAGAATGATCCTACCTATCAAAATAGGCATGTTTGTACTTTATTAACTCTTCTACCTTATGGAAGGTGAATTTAAATATGATATGCTATTATTATGTCCTGGATCTGTGTCATTCATTGTGTCCCCTCTAATTTACTCGGTTCTTGAAATATAAACATGAAGGTAAGAGATTTATATTCCCCGCCAATCATAACCCATTCAAATAATGTCATATGACCTATAGAAAAATGATTTGTTTAGTACCTTACAAAAAACTTCCTCTTTAAATTAAGATTCCATGAGTTCCTCTCGTCCTTGCATCAAAATTACCTAAAGATCAATAATTCAAAGATATGATGCAATTATCTCACTTTGGGGATTATCGTCTCTTAGATATCATTATACTCCCTAAACCAAAAACATATGGAGACTTGATAAGTATCCTCTCAAAGATTCAAACATTGCAAATATTATCTCCTTTGGTCCTCCCTTTCTTTGAACACAACTCATCTATAGAGGCATTGATCACCCCTCTTCATATCGTGACAACCAACACAACATTAAACCATTCACCTCAGACTTTTCATTCCTAGATAATCCTCAATTTCCCAAACCTAACTTCATTAGTACACATGGAAGGATTTTATCCTGGGAAAATATGAGTAATTTCCATATGGTATACCCTTTGAGGATTTTAGAAAATCCCACAAAACATATGGACTCAACTTCAAAGATCAACATAAGACATCTTTATCACCCTATGGGGATCCTTATACTATAGAGTAATGCCCTTTGGATTGAAAATGTATTATAAACTTACCAACGTTCCATGACCTATATATTCCACGATCTCATCCATAAAACCAAAGAAGACTACATAGATTATCTCTTAGGTAAATATAAATTCTAGAAAGGCCATCTTTTGTCCTCAATGTAATATATTACTGTCTAATATAATTTTTCCTTCATCTCAACCTGGTAAATACATGTTTGGGGTCTTATGAAATTATTCTTTGATGGATCTAAATTATGATAGGAGGGTTTCTGAATAGTCATAATACTCCTTAGGGAATCCTATTCCACTATATTATAAATTGAATTTTTATTGTATAAATAACATGGTCAAGTACAAAGCCCTCATCACATGTCTTCAATCCACCACACTTCTTGGTGTAAGAATCCTTGACATCTATGGTGATTACCAACTCATCATCAATCAAATCAAAGGAACATATCAATGTAAAAATGAGACCTTAGAAAATAGAAATCCATTGTTGACCATCTCCTAAAGACCTTCGATCATTATGAAATCCAAATGAATCTATGATCCTCTAATAAATTTGTAGATACAATGACATCTCTCACATCCCTCATCCTATTATCTCTAGACAATTATAAACTCTTTGTCTTTTAAATAAACTTTATGATCAACCATCTCATACCAACACTAATTTTCCTTCCATAAATCATATAGAAGATAGCCAATCCGATATTTGGTATACCCAAATATATGACTATATTTCCCAAAGTAAGATACCCTCAAACCTTTCCAAAAATGGTAGGATGTCCTTTCAATAACACACCTTTGTTATGTCATATTGGGGTGTCTCCCTTATAAAATAGGTTTTGATGGTATTCTCCTTTGATGTCTTAAATCTCCATAAGCTAGCCTAGTTATTTAAGAAGTCTGTTATGGAATATATAGTGGACACTTTAATGGTTTGGCTATCGATAAAATAATATTATGAATTGGTTATTATTGGCTAATGATTAATCAAGACTACTATCAATATGTAAATAACTTCATCAAATGTCAAAAACACACTAATCTTACACACATACATGGTCACATTCTTTAACTTTCTCAAGATTTATGGAATTTTTCACAATGGGGACTTTATCTCATCTACCTTATCAATCCTTGATAATCTAAAAACATAATTCCATCATCATTGATACTTAGTATTTGAAAAATGGGTTGAAGTTATGTAGACACTAAATTACGGACACTGGTAAATTTCTAGGTCCCGATCAAATACCATTATTCATATGATTCCTAAGAGAGAAAACTAGTAATTAACATCTATCTTTAGCCGCTTTATTTGCTTTATTACTTTCTATGTGATCTTGCGCACCTCACCGCCTAGTATGAATTTCATTATTTTATCTTTCTTGGCTTTGGACACCAACGCCTGCCAGGGATGACATCACCTAGGTGCCCCCATCCCCTTTGGGTACCCCATACCTCTTTATATCTTGTTTGACCCTTTTGGGCCTATTTTATGTTTTGGGAATATTTTTTTCTTCGTGGTCAGCCTTTTAGAGGTTAATTATGATATTCAAACAAGGGAATCATATAAATACAAAGCTATGTGATCATAATAAAGGACCAAGCTCTAAGGACCTATTGCTATCACCTAAGGTTGCATCCAAAGGCATTTTAAGGGCATCAAATCATCCATATAACTTCATTTCAAGGGACAAGGGACTAAATTCTTCTGCATACACTTCATAGGAGGGGAAGTTCATTTTTAAATCCACACATCTACTTACATTTCTACATCTAGCTATTTATCGTTATTCAATGCATCTTGCACAAGAGCTACCTAGGGCATGGTTCTTGCACACACACACACACACACATGAGAACTACATGGAATCTGAAATGTAGTGCAATACTCAATTGTAAGCTCACTCGTTAGGTGACCGTTGGGGTTAGTCCAATTCCCCATTTTCTTCTCTTTATTTTAAGGATTTGATGTGTTTTGGGGTTTTATAGGTGTTCTTTCTCTTTGTAGGTTTTAGGCTAACTCGGTGATCAACCAATGACCTATAGGTGATAAATAGAGAAGGCTAGAGATATTTGTGTGACATAGAAGAAATCACCTTCCAACCATTTTCATAGTCACATGCACCTAGAGGAGGTCTACAATGCCCAAACACACCCTTAACCAGGCGCCTAGTCCAGGGAAGATCCGACACTCACACAAATTTCTCGGGTTGAGTTGAGACACTTTCCTCCTCCTTTTATCACTTCTCCAATTCAGAAAAGTTCAATAGTATTTGCTAAATCAGCTAAGTACTTTATCCCTTCTCTTGCACTTAGGGTTTCAAATTTAACTACTTATTACTTAGCTCAAATCTGTACTTTATTACATTATCATTTCATTATGAATCTAGAATTAGAGTTGAGCATTTTCTAATATTTTCCTAGTTAAGTTATGAATCTCATCTCCACTAAAGAATATAAGATTTTACATTCCATCCATCATCACATCATATATCGCTTTGACATCCCCCATAAAATCATAAAAATAATGGAAAATTCTTTAAAAATAAATATTTTCAAAAAAAATTAACACATACAAGATCAAACTCAGCTTTTCCACATCATACTATCTAATGGCTAACAGAAAATCTAAAGCATCTAATAAAATCCTTAACAAAATCCTTATGAAAAATGTGTATTATGTTGTTAAAGATTGGCATCTTCAAATTCCCTTTGTATTATGGGCTTACTAGACTATAAATTTAACCCCTACAGGCACTACTCCCTCTCTTCGGTCTACAAAACTGAATACATTCTTCTTCTTGAAGTTAAAATTTCATCCCTATACATTTATCTTACATATTTCATCCTCGAGGAATAATATCATCAAGAACACATCATAACTTAAATTATTAGACAAATGTAGACTAACTGTCCTCAAACGTCTTAATTTATATCAAGAACAAATCAAACATGCATATAATAAACATATTAAATAATGTGAATTAAATATGGGTGTTTATTTGATGAATATATTTTTCCATTCAAGAAAAGTGAAGATAAGACTATAAATAAGTTGAACAAGGAGAAAATGTTTTGTTTTAGTGCATGATTCAAAATCTTATGTGAATTTTATTGGTCTGCATTAAGGCTCGGAGGTATGGTCATTCATATTGGTTTGTACACTACGTCTATTATCTCTTATATAACCTATTGAGGTTTATAGGGTGTTCAAGTTATAGTGGTAAGTCTTGTAGTAAAAAAATCATGCACTTTAAACATTTATTTATCCAAGTCTCATACTACTATCTAGAAAGTTCTTGAGGGAAAAATACTAATTAACCCTGTCTTTTGGCCACTTTATTTTATTTTATTTTGTCAATATGAACCTATTACACCCTTATGCCCAGTTATATTTTTTCATCTCATGTTATTTTAGACTCGAATGGGGTGCCCAGATTAGTATTGGGCACCGTGGTGCCCCGGTCCCACCAGGCACCCCGATCCTTCTAGATTTTTCTAGCCACTCTTTGGGCTCTATCTAGCCATTTTACATCTTTATCTTTCTTGTGGTAGGCCTTTTCAGGGTTAATTACGAAATTATACCAAGAGAACCCTAGAAAATATAAAGTTATGAGACCATAATGAGGGACGTAACATCACTTAATACTATAACTTCATCTAGATTTGTATCCATCTATTGCTAACATAGATCACTTGCATCCACGTATCTCTATCATAAAGGAACAATGATAGGACATTTACATCACACTTTATAGGGGAGGGATTCTAATTTATTCTATGAACACATTCTATTACATTTTCAACACATAATTATTCTCACTACTTCATAAAGTATGATACTGGAACAAGAGAAACATAGGGCATGTTCACACAAATTGCACATAAAACTACATTGGAGTCCGAGATGTAGTGAAACCCTCAGATTAGAAAGTCCACCATTTTGGAAGCCGAGCACATTGTCACCCCTTCGTATGTATTTTTATTTTTAGGTTTTGATATTTGGTTTTGGGTCTTGTAGGTGTTTCTTCCATCTTGATTCATTGGAGACATCTAACACAGACAATGGAATTGATACGATGGGAAGAAAACATTACATATTACATTTCAGCCATGTGAAGACCAGATTGAGAGCTTTTACATAGGCGGGGCACCCAAAGTGTAGACCATAGTACTGCAGGTACTTGGACCTCCTCCAGTGTGCTCTAGTCCAACTAGATCCTCTAGCTCTATCCTTTTGGCACTCCTACACATTCATTCTTGCTTCTAATTTTTGAGTCTCTTTTTAACACAGATCTGCTACTTTTTCAAATTAGCTGAGTTCTTTCCTTTCTCTCTCTTTTCTATATTAGGGTTTCTATTTTTATTAATTTTATTACTTATGTCATTTACATGATGTCTTAGTACATTTATTTTCTACATTATATGTCCTCCTAGATTAGATTAACTATCTTTTAATACACCTAGTTAGTCATTTTTAGTTAATCATTTTGGTGAACCCTGACTTGATCATACATGTTTCTTAGTTATTCCTTCTAGGGTTTATTTTTCTTCATCATGGCTCACTCTCATGAAGAATTTACTAAAAATCACCTTAAATCCATGAACGATCACGTTCTTTGAACATCCCCAAGATCTATATTTACTTTTGCATGTTGCACATGAGGAAGCTACTAACTTGGAAGAACTCACTAATTCTACTACCATACCCACTTCTATTGTCACTAAACCACTTTATTATACTCTTCCTCCTATTTCTAATATTCTTGTTCATGTTCCTACTCCTACTAATCACTTTACACCACCATTATTTTATCATGTACGATAAGTATCATTTATGGGAAATCAAGACCTAACTTCTCTTTATCATGATATTAAAGCTCAAATTCATAAGCTACAACATGCCACCTTGCATGCATCACCATCTTTAGATTCTACTTTGTTATTGCATACTCCTTTTACACCTATCATCTCTACTTATCCACTTCCTCCTAACTTTTTCACCCCTAAGCTTCCCATTTTCAATGGGCATGGTGACCCATAGGAACACCTTAGATAATTCCATGTTGCTTGTCTTGACTTTGTCAATGATCATATCCTTTTATCCAAGATATTTCCTTGTAGTCTCCACAATTATGTAATATGCTGGTTTTACAAATTAACCTGTTTCACCCTCCTTTACACATTTAGCTGATGCATTTCTTACTCATTTTTCTATCAACATTGGCTCTAATATTTCTTATGCCTAGCTATTATAGCTTTAAAAAGGCTCAAATGAACACCTCGCTAATTATGTTTGAAGGTATAAGAACAATTTAGCAAAGATGAAAAACATGCTTGTCGAATCTCGAGCTTCATGTAACACCTTTGTTGTCTTATCGGTGATACTTGATTTATGTGATTGGTTGATATAATTTTTCTGTGAAATGGTATTTTTTGGTGTTCTTTATCTTTGGGACCGTATGATTCTACTCCATTGATCTAGCATACTTATCTATATTGTTGTTAGGACTTTTTGATTTATGATATGCTGATTGGATATGCTTGTGGACTATGATCATATTGATGTTATTTTCTTACCTTTGGTTTGCTGATCATTTAATAAATTTATTGACTATGGGTACTTCGTCAATTTGATCTAGGCTTAGGAGTAGAGAGGTATGAACATTGATAAGGTAAGTTTTAAAGTGATTACTATTAAATTGTTTGAACAAAGCATGAACTTAGTAAATATGGGCCTGGTCTAATATAATGTGAGACCTATTTGTTATTATGCAAAGATGACACTTCAAAATAATATCCTAGTTCAGTCTACTATGGCCTAGGCTATTATCTTGAATCATCATGATGAACTGGATTTGTAATGTGATGGTACTACTTTATTAGTACAAGGCTCTAAGATTACTAAATAAATGGTCCTAAGTTAATATGGAACCTAACCTTGATCTAGACTAAGGTTTATATTTACATTCGAAATCATTAAGGCTTATAAGCCTTGGCATACATATATTCAAGGGGACCTAATAAGGTATGACTATGTTTGAGGTTGAATTATTATAGCCCAACCAATGGTTTATAATGTTGGGGGCAAATGTTAAATTTATTGTGGAATTGGATTTGAATCTGGAGCCTATTAGTAATATGGTGATCCTTATCACCATGTAATTTCCATATTTATGAGGAAGTAATAAATTGTCACCATTGAAATTGGTAGAAATCCTAGCTAATTTTAAGTGGTCTAGGCCACGGTCTTGGTTAAACAAATTAGCAAGGCGGTGGTAAAGCTAAGTTAAAATCCACTAAATTTTAGTTGGGAAAAAATAGACGATGGGAAATTTTAAAGGACCGACAATCCTCGCATGTAATTAACTCACCTCGAAACAATCCTTCACTACCTTGGAGAATGGGCTAAGAGGTTGTGAGGGAAAAAGGAGTTGGGTTGTTTCATTTGGATGGTTTGTATCAATAGCTCGATTAATAAAATAAGGATCTAGTTGACCTAAAAGGGGACACTAGGGTATTAATGTTAATCTAATTAGGAGGACTAAAACACTATAATAAAAGAATAAAATAGTAAAGATAAAATGTAATTAATTATTCTAAGTGAAATAAAACCCTAGATGTGCAAGGGAGGGAAAAGAAATAGATTAGCTAATTTTAAGTGATCATAGGGTGTCGCAGATTTAGAAATGAAATCAGGAAGTGCAGACAAACACTCAGGGACCTTGTGAAGGATAGATCTGGAGGATCTGAGATGTCTGGGGTGCCTGGGAGTGTACTAGGGCACCCTGGGGTGCCTTGGTCTGTAATTTGGGTGCCCTGAACACTGCAAATGCTCCAAACCTAGTTTTGGTATTGTAGACACCTATAATTTAACTCGAGTAATTTAAATACTTAAATTACTGTAATTATCCTCTTTCCCGCAAATTGACGACATATCGTCAATATAACACACTTTTATTCTATCATCATTAATTAGCTTCATTACGTTAGTTAATTAACCCTTCTATCTAATAAATACACCAATTAACGACCTTCTATTAATTAATCCCCCTTTCTACCTATACTAATTAATTATTATTAATTAATTAGCTTCCTCTAACATTAAATCAATAAATCAACATTTATTTGATTAAATCCCTCTCATAGTCTAAATCATGCTAATTATTCCTCTAAAAAGATTTTATAAGCTTGCACACCTATTAATTAATCACTTTCATTAATTAATAAAACCCCTCAATCCCCATGGGTCACTAAAGGACAAACTAATCTCTCCTAAGGTTGACTTAACCATTTCTAAACCTTCCTTATCTATAACTAACCCAACCTCTCTATTATCCCACATGAAAAGGGATGTAGAGATTCTTCTATCCATTGGGCTATATAATGAGCCCTCCTCCTACCTTTCTATTTACACATTCACACCTAAATGAACATAGAGCATACAATATAGCCATTTTATGATCTTAGAGCATTCTTCCATTAGAATTTCTTCATTTATTGCATTCATCCACCCAAATTTTGAAGTCATATGGAGATATGTCAAGTGGTCTTGTAGCCATGATTTGACAAGACTCCATTCTTGAAAACCTTGGGATTTCAAGCATACAATCAACTCTTTGATTGCTAGAGATCTACATATGTTCCATCTCATATCATTTAGTATTAAATAAGAGATAGAACTTAATTTGTTCAACATATTAGCTTGAAATGTTCATTTCGTGTTCTAATGTTGAGATGTTAATAGGTTTTCTTTGCTTAAGCTCTTAAGATGATGATGTGTAGGTTTAATTTAGCATTGTATTGAAGATACTAGGTGTTAGTTTCAATTATAATTTTATAGCTAACTAATTCATGCATACATTTGGCATACCTAGTGGGACGAGTCCTTAGTCCCTTAGCATTATAGCTCAATTTTTTTGTTATTTCAATATTTGGCTAACCCCTAATATGCACATGTGTGAAATAATGTTAAAATTCTTATGATTTTGTTAACCTTATATGTGTGGAGTCTTATTTAGAGCTTTAATTTTGATGGGTTATTGTCAATTTTGAGATAACATGTTAAAATTTGAAGCTTTTTGAACTTTTTTTGTGTCATTTGGATGTATTTTAACGTCATCATCGGTATAATTTTGTAGGAGGTGTAACATCTTTGAAAAACTTTTACTTTGATTTCATTTCCTCTTGACCTTGCAAACGTTGACATGTGATTTGTCTTAGGAAGGTGTATTCTTTTAACTGTTGGCAATCATGTTTGCAATGGATAAATCATTACTAAACTGAGATTCACTTTGTTGTGATTTTGTTTACTTGAAAATGAAGCCATTCTTCCTTGTGTTCTAAAAGGTCGTGAACCGGTATTGTTGTTTGCATACTTATCAAATGTTAACAAAAAAACCTTGGATCAATTCCATTGATCCAAGGTATGCTTTAGTTCTTCTTACCTGGTCTGTATGATAAACCGACATTCTGAAATGGAAGGTAATAAGGGACTGAGTCTTTGTATGTTTACAAATTTTATGGACCCTTCTTGTGGTGTCCTTGCTTTGCATTTTTCTATAAAAATATGAGCTTGGATCTTCTTGTAAAATATCTTATAAAACACTGAGCAACGTAAGAGGAATAAGGATCTACTTAGGACTATTAAGGTAAAACCTTAGTCCAAGTTGTAAAGATATATCCTAATCGATTCTAACCTAAGGTAAATTGGACCTACCTTAGACCTATTTCTAAACTATTCAGGTTTGTACCCTAACCTAAGTTTGTATGCTTTACGGGTGTGGGGTTTTGGAAATAACCTAAGGTAATAAAAAGGCCTATCTATTACCTATTACCTAATATTGAACTACTATGGGTTATGACTTAATCTATGTTGGCATGATTAACTATGGTAGGTTTGGAATGACCTACGGTAAAAGATATATACATAGGCTAAGGTTGAATCCTAATCTAATTTCATTCTAGCCTAAACTAATGCTAAGTTAAAAGGGAACCTAAGGGGTTGCATGGAAATTGGGAGTCGGTGGCGATGGTTTCTATGGAATTAAAGTGATTTGAGTTTTGAATTTATTAAACTTGGTACTGCTAGTTTTGGTAGAGGAATGGAGAATTGAGGGAATGCCTAGCTGGCATCATCACTAAAGTTAAAAATGCATGCAATAGTTGAAATTGAGCTCGCCAATTTTGGATGGTGGTGGCATGGAGATTTAGGTGGGAGAGTTGGTCATCCTTGCATTAATGAGTCTTGGTCTTGGTGAAGAAACCACCTTGGAAGACATGCAAGAAGATTTTTGGGAGGTTGTTTGGTCTTTGGCTCATGGAAATTTTTTCTCTACATGGAGATTTTGGGTTCTTCGAACCAGTAGTTCTGTTTTCAATCCCTCACTATTTTTGGCACCTCTAGACTATTTTTGATCCAGTTGAGGTATAAGAGGCATAAGAAGAAGGTTTGGGTGTTGACGTTGCTTGGAAAAAGGAAGAGATTGTGGGAGGCTCGACTGGAAACCTTCTGCGAATCGATAGAAGATCTATCAGGCATGATAGGCTCTACCCATTAAGTTCTTCTTTTTCCTAATTGTTTTCATTAAAATAAATATGCTCTTGGAAATAAATGGGTTTTTATTTTTGTGATGGTTATTAGCATTCATGCTTGAATTGTTCTTTGTATTTTTTGATGAAGAATCTCTATTAGATAACAATGGAATGCGGGTTTGTTCCTATTGAATATAGTGGTGAATCATGCTTTAACTTTTTTGGGACTGGAATGATGTCATATTTTTGTGAATCTTGTTGTCTGTGCAAAATGGATTTTGGAAAAATATTGTTTGCTATAGATTTGATCTGGGTATGTCCTCCTCTGTTGGAAGGAGATAAGAAAGGCATTATCCTTAGTTGCATATTTAGTTGCTTCAAACCTTGAACTTCTATTTAGCTGTGTTGAAATGGTTGCTTGGATTCATTGTTCTTACAAATTCAAACTTGATTGGAAACAACAAGTGAATGAAATACTTATTCTAAACTCTTTGCTTAAAACTTTAGTTTTTTTCAAATGTAGTTATCGTAGAATTTGTGTGTGAAAGTTTACTTGGATTCAATGATTTATGGATTCATCTTGTTTGAATATAACAATAAATGAGTTCTTTTCTAAAATTTTTATGTTTTGGGTTATGAACCTCTAGAAGGTGACCTAAATTTGGAAAATAGAAGTTCTGTTATAGTGAATGTTATTGTAGACACCAAATTTGTGTCTTACGACCCCCTTGTGCCCCGCATCTCATTTTCGTAACCTAACCTCATCACCTAAACCTTACACAATTATTTATTAATTACCTTATAATTAATAAATCCACATCGCCATACTTGCCACCTCATTTCGCCACCTCATCATGACCTAGTCTTAACCCTAAACTAACCTAATTAAGACCTATAACTTGGTCTACATCCACACCCATAACTAATTACTCCTCACCCACACCTAAAACCAACCTCATAATGACTTGACCAAGCCCGCAACTAATCCCTCGGGAGAAAAGGAGGGAAAGTTGGCTATTTTACTAAAAATAGCCCACTTTGACCTGACCGATACCGGTTCCTACTCGACCGCCGTCGGTTACGTAACCGCCATCGGTTCCCTGTAAATGACCTCTCCCAACCAAAAACAAGGGGTTGGATTTTTCATTGATCCGAATCAGAAGTCATTGGAAGGATCCGGAATTTACTTGGCTGAACAGAGACAAGTGAAGGAAAGAGAGGAGTTGGCAGGGAAGGACATCAAGCCCAAGACTGCAACTGAATAACCAGAGCCCAGTGACACTCATCTAAGCATCAGGAGAGGAGATAGCTCATCTTGGATTGTCAGATCATCCCACTTGAGCCCTGTCTTCGCCATCGCAGTCCCAGAACCTACATTTTCATCAGGAATTAGTAGTCCTTCCAAGACAAAAAGGAGTTCTTCGTAGTCAATCTGATCTCTCTCTCTATGGTACGTGCACACCCTCTCGACATTCAACAGGTATTCCTCCTAGCCCTAACCCTTATCTGTTTCTCAAAGGAATGAAAGGATAGAAGTAACTATATTCCCAAAATCTGAAACATTCATGCGAAACATTTTGGCATGCCCGGTGGGACCCATTTCGGGTTTCTTTCTTTCTTGCTTGCTTTCATATAGGGAGCCTACTTGTTGTTTTCTTCTTCTTAAGATATTCACAAGGTATTTTGTTATTTTGGTAAAAGAACTTGCTTTGCTTTTACATCTTTGCATTAGTGAAAGTCATCTTCTTTGCTTCATCGAATATCATTTTCGATTTGGGTTTAAAACACGTGCATTACATTCTTGCTTGCTGTTTTCAATTCTAGTGAACGTAGATTAAGTAACAGGTCATACACGTGGGGGTGATTTCCATGGTATTGATAAGAAATTAATCTTACTTTCACTGCACAACACATACCGAATCACGACATAATCAACACAACAGCTCAAACATCCCCCCTTTTTCCGTGGTATTCCTCCGCCCGATTGAGGTAACCTTATAAGCCAAAACAAACTTGACATTTCCCCTAAGTCTTTTGTTTAGGATTGACATCATTCTGTGTCTAAAGGCATAAGCCCAAATTGATTAAAATTAACCCTAGGGTTAGTCTGTTAATTTGTTTGTGCATTCTTGCTTGTTCTCGGTTCTGTTTCTCTGTCATACACTGTTTTCTGTGATCACTTCAGAATAGTTTGATAGATGTACTAAGTATTGTTAAAAACTCAAATCAGCAGCTTCTTATAGTTTGTTATACCAGTCCTATTACACCGACATCGGTTATTTGACCGACGTCGGTTACAGTCTAACCGACATCGGTTAGAAGACCGATATCGGTTACTGTCTTCTACAGTCCCTGATAAACCAACAACCTACCAATTTCAACATTCTGGGGTTGTTTCTGTTCCTAATAAATTGAAACCTTACTGTGTACTCTTGCTCATGGTTGTTATCACTCGGAAGCAAGCCGCCGCCATGGTTTCACATGCCTGCTCTGTGCCTTTTCCTGAATCACCTCCTGCCCATACTGTGGGGAATCCTACGGACACCAGTGAGGTTCCCAAAATCCCTGTAGGAGATAAGGAATTTGCAAAATTTTTGGACGCTAATCCTAGCGCTGTACAATATTATTTGTCTCATGCCCCTGACCGTACACCCGATGGTCAACTCCTTGTTGGCATGCCTATTAGTATAGCTGCTCATTTAGCTCCTTCTCTACCTAATAACTCCGCTTTGCCTTCTGCATCCTTGGCCCCGTCTCCCAATCCAGCAGCTTCAGGGGTTCATACGGCACAGATTGGCTTTCCTTTGGTTAATCTTGGGCCCCACATATCATTACCGCTGACTGCTCCTACCTCGTCTCTCTTCGCAGATCGCTGTTCATGACTTTCTCTCTACCACCTATCCACATGAGCTTTCCTTCTCAAGCTCTGCCCACCTTTTCATTTCCACACACGTATCCAGTGACCTCAACATCTTATATAGGACATCCCTATTCGGTCGCCTCAACATATTCGTCCTCCATACCTTATCAACATTTAACCCCACCATTGTCTAGTGGAGGCCCTTGGCCCAATTTGCCTCCGTTTACCACAACCGCACCATCATCTCATCCAACCATGGATTTCATCAAACAAATGATGGACAAAATGCAAAATTGGAGGCTTTGTTTTGAGAAGTCGCAAAGTGCCTTAACATACGAGCAAGTTTGTCGGGAGCCTATCCACCCTTCTGTCCCCCTTCATTCATATCCTCCTCAATGGGAACTACCGAAATTTACTCGTTTTAATAGTAAAGAGGATCCTCAACAACACTTGCGATCATTTAGACATGCTTGTTATTTGATTGCTCATGATGATGCCTTGCTACTCGCACCTTTCCCATGTCCTTATCAGGACCCGCCTTGGAGTGGTAAACAGTGCTTTAACACAGCACTCAATCTTCTCTTTTAACCAACTAGCCCAATCTTTCTTGGATCATTTCTCCATTAACATTGCCAAGAAAGTATCTATCACCGACCTTTATGCCATCCGACAATTTGAAGATGAATCTATCGCAGATTTCGTTGGACGATGGCGGGGCCTTATCAACCAACTTACGTATGCCTTGCCTCAGGCCGAACTTATCAAAATTTTTACGCGGGCCTGTGCTAAGCACATCTCTCCTACCCTCCAAATTCAAACTTTCCACACATTTGACGAGGCCTTTACTATGGCTCGAAAACTAGAGATTCGAGCCTTAGAGGAAGAGAAATTGCGGTTGCGCAACAAAAACCCCAATTTCCAAACTCAAGACTCCACCAATAAACCTAACACCACCACTCCTCACACATCCACTTCTTCGAAATCAAAAGGAGCTGTGCACGCAGTGATGGTTAAATCTCAAGCACCGTCTAATACCCCACCAAAAGCTGCCTATAAGTATAAAGCCGAGCCCATCAATTACACTCCCTTGGGAGAAACTTATGGTGTCATCTTGGAAAAATTGCTCAAAGCCGGAGCTATCACCTTGCCTCCTGTTAAACCTCACTCCGGGTTTGACTCCACCCGCGCTATACCTTCTTGGTACAAAGAAAATGACTTCTGTAACTTTCACCGCATAAAGGGACACAGTCACGAAAACTGTAAGATGTTGAAAAACATAGTGCAGGAAATGGTTGATGTAGGGGATATAACCCTCGATAATCCTAATGCCCCTGCTAACCGAAATTTGAAAATATTCAACAAACCATTCCCGAATCACTCTTCTAACAGTAACATAAACCAAGATATCTTAGCCGAGGAGAGTGTTCATGAGATCCATGCAGTCTTCGACTCCCAGCCAAAAGCCTCTATCAAAAAAATTCTGAATCAAGCTTCATCACTAACACAAGAACCCAAACCCCTTTATCACCATCAAGACAAGATGAAATCCTTGTCGTTCCATTACCCATCGAGGAATTAATCGCCCGAGGTCTCTTCTCACTGATAAGCCTTCTTACACCGCATCCTTGCAAGACTGTGAGCGGATGTTATCTAACTTATCTATTTCCCAAACGTCTCCTTCTACCACTCTTGCTGCACAAGAGGAGGGCTCGCCACTCCTTTTGTCATCCTTAGACGAGAAACCTCTTGCACCGACATCACCAAATTCTTTAATCATGACGGATCCTCTCAAACATGCCCTCCTACCTATTAGTTCTTCATCACCTAAATCTTTTCAGCGACCGGTTGACCTCTTAACACCCATTGATACAGTGCCTCATCTACCCCCTGTATCACACCCACAGTGGACCGGGATCACAACACACCTCTCTTCCATATCAAAGTTCCAATTCACACCTGAAGACTGTCATTCCCCAGAAGATAGACGAGTCCTATGGGAACGTTTGAGTACCCCCTATTCTACTCAAATGCAGATGACCGATCCAGACGCCTCTACCATATACCCGAAGTGTTTACAGAAGCTTAAAATGCCTATGTCCTCATCTTCACCCCCCTCATCTCTACCAAGTATCTCATCCACCTCTATTAGCCTAACCAAATCTTCCCCTACACTTGGGACCTCACCAATACCCAGTCTAACACACCCACCTAAGCGGCTAGATTTACCCAAAAATAAAGCCATCCATCCATTTAGGAGACAGACTCAATCTCCTCAACCCCAACCTATGCCTCTATCACAACTAAAACCATCATCGTCACACCTACCTTCCATATTGGGACCTCATCCCTCCACCTTGCATCAATATATCATACCTCCTGTGTTTTCTTTAAAATGACCTACGCCTTCTACACCCATACAGAGATCCAAGGGTATATCAACACCGTCACCCCGCATATCTTGTCCACCTATCAACCCTAAACAAATTCCATCATCAAAATATTTGTTTTATGTCACTCCTATTTTTCCATTGTTGTTTCCTGATACCACATCATCTGTGGCCTCATCATCTAACCAGCTAAACGTAGCTTCTGTGCCAAAGAAGCCACGTTTAGTTAAATCCCATTATCAAAACCCCTTGGCTAAACCGCCACCCATACAAATCAACCATACCCCGTCATTTCCAAAAATTACCCAGTCAGTAGCCTTATCTTCCTCTGACTTTGACCCACTCAAAGGGTCTTACTCCAAAATCCTTGCTATGTTGGTGGAGAATGCGACCATTTCCCTACCCCCACTTAGACCTTATGACCCATCTAAACCTCGACCAATAGGTTATGATGAGTCTAAAATTTGCGCTTACCACCGCACACCAGGACATGATGTAGAGGGATGCAAAGCGTTGAAAGCCATACTTCATCAGTCACCTCTTTCAGACAGAAAGGTTAAACAAAACAACTTACGAAGGGAGAGACCTTTAGCTTCATTCCCTCTCCTATACCACCTGTCCCCGCCTCACCAAGATCTATCATTATTACAACCCCACCTCTCGAAGACCATGGCTTATCCCTACCATCCTCCTCCTCTCGTGTTCACGAGATCAACATGATTAGTGTTGCCACTCGAGGGCAGAAAAACAATGAGAAAGCTAAAGGAAGCACACCTGCGGCCTCTCTTTCTCCGTCCGCCATCCCGATCGCACCACCACCTAAAGTGGTTATTCGTGGACCTGCCTACCCCGTCTCTGATGGAGTTGCCCACCATACCATGATCAAACAACTTCACCAATCACCTGTAAAAATGACACTGTATGACCTCATTCAGACTTCTGAATCTCATCGACAAGCTCTCATTGAAATTCTTCAAGGGATAGAGGTTTTACCTAATGAAACCTTTCTGTTACCTCCATTTTAACACCCAATCACGTTGCTTCCCTCACCAAACAACCTACCACCCCAACCACTTCTGTCTCTATACAACAAGCCGCGGTACATTAGTTTCTCCGAAGACGAAATTGTTGACTTTGGTGCCAAAGATCTTGACCCTGCTCTTTTTATCTCAGCTTACGTCGGGACATCCGGTACATCGTGTTATGATTGACGGGGGCACTAGCCTCAACATCATCTCTTCAAAATCCTTCCAACAAATGAATATCCCTTCTAGCTGCATGTGTGCCAACCCCATCATGTTGCGGTCATTTAATGATGCTATTACTTCTACCTTAGGCACCGTGATCCTTAACATTCGTGTAGGACCACGTACTTTACCCGAACTCTTCTATGTCCTTAAGGGAGAGTTCTAATACAATATGTTGTTAGGCCGCCCTTGGATCGGGCTATGGGATGCGTTCCCTCCACCTTACATAGATGCATAAAATTTGAGTACGAGGGGAAGTCCTACACCGTAAAAGCTGATCCTCCCCCCTTCAAAACCTGCAATATGTTATATCACCCTAATGATGTGCTTGTACCAGTCAAGACACCCATTCATCCAACCCAACCATCCACTTCAACCACACCTCTACCATCCACTTCAACCGCACCTACACCTTCAACCAATGAAGCCGCCGTCGCAAATACCACTTCCTTTTTCGCAGACAACATCCCAACCTCAGACCCCTTAGTAGATGTTTTTCAATACCTTACGCCATTGGGGGAGTATCACCTATATAACATTAGTTCTTTCCATACCCCATAGGAGTACGGACAGTTACATACACATCCTACCTATGACCGTCGCGTGGGGGAGGTAATCTCTTATAGACCACCTAATTGCCACACCAACCTAACGTATGGGGGTGTCGACGCATCATCCGTTACCCCTGAACCTCCTCTTGGTGTGTTTCCCTTCCAATCTGATTTTCAATACTTGACAAATCGTCGTTTCGCCCTCACCTTCTTGACTTGCCGTGGCTTGGAAAGGCTTTGGTTTCGGTCTTTATGAACAAGGCCAACATACAATAATTCCGTGAATTCACACGCAAGCACAATGATTGTAGTGGTCTCAGATTTCATGTCAGTTGTCTCCTGGAAGATGACGATGTCACCCCTACCAAACCATCATCACCCATTTTGCCATCGTCACCCACAGAGTCGATAGATCTTGAATCTATCCCTCCTAACTTTTTTTTTTCATAAATGCTATCTTCCTAGGTCCTCTCACCTATCAACATGATAATGAGGACCCGTCTTCTCTTCCCTTTCTGTATCTAGACATGATTGAAGAGGACTCGCCTTCAATTAATGTCGTTGAGTGCCAGGATGATGACTCCATCCTCACTTACCTTGGCGCGGATGACTCTTATATTCAACGTGCCTTACCATCTGAAACTCAAACCATGTTGAATGAGTCGACTATAGAAATCAACATCCATACAGAGGAGGATCCTCACATCGTGAAGATCAGACAATCCCTTAACGCATCAGAACAAGTCACCTTTACTACCTTTCTCCGTACCCACAACCAAGCTTTCGCTTGGTCCTACGCTGACATGCCAGGAATTGATCCTGACATTGCTGTCCATAACATTACCCTGAAACCTGATTCCAAGCCAATTAAATAGAAACTGAGAAAAATGCATCCACGCATTGCCCTCTTGGTCAAAGAAGAGCTTCAACGACTCCTTTCTGTTTCCTTCATCCTGCCTATTGACTATCCTCAATGGATTTCTAACATCGTACCTGTCACTAAAGTGACGGGGGGACTTCGGATATGCAGATTTCGAGACCTTAACCTCACTTTCCCCAAGGATGACTTCCCCCTCCCAAGTATTGATCAACTTGTTGATCTCACTGCAGGCCATGAGATGCTCTCTCTCATGGATGGCTTTTCGGGATACAACCAAATTTTGGTAGCCCCTGCCGATCAACATAAAACTGCCTTCATAACTCCTTGGGGAACCTTCTATTATCGTGTCATGCCGTTTGGCCTTAAGAATGCTAGTGCAACCTATCAGCGGGCTATGACTTACATTTTTCATGACATTATGCACACTATCCTTGAGGATTACGTCGATGATCTTCTTGGAAAATCTAAACATCGCAGTGAACATCTCGATGTTTTAACCATTATTTTTGATCACCTGTTACAATATTCTGTCCATCTTCAACCAAAGAAATGTGTCTTTGGTGTCCTTTCAGAAAACTTCTTGGTTTTATCATCTCTTTGCGTGGCATTGAGGTCGATCCATCTAAAGTCAAAGCTATCCTAGAAATGCCCCCACCTACTAACCTCAAACAATTACGTAGCTTGCAAGGTAAACTCCAATCTATCTGGCGTTTCATCTCCCAACTCTCGGATCGATGTCAACCTTTCCATCATCTCCTTAAAAAGGACATTGCCTTTCAATGGAGTGAAGAGTGCCACCAAGCCTTTGAGGCTCTCAAAGCTTATCTCTTGCAGCCACCTGTGCTTATCCCACCTCAGGACGATTGCCCTTTCTACCTTTACCTTTCCACCACCGACCACGCTGTAGGGGCCATGCTCACACATCGTGACTCCGAGTATCGAGAACAAGCCATTTATTATATAAGTCGTACTCTGGTGGATTATGAGACTAGGTATACACATGTAGAAAAATTGTGCCTAGCCCTATCATTTGTGGCCACCAAACTCGACACTACCTCCTGAATCACAAAACTTTCGTCATCACCAACACGGACCCCATCCATTATATGTATGCCAAACCTCATCTAAACCAACGCATCGCCCGATGGCTTATGCTCCTTGCTGACCTCGACCTTGAATTTATACACCAGAAGTCAATCAAAGGACAAACCATTTCTGACCAACTCGGAAGCCCCTTTCCCCGGGGCACAATTTACCAATTTTAATTTCCTGACGAACTCATCGCCACTCTTTCACTCAGGGAGGAGTCGTATCCAATGACCCTCTTCTTCGATGGATCCAAATGCCAGTGCGGCAGCGGGGCTGGTGTTGTTCTCATTCCTCTTGACGCTGAGCCTATGCCTCTTTCATTCTGACTCGATTTCCCCTGCACTAATAATATAGCGGAATACGAGGCCCTTGTTTTGGGTCTCCAAGTTACGTTACACTTAGGTGTCAAATCTATCAATATTTTCGGCGACTCTCAATTGGTAGTCAACCAAGTTATGGGCATCTACCAATGTAAAAATGTAGAACTTCAAAAGTACAAACACTACGTGGATTCACTTTTGACCTTATTTACTCATTACTCTATCCAAACCATTCCCCGCTCCACTAACAAATTTACGAGATACTATGGCTTGCTTAGCCTCACAAATTCCTGCTTCATCAACTAACTCTGACATTTTCGTCTTGGTCCAACAACTCTTTGCCCCATCTTACTCAGCCCCGGTTGTTTGTATGATAAATAATGTGTCTGCTAATTCGCAGGATACCTGGTATCACCAATTTCATGACTACCTTACAACCTCTGTTCTCCCACCTGACCTTACTAGTACTGGCAAACGTGCTTTTCTTAAAAGTGTTTCTCGTTATGTCGTCATGGGGGGACTCCTTTATAAACGTGGCTTTGATGGCATCCTCCTTCGATGTCTAACCGGCGCGGAGGTCACCTATACCATCCAACAGGTCCATGACGGTATTTGTGGTGGACATTTTAGTGGCCTTGCCGTGGCTAAACGGATCCTTTGCCTAGGCTATTATTGGCCTACTCTTAATAACGACTACTACGAATATGTTAAGCGTTGTGTTATGTGTTAGCAACATGCCAACCTTCAACATACTCCTAGCCATCCGCTACAGGTCGCACGAGATATTTGGCCTTTCTCACAATGGGGTTTAGACCTTATTGGTGAGATTCATCCGCCCTCTTCGCAACGTCACCGATGGATAATCACAGCAACCGAATATTACACAAAATGGGTGGAGGCTATTCCACTCATCTCAACCAAAAAAGAAAAAATTGTAGAGTTCATTAACCACCACATTATCTGTCGTTTTGGTGTTCCTCATCGCCTGATAACAGATAATGGAAAATCTTTCAAAAATAAGTTGTTACAAGACCTTTGTAACAACTTCGGTATCAAACTTAGCTTCTCGTCACCGTACTATCCACAGGCCAATGGTCAGGCTGAATCTTCTAATAAAACCCTAACCAAAATCCTCATGAAAGTTGTTAATGAGTCCGGAAGAAATTGGCATGATCACATCCCCTTTGCCCTTTGGGCTTATCGTACTAGCATTCATACCTCCACTAATGCCACACCTTTTTCTTTGGTATATGGTACCGAGGCTGTCTTGCCTCTCGAAATACAAATACCCTCCCTCAGAATATCTCTTCAGGATATTCTCACCAACGATGATTTTCGCCAAGAGCGGTTAGCCCAATTAGAGCTTCTTGACGAGCGTCATCTTACGGCTCTTGACCACCTTCAAATCTATCAAAAATGCATCAAGTGTGCTTATGATAAGTGACTTCATGAGCATACCTTTAAGGTTGGTGATCTTGTCCTTAAAGAGAATCAACATGTAACCAAACTAGAAAAGAGCAAACGTGGAAAATTTTCTCCCAATTGGATTGGGCCTTACATAATCACTCACACTTATGGATCAGGCACTTATCGTTTAGCTTCACTTAATGGTAAACCTGAGCCTGAACCCCTTAATGCCTTGCATCTTCGACCATTCTATTGTTGAATTTAGTGTTACATCACTTCTTACCTACCTTGCGCTCGTCCCTTGAGCTCATTTACCACCACATACACTTTGTTTCCTACATCTCAAAATCAAATCAAGCTCACATGGTTTGATTATCACCTCCCCTTAAAGAAGCCTTCCCCTTTTTAGTCTAGTCCATGACTTCAAAGTATCAAAATGACACATTCTTAATTTAACACTTATGGGATTTTCTTGAGTCAAACTTCCTACAAAACTAGATGCTTTATGCCAAATGGACATCTAGATCTCTAGATTATATATAGACTACTCCCTCGAAGGACAACTATACGCCAAACTATTACTACTATTATATATGCTGCTATTATAAGATGCGCTCCTCGAAGGACAGCTATACAAGGCCAGCCTTTATCAGAAGCTTCTCACATTGATCAGCTTTGTGAAGACCTCAAGAACAACAAAATATATATCCCATGTAGGCTTCCCACATCGATCAGTCTATATCCAGAAAAGTAAAAAAAAAAAAAAAAAAACCACATTCAAAAGAACTTTTGAGTCATGGACTTGTCTATTTAGGTTAGGTTCTCTTTTCGTCAGAATACTCACTTTATAACAAGTTCTCTGTGCCTCAGCTACACCATCCACCTCACCTCACCATTTGTTTACACAACAAAACTCAAGGGACGTGACGTATACCCGATATATTGTGATTATACAACTCTTTTCACCTATCGACTTCTCGTTTATGCACGGTACCTAGGGGTTCAAGCTCATTCTACGTTATTATGTGGTTTGTTTAGCTCTTTTCACCTACGGAGCACTTTTTCCTCTTTGACTCGAATCTAGGATTATGTGTTGATCTTAATCAGGACATGGTTCCCTACCACTTGGGTAGGCTAACTTTCGCTTCACCTATACCTATACCAACATCGCCAATTCCTTACCAACACCAACAACATTACCCTACCAATATCAATATTTTTACCAACCAACAAATTGCCTAACCATACCTAAATTGCCTGAATTCACCTCTCCCTGGTCCTAAGGGAGAACTACATCGGTCTGAGGCCCCTCCTTGCTTTGTGCAATGGGCTATGTAGGCAGCACTTAGGAGACATGGTGTCTCCCAAGGTTAGCTCGACCATCCCCTACCATACCCTATCATGTGTTGTAAATATAAATATTTTTGTGTATTTCTATTTTGACAACATTCATCTTTATCCTTTTTCAAAACAAACAAAAACAACATCCAAAACACAACCATTCTTAGTACTATCATCACTCAAAACAACATACATATTTAGTTTTTAGATGTTAAACAAATACATCTTCTCTATCATCGACTCACAGGTCGGCATCCTTATTTATTCTTATACTCCTATGAAATTCACTTAGACCCTTGTGCCTCCTCCCGAATCAGGTGGTGATCGTGATCGTCGACGCCACTCACTTGGCCTCTCCATCCTCAAAGGTGCCACTGCTACTGGTTCCTCCCACTGATCCAACATCTCCTGTAACATACGAATACATCCTCTAGCATGGAGGAATCTTGCCTCCAGTCTCTCCACTCATAACTGTGAAACCTCTAACAATCCCATTGTCTCATTCACTTGTGTTTGAAGTCTGGTGAACCAAATCCTACAGACGATCTCTCTCCATTGTAATCACAGCTATGTCAGGGTGCTCACGTGCACCTCGCAGCTCTACTACCCACCATACTCTATAGGCCTTTGTTGTTCCCGCATCCATTACCCTACGATCAGCTGTTATCTCTTCTGGCCCTTCTGGAGGTGTCGGCCGGGAGGTGAGAATGCTACCTCGGCGTCAATCCTCATGTATGGTCTATATGTCATAGGTATATCCTGAACAAACCCAAATTGTCGCCGCACGCGATCTAGAGGAATCCTCTCATACTCACCTGGCCTGTGCCCCGCGATCCACCTCAATCACTCTACACCCCTCAACTCCTCAGCTATGTTCTTTGTTACCATATAGTTCCCGTAAGGCCTCCAACAGATATCCGCAATCGTCACCATCTCCCATACCTACCTATAATACTCAGTGTCACCTGTCACGGCCTGGGATCTTGCCTCTTGTTCTGTCTGGACCCATCGTCTGAATCCCAACCTCTGCACTCCTGTCTCTCTGACTGGATGGGTCGGCCTATTGGTCACACACAAATAATGTGCTCATAGGCCCAACAATGTAATAAATATGAACAATCCAATGTGTCATCGTGATTTCACCTACAAGCCCATAAACCCTCGTATAGCTCGCCAAACATGCAGTGCTCATGCAAAAGTCACGTTCCTTTCTATCATTTCCTAAATAACACACATCAATGCTTTTGGAAATCTTCCCCCATCCGCCCTCGGTAATGCATAATACCCCACCACTATCATTAATACCACTGCCAACCTTGTTGCCTCAGGGTGTGCTGCATACATTATACCATAAGTGAATGTCAAACCTCACTGTGTCAACTCTCGTGCGTATGGACCAAATACTGCTGTTATCGCTCCCCACGCCGCGCTAGGCAATGCCTGATATACTGGTCTTCCTGTAATTGGGAGTCTCAAAATATGGAACACATCTTCCAATGTCACTGTCATCTCCCCTGTTGGTAGATAGAAGGTATTCCTCTCTGGATTCCATCTCTCAATCAATGCCTGTAACATAGCATGGTTACATGCGATTCGTGAATAATAGCGGATTCCACTTAACCCCAAACGATTTATCAATGCCCATTCAGCTGGTGTTACATCCGCTCGGATTCGTGACAACAACGCTGGCACAGTATCGTTCATCCTTAACCCTGCCTCCACCTGCATACATCAAAACGACACACAACCATTCAATAAATCAAATCCCCAAAGGTTTTTCTCACATTCTGGAAATTTCTCCAGTAACCGGTATCGGTTATAGATAACCGGTAGCGGTTCAATAGCCGATACTGGTTATCTTTAACCGATATCGGTCACTGTCAATTTTATACACCCTGTCTAAACACACCACCTACGACAATAATTTGATCGTTTACACCTCTCTGTACATACAAAAATACCCAAAACCCCTGATTACCTACCCCATAACACTCACCTCATCCCAAACCCTTGCCTATCACCTTTTCTTTCTCATCTCTACCCACTTACACTTCTCTCATCCTATTCACAAAACATGCAAGAATCAAATTACAACCAAAACGTTTACCTCTTGGGCTGCAGCAGCTTGAGGTGGAACTTGCCTTCCCTCTCGTCCTTGCCTGCTGGATGCTTCTCCTTGTTCAGCCATGTTCACCACCCTCTTCAAATATAACTTGTCTTTCTGCCTTCTGAATCTCAGCCCACACTCACTTCACCTGTCTCTTTCCTCCTTATCACTCAATTCTTTCATGCAATTACCTGTATCAGTCATCAAACAGCGTCGCATTCGCGTATTTAACTTGTTGCATGACTCTAAAAATAAGAACGCTAAAAATAAGAACTTAAGTTGCCAACCAAGCAGTTCTATTTTTAGGAAATATAATTTTGGCATAACCGATATCGGTTGCATAACCGCTATCGGTCACATAGCCACCGACATCGGTTACATAACCGATATCGGTCAAGAGCCTACTTTTTCTTAAACATAGGCCTTTTCTTTATTTTCTACCCAGTTTTTGTAGCGCCCACCTCTTTTTCCTGCATAACAACACCATTATCAATATTTGTCATCCAAATCACATATATATATCCTCACAATTTCAGCAACATCATCTATCTACATTATAACAACCATCGACAACATACATACGACATCATATATATATACATCAAAATCAGCATACACAACATGTGAATTAAACTCATAATCTATATATACATACATTCCATTTCAAAAAGCCATCAACAAAAGACATCAACCCCATCAATATATAAACCATGTGGATCAAACTCATCATACATTAAATTTCACAAACCATCGACAAAACACTTAAAACATTTTACACACAGCATATGGATCAAAATCATCATATATATCTATATATCAAAGGTTTCAAGTATACAACTTACCCTGCATAGGGGCCTCTGTAATCTCATAATAATACAAAGCCGCACGCAGGCCGCAATAACTATCAACATCTCGACTCGGCTCACTCGGCTCGCTCATCAAAAATATACTGGAGCCAGTATATACAATAAATGAATAAATGAATGAATAAATCATATGTGGGCACGCAGGCCTCTATAAACATAACCGGTTCGCAGACCGGTGCCTATATCAATTTACAAACAAAAACATCTATCTCCGTCCCTGTGGGGATGTCTCAGCTCTCCCCACCACCCTCCTCTCCCTCCGGCCTCGGCTCCCGCGCCTCCTCCTGTCACGGACCCACCGGTGTGTGGCTGCACCTCCGGGATCTCGACTCCACGAGGTCTCCGCTCGTGGTGTGCCACATACGGCGACAGTCAGCCCGGTACCATCAAGGACGTCCTGATAGTACCGGGCCTCCGCTCTCGCCTCCATATAACGGGCCCGTGCCACCATAGCCTGGGGTGGTCCCGACTCCTAATAACAATGGCCCTCGCCATACCAATACACCCTATGCTCGTGGCTGTGGTGCTGTGTGTGGTGGTGGTACGTGCTGCCGGTGGTGTGTCGGTGGCGGTGCACTGTGCACTTATGGCTGTGGCCACCGGTGGTGGTGTGGTGGTGGTGTTTGCGCTGTAGGCTGCATTTGCTGCTCAAGCTGCTGCCCTCGTAGACACCTATTATTCGGCGGCAGCAGCAAGTGAGCAAGCTCCCTGTAATAAATGTACTGTCCCCCGAGCTGGTCCTCTCTCTATAACCACCACTAAGTCTCTGGGTTGTGTGGGCTGTGCTCTCCTCGCGGCTCTCTCCCCTGCCCACCATACCAAAAATGATCCTGTGTAGCCGGCGTCATCTACGGTATCATCTCATTGGCCTCTCTGCTACCCAATCTGGGTCCATGGGCTGTGGTGCAGGCAGTGGGGCCTCTACATCATCCCTTTGGTACTGAGGGAAGGGCGGTGGCTCATCCTGTCGTAGCCCCAACTGCCGTCATACCCTCTCTAGGGGTATCCGCTCATGCTCTCCCAGCCTCTCGTCCCACTATCCAGAATGTATACTAGATCCAACGCAACTGTGATCGGGCTCCTCGTGGGGATGATGACCTCTGTAAGGCCTCCATACAATATCAAGGTATCACGCCCTCTAATAAATGATGGTAATACGCTACATCCCGTCCGGTGAGCACTGCTCGTGGCTGGCCCACGACCCCCAACCACCTCTGAAAGCCATATCTATATATCACCTGTGGCCCTGGCTGCTGGGGCAGCCCTACTGGTCGAATGCATATGATATGCTCATATGCCTAGCAATGTAACAAAAATGTGGAACAAATCCGAATCACCTCATCCGGCGATAGCCCCACAGCTCTCTGTATAACTGCACCAGGTATACTGGTGCCCAAGCATAACATGTATGCTCCTCCACCATCTCGTGTAGTACCCCCATCAATGCACGTGGAAAGCGGCCTCCCTCTGAGTCCGGGAGGGCGAAGCATGTGATGCCTATCATCATCAACACGGCAAGCCGTGTCTCATGTCTGTGGGCATGATACATGTCCCCATGGAAATGCTACGCTTGTGATAAGTCAATAGTGCGGCTGCATCCCCAAATACCTGTAGAATGCTGTCCATGGCTGTCTCTGCATCTACCTGGAATACTACCTCTCCATCGATCGGCATTCTAAGGATGCGATACACATCCTCCAGTGTAATAGTCATCTCGCAAGTCGGGAGATGGAACACATTGGTCACCGGATCCCATCTCTCGATGAGAGCAACCATCGACTGTGATCCCTATCTATAGCCCTATACGCTGGACTCCGCCTGAGTCCCACTCGCGCATGATGGCCCATCAGCATGGACGTGGACATGTGTGGCCACATCTGTCTCAGCAGCGGGGGCATCCTATCCCGCATCGTCAGCTGCTGACGTGCCTGCAAAACCAACCCACTACATTAGCCCTACTCTTTACAATAACAACTACTTTAACCCTCTATACCCCCTTTTTATCCACCCAACCACACCCCGACTCTATAACACACATCTACACTATCTTCCTACGATATCCCCTCCTCTTCACACACAACACAACAACCCAAACAATACCACAACACCCAAACACCAACCCAAACAACAACCAAAAATTCAAAACAACAACAAAACCACACCCACAACATCAATACTCCTAATTGCGGATGGACCCACGGTCACCCACCATGACCGCACGGTCCTCCCTCCACCGACGCCGGTCGCCATACGACCGACACCGGTCAACCACAAACCTCCCTTGCCCGACAAATTCGTGACCGGACCGGCATGCCGGCCGCTAATGACGACATGGTCACATCGGTCATAAATTACCGAGCCGAACCCGACGCGGCCCCCCAAATCCATTTTTGGCCTATTTATCTCTATTTACCCACCCAAACACCCTAAAAACCTACCCACCCTGCCACCTTGGCCTATTTAACCCATCTACCCTCTCCATTTTTCAAATAGCTTCAATTTATTCATTATTTTATCACAACATTGGATTCCTACCCAAACCCCTAAATCTAGCTTAACAACATCAAATTCACACAATGAACGGTTTCGAACCTACCAGTACGATGACACGTCGTCGTGGTGGGATAGGTGGTGGTGGTCCAGCCTGGTCCAAAGACCTCCGCTCCTCCCCGGCTGTGCCATGGCTCTAACTCTCCTCTGCTGGGTCCTCCACCAATCACCTGCTGCCTCCTCCTCGCTAGGGCCTACCAACCACTCACTTCTCCACTCAAATAGTGCCACCTCAGCCGAAAAATGCACCAATCTCAACAATACACCTCAGACAACTCAAATGGGTTTTCAAATTGACAATGTGACAATGACAGGCCGTATTTTTTTTTTTTATAGGTTTTTGACCTATAACCGATACCGGTTATATTGTGCCCTAAGGAACCGGTATCGGTCACCTAACCGATACCGGTCCTATCTAGCCGATATCGGTTTAATACCTAACTTCACCCAACTTCTGCCCTTATTCACCAATCTCCCTTTCTCACCACGTTGCCTATTCACCACATCGCCTATACACTCCATTGCTATTTAGCCGTTTTTGACTTCATTGGCCCGACCCAAGGTCGCAACTCAACCATTTGGCCCAACCCAAGGCCGCAACCAACCATTTGGCCCAACCCAAGGCCACAACCAACCATTTGGCCCGACCCAAGGCCCCAACCAACAAATCTAGCCCGACCGAAGGCCGCAACCAACTATCCGGCCCGACCCAAGGCCGCCACCAACCATTTGGCCCGACCGAAGGCCGCAACCAACTATCCGGCCCGACCCAAGGCCGCCACCAACCATTTGGCCCGACCGAAGGCCGCAACCAACCATTTGGCCCGACCCAAGGCCGCACTCAACCCATTAGGCCCGACCCAAGGCCGCACCACTTAAATACCTCACCCCAAACCAATAAATTACAATTTTATCCACCCAACATGTAGCTTTTTGTTCAATCGAGCTCACATGTTCGTGTTTTAGCATGATTAGGGTACTTGACTTGATCAGTTGACCAACTTTGCCTAGACCTAGACCGTGACGTTTATCTCGACCAAACCAACCATTTGGTACTGCCAAACATGCCTAAACGTTCTTGTACCTTACCTGTTATATCCCCTGGAGCTACTTCCTATGCCTTGGATACCAGGATTATATCACCCTTGTTTGGATAAACTATCGACCTTTGCCTATGAATTGCTTGTTTGCTCTTCAAATCATGTACCCTGGTCACACTACTTCATTTCAACGTGCGTCTGCTTCTTTGGACCTACCCCACCATCTCACCATTATTTCAACACCATTTACCCTTTATCAACTCTATCCCTGATTTCACGCTACCTCAATCTGTGATAGATTTGAGGGGGATTACCTATACCCTTAACAGGGGTAACCACTTCATATTATTGTCTCGTGCAGCTTTACAAGACAAGCTACACGACAATAAGGGGCTAATGTAGACACCAAATTTGTGTCTTACGACCCCCTTGTGCCCCGCATCTCATTTTCGTAACCTAACCTCATCACCTAAACCTTACACAATTATTTATTAATTACCTTATAATTAATAAATCCACATCGCCATACCTGCCACCTCATTTCGCCACCTCATCATGACCTAGTCTTAACCCTAAACTAACCTAATTAAGACCTATAACTTGGTCTACATCCACACCCATAACTAATTACTCCTCACCCACACCTAAAACCAACCTCATAATGACTTGACCAAGCCCGCAACTAATCCTCGGGAGAAAAGGAGGGAAAGTTGGATATTTTACTAAAAATAGCCCACTTTGACTGATCGATACCGGTTCTACTCAACCGCCGGTTACATAACCGCCATCGGTTCCCTTTAAATGACCTCTCCCAACCAAAAACAAGGGGTTGGATTTTTCATTGACAGAGATCAAAGTCATTCAAAGGATCTAGAATTTACTTGGACCGAACAGAGACAAGTGAAGGAAAGAGAGGAGTTGGCGGGGAAGGACATCAAGCCCAAGACTACAATTGAATAACCAGAGTCACATCTTGCATGACACTCATCTAAGCATCTTATGAGAGGAGATAGCTCATCTTGGATTGTCGATCATCCCACTTGTGTAACATCCCCAATTTATACCTTAGAACAAGTAAAAAAAAATTTTTTTTTTTTTTTTTTTTGATAATTGCATCCACGGTTCTAAATACATAATTTAGAACTCACAATCAAATAACCATTCATATAACAGACAACCATATGCAGCTGTAATGACTCGGAGTACTTCCGATCTATTCATTCCATGACTCGGTAATCTACCGATCTATTCATTCCATGACTCGGTAATCTACCGATCTATTCATGAGTAATAAGAGTTGGTGTTTTTATTTAACACTTTACTCTTGCGGTTCTCTTCCTACTCTGGGATTGTAATGCTGTCCAAGGAACCTAACTGAATAAATGTTACCATTATTCATCGGCATCTCATCCCTTAGACTAGGTGAATTAGGACAACGCAATCAGCAGCTTGCGATACTTTGGCCAAAGATTTGAAACATACTGTTTATGTCTCGTATTCCTTAACGGCATACTCGTCAATCTGGAATACGCCCTTCACCCCATTCTTATGTTATATAGAATGTCCTATACTGACTACTGTCAGTCCTTCCTTTCACAACTGAATCACTCGGAGGCAGATTAACAAGGTGATAATGTTATATGGATGCCCACGAGGATTAGGGATATGGTGACATACTGGTTCAACCTTGCAGTTCAACCAGTGTGTCATGATACCCCGAATCTCCTAGGCAGCCTTATAACATGACCACGTTCTTAATCGGACCCTGAGTAACTCGTGCGAGATCAAAGTGTAAATCTTAGCGATCAATGCAAAGGGTGTCGCCATAAGTCACCTGCATTGTTGTAACTTCGAGAAGATCCTAATCTTCTCAGAGGTACAACCCTGCAGTTGACTTGTGTCGTCAACCTTTAAATCCACCTCGAAAAGATCTACTTAATCACATGCGTTACGCACTTGAGTTTAAATTACTTTAAAGACTTTTCCCTAAGGTTAGCCTTTCCCGATCCCTGGATTCTTCGTCTTAAGACGACCTTCCTCTATAAAACCCATTACATGGTGGAGTTATTAAGGTCAAGATCTCATCAAGGAGTCATTAGAATATACATGATTCTAAAACAACAGAATTGGACAATATCTCATAGCCTTTACTTGAGATTGCCATCTGAACCCCATTAGATTTACATCAGTTCTCCTAACTGAATTTATATCATACTTATTAGTATAAAGATATAAATGATTAAGAATCCAAATTAATATTGTCCTGTCATACTCAGGACTAGGGATTAGTAATTTAATTCGGCTTGTTTAGCATTCTGCTTAGGTTCATTTTTAACCTATCTTTTAGAAAGACAATTGTTTAAATTCAATATTGCTTTCACTAGAACAATTAGATCTGCTAAACACTCATATGAATTCAATCACATTTTCTTGTAAGCTTTCATTGTCAATCACAAAAGCATCCAAATTACACAAAGATAACATTGCCACTCTGGTATATAAACCGAAGAAGGTCAACTATCAAAATAAGAATACAACACAAGTATCAAATACTTATTTCCATTCCTTCCAGAACTATACAATTACATTTTATGCAAACAACATACTTGATACAATGCTTAACGGAAAAGAAACATCTTTCCACATATAGTACATTTATAAAATCAAGCTGTAATTCAATATAAAACAATTAAATAATCTGATCATCCTGTCAGATCTGCATTGCTTTTACCACTTACGGCAACCATCTGCAAAAATAGTCAACATGAGTCAGTTCGATGAACTGAGCATGATAAGCACTAACTGTTAAAACAATTGCAATCCGTCAATTGTTTTCATTAAACACCCTGTTTAAATGAGATCAATTATCCAAACAAGTAAACATATTCAAAATATGCCTTTATAATACAAAATTGACTACAAACGTGTAACTCTATCAACGTTACAGAATAGTCCTAAACACTTCTCAAATATTTCATCAAATATTAAGAATCAAAGAACGAAAGTATCCAAACAATTATCTTGAATCCAAGATCAGCAACATTGGACAGATCGTTACTTTCATCAGAAAAGGAAATATCATAGCAAATCATGATTCCACCAATAAGATACAAGAACAATTCCAACTGTTAGACAGATACCAACAAGTATTAGAATAATAGAAGAGAAAGAACCAAATCATTCATACTTCCCTCCACACAAGTTCACTACTGTACCGTCTACACATATGAAATACATTCATCCAGTATGTATACGAACAAGTCCGTCAAACCACATGAAGAATCACTGTCATAATAAAAATCGAACACAACAAGGCTTTTCGACCCAAGTTCGAAATCAAAGAACCTCTAGTATTGCGGTCAACAATAGACTACATTGCATTAGGCTATTGGATGTTTCCCTAAGACTAAGCCAAGTCAATCACACAAAATTTCCGAACATGCTCAGTCTCAATCAGACAGGAGTAAACGGAAAAGAATATAACCAATCTATTCTCACCTTGGCGCATTCAAGTCTAAAGTATGGTATTCGCGACTCATTTCAACAGAGCCAGAACACGAGATAATTATCCATACTCAAGGAACTCAAACAGTGACAAACGACAGTGTCCAAATATCGGGTTCAATAAGAGACAGAAATACAGGTTACCTTATAAGAATTCAAATGATTCCAAACAGTAGTAACAAGACAAATAATTGCATACGATTCCATCTGAGCTCATCAATCGGAGCATAATAAAAATTAGGCAAGCAAATTTAATTACTGATTTCAAAACAAGGAATCCGACTGAACCCTTGCCAATCTTTTACACAAATTTGCACAGACTGAAGACGTAAAAATATACCAAAAGAATCTGTACCACAAAATCTTTGCGACACGATGGTATTCTTACGAATAACAGAGATCAAAATACATATTATTCCCTTAAGTCGCTGGAACAACAATTTCCAATATTCATCTATATTCAGCCATGAACAGTGATTCAAACACATAAATCATTCAATCGACTCTACAGAGTCATTCAGATTAAAACGAATATGAATCTATATTTTACATTGCATACTGTTAACGGGTTATTATCCATAACCACGGAACCCAACAACAGTATAAGATAAAAATAGTTAAAGAATCAATCTAAGCCATTTAAGGTAAGCATTCAACAAAAATCAAGTGTAAGCAAATCAAATACCGAATTTTCATAACAAGGGATTCAACTGAGCCTCGTCCAAATTCCCGAACAAGCTTACACACAAGGAACGTAAATGCATACCAGGAAGTCAGTACTAAATTCCATTACAAATAATCAGAGGTCGCATGACCTGCTACTTCTACAAGATTCCAACGGAATTCAAGTTAACAAAACTCAAGGAGGTATCTATATCCTCAACAGTGGATCATAGTATACGATTTGTTCAGAGGACTCCACAGAGTCGTTCTAATATAATACACATATCCAACATGCAAATATAAATATGTATAGCTTCCTCAGTGATCCATTTATACAAATCATTCACTAAACTCTTCAGAGTCGTTCCAATACATAATATACATACATCCATAATGCATACTGTAACGGTTAAATCTCGTTACCCCAATGAAAAAGGAAAACAATTCCAAAGAGTTGCAATAAGATACTGTCACACCGAAAGATGTTTATACTCAAACAACCTTCAAGACAAAACGAAACCCAACAAAGTATCAATAACTACCATCATCAAAACCCACGACAGAGCTTACAAAGATTTCATAACACTGAACAATCAAACAGTTCCATCAATATTTCTTCCGACTGTTTCCAAAACAAGAATCGACGACCAAAAATCAACAGACATAACAATGGCCTATACCCATCACAGGAACGATTCATGGGCTCACGCCGAACAGGCCGAGCATTCACACATTTCACATGTTTCGCATAATTAAGCCAGAATGCAAACACAAGGAAATAATGCCACAGTTCGAATTTAATAAACACCCATCAAAGGATAAAAGAAAATTCGAACCAGAAGAGATACAGTGCCAAAAACACACAATGACATCCATAGAAAAATCATCAAATTCCATAAATCATTTGAACAGAGTTGTTCTAATGAAATCACTTGAAAGACAGCAAGATTTTTAAAGGTTAGGGCCTAACATGCCTGGATTTTTGCTCAAATTTCCGAAGCAGACCACTGGAAGAGCTCGGACTTCCTTTTCCTTTTCCAAGTTAGAGCGACCAACAAAATTTTGCTATCTCCATGGCATATATATTCTCCTTGCCAGAGAAAAGAGCTAGATACCCTCATACTCGCCATGCAACTCCAAGAAGACTGGTGCGAAGAACCAGTGAACAGGCAGAAGGAAAACCGAAATTCGCGACAAGCCAAACAAACCAACAAACTTCCTATTTGCATGCCTTCTCGCGAGTTCCGAGCTCGACTACCGAGCACATTGAATGCAATTACACCAACTTTCCCGCTCAAACTCCACTTCCACCGACCGCCAAAATTGGCGACAGTCAAATGAAATCTCAAGTTCATTTTTAGTTTTGGCGACCTGCCACGTCGGCACAAGTTAGCCGTTCCCAAAACCTCCACCAAGACCTGTCCTTCATCCTTATCCCATGCATTTAATAACATAGAAAACGCCGCCCATGGTTCACACCCCTCCATAGGCCCCTTTACATTCTTGCTCATAGTTAGGTTAGTATCTTAGGTTAGAATTTAGGATAATACTAATTCTAACCATATTACACATAGATACTAACTTAGGACATTAACACATAGCCTAGGTCTAGGTTAGATTAACACTAATCTAACCCCTAGGTTAGGTTTAGTCTTAGGTTACTAATCATTTAATAATTCCAGTTAGGTCTGCATTCTATACACTCAGAAAAAGACCTACATCATACCTTCTTGAACAGGGTTAGCTCCTGTTCTGCCTTAGGCTGCAGAATCGTATGTAAACGAATTATTACCTGGTCCACGATCGAGACCTTCCAGATATACTTCCATATCGGGAACCAATTCATTTCACTTGATCAGCCTGAGTCATACTCCTGACTAGCTTATTAAATGCTTCTAGACCTTGCAACCTGTTCAAGGTCTGTGATTTTAATTCATCATGAACAAACTTAAAGCATTACTTGGATCAATTCCACTGATCCAAGACTAGATCTTATAGATGGATAACTCTATAATTCATTCCGAGATCAGATTAAACTCGGATACAAAATGAAATAAATAAAAGAGTCTAATCATATTCTGACTCAGTCAAGATCTGCAATCTGCAAAGAAATTACAGTACATATCAAGCATGATTTCTAAATCGAGGAACATATCCTTTTACAAGAAATCACATATCAACACTTGTATGCTCAGGAGAAAGTAACAACAGTTCAGGGTGTTACATGCTTCCCTCCTAAAAAGATTCATCATCCCGATGAATTACATATTAAATTAACCTTCAGGTCAATCAATTTATTAGTACACAAACAATGTGACTACTTCCATAATTGAATAGTTCCAGAAATCAATGTCACAACACATTTTATTCAACCTGAATAAAGTCTGCCTTCATCTGGCTTTCATAAATACTTAAAAACAATAAGTTCATAAAAGTATGTTTTGTCAACAGATTTCATTCTGTTGAAAAAGAGAAGGAAAAGCAATTTTCATCTCTTCCAGATTTTCCCAAGTTGCACTTTCTTCGCTAAACTGGTCCCACTGGACCTTACATTGCTGTATTTCATGATTTCTTAAATGCAATTGGTGAGTTTCCAGCACTCGTGTGGGTTTAACCACGATTATTCCTGGGTCTTGGACCTGCAAGGAATTCCAATTTAAAACATGTGACAGATCTGAAACGTATTTCTTAAGCAAAGAAATATGGAAAACATCATGCATGCGAGATAAAGTAGGTGGCAATGCTAAACGATAAGCTACAGGATTGATTATTTCGACAATTTCGAAAGGTCCCACAAATCGAGGTGACAACTTGGCAGCCTTGCCAAAAGTTATAGAACTCTTTCTGGGTTTAACACGAAGGAAAACCTTATCACCAAGCTCAAACCTTCTATCAACCCGCTTAAGGTCAGCATAGCTCTTCTGTCTATCCGCTGCTTCCTTTAATCGTTCACGAATCAGCTTAACTTGTTGTTCCATTTCTGTGAGAATCTCTGGTCCAATTACCACTCTATCCTCAACACTGTCCCAACTAACAGGGGTTCTGCACTTTCTTCCATAAAGTGCTTCAAATGGTGCCATCTTAAGAGATGAGTGATAAGTGTTGTTGTATGTGAACTCAACTAATGGAAGATACTCTTCCCATTTATACTGTTGATCCATGCAATACATTCGCAACATGTCCTCCAACACTTGATTTACCCTCTCAGTTTGTCCATCCGTTTCGGATGATATGCAGAACTGAAGTTTAGTTTCGTTCCAAGAGCTGCGTTAAGCGTTTGCCAAAACCTTGACGTCATTCTAGGATCCCTGTCAGATATAATCAGTTCTGGTACACCATGTAACCTGAAAATTTCATGCACGAATCTTTTGGCCAGCACTGGTGAATCATCCTTTAGATTTCCAGCGATGAAATGAGCTACCTTGGTCAGTTTATCTACAACTACCAGGATAACATCATGTTTATTCCTGGACATAGTAGTCCTTGTACAAAATCCATGGTTATTACTTGCCATTTGTACTGCGGTATGCTATGAGGATATAACAATCCAGCAGGGTGCATATGTTCTGCCTTCACCCGCTGACATTCCAGACAATGAGTCACAAAATTAATCACATCCTTTTTCATACCTTTCCAGAAGTATTGTTGTTTTAAATCAGCAAGCATTTTTGTGATACCTGGGTGTCCAGAGAAAGGTGAATTATGAAATTCAACTAACAACTTCTTTCTCAAATCGTTCAGCATAGGTACATATACCCTGTTTTCATAACGCAAGATTCCTTCATTATCAAAATGAAAACCTTTATACCTTATATCCTTAGGTTCTGCAGCAAGCGCTGCTTTTACTTGTTGAAAGTATGCATCTGATTCTGAGGCACTTTTTACCTCGTCTTTAAACTGAGTTCTTAATGTTATAAGAGCAGAAATGTGCCTCCTACGACTTAGAGCATCAGCTACTCTATTCTCCTTCCCTTTGATATAGCTAATATCAAAGTCATATTGTGATAAAAACTCTAACCACCTTCTCTGTCTGGCGTTCAGATTGGGCTGAGTAAAAATATATTTCAGTCCTAAGTGATCAGTTTTCAACTCAAAAGGTTTCCCAAGTAAATAGTGTCTCCAGACTTGAAGTGCATGAACAATGGCAGCAAGTTCCAAATCATGAGGGGCATAATTCAGCTCATGTAACTTAAGTTTTCTACTTTCATATGCTATGACCTGATCATTTTGTAACAAAACACCTCCAAGGCCTTCCCCAGAAGCATCCGTTACAACAGTAAAACTCCCATTAGGGTCTGGTACAGCTAGTATAGGTGCAGAAGTCAACTGGTCTTTCAAACTTTTGAAAGCCGCTTCGCACTTATCATTCCACATGAATTTCTTATCCTTCTTTGCAATGAAGTTATTGGTGCAGCTACTTTAGAAAAATCCTTTACAAATTTTCTATAATAACCAGCAAGACCCATGAAGCTTCTTACTTCATGCACATTCTTTGGTGCAGGCCACTCAGTTATTGCCACTATTTTTGAAGGATCTACAGCAATTCCTTCTTTACTTATAACATGACCCAAATAGTGAACTTCTGAATCAAAGAAAGAACATTTGGATAACTTACCATACAACTTTCTCTTTCTCAATATTCCCAAAACTATCTTCAAATGCTCATTGTGCTCCTCAACGCTTTTAGAATAAATGAGAATATCGTCCAAGAATACAAGTACAAACTTGTCCGGGTATTCTTGAAAGATATTGTTCATTAAATTCATAAAGGCTGGGTGCATTAGTTAATCCAAAGGGTAGAACTGTGAATTCATAATGTCCGTACCTTGTTCGGAAAGTTGTTTTATGAATATCTTCCTCTCTAATCCTTAACTGATGATAACCAGATCGAAGGTCTATCTTAGAATAAACCGCTGCTCCACGCATCTGATCAAATAGATCATCGATCCTAGGAAGTGGATATCGGTTCTTGACTGTTGCTTTGTTCAACATCCGATAATCAATACACAGCCTTAGTGTTCCATCCTTCTTTTTCACAAATATTACAGGCGCTCCCCAAGGTGAAACACTTGGTCTGATCAAACCTTTAGACAAAAGCTCTTGCAACTGTGCCTTAAGCTCGACTAACTCTGTAGTAGTCATCCGATAAGGCGCTTTGGATATAGGTTCTGTTCCTGGCTTGATTTCAATGGTGAAGTCAAATTCTCTCTTGGGTGGTAACCCTGGTAATTCCTCAGGAAAAACATCCCTGAAACCTTGTAAAAGAGGGAATCGTTCCATGAAATCATCATCTTCTTCGGAAGATTCAGATATCTTTACCGCATAAAGGGTACATCCTTTATTTTTAGCCTTTTTAAGCTGCATAGCTGACAGTTTTCTAACTGAAATTTCTCGTTTCACACCTTGAATCTCTGCTGATTCCAGCTGATCATCTAAACATTTTATGTTCTTTTCATAATAGTCTACCTTTGCTTTATGGTCTGCTAACCAATTGACACCGATGACAATGTCATACGATCCTAAAGGTGCGACATAGAGATCAACTTCCGTGGAAAAGTTAGGTAAGTCAAGGACTGCCCAAAAAGACACATACTCACTGTATGAACAGAACTATTACCATACTGTACAGTCCAAGATTTATCCATTTTTCCAGCTTTTCTTTTAAGTTTAGAAGCAAGTTTATTAGATATAAAACATTCAGTAGCCCCCGTATCAAAAAGAATAGTGGGGTATACCGAATAACTTACCGGAACTTCTATAGGTGTCACTTGCTTTTCAGCTTGTTTGTCCGCTACTGCAGCATGTATCTTATGCTGCAGATTACGATCGTCCTTCTTCAAAGGGCACTGATTGGCGTAGTGATCTTTACCACAATTGTAGCAGCCTCCTACGGGTCCCTTTTTAGGCTCAAAGTTGCCTCCAGTTTTGTAATTGTCACGTTGTCCTCCATAGGGCTTCTGCCCATTATTTTTAACAAAATTTTCCCTTGCATTTCCAGCAGGCTTATTTACTGCTGCTTTCTTATTGTTATCTCCTGGAAACTTACTCTTGTTTCCAAACTTTTTCCATGGTCCTTTTCTGGGTGCAAGAGAGGTTGAAGAAGGGTTTGCAGTCTTCTTCCGCACTTCCTCCTTATGGGCAGAAATAGCCTTTAATTTCTGTTCTTGCCTTATGGCCTTTTCAACAACTCCTTCCATAGTGGTTGGACTGTGAACATCGACCTCTCCCCCTATCACAGGATTCAATCCCATGATGAATTTCCGTATCCTGAACTTTTCGTCAGTTTGATACTGCGGTACATACTTGAGGAGTTTTGTAAACCGCTCCCAGTATTCAGTTACCGTTAGCTTCCCTTGAGCTAAGTTCTGAAATTCTGTCATTTTCTGATCATAGAAAAGTTGTGGCAGCCAACGTTGCCTAAAATAGCCTTTAAATTGATCCCAAGTAATATTGGTCTCATCAATGTTTAGTTCAGCTTTACGGCTATCCCACCACGAAGATGCTTCGTGAGAAAGCTGATAGGCTCCCCAAATAGCTTTGGTTTCCTCTGAGAAGTTCCTTATTGCAAAGTACTTCTCCATTTCATTTGAGCAGTTCTCGGCCTCCATCTCCTAATGTGGTGCCATCATACTTAGGTGGACTTATCCTTTTTATATCATTAGTGAGTTCTGCTGCCAATCTGGCCTTTTTGTTTTCTGGTTGGACAGGTGCATTCCCAGCATTAACATCAACACCCATGTCGGGGTTGTCCTCAGGAGGTTGCTGATTATTATTATCAGCTTCTTCATCCTCCTCATTTCCCATCACCTGCTGTTCAAGTATAGCCAAGCGATCTCTTGTGTCCAACAGGGCAGCAAGGATCTCATCAAGTTTCTGGGTTGTTGCCGCTCCTCCTTCAGGTGGAGCATTATTCGCAACATTCCCCCTTGTTCTAACCATTTTCTGTTACAAGAAAATTCAGGTTTTTATCAGATTATGGACACAATAGGTCCAAGAGCTGCAACCTTCAGCTCTGATACCAAGATGTAACATCCCAATTTATACCTTAGAACAAGTAAAAAAATTTTTTTTTTTTTTTTTTGATAATTGCATCCTGGTTCTAAATACATAATTTAGAACTCACAATCAAATAACCATTCATATAACAGACAACCATATGCAGCTGTAATGACTCGGAGTACTTCCGATCTATTCATTCCATGACTCGGTAATCTACCGATCTATTCATTCCATGACTCGGTAATCTACCGATCTATTCATGAGTAATAAGAGTTGGTGTTTTTATTTAACACTTTACTCTTGCGGTTCTCTTCCCTACTCTGGGATTCAGAATGCTCTATCCAAGGAACCTAACTGAATAAATGTTACCATTATTCATCGGCATCTCATCCCTTAGACTAGGTGAATTAGGACAACGCAATCAGCAGCTTGCGATACTTTGGCCAAAGATTTGAAACATACTGTTTATGTCTCGTATTCCTTAACGGCATACTCGTCAATCTGGAATACGCCCTTCACCCCATTCTTATGTTATATAGAATGTCCTACACTGACTACTGTCAGTCCTTCCTTTCACAACTGAATCACTCGGAGGCAGATTAACAAGGTGATAATGTTATATGGATGCCCACGAGGATTAGGGATATGGTGACATACTGGTTCAACCTTGCAGTTCAACCAGTGTGTCATGATACCCCGAATCTCCTAGGCAGCCTTATAACATGACCACATTCTTAATCGGACCCTGAGTAACTCGTGCGAGATCAAAGTGTAAATCTTAGCGATCAATGCAAAGGGTGTCGCCATAAGTCACTGCATTGTTGTAACTTCGAGAAGATCCTAATCTTCTCGGAGGTACAACCCTGCAGTTGACTTGTGTCATCAACCTTTAAATCCACCTCGAAAAGATCTACTTAATCACATGCGTTACGCACTTGAGTTTAAATTACTTTAAAGACTTTTCCCTAAGGTTAGCCTTTCCCCGATCCCTGGATTCTTCGTCTTAAGACGACCTTCCTCTATAAAACCCATTACATGGTGGAGTTATTAAGGTCAAGATCTCATCAAGGAGTCATTAGAATATACATGATTCTAAAACAACTGAATTGGACAATATCTCATAGCCTTTACTTGAGATTGCCATCTGAACCCCATTAGATTTACATCAGTTCTCCTAACTGAATTTATATCATACTTATTAGTATAAAGATATAAATGATTAAGAATCCAAATTAATATTGTCCTGTCATACTCAGGACTAGGGATTAGTAATTTAATTCGGCTTGTTTAGCGTTCTGCTTAGGTTCATTTTTAACCTATCTTTTAGAAAGACAATTGTTTAAATTCAATATTGCTTTCACTAGAACAATTAGATCTGCTAAACACTCATATGAATTCAATCACATTTTCTTGTAAGCTTTCATTGTCAATCACAAAAGCATCCAAATTACACAAAGATAACATTGCCACTCTGGTATATAAACCGAAGAAGGTCAACTATCAAAATAAGAATACAACACAAGTATCAAATACTTATTTCCATTCCTTTCAAAACTATACAATTACATTTTATGCAAACAACATACTTGATACAATGCTTAACGGAAAAGAAACATCTTTCCACATATAGTACATTTATAAAATCAAGTTGTAATTCAATATAAAACAATTAAATAATCTGATCATCCTGTCAGATCTGCATTGCTTTTACCACTTACGGCAACCATCTGCAAAAATAGTCAACATGAGTCAGTTCGATGAACTGAGCATGATAAGCACTAACTGTTAAAACAATTGCAATCCGTCAATTGTTTTCATTAAACACCCTGTTTAAATGAGATCAATTATCCAAACAAGTAAACATATTCAAAATATGCCTTTATAATACAAAATTGACTACAAACGTGTAACTCTATCAACGTTACAGAATAGTCCTAAACACTTCTCAAATATTTCATCAAATATTAAGAATCAAGAACGAAAGTATCCAAACAATTATCTTGAATCCAAGATCAGCAACATTGGACAGATCGTTACTTTCATCAGAAAAGGAAATATCATAGCAAATCATGATTTCCTCCAACAAGATACAAGAACAATTCCAATCATTAGTTAGACATGATACCAACAAGTATTACAATAATAGAAGAGAAAGAACCAAATCATTCATACTTCCCTCCACACAAGTTCACTACTGTACCGTCTACACATATGAAATGCATTCATCCAGTATGTATACGAACAAGTCCGTCAAACCACAAGAAGAATTACTGTCATAATAAAATCGAACACAACAAGGCTTTACGACCCAAGTTCGAAATCAAAGAACCTCTAGAATTGCGGTCAACAATAGACTACATTGCATTAGGCTATTGGATGTTTCCCTAAGACTAAGCCAAGACAATCACACAAAATTTCCGAACATGCTCAGTCTCAATCAGACAGGAGTAAACGGAAAAGAATATAACCAATCTATTCTCACCTTGGCGCATTCAAGTCTAAAGTATGGTATTCGCGACTCATTTCAACAGAGCCAGAACACGAGATAATTATCCATACTCAAGGAACTCAAACAGTGACAAACGACAGTGTCCAAATATCGGGTTCAATAAGAGACAGAAATACAGGTTACCTTATAAGAATTCAAATGATTCCAAACAGTAGTAACAAGACAAATAATTGCATACGATTCCATCTGAGCTCATCAACGGAGCATAATAAAAATCAGGCAAGCAAATTTAATTACTGATTTCAAAACAAGGAATCCGACTGAACCCTTGCCAATCTTTTACACAAATTTGCACAGACTGAAGACGTAAAAATATACCAAAAGAATCTGTACCACAAAATCTTTGCGACACGATGGTATTCTTACGAATATAAGAGATCAAAATACATATTATTCCCTTAAGTCGCTGGAACAACAATTTCCAATATTCATCTATATTCAGCCATGAACAGTGATTCAAACACATAAATCATTCAATCGACTCTACAGAGTCATTCAGATTAAAACGAATATGAATCTATATTTTACATTGCATACTATTAACGGGTTATTATCCATAACCACGGAACCCAACAACAGTATAAGATAAAAATAGTTAAAGAATCAATCTAAGCCATTTAAGGTAAGCATTCAACAAAAATCAAGTGTAAGCAAATCAAATACCGAATTTTCATAACAAGGGATTCAACTGAGCCTCGTCCAAATTCCCGAACAAGCTTACACACAAGGAACGTAAATGCATACCCAGGAAGTCAGTACTAAATTCCATTACAAATAACAGAGGTCGTATGACCTGCTACTTCTACAAGATTCCAACGGAATTCAAGTTAACAAAACTCAAGGAGGTATCTATATCCTCAACAGTGGATCATAGTATACGATTTGTTCAGAGGACTCCACAGAGTCGTTCTAATATAATACACATATCCAACATGCAAATATAAATATGTATAGCTTCCTCAGTGATCCATTTATACAAATCATTCACTAAACTCTTGAGTCGTTCCAATACATAATATACATACATCCATAATGCATACTGTAACGGTTAAATCTCGTTACCCCAATGAAAAAGGAAAACAATTCCAAAGAGTTGCAATAAGATACTGTCACACCGAAAGATGTTTATACTCAAACAACCTTCAAGACAAAACGAAACCCAATAGTATCAATAACTACCATCATCAAAACCCATGACAGAGCTTACAAAGATTTCATAACACTGAACAATCAAACAGTTCCATCAATATTTCTTCCGACTGTTTCCAAAACAAGAATCGACGACCAAAAATCGACAGACATAACAATGGCCTATACCCATCACAGGAACGATTCATGGGCTCACGCCGAACAGGCCGAGCATTCATACATTTCACATGTTTCGCATAATTAAGCCAGAATGCAAACACAAGGAAATAATGCCACAGTTCGAATTTAATAAACACCCATCAAAGGATAAAAGAAAATTCGAACCAGAAGAGATACTGAGTGCCAAAAACACACAATGACATCCATAGAAAAATCATCAAATTCCATAAATCATTTGAACAGAGTTGTTCTAATGAAATCACTTGAAAGACAGCAAGATTTTTAAAGGTTAGGGCCTAACATGCCTGGATTTTTGCTCAAATTTCCGAAGCAGACCACTGGAAGAGCTCAGACTTCCTTTTCCTTTTCCAAGTTAGAGCGACCAACAAAATTTTGCTTTCTCCATGGCATATATATTCTCCTTGCCAGAGAAGAGAGCTAGATACCCTCATACTCGCCATGCAACTCCAAGAAGACTGGTGCGAAGAACCAGTGAACAGGCAGAAGGAAAACCGAAATTCGCGACAAGCCAAACAAACCAACAAACTTCCTGTTTGCATGCCTTCTCGCGAGTTCCGAGCTCGACTACCGAGCACATTGAATGCAATTACACCAACTTTCCCGCTCAAACTCCACTTCCACCGACCGCCAAAATTGGCGACAGTCAAATGAAATCTCAAGTTCATTTTTAGTTTTGTGACAACTGCCACGTCGGCACAAGTTAGCCGTTCCCAAAACCTCCACCAAGACCTATCCTTCATCCTTATCCCATGCATTTAATAACATAGAAAACGCCGCCCATGGTTCGCACCCCTCAATAGGCCCCTTTACATTCTTGCTCATAGTTAGGTTAGTATCTTAGGTTAGAATTTAGGATAATACTCATTCTAACCATATTACACATAGATACTAACTTAGGACATTAACACATAGCCTAGGTCTAGGTTAGATTAACACTAATCTAACCCCTAGGTTAGGTTTAGTCTTAGGTTACTAATCATTTAATAATTCCAGTTAGGTCTGCATTCTGTACACTCAGAAAAAGACCTACATCATACCTTCTTGAACAGGGTTAGCTCTTGTTCTCGCCTTAGCTGCAGAATCGTATGTAAACGAATTATTACCTGGTCCACGATCGAGACCTTCCAGATATACTTCCATATCGGGAACCAATTCATTTCACTTGATCAGCCTGAGTCATACTCCTGACTAGCTTATTAAATGCTTCTAGACCTTGCAACCTGTTCAAGGTCTGTGATTTTAATTCATCATGAACAAACTTAAAGCATTACTTGGATCAATTCCACTGATCCAAGACTAGATCTTATAGATGGATAACTCTATAATTCATTCCGAGATCAGATTAAACTCGGATACAAAATGAAATAAATAAAAGAGTCTAATCATATTCTGACTCAGTCAAGATCTGCAATCTGCAAAGAAATTACAGTACATATCAAGCATGATTTCTAAATCGAGGAACATATCCTTTTACAAGAATTCCTCCTAGCCCTAACCCTTATCTCTGTTTCTCAAAGGAATGAAAGGATAGAAGCAAACTCTATTCCCAAAAGCTGAAACATTCCGTGTGAAACAGCTTATATTCGATTGTTGGTTCTATCTGGTTTAGAAATTTGATTTATTCACGTTAACTCCTGCTTGAGCTTGCATGATGTCGACCTTGTTGTTTTTACTTGTAAGTTAGAAGATGGTTCGTTAATGACTTACCTAATCTTGATCTGGACGAACCTCCTGATTAAATCTATTTGAGAGTAAGTTTGTTAAAAACCATACTATCATGATTTTTGGGAAGACTTAACGAATGTATATGCATATTTTCTAGGATGAAATTTTGTGCTTCAGGAACTAACCAATCAGTTCATCTTGAAGAGTTTTCTAGACCCTTACATTTATTTTGATCTATGAATAACATGGAGAGAATATAATTTTTAGGTGAATTATGGGTATGTACAGTTGAACCTGTCATTAGGAATGGACTAAAATGAATTCATTTTTTCTAATCTTCTCTTGAGATTGACTTGTGCGCCTGTAGCAAAGTCATGTTGTTGTTTCATGTTGCGTCTTTATTGAGTTTGAAACTGATTGGGTTATTTTTCTTCCTATCCAAATATTGTCTCTTTTACCTCTGTGAAGTGATAATATGAGTCAACTTTACTGATTGTATTGTTTCCATCTTAGGACAGGATGATTAGGCTTTGGATTTATTGACTGAAACTATTGGATGAGTTGGAATGTCTTGTGATTGTTGATATTTCATGTAATGTTGTTAAACGAATTATTTTAAACACATCTCTTCTTGATGTAGCTAAAGCACTATTGTTGCTGATCTTGTTGATTCTGATAGAAATTCATCTTTGGTATCTGACTTGCATACTATAGTCGCATAATTCGGTTCAGTATCATTTAGTTCCATGCTTTCTATGTTTAACAAGAGTTCAAGGATTTTTTGATTGGATCTGTATCAGTCTTTTATTCTGATATGTACTTCTTTGCTTGGGAAATAATGATGGGATCTTCTTCTATTCTTGTTGTTGACCCCTTCTCCTTTCTCTTCTCTAAGTTAAGGTTTTCATTGTTGTTTCCTTTAAAACTATAGGAGACTATACGTTTTCCTCTCTTCTCTGAGTTGTGAAATGTAACACAGGTCTCCTCAAATTAGGAGGGAAGTTACAAGTTGTTTCTCTCTCAGTTTTCCTTTCCCTCTTCTATGTTACTCTTGTTTAAGGAATTGATCAGTTCATTTTGTATTTCTTAACAGGATTGTAAATAAGTAGTTGGAGATAATCCTTACTTATTCACCTTGACTTGTGTTGATTGGAAACAATATTTGGTAATGGGTGACTAATGTGTAATGCAAGTAATCAATTGAATACTTTCCTATTTCTAACCTGTTATGGTCTAACTAAAAACTTGGGCTATTTCTTGGGATTTAAATTTGGATGTAGCATCTTGAATAGGAATATCTTATTTGTATGTTGTTTTTGGCTCAACCTAAAACCTTTCATGAAGGTTGAATTAGCTTGGCTATAGATGCATTCGGATGGAACATGATAATGTTGAGCTTGATGGTTCTCTGCTTCTTAAAAATTAACTCTATTTTTGGGAAATATGGGAGTTAGTGTCTTTCTTTGGAATCTAGATTGAATGAAGTAAGAAATAAACTATAAGTACCTTTAGTAAGAATGAGATAAGTAATTAGAATGAAATATTACTTATCTAATATAAATTCTTATGAAATCAATGGCTGAGGAGTGTTGATTATATCATGATATTTTTCTAAATGTTAATTTGGTTGATCACTTGTTCTTTCTTTCTTTTATGATTGTTATTTCTCTTTGATGTATCTATCTGTATGGCTTTACTATTTCATAAAAGCAGAGTTCTTTTTATGAAACAGTTAGTTAAAAGAACATCGTTTTAATGCTTAGTGCTTATCATGCTCAGTTCAATGAACTGACCCATGCTAGCAATTTTTGTAGATGGAATTCATAAGTGATAAAGGAAGACAATAAATTTTATGATGTTATTTGTTACTTAAAGACTAGATCTTTTATGAAGAAATATGATTCATTATTGAAATGTATTGAAAGAGGAAAAGTTGTATTTCTTAATTGAGCTTGATGTTGTTTGACATGAAAGATGTCTGAAATGAATGGACTTGTAAAATGTGTATTTCACTTTGAGAAATGGAAAAATATCGAGAGTTACTTGTACATGATGTGTTATTCTCCTTGTATTTTCTATAATGGAAATTTGTAGTCTTATTTGTATGGAATCCTTATTGGTTTGACTTAAATAAGTAGATAGAAGGGAATTAGTTACACTATCCCTTAAATGAAATGTAGCTTATTAAGTTGGCATGCATAGATGTTCTTTTATCTAAGTTCCTATGGCTTATTAAAAGATGTTAATGAAAGTGCAAATTAATTATGATGTTTTGTATAATGAAAAGGGGCACAATGAACCCTAACTCATAACATGAAAGAGGAAGGTGCACTACCTCTTGATCAATACCTTCATAAGTATAAAACAAATGTAAGGTAAATATGAAAATTTACCAATTAGACTTCATCTTAATGAAGTCTATCGTAATGGAACCTGTTTTGGAACTTAAACAGGCTAAGAATGATTAAGGTATATTATGTAAATCTTATTGATGTTGTTGTTTCTGTTTTAATTAACTGAACTCTAAAGTAAGAAGTTGATGATTAAAAATAATCATGTTGTTTCTACAAAACCTTAACAACTCAACTATGGAAGTCAACCTTAAGGGCTAATGAAATTAGGGTTCAGCAGGGTTGTTGTAATTAAAATCTTAATTAAGGAATATAATGGAGTAAATCTCTTCTTTCTTGGGTATGTGCATCCAGATGGGATTCAGGTTGGTTGTTGGCACACACCAATTGTAGAGCTGTACCTTCACGAAGACTTGGGTCTTCATGAGGATACAAAGTGTTGCAGTTGACATGTGGCAACACCCATCAGAATTAGACCAACTAGATCTACATAAATTTGGACTTGATCTTAGTTATACTCTAGGTCAGGATAGGAGCCTGATTTAGTATAGGAATAACTCACGACAACTTAGGATAACTAGACACACGCAATTGACTTAGGTCGATTGAGTATGTCTAAGTACCCTTAGTCACCATGAGTGGTTCTCTATACCAAACTATGTTGCTAACCTGGGGTAGGGTTAAACCTTGAACAAGTGGACTAACAGGAGTTAGTAAAGACCATTCTAGATAACAGATGAATTGGGGTGAAGGACATATTCCATTTGACGAGTATGCCATCTAGGAATAGTAACATGAACAATATGTTGGAAATATTTGGCCAAAGTATCGTAAGCTATTGGTTGCATTGTCTTGTGTCACCTAGTTTAAGAAACAGATTCAAATGAATATTGGTAACAAATATTTAGTTAGGTCTCTTAAACAGAATGCTTCAATACCTAGAATAGGGTAAGAGAACCAAGTATACTTGTTATATAACACGTTGAGTTAACATGATAGATTGGTAGTTCACTGAGTCATTTACAACTACATATGGTTATCTGTTATGAGATTGATTGGCATGGAATGTGTTCTAAATCATGATTATTTAAACAGAGAACATTATATATATATATATATATATATATATATATATATATATATAAATATGTACCTTATTTCTAAAGTCTTAAAATGGGAATGTTACAAGAGGGGCGTAGGTACAAAAAAACCACTTGAAAGCACATAAAACCACACGTAGGCACTAATCTGGCGTGCACACACACTATTTAATATTATACCTTACTATTGTCGAAACATGTTAGGCTAGTGTAGGCACCCTAAAGGTAGCATAGACACCCTAAAGGTAGCACATGCACCCTAAAGGTAGCACAGGTACCCAAAAGGTAGCGTAGGCACCCTAAAGGTAGTGTATGCACCCTAAAGATAATGTGTATACCCTTCTTCTAGCGCACACACTTTGTCTCTGTATTAATGGCGCGTGTACCCTTTTTCTAGTATAAGCATCTCTCGGCCAATGCACATGCATTACCATAGCTTTTGTACCTTCTATTTTTCTTCCCTGTGTGCACACGATTAAAAGGACACACATACACTCTAAAGGGAGAGCACACATCATTATGTGTGCATAGGTATACCTCTCACTATGTTTTTTTACATAGGGCACGCACATGCTTAAAATGGAGCACACATGCTTAAATAGGCATGCATACACTCGAAGGGTGCGCACACTCGAACCGTGTTCATTAGCAATATTCGGGAAGCCATAAGGTTTCCTTCCAAACTCAAAATGACTCCTTTTTTTTTGCGTTGAAAGGTATTGAAGAGAAATATGCAATGGAAACATAAATTTGGGGTTTAGAGTTACAAAAATTTAATTTTTCATTTTTATAAAACTATTCATTTCTAATATTTCTAAATTATTTGTAAAATTTGATCTTTGATGTTCTAACACCTTATAGGGTTTATTTGAGACTAATGTATGGTATATTTGAACATACTTTGTGCTAATTGTTCTTTATTAAAGTTAATGAATGTTCCATTTTTGTTAAGGAGGATAGGATCATGTATGCTCTTCCCTCACACCTTTTAGGTGATCTTGGGAATCATAAATGATCCTACACCTTATCTATTATTTAGAAAAAATCTCATTTAACTTTTTTTTGTGCTAAGGAAATGAATTTCAAGTTGGTTAAAATGAAAAAATGGTATGTGTTTTCATTAATATATACATAGTTGGGCCTTTTGTCACATATTCTCTTCTCTTGCATCCTTGGATGATCTTGAGAATCAGAAACAACATCTTATCCCCTTTCTTGATTGTGGAGAACTACTAACATCTTTGTGCGAGTAACCAACGAGATGCCATCTCTTGCGAAAGAAAAAAATCTAAACAATTTTCTAACATGTTTCTCGCAGGTTACCAAATGGAGTTCAACTAAACCACATTAAGATAAATAAGATAAAAAACACACCACAATCATCACACTATATTTGTAGGTTCAAATAAGGGTACGCCCCATCTACTTAAAACTAGGACATAACCCCTTTGGCATAAGCCTTAATCTACAACAATGGGGGTGGTTCTAGGAACCCTAAAGTAGTCCACGCAAGAGGGAACCTTGTGGATAAAAAAAGAAGTGCTCCAAATAACCTACTTGACTAATTTTATAATTTGTGAGATTTAGTGTTAAATTTATCTGTATCATGACCTTAGTGAGAGTACACGATGGACGTATTTATTGCCCAATGTGCTTGAATGGGGTAAAGTAAAGCTGAGATACTCTAAGAATTATTCAAGACAAATTTTCTTGGTAAATTGAGCTCACTCTTAGATAACTTGTGACACCTACTTAAGCAAACCACCTAGGAAAACCATTCAGTCTTTGGAGCCATCTTGAACAAATTGTTGTTGTAAAGAGCCATAATTCATCACGAAATGTGTGAAGCGTTACTTTTTATTAGTTTTTCACTTGACCTAAGGCGAGGAAAAACTTTTCCGAAGTGATGCCAATATTTTTCATCCTCACTTGTACTACTTCCTTCACTTTATTTTGACACTTTGTTTATTAAAAGAGGAGTGACCACACATGTGTTGCCAACTAATGGTGTGACCACTTTTATGTCCTTTTACGCTCATCCATGTTTTCGTCTGGGTTGTTAAACATCTAAAGTGTGTGGGAACATACTCGTATCATTGGTAACCATTTGATCTTGATACCCAAGTCAAGATCATCATCATAGTTAGGCTTGATTCATCACTTGATTCTCTTTTGAGGAGTTATCTTGCTTGTATCGTATCACCACAATTTTGATACTTACGTCTTGTTTCTTGCAAACTCAACCTAAGTGTCTAGATTATAACATTATGCTACATGCATCATAATAATTCCTTGGTATACTATAGCCTTAGTTTTCCTTCAAACATTACCTTGATTTTGAAAAGTGTTGTTGTTACCTTTTGTGTGTCGTAATAATATTATTTCGATACTAATACCTTACTTTTCCATAAAGTTTGGTTAACATATCTTAGTGGTATTATTGCGTCATTCATGTTTGTAACTTATAATTTTTGAGATTTAGGTCTTGATTGGATCTAAACTCACTTTTAGTATACCTTTCTTGGAAATCATATCAACCTTTTGTTATTACTTATGTCTTGTTCTTTTTTGAACTTGTCATAAATGGTGACTTTTGTTGATCATCTTACGTGTCAAACTATTAATTGATTGAACTCTTAGGAAGTAATCCATTTGAATAATTGGTTTACCAACAAATTTGTGTGATTGTGTCTCATTTGTCACATCGACTTATCCATTTCGGACAATCACTTTGATCCATTGATTCTTTATCATTCATTATTATTTGGTCATTAATTTGGCTTTGTGTTTTGAACTTGCATGATTGTTCCTTTTGTTTATCTACCTTATAAACTCATTTATAGGACAATCCTTTGGGTCTTTGATCCTCTTGATCTTCTTATTTTTTCCTAAGTTCATGATCATTTTTAACACATCTTTCAAACCTTGGAAAAAACATTCAAGAAACTTTTGCATCAATCGAACATTGGAAATATTTCCTTTGTATCCTTTATGTTGCTAAAATTTGATCAACCCTTGGACATTTATGCCTTCATCCCTTGTTGGATTATCAATTTTGATGAATCACGATGTATGTTTTCCTTAGCTTCCCTTTTGAAAAATCACACAAGCATTCCCATATTTACAAAATGTCTATTTAGTTATCATAATGCTTCCCAAATCAACATGAGACCTTCTTCACTTTGAAGAAGTTTGATCATACAATTTAGGTCTATACCTTTGAACCCAACACATGCCAAAAATGACTGATTATCACAAGGTCCCTTATACATATGAAAATAAAGAATCAAAGTTTTGGCATTCACATCAAAATACACCCATCATAACCAAACCTCGTTTGGTTCTTCATGCTAGAGAACCCATTTGGGTAACTGTTCCCCACCTTCATCTCATAGTCGGTGGTATGGTTTGGAAACTTCTGATCCAAATTATTATTTGAGTTTCCCCACTGTTCCTCTGATTCTAATCCAAACATTTTGTCTTCTTTTGAGGATTCCAATCCAAATATTTCCTTTGATTCTTTTGATGATTCAGATCCAAACTACTATTTAGATTCATCTAATTTAACTCCTAAGTCATGGTCCTCCCCTTCTTCACAGGGCCTCTATTATTAGTCACCTAAACAATATTCTCCTCCTCTAAAGATTTGTGTCACCGAAAATTATCTTCATCATTCATCTAATGTGACTCCTATGTCATGGTCCTCCCTATCTTCACAGGACCCTCTTCATCATTCATCTAATGTGACTCCTATGTCGTGGTCCTCCCTATCTTTGCAAGACCCTATTCATCATTCATCTAATAAAATCCTACATCATGGCCCTCCCTTTCTTCGTAGGACCCCTATTATTAGTTTCTGAATGACGTCTTATTCCTTTAAAGATACACACGACTCTAAAACCCTCCAATCAAACAACTAATATAATTCCTAAATCGAGGTCCTCTCTTTCTTAACAGACCCTTGTTTTTATTCATCTAATTCAATTCTTGAACCATGGTCCTCCCCTTCTTCACATGAACTTTTCATTAATCACCCCATGAATTCTTCCTTCTTTGAAGATTCGTGTGAATCAAATTCCTTCTAGTCAATCGTTTGAATCAACGTATGCATCACAATCTATAGACTTTGTACTTAATCCTACTATTTTATAGATGATATACCATAGTATAGGTAGGTCCACACCACCTTCTTCTACTCCCAAGACATCTAGCTCCACATCTTCCTTGTCCCCCACGTCATTTTACTCTATCAATCATCATCAAACATCTTCTAAGTATTCCACACCAATTGAACCTCTTTCTTCCACTCAACTCCTAGTGTTCGATCAATAACTCATACCGATTGGCCTATTTCATAATGAAGAAACAATCAAGGCATTTATAGGGGCACATGAAGATATTCCTTTATTAGATTATGAGAAAGGATTCTCTTTATACTTAAATGCATCTGCATATTGTGAGGAAAATTTAATTCCTTTTATCAACAAATAGAGGAAGAGCCTCAAATCATGTAACTTGATCCTCCTCTTATTATTCTATCTTCACATTCTTCATTATGTGATGAAAATCCCTGGTTTTGCATTGATCCATGGCCTATCTTCTCATCACCCAATCACTCTTTGTCTATCATAATTTCTCAATCTCAATATCATATGGGGTTAATGCCAAGTAGCCCTTCATCTTCGCTTCTAGGTGTGGGTCACCTTCTAAAGTAGCCCTCCCTCTACTATTTTTGGGACATTTTTGAGTAGTCCACTATCTTATATTCTTAGGGCATGTCCAACTAACCCCTTGTCTTCTCGTGTATGGATCACCCCGGGTAGTCCATCATCTTCTATTCTTGGGCCACATCCTTGTATCCCATCATCTTACATCTATGGGTCATGTCCTAGTAGCCCTTCTTATTCTATTCTTGGGCCACATCCTATTAGGCCTTCATATTTTGTCTATGGCTCACCTCTTGGTAGCCCATCTTCTTCAATCCTTGGACCTTATCCTTTTCATCCATCACATTATTCTTTGACCAAATATTGTGGCAATCCCACTATCATTCCTCTCATCAATTCTATACGTCCACGTTCTTCTCTCACTTCTCGGGATCATAAAATTCAAGCATTATCTTATAAGAAATCCAGACATGCTCTTTATAAAGCTAAGATCAAAGCTCTGAAGATCTCTAAAGCTCCCAAAACTCAAAAAATTATTAAATTCAAAATCAAACATGATTCCAAATGCACACCAACATACTCGTCAAGTATGGCATAAAGTCTGCATAAACCTATGGATAGGGAACTCAAACTCCCACATACAAAACCCATGTTTCAAAACAAATCACAATCATTTGTTGAGTGTGAACTCACCACAATCATTGAGATCAGGGATAATATCACTCTTGATAAAAAAACACGCTTAGTGTCCCTTATTAAGGAAGTCACACACATCGCTGTTGGATCCTATCATGTAGATTGACATTACTGGTCCCAACTTCCAAAAAATCAACAAAAATCATAAAACAATTTTAAAAAATCATAAAACAGCTCAAAAAAAATTTTAAAAAACATAAAACAGTTCAAAAATTAAAAAAAATGAGAAAACATTAAAACATTACAAAAACAAAATCAAAGGTACAAAGATCAAACATTACAATTAGGTATTACATACACATGGATGTTCTTTCTTCCCTTTCTTTCATATTCCTCTACAATTCATCCACCATTTTCATCCCTTTGATGTTATTGTGGTTAGCTTATTCGCACACATTTTGTGACATTTATATCTATGGTATCCGTTTGACCTTGGTCTTTCATAACCTTAGTAAATTAAAGAATGACTGACCTCTTAGAGATTCTTATCACTATTATCATCTAATAAAATTGTTGGGAATAAATTTTGGACGTATTTGTTGACACTATCCAATGTCATCATTGCAATCACCTCCACATCCTTCCATCAAGCCATCATTGGTTCTTAACCCCTTGTTAAACAAGAGAGATGACATAAGTTTTTAGAAATCAAAAGAATCAAAATCAATCAATCAAAAAGCAAAAGAAAATTGATATATAACTCTCTCTTGGGGTATTTCCAATAATCTCTACCAGGGCTATGGACGCCTGACTAGTAGTAGAGAAATGTTGTGATTAGAATCAAATGCATCTCCATCGGGGCTATGGATTCTAGATGGTTGTAGAGAAATGTATAGATCTCATTCCAAAATCAATTCACAAATCACCTTTCAAACTAAATCATTCCTACACATTGGCTAGTGTCTTCACTTGTTGTCTATCAACTCTTTCCTTCAAGAGGTAATTCATTTCCATGTGCACACATGGGATCTTGATGAGTAAAAAGGATTAGTATGTTACCAAGTGTTGATTTTTGTACCTTGTTCAAAATATTTCTTTAGTGCATGTCATGTCTCATGAGTTGTGCCTTGGGATAATCACTTTTTCATCGACCACCTTCTAAATATTTTCATAGCATCCTCTATTCTTCAAAAATCATTTAGAACATCCATGTGTATCATATGTCCTCTTTTCCATATTTGCAGGCACTTTTTTCCCCCTTTAATAAATCAATTGCCCACTTCCTTTCTATCATGTGTTTCTTGGCCAGCTTACGTTGTGGGCACCCTTGCTCCCTCATGATTGAACCTATTTTTGGCCTTGATCCCCCTTCTACATGTGAAGAGTTTATCTTTAAATACTCCCACCTAATCATTGGGGCATGTCGCATCTTCACTTTCTCATATGCGTGGCATTTTTCCCTTGTACATCCCATATATCGTTGGGGAATCCATGCTTCTTTGTCTTCATGTACATAGTTTCAGAAAACTTTCAAAATAAAAACATTCAAATATGTTTCTAAAAAAATAAAAACAATAAAAATCATCCTACAAAACATCACTCTTTGGTTCTCGCTTGTTCTTGTGCACGACTCGCAGATCATCTTGATCTACCTTTATCAACAAATCTGGTTTTCTTACTATGTTTGTACTCTATGGCACAATGAGTTGCTTGGTACTATTTCATAGTGCATGATTGATTTTCATAGGACCCAAGTGTCCTCCGTTATTCCCCTTGCATGTATCCTTGCTTGGGGCACCATATTTTAACCCTTTTCGTTAATTCACACATGTCATAATACAATATTGATAACAAAAACATTATATTATGTTTCGTTATTAGGTTAGCTTGTTTACTTTCTTATATTACATTGCATTATGTATGTTGCAAGGAGTTAGGCATCATTTACTTTCTCGTATTGCATTACATTTTGTATGTTGCATGGAGTTGGTATTTTCAGCAATGGAAAATTGTTTGTAGTATGGATTTTCATGTCATTCTACTTTTTTGTATGCTTATATTTTTAATAAGGACCGATGATGTAGATATTTAACAATGTGATGACACTAAAGTTGTATCAATACACTGGATGAAAGCTAGTTATTTTCTTCCTGTCTTCATTCCTCTTATACATCATTCTCCTATCAACACTATTCTTCTCATTCACCTAGGGCATCCTGCTCCTACCCCTTCTTATATCCATTTCTCTTACCTTTTTTGATCGTTGAACACCTTCTTTCATGACCCCATCAATGTTCAAGAGGGCATCTCCCACTTCTACTAAATTTTTTTCTACTCCTTCAAAATTTATCTATTTACTATATTTGAAGTGGTGTCACTTACGCCACCCCAAAGAGGGTCAAATGTAGACACCTATAATTTAACTTGAGTAATTTAAATACTTACATTGCACTAATTATCCTCTTTCCCGTGAATTGATGACATATCGTCAATATAAAATACCTTATATTCTATCATCGTTAATTAACCACAATACGCTAGTTAATTAACCCTTCTATCCAATAAATACACCAATTAATGACCTTTCGTTAATTAATTCCCCTTTCTACCTAGACTAATTAATTATTATTAATTAATTAGCTTCCTTTACATTAAATCAATAAATAATCATTTATTTGATTAAATACCTTTCATAGTCTAAATCATGCTAATTATTCCTTTAAAAATCTTCTATAAGCTTGCACACCTATTAATTAATCACTTTGGTTAATTAATAAACCCCCTCAATCCCCATGGGTCACTAAAGGACAAACTAATCTCTCCTACGGTTGACTCAACCATTTCTAAACCTTCCTTATCTATAACTAACCCAACCTCTCTATTATCCCACATGAAAAGGGATGTAGAGATTCTTCTATCCATTGGGCTATGTAAGGAGCCCTCCTCCAACCTTTCTATTTACGCCTTCACATCTAAATGAGAATAGAGCATACACTATAGTCATTTTATGATCTTAGAACATTCTTCCATTAGAAGAGTTAGCTTTCTTCATTTCTTACATTCATCCTCCCAAGTTTTGAATTCATAAGGAGATATGTCAAGTGGTCTTGTAGCAATGATTTGAAAAGACTCCATTGTTGAAAACCTTGGGATTTCAAGCATACAATCAACTCTTTGATTGATAGAGATCTACATAGGTTCAATCTCATCTCATTTAGTATTCAATAAGAGATATAACTTAATTTGTTTAGCATATTAGTTTGAAATGTTCATTTTGTGTTCTAATGTTGAGATGTTAATAGGTTAGATTTGCTTAAGCTCTTAGCATGATGATGCATAGGTTTAATTTAGCATTATATTGAAGCTACTAGGTGATAGTTTCAATCATACTAGCATAGATAACTAATTTGTGCATATAGGTATGGTCACAAGTTGATTCGAATGTTTCATGTTTGTCACATTGGATTTGTCAACTAAGCTATATAACGACCTATAATACAAAAGGAAGTATCAAGCCCTAGAAAAATAAAATATGTAAATGAATGGGTTGGACTTACCTTAGCTTCCAAACTTGTGGTCTTATCACTAAGCAATGCACTACATTTCAAACTCGGAATTAGTTTACGATGAGTGTGTGCATATTATGCCCTAGGTGCTCTCATGTAAGTCACACTTTGTGAAGTAGCGAGCAATAATAACTATAGAAAATGTAAATAACATGTGTGCATGGAATAGAATAGAATCCCTCCCCTATGTAGTGTGTGTGATTCATATCTCCTAGCCTTGATGCATGACACTATGTGGATACAAGTGATACAATGGATGCAACTATAGATGGAGTGATAGTAGTGTTATGACCTAGGACCCTTATCATTGTCTTATAGCTTTATATTTATAGGGATCTCAAGCTTAATTTCATAATTAATCCCGACAAGGCCAACTGGGAAAAATGATAAAGACCAAAAATAGCTAGAAAGGCCCCAAAAATAATCGGGAAAGGATGTGCATAGACCGGGGCACCCGGTGCCCAAGACAATAGGCAGGACACCATGATGTTGGGATAGAATGATGGGGCCGTTGTGAAATGGGCGGATAAGTGTAATAAAATATGTAAGAATGATGAAATAAAATATAAAATAAAGGTGTCCAAAAGGTGGGATTAATTAGTACTTTATCCACTTGATAACCTTCTAAATAGTAGTATAAGACTAGGCTAAATTATGTGTAAAGTGCATAATTTTGTGTCTACATTTTTCCCCCACTTTATGTTAGTGAGTGGAAAGCTTGGTAACATAAAGTAGATAGAGATGCATACCCGATATCCATAAAGAGTGTAAAAGAAGACGTCTTGATGGACTAAACTCTAGCGTGGAATGAAAAATAAATAAAAATGTACATGAGTGGATTCTAGAGATGAAAAATGCACATAAAAAGTGATGAGAGTGAACCTAGGGTGGATTGTGTTTATAGTGTACCTACATGGTTAGTAAAGGAAATTTCATGCGCAAGTGGTGTGTTTTCGTTGTCATTGTCATTGTTATGGTTTTGTTGCCCCCAATTTGACTTCTTGTTTCTTATGCGATGGTCCTATAAGGAGAAAACGATCAAGTAGACAAATATGTATGTATGTAAAAATGTTGTGTAAAATAATCATGTTTAAAGTACACAAATGTAAAATATGCTAGGATAAAATTGTAAATGGAACATGTGCACTTGATCTATGTGGAGAAAAAGGGTGTAGAATGATATCATTTACTATCGCAATTTTTGGGCGATCTCATGCCACCCTGGCTAAAGAATTATAGGGAGGAACTGCATTGTATCTCTACAACTTTAACTACTTCTACTAAAATATGTGAAGATATCTCTATATTTTCCAAGTTTTTTGGGTGATCTGACACCAGTGGATGGAGAAGTGTAGATAAGCACACCCACTATAACCCCCTAAACCCTGTAACTACTCTCTGAGAATTTCAGAGGATACCATGTCATGTTATGGCCACTATGCATGGAGTTGTAGACTCGGTTCGAACTCACTAGTTGTGTCTCGAACTGGTGTAAATACTTTGTGTTAGTAGAAAACACTCAATGATGCCCCCTATTTGAAGGTGCATATGATGACCCTAGAAGGAGAATGCGGCCCCAAAAGAGGACCCAACCGCACTCGACATTTTTCCTTGTAGGGGGAAAGGAAAATGCTTGGTAGATACCAAGGCGCACACAAAAGAGGATGGCTAGCCAAAACAAGTGTTAGTCCAAAAACACATGCATGTAATAAGACAAGTGTAAAATACACAAAAATTTAGAAACTACCAAACAAATTAGTGTAAACACGTAAGAAAAAAAAGAGACTCGCACAAATCAGGTTTCAAACATGGGACATCACTCACGATGTCATAAGACACGCAAGGCCATAAAGGCCACAAAAAAGCAAACAAGTATGCACACAAGAAAATGGAAAATCCCATATATAATGGAAAACAATGCAGATAAGTAGAAATAAACAATTAGTCATGGAAACATGTAATCCTACAAAATAAGTGTTATACATGGAACACACCCGTTAGAATGTTAGAGTGATAACCAATATGTCCAAATTTTTATGAAAAGTAGTATAAGATGCTAAGTACCAAATGAAACAATAACACCTAGATAAGATGAATGTGGATACCCCTAAAGAACCGGTATAGGAAGGGTAGAAGGTGAGCATCCATGCCTCGTGTAGATTCTTGAATCTGTGATCAAACTAAACAAAGGCATGAACACACATGTGTGTATGATAATGACATATAAGAAATAAAGATAACATGTGTAATAAAGTGAGAAAGGAAAAGTAAATGTCCCCAAGAAAATGTAGTATGTTGTGGATGGATGGAATGGAATGCAAGATGGAATGATAGAAGCAAGATGCCCCCGAGTGGATGGAATGCATATGCAATGAGGTTCATTTTTTTCCCCGAGCAATAAATAATGAACCATAAACTAGAGTGCGTCATTAGGAAATGGTCGAGTAGTGTTGGCTTTATCTAGTGTGCGTTATGATGAATATGTATATGTAGTGGTGATGAAATGTGACATGGGAGAGATGTGCATGAACCATATAGCTAAAGCGTATATCACAATTTTTTTGAATAGAGGAGTGATGATTTATCCCTAAGCGTATATCACTATATAATGGGTGTATGGGGATGAGATGGAAAGATGGACCCTATATCCTAAGCATAAACCATGACTTGTTGAATGGATGAGTGATGATTTATCCCTAGGAGTTTATCACTATGAGATGAAGGAGTGAAAATGGGTGACAATTTAGCCTAAATTGTATGTCACTATAAGATGGAAGGAGGGAGTGGTGATGTATCCTAAGGTGTATGATACTACAAGATGTTAAATTAGGGGTGGTGATTTAGCCAAAAGCATATACCACTACAATATGATAAGGAGGGGTGAAATTTTAATCTAAGGTGTATATCTCTAATGTGTGAGATGGAGGATAAGGAAAATGTTGCATTCGTGAATGTAAGTTCCATTTAATTGGTAAACCCTCAGCGAGTCAAGTATGGACCGAGGAACTATATTTTATCATAGGATAGTGAGTGTAGCATGTAGAAGAAAAAATAGTATAAACGACAAGTGATGGAGATGTGATGTAAATATGCAATGTGGGAAGTGTAATGTAAGATATGTGGTATGTATAGAATATGAGATGTGTGAAAGGAAATAGTAAGTGTAGATAGAAATGGAATATATAAGGATGATAGATGAAACTAGACCCATATATAATGGAATCTAGTGTAGCATATAATGGATAGATGTGTGTTATAAATCGTATAATGTAGGAAACATAGGGTATGTAGATGATGTAAGATGAAAATGTAGGTGTAGATAGAATATATAGTGATGGGATGGGTAAACTAGATCCATATATAATGTGACCTAGTGTAGCTTCTACAGAGTATGGATGAAATATATAACTAGACTCATAGGTAATGATGACTAGTGTAGTGTGTATGGGATGAATGACAAAGAAATGACTAATAGATGTAGTATGTATAGATAATGTACAATGTGGGATATGTATAGAAATGATGGTGAAATGTAAATGTGTAACCATAGCCTATAGTGTGTGGGGTTCAGTGTAAAGGTAATCCCTCAAATACAAAGTGTGAACTAGAGCATAAGAGTGTCTCATCAAGTAATGAGGGTGCTAGAAGGCGGAAGAAGTATACGTATATGCAAAGGAGAATGTAAAGCATAGAGGTGCAACTATGATAATATGAAGAAGGGGGATTGGGCAATGGTGATGCCCCCAAGTAGTAGTTTGATAAGGAAATAACCCAATTAGATGAAGGACAAAGGTCCCTCGACCGTAGCTAGGATGATGAAACCACGGGATGATATTCGAGTAATGGTGGTATGGGAGACAAATTTTGTGTGAGGGAATAAATTTAATATGCATGCGATGGGTTTATATAAGACAAATTTTGTGGCGTAGTAAAGTATGTAGGCAATGGATTTTGAGTTGTGTGTAAGGGAGAAGACAAGCCATGTGGAATAAAACAAAGAGGTGATTGGTGACGGGATACATTAGCAGTCCTAAGAATAAGCCTATGGAGATGTGTAGGACTAATGGAATGGAGTGGTCACATAGGGGCTAGGAAAGGTGGTGGTATAGGGAGCCTATGTGAGTAAGAGGGGGAGACACACGAGGAGTGGAAAAAGAAGCTAACGATAGTGGAGGTGAAGGAGGGATGCCGTTAATGGAAATAACTTGATTTTCATAAAAAAATTTAAGGCACAAATGGTTCATAGAAATAATAGCTTGAGATTTACAAATCCAATTAAGGCCAAGAAGTAAATCACATCCTTTGACTATTTGACTAACAAGGCAAGGGATGAGAAGAGTGAGAGGACCGACTGTGATATGTAACTTAACAACACCATATGGTCAGTTGAATGGATAATCGATGTGCGATGGAGGGTACTCAATAGAGTGTAAGAAGGATAAATAACATGTGTTAAAAGGGAAGATGGATCAACTTTAGTGTTGTTGATAGAGGTTGAGCCAATAGATGCCTATAGATGTATATGGTTAGACATAAATGTAACATGGTAGTCAACATGAGAGAAAGAGATAATGGGTGGGGTCATGTTAGTGTTAGTGACTAAGAATTCAAGTGCACCCACATCTAGAGGTGGTGTGGCATGATATGTATGATTAGTGGAAGAATCCATGGTATTTTTGTCATGTTGGTGGGAATTAATGTTAAAAGGTTTGAGTTTACTTGCATCCTTTAGAGAAGAGGGCTAGTAGGTTCCATAAATTTGAGCTTTTGTTATTGATGAGGTCTTGGATAATCATGCGAAGCTTTAGACACCAATTGGTAGAGTTTCCCACACAACGATGATAATCACAACGGAAATTTTCATTTTAATTGTGTCCTTTAGGTCGTGATGGGTCTAATTTGAGTGGTGGAGGGAGGGTAATGATATTTTTGTCAAAAATTGGCTTAGAATAATATGTGGTGCCATAGGAAGGTTGGTGAATGTGTGCCTGCATGGTTGGGATGAAATTTTCTTAGAAGAGGTAATAGCATTAACAGTGAGCTTATTATCGTTGGCTTAGATGTAGAAGGTTTAAATGGTGTCTTGTTTGGAAAACAAGTGGAGGAGGAAGGTTGTTCCTGATACTTAATTTTTCCAATGGATAGGAGCTTAGACTCTTGGAGTTTAAGAGTATGGAAAAGTTGATCAAAGGAAGAAAAGGTCTCGAAGAGGAAACTTTCTTGGAGAGGTGCTAAGAGAATTTGTATGAACAAATATTGTAGTTCGGAATCAGCCAGGACATTAGTCATTTTAGCAAGATTATTCTTATATCGTAAGACATAATTAGAAAATTTATCATTGGGTCCTTGCTTGAGTTGTTAGCTGGGCATAGGTTATCTTAAACTGATGTTGATGGATAAGTGTATGAGAAAGGCGTCGGCTAAATGTGTGAAGGAAGATATGGAATGGATAGGTAAATCATAGAACCAGCACATGGCATAGTCATGGAGACTACGAGGAAAGGTTTTAGTCAAGAGGAGGTGATCATTAGAAAAATCATGACAAGGAACATGGAAGGCATGAAGGTGCTCATGGGTCACCATGTCCATTGAAAGAGGGAAATTTAGGGGTGAAAAATTTAGGAGGGAGGGGGTAGGTGGAAATGATAGGTGCAAAGGGAGTATGTAATAAGATGGTAGAATCTAAAGAAGGAGACATAGTAGCATGTTGCAATTTGTGAATTTGAGCATGGAGATCATGATATAAAGAGGTTAAATCCTGATTACCTATAGAGGAGGTTTGTCGTTGATGTGAGACCAAAGGAGGTGTGAAATGATTAATAGGAGTGGGAACCATAACCGAAACAATGGAGATAGGTGGGAGTGTAGAAGTAAGGGGTTAAGTGGTGATGAGAAGTGGGAAAATATATATAAGGATGGAGTTTGGAAAAGTTAGTAGTCTCTCATGACCCACATGTAAGAGTAAATCTAAATCCAGTGGGTGTTCGATAAGGTGGTCAATAATGGCTTTAAGGTGATCTTTAGTAAATTCCTCAGGAGAAGAAGCCATGGGAAAGGGAGGAAATAAAACCTAGAAGGTGATAGAATGACACATTGGGTTCACCAAAATGATTAACAAAAATGAGGATCTAGTTGACCTAAAAGGGGACACTAGGGTATTAATGTTAATCTAATTAGGAGGAATAAAATGTTGTAATAAAATACTAAAATAGTAAAGAGAAAATGTAATTAATTATTCTAAGTGAAATAAAACCCTCAATGTGTAAGGGATGGAAAACAAATAGCTTAGCTGATTGGAAGTGACTATCATAGGTTGTATCAAATCTGGAAATAAAATCAAGAAGTGTAGACAAACACTCAGGGGAACCCTACGAAGGAGAAATATGGAGGATCTGAGATGAATGGGGCACCTAGGAGTGTATTGGGGTGCTTCAGGGTGCCCTAGTCTGTAATCTAGACACTCTAAAAACAATAAATGTTCAAAACGTGGTTCTGGTATGGTCGTAGTTGATTTTAAACCCTTCCTATCAGTCACACCGGATTCACCGACTAAGATGTATAATGACCTGAAATATAAATCAAACTCTAGAAAAATTAAAGATGCAAATGAATGGGTCGATCGACTTCATTTGCCAAACTTTGTGGTATTTATCACTGAGTGTTGCAATACATTTGGACCCAAATGTGTTTTGTGTGTGTGTGTGTGCATGTCATTCCCTGGGTTCTCTGTGTCAATCGCACTTTGTGAAGTAAAGAATAATATTAACTATAGAAAATGTAAATAGAACTTATGGAATAGAATAGAATCCCTCCCCTATGTAGTGTGTGTGTGTGATGTAGATCTCCTAGCCTTGATGCATGACACTATGTGGATGTAAGTGATGTAATGGATGTAACTCTACATGGAATGATAGTAGTGTTATGACCTAAGACCCTTATCATGGTCTTATAGCTTTATATTTATAGGGATCTCAAGCTTAATTTTGTAATTAATCCGATAAGGCCAGATGGGAAAAATGATAAAGACCAAAAACGACAAGAAAGGCCCCAAAATAAGTGGGAAAGGATATATATATACCGAGGCACCCAAAGTGGGACCGGGGCACCCTGGGCACATTAGTACAGATAGACGCCCTAATTTTTGGATAGAATGACGGGGTAATTGCAAAATGGGAAGATAAGTGCAATAAAATATGTGGGAATGACGAAATAAAATATAAAATAAAGGTCACCAAAAGGTGGGATTAATTAGTACTTTATCCACTTGAGAACATTCTAAATAGTAGTATAAGACCAGGATAAATTATGTGTAAAGTGTATAATTTTGTGTCTACAATCTCATGGAGCTCTACATGTTGTTGTTTTTCCTATTTTATTACATAAGCTATATTTGACTCGTGCATGTTTATTCTATTATGGTGAAGAGAAAATATAGGAGCCATTATTAACCCCTAGCGATAAATAAGAAGATGAGAGTCAAGAGATGTTGGGTTTTCTCGGGCAATTGATTTTGTGTTTTTGTGGAGTTTGATTTCATTCGAGCTTGTAGAAGGAAAAGAAAGAAAAGGAAGAAGATTCACTACTAGGCATGATATGCTCAATCCCTTCCTTTATATGTTTCTCCATCTGTTATTTTCATGTACGAAATTTTGTATTAAGCTTGTTAATGCTAAGTGGTTTTGGGTGTTAGTTATTTTGTATAAATCTGGAAATTATATCATTTTATCTTTGTATATGAATGATCTGGGTAAATGAAATACTATTTCGTGATTCAGTATGGTATTTATTTAGAGGGTTTACTTGTAATGTGCTTCGTGGCATTATACTTGAAGTCATTAAGTTAAACACAAATGGTCTATGTTGGTATGAACTTAAACTCGAGGTTTGTTTTATTGGGGCTTATATCTATGTGGGTATATTGAATCCCTTCTTCTTTGAGGGATCTGTGTATGTATAGTCGATATGGTTTTTAATATTATGAGTTGTATTAAAACTCTACGAACTTCATTTAGGTATTCGATACAGTGGTTAAAGCTTATTACTCCTCACTGTTATCATGGTTTGATATCTAATGTATTTGGGTATATCTTTGATTTCCTTGTGAAATTCAGTTAGAGGGTTATATAGCCATACCTAGATCTGCTTGTAAAGTCGACGGCTATATACTAGTTCGAAAATCGAAGTCTTGAAGATTTAAATACCCAGTCTGTGGTATCCGACCTGGACCTTGTCATAAACATTGTGACATGTTGGGTTATTGAGGAACTCTTTAACAATCATGTTTTACATAAATGTTTTAATTTTAACATACACTAACCTAGGTTGGATCGTTGTAGACCAACGATTGAAGGAATGTTTGGTCGATCTATGCTCATTATGTTAGTCTAGCTCAACAATGACTTTGTCACTTTGTCAACTCATGAATGATTAAGGTAAACCGAGCTCAAATATGTTTGATTAATCAGGAAACCAAAAATAATAGTATGGAATTGTATGTCAATACATCTGTATGCTGAGCATTACTATACCTAAAACTATGTCGTCGTATTATTAAGGATATTCACTGCTAACACAAACAGTGATACTCCTTTTATTGGACAAATACGTAGACTATTTGATACCCTGGAATGAAGATCATATATTAAAAGATACTTGTATAGTTATAATGCTTGTGTATTATTCTATATTGTTATATATATGAAGGAATAGGATTTGTCTGACTTGTAGTGTTATAATGCTTGAGTATAATTTGATACCGATAGATATATGAAGGATACAAGAACTGTTTTTCATAAATAGTTATAATGATTGGTATTATTCAATGTTAAAATCTATTTGAATAATATAAGATCGATGGGATCTTGTAAAGGATATGTGAGAGTTATAGTGTATCAGTAATTGGATAATAATAAGTTATAAAAGTAATAATATTACCTATTTATTCAATTATGTAATAATGATTGATTTATTAACCTAAATCCTTATGTTATTCGAATTTTATTGTGATGCCCATTAAAACAACCCATTTGAGACCCAAGAAACAACCTAGGGTTAGTTAGAAAATTATGGAATAATTTTTTATTTTTTATTTTATTAGAAGTGTCCACAACCAGTTCAGTAAGATACTAGTTGACCCTATTAGGATCCGAAACAGATCTAAATTACTAGAACACATTTTTTCCTTCATTAAAAATATCAAGTTCACATGTTTCAATTTTTTTAGGGTTAGAAGTTCCAAATCGGAGTTCACAGAGTAATTTATCCCCATACCCACTCTCCAACAGGCTCAGAGTTTCAACTTGATTTTTCTCACACTAAAATCTTCTAAAATTTCCTTAAATCATTTCCATTGGATAGGAAATTTTCTCACCTTTCTGGTGATATAAATAAGTCCTCCTAACTCCTTCAGAAACTCAAGATATGGACTGACGGAGTTTAGGGATCAAATTTTCCCCAAAGGGGACACACAAGAGGGGAAGAAAACCCCTTTGACAGGGTGGCATTAAAAAATTTCCCCAAGTGAGCACAAAGTCTAAAACTCTCCCACGCCTCTATGGGTCCTCCAGGACATGTGGCGGCCTTTGAGTCATCGCCGAAAAGAAGAAAGGAAGGGCAGGGTGGCGGGAGTCTTGTGGAAAATATGCCAAAGGGAGAAAGAAAACAAATAGCACCCACATGCCCGTGGTTCCCTGGGACATGTGGCACTCAATGAGCTAACGTGGGTAGGAAGAGAGTGGCAAAGGTGGAGTGGTGGGGTTATTTAGCAAATTTTTCCAAAGGGAGAAAAGGGAAGAGTTGGACGCGCGGGTCCGCACGCCCTCGAAGGGATCTCCCAAGGCGAGGGTGGGAGTGCGGGGCCGCAAGCATTTCATAAAAATTTTCCAAAGGAAAAAACTTCAAAAGTGATGAAGTTCTCCCTCCTCCACTGTCACCCCAAGGTGCCACATGGCACCCTCTAGTAGGCTGCGGGTCGGTGGGGGAAAAGATGAAAATTTTCCAATTTTTTTTAAAAGACCTAAGGGCAAAAAGAATGTCGCGCCTCCGCCGCTGCCCCGTGAGGACACGTGGCAGCCTATGATTAGTTATGGGCTGGTGGAGGAAAATTAAAAAAATTTCCTGAACCAAAATTTAAAATCTTCCTAAGGATTTTTAACGGGAATTTTTAGGCCACGGGCCCACCAAGGAAAATTTTCCCAAATTTTCCCGCCAAGGCAAAAAAAATTCAAAGTGCCATAACTTTTGCTAGAAAGCTTAGTTTTGTGAAAACGAGGACTTTCTAGAAAGATCTCAATGCTTTATTTGCATAAGAATCATGAATTTTACATTTTAATGAGGTTTAAGCATCCAATTTTACAAAAAGGATATGTAGGATTTTAAAAAGCCACTCGGTAATTTCCAACTTTCAAATTTGATTAAATTGGACCTCCTCCTTTACTCAACATGCCAAACAGACATGGAGGATTTTTCTAGGAGGGTTTAAATTGTTTTGGAAGGTAAGTTTTTTTAATTGATTTAAATTTGTATTTTTCCAACAATAGATAGAAAAACAACTATATTTGAATCATTTTAGCAATGTTTAAAATTGTTTTCTTAAGTGTTCTTTGTCAATTGAGTTCCTTAATGTCTTAGCATGCTAAATTATATCAATTCCAAGTTTATTATTAAGTGTAGGTCCGAACTGTACATTTTTATTAACTTTAATTTCCAGTTTTGAATATTTACAAGAGATCAAATCTAAAGAGGTCCATCTAACTTTTCATCATGCAAGTAAGGCACTTCATTTCCATTTTAATCTAATACAATCAGTTGTTTTTAAACAAACCATTCTGAATCCAAAGAAAATACTAAATTTCATTTATACACATTCCCAAAATACAAAAATACAACATTGTTTCACGTACATTTTCTCTTTCCAAACAGAGATCTAACTATCTCTTTTGTCATACAATGAAACATTGAATTTAATCCAACAATGCATATGAAACAAAAAGGTCTTTCAACTCTTTATTGACTTCAATTATAAATCTTTACATATTTCCATGTTGAATGCAATAACATAATTATGTTTCTTTCCAATAAACAGAATAGAATATAAATGTCTTTCACAATTTAAATATACAATTTCATAATCAAATTACATACATCTTTCTTCACAAAATTCATATTACAATTTCATCCACAACAAGTGGGAAAGGTTACAAATGAATGTGTTTTCACAAGGGACTGTCAAACTGCATTTTTCCTTATTCTCTAGGATAGCAACATGCACATTTTCTCTTTCTCCAAGTTGATCACAACAAAAGAGGGGGAAAGGCAATGCTCTCCACCCAACCAAGACATCCAATGAAAGGAGAAGCCTTCCTTCATCATTGGCCCCGATCCCCAACCAAAATACAATAAGAGATGTAATTCAACCCATGGCAACAACTGGCTTCCACAACACACAACATTCTTTCAACATACACATTTCAAATTTAAAACACAATTCAACACAAAACAACAGTTCACAACTGCATTTGAAAACATTCAAATCAAAACTCAAGCTTGATCATGCAAGCCAAAGGAGCAAGGTCTATGGGGGAAGCTACTTATGCCTCCCAATTGGGAATTGGGCATCCACCAGAACAAACCACCAAAATAAATCATCACACACATATCCTTATGCCCCCACAAATCCCTCCTTATGCCCCCCACAAATTTCCTTATGCCCCCACAAAGTAAGAAATGCAAGCTATTTCTTTTCCATGGTGGATCCCAAACCCAAACTCCCTCCACAAAATTTTGATGTCAGTGGCATTCCTTATGCTCCCCACATGGATTCCCCATAGCCTTCTCCTACACCATCCCTAAGGCAGTCTACCCAACCAGCCAACAATAAAATAAAACATGCACCATTCACACAACACAACAAGAAAATAACAGCATAAAAGGAGAGTTAAATTCCTACCTCTCCATGGTTACTTTGCTTCCAAATAGCAAGCTTTCAAAGTCAATAAGACATTTCCAAATAGAAATCTCCCAAGTATACAAAGCTTTCTCAAATATCCTTCCAAAAGCAAGAGCTCTAACACAAGAAAAATGCGCCCCCAATGAAGTTGTAAAAATTATTCAACAACCCAAAACAAGAAGAGAGTCTAAGTTATATAGAAGAGGGAGAGAAGAGGATGATGTGGATCCATGTAGGATGCCACATCACACATCCTCCAATTCAAAACAAAATACAAAATCCATTCTCCCAAGCACAATAAAGAGGTGGGTGAAAATATGACAAGTTACTTGCACACTCCAAAAATCCCACACCTCAAGGGACAACAAAATTAAATAAAATGTAAGAGAATGCAATTAAAAACATGCAACATGATTAATAAAATTCATTATAAAAGTCACAAATCACTTCTCCAACCATAAGTATGGTTGGTAAATTAAATTTAGAGGCATGGGACAAGTTTTACTTGTCCCACAAGCCTCCAAAATAGTCCCCAAGGACAAATTCAAAATTTTCATGGAGGTGGAGTATTTCATACTCCAAAACTGACTTACACAAACTCTTACACAACTTACACATCCCTTACATATTTAATACAAACAACCAAAAACTCTTATAATTACTTTCCCATATCCCAATTTAATTTATTTAAATTTTAACCTTATGTTTCCTCACCTCAATCTATCACAATTTTAATTAATTAAAAGAAAAGCACACATTATTAATAAAATACATACAACAATAATAAAAGAAACACATTAATAAAATGCACAAACCCATGGTCACATGTAAAGGTGATCCCCATGGGAATCCCTAAAAAGCAACACACATACACAAAACAAGTTACCATGGTGACCTTGTCGAATTCATCTAGAATTCCATTGTGGTTGGTTTGTGATCCCCGATGTTTTGTTGTGATATTTTTAACCTGAAAAATACAAATACCTCCTTCATCCTCGTGGCCATATCAGAACATCCAACATGATATAAATGAAATCACAAAACCAACTATATAAATGAATCACAACAACATCGAAGTAACAACTACATCATTTACATTTTTAATCAACCATTATATCATCATCGTATAATATCCATTTTCTAGTTCTACTCATAATATCCAAAATTACATGTCCAAACAACATCCATGAAACATCCATGTCAAATAATATATCATCATCCACATATAAGGTGTCTCTAATAATCATCATGCATCATAATCAAATCCAGATCAACAATAATCCATGATCAAGTGTCTAACATCATACTAAATCAAAATATAGAAATGTCTATAATGTAATCATAGTATCAAAATAAGTATCAAAAGGTGTCGAAGGGAAGTGGGCACTACGGTTATAGTTAGAAATGTACATGCAAGTAAGTTTAGGAATTGTTGGAACCATGAGTGTGTCCATTTTGTTAGCTACGTGATTTTACCTTAATGCGGTATTTCCTATATGCAAATACTAGATGGCATAAGTTGTTATGGTAGATATATATCTTATCATGTGAGTTTGTATCAACTAAAATTTGCTAAATTTTTTGCAGATGGACTATTTGAAAGATGAAACAAGGATGAAGTTTAAAAGATTGCGAGGTGTTCTATTTGACTAAAAAGAGTTTACTTATATTACTTGTTGTATTCATAAATAAATGAAGTACCATTGTATTGTTTATACCGTATTCGGAAATTATATCGTATTTGATTTCAAAGAAATGAATAAGAGGTTAGTTTTATATTGATTGTAAAATAAGTTCCAATTTAAGTAAAAAGGAAGTTCATTAATATTAAGTACATGTATGATTTTTATTTAATATACAAGATTAAAGTATATTAATAGAAGTATGGAAGTACAATATAGTTGGCATGATAAAAGCTTACTATATTAATGTTGAATAAAGTGATAAGTAAGATTGTTCTAGCAATCAAATTAAATAGTGAATTTAGCCTATTATGGTTCTTCATATGAACATACATAAGAATGATATATATGTATAAATACAACTATTATTGAATGGACATAAGTTGGTATTTAAATGTATGGATTTCTACCTTTACTTGGAATTTAGCTTAATATGAAGAATGGTATAATTATCTATACTTACTTGATTAATGATCAAGTACAATTTAGGAGATTAATACATTATGTATATTTAAATATGCAACTTTGTAATTAAATTAGGTCATTATTTACTATTTCTAATTAAGTAAATGGCAACCGCAAAAATATTGTTAGATCCTTAGGGTTGGAAACTACCATTGAGAGTATCGTTGGTTAGTAAGGATTGGCAAGTTGGGAATTAATTAAACTAATTAAAATTGTTAAGATATGATGTTCCGATTAGCAGAAATCGGTGGGATATCTCATCATATTCAATGTTGCGTAGTACCCATTTAATGACTTAGGTCATTACTTGGATACTACGGAGTAGCTACTATGACGTGATAATTTTTCAAGCTCCACTAATCGTAATTGTTGTTAAGTCATAGATTCAAGTATGTCGAGGAGGAACAAATGCAAATTTTCTATATGGTTAAGTACTGATGTCATCTTATGATTACTACGGGAAAGGGAGCATACCCATAGATGAAACAGGGTAATTTCAGAGACGATGAATACCACTTAGTCATCCTAAGCCAACATATCAAGCACTTGCCATGTAGGCTTATCCAAATTAGTACCTAGTGCGCAGCTTGAAAGTGATTGATACAATTCAAATTAGTCCTAATCTAGTTAAAAGATGAATTCCAAATGATGATTATGTCATCATGGAATTGAGCATGGCATACATGACTCAAAACTTTGGCCAAAGTAACACAAGCTACTGATTATGTTGTCTGATTTCACCTAGACTTAAAGATGTAGGATATCAAATGGGTAATTGGTAACAGATGCCCAGATATACACTTTAGAGAATAAACACTTGAATTCCCTTGAATGAATAAGGGAACCATGGTATACTTAGTATACATATTTAAATGAATTGGATATGAGGGATCGGTTTTAATCGACTCATACAACTACATAAGGTTTATTGTTATAGGATGGATTGACTAAGATAATGTTGGTTCTAAATTATGTTAATTTAGAACAATGAAACATTAAGATCTGAGATAGGAACTTAAGATTTATGTTGGATTTAAATATATGGGTATTTAAATCAATGAAGCATAAAGTTTAAAAAAATCCCTTGTATTGAAGTCTTAAAAATGAGGATGTTACATTTTGGTATCAAAGATGAAGGGTGCTCTTGGATCTATTAAGTACATCACCTGAAAAAAATTAATTTTTTTATCAATAGAAAATGGTTAGAATAAGGGGACATGCTGTTAATAATTTGCATTGAAATGGAGAAGCAATTACAACGCATAAAATTGATGAGATACTTGATGTCCTTTAGGACACAAGGAATTGAATTGTTATTCTTGAACAACAAAGGTTGGGGAAATAATGAAGAGTCCGAAAGTGAATAGTCTTTGGGATACCTAAATACTAGAAGAAACATAAACATTAAAGGTCATGATGTTGGTAAAATAATAACATAGCAAATAACAATGCTACAAATGCCAACGTAAATACAACAGATGCAAATGCTAATGAACATGCACCAAATCAGCCTGAAAATAAGAAGGCAAGGTTGGTAGCTGAACTAACTAATGATATAGAAAGGATAAACCCACCAAAATTTGATGGTACCATTCTAGGGAATGGGGGTGAGAATCGCGCAATTAAATGGAAAAATAATTTTCCATAAGGAATTATTTAGAAGAATCAAAGGCAATGTGGGGAGCTTACCAGCTTTCTAATGAAGCATCCTCCTGGTGGGATAGCTGAAAAGTTGAGTTGAACATAGATGAGGCTAGTATAACTTGGGACACTTTTGAATCCTACTTTAGGTGTGTTGGTTTCATCGGTTATATTATGACCAAAAGATGTCTGAATTTCAGACTCTAACCCAAGGAAAGTTGAGATCATTCATGAATATTGGGAGAAGTTTACAAAATTTATCTATATACCCTAATACCAAGCGGATACAAATTTACGTATTCATAAATTCATAATGGGGCTGAATCTAGTGATTAGAGGATAGTTTTATGTGCATGGCCCATCAACTATGGAAGGAGTTTTTGAAAAATCAATCAGGAAAGAGCATAAGTTAAAGGCAATTTATGCACATAAGGATGAAAAGAGAAAGAAGGTCTTTAACTCACCATCACCCCTTGCACCTAAGAAGGTGGGATGGAAGAAGTTTGGAAGAAAAAAAAATTGGGTATAATAATGGGAAGAAGTTTACAACAAATAAACCTACTACAAATTTTAGAAACAATGGGAAGAAAAATAATAATGGGAAAAACAACAATTTCAGAATTGAAAATAAGTTTGAACCAAGGAAAGGACTTGTTGGGGGCTATTACCTATGTGGTAAATATCATAACACAAGTTACTTCCCTCAAAGGAAAAAGGACAAAAAAATCAGCATAAGATACATGTGCAAGTGGTGATAAACAAGATGAAAAACAAACAACACCTATTGAAGTGCCAGGTAAGTTGTTTGGATTACCTGTGACTATTTTGTTTGATACTGGTGTTATTGAATGTTTCATTTCTAGTAAATTAGCATCTAAATTAAAAATAAAATCTAGTTATATGAAAATTTCATGGATTGTCCAATACAGAACAATGTTGTTCACATAGTTGATCAATGCTTATTTAGCGCAACCTTAGAATTGCCAAGTTTTACTACAGAAGTAGACATGTATGTTGCACCTTTAGGTTCATATGATATCATAATAGGTGTAAATTGGCTAGTTGAACATAAGGAAAATGTAGATTGTTATGGAAAATGAATCAAATTTATAAAATATCTATAGAAACTGACAAACATATAAGGTGTAAAAAGAGAAATTACAATTAGAAAAATATCAGCCATGTAGCTCAAAAAGGCTAAAAATAAAGGTTGCATGCTTTTTGCTATAAAATTTTTAGAATTAGCTGAAGAGGGTTGTAATTTTACGGAAAATTATCGATGTTATGAGATTACATCAATGTATTCCGAAAGAACTACCGGTCTTACGCCAAAAGATAATTTGACTTCACAATTGATATCAATCTGGAACATAACCCATCTCTAAGGCACCTTACCGCATGAATTATACTGAATTAGTTGAAATTAAGGTACAATTGCATGAAATTTTATCAAAAGATTGATAAGATCAAGTGTCTCACCTTGGGGAGCACCGGTTATTTTTGTCAAAAAGAAATATGGAACACTCAAATTATGTATTGACTACAGAATGTTGAACAAAGCAACAATCAAGAATAGGTACCCTCTTCCAAGGATTGATGATATGTTTGACTAGATGCATGGTGCATCAGTTTAATCTAAGATCGATTTATGGTCTAGGTACCATAAACTACAAATAAAAGAAGAAGACATACATAAAACAACCTTTAGGATGAGATATGGGCACTATGAGTTCATTGTATTACCTTTCGGTTTAACTAATGCACCTGTCACTTTTATGAATTTGATGAACAATATATTTCAAGAATACTTGGAAAAATTTGTGCTTGTATTCTTGGACGATATTCTTATCTATTCAAAAAGCATTGAGGAACATAATGAACATCTAAGGATTGTACTTGAGGTCTTAAGGAAAAGAAAACTTTATGGAAAGTTGTCAAAATGTTCATTTTATGAAAGTAAGGTGCAGTATTTAGGTCATGTGATAAATAAAGATGGAATTTTAGTTGATCCATCTAAGATTGCAGCTATAATTGATTGGCCAACACCGAAAAATGTGCATGAAGTCAGAAGCTTCATGGGACTTGTTGGATACTATCGAAAGTTTGTAAAAGACTTCTCAAAGATTGTTTCCTAATCACTTTGCTAAAAAAAAAAAAAAAGATAATTTTTTTGGAATGATAAATGTGAGAGTGCATTTAAAAATTTAAAGGAAATGTTAACTACAACACATGTTTTAACAGTTCTAGATCCAAATGGGAGCTTTACAGTCATAACGGATGCCTCCAGAGAAGGATTAGGAGGTATATTAATGCAAAATGATCATGTAATAGCATACAAAAGTAGAAATCTCAAGTTACACGAGCTGAACTATGTTCCCCATGACTTGGAGCTTGCTTCCATTGTACATACACTACAAGTTTGGAGACATTATCTTTTAGGGAAGCCCTTTGAGTTGAAAATAGACCACCTTGGGCTGAAATACATCTTCACATAGCCAAATCTAAATGCTAGGTAGCAAATATGGTTATAATTTTTGTCTCAATATGATTTTGATATCAATTATATTAAAGGTAAATAAAATAGAGTGTCGATACACTAATTCGTAGAAGCACATTTCTACCCTTGTAACCTTGAGAAATCAGTTTAAAGATGAGGTAAAGAAATCAATGATAACATATCCGTATTATCAGCAAGTCAAAACAACACTTGTTGTAAATTCCAATGATAAGAGATACAAAGGATTCATATTCAATAATGAAGGAGTCCTAAGGTATGAAAATTAGGTGTATGTACCCTTGGAAAATGAGTTAAGGAAGAAAGTGATAACTGAATTTCATAATGCACCTTACTTTGGACATCCTAGAGTGACAAAAATGCTTGCTGATGTAAAACAACAATATTTTTGGAAAGGGATGAAAAAGGATATAGTTGACTATGTGTCACATTTCTTAGAATTTCAGTGTGTTAAGGCTGAACATATACACTGGATAGACTACTTGTACCCACATAGCATACCGTAATATAAATGGAAAGTGATAAGCATGGATTTTTTAGGGAATGGTGATGTCTAAAAATAAACATGACGTTATTTTGGTTATAGTTGAAAAATTGACAAAAGTAGCTCATTTTATTCTAGGAATCTAAAAGATGATTCACCTGTTCTTGTAAAAAGATTTGTGTATGAGATCTTTAGACTACACAGTGTACTTGATCTAATCATTTCTGATAGAGACCTAAGAATGACTTCACAATTTTGGAAAACTTTAAATGTAACCTTAGGAACAAAACTAAATTTCAGTTCTACATACCATCTAGAAACTAATGGACAAACTGAAAGAGTAAATCAGATTATGGAAGACATGCTTAGGATGTACTTGCATGGATTAGTAGTACAAGTGGGAAGAGTACCTTCCTTTGGTCAAATTTGTGTATAATAATACATATCATTCCTCTCTAAAAATGGCACCTTTGAAGCTTTATATGGATGAAAGTGTAGAACACCTATTAACATGGGACAACATAGAGGATAGAGAGGTAATAGGACCTAAAATGCTTACTAAAATGGAACAATAAGTAAAATTAATTTGTGAATGATTAAAGGAAGCCACTGATAGGTAAAAAAGTTACGCAGATCTAAAAGAGTTGATAGAAAATTTGAACTTGGTGAAAAAGTCTTTTTAAGGGTCAAGCCTAAAAAGAGTTCTATTTCTTTTGGAAAATCAACCAAGTCTGTCACCTCAATATGTGGCACCATTTGAAATCATTGAAGTGGTTAGGCCTATTGTACCCATTTTAATCCTCTGTTATATTGCCATCTTTCCCCTTTGGTTTGCATGTTCAAAAACATTTTTCTTCAAACTTGGTGGTCTGCAAATTTCCCCATCCAGATTGAATGCTTTGAAAAGCTCATCAACTTATTATTTTTCCCCAACTTGAAGGAAAAATACTTGTGTGCTCTGTTTTATGCCCTAGTTTTCCAAATCCACGGGCCTATGTCATTTTTTCCATCTTTCCTGGCCTTTGAAGCTCAAATTTGTTCGTTCCATGCATATTTTCCCCAAAAATCTATCCCCATGGTCGAAAATTGCCTTGAATCAACTTCCATCTATTTTTGACCAAAAAATCCTTCACCCACGAAGAAAAAATCAAATTCGGGCATCCTGGAAAATTTTGTGTTTTTGATGGTTATACAGTGTCATCTACCCATCAAAATTAATCCTAAAAATCTCCTCCTATGTGGCCGCTTGTGGTTGGACAAGGTTTAGCAGGTTTCCTTGAAAACTTAACATTTTTTTGGTTTTGGAAAAAATTGTAAAATTCTCCCACAACCCCGTAGGTCCCAGAGGAGGACATATGTCACGCTCTTATTCAAAGTGGCAGGATGGGAGGCTGGTGGGAAACTTAGAAGTTTTTACCTTTTTGGAAAAAAGGGAGAAAGGTTGAGGAAAGGGCCGTGGGTCTACATCAAAGCAGAGGGAGACACATGGCAGGTGTAGAGGAGGTGCGGGCCACTGGGGGTAGAAGTGAAATTGTTCCCTTTTTGTAAAAGGAGTTAGAGTGAAAATTAGAAGCACTGGCCCACAAATGAACCATAGGGAGACACGTGGCAAGCGTAGAAGGAAGTGCGGACCGCCGGGAGGAAAAGGGAAATTTTCCCTTTTGGTAAAAAGACTTAGTGTGAAAATTTAAGGCGTGGCTCCATGACGAAGGAGAAGGAGACATGTGGTAGGGAAGGAATCGGAGGCGCAGGCCCGCGGAGGAAAAGTAAGAAATTTTCCCTTGGCGAAAAAGGGAGTTAAAACATGAAATGAGCCCGTGGATTCTTAGCGATAGAGAAGGTGACATATGTCAAGGGTAGAGATGGAGGAGCGGGCCCACGGGAAAAAAGTGAAAAATTTCAAATTTGAAAAAGGGGGAAATGTGTAGAATTGAGCCACGACTTCAATGGGACCCACCATATGCCATGTGTCAGCACCAAATTTCAAGGGGGTGGAGAAAAAATTCAAAATTTTACATTTTTCCAAAGATGTTAAAAAGTCAAAAATGATCCCAAATCCATTCCCAATCGTATTTTGACACGTGGAGGGCTCAAATTGAAGGAAAAAGGGAAAATCAACGGTAACTGTGCATTTTTCATTTTGGCGCCATTTTTGCTCCAGAAGTGTGGAAATGTGAATTTTGCATCAATTTTCATCAAATTTTTGGCAAATTCATGTCGTTTGTGCCTGCAAGGACCAATGCAAGTGGTTTTAGGGATCAATTTGTAGATTTGAGGTGTTTTTGAAATAATTTTTGCCCTGCCTGTCCAAAATGTGAAATATCAAATCAAGAAGTTGCAGAATCAAATTTTGGAGGGATAAGGATGAAATAATGAAATGAAAGGGGTCTGTATGCTTGGAGAATGAAAATGTGCCTCCACAATGGATAATGATGAAGGATTTGTAATGATTCACCTTTTTTGAAACACCTGGCAACTTTTGTTGCAAATTTGTTAAATGTCCCTATCTGCGAATCATGTTGGAATTTTGTAACAAACTTGATGTTGGGCATATTCTTTTCTTGGGAAAGAAGGATCAAATGTAATATAATGTTATATAATGCATGTTTTTTGACATGTAAAAGGTCAGAGAAACTTAGAATTTCACGGGAAAATCTGGGAAGAAGCCCATTCTTTGAGAAACCACCTGAGAATCATTTCTAATTCCTTTTGCATCGATTTGTATCATATTGAGTTGGTTTTATTTGTAAAGCCATCAACAAGCTCTGAGATTGTTCTTATAACATTCCCCTGTTGATAAATTTGGTCATTCTGGATTATTTTGTGTTGTCTCTTGGCAAAATTTTCATGCACTTATGTTTCAAAATGTTTTCAATTTGTGTTTCTTGCTCCTATTGTAGTCTTGTGTTTAAAATCTCTCTTGATCATACATGGTCTCATTTCTTGTTGATAGTTTAGTGGCATTTTCAATCTCACATTCAGAAGAGATTTCATCTGATAAAGAGATAAACAAATTTAAAATCACTTTACCTTCCTTGAATTCAAAGATTGTTTGTAAACCTTTGGGTGCACCTTAGGTCATGATAAAATAGATATTTCTGGATGCTTTGTTGGTTCATATGCTTCAAGATTTTGTTTCAGGTTGTCAAATATTGTGTGGAAGAGTGTAGATTTGGGCCTCCATTTGGTGCACATATCTTGTTTGAAGGATACGTTAATCCCTTTGAATCATTTTGTTGTTTAGGTCTTACAAATATCTTGCAAAGGTCCTCAAAGAATTTGGCAAATCTAGTTAGTCTTGTCTAAAATATCCCACCAAAAAATTCATTCAAACAAAATAATCCTACCCCATACTACCCTTGTATTGCATTGTGTGTCAACAACATAATACAATCCATTTATAAAAAATGCACAAAGCAAATCAGGATCATACAATGTCTTCAGTAACCCTTGCCTTGCATTGAAAGTATCTCCATAATTTGGAAGTGACAACTTGTGAAAGTCAGATTTGGAGTGTTGATCATATTTTTCCAAGGCCTCTTCATACTATCTGGTCAAATTGAGGAATATTTTCATCTCCTTCACCATTTGAGGGTTACAAAATAGGTTCTCTTATCTTGGTTGAAAAGCACAACCTAAAGCAGGTTAGGATAAGATCATGTCTTATTCGAGTGTTATCCATCTCTCCACAAATCTAAGTGCTAGTTAGATCACATCCTGGCTACAAAACAACACACATCATGATCTATCGACTTCAAGCTTCATGTCATATTTCGAAGCTTCTCGGTGAAAAGGAGAACAAATTTGGGTACCAACACTTTCTTGGCACCATTTTTGGGACGAACAATGTAGTATCCAAACCAATTTGTTAATCTGGAGTTTCATTGAGAGATTGATTTGTTGATTCACTATTAGTCCATATCTATTTATCCCATCAACAACACTTTCTTTGTGCTATTTTTGGGGAAATTGTTTAGTATTTCAGATCTGGTAATACTTCTTATGTGATTTATGTGTAATTACAAATATGAGTATCATCTTCTGATCAGATTTATAAGGCTGGAATGAAGGGTAGAGTTCTGAGTTTTATATTTTCTTAGTTCAATCTGATCCATGTGCATACATATTTGAGATATTTGAATGCATGTCAAACCCTGGTAATGTCCCTTGCAAATTCTGCATGCAAATACATTGTTGAAGCATCATTTTATAATCATATTTGTAAGGATTAAGTGAAGATATAAGTTCTGCCTACAATTTTATCAGTTTCAATAGTTGTTGCACTTTATTTACATTTTCGGTTGATAGATTCAAGAAAAAAGAAGGTCGATCTATAAAGTTAGGAAATATTTTCAGTGTTGATAGGTATTTGATGTGAGTATATTAGTGCATTTACACAACTAGGGTGAAAATACTTAGTGGCGAATCCATGCTATTCGATATTGATAAATACTAGTGTCTTACATTTCGTCATTTACTTTGGTGTTGCTAACCTCTACAAAACTGGAAGGAAGAAGATCTCTCTTCATTATAGACTCTGCTAAGGAGTTTTTTCAGATTCAAGGAACTCAGAGTTATAAGGGAGAAGAGTTTGGAAAGTTGTTAAAGGTCAGACATCAAGCAAAGATATATCCATTGGTGAGAGAGATCAGCCTTTGGTAGAGTATTATCAATCTTCTTCCATTGATTCCGATTCAGAAATCCTCTCATAAACTTGTTTACCTCAGCTAGTTAAGGTCCTTCTGATGTACCTAGTAAGTTCCTTATTCAATCTGCACCTCGTGTTTCAAATCAAATAAAACTTTCCAAGAAAATCAACACTTAGAGAATACCAGTCTTGTGAATCACATTCTTGAGCCCCAAAGACCTTGCACTCCTCATCAGCTTGTGTCACCCCCAAGATCACCTCCACCAAACAATATGGCTCAGCCTAGACCTCCATTTTTGTTAACACCTTTGGTCCTATAGACTTTAGAGGAATGGATGGTTACCATAATGTTGTCTCAAAAGATGTCAGAAATAGGTTGCCAAAATTCCAAGGTAACTATGCAATAACTGGTGATCATCATCTCAAATTTTTTGTTAACATGATGGAGGATTTTGAAATAGAGTTTGAAGATGTGTATGTTAAATTGTTTTTCATACACTAGAAGAGGATGCTAGGGATTGGTATAAGGCTCTACCTAATAATTCAATTGATTCTTGGACTGAGATGAAGAATGCATTTAGGTTGCAATATGGTGACAAGACTGATCCTAGATTTCTCTTGTCTGAATTTGAAAATATCAAGAAGAATCCCAATGAATCAGTTCATGACTTCAACACAAGGTTTAACAAAACTTTGAGAAGGCTGCTAGTTAATTTGAGGCCTTGTGATGAGTCTTGTTTAATCAAATATGTAGATGCATTTGATAAAAAGGTAGCCTACTACTTAAGAGACAAGAACCCTACCAATCTAAGGCAAGCTTTCACCATGGCACTTCAAATTGAAAACAATATCAAAGCAATTGGGAAACCTCTCAAGAGAGATGGTGTAAAGTTGATAAACCTTGAAAAACCTCAAGCTAGCAAGGGTGCTGATTTGGAGGATGTTGTGAAGACTTTGGCAGGGGTTGTCAAAGAGATCTCCTACAAGTTGGCAAGAGTTGAGAAGGGAATTGGGTAGACTTCACAAGGTCAGCCAAGAGAAAAAAACCATGATAGATTTTCCAATCATCCTAGAGGTGATCAAAGGGCAGATGATAGAGGGAAAGGACCCATGGGGTCTACAAATAGACATCCTCAAGCACGTGAAGGAAGAGTGTTACCCGATCCCCTAGCTATTAGGGTTGTTGTTATTGAGGAAGTTGTTGATATTGATTGGTGTGATAGGTGTTTTCTACCCCATCTTCCATTTAAAGTGGACCATCAAGAAGGTGAAACTAATAATGATGATGGTACTGATGATGATATCTACATGGTGGGTTGTTCTTCAAGCTCACAAGGAGGAGCAACATCTACTAAAGTGATAAGTGCTAGGAAAGCTGCAACCTTTTGGGATTGCATTAAATGGGTACAAGTATTTCTTCCCCCTCATACTCTTGAAGTTGATGTAGTGCAAGCTTTTGAAATTCCTAACAATGACTTTGAATACTTAAGAGCTTTGATGATTAAGAAGTATGATGGTGGTATCCCTTTGGAGGAAGATAGACAATTATTGATGAATGTTGTTGTATCTCAAGATAAAGACTATAACAATAGAAGCAAGGTTGTTAAGGGAGTTGGGCCTCAAGCCAAACCTAAAACACCCTTGCTCACAAGTATTCCCAAAGAAGCTTCTAGGAGAGAAGCAGCTACCACAAGCTCTACTATCCTAAGCAAAAATTACAGTCCTCCTCATGCCCAAGCTGCCAAGAATCCCTTGCCATCTAATGAATCTTCTTGTCAAATTTTTGATGCTTCTTTACCAAAGATTGTTCCATATGACATAGCCCAAGTATCAAGCCAAATCAAAGTGAGTGTTCCAATCATTGAGTTTCTTAGGATTCCCGAGCACAAGAAGAAAGTATTTGAGTACTCGGGATTGAAAGAGGAGAAGAGTACTTCAAGTAGAAATGTAAATGTTATTAAAAATCCTCCTCAAATCATTGCTGAACTTGAAACACCACCAGTAGTAGAGGATCTTGGAGAAACACACTGAGAGGTATACTTGGGAACATCCTTGGTTGATTCCCAATTGAATGTTGATCCATTCTTCACAACTCGATCATAAAGGATAGGCTACTTCACAATTGTATGTTTGATTCCGGTGCATCATGTAATGTCATGCCTCTAGAAGTCATGAATGAGTTGGATATAAAAGTGAAAACATCCTATGGAAAGTGTACTACCATGGACTCAAGGGAAGTGCTGGTAGTTGGTTGTGTGAAGGGTTTGGTGGTGCAGCTTGCATCTTATCCTGGGAGGAATTTAAAATTGGATGTTGTGATTGTTGATTAACCTAACAAATGGCATATGTTGTTGTCAATAAATTGGGATGAAAGTGTTGGAGGGAGTGTCCAAATAGATATGCCTTTTCCACCATTCCCATTGAGGGAAGCCTTGTCAAGCTCTATGGAGAGAGAAGAAAATGTTGCATCTAATTAAGGATCCAAACAATGCTTCATATGAGGTGTTTTTTGTTGATGTAGATGATGATAAGTTTATGATGGAAAATAACACAAGATGGATCAGTCAAAGTGCCTTGATCGGGTAAGTTCTCCTTGGACCTTGCTATTTGATAGAGCTTTCTCCAAATTTGGAAATGGCGCTAGTATAATTCTATTTCTCCTAGCTTGGAAGAATTTGTTTTTTCCTTCAAGCTTAATTTTGAATGTACTAAAAACATTACCGAGTATGAAGCCTTGTTGTTGGGTTTAAGAATTGCATGGAAGTATGGTGTCAAGGACATCATTGAAAATAAAGATTGAGCTAGTTGTCAAACGAATGCAAAGATTTTATGCTATAAAGAATCAATGGATGAAACAATATAAGCATGCAGTTTGGGATCTAATTGATATGTTTGATTCCTTCAATATTGTGCACCATGATAGAAGTTTGAATGTTGCTCTACTGACAAGTTGGCAGTGATGGGGTCAAGATTTGGAGATTGCATTGTTTCACCTTATTATGAGTACAATGTTGAAGTGTTAACTAGACCATTTATCTGTAACAACATCAAGCATTAACAGTGTTTAATGATGATGCTCAAGTGCAAGGTTCTTACAAAATCAAGGTGATTTTGTAGATCATAATATTGATTGGGAACCAATGGTGTGTGTGACTGAAGGGAGAGAGACTTTGTTTGGAAAGGATATTATCCAATTGAAAACTAACACCATTCCTAGAGGTCTTGTTGCTCTTGAGTCAAATTTTAGCAATACTTGATTGCATCATCAATAGAAACATGTATGTCTCAAGGGATGTGGAAAATCATAACTTGAGAACTAGTGATAAACCAAGAAAATTTTGGTTGGGTATCAATTTAAGAAAGGAAGAAAAGCAGTCCTACCTCCAATTATTAAAACAATATCAAGACTATCTTGTTGGTCATATTTGAGCTGAAAACATATAGAGAAGACTTATTTCAGCATTAGATTCCTCTTGAAACAAATGCCAAAGCATTCGACGAGAAGAAAAGGCCAATTAATCCACCCCTCTCCATGAAAATGCAAGATGAATTGAAGAAACTGAAGGAGGGAGGGATCATTCATCCCATAAGGTATTCATCTTGGGTTGCAAACCTTGTGCCAGTCATAAAGAAGAATGGAGATATTAGACTTTGTGTAGACTTCAGAAATATGAATAGAGCTTCATTGAAAGACTATTATCCTTTTCCAAACATGGAGAACATGTTGTAGTTAGTGAGTGGATCTGAATTGTTGTCTACCTTGGATGGTTTCTTCGGCTATAATCAAGTTGTTGTCAAGGAGTCAGAAAGATTTAAAACTACCTTTACCACTCCTTGGGGAACATATGCTTATGTAAGGATGCCTTTTGGTCTCATGAATGTTGGGGCTACCTTCCAAAGAGAAATGGATGTTGCTTTTGCTGGTTACATAAATGAATTCATTGCAGTTTATTAGGATGATGTGACTGTGTTTTCAAGGAGCAGAAAAGATCACTTGCAGCACTTGGAAAGAATGTTGATCAGATGTAGAGAATTTGGAATCTCTCTCAATCCAAAGAAGTGTCACTTTGGAGTGAAAAATTCCAAGCTGCTTAGTCATATTGTTTCAAAGGCTGGTGTCATGATTGACCCTGAGAGAGTAGAAGCAATCAACAAGGTCCCAATTCCAAGAACAAAGAAGGGCATCTAATCCTTCTTTGGGAAAATCAACTTCATTAGAAGGTTTGTATTAAATTTTTTTGAACTCGACCCTCCCCATTACATGCATGTTAAAGAAATATCAAGTTATCAAGTGGGAGGAGGATGCCCTTAAATATTTTGAAGGAATCAAAGAGGCATTAAAACATGTACCTATCTTGGCAGCTCCGAATTACAAGAAGCCTTTCCAAATCTTCTCTTTTGCTTCGAAAATATTATTGCATCTGTTTTTCTATAAAATGATGAAGATGGGGTTGAAAGGTCTATTTCCTTCTTTAGTAAGGATTTACAAGCTATTGAGTTGAAGTATATAATCATGGAAAAACAAGAATTTTCCTTGGTGAAAGAAACAAAGGTTTTTAGGCCTTATATCTTAAGTTCAAATGTTGTTGTTTATGTTCCCCACACTAAGGTAAAAGAAATCTTATCAGAGATGGAGATTTCAAAAAGAGATGTAGATGGGTGAAAAAATTGTGGGAGTATGATATGGACATCCAAACCAAAAATTTAGTAAGAGGTTTGGGTCTTACTAAGCTCATGGCTGAGAGAAACTTGCAGACTATGGAAGTGAATGAAGTAGAGGAAGAAAGGGAAGATGTTATTGAGAAATTGGTGAGTTCTAAGTGGTATAAGGATATAATATTTTACCTCAAACACCTATGATGTCCTGATCATTTAGATAAAAATCAAAAAGATCCCTCAAGCTGGCTTCTCAAAAATAATCATCACTTGGCTTTGGGCTGGCTTGGAAGAACCCGAAGGTGTCCTCTTAAAATGTGTAATTAAATATGAAGCTCCCAAAGTAGTTGATGAATTCCATGGGGGATTTTGTGGAGGACACTTTGCTAGAAGGGTTACAACACACAAAGTTTTGAGAGATGGTTATTGGTGGCCTACTCTCTTCAAAGATGCATTCATGACGATTAGAAAATGTGAAAGTTTCCAACATTTCTCTAGAATAATGAAAGCTTCAGGCTCCCTTCTTTTGCATCCTGTATCAATTGAAGCTCCTTTCAAATAGTGGGGAAGGACTTCATTGGTGAAATTTCATACCCTTCCAGGTCTGGACATAAGTAGATCCTCATAGCCATAGATTACTTTACCAAGTGGGTAGAGGCAATCCTTACTAAGAAAGCAACACACCAAGTTGTTATGGACTTCTTGTTGAATAATATCGATGTAGATTTGGTGTACCAGTCAAGATTGTGGCTGATAATGCCATGTGTTTTAGAGCTAAACCTTTGATGGAAATGTGCAAGGAGTATGGAACCAATCTAACTTATTCTTCAAACTATAACCCCCAAGGAAATGGACAAGTTGAGTCCAACAATAAGAACTTGTTGAAGATCATTAGGAGGACCTTGGAGTTGAACAAGAGAAAATGGGGTGAACAACTAAAATTTGTAGTTTGGGCTGATAGAATCACTACCAAGAGAGCTACTGGTAAGATCCCATTTGAGTTGGTGTATGGAACTCAAGCTCTATTTCCCTTACATCTGCAATTATCTTTATTTCAGTTTGTTCAACAACTTGAAAATCAAGAGGTCATTCCATATGAAGCAAGGATTAATCAAATTGTGGAGCTAGATGAAGAGAGAAGAGAATCCCACCAAAGGTATGTCGATTTAGAGAGAAGTTGAAGAGGTTGTTTGACAAGAAGGTTACTCCTAGGGCCTTCAATATTAGAGATATGGTTTTTTTGTGGGATAGCAAAAATAAAGATAAGGGAAAACATGGAAAATTTGATGCATTGTGGATGGGCCCTTACTCCATTGATATCAAAATTCACTGGGAATACATTTTTCTCAAGGACTTAGATGGGGAATTCCTTAAACTACCTTTTAATGGCAGGAATATGAAGCATTTCTTGGATTAATCCCCAAATTTGAGGTATGCGCCAACTTGTACAGTGTATAGTGTTTGGTTTTTGCTCTGTTTTTGGTTTTTGGTGGTTCTTGGTTTGCTTTGGTGTGTGGCAGCCATTTTTATCAGTTTCTCAGCTAGTTTTTGGTGGCTTTGGCTCATGACTCCATTTTCCCAATAGGTTATTTTGGAATTTGGTCTACTTATTGTTCTTATGGCACTCACTGGGAGTGCCCATCCCCAATCAGGATACGATGTTGGTGCCCATTTTAATCCTATGTTATATTGCCATCTTTCCCCTTTGGTTTGCATGCTCAAAAATGTTTTTCTTCGAACTTGGTGGTCTGTAAATTTTTCCATCTAGATTGGATGCTTTGAAAATCTCTTCAACTTATTATTTTGCCCCAACTTGAAGGAAAAATACATGTGTGCTCTGTTTTATGCCCTAGTTTTCCAAATCCACAAGCCACTGTCATTTTTTCCATCTTTCCCAGCCTTTGAAGCTTGAATTTTTTTTTCCATGCATATTTCCCCCAAAAATCTATCCCCATGGTTGAAAATTGCCTTGAATCAACTTCCATCTATTTTTAACCAAAAATCTTTCACCACGAAGAAAAATCAAATTTGGGCATCCTTGGAAAATTTTGTGTTTTTTGATAAGTTATACGGTGTCATCTCGCCCATCAAAATTAATCCTTAAAATATCCTCCTATGTGACCGCTTGTGGTTGGAAAAGGTTCAAAGAGGTTTCCTTGAAAACTTAACGTTTTTTTTTCATTTTGAAAAAAATTACAAAATTCTCCCGCAAGCCCGAGTCCTAGAGGAGGACACGTGTCATGCTCTTGTTTAATGGCGAGATGGGAGGTGGCGGGAACTTAGAAGTTTTTGCCTTTTGGTGAAATGGGAGGAAGGTTGAGGAAAGGGCCACGTGTTCGCATCAAAGGAGGGTGAGGGCCATCGGGGTAGAAGTGAAATTGTTCCCTTTTACAAAAGGAGTTAGAATGAAAATTAAAAGCATTTTCCCACAAATGAACCACATGGAGACACGTGGCGAGGCATCAAGGAAAGTGCGGGCACAAGAGGAAAAAGGGAAAATTTTCCCTTTTGGTAAAAAGACTTAGTGCAAGAATTTAAGGCGTGGCTCCATGACGAAGGAGAAGGAGACATGTGGTAGGGAAGGAATCGAGAGGTGCGGGCACGAAGAGGCAAAGTAATAAATTTTCCCTTGGTAAAAAAGGGAGTTAAAAATGTGAAATGAGCCCACAAATCCTCAGCGATAGAGAAGGTGACAAGTGTTAAGGGCAGAGAGGTAGGCATGGGCCCATGGGGAAAAAAGTGAAAAAAATTTCAAATTTCCAAAAAGGGGGAAATGTGCAGAATTGAGCCTCAAATTCAATGGGACCCACCATATGCCACGTGTCAAAGCACCAAATTTCAAGGGGAGGCGGAGAAAAAAGTGAAATTTTTACATTTTTCCAAAGACGTTAAAAAGTCAAAAATGACCCCAAATCCATTCCCAATCGTATTTTGACACGTGGAGGGCTCAAATTGAAAAAAGGGCAAATCAACAGTAGTTGTGCATTTTTCATTTTGGCTGCCATTTTTGCTCCAAGAAGTGTGGAAATGTGAATTTTGCATCAATTTTCATCAAATTTTTGGCAAATTCATGTCGTTTGTGATTCAAGGACCAATCCAAGTGGTTTTAGGGATCAATTTGTAGATTTGAGGTGTTTTTGAAATGATTTTTGCCCCAGCTTGTCCAAAATGTGAAATATCAAATCAAGAAGTTGCAGAATCAAATTTTGGAGGGATAAGGATGAAATAATGAAATGAAAGGGGTCTGCATGCTTGGAGAATGAAAAATGTGCCTCCACAATGGATAATGATGAAGGATTTGTAATGATTCACCTTTTTTGAAACACTTGGCAACTTTTGTTGCAAATTTGTTAAATGTCCCTATCTGCGAATCATGTTGGAATTTTGTAACAAACTTGATGTTGGGCATATTCTTTTCTTGGGAAAGAAGGATAAAATGTAATAGAATGTTATATAATGCATGTTTTTGACATGCAAAAGGTCGGAGAAACTTAGAATTTCATGAGAAAATATGGGAAGAAGCCCATTCTCTGAGAAACCACCTGAGAACCATTTTTAATTCCTTTTGCATCATATTTGTATCATGTTGAGTTGGTTTTAGTTGTAAAGCCATCAACAAGCTCTGAGATTGTTCTTATAACATTCCCCTACTGATAAATTTGGTCATTCTGGATTATTTTGTGTTGTCTCTTGGAAAAATTTGCATGCACTTATGTTTCAGAATGTTTTCAATTTGTGTTTCTTACTCATATTGCAGTCTTGTGTTTAAAATATCTCAAGATCATACATTGTGTCATTTCTTGTTGATAGTTTAGTGACATTTTCAATCTCACATTTAGAAGAGATTTCATCTGATAAAGAGATAAACAAATTTAAAATCACTTTACCTTCCTTGAATTCAGATATTGTTTGTAAACCTTTGGGTGCACCTTAGGTCATTATAAAGTAGAAATTTTTGGATGCTTTATTGGTTCATCTCGCTTCAAAAATTTGTGGCGGGTTTTCAAAGATTGTGTGGAAGAGTACAGATCTAGGCCTCCATTTTGTGCACATATCCTAGTTGAAGGAGTACCTTAATCCCTTTGAAGAATTCGATGTTTAGGTCTTACAAATTTCTTGCAAAGGTCCTCAAAGAATTTGGAAAATTCTGGTTAGTCTTTTTAAAAATATCCCACCAAAAATTCATTCAAACAAACTAATCCTACCCCATACTACCCCTGCATTGCATTGTGTGTCAACAACATAATACAATCCATTTACAAAAATGCACAAAGAAAATCAAGATCATATAATGTCTTTAGTAACCATTGCCTTGCATTCAAAGTATCTCCATAATCTGGAAGTGACAACTTGTGAAATTCAGATTTAGAGCGTTGATCATATTTTCCCAAGGCCTCTTCATACTATCTGGAAAAATTGAGGGATATTTTCATCTCCTTCACCATTTGAGGGTTACAAAATAGGTTCTCTTACCTTGGTTGAAAGGCACAACCTACAACAATTAGGATAAGGTCAAGTCCTATTCGAGTGCTATCCATCTCTCCACAAATATGAGTTCCAGTTAGATCACATTGCCACTATAAAACGACACATATCATGATCTATTTGACTTCAAGCTTCATGCCATATTTTTGATGCTTTGTCATCACCAATCGGCACTATGATAATTCTTCACCTGGGAACTCTTCATGCTATGATTATTTACTAATGCATGCCTTTAGTTTGGTGGATGTAATCTGAAACAAAACAACAAAATAACACAAGAATACCATCGACTATGATAAGACGGAATGATGACAAATCTGAAATATCAAAGTAAATTATAATATTAACATGAAATTGTTACAATCTCACCCATGAGGTACTTCAAGTGTTATTGACTTCACTTGCCTTTCACCAAGACTATGGGAGAAACTTTACAATTACACCTCTTAATGGCTTCTTCAACACACCTTTAAACTGATGGCTTCCTTCGCACACTTCCTACAATATTTCTCACTACTTCCTTCTATGCTAAATGAGGGGGGTGGCCTCTCTATTTATAGAACTTCCAGGCTTATCCATCTTATCTCTAAGATAGGATAAGAAATCCACTCTGACAAATCATATTCCATACCTTAACTCTTATCTGTACATGTAAGCTTATCTTTTAAGATAAGATAAACCTTATCATTTTACATGGGTTCCACATTTTTAGACTTTTACAAATAAAATATACAAAATATTTATGACGTCACTCCTTGTCCTTATTACCAATATAATATTTCTAATTCCTAATCACGTAGACCCTACTTCTCTAATTACCCAAACTTTGACATTTTAACATTACCTGCGGACCACTTACGACAAATATTTACTTTTTACAATATTCCTATTGTACTTTGGTATTACCGTACTCCACATTATTGGTGGCATTGTAATGACGGCACCATTATCTTCTATCGAGGCTACTACTAATTATACTTAACAACATCATATTCATAATACATACATTAATGAAATAGAAATTACGGAGGAAAATTTTAGTGTCGACATCTTCCCCTTCTAGCTTCTACTCCGTCCTCGGAGTAGACTATTCTCAGTGCTTGGAAAATCTTCAACTTGTCGTGGTTGACCCATTTTGTAATGGGAGTGCCATCCAATTCCTCTAGTGAGTGCACGTACTATTTTCATGCCACGATTCTATTTTGTAGGGCCCCATCCATTTTGGAAGAATTTTTTCTCTGTCTTCTTTTTTTGTATCTGGAATCATATACTAGAACCAAGTCATTCACATGAAATGGAGACCACCTGATATTTTGATCAAAGTATTCCTTCTGCTTCATTTTCTTGTTATGGCTTGTATCCTTTGCTATTTCTCTCATTTCCTCCAGCAAATGAAGATGTACCACCCTTTCTTTTACTGAATCACTTTCATCCATCCTTTCATTTTTCATAACTCTCATAGTGGGAATATCAAACTCAATAGGAAGAATTGGATCAATGCCATAGGCCAACTGAAATGGGGAGTATCCTGTTGCTGACTTTGATGTTGCCCTATATGCCCACAATGCTGCATGAATCCTTTTATCCCACTTATGTACCTGCAAGGCTGCATCTTTTGCTAGAATTTGACACAACACAAAAAAATTGTTCCACCTGTCCATTTGTGCTTGGCTTGTATGTTGTTGCCTTCCTATGCTTAATAGAAAACTTATTGACTAGGGCTTCTACCACCTCATTAATGAAGTGGCTTCCTTGATCTATTACAATTTCTAATGGGCAACCAAATCTGGTGACAATGCGTTCATACATGAACCTTGCCACTTCATCCATGGAAGTCAAGTTTTCAATGGCTAGCTTCAACCCACTTGGTTAAATAACTGTGGCAACTACAATATACTTATTTTGGCGTAATGTAGTTGGAAGTGGACCTACAATGTCTATTCCCCACTTTTCAAAGGGACCAAGTGGAAGAATAGGACATAATGGGAGTGATGAAGTCTTACGGTTACCATGTGTTTGACAAATATCACATGTCTTACAATAACTATAACAATCTTTAAAAAGAGTGGGCTAGTGATAACTCGCATCCAAGATCTTCTTCTTTGTAACTTGTCTAGAGAAGTGCCCTCCACATGTACCATTGTGGAATTCTTCTAGCAGTTCCTTCCCTTGATCACGTCCAATTGCCCTCTTGTACTGTCCATCAGGTCCTATTCGAAATAATACTCCATGTAGAATAGAATATGGACGACTGGCTTGAGTAATCTTTCTCTTAGTCTTTGCATTGGCACCATCAGGAAATTTGAATTCATTCAGATAATTCCAAATATCTATGTATTCACTAGGGATTGTGTCAAGGGATAACAATCCTTGCATCGGGAAATCATCATCATCACAAGATGATCCTAAACCATCATAGGCTCAAGAGAGTGCATCTGCATTGAAATGCTTCTTTCCTAGCCTATCTATAATATCAAATTCAAATTCTTGTAGAAAAATTATCCATCTTGCTATCCTCCCTGATGGGTTAGGCTTATTTACAAAATATTTTAGAGCCTGATGATCTATTACAACTAGAAAATTTTCCCTAACAAGTAATTTCTAAACTTCTTTACAGCAAAAATGATAGCCAAAGCCTCTTTTTCAGTTACAGTATAATTTACCTCAACACTGCTCATTTGTCTGCTCCCAAAGTAAATTAGATGTTCATTCCCATTTTCATCCTTTTGGCTCAAAGTACTTCCTAGTGCTGCATCTGAGGCATCAGTGTACACAATGAATGGCTTGCTCCAATCTGGATTCTTCAAAACAGGTGAAGACACCAGGGCTTCCTTCAGTTGTCCAAAAGCTTCATGCGCCTTATTTCTTGGTTCATAAGTAACATCCTTCTTCAAGAACTGGGTTAGTGGTTATGCAATCTTTGAGAAATTCTTGATGAACCTTCTATAGTAACCCACATGGCCGAAAAATGATCTCAACTTACTTCTATTAATAGGAAATGGTAAATCTTTGATTTTTAAAACTTTATCAAGATCAATTCAATACCATCTCTGGATACAACATGCCCTAACAAAACACCTTTAGAACATCCAAAGACACACTTTGTAGGGTTTAGTGAGGCTTGTGCTTCATCTAACCTTTGAAATGATGTCTCCATCTGGTGCAAGTGGTCCAACTTGCTCCCATAGATGCAAAAATTATCCAGAAATACTCTAATGAAGGTCCTAATGTAGGGTTCGAACACCCTATTCATCAAATATTTGGAATGTTGTTGGAGCATTACACAACCCAAAAGGCATAACTCTATAAGCAAATGTTCCCAAGGAGTGGTGAACGTGGTCTTCACTGATCTTTCTGCTACACGAACTTGGTTATAGCCACTATATCCATCAAAGCAAAACTATAGCACTCTGGCCGGCTACTTCGCCCAAGATACGATCTTAAAACGGAAGAGGGTAATGATCCTTCTTTGTTTCCTTATTGAGATTCCCGTAATCAACACAAATGTGTAGCTTCCCATTCTTTTTATTGAGATCACAATGGGAGAAACCCATTCTGAATTCTCCACAATGACAAATATGAATCTGCATCAAACAACTTATCTATTTCTTCTTTTATAGTCTTGAAAAATTGGGATTCATTCTATATGGCATTTGCTTTATGGGCTTAGCACCATCTACCTTAATACAATGTTCTACCCAACTTACTTGACGGAGTTCCTTATAATCAAAAGTGAATAGGTGTATGTACCTTGAAAGAGTGGAGGTAGGATTCCTTCTCACTCTCCATCACAAAGATCACCAATCTTTATTTGTTGGAGACGATTATCAACTTCTTCTTGAGATAATTTTATGGGGTCATGAGTTGGTGTGGATCTGGAAGGATATCCATGATTTGAAACATCAACCTCACTTTCTTCATCTTGAGTGTCCACTTCTTTGGTACTAGAGTAATCGAGAGGATGTCCAATCATCAGTTTCATCACTTGAATCCACGAGTGTTACGCCTTATGATGTCGAGGATCACATTTATCTTCACCCTCTCTCTACCACGTCCAAGTGTCATGAAACCTTCATTCCTAGTAGTTTCTTGCATGAACTCTCCTTAGCCATGGTCTTCCGAGTAGCATTGGGTACGCATAGTACCATTTTTCATCACCTGAAAGTCTACCACACATACAACACCCATAACAGATATTGCCACATTTGAAACTACACCTTCTGGTTTAGTTTTTCCTTTATTTAATGACCTTAACATAAGTGTTGAAGGGTGATCAATTTTTAAACCCAACATATTCATTACAGACTCGGTCATTACATTAACTGCAGCACCTCCATCAACTAAGACATCATGAATTGAAATACCATTACATAATACCTCAGCTTGTGGAGCATAGGGATCCGCCTTTGCCTCCAAAATAGGGACCTCAACCTCCTTCCTTCGTCGAGCATTGATTCCACTTCGCAACTCCCACCTCTTCTCAGAAGACATAGCCAAGAGTTGACCATATGTAATATTTGCAGGCCTTTTGGACAGATCTTCCAAGATGGAGTATGGTCCTTGCCCCTGTGAAATCAGAAAATCCTGCACACCCAACTTTCTTCTCCTATGTTTCTTACTAGTTTCTCCTTTCATCTTCTTAGGATCAGTTCCATCTTGATTATCTTTTTCTTTCTTTCTTTTTGTTACAAACACATCTACTTCATTATTTCTACTCTTATCTACTACATCAAGAGAATTCACAGGTGCTTTTCCTTTATCATTATCTCTTGTACCAGATGTAGAAGCTCTATCTGGACAATTATACTTATAATGACCCTTTTTATAACAACCATAACAAACAACTTCAGAAATATTTATTTTGGACCTCTATCTCCTCCCTGAGAACTAAATTCCTTTCCTTGAAGAAGATTAATAGTTAACTGGCCCATCTTCCTAAGTAGATCTTCATACTCAGTAGATGTACTAGGAGAAATATTTGTGCTCACCGGGAGTGGTTGTGGATTCTGGACCAAAGGTGTTGGTGTAGGCTCTACTTTAGCAACAATTTCTTTGGGCTCCTCTTCCATGCTTTCTTCTTGCCTTCTTGCAATCTCCTTTGCTTGTTCAATGGTAGCTGGGCGGTCATACTTCACTCGTTGTCTGATCTCTGGCTTCATCCCAAGAATGAAGTGCTTACAGAGGAGATTATCCACGCCATTCATCAACCCATCCACTAATCCTTCCTTCCGGATCTGGGCATCGAGCTTCCTCCTTAGCTCTAGAACATGAGCATGATAATCCCTTATCTTCTCCTTCTCTCCTTGGGATAGCTTTGTGATCTCGATCATGAGATCTACATATTTCTGTTGTTCACTAAATTCTTCAAGAAAACTTTCAGTTAATAAATCCCATGAATTTTTCACATTATCACCTAGTGTTTCAAACCACCTAAGTGCGTTGAACCATCCAAAAAGGTAGGAAAAAATTCAGTCCATTGTTCCCTTCTTATAAGGCCATTACAAATACAAGATCGCTTAAACTCTTGAATGAAAGAAGAAGCATCTTCATTAGATTGAGCTGAAAAAATAGGAATCTTTCCCATTTTCAAAAGTAACCACCGTGAAATACCAACCCACAAGTACAATCAACAAGACTTATGTGCACAAATAATTAGAATCACTATACTAGAAAGTGACTTTACACCTTTCTACAGTAAAATAGAAATGACCACGGTAAACTATGGTAAAACTTGACTTATCTGCAAAGAAAAACCGACTTTTACTTGTGGTAAACACTATTCACAGTAAAAAGTGAAGTTACTGCGGTAAATACTATTCACGGTAAAAAGTGACTTTACTGTGATAAATACTATTCACAGCAAAAATGACTTTATCATGGTAACTACTATTCACGGTAAAAATGACTTTACCATGGTAACTACTATGCACAGTAAAAACAAGGTTACCCTCCAATTGATTTTTGACTAAGTGGGAATATCTCTCCAGAAAATCCACCAACGAGGAATGGTCCCGGCAACGGAACCAAAATGTCATCACCAATCCGGCACTATGATAATTCTTCACCGGGAACTCCTCGTGCTATGATTATTTACTAATGCACAGCCTTTAGTTTGGTGGATGTAATCTGGAAACAAAACAACAACATAACACAAGAATACCATCGACTATGATAAGACGGAATGATGACAAATCTGAAATATCAAAGTAAATTATAATATTAACATGAAATTGTTACAATCTCACCCATGAGGTACTTCAAGTGTTATTGACTTCACTTGCCTTTCACCAAGACTATGGGAGAAACTTTACAATTACACCTCTTAATGGCTTCTTCAACACACCTTTAAACCGATGGCTTCCTTCGCACACTTCCTACAATATTTCTCACTACTTCCTTCTATGCTAAATGAGGGGGGTGGCCTCTCTATTTATAGAACTTCCAGGCTTATCCATCTTATCTCTAAGATAGGATAAGAAATCCACTCTGACGAATCATATTCCATACCTTAACTCTTATCTGTACATGTAAGCTTATCTTTTAAGATAAGATAAACCTTATCATTTTACATGGGCTCCACATTTTTAGACTTTTTACAAATAAACTATACAAAATATTTATGACCTCACTCCTTGTCCCTATTACCAATATAATATTTCTAATTCCTAATCACGTAGACCCTACTTCTCTAATTACCCAAACTTTGACATTTTAACATTACTAGACCACTTACGACAAATATTTACTTTTTACAACATTCCTATTGTACTTTGACTGCTACCGTACTCCACATTATTGGCAGCACCGTACTGACGGCGCCGTTATCTTCTATCGATACTACTACTAATTATACTTAACAACATCATTTTCCTAATACATACATTAATGAAATAGAAATTACGGAGGAAAATTTTAGTGTCGATGACTTCTCGGAATGAAAAGGAGAAAAAAATTGGCAAAGAACAAGGCCTATGTTTTATCGAATAGCATTACCTCCTGCATTGGTCCGGATGCATGATGTTTTTCATATTTCCTTTCTTAAAAGTATGTTTCAAATTTGTCGCATGTGTTAAACTGGGAATTCTTTACTGAGTCTAATTCCTGTGGGGTCATTGTGGTTGAACCCGTAAGGGTGCTGGAAACTCACAAGTTTCACTTGCGTAACATAGATATAAGCCAATGCAAGGTCAATGGGACTGGTTTAATGAAGAAAGTGCAACACAGGAGAATGTAAGACATAAAACTGCTTTTCCACATCTATTTTAACATAAAATTTACAGTTTTCTATGACTCTATGATATTTTATGATTATTTTGATTGAAAAACTACTTTTAAGTTTTTTTCAAGTAAAAACTTGAATAAGTGTTGTCTTCAGCTAATACAACAATGTTATGAAATTTTGGAAACTTGATTTTAGCAAGTTCATACTATATTGTTGGATAAATGATGACTAAATAAGTTATATATTATTTATTTTCATAAATTCAGTTATAATGATAGTGATTCATCAAGAAATTGATGGTTTTGAGGGGGAGGTATGTAACACCTCTATTGTCTTATCATTCATGCTTAATTTATGTGATTGGTTGACATACTTTTTTAGTGAAATGGTAATCTGCTTGGTGTTCTTTATTGGGACCATATGATTTTACTCTATTTATCTAGCATACTTACATATCTTGTTTATTAGGAATATGTGCTTTATGATATGCTTGTGGAATATGGTCACACTACTATTATTTACGTACCATGGTTTTTTATCATTTGATAAATTTAGTGACTCTGGGTACTTGGTCGTCATGATGAAGCTGGATTTGTAATTTGATGGTACTTCTTTATTTGTACAAGGCTCTAAGATTACTAAATAAATGGTCCACGAGTTGATATGGAACCTAAGCTTGATCTAGACTAAGGTTTATAATCCTTTGCATACATATATTCAAGGGGACCTAATAAGGTATGACTATGTTTGAGGTTGAATTATTATATCCCAACAAATGGTTTATATTGTTGGGGCCAATGATAAATTTATCGTGGAATTGGATTTGAATCGGAGCCTATTAATAATATGGTGATCCTTAACACCATGTACTTGCCATATTAATGAGGAAGTAATAAATTATCACTGTCATTGAAATTAGTAGAAATCCTAGCTAATTTTAAGTGGTCTAGGACATGGTCTTAGTTAAAAAATTAGCAAGGTGGTTATAAAGCTAAGTTAAACTCCACTAAATTTTAACTAGGAAAAAATAGATCGAAGAAAGTTTGAAGGACTCGAAAATCCTCACATGTAATTAACTCACCTCAAAACACTCCTTCACCACCTTGGAGAATGGGCTAAGTGGTTTTGAGGGAAAAAGGAGTTGGGTTGTTTCATTTGGTTGGTTTGTATTGATAGCTCATGGAGCTTTGTATGTTGTTGTTTTCCTATTTTATTACATAAGCTATATTTGAATGGTGCATTTTTATTTTGTTATGGTGAAAAGGAAATATAGGAGCCATTATTATCCTTGAGTGATAAATAAGAAGATGAAATCCAAGAGATGTTGGGTTTTTCGGGGAATTAATTTTGGGTTTTTATGGAGTTTCATTTCATTCGAGATTACAAAAGAAAAGAAATAAAAGGAAGAAGAGTCACTACTAGGCATGATAGGCTCTATCCCTTCCTTGATATGTTTCTCCATTTGTTATTTTCATGTACAAAATTTTGTATTAAGCTTGTTAATGCTAAGTGGTTTTGGGTGTTAGTTATTTTTATAAATCTGGAAATTATATCATTTTATCTTTGTATATGAACAATCTAGGTAAATGAAATACTATTTCAGTGATTCAGTATGGTATTTATTTAGAGGGTTTGCTTGTAATGTGCTTCTATGGCATTATACTTGAAGTCGTTAAGTTAAACACAAATGTTTTGTGTTGGTATGAACTTAAACTCGAGGTTTGTTTTATTGGGGCTTATATCTATGTGGGTCTATCAAATCCCTTCTTCTTTGAGGGATTCTGTGTATGTATAGTCGATATGGTTTTTAATATTTTGAATTATATTAAAACTCTGCAAACTTCATTTATTATTCGATACATCGGTTAAAGATTATTACTCCTCACTATTATCATGGTTTATATCTAATGTATCTAGGTATACCTTTGATTTCCTTAGTTGTGAAATTCTATAAGAGGGTTATATAGCCATACTTACAAATTATTATAAAGCCAATGGCTATATATTGGTTCTAAAATCAAAATCTTGAAGATTTAAATACTCATTCCATGGTATTCAACCTTGACCTTATCATAAAAGTTGTGGCTGTTAAGTTAATGGGGAAATCAATAATGATTCTATTTTATGGCAATGTTGTAATGTTAGCATACATCACCCTAGTTTGATTGTTGTAGACAAACGATTGAAGGAACATTTGGTCTATCTGTGCTCATTATGTCGGTCTAGCTCAATAGTGACTTTTTCACTTTGTCAACTCGCAAGATTAAGGTAAACCAAGTTCAAATATTTTTATTAATAAGGAAAATGAAAATAATAGTATGGAAATGTATGGCAATACATCTATATATTGAGAATCACTATAACTAAAATGATGTCATTGTATTATTAAGGTTATTTATTGCTAACACAAACAGTGATACTCCTTTTATTGGAAAAATACATAGACTATTTGATACCTTGGAATGAAGATCCTATCTTAAAATATACTTTTATAGTTATAATGCTTGTGTATTATTCTATATTGTTTTTTTATTATTAGTAAATAGTTTTAAAGGGAATATACCCTTTTACAAAAATGTCTCAACAACCAAATATAGCTATAAAGGAACAACAAAAGAGGATCAAAATCCAAATAAAACACTATGTCCAACAATAACCAAAAGATAGTTACAAGAAAGACAAGATATGGGATTAAATCCCTCCTCAAAGACAGTGAGGCTGCCTGTTTATTGCTAATCTAAAACACAGTAAACAATATATACAATATTCACACTAATCTAACCATTGGGGGTTAGGATGAAATCCTGAAATCCACATTCACACGATTCAAGGATATTGCTTTCGTAAATGAAATAGGTTAGAAACTGTTATAATGAAAGAAGCACGATAGAAAGGAAATGGGAGAAACATATTTTCTTTCGAGTAAACACAGAGCACGAAATAATCATACGAGTTTTAGATCACAGATGTAATGTCCGAAATAATCAGAAACACTGAGATGCTATGCAAAGAATAGCCTAAGATCATGAACATAAGAACACTGTCTTAGGTAAGATATATTCCACAACACAAAGTCTGCAAAATAATATCAAATTCTATTCTTCAAAATGATTGAACGAAAACACAAAGTTTTTCTTCTTTCCAATAGCCCCTAAATATTCCAAAAATCTCGACCCTTTGGAATGCAAAAGCATCCCTTATTTATAACAAAAAGAAGTAGAGATAAAATAGGGCAGATCCTAAAAAGTAGCATTTAACTAGAGTTCTGTTTTGCTTGATTCTCACGCAGGAGATCAAGTCAAAATATGATTCAAAAATATGACGAAACAGAAATGAAAAAGACATGTCAATTTCAAAATTGAAATGACATGAAACATTAAGACTTAGTCTGAATCGTCATCCTTTGCTCCTTCCTCTTTTTCTTCCTCCAGCTGAGACTGTTTGCTCTGAAATTCTTGGAACTTCCGAATTATGCCTTGCATTTCGTTCTCATCAGGCGCAGTGGAATGATCATTCCAAATTTCCAGGTCTCATGAATGTCGCTGGCATTACCGGGAAGCTTTTTCAATCCTTTGCTGAGTTTCCTTAAGGCCTCCAAAGTATGCTCAACCCTTACAAAACGATCAATGATTTCAAGACCAAATCCTTGTATTGGTTCTGCTGAACAGACTCTCGAATTTGGTTGAAGAGATCATCTACTGATAGGATACCTGAGTTCCCAACTAACACCTTTGGACAAATCTTCAACAATTCTTCTTCCAGATCACTTTTCCCATCGATCAATTTATCCCTTGATTCTCTCAACTTGCTGCAGGCTTCATTGAGAATCTTTATTCTGAACCTGATGGCCTTGGTCAGCTGGAAATGCTTATCTGTATGTGGAAGAACACCTTCTTCTACCAAGAGATGTGCTGGTATTTGCTTTAATACATGGAGAGCTTCAAAAGTCAAATCAAGCTGTCCAATCTCCTGAGAGAATTCTTCATCCATCTTCTCTCCCTCCTTCTGAATGTCCCCTAAAGACTGATGAACTTTCACCACATCTTGAATCACTTCCTTCCCCTGTTGGAGCAACCTTTGGATCCATTCATCAACCGCCCTTCCTTGTTTAGCAATCTTTTCAATCGTAGGCACTGATGAGAAATCGAATCCGGCAGAGACAGAAGAAGATGGTATGGATTCAAGGGGTGTTGAGAGTTTAAGCAAAACCTCTGTCAATTGCTCCACTTTTCTCTTAAGCTCATCTCTGCTGTCCTTTGTTTCTTTCAACTTTTGGCACAGCACGTTTATGGAATCCCGTGCATCTTGTTGCACCCCTTCTGCTGTCACTTTCCCTAGAGCCACCCTGGTTATCTGATAATCAGAGGCTGTTACATCCTCTCTAGTTTTGTCAGTCGAGGGAGTGGCAATCTCTGCGAATTTATCTCCTGAAGCATCCACCAAAACCCTTGAAACTGTTTTGGGTTTCTTGGCTGATTTCGTAGGAGGAGCCTTGAGTGAGCTGAAATCAAAGGCTGGTAGGGGTACAATCACCTTCCTCTTCCTCGGAGTTTGCTCGAGTAGCCATTGTGGCGTATCAGAGGAAATTGCCCATGTTGTAGTAACTGGTATTCTACTCTCAAGGGGAGAAGATTCTACTATTGGAGGGGGAACAGTTGTTAATGTGGTAGTAGATTCAATAAAGAGAGGCACAGGTTGGGGCGTGTTGGTGATCACTTGGGTTCCAGCAGAGAGGGGTGAGAGTCCAGAGAAAATACCGGCCATGCTTGAAGAAGTGGATGGAGAATGAGGAGGTAGGAGTGGTGTGAGGGGGAGGCACAGATTCAGACTCCAAAGCCTGAGATGCAAGAGACAAGGTCTCTTCGGTTTGATAATCAACAAATGATGAAACCAGAAGCTGGCTTCCTCCTTCTTCCAAATTAATTTCTCCTATTTCTGGTGGTGTTGGTGATTCTGGCACATCCACCGTTTCAGCTGGAGAAATAATTGAAGAGATTTGTCTTTCTTTCCTCTTCTTGACAATCTTGACTTTTATAGGCGCCCTAGAAGATCTCTTGTCCTTTTCCTTTTTGGAGGGCCCCGCCTCTGAAGCAGCCAACTTTGAAAACTCATCATCTTTAAAATTCATTCCCCAAGAGGAAAGCCATGCTTTGGTGCGAGCAAGGATTAGGGCTGACCTATCTGTAATAGAGGCTTTTTCGCTGGCTGACCAATCAATAGGTGGGAAAACATATTGATCCTCATTTAGTCCATCATAGGAAAGATCCAAAACACTTTCATTGTCACTCGTACCTTCTGGCAAATCAGCAAGCTCCAGTGTTTGAATCTCAGCAATAGTTAATCTGCTATTATCCTTTCTGCGAACAGCAACCTCGTTACGCAGATCAACCCAAATATCCTCTATGTTTGGCTATGCAGATGTTGGGTTCCATATGCTCTGAGCACTCCTCGGATGTCGAAACCGTCTCGAGGCTTCATATGCTTCTTCAATTTGTCCTGAAGTTCGCATTCAACATTTTTGGCCTTCACTTTGTTGAGCAAGTATATCTCCCAATAGAAATTGGGAAGGACACAAAGCACCTTATGTTTGCTTTGTTGGAATTTATGGAAATCCAACAGCTGTCTAACCAATTCTATCAATATCAGCCTATCCCCTGGATATCGGGGCAAGTGAAAAGGTTCCCCCGAGTACATGACTGTCTCGAAGATATGTAAACTTCTTGAATTGTAAGAAGATACATCCCCATTTAGAAACTTCGGCCCAAGCCTCATCTGAGACTCTTGTCTTCCTCAGCTCTGGGTTTATCCTGCAGATATTTTCATAGAAGAAGGCATCATTCACCCTTCTGAAATGTTCTTTGGACCCCTTCTTTGTTATTTGAGGGAAGTAATGATACACCTGGTTTGCCATTCTGCTTCCCTTGGTATCCAGCCCAGGATAGTTCCTCATCCCGGCTGCTGCGTATGTGACATATGAAGACATATAAAATTTCCCAGTTGACAAGACCGTTGTCATTTGGGAATCAATCTCATTGCTGATGAGAGTACCCCAGTCAATCCCTTGCTGATTCTTCTTGATGGTGATCATAAATTGATACATCCATCCTTGAAATACATTCGATTCGGGCAAACCAAAAACCCGACTCAGCAGGGTGATAATATCATTGATTTCTTGGATGAAATCACTCCTGGGAATAGTCCTTGGAAATCTAGAGACCGCTGGTTTGGCCTTGATCAGGAACTTCTTGTTTACATCCTTGATGCAGTCTTCCTGATTGTTGTCCCAGGCCTTCTGAGCTGACTTGATGTTCAACTCCCCATACTCTTCAAAATTAGGCAGTTTCAGGAGATCATCAAAGTAACCTCCATCCAATTTGATCACTACTTCACCTGATTGACTTCTCACAGAACGAGAAGCCGAGTCATAACTAGATGCACAAGCCAAGATGAATTCTGGACATTGGGCAGACATGGGAAAACCCGCTGCGAGAGGCAAGCCACTGTCAGCTATAGTTCTCATCCATGGAGTTTGGGAGGAACTCCTCACTCTACTCCAGAAATCTTCCATGTCTATATTTCCGAGTTCGGTGTCTCTGATATCATAGTTGCAATCAATGTACGATGGAGATTCCGGCTTCTTGAACTTGTATTTCATTCTGCCAGACTTCTCGGCCTTTTCCTGAGATGGACCAGGATCCGACATGAAGAACGTTGAAGGGAGAAAGGTTCGAAGCTCAGGAGATGTTGTCCACTGTCAGAATTCGACCTGCTGGATATGCCGGAAGAACAGAAGAGTCCGACACTGGAAGCAGAAGATGTCGGAAAATCCTGAAAGTCCGATGTGTTGAAAATGTCAGAAGTTTGGGAAAGCCCGGCACTTTGGATAATGTCGGGACTTTGAGGAACCCGACACGTCAAACCTTCAATACACTTCGGCTCTTCGACTCCGCGCAACAGGCTTCAAAACCCGAAAAGAAAAATAGGGTTTTTCATCGAATTTCAAAACATGCAATCTCTTTTTTTGTCATTCATGTTCCATGCATATAATAAAACTTCAAGGAAATAGCATTAAGTGGTAGTCTTAGAAGAGATAAACCCTAAAACCTAAAACCCCTTTCAAAATAACTCCAAAGAGAACAAGAAAGGAAACCCTCAAAACCCGAGAAATTGAGAAGAAACCGCGCGCAATCGATCCGTAAAAACTAAGAATAAAGAAGGGAGAGAAAAATACCTTCAATCAGAGAAATAAAAGATCAACAACAGGCGATTCAATCGAGCAAGGTGAGCTTTCGGGTTTCGAAATCGGAAGAGCATGCACGAAAAATCCACGAATTAAAAATACGTCTGGTAAGAATGACGTGGAAATCCGCGTATTTATAAGAAAATTGGTAATTAATACACTTGGGCTCGGCACGTGCCAACTCACCGACAACTCGGCATGAATGCCATGTCAGCATGTTTGAGAGGTCCGAAAACCCGACACGAGGGGGCTTAGTGCAATTCGGGTTTCGGGTTTCGGAAAACATGAGGCATAAAGCATGAGGTGCTTAGATGTTACATAGCCCCGAAAACCCGATACAAAGGACTAAGCGGACTTCGGGTATCGGGAAGCATGAGGCATAAAACATGTTTTGGATTAGGCATGTTCCGATGTGCCGGGAGTCCGAAAACCCGATTTTCTCAATACGAGGCCATAATGCAAAATCAACTTCAAAAATTTCGTAGGGGTTATCTAATCGTTTTGTCGTGAACTCAAAACGTAGATAACAGCTGGCTCCAGTTGGGGACTTTCTTTGTAATACCAAAGGAAGAGAACTCAGAATCTCTGGTCTTTATTCATTGGGCTACGGAGAAAAGAAGAAACCAAAACAAAACAAAACGAAGAAAGAAAGAAAGAAAGAAAACCAAAAGCAAACACACTACAAAAGCAAAATATGTACAATGCAAGAGAGCATCTTGCATCAATGGTGGAACAGCTTTAGATGTTGTCCACTGAAAGGTAAAGGGAGTAACCCTCCATCCAGATATGATAGAAGGAAACTATTTTCACCATTCAGCACGTGGATCTTGAAAGGTCCTTTCCATAAAGAATCAAATTTTCCATGCATTCCTTTCTGTTCTCTCCTCTTATCCCAAAGCAACACCAGGTCTCCAATCTGGAAGTCACGCTGCTTTGATTTCTTGTCAAAAATTTCTTCACTCTGCTCTGATGATCTGTGATGCGATCAACCACCTTGATTCGTTCTTCTTCTAGCCTGGTTAGGTACATAACCCTCTTTTCGATAGAATTCTGAAAAGCTACATCTTCAACCGCTTTCGCCAACTGCAAGGCCGGCAATTCTACTGAGATAGGAATTTCAGCATCAATCCCGTATAGCAATTGGAAAGGAGACATCCCTATGGCTCGCTTTGGAGTGATCCGATCAGCCCACAATGCATCATACAATGCTTTGTGCCATGTCCTCTGATTTTCATCCACTAGTTTCCTGATTATAGTAACCAGATTCTTATTGCTGGACTCAGCTTGTCCATTACCCTGGGGATAATAATCAGATGAGTGAGCCAGAGTGATGCCGAATCCATAGAAAAATTCTGTCAACTCATGTGACGAGAAGTTAGAGGCATTATCAGCTACAATCTTATGAGGCACACCGAATCTGACGATTATATTTTCTTTCAGGAACTTGCAAACAGCTTCAGAAGTTGCTTGCTTGATTGGTGCGGCTTCTACCCACTTGGTAAAATAATCTGTGGCAGTCAGCACATAGTTATGTCCGGCACTGGAAGCAGGATTCAATGTTCCGATAAAATCAATCCCCCATTGGTGAAAAGGTTCTTCAATCACTACAGGCTTCAGAGGAAGAGCTGCTAGCTTGGGGCGACCAACGAAATGTTGACAAGCTTCACATTTAGACACCCATTCCGCTGAATCCCGAAAAGAGTAGGCCAATAGTACCTAGCCCATAGGATCTTATACGCTGTTACAGAGGATGAAAAATGTCCTCCGCATGCTAGGCTATGAAAGGACTCTAATAACTTTTCCTGTTGTGATTTATCAACACAACGCAAGAAAACACCATCAATACCTTTCTTGTATATTGCATTATTCCACAAAAGGTATTTTGCAGATCTCAACTTGACGGTCCTCTTCTCCTTTTGATTTAAATGGGGGGGCATTCACCATAAGTTAGGAAGAAAGCAATGTCCGTGTACCATTCATCGGTCGTACTCACAAAAAGCACCATAGGCAGCTCTGAAGAAGTATCTTGAGTCTTTTCACACTCTGCTTCGGCATGATTTTCTGCAATTAATTGGCACAGGCCCCTTCCTCGTACCAACTTGGTAGGCCTGATGTCCAAATCATACTCCTGAACCTTAGCTATCCAAGTACCTCGTTGGCTTCCCAGCTCTTGTTGAGTCAGAATGGATTTAACAGCAGTATCAGGAACGAGAACGAGAGTATGGGAATTCAGCACATAGTACCTGAAATGTTTTACTGCTCGTACCACTGCGTAAGCATGTTTTTCAATCTGTGACATCTTCAACTCATGTTCCTTCAACGGGAAACTCATGAATGCGATAGGAGCTTCGATGCCTTCTCCATTTTCTGCATCAGGATGGCCGACACTGTGTGGGCAGAGGCGTAACTGTACATGATGAAATCTTTCTTAAAGTCTGGACATACTAAGACAGGAGCGCAAGCAACTGCCCTTTTGATTTCTTCGAATGCCAGCTTCCCTTCTGTACTCCATCGAAATGGAACTTTGCCTTTCATCATTCCAAGGATATCCTTGGTTTTGTCAGCAAAATCAGGTACAAATCTTCTCAAGAAATTGACCTTTCCGAAGAAAGAATGAACTCCTGTTTTACTTGTGGGCAAGGTAAGGCTCTGAATAGCCTTTACCCTTTCCGGGTCAATTTTGGTTCCTTCCTTAGTCACAATATGACCCAGCAATTTTCCTTCGGTCACCCCGAACATGGACTTCTTGGGATTCAATGAAATCCCGTGACGTCTGCATCTCAAAAGTACCTGTTCTAAATGATCATAATGATCACTCCGTTTTTTAGAGAAAACAGTCAAGTCATCCAAATAAACAACTATGACCTTGCCCATCAAATCTCTGAATGCTAAGTCCATAGCTCTCTGAAAAGTAGCTCCGGCGTTGATCAAGCCGAAAGGCATTCTCCTGTAAGCAAAGGTACCCCATGGGGTTGTGAAGGCTGTCTTGTGTTGATCCTCTGTGGTTACCTCGACTTGATTATATCCCGAAAATCCATCGAGCATGGATAGCATTTCTGATCTGGTAACAGTTTGTAATACCTGATCCATGATAGGCAAGGGATAGTTATCCTTCAACGAGGACTGATTCAAGTTTCGGAAGTCAACACAGATCCGGATCTCGCCATTCTTCTTCCTGACAGGAACAATGTTAGCAATCCAAGTGGAGTGATGGATTGGGAAAATAATTCTAGCATCTAACATCTTCTGAATTTCTGCCAGTATAGTTCCTGAGATCTTGGGATTGTAATGTCTTTGCTTTTGTCTGTACGGCTTCACATCAGGCTTCAAAGGGATACTGTGCTGTACATCTTTGGGCTTGAAGGATTTCAAATCTGCATAAGACCAGGCCAACACATCGATGTATTTCTTCAAAAGCGAAGTGAATCTCACCTTCTCTTCAGGAGAACAACATTTCCCGATATTCACCATCCGAGGTTGATCAGATGAACCTAGATTGATTTGATCTACTTCAGAGGAAGAAGCTCCTTCGACTTGCCTTTTGTTTTGAATAAAACGATCATGCTTGTCGAACAAACCTTCCAGGGAAACCAGACCTTTTGGTATCTTGTTGCCTTTCAGCTGGATAAATTCACCATCAACCTCTTGATATGGATCTGAAATAGTTTCACGAAAGGCTGATTCCGAACCTTCAAAATATAATTCAGCTGAAATTGTCAGCCTTTTCTAGAAAAGCCAACACCTGTCGATCATCGTTGAACACTTGCCAGTGAGTTGCATTATCTGGGACACTAGGGCGGTACACAATCTCGATGGAGTATGTATCTTGCTTGAACTGAGGATGAGGAAGAAGAAGAGATGCAGACACGGCCAAAGAATCAGCCTTGTCATTATAATCTCTCAAAACTGCCTTGATAGAAAATGCATCAAAGCATTCTATACTATCCCAAACTTTATTCCGGTAATGTTTCAACCGATCATTTTTCACCTGATATATACCCCTGACCTGATTGACAATCAGCTCCGCATCTCCCTGAACCTTGAGATTTCTGATTCCCTTCTGTCTGGCTAATTCTAATCCTAATAACAGGGCTTCATATTCGGCCGTGTTGTTAGTATTATCAAATTGCAACTTGTAAGCTGATGGGAAAATCTCGGAGCTAGGAGATATAAGGACAACACCAGCGCCTGATCCAGAGGTTGAGCAGCTACCATCAAATTCGAGCATCCAAATAGCATTGGGATCTTCTTCTTCAACATCTACAATGGGTATCTCTGAAGTCATGAAATAATTCCCAAAGCTAGCATCTTCGAAAAGGATCTGAGCTTTTGGATCATCTGATTTGGTCACCAAATACTTCGCCTGTGGTTCAGGATGAAGAACCTGATGAACCCCATTGACTGGGATCTTAGCTTTGGTCCAATCCATATTAATTTCTCCTCCGACGTCTTTACAAAAACCTCTACCCAAGAGGATACCATAAGCCGCAGGAATATCGGCAACCAGAATAGTCATTTTCACTCTCTTCTCAGGGAAAGCAACAAATGCAAACTGTGCGTCCTTGATTTGACCAATCAGAGGAACTTGTTTAGTTTCCATGGAATAGCACCATCCATATGACTTAGTCAAAGTAAGCCCAAGGGCATGGGCCACTTTTGCGGGCATAACATTATCAGAGGCCCCTGAGTCAATGATGCAATTGCTGAGTTTAAACCCATTTATAAGTAGAGATAAATAAAATGGTTCAATCTTTCCTGAAGAAGAAGCAGAGGTCAGATTGTTCTGTGGTGGAAGTTGAGCAGGATTTGGAAGGAGACCTTTGGATGGTGACGGAACAGCCGCTTTGCTTCTGATGAACTTGGCCAACTTTTCGAACTGTTCGGGATTCGACTGAAGATATTCTACTTCTGACATTTGAATTTTGGTTCTCTTTGCATGATCAATAATGTCAAAAGCAGTATAAGAAGGAATGATGGTAGGCTCAGTTCTAATTACATGAGCTTGTGCTGAGGTACTGATCTTAGGAGAAGGAGAATAAGGAGCAGCTGCCTTTTTGGTAACCTCTCTTTCAGTCTGCGCCGAAATAGGAGTACCCCTCTTAACTATTGATATGGGAGGTTCCTTATTCTTCTCCTTAGTGTTTTCAAGAGATTTTCTGGGATTCTGAGATTGGGACCGAGTGAACACAGCAAATGACTGACCATCTGGCTCACATTCATCTTCATCATATTCCAAATACCCAATGCTGGAGTCGCCAGCTGACTCGTCATAAGACTCATCAGCATATCCTGAAGCTTCGAAAGCCTCACGGGAATCTTGTTCTTCTGGTTCATCGTCTTCTTCAATTAGTTCTACTGCTGCATTGACGGGAGGAGCTTCAATTGCTAGTCTCGGTTGAGCAGGAGTTAACCGTGGCCTATCTCTGACAGGTGCACCATTGTTGTTATTGAAATTCCATCTAGGGATATCCCGATACGGAACATTGCTCACCTGCTGGGACATTTGCTTTTTCAAAGCAATCAAATCATTAGCCATTTTTTGAAACATAGGATCAGTGTTACCTTGAGAAGAACCTTGATTTTTGAGTTTAGGTACATCTTTCTTGATCCTTCCAGCCAAGATGAGATCATCCTCTATTTCAGTAGCTGTTGACTGAGCAGTAGCCAAATCTGGGATAACCGACCTTCTTAATAAAAAGCTTATATCAGGAGGTTGAGCATTGATGAAGAAGCATTTTTGGTTTTCCGGAGTCGGTACAGCTATTTCTGGAATTTTCTGGATCAGCTTGTTGAACTTTGCCACGAATTCCCGCATAGGTTCATGCGATTCCTTCTTCATATGCGTGAGCTGAGCTAACAAAGCATGAGAATCTTCAGCTGGTTTGAAACGTGCTTTGAACTTAGTCCGCATGATAGCCTAGTTTGGGATGCATGCATTCGGGAGGTGATAAAACCATTCAGCTGCTGCTCCCTGCAACGTTTCGACGAAGAGTCAGACGGAGACATCTTCGTGGGCTACTCCGAGGACACCGCATGCAACAAAGAAAGATGCAATGTGCTCATCAGGATGCTGCTTCCCATCCCCATTGAACTTGGGAATGTTTTTACGCGATCCACGTGGTAACTCATGCAATGGAGGAGTCAAAGAAAGAGGACCAATAACTGCACCCCAAGGCACAGGTTGAACCGCCATCCTTCTGAAAAGAGTGCGTACAGGGATCCGAGTATCTGACAAGAGTAATGCACGACAAGTTGCAGATGCTTCCCATTCCACAGGGATCCGGTTTCTCCGAACAGGTGAAGAACTTCTGGTTCGGTTAGAGACAATGCTGTTGGGAGAAAGACTGAAATTGTGTTGTTGCAGTAACTCAAAGAGTGGATCAATTTCACCTTGAGCTCGGCGAGACCGAGTGAAGATCTTCCTGGCCAGCTTGAACTGAAAGGAGATCTTGTTGAAAATAAGGCAAATATGGAGTCGCCAGACACCGAGAGGATAAGCTTTATACTATTGATCCGTATTCCCCAGCGGAGTCACCAAAAACTGTTGGTTGGATATTTTGTCAAACCAAAATATGAGGTTCAACCACAGTATATGGGATTAAATCCCTCCTCAAAGACAGGTGAGGCTGCCTGTTTATTGCTAATCTAAAACACAGTAAACAATATATACAGTATTCACACTAATCTAACCATTGGGGGTTAGGATGAAATCCCAAAATCCACATTCACACGATTCAAGGATATTGCTTTCGTAAATGAAATAGGTTAGAAACTGTTATAATGAAAGAAGCACGATAGAAAGGAAATGGGAGAAATGTATTTTCTTTCGAGTAAACACAGAGCACGAAATAATCATACGAGTTTTAGATCACAGATGTAATGTCCGAAATAATCAGAAACACTGAGATGCTATGCAAAGAATAGCCTAAGATCATGAACATAAGAACACTGTCTTAGGTAAGATATATTCCACAACACAAAGTCTGTAAAACAATATCAGCTTCTATTCTTTAAAATGATTGAACGAAAACACAAAGTTTTTCTTCTTTCCAATAGCCCCTAAATATTCCAAAAAATCTCGACCTTTTGGAATGCAAAAGCATCCCTTATTTATAACAAAAAGAAGTAGAGATAAAATAGGGCAGATCCTAAAAAGTAGCATTTAACTAGAGTTCTGTTTTGCTTGATTCTCACGCAGGAGATCAAGTCAAAATATGATTCAAAAATATGACGAAACAGAAATGAAAAAGACATGTCAATTTCAAAATTGAAATGACATGAAACATTAAGACTTAGTCTGAATCGTCATCCTTTGCTCCTTCCTCTTTTTCTTCCTCCAGCTGAGACTGTTTGCTCTGAAATTCTTGGAACTTCCGAATTATGCCTTGCATTTCGTTCTCATCAGGCGCAGTGGAATGATCATTCCAAATTTCACAGGTCTCATGAATGTCGCTGGTATTGCCGGGAAGCTTTTTCAATCCTTTGCTGAGTTTCCTTAAGGCCTCCAAAGTATGCTCAACCCTTACAAACCGATCAATGATTTCAAGACCAAATCCTTGTATTGGTTCCTGCTGAACAGACTCTCGAATTTGGTTGAAGAGATCATCTACTGATAGGATACCTGAGTTCCCAACTAACACCTTTGGACAAATCTTCAACAATTCTTCTTCCAGATCACTTTTCCCATCGATCAATTTATCCCTTGATTCTCTCAACTTGCTGCAGGCTTCATTGAGAATCTTTATTCTGAACTTGATGGCCTTGGTCAGCTGGAAATGCTTATCTGTATGTGGAAGAACACCTTCTTCTACCAAGAGATGTCTTTGGTATTTGCTTTAATACATGGAGAGCTTCAAAAGTCAAATCAAGTTTCGCCTAATCTCCGAGAGAATAGTTCATCCATCTTCTCTCCCTCCATCCGAATGTCCCCTAAAGACTGATGAACTTTCACCACATCTTGAATCACTTCCTTCCCCTATTGGAGCAACCTTTGGATCCATTCATCAACCGCCCTTCCTTGTTTAGCAATCTTTTCAATCGTAGGCACTGATGAGAAATCGAATCTGGCAGAGACAGAAGAAGATGGTATGGATTCAAGGGGTGTTGAGAGTTTAAGCAAAACCTCTGTCAAATGCTCCACTTTTCTCTTAAGCTCATCTCTGCTGTCCTTTGTTTCTTTCAACTTTTTTGCACAAAGATGTTTATGGAATCCCATGCATCTTGTTGCACCCCTTTATTGTCACTTTCCTAGAGCCACCTGGTTATTTGATAATCGAGGCTGTTACATCCTCTCTAGTTTTTTAGTCGAGGGAGTGGCAATCTCTGCGAATTTATCTCCTGAAGCATCCACCAAAACCCTTGAAACTGTTTTGGGTTTCTTGGCTGATTTCGCAGTAGGAGCCTTGAGTGAGCTGAAATCAAAGGCTGGTAGGGGTACAATCACCTTCCTCTTCCTCGGAGTTTGCTCGAGTAGCCATTGTGGCGTATCAGAGGAAATTGCCCATGTTGTAGTAACTGGTATTCTACTCTCAAGAGGAGAAGATTCTACTATTGGAGGGGGAATAGTTGTTAATGTGGTAGTAGATTCAATAAAGAGAGGCACAGGAGTGGGCGTATTGGTGATCACTTGGGTTCCAGCAGAGAGGGGTGAGAGTCCAGAGAAAATACCGGCCATGCTTGAAGAAGTGGATGGAGAATGAGGAGGTAGGAGTGGTTGTGAGGGGGAGGCACAGATTCAGACTCCAAAGCCTGAGATGCAAGAGACAAGGCCTCTTCAGTTTGATAATCAACAAATGATGAATCCAAAAGCTGACTTCCTCCTTCTTTTCCAAATTAATTTCTCCTATTTCTGGTGGTGTTGGTGATCTCGGCACATCCACCGTTTCATCTGGAGAAATAATTGAAGAGATTTGTTTCAATTTGGAAATCTAGAGACATTGGTTTGGCCTTGATCAGGAACTTCTTGTTTACATCCTTGATGCAGTCTTCCTGATTGCTGTCCCAGGCCTTCTGAGCTGACTTGATGTTCAACTCCCCATATTCTTCAAAATTAGGCAGTTTTAGGAGATCATCAAAGTAAACTCCATCCAGTCTGATTACTACCTCACTGACTGACTCCTCACAGAACGAGAAGCCGAGTCATAACTAGATGCACAAGCCAAAATGAATTCCGGACATTGGGCGGACATGGGAAAACCCGCTGCGAGAGGCAAGCCACTGTCAGCTATAGCTTTCATCCATGGAGTTTGGGAGGAACTCCTCACCCTACTCCAGAAATCTTCCATGTCTATATTTCGAGTTCGGTGTCTCTGATATCATAGTTGCAATCAATGTACGATGGAGATTCTAGCTTCTTGAACTTGTATTTCATTCTGCCAGACTTCTCGGCCTTTTCCTGAGATGGACCAGGATCGACATGAAGAACGTTGAAGGGAGAAAGGTTCGAAGCTCAGGAGATGTTGTCCTTTGCAGAATTCGACCTGCTGGATATCGGAAGAACAGAAGAGTCCGACACTGGAAGCAGAAGATGTCGGAAAATCCTGAAAGTCCGATGTGTTGAAAATGTCGGAACTTTGGGAAAGCCCGGCACTTTGGATAATGTCGGGACTTTGAGGAACCCCGACACGTCAAACCTTTAATACACTTCGGCTCTTCGACTCTGCGCAACAGGCTTCAAAACCCAAAAGAAAAACAGGGTTTTTCATCGAATTTCAAAACATGCAATCTCTTTTTTTTGTCATTCATGTTCCATGCATATAATAAAACTTCAAGGAAATAGCATTAAGTGGTAGTCTTAGAAGAGATAAACCCTAAAACCTAAAACCCCTTTCAAAATAACTCCAAAGAGAACAAGAAAGGAAAACCCTCAAAACCCGGCGAGAAATTGAGAAGAAACCGCGCGCAATCGATCCGTAAAAACTAAGAATAAAGAAGGGAGAGAAAAATACCTTCAATCAGAGAAAGAAAAGATCAACAATAGGTGATTCAATCGAGCAAGGTGAGCTTTCGGGTTTCGAAATTGGAAGAGCATGCACGAAAAATCCACGAATTAAAAAAAACGTCGGTAAGAATGACGTGGAAATCTGCGTATTTATAAGAAAATTGGTAATTAATACACTTGGGCTCGGCACGTGCCAACTCACCGACAACTCGGCATGAATGCCATGTCAGCATGTTTGAGAGGTCCGAAAACCCGACACAAGGGGGCTTAGTGCAATTCGGGTTTCGGGTTTCGGAAAACATGAGGCATAAAGCATGAAGTGCTTAGATGTTACATAGCCCCGAAAACCTGATACAAAGGACTAAGTGGACTTTGGGTATCGGGAAGCATGAGGCATAAAACATGTTTTGGATTAGGCATGTTCGATGCGATGCTGGGAGTCGAAAACAGATTTTCTCAATACGAGGCCATAATGCAAAATCAACTTCAAAATTTCATAGGGGTTATCTAATCGTTTTGTCGTGAACTCAAAATGTAGATAACATGTATTATTCTATATTGTTTTTTTATTATTAGTAAATAGTTTTAAAGGGAATATACCCTTTTACAAAAAGGTCTCAACAGCCAAATATAGCTATAAAGGAACAACAAAAGAGGATCAAAATCCAGATAAAACACTATGTCCAATAGTAACCAAAAGATAGTTACAAGAAAGAAACAAAAAGAACAAAAACTGCAACAATACAACACAAAATCAGCATAGAAACAACAATATTATTCTATATTGTTATATATATGAAGGAATAGGATTTTTCTAACTTGTAGTGTTATAATTCTTGAGTATAACTCAATACCAATAGATAGATGAAGGATACAAGAATTGTTTGTCATAAATAGTTATAATGATTGGTATTATTCAATGTTAAAATATACTTGAGTAATATAAGATCGATGGGATCTTATAAAGGATATGTGAGAGTTATATTATATCTATCAAGTAATTGGATAATAATAAGTTATAGAAGTAATATTATTACCTATTAATTCAATTCTCGTAATAATCATTGATTTATTGACCTAAATGGTTATGTTATAGAAATGTTGTAGTTAGCAATGTACATGAAAGTAAGTTCAAGAATTGTTACAACCATGATCTATGTCCTTTTTGTTAGCTATGTGATTTTAACTTAATGCAAGTATTTCCTATATGCAAATACTAGATGGAGTAAGTTATTATGGGAGATATATATCTTATCATGCCAGTTCATATGAACTGACAGTTGCTAACAATTTTACAGATGGACTACTTGAAAGATGAAAGAAGGATGAAGTTTAAAAGATTGCATTTGTTCTATTTGACTGAAAAGAGTTTAAGTATTACTTGTTGTATTCATCAATAAATGAAGTACAATTATATTGTTTTGATTAATGAAGGGCCAATTAGCCTAGTTATTTGTATCAATTACAAAAATTGAAATTGTAAGACTTATATTGTATTCGGAAATTTGTCGTATTTGATTTCAAATAAATTAATAAGAGGTTATTTTTATATTGATTGTAAAATAAGTTCCAATTGAAGTAAAAAGGAATTTCATTAATCTTAAGTACATGTATGATTTATATTTAATATACAAGATTAAATTATATTAATAGAAGTATGGAAGTACAAAGTATAGTTGGCATGATAAAAGCTTACTATATTAATGTTGAATAAAGTGATAAGTAAGATTGTTGTAGCAATCAAATTAAACAGTTGAATTTGTCCTATTATGATTCTTCATATGAACATACATAAGAATGATATATATGTATAAATAAAACTATTATTGAATGGACATAAGTTGGTATTTTAATGTATGGATTTATTCCTTTAATTTGAATTCATCTTAATATGAAGAATGGTATAATTATTTGTACTTATTTTATTAATGATCAAGTATGATTTAGGATATTAATACATTATGTAGATTTAAATCTGCAACCTGTAATTAATTAGGTCATTGTGTACTATCTCTAATTAAGTAAATGACAACTATGAAACTCTCATTAGATCCTTAGGGTTGGAAACTATTGTTGAGAGTACCACTGGTTAGAAAGGATTGACAAGTCGAGAATTAATTAAACTAATTAAAATTGCTAAGATATGATCCGATTAGCGGAAATCAACGAGATATCTCATCATATCCATTGTTGTATAGTACCCAATTAATGACTTAGGTCATTACTTGGCTACTACAGAGCAGCTACTATGACGTGATAACTCATCAAGTTATACTAATTGAACTATCAAAAAGTCGTGGATTCAAGGATGTCATAGGTATAATTGTATATATTTTTTTGGTTAAGTAATAATGTCATCTTATGATGACTATGGGAAAGGAGTAGATCCGTAGATGATGTAAGTCATTTTAGAGACACTTACTTCCCCTTAGTCATTTGAAGCTGACATATTAGCACTTTCCCATGATTGCTGATCCAAATTGGTACCTAGTGCGTAGCTTGAAAGTGATTGATACAATTCAAATTATTCCTAATCTAGATTAAAAAATCGAGTGAAGAGTAAAAGATGAATTCCAAATGACGGTTATGTTGTCATGGAATTGAGAATGGCATACATGAATAAAAAATTTCCAAAGTAATGCAAGTTGTTGATTTCGTTGTCCAAATTTCACCTAAACTTAAAGATGTATAATATCAGATGGGTGATTGGTAATAGATGCCTAGATATACACTTTATATAATAAACACTTGAACGAGTAAGGGAACGTGTTAGAAGCACAAGGGACTGAGAAGGGGGGTGAATTAGTCCTATAAAAAAATTTCTATAATTTACGAACCATATATGCATCCATTAGATTGATTATACAACATCCATGATCATGTAAGCTTATTAAGATATGGAAAATCATCGACAAGAGCAAGAAATTTAAGTACTCAACACAAGAACACCATATGTAAGTGAGAAATCCTCATGAGGAATAGAACCAACTAAAAATACACTTATATTACACAAATAAAATATTTTTAGTGAACCACCAACTTCATAAGGAGCACCAACCCTACAAGGAGCACCAACTCGTAGTTTAGTAGAGCACTAACTCTACAAGGAACACCAACCCATAATTTAATGAAGCACCCACTCCAAAAGGAGGCTACAACCACTTAGGATGAGAAAGCACCAACTCAACCACTTGATAATTTTTTATCTCTAAAAATTCTTCTTCTAAAATTGATGGAGAACAATTATTCAACTCTCACAAACCCTAGTCAAACACTCGAGTCTTCAACCTTGCTCTATGTTCTTCTTTTTCACTTGTCTTGCCTCTAACAACTTGCACAAATATCTTCAAACATTATTCAACCTCTCATGCATCATAATAACTCTCAAGTTCTCCCCTCATAATTACAATCAACTCTTCTCTAGGTCTCTTTACTCTCGCTTATGTAAGACTAGCTCACCAAATGAGCCAAAACATCACTTTTATATGCATTTATTCTTTCTAACCCAAAGGAGGTCAATTCATTATGATAAATTCAACCCATAAATCATTAAAAAATTCCATCACTTTTCCACATTCCATAAATTTTCCACAATAGATACAAGTGACCCAAGTAGTTCGGCCTAAGAACCCCTTCATTTCATGATCCAAAATCAAGTATAACACATGTCTTTGGGATGCAAAAATTATCCTCATTCCAAAACCATGATTATTAAATCTCCCATATTCATAAAACATAAGTACTACATCATTTAAAAATTTACCATGGTCACAATTTTCTTTAACCAATCAAATTATTTCATTTAATGGGCCCAGTTCCTTTTGCAATTCTCAAAACAGTTGTTTCCTGCACCCTGGAAACATCATCTAATCACAAAATCACTTCTAATCAACCAAAACATACCACATGACCACTCAAAAATTTTATATCCTATATAACACTTATAAGCAAGTTATAAGTCATGAAATATCCTTCACTTCAAACTACAACACCATTTGCCTTCACGTTATTAACTTGCCAAAAACATTGTTTCCAAAGGTTAGATCATAAAATCATTTATACATACATTAAATACCTACAAATGGATTCATTAGATGAAAATTTAATCCCTATTTACATTATAGGTGATAGGAAACATCACTCAATCAATTTCATGCTAAAAATAACATCAAACGTGCACCAAAATAGATGTTGTTTTGAATTACTAAAGATCTCCTTACTCAAAGAATGACCTGGAAACCATGTCAAATGACCTCATCATGAAGCAATACATATATCAATGGAAATATCTCTAAATAGAATTTCCAAAACAACTTGAATCATCTTGAATATCCACCTACAACCCAAGTTATTCTCATATTACTAGGTTCTACTATTTGAGATCCCAAAACTACCATTTGACGAGTCAACTTGTTTGGACCTCAAAAATACATGTTCCTACATGAACATATTGTGAAACCTACATGAACATCAATAATAACTCCTATAAATCATACAACATAAACTATTCATGTTAATCCTTTGGACCATCTTGTCCTAAGTTCTTTTCCGAAACTACTAGTTTTAGGTGGGTCCCACTCATCACCATGATCTCAACCATACCTTTCTAGAAATATTGAGGATTTATCTATAGCATCCAATCGTCAATTTTGCACTAGTAATCAAAACTAGGTTAGTATACTTCACTTTATACAAATTTCTTCTAGATAGGGTTTAACTAGGGTTTTAGACCTCTTTACCTTCTTAACAGTTGTTCATAAAAACATGACGATCAACTAACATGATTCTTTTTTTGAAAGCTTTTAAACTCATATTTAAAGTATCCTGAAATCCACAAGGTCCCATGCAAATAAAAATTTTCACAACAAGCATCTAAAGTTCAAATTCGAGCTTTATTTTCACCTTTTCTTGACCCTAATATTCCATGATATACCTAATAGCATCTCTCCATGATCTCAAATTCTTCCAATCCACTTTGTCACACCTCATAGCCATTTGTAATACCTACTCCCAATGAGAACTCGTAACCAAGAGATCCGAATGTACTTATACCATTCCACTGCTATGAGTGGTCAAGCATCCTCAAAATATGTTAGACATCATGTCAACATGATTCTCAAGCAACCACGAAGCTCACATTGTTAAGCTACACCTCGTAGGCACTCTGTATAGGCCTGCTAGAGGAAGCACACATCACTAAATCCCAATGAAGTAGATGATATAAATCTGAACCAGTATGTTAGCTCCACATACATCATGATGAAATTATCCTACAACATTCACTTTTTCATTAGTGTTGTTTTGCATCAATGACAATAGGTCTACTAGGACACAATGCCAACAATATCCCCCTTTTTCATTAATGGAAAACACCCTAAACTTCTCCCCCTTTTTATATTAATGAAAAATGCATACCTGTAGTATAATTTCTTCACCTTCATTAGCATCATACCTCCATGTTTTGGTTTGAAACATCAACCAAAGGTCTCAAAGAGACTCCTATTTCTTTATTTTTCTTAAAAATTAAATTTTACCTTTGATTTTGGCATGCAAGCAAAGAAGTTCCCCTTAGAAGAAGCACTTCACCAACTGAAAAAATTAAAAAAATCATGAATAATAGAAACCTCGCCTTGATAGGGGTTAAAACATTATGAACCATCTTCTAAGCATGCAAAAACACTTATTTTCTCCTTTACCCCTATTTTTCCTTATTGGAACCACTATAGCAGGATGAGATCTAATCCATATCTAACTATCCCATGCCAACAATGTTAGTTTCAGGAATTTCACATCATCATGTCACCTTACTTGACCTTAAACCATCATTTCTAGGCATATATCATGCTTTTCACTAACAATTCTTGTCACTTTTTCACCACAAGAGTTCATGGTCCTAAACAGTCATCTCAGTCAATTTCACTCAACTTTGACATGCTCTAGAACAACATACTTACCTTGATTAAGAAAAACATAGATCCCTAGGTTTAAGAACACTATATCAATCTCCCAAGAATAAAGACACACTACTAACCTTGACCACTTGGCTTGGGAGCACTCCAAATACTTAGGCTAGGTCCTAAATAGTTTTCTTTGTCTTCACGGTCATATTTAGCTAAGATTGAGAAAATTTTCATCTGGAAAATAAAAACTTGGAAGATCATACCTCATATGGGTTAAGGAGCACCATTTTACCTTCTTAAATCCCTCACAAACACTTCATTGAAGTTCCCCTATCTTAAACACTCTAAATCATGCTTGAACAATACATGCATTCCTATAGAAGAATCTTGTCAAGTTACTAGAGGAGCATTTTATTGTATATCATAGACTACTGTGAATCATCATCTCATTGTATCACTTCCACATTACAAGGATCATAATATTTAAGCTTAATAACTCCACAAATAATCATCAAGAAGGATGAACATTCTCTCCTCCTATCATAAGAGCACTCATAAACACTTGGGCAAAATTTTCTCACCTATAACACTATAGACATTCAATTTATTATACATAAGAGACAATCAACCTAGGTTAACAACCCTAAGACCATCTTCAACCTAGTTAAAATGTTTAATGACACCATCACCATATAATAATCATGTTAATAAGGCTTATATACATCAAAGAATAACAATATTATACTCTCCAAACTTGTAGAAGTGCAATAACTTTACCTTTGAGTTGTGATACTATGATGTATAGTCACATTGTACTACTTTCTTCATCTTGTGACACCTTTTCATTGCCATATACTAACTCCTTGAATCTCTATACAAATCAACTTATCCATGTATAAGTATAATACCCTCTTTATACTCTGAACCTCCAACCATGCCTTCTACATGTACTTGCTCATACTTGTGCTATTTACATTTATGGAGTTAATGAGACTGTAAACACCCCTTTCATGCTCTTTGCGAGTTCATCATGAGATATTAACCAAGAAACAAACAACTAATTTTTTTATAACCTTCTAGAAAAAAAAAATTAGACCTTAAAAGGAATATTTAGACCCTTTTTGAAACTAAGAAACTTCCCTAATCCTGTATGAAGCTCTCTAAGGCTTATTTTGCCTCTTAGGAAGAATCATCTCTCATATTTTGTACATGTAAAGTATGCTCTTGAATTCTACTCCATGCCTTGAAGTATCTTCATGTTATGTCCGAGACATCATCAAATGTTGATACAAACCTTTCTTAGATCATATTGACATAGTCTTATAAATACTTGATGCAATAGACACACCTATAGATTCATCAAGTGGTTCCTTTAGCTCTTTCTCTATTCTTGTAACATGTAATTTTGTATTGACACAAGGGTTACTAAGTTCAAACTCTCAGTCAACTTCTCCAAGGATTGTAATACATTTTAACACCTTGTCATTGATTTTGAGTAACTCATACTACTAGTACTAATCATGAAATGTATTTTCTCTTCCTTTGTATCTTTTTCTGGGTTTCCATTCCATGGAAAATTTCTTAAGAATTGAACTTTCTCATGCGGGGTTACCAAGTTTTGATCGGGATTCATTAAACTTAGATGAGTACATACTTCTTTTGAATTACAAAGCATAAATGACATACCTGTTATAGTCATCTTGTTGCACCTTGAATGGAGATTTTATCATAGGAATATTTGTTCCATTGAAGAACTCCATGTTTCTTCTCCATAAGTATAAAAAAATTCTTAACACATGACATCTCGAACTATTGTGCACCTGTAGCACATATTTTATTCTGATTTTTCTATATAACATACCTTTTTAAATAGTTCACATAATACCACGTTCATTATCTACTCCTCAATATCACGCCACCATACTTCAAGATATAAATTCGTGTACCTTTCACATTATCTAGTCCTCTTTTAGACTTGAGCATCACTTACACTAGTTTATACCATGCTTCAATTGTCTTGTGGATACCAACTAGACTAATTTATCAAGTATTTTGATTCTCAGGATTTCTAAACTAGATCCTACACCTATGTTAGCTCATAATGAGTCAAGCATACATCCTCCAAAGTGAAACTCATCAAGCCTTGCAATCCCATTCATGTTTCATATGACTTTACTAAGTACTTCAACTATATTTACTCTAGTGAACATGAGATCCATACCTTTGAGTGATAATATTTATCTACTTGATGTTATACTTACAATCCCATAATTAAACTTTCACATATTATTTTTATGCTCTTCATGATGATAATGAGCTTCTTCATCTAGTAAATAGCTTTCACAGTCTTTGAAAGACTCGGAGATAGGAAACACCTTTAAGTCTAGACCTTTTCACTATAAAACTCTTGAAACCATAGAGAGGTCATAAGAAACATATCTCTATCCTCCAAGTCTTCAACCCATCCTTTAACATGGAGTCATAAGCTCATTGATGTAATAAGAACACTTGATACAATCACTTTGAACACCTCTTTTCTCAATTGATGTATTCTTGGAGATAAAAACAGATTCTTTGAAGACACATTCATAAAATATCATAGAGATATCATGATTTTTATGACCTCACAATGGTGGAACAAATTTTCATAGTTTCTTGACACCCTTGACAAGATGATCACACCCTTTAGAACACAGACATAGACTCCTTCATAACATCTTCTTGATCCTCTTTATCTTTTGTTAAAACTTCATGATGCAAGCTTCAAAATATGACATACACCTTTTCAACAACTATGACACAACTGATTTATGGTTCCTACAGAGATCATCATGTGCAATTCTTGGACCGATACTACTGTTTTGATGTTTCTTAGCACTAGAGGTCAACATTTTCTTGTCCATTTAGGCCACTAGTATATTCCCGATAACTTCAAAATCAATAGTCTTTGAGTACTTTTTTACCGAACTTCTCCTTAAACACATAACACAATAAATTTATCTTGAAAAAAACATACTATGTATGACCATCACACACATTAAACTCCATAGATTTCACATGCCTACACACTTACAAACGTGACTTCACATAGAGCTAAATTTCGAAATGAGATCTTGAGTGCACTAAGTCGAGAACTGAAATTCCTATAAGGGAAAGACACACAAAAACTTGCAACTATGGAGTCCTCATACTATTTACACATTGAATTGGCCTAATTTTAAAAAGACACAAAATTTTGGATAGTCACAGATACACTGGATAGACTTATGTACAAAATTTGAAGATCATAGAGCAGATGAACTAATAATAAATCAGTCCTTCATTTCCATTCAAAGAGACTAGACTTTAATTTTTGAACACAAATAAAAACATGACTTTAAAACTCATAACATGAATGGAAAACATTAGATAGTCCTCTTGACAATAGTAACTTGGCACAATGAGGACACATGCACACTTTGAAAAAAAATTCGTGTCAATGCAGAACACATAATTAAGTAGCCATATTTTAACATAATATACATGAATCCATGACATTTGATAGATGAAATACTTAACAAACTAATATGGACCATAAACAAAAATACCAAATCACATTGGAGGACAAACACAGACACCTAACAAGTGCAAAAACTCATGAAAACAAGGTGAGAGTCACTTTCCATACCTTACAACTTTATGGGTGTCTCAAAGACCAAGGTTCTTCAATTTGTCTTACGAAACTTGAAAACCATTCAAACACATGTAATCTTCTTGGACAAGAAAAAAAAATCCCTTGATCTAAATAGGACTTGTTGACCTTGTTTTCTAACTTCATAGCATTGGAATCTTCCTTGAAAGGATTCATAGGCTGAGATTCAATCTTCTTGGCTTCACTAACTTGACCATTCTTGATTACTTCTGATTTTGGAGCATTCCTCTTTGCTTTACCCTCATGATTAGGTCCCTTGACTGTCATGGCTGTAATTTTTAGATCAGACCTCTTAATGAACCTTCTCTTTCTTGGAAAAAATCTTGCAATATGACTTGATTGTTGACAATTGAAGCAAACACCATTCCTTTTCCTTATAGGATCAAAAATACTTAAGTTCCATCCACAATATTTTTCTCTATGTGTTTGACCACAATGTTTCATATAAAACAAATAAGGTAAAGGTGAGGTGAGGAGGAATACTGTGAAGTCAAATAAGTTTACGCACCATTGAGAAGACCAAGTTGATCGTGAAGAGATCATTTTTGGCTAGGAAGGACTACCTATAGAAGCACAACAATACCACCAAATAGAGTTAAATAATGTATGACAGTGGACTACCTAGCGTATGCTAGATACAAGAAGTGTGATACTTCCTATAAATATCATCAATCCACTATCTAAAAAAACTTAATGTAAAGAAATGACAATAAAAGAAAGGTCCTATTGTAATGATACAATTTAGGTATCTCATATGCTAACAATAGACTAGATTTAAGCTAAATATTGAATATACAACTAAATATAGAGAAGGAAGGGTGTTGTCAAGGATGGAAGGTGTGGAAGAGGTGTTTAGGAAGGTATGGGTGAGATTGGGTGAGGTTTGGGAAGGTTTTGGGTAAGTTAGGAGCTCGTTGGTCTGAGATAAATCACTAGTCATAGAGACCGGTATTGGTTAGGTGACTGATGTCGATACCTAGTGATATACAATGTCAGTTAGGTGACCAATGTTGGTAGGGGAAATTAGGTGCAAAGATTAAAATGAGGTGGTTTTGAGCTCTCTGTGATTGCACAGAGAGTTGGGGAGGCTTAGGTAAGGTGGTAGGATTTTATTAAAGACTCAGAGATGAAGAAATAGGCATTTGGGATGGGTACAAAGGTCAAATGGGCAAGTGGTTGGGTGGAGGTGAGATGGAAGAGATTTGGGAAGGGTAGAAGGTGAAAGAAAGTAGATAAATGATTAATAACCAAAATAATGAAAGAAATGACAAGGTAGAAATCACTTACTTACAGATTGGAAGATGGTTGTAGAAAGAGTATTTTTAGTTGAGGAAAGACAAGTCCCGATCCCGTAATGATGCGAGAAGGCTCTGTAATTCCTGTGAGTGAGACAATGCTCACTGGAACACATTGTTGATACTTGGTGGAGGTTGTGAATTCTTGGAATGATCTATGGTTCATCATGAGGTTGCTTGGATGATTAAGAATACCAATGTCAAAATGCCCAAAATCCTGAGAGAAGATTCCCGATCGAGTGAATGAGTTGGAATTGTTGTCTTAACAGAACTGATGGTGGTTTCATGACTAGTCTTGAGTGAGGTAAAATCGACGTCGGTTAAGGAAACATGGTTGCTATTTTTCTAAAAATAATTGATTCTTTCCCTTTTCTAATGTGATTGAGAATGGTCCAAGTCAAGAAGACTTATTCTTGCTTATAGTGGTGGGATTTTGATAGGATAAAGTGGTTATTCATTAATTAAAGGTCTAGAATAATCCTTAGTTAGGTTTATAATTAGTTACAAGTTGTTAAGTTAGGGTTAGGTGGTTAGGGTTTGGGAATGGGTCCAAGGTGAAGTGGAGAGGTGAGGTGGCTAGGTGAGGTAGAAATTAATTTAATTTAGGTAATTAAATTAATAATGATGTGAGGTAATAATTAATTTAATATAAGTGATTAAATTAATTATAATGTGTGGAAGGGGCCATAATTGGGGGATGTGTCGAATTAATTAATTAAAGGGGCTTAGAGGGTTATAACCCAATTTTGGGTGTCTACATTTTCCCCTTTTTGTTACGTATCTTGTATTGATAAGTGATGATGAAAAAAGGAGGTGGTTTCCCCAAGTATGGGTAGAGGTGATCCCCCTCAAACCATGAACTGATTGAGGAGTAGGAAAAATTAGTGATGGGTTTGATAAAGTGGTAGGTGATGAAAAATGAGGTAAGGTGCGGGTATAGGCAATGGTGATATTGGTGTGGGTAATAGGTGGGGAATTCAAACACATGCACATGTATAGAATGCGACAAGGCACTAGGTTGAAGAGCTCACAAACTCTACATTATCAAAGGTCAATAGTTTATCCAAACAAGGTTGATATGGTCTAGGTATCCAAGGTATAGGAAGTGATCCTGGAAACATAAAGGGTCAAGGTGTAGGAATGGGAATAGGTGTGTTCCAAAGCACCAAAAGGTTTGGTCTGGTTGAGATAAACATCACGACATAAGGCAAGGCAAGGTTGATAGGATAAATAACACGGGTGGCATTATCACACGGTAGAGCGAATAAGTGAATTTGATTGTCATATATGTGAGGTCAAGGGTAAGGCCGAGGTGAAGGAGAAATGTGGCCCTAAATAAAATTAGGTAGGGGGTTAGGTGATAAGGCTATTAGATGAGCCTGTAGGGTTGTGGTAAGGTGGAAGTAAGAGAATGACATCCTGTAATAAATTTTTGGGAAAATTAGATAGAATTAGTTTAAGTAGGGTGACCGATACCGGTTGAGAGGTAACCGATCTTTGGTAAAGGTGACCGATGCTAGTCACATAGTGCATGAACATACTAATTCCAGTCACCCGGTCGATGGGTTAAAATAAAAAACCCATGTGGAAAAGGCTCATTTGAGAATTTTGACTTGGTGAAAATGACTGGTGGAGAGAAAAACCCGTGAAGAAAATGACAGAGCTTCCTATTGAGTGTGTTGGTGAGAGTTTAGTGGTTGGAGGAGTAGAGTGTGAGGGCCCATGAGATCTACCCGAGAGATTGGATTGGGTGAGAGGTTGGAAGGGGATTTAGACATGGCAGAGGTAGGAGAGGGCTCGGGGGAGGTCATGTTCCTATTCTAGAGATCCCACCATAGAGGCGACATCGAGTAGAGGTAGGATTCAAGATCCATTGTTGTTTTTAGTGAAGAATAAGGTAGAACAAATTAAAATTTTGGTTTTTGAAATTTGATTGGAATTGTGGTTAAAATCGGGTGAAATTTGGTATGGGGAGGGTGAAACTAGTTTAATTAGGGTCAAAAATTCATCTAGAGGTAATTTGGGGGCATTGGGGTGGGTAGTTTTGATCCATAGGGATCCAAAATTACTCTACTTTATCAAATCAGCCAACACAAAGAAGAAAAAATATAGATACACGGACGTTCTGTTTGTTTAGTGATAGGACCGCTTCCTTATGTAGGGTGGTGATTACGGAACCACCACCCCACTAGGTGGCGATCCTGGATCTTGCGGAAAGAAAATAAAATATGATGCGAATAGTCCCATAATTCCAAAGGGTGTCCATGTCTCTTCTTTTGCATGAATTTTCCCATTCTCCAGTGCATGGGAGAACATGAGAAAGACTATAAATGCATGTTATGGAAGAGAACAAAGACATCGAAGCATGAAGTAAGTGAGTAAGAAGCTCTTAGTGTTGGAATTTTGATTTGTAGAAGCAAGGAGTAATTGAGTCAGAGCAAGAAAGTAACTGGGAGGAAGTGTGAGATATTATCTACTTCTCTTTCATACTTATTGTAATTTATGTACTTATTATTGAATTGGCCAATAAAAGTGGGAAGAAAGAGAAATTTCCCTTCCCGATTGGTTTTTCCTCCTTTGGAGGTTTTCTAGGATAAAATTGTTGGTGTATGAGTCTATATTCTTTCCCTTTCTACAAATTGTTGATTCTAAGCACAATTATAATTCATTCACTAGATATCTTTATTATTTTCTAATAGAAATTAGAACAACAATGAGTAATTTTGATTCTATGGATAATTCCAAAGTTGAAGAGTTTATAGATCATTTTGGTATCAGAGCTAAAAATTATCCAAGGCTGTGGTATTTGTTCTTGGATTTGTATGACAATGATGAGATCTAAAGGTGGAGAGGCTTTACCTTACAATCTAGAAATTTCTACAAAGAAGTGGAAATAGAGAACTCAAGGACAAATGGAGGAAGAGAACTTGGTCAGTAGAATCGATATGCTCGAGACCATGATGGATAGGATGTTTAGAAGGCAAGAAGAGCTTGTTGATTCACTGAAGACATGCTTTTTTCAAACAAGACTTCATGGACTCAGTGGTTTAGGGCTTAGGTAAAAAATTTGGCATAGGAAGGAGCCACCATGAGGAAAGTTATGGGGAAGAACATGAAGAAGATATTTCTAACACAAGAGTAAAGGTAAAATCCAGTCATACTCCTTTTAAACTTAAAACAAAAGTTGAGATTAAAATATTTGAAGGAAAAGTAGATGCGAGTTTCTTGATAAATGGTTAAAGTAGTTCAAAGTGTAATTTAGTGTCCATAATGTCACCGAGGCACGAGAGGATCACCTTTTCACGTCTCAAGATGGAGGGACATGCTCTAGTTTAGTGGGAAAGCCATCTAACCACTTGTGAAAAGAAAAATCATCCTATTGTGAAATCTTGGCAAGAATTTAAAGAACTACTTAGAGCTAACTTCTATCCTATTGGCCATAAAGACTGACCAAATGATAAATGGCAGTTTTTAGACTAGGATGTGGTCAAAGTGTGCAAGACTATACTATGGAGTTTTGGAGGCAAGCCATGTTGCTTAACATGGACTTGGAGGATGAGGATATTTTGACCAAGTACTTGGGAGGACTTCACACTCACCTTCAAAGAAAAGTCATCTCCACAAAGCCCAAATATCTCAACGAAGCATGTGTACAGGCATACTACATAGATGATGAAAAGAAGCAAGGACAAGCAGAGAAAAGGGTAAAGCAATCAACAAATCAGTAGAAGAAAGAGTTTGGGAAAACAAGTAACAAGGGTAAGTGGAAAGGGAAAGGTAAACAAGATGCCACTACTTTGAATACTTGTAAAGATCCCAAGAATTTTTGCAAGAATTATGATATCAATGGTCATACTGACGCTACATGTTGGAAGTTGCATCGAGTTACATCCGAAGGACCTGAACTAAGGACTCAAAGAATTCCATGATAGATATGAAAATAGAAGGGGAGCTAAAAATCAAATATGACTCGATGTAGACAAGAGGCTTGTATGCACTGACCACCAACATGGGACACTAGGAAGAGGAGATGAGCAAACTATTGCAGAGATCAAGAGAACTAAGCTAAACACTTTAGTTTATATAGGTTCTCGTCTAACTTTTATTTTGAAGCGGTTGTAAAGAATCTTGGTCTTGAGACTTACGAGCATCCACACCCTTATCCTTTGGGTTGGGTGAAAAAGGGTGTTAAGTTTAGGTAAAAGAAGATGTAAGGTCAAGTTTGGGATAAATTCCCAATATATTGATGTTTTGAAGTGACATTATTCCACTTGATGCTTTTCATGTTGTATTCGGGATTCCTTACTTGTATGTTAGGCGTCTTATATTTATGAGGATGGAAAACTCATACATATGGTTCAAGGATGGGATCAGCTACAACATCTGGGCACACCAGCGTAAGACACAGGTTACTATGGTAAGTGCTAACCAAGCAAAATGAATTATTCGGAGTAAATTATAATCAGTTTTTTTTACTTTTATTGAAGGATAAACAAGATGGGGTAGAATTTTTAGAGATTTCTAACCAGGGAAAGCACGATTTGGATAGTATTATTTAGTCTTTTTAGGAAGTATTTCAGGATCCTAGTGGGTTACCACCAAAATGGGAAGTAGAGCATGAGATTCAGCTATTGCCAGAATCCCCTCTACCAAACATTAGGTTGTATAGGTAGTCCTTTCTGAGATTATTGAAGTAAAAAAACAACTCCAGGAACTACTAGACCAAGGGTGATACGTATGAGCACCTCACGATGTGGTTCACCTATTGTGATGGTGCCAGAGAAAGATGGTTCTTGGATAATGTGCATTGACTACCGTGTTTTGAAAAAGATCACCATAAAGAACAAAATGCACTTCCCCACATAGATGATCTCTTAGACCAGCTTCAACATGACAATTTTTTTCACGAATTTGGATCTCAAGTTAGGTTATCACCAAGTCAGAATGAAGGAGGAGGATATATGGAAGACTACCTTTAAGAAAAAATAGGGTTTGTATGAATGGTTAGTACTTCCTTTTGGGTTATGCAATGAACCCACTATATTTATGAGATTGATGAATGATATATTTCAAGATTTAATAGATTCATGTGTCATTGTATATCTAGACGATAACTTGATTTTTAGTGCCACATGGGAAGAACATCTAACTCATTTGCAGCAAGTCTAGCAAGTTCTCGGGAGAAATATCTACTTTGTAATATGAAGAAATGTGAATTTTCCAAACAGTTGCTTGTCTCTCTTGGGCTTATGGTTAGAGGAGGAGATCTACGAGTGGATCCAAAGAAGGTGGAATCCATCACTAATTAGTCAACACCAATAAGAGCCACGAAACTAAGAGTTTTGTTGGAGGAGTATAATACATGCAGAAATTCATTACGGGCTTCTCTGTGATCACAACACCTCTACACACGGTGGCCACAAAGAGTAAGATTTTTGATTGGGGTAAGGAACAAGACTAATTCTTTGAGTTATTGAAATACAAGATTAGTCATGCTCCAGTACTTTCTCTTCCTAATTTGCAGCAGCCTTTTGAAGTAGAGAAAGATGTTGGTGATTACGCCATGGGTGCAGTGTTGCTTCAAGGAGGTAAACCCGTATGTTATCATTATGAAAATTTAACTTCAAAAGTTAAAGTATATTTAGTATATGATAAGGAAATGTATGCACTAGTTCAGGAAATTAAAAATGGAAGCATTATTTGTTGGGTAAAGAAACTATTGTGCACACTGACCACAAACCTCTCCAGTGTTTACAAGCATAGTCTAAATTACAGTAGGCAAGGTACTACAAATGGATGGGGTTCCTTCAGTAGTTCCATCTGGTGGCAGACATGTTGTTTAGGACACCCACAGGAGAATTTTCCGGTTTGGCCACTATCTCTCGGATCGAGCCCTTCACGAAGGAAGCTTACAGAGAGGCATATGCCCAAGGAAAACACTTTGGGGTGAAATTTTAGCGATTTGCAGTCCCAAGGGGCTGAAAAGACAAGGATTGAAGATTGATATCTCAAAGATGGGCTGCTCTACCCATGGGGAAGCTTTACGTGCCAAAAGAGAAGTGAATTCAATTGATGAGGGAAGCACATACCTCGAAAGTAGCGAGGACATTTCGGTGTTAGTAAGACCCTATCCCACTTGCAAAGGTACATGTATTGGCCCAATATGCAAGAAGAAGTATCAATATTTATACAGGATGTAAACTTTTTTATACTAGCAATCCTAAGACTAGGAAGGAAGGTTTGTATCTGCCTTTTTACCAGTACCTACTCATCCATGGGAGGACATTTCTATGGATTTTATAGGAGGATTACCTATGTCTAAACATGGCCATGACTATCTCTATGTTGTTGTTGATAGATTTAGTAAGATGTGTATTCTTATCGCATGTAAAAAGATAGTAAAAGCACATGAGGTGGAAGATCTTTTCTTTGCTAATTTATGGGTGCATTTTGGTTTGCCAAAGTCTATTATTTCGATAGGAATCTAGGTTCTTGGGGAAATTTTGGACTACTTTGTGGGACAAGATGGATACCAGGTTCTGAGAGGAGCACCACTTTCCATCCATAGACATATGGACAACTAGAGGCGGTAAATAGGACTTGGGTACAGTTGATCAAAGGGTATAATAAAGTAAATACCCAAGGACTTGGGATGAGTCCTTAGCCTACAATAAACATTCCTATAACTAGGTAGTACACATATCCACTATAAAGTCACTATTGATGCAAATCAGCAGCACCCCTGGATGTTGATCAGATTTCTAGTTTGACACTTTGGACATCCAGTGTGATTGCACAACATTGAATCTTTTCCCCAAGTGTGGGACTTGTAAAAATGGGAAAAGAATCTCTAGATTAGAGGTTGGTTCCTCAACTCCTTTGATCAGGTGTATTACTTGCAAGTTGCAGAGGTTTTGAATTCAATATCCTACTCTAAATTCCAAGGGGATAGAGATAGAGAATGCAAAAAAACTAAAACTAATGCTAATAAGGTGATGCACCAAAGGAATGGTGAACATTCTTTACTTCTGCAAATAGACACAGGTCATAGAAATGTAACAAACATCATGCACAAACTGATAAAATGTAATGAAAGGTTAGAAATGAAGCAAAACAACACAAACAAAGGATTGAAAACTCATTCACAGAGCTTGCATTGTCATTTCCAATATCAAAAACACATGCATTACAACATCTGAGAGGTAGAAAATAGGTTACAGTCTTTGAAGAGGTATGATATTCCACAAAATCACTTTTCAAGGTGAAAAGGGAGCCTACAATACATGAAAAATGTCAACCCTTCAAAAATGAGCCAAATCTGGCTTTTACAATGTGGCCAGAGCCAGGAGAGAGAAACACGGAAAAACATGGGAGAGCTTCAACCACCAAAAAAAATGCAATAAAACAGCATGGGCATCCTTACGAGTCCATTCCACGACATTTTCTCCATCTTTGGGAGAAAATGCGAGCCATGTTGCATTAAAAATGGTGGTTGAAATGTCATTTTTGTTCATTACCACGTGCCAGAGGTGTTTTTCAATTTTATCTCTCCAAACTCCATCAAAATACAAAATTGATCTTGGAATCTTGTAGATAATTTCACCAGCTTTCTGTTGATATAAAGAACGTGAAAAACCGAGCTCTGGATCAAAAGTTATGGCCATTTGAAAAAATAGGGCAAAACAGGCCAAAATGGGTTGGCGGGCCAAAAATTTGAAATTTTCCCACTTTTGCATTTAGGAAAATTTCCCAAAAAATCCTTGCACCCCGCCACTCCTGGTGCCACATGGCATATTTTGATTAGATGTGGGCCTTCTGTGCTTCATTTTCCACCATTTTGGCCATTGGAAAATTTTCCAAAAATCTCCGCTGGGCCGATGACCCGAGGACACATGGCAAGATGTGATTCACCGCGGGCATTTCCTCTTAAATTTTCCATCGTTGTTTGACCATTTTTTGACTTGGACACATGGAAAAACCCTATTAAATGTGTGCTTTCCCTGCCATTTTATCCCTGCAGGCCTGCCTTCTCCATTTTACCGCGACGTGGACACGTGGTAAGATCCCATTGGCTCACGTTTGGGGGGGCAGACTTTTCCTTTTGTTATTTCCTTTGATTTTCTTGGGAAAAATTCCCAACTTTCCCCACTTTCTCCGGTTTGGTGCCACATGGCACGTCTCCGATTAGAGGCGGGCCTTGGGGAAAACATTTCTCTTTTGCTCTCGCCTTTGGAAAAAATCCCCAATCTCTCTCCCCATGTTCCAAAGCTCCAGGCCCCAGGGGACACATGGCTTGTCCTCATTGGTTGTGGGTCTTGGGGCAAAAAATTAACTTTGCGCCCTCACCGATCACTTTTGCCAAATTTCCAATCTTTCCTCCACCCTCTCGCCACTCCTTGGCCTAAGGACACGTGGCACAACATGATTGGGTGCGGGCCTGGCATCGAAAATTTTGCTTGTATCAACCCTTAGGAAATTTTTCTAATTTCTCCCCGCCTGGACACGTGGCAGCATCCAATTTGTCGGCAGGCCTTTGGGGTGAAAATTTCCTTTTGAAAACTTGCCAAACACTTGGTAAAAATTCTAATTTTACCTCCACCTTCCACCCTCCTGAGGACACGTGGCCTCATCTTATTGGCTGCGGGCCTTTCAAGGGAAAATTTCCCACAAAATCCCTGCTGAGCCATAACTTCAAAAATACGTGGAGTTAGGAGGAATTCTTTACCTTTCTGGAAAGCTGAGAAAAAGCTCTATCCAATGGTGCCATTTCTAGAAGGTCTTGAGTGCCTAGAAATAAAAAAATTATGACTGAGGTACAAGGGAGGGAAAAACGAAGGGAGTTAGCCACAAAATGTGCAAGGAGAACATTTTGGATAACAATTTTGGTGACTCAGAGGGGTCATCTGCCTGTTGGATGAAGTTACTGAGTTTCTCAAGCAATCCATTGGGCATGGGGTCATCAAATTCTCTACTTGGTACCCAAGTGATTAGAACAACTGCGAGGAGGAAGATGGAAGGTAGAATTCCATATGATTGGAGCAAGGCACTCAAGCACATTTCTGGGCAATGACAAGCTTGTGCCAAAGCACTTAGGGAAAGCAAAACTAATCTACATCAAAACAATGTGCATAAGCACTTAGAGGAATGAAAACCTAAGCTAATATGTACAAGGTGGAGAATTTCCTTGATAATGATGCTTTAGATGGATTCCATTGATGGAATCTGCAATTCTTCACCATCAATGAAGACAATTGGAAAGCATTGTTGTCCTTACACTTTGTGACCATGTATGGGCCACTCGAATGGCATCAAATTTTGAATGTCTCCCAATTTTCTCTTTGTCGCATCCCATTTTAACACTAGATCTCCAACTTGGAAAGATCTATCCTTGGCCTTTCTATCAAAGGTCTTCTTGATCGAGCTTGATCCTTCTCCATTGCTTGGGATGCTGATTTATTATTTCTTGGAGCTCCATCAATTCTGCATATCTAACCTCCATGGGCCCAAACTCCAACAACTCCAACTATTTCATGAGTTCTAATGTTGGAAACTCAAGTGACATGGGAAAAATTTCCTCTCTTCCATAAACAAGCCTAAATGGAGAATTACTTGTAGATCTCTTGGGAGTTATCCTATCAGCCCATAAGGCTGATTTCAATTTGGTATGCCAAGACCTCTGATTTTCATCAAGAGTCCTCCTAATGATCCTTAACAAGTTCTTGTTTGTAGATTCAACTTAGCCATTACCTTGAGGGTAATAATTTGATGAAGTGCTTAGGTAGATCCCATTCTTGACAGCCCATTCAGTTACCTTGGACCCAATGAATGCCAATGCATTATCTGATATTATTGTAGCAGGTATGCCAAATCTAGTTGTTATTCCCTCATAAAAGTCCAGGATGCTAGATTCATTTTCTTCCTTGAGTGCTACTGCTTCAGTCCACTTGGTGAAGTAATCTGTTCTTTATTAGAATCCATTGTGTTTCCTTGGCTTGAATTTGGATGAATGGCTCCAATGAAGTCCAAACCCCATTGCATGAATGGCTGGTCAACTGAAATTGGATGCAATGGAAGGGCAGCTAGCCTCTCCTTACTCGTGAAGAATGCACAATTCTTGCACCTCTTGATCCATGCATAACAATCACTGAAAATCTTGGGCCAATAATAGCTATCCCTCATGATATTTAGAGATGTCACTCTCGGTGCAAAATGACCACCGGCTGATCCACCATGGAACTCTTCCAACACCCTATGAATCTGATTTGTACCAATGCATCTCAGTAGCACTCCATTCACATCCCTTTTGAACAAAACACCATCAACAAGGGCATATGGGACAACCTACAATCTGAAGTGTCTTCTTTTGGTCTTGTTCATCTCTAGAGGGGCATAGCCCGTGCTTAGGAAGTGCATTATGTCTTGGGTCCAACAAGGAGTGAGGATACCATTATTTTCTTCTTGAGTGCTTCCTTGCTCATGGCTGTCTTGCAATGCCAAAACAACCTCCTTCTCATTGCATGCTTCCTTGGATTTATTCAAGACCGGCTGCTCACACAATCCTTTTCCTCTGACCAACTTGGTGAATTTGATCTCAATGTCATACTCCATGACATAAATAATCCAACTTGCTCTCTTTTCATTCAGGTCTTTTTTGAGGAGGAAGTCTTTAACTCCCACATGAGAAACCAACAATTGAACCTTGTTGTTTGAAACTAGATGCTTGAATTTCTTCAAGCTCCTAATTACTGCAAGAACATGCTTCTCAATGAAATAATATCTCACCTCATAGTCCTCCAGGCTTTGGCTGAAGAAAGCAATTGGCTGCTCATCATTGTCTTTGTTCTGCTGTACCAAAATTGTAGAAATAGTATCATCACCCCCAAATGCATAGAGGATGAAATCCTTGGAGAAATCCAGGTTAATGAGAGTTGGGGCTTGAGAGATGGCTTCTTTGATTGCTTCAAAACTTTCCTTGCCTTTTGTTGTCCATTTGAAAGCCATGCTTTTCTTTAACATCTTGGTGATAGGCTTGACTAGGGCTACAAAATTTGGGACAAACCTTCGAACAAAATTTATTCTCCCCAAGAAACTTTGAAGGGCCTTCTTGTGGCTCGGAAATGGTAGTGCTCTTATGGCTTCAACTCTTTTTGGATCAATTGCTAATCCTTATTTGGAGACAATGTGGCCAAGGAGATTTCCTTCATGGGCTAGAAAAATACACTTTTTAGGATTCAAGGATACTCCAAATCTTCTGCACCTTTGGAACACTTGTCTCAAATGAAAGAGATGGTCTCGCTACATTTTTGAAAAAAAGTGATATCATCAAGATATATCAGCACCATGATGTTAATCAGATCCTTGAATTCCATGTCCATCACTCTTTGGAAAGTAGCTCCAGTGTTGGAACAACCCAAATGGCATTTTCTTGTATGCATAAGTTCCCCATTTAGTTGTAAAGGCTGTCTTGAACTGATCCTCTTCTTTCACCATAATCTGATTGTACTCTGAATAACCATCAAGTAATGAAAACCTCTCAGATTCGGCAAGAACTTGTAAAATCTACTCCATAGAAGGAAGTGGATAATGATCCTTAAGAGATGCTCTATTCAAATCTCTAAATTCAACACACAATCTGATTTCCCCACTCTTCTTTCTAACTGGAACCAAGTTGGCCACCCAACTAGAATGTTTGATAGGGAATATGATTCTTGACTCTATCAACTTATTCAATTCTTTTCTCATGAGAGGCTCCATGTGTGGATTGGTAGCCTTTGTTTTTGCCTAATGGTTTTAGTACTTGGATCCAATTCAATGGTGTGTTGAGCTAACTTGGGATTGAAACCTTTCAAATCTTCATAGCTCCAAGCAAACACATCAGGGAATTCTTGAAAAATTTGTATGAACTCATACCTTTCTTGCTCGGTTGTCACTTTACCAACTTGGAGTGATTTGCCTTCTTCCACCAAGATGGACCTTTGAATCTTCTCCCTTGACTTAGATGTTTTTTTCTCCTTCCTAAACTGATCATAGGATTGAAAATGGACTCCAAAGTAATAAGTCCCTTTGGTAGTTTGTTGGTTCTCATTTGTACCACTTGGTCACCATCTTGTTGTTCCAACTTTTCTGATTTTTAGGCGAGAACTCACCTCTTCTTGCAAGAAATGGATGATTTGTTGATCATTTTCAAACACTTGCCAACTTACATTGTTTGCAGCTTTGAAGACCTTACAATCACATGGATGTTTGGTTGTACCTTGTCTTTTGGATGCTTTCAACAACATCAAAAGCTGCTCCAATCGCTGCTTTGTAAGCTGTCAGCAACTTGGTTCTCTTTTCTAGGAATGGATTTGATGCCAAAGCCCTCAAAATCTTCAATGAGGTCCCACACCCTATTTTTGTAGCACTTGAGTAGATCATTCTTGACAGCATGCTGCCCCTTAACTTGGTTGACAATCAACTCATTGTCACCAAAGACTTGCAAGTTCTTTATTCCTCTCTTGATTGACCAATGCAATCCTTGTATCAAAGCTTCATATTCAAGCAGTGTTATTAGAGCATGCAAATTGAAATCTAAAAGCTGAATAATACTTAACTCCTTGAGGTGAAACAAGCATAGCTCCCCCTCTTGCACCTTTTCTACTCCTTGATCCATCAAAAAACAACTGCCATACCTCATTGTCATCCTTGTGGTTTGGCTTGGTGATGCTAGGAATAGGCTAATTTTCTTGTGCATGCAATAGACTCCTAGCTCAGATTCTACTATTTCTTGATAAGGATCAAAAGCATGCACCTTGTTTTCCCATTCATCAAGAGTCAAATCTGGGATGCTTCCAACCTTGGTGTCAGCTTCATCAGTTCTTAGATAATCTTCTTGATCAAACTTTGAACAATTGGTATTGATTTATCTTGGAGTGTGAGGCTTAATGTGAAAGTTTGCAATAGGCTTAGATCTGATTGTGGCTTTAGTTCCATATCTTGTTCTAAACAACATGTGTGACCAATCAGCAAATAAGTACCCTCTAATCATGGTGTGAAATCCCTTGATGAGGACATAGGGTAAAGAGTGGTGGAAGGTCTATTACTGAGACATCTTGCAAAACAACAATGTTGGGGCATGCATGCAAAGTAAGACTCAAGTTTTTATCACTCCAACTATTGTTATTGTTGTCCCATCCAATTGCACTACCCCTTTGGATATGACTTCATACTGAAGCCCCAAATGATCAGCTATTTGCTTGGGCATTACTGAACTACTTGCCCCGGAATCAATCATGCAATTGTGTACTAATTGGTTTCTAATGATCAATGAAACATAGAATGGAGGGGGCTTCAAAATTTTACCTTGTTGTCCTCCATGATTCCCCTCAGGCTAGGCAGCATTTGTGAGTACCTTCTCTTGCATTTGGACTTGCTGATTTGAAGTTGACCAGTCCTTCATGGCAGCTTGTAGCAAATCTCTTTGGCTTGGGATGGATAGTGATTCCCACATTGATATGTTTACATTTGTCTTCTTCATCTGATCAATGATGTTGAATGGAGATGAAGCATCTCTCTATTGTCCCTTGGCCTACACATTCATTCCTTGCATTTGGGAAGTAACAGTGGCATTTGAGTTGGCCTAGGCGCTGTTTTATGCAGCCCTTGCATGTTTGGAACTGCATTTTATTTGCCAATAATTTGTGGAGTGATAGAAGGTTGTGGATTACTTGGACCCAATGGCTATTCTTCACCCAAATTTCTCCTTTTTGACCTTGTGTTGGCTGCAACACTTTGGGAAGTTGTTTGATTCATGCCACAAAAATCTTTTGCCTACCAGTTTACAAGTGTGGTATCATTTGGAGCTGATTGTTGCTGGAATGTTTCTTGTTGTTGGTTATTTCCTTGACTACCTTCACCCTCCACACCAATTGTAGTCACCATTAATGCTTGATTTAAGGCACCGTTGAAACACATAGACTGGTTGTGAGGTTCATTGCATGGGAAACACCAATCATACTCTTGAGCTATGTTGTTTTGCACTGGCACTATTGCTTTAGAGGCAGATGTAACATTGAGATTATAGGGCTGAAATGGTTTGTTGGCAGGAGGTCTTGTTTGATTTTGATTTGTAACTAGATTGGGTGGTCTTTGAGGTTGGTATGGCTTCTGTTAGGCTGAGCTTGAGTATGGAAAGAAGGTCTAAAACCTTGGGCTTGCTGCCTCTTGAGTGTAACCAGCTCATTTCCTAAATTTTACAATTGCTTCATGACTTCTTGAAGTTCATTTGAGGCACTAGAAGATGAAGTAGAAGCTTCACTTGAATTTTAATTTCTAGGAGTGTGAATAGGAGCTAAAATAGGCACTTGACTAGTACTTGGGCTCTCTAAACTTGGATACAATGGTATTGGGGGCCTAGGAGCTAGCTTGCCAGCTTGAATCAAACAATTTTCAGCTCTAATGGCAAGGTTATAACTAATAGGGATAGTTGTAACCCCCCAATGGATTGAATTAACATAGAAATATCAGAATTTAGAGCTTTAAGGTAATATAGAAAAGCACCTTCTGCTGTTGGCCTTACTACCACTGGAATTCTCTCCCAAGTCATTTGAAACCTGAAGTTGAAGTCAGTCAGTTGCTCATTGGGAGCTCTCTTGATGGTTGTCAGTTGTTCCAAAAGGGACAAGTTATCTCCCTTTCTCCAAATTGCTCATGGAGGGCTATACATAGTTGGTTCCAATTTTGGATAGAACCTGAGGCAAGACTCCTGAACCATTGCAAAGCTTTCCCTTTGAATGAAGATGCCAGTTTGACAACAACTTGCATCTCATTAATCTCATGGATTACACAAATATTAGCAATATCCTTAACATGATCACCAGGAGTGGTCTGATTCTCTCCAGTAAAGTATGGAATGTTCTTCAATGTTGCAACTAGGATTGGATTTTGTGCATTGAGAGCAAGTGGGATGCTTCAGTGAAATTGACATAGGGGTTGTGTTGTGCCATTCTGATTGGCCTTAGAACCCTTGTTGATTGAATGAAAGGCCTACCAGGTGGAGGAGTTGATAGAGTTTTGTTTGGTGGAGATGGAGACCTTTGAATTATCCTCCCTCTTTTCCTTCTTCTTGGAGATAACTGCAGATACTCAAATAGCGCCTCTTCTTCTCCAACTCTTGACCTTGTGGTGATTCTTCTCATGAGTTTTCAGGTCTGCACTGCTAAAACCAACTAATTCTTCTTCCTTGGAGTCATCAGATGTGTAATTTAGGGATCTTTTAAGCAAGAAACTTGTAAAAAATGCACATCAATTTGTTTCAATGAAGATGAAGACCTCTAAGGTCCCACCGGGCATGCCAAAACTATTGGTGCAAATCAGCAGCACCCCTGGATGTTGATCAGATTTCTAGTTTGACACTTTGGACATCTAGTGTGATTGCACAACATTGAATCTTTTCCCCAAGTGTGGGACTTGTAAAAATGGGAAAAGAATCTCCAGATTAGAGGTTGGTTCCTCAACTCCTCTGATCAGGTGTATTACTTGCAAGTTGCAGAGGTTTTGAATTCAAGATCCTACTCTAAATTCCAAGGGGACAGAGATAGAGAATGTAAAAAACTGAAACTAATGCTAATAAGGTGATGCACCAAAGGAATGGTGAACATTCTTTACTTCTGCAAATAGACATAGGTCATAGAAATGCAAACATCATGCAAAAACTGATAAAATGTAATGAAAGGTCAGAAATGAAGAAAACAACACAAATAGAGGATTGGAAACTCATTCACAGAGCTTGCATTGTCATTTCCAATATCAAAAAACACATGCATTACAACATCTGAGAGGTAGAAAATAGGTTACAGTCTTTGAAGAGGTCTGATATTCCACAAAATCACTTTTCAAGGTGAAAAGGGAGCTTGCCATACATGAAAAATGTCCAACCCTTCAAAAATGAGCCAAATCTGGCTTTTACAATGTAAAAACCGAGCCCAAGAGAGAGAAACATGGGAAAATGTGGGAGAGCTTCAACCACCAACCAAAAATGCAATAAAATAGCATGGGCATCCTTACAAGTCCATTCCTAACATTTTCACCATGCTGGGAGAAAATGCGAGCCATGTTGCATTAAAAATGGTGGTTGAAATGTCATTTTTGTTCATTACCACATGCCAGAGGCGTTTTTCAATTTTCTCTCTCCAAAATCCATCAAAATACAAAATTGATCTTGGAATCTTGTAGATAATTTCACCAGATTTCCATTGATATAAAGAATGTGAAAAACTGAGCTCTGGATCGAAAGTTATGGCCATTTGAAAATTTAGGGCAAAACAGGGCCAAAATGGGTTGGCGGGCCGAAAATTTGAAATTTTCCCACTTTTTGCATTTGGGAAAATTTCCCAAAAATTCCCGTGCCCCACCGCTCTTGGTGCCATGTGGCATGTTCTGATTGGATGCGGGCCTTCTGCACTTCATTTTCCACCATTTTGGCCATTGGAAAATTTTCCAAAATTCTCATCAGGCCGATGACCTGAGGACACATGGCAAGATGTGATTCACCACGGGCATTTCCTCTTAAATTTTCCATCACTATTTGACCATTTTTCTAACTTAGACATGTGGCAAAACCCTATTAAACACGTTCTTTCCCTGCCATTTTATCCCTGTGGGCTGCCTTCTCCATTTTACTGCCACGTGGACATGTGGCAAGATCCCATTGGCTCGCGTTTGGGGGGCGGACTTTTCCTTTTGTTATTTCCTTCGATTTTCTTGGGAAAAATTCCCGACTTTCCCCACTTTCCACTAGTCTAATGCCACATGGCATGTCCTAATTGGAGGTGGGCCTTTGGGCAAACATTTCTCTTTTGCTCTCACCTTTGGGAAAAATTCCCAATCTCTCCCTGCGTTCCAAAGCTCGACCCCGGGGACACGTGGCTTGTCCTTATTCGTTGTGGGTCTTGGGGCTAAAAATTAACTTTGCACCCTCACTGATCACTTTTTCCAAATTTCCAATCTTTCCTCCACCCTCCGCCACTCCTTGGCCTAAGGACACATGGCATAACATGATTGGGCGCGGCCACAGTGTCGAAAATTTTGCTTGCATCAACCCTTAGGAAATTTTCCTAATTTCTCCTTGCTGGACATGTGGCAAGCATCCAATTCACCGGCGGGCCTTCGGGGTGAAAATTTCCTTTTGAAAACTTGCCGAACACTTGGTAAAATTTCCAAGTTTACCTCCGCCCTCCGCCCTCCCGAGGACACGTGGCCTCATCTTATTGGTTGTGGGCCTTTCAGGAGAAAATTTCCCACAAACCCCCACCGAGCCATAACTTCAAAAATACGCAGAGTTAGGAGGAAAACTTTACCTTCTGGAAATATGTGAAAATATCTATCCAATGGTGCCATTTCGAGAAGGTCTCGAGTACTTGAAAAGTAAAAAAATTATGATTGAGGCATAAGGGAGGGAAAAAGCGAAGGAGTTAGCCACAAAATGTGCAAGGGAACATTTTGGATAATGATCACCATTTGAAGCATGCTTGGGATATCTACCTACAAATCCACTAGACATAGTAGTTGGACAGTAGGATGATAAGGATACATGAGACATAAAGGTGACTAGAGCAAAAAGTTCATTGAGAGGATCCAAAAAATCCATCTCAAAGTCAAGGAACAACTAGAGAAATCTCAAGCCAAGTACAAAGCTAGGCATAATCAGCATAGAAGGGAACATAAGCTTCATGTTAGAGATAGAGTTTGGATTTTTTTGAGCAAGGAGAGACTACAAGGTCAAGCACAAAAGCTCAAGCCATTATGATATGGACCCTTCACCATATTGGAGTAGGTTGGAGAAAATGCCTTTCGACTTGATTTTTTGTCATTCATGAGGATGTAATCTATAGTAAACTACACGAAATTGCACCTATTTGAGCCATCCATGCTAGATGAAGATGAAGAACCACAGTTGCTACCTTCCATTGAGGATTGCATCTTGGACTCATAAGGTGAATCGGAGGATGATGTAGTACTACAGTAAAAGGTCAAAGAGACTAGGAGAGCTCTGCAGGATTCTTGGCAGATTGGACTAAAAGGAAAGACACCAAGGCAGGCCCGGTGGTACTCGAAGGAGCAAGTGAGGGAATTATTTCCTCATCTACTCCCCCACTAATATTTTGTGGGACCAAAATCATCCTAAGTAGGGGAGGTGTGATCCATAGGGATCCAAAATGACTCTACTTTATCAAATCAGCCAACACGAAGAAGAAAAAAAATGGAGGTTACGTCTATTTAGTGATAGGACCCCGCCTGTGCGAGGCGGTGGTTATAGAACCACCGCCCCACCATAGAGGTGGTCTTGGGACCACCAGTCTACATTGGGTGGCGGTCCTGGCTCTTCGCAGAGCAGATAATAAAATATGACGTGAATAGTCCTAGAATTCTAAAGGGTGTCCATGTCTCTTCTTCTACATGAATTTTCCCATTCTCTAGTGCATGGGAGAACATGAGAAAGACTATAAATGCATGTTATGGAAGAGAACAAAGGCATCAAAGCATGAAGCAAGTGAGTAAGAAGCTCTTAGTGTTGGAATTGTGATTTGTAGAAGCAAGGAGTAATTGAGTCAAAGCAAGCAAGTAACTGGGAGGAAGTGTGAGATATTATCTACTTCTCTTTCATACTTATTGTAATTTATGTACTTATTATTGAATTGGCCAATAAAACTAGGAAGAAAGAGTAATTTCCATTCTCGACTAGTTTTTCCTCCTCTGGAGTTTTTCAAGATAAAATTGTTGGTGTATGAGTCTATATTCTTTCCCTTTCTACAAATTTTTAATTCTAAGCACAAGTATAATTCATTCACTAGCTATCTTTGTTATTTTTTTATAGAAAGTAGAACGATGGTGATTAATTGTGATTTTGTGGATAATTCCAAAGTTGAAGATTTTCTGAGATCAATTTTAGATATTTTGTGATTTTTTTAAATTGGAGATGCGGGGTTCGTACCGTAGGGCTGAACCGATGAACTCGACGCTAGTTGGTTATCAGCCATTGTCGGTAGGTGACTAGCATTAGTGAGTGAAACAAGGACCCAGTATCGATCATGGTGACTGATGTCGGTCATTGTGAAAAGTGACTAAGTGAGAAAAAAGTTAGTTGGGGATGACGAAAGGTAGGGGAAGGGTGGGTAGGGGTGTCCAAGGTAGGAAAAGGGGTAGTTTAGGGAAAGATCAAAGGTAGGGGAAGGGTGGGTAGGGGTGAGTTAGATTAATAGGTGAAGGGGGAAAATAGATGAAATAGAGAAAGTGTAGATGTTTAGGCTAGGTAGAATGTACTTCAAGAAAGTAGGTTGGGTAAAGGTGGGTAGGCTAGGAAAGGTGCAGGTAGGTATTGGGCTAGGTAGGGTCGAATAAATGGTCAAAAGGGCCAATTTATTAACATGTGTGAATGTTGATGATGCAAGCAAGAAAACAGTTGACTATGAGAGACTGGTTGTCACCCCTATTAGTATTGATGAGACCCAATGTTACAGAGGATGAGTGGGATCACATGAGGGATGTTAGGATGGGATATGTTAGATGGTAGAAGTGGATTGTGCAAGATCATAGCATGATGGTCACCCTCATCGATCAGATGGGACCCAACGACCAACACATTCCATCTACCTATAGGAGAGATGACTATTACCCTGGAGGACATCTACAAGATCTGAGGCTACCTATTGTTGGGGAGCCATTGTATCAGATATCTTTGAATGATTCGTATGAGCCTATGGTTACATTTTTGGAGAGGCCATGGTTGATTTGTCTTATCATAGTGTGAGCTTTAGCTATGGGGAGATGTATGTCACACATCCATAGGAGACTATATTAGCAATATCAATGATGGCGAGGGATTGGTTGTTATGCGCTCCCAAACTCAAAGGGTGGGAGGTTTCCACGAGTGGGAATTGATGGGAGTATTGAAGGACATGATTGAGCAAAGAGTCTATTTTGCATGTACATCAACATACCTAAATACGATTATATAGGGAGTTGTGGGCATATAGGAGGATTTCAAATTTTGGTTTGTGATGCATATATCTTACGCATTGTTGGTCTTACGAGCATATAGCATGTCTATGTCTTCTAGGCCTACCATGATAGGATTGGTACAGGAGTATTTATAGAGAAGGGTATAGGAGGTGGATTCAATTAGGGACATATGCGAGGGTGGACACGGCATCACAAGATGTGACATATTACAAGCATTTATTGGATGGCCTATTAGCGGTCGATATTATGTGGAGGCCATATCTCAGTTATCCTACATTTTTAAGTATAGAGGATCGGTTAGTAGGTATATAACTGGTGTGATGGATACATGGACATAGACCCATAGATCATGAGATGATCTTGATTGATCGGGTCAGCCGTTAGTTTGGGCTACTACATGATGTGCCTCTACCCTTCCCATAGTACCATAGAGAAAACGTCAAGAGACCATTATCTCAACCACATTCGGAAGATCTAGCGGGGGTAGAGGAGCAGGTGGAAAAAGGAGGATAGATAATGCAAGCTATATGACAGATATAGTAAGTGATGGATAACATCGCTACATGAAATACATCCAGGGACAGGACATCCTTATTTGGATACTATTACTATTGAAAGGGATATATTACAGGGAGTGGTGAATACATTACATGCTTATGTCATAGCATTACGGGGACAACTACTAGTAGCTCAAGCACAAGTGGCCACTTTACAAAGGTAGGTAGCAGCGGCATAGGTACAAGCATAGGAACATGTAGCTACACCTCCTATGGCATAAGGGCAGGTATAGGTTAAGGTATCGGTTGGTAGTAGGGTTCAAATACGGGGACATGGTCCATAAGGGAAGGTGCATGCACCACGATAGGTCCATGACCACGGGTATAAGTACATGGACCACTATTTCTAGGACATGATCCACATATAGGTGTTAGAGTGATGGCACCTCCACATGTGATATATATGGATAGATACTGAGAGGTTGTGGTAGAGGCCGATTCTTATGAGGATCAGATTACACATAGTGGTATCCTTTTCTCGGCTACTCCACCTATAGAGCCCGGCGGGAAGCTAATGAGAGGTCCAATTCACAGACTTGTAGTGCCAACAAATCAAGGAGCCACCGGTCTCATGAGCATGGTATGTGGGAGGTGAATAGTTCATAGAGATAGAGGCCATGTGAGGAGATAAGAGAGAGTGGACAAGGTTTTGAGCCCTCCTAGGGATGATATAGAGATGGAGATGTTGATTATTATTATTTTTTACTTATATATACTGGCCAGAATGCCCAAGAGGAGATATGTACATGAGAGTTTTTGAGAGACTTTATTGATATCTGTATATACATTGTATTGACATATAAACTTTCTAGTATATAGATAGATGATGGTATTTATATATGTTGTGTTTAGTTTTCATTTCCATTGTATTGTTATCATGGAAACTAGATGTGTAGGCATGGTTTAGGTGATGTATGTTGTGAATGATTGATTTTATTTCCATTATATTGATGTCATGGAAACTAGATGATTTAAGCATGGGTGTAATGTATGAGTTGATTGAATGATGTAGCCTAGAATTGACTAGAAAACACCCTAGTTGCACTTTGGCACATCACTCGGCCATGGTGAGCACTCACCTAAAGTGCGCAAAGTACAGGTCCCTCTTTAGGGTTGTTGTAGTAGGAGGTTAGCATGATGAAGGGAGAAACATATAGATTCATAACTAATCCATCATTCTACAATGCATGATACCCTCAAATCTATGAAAGAACAAGCTTGAACAATAATCATGATTGAATTAATAGCATGCACTACTCAACTACACACAGAATGAAACTTAGATTCAGCCAATATCTTCCATCTATTAAAAAATACAGAAACTCCTTACAGTATTGTCAATCTATACCAATGCACTTATGGTTCTGATACAGTAATTCAGTCATATGTGTATATCACACATACATACACACAATCTGTATATTCTTTGTTACACTTACACATCCCTCTAATATGTACCTAACATCATATATATAGGGTGGGGACTTTCCCTTCAATGCTTATCTATTCCAAAAATAGGTTGCATGTTATTGATAGCCACATGTTGTTTACAAGCATAGCCACACATGCAAGTGTGCTATCTATAGTCCTCTTGCAATTAACTGAAGTGTCAATCCTATTCTTAGCTCGTCTCCATGTAAAACACTTCGATCTACTCCTCCAAAGATAGATAAGGCATGGTGTACATGTCTCTATGTCGTTGGTGTGTTACGCACGCCATCTTCTAAAAATAGGTATTCATGCTCAAAATCAGCTAAGTCTTGAAATCTGAACTTGCCTTCCGCATGCTGGTCCTTCCTATCCTTCCATGCCCTTGGTTCTAGGACTTCTATCCCGCGCTGACTCCTTATGTGATCTTTGAAAAGTATTGTTTGATCAACATTACACCACACTAATATCATTGTCATCTTGATAATGGGTATCTCCAAAAATTGAAGTAAAGAATAGAAGAATGGAAAGAATAAGAATGAAAGAATGTAGATAAATAAATAATTTCTATGAGGTTATGAGGAAACCTCCTCTATATTAGTTTAAAGTATCAACTTTGGATATTTCTTTATTTCTACCTCCAAAACCTATCATTCAGTGAGTGCTTGTTCTACTTTTTCTGGGATGTCCACAATAATGGATTCTAAATCATCCCTCATAATCTCTCCATTCTCATTTTGTAGAACTAACACAACATTGGACATTGATGTCATTCTCCCTTCTAAAAGATCCATCTTCTACATAATTAGCTTCCCAAGCTCTTCCAGCTGAGTCTTGTGCAACTCTTATGTTGTTGTCAGGGCCTCGTGCTTCTACTTAACCATTGACAATCTTTCTGCACGGCCCAATGTCTCATCCTTCATCACTTTTTGGACCTCATTGTTCTCTTCTAGGGTCTTGATGTTGATAAGCGCCTTTGGAGTTGTGCATATGTTTAAATCCTGGTCTACTTTCTTCAATACTTCCTGTAATGCTTGCAATAGCCCTTCATAAGATGCAATCTTTTGCATCATTGATGCTTTCTCTTGTTCGGCATCTTGTTATGAGCTTCTTGGTGCTTTGGCATGTGCAGAGGTTCATCTTCAAGTACCAAGTCCACCAACTTTCCTACATAGTGTATCACTAAAGGAAACATCTATGGTACCTTGGCCTCCAAGTGTGGCCTTGCTCTAATGACATTATCCCCAATATCCTCTGTGATGCTGATAAATACCTCATTTTTCTTCTGCGTGAAGTCCCTCTCTTGTGTTATGTGTGTTATCTCTACATCCTTTGTCTTCAGCTCCTTGTGTAGCCATCCGATCATTGTATCTTTATCCATGTTTCTTCTAGCCACCTCAAGAAAAACCTATCACCACGATGCATTGCTGACCTACTCATCGACATGACGGTAGGCTTTCTCTGTCATGTGTCTAGCAGGGTGCCTTCTTTAGTCATCTCAAAATGCATGAATCTTCACACACATCAAATTCAGGCTCATCCATGTGGGTGTGCATTGACCATGATAGTTTCTTTTCGAGTGCACATAGTCGCCATATCCTCATCCATTAGCTCCCAACCAAATAAATCCTTCGTGTTATCGCGCTCACGGAAGTCGGTGCGGACAATTTTTTTCTGGGTACTCTACATACCCCATGGTTGGTGGAATGTGCTCTCCACTTGTTCTTCTAGACCGTTGCTACTTAGGAACTTTAGCTTCCAAATTTGGGACTTGTGTCTCCATGTCCTGAACATTCTCTACAGCTGTCTCCTCAGGTCTTTTCTCATCCTCTTCTTTTTCTTTGATTCTTTACCTATTCTTCTATGTTCTCTAGAAGTGTATGAGAATTAGGTGTGCTTTCCCATGAATCTTCCACCTCCTCATCTAACTTCAGTTTCCTCCTTCTTTGCATGATCACATCCTTTTATGGAGAGAGTCTGGGTGATTTACGCATAGTGGTTGGAGTAGCACCTTGGATCCTTGTTCTCCTAAACACCCTCTTAAACTTGTGTTCCTCTTAGAATACATTCAAGTCCTCATCATCCCCCTCTTGTGGCCGAGGTGGTGTAATGTTACGTTCAACTTCACCCTTATTTGTAGGATGTCTCCTACCTCTATGCTCTAAACCACCACTATCTTCTTGCTCCTCATCCTCATCCTCCACTTGATTAGATTTGTGGGATTAGCCTTTGGGATGTTCTCCATTGTATGTTTTCCCTTTGGTGGTGTTGGAAGTGTGAACTCACCTTCCACATACTTTTCATTCTCCATCTTTGGCTTTATTTGGAGATACACCAATGTTTCCTCCACATTTTTTACAGCTAGAATTATTGGCTTAGTATTTAGAACCTCGAAACAATCCTCTTTGTATAAGCACTTCTGCCATGATACACATACTTCTTCCTCAATGTATGGTAGTCATGATCTACCTTATATGCATTAAATATCATTCGGCGCATGTCTATAAATCTATGAACAAATGCTTGGAAATACGTTGCAATGAATGCGTAAGGAAAATTACACCAAGGGCTCCGGACTCCATCTTTCATTGAAAAGTGTGTGATGCAGAAATGCTGATATATAAAAACTAGACTTGTTTCCCTACCCTTTGTTGGTAGGTCCTTTAGGATGCGCCGAGTATTCCCTAAATGCTTTGTAGAGCCTATCATACCATTTCTCCACCCTTTGCTTTACATCATCTTTCATGGCCCCTTTGCATAGATACTTGTTGAATATTTAAGTGGTGACATGTTCTCCATGGGGTATTCCCATACTTTTTCCTTGATCTTTACGGTACTCTAATCTCCATGAATACTAGTGATAGTAGAACAACCATAAATCTGATCTTCCCTCCTATGCACGCTTCTTTGACCATTTGCTCGTAATATAGCCTTCAATTTTGTAGATTACGCCTTCGACATCTTACGTGCCACATGTTGTAGAAACCAAATTTGTGTCTTACGACCCCCTGTGCCCCGCATCTCATTTCGCAACCTAACCTCATCACCTAAACCTTACACAATTATTTATTAATTACCTTATAATTAATAAATCCACATCACCATACCTGCCACCTCATGTCGCCACCTCATCATGACCTAGTCTTAACCCTAAACTAACCTAATTAAGACCTATAACTTGGTCCAATTCCACACCTATGACTAATTACTCCTCATCCGCACCTAAAACCAACTTCATAATGACTTGACCAAGCCCGCTACCAATCCCTCGAAAGAAAAGGAGGGAAAGCTGGCTATTTTACCAAAAATAGCCCACTTTGACCTGACCGATACCGGTTCCTACTCGACCGCCGTCGGTTGCGTAACCGCCATCGGTTCCCGTAAATGACCACTTCGACCAAAAATAAAGATCGATTTTTCATTTGATCGAGAAGAAAGAGAAATCATCGAAAGGATCCGGATTTGCTTGGCGAAAGCGAGAGACAAGTGAAGAAACAGGAAGAGTTTGCAGAGAAGGACATCAAGCCCAAGACTGCAACTGAATAACCAGAGCCCAGTAACACTCATCCGAGCATCAGAAGAGGAGATAACTCATCTTGGATTGTCAGATCATCCAACTTGGGTCCTGTCTTCATCATCACGATCCTGGAACTGCATCGCATCAGGGACTAGTGAGTAGTGTTTTATATATGTTTCTAAGCACCATTTTCTTGAACTGTTGATTAATAGTAATCATAAGTTTATTCCTAGATCTACTACCAGCAACATACTACACTTAACCTTCACCCATACATCCTGATATTGCCCAGAAGGCCATTTTACCACACTCTAAGTCTTCCCTATCCTCCCTTCATTCCCCTAAGCCATCCCCCAATCTTAATAACCCCACAATCACCTTGCAACCCACCTCTATCCAGAAGCACTTAGATTGCTGACCCTACCGGTATCGTTTATCCCCTACCGGCAGCGGTTCTCTAACCGCGGTCGGTTACCCAGTGACCGGCGTCGGTCACTGTGACTTATACCCCAAAACCCTTTTCTCGCCTATTTGCCACCTAACAACCTCAGATCCAGTCTGGTTTATCCCTATAACTCTTTGAATGTACCAACGACCGATGAAGAACAAACGCGTGACGCTTTATTATTGATAATTTAGTTTCTATTGCTTTGTAGCGAGATACCTAAATCATGATTTTGCAATAGCTTTCTTTGTTATCATTTGTGTTAAATCGTATTAAAAAGGGAACTGACCACCTTCGAAAGGAAGTTTTATATTTCCTGGGCCTAAGGCAGATCCCTCATTTATTGTCTAATTAAAATCTGGTGGTCTTGTATTCTTACTTGCAGGTAGTCCTTCCAAGACAAAAAGGAGTTCTTCGCAGTCGATCTGATCTTTCTCTACTGTACGCGCACACCATCTCAACATTTAACAGGTATTCCTCCTAGCCCTAACCCTTATCTATTTCTCAAAGGAATGATAGGATAGAAGCAAGTCTATTCTGCAGAGCCGAAACCATTAAAATCTGTGAAACATTTTGCACCGGTGGGACCCATTTCAGGTTCTGTTTCTCTTGCTTGTTTTCATTTTAGGAAGCATACTACTTTGTTGTTGTTTTTGTTATATTTAGTGAAGAATTTGTCTTGCTTTCCTAGTTTCGCATTAGTGAAAGTCATCTTTTGCTTCATCGAATATCATTTTCGATTTGGGTTTAAAACACGTGCATTACATTCTTGCTTGCTATTTTCAATTCTAGTGAACATAGACTAAGTAACAGGTCATACACGTGGGGGTGATTTCCATGGTATTGACAGGAAATTAATCTTACTTTCACTGCACAACACATACCGAATCACTTCATAATTAACACAATAGCTCAAAACATCCCCCTTTTCCGTGGTATTCCTCCGCCCGATTGAGGTAACCTTATAAGCCAAAACAAACTTGACATTCCCCCTAAGTCTTTTGTTTAGGATTGACATCATTCCGCGTCTAAAGGCATAAGCCCACAATAATTAAAATTAACCCTAGGGTTAGTCTCTGGATTTGCGTGTGCATCTTGCTTGTTTTCAGTTCTGTTTTCTCTGTTATACACTGTCTTCTGTGATTACCTTAGAACAATTTGATAAATGCACTGAGCGTTGTTAACAATCAAATCAGCAGCTTCTTATATTTTCTTATACCAGTCTTATTACACCGACATCGGTTAACTGACCGACGTCAGCTATAGTCTAACCGACATCGGTTACTAGACCGATATCGGTTACTGTCTTTTACAGTTCCTGACAAACCAGCAACTTACCAATTTCACCATTCTGAGTCTGTTTCTGTTCTTGATAGATTGAAACCCTACTGTGTACTCCTGTCCATGGTTGTTATCACTCGAAAGCAAGCCACCGCCATGGTTTCACATGCTTGCTCTGTTCCTTTGCCTGAATCACCCCCTTCACATTCTGTGGGGAATCCTACGGACACCAGCGAGGTTCCTAAAATTCCTGTGGGAGATAAAGAATTTGCCAAATTTCTGGATGCTAATCCTAGCACTGTACAATACTATTTGTCTCATGCCCTTGACCGTACACCCGATGGTCAACTCCTTGTTGGCATGCCTATCAGTATAGCTACTCATTTAGCCCCTTCTCCGCCTGATAACTCTGCTTTGCCTTCCACATCCTTAGTCCCGTCGCCTACCTCAGCAGCTTCAGGGGTCCATACGGCACAGATTGGCTTTCCTTTGGTTAATCTTGGGCCCAACATGTCATTACCACCAACTGCTCCTACCTCGTCTCTCTTGCAGACTGTTCCATTCATGACTTGCTCTCTGCCACCTATCCACACGAGCTTTCCTTCTCAAGCTCCGCCCACCTTTTCATTTCCACACACATATCCGGTAACCTCAATGGCTTATATAGGACATCCCTATTCGGTTGCCTCAACACATTCGTCCTCCATACCTTATCAACATTTAACCCCACCATTGTCTAGCGGTGGCCCTTGGCCCAACTTGCCTCCATTTACCACAACCACACCATCATCTCATCCAACTACTGATTTAATTAAACAAATGATGGACAAAATGCAAAATCTGGAGGCTTCTGTTTCAGGAAGTCATAGTGCCTTGACATACGAGCAATTTTGTCGGGAGCCCATCCACCCTTCAGTCCCCCTTCATTCATATCCTCCTCAATGGGAATTACCAAAGTTTACCCACTTTAACAGTAAGGAGGACCCTCAACAACACTTGTGATCATTTAGACATGCCTGCTATCTGATTTCTCACGACGACGCTTTACTACTCCGCACCTTTCCCATGTCCTTATCAGGACCCGCCTTGGAGTGGTACAGTGCTTTAACCCAGCACTCAATCTTCTCTTTTAACCAGCTAGCCCAATCTTTCTTGGATCATTTCTCCATTAACATTGCCAAGAAAGTATCTATCACCGACCTCTATGCCATCCGAAAATTTGAAGACGAATCTATCGCAGATTTCGTTGGACGATGGCGGGGCCTTATCAACCAACTTACGTATGCCTTGCCTCAGACCAAACTTATCGAACTGTTTACGCGGGCCTGCGCTAAGCACATCTCTCCTACCCTCCAAATTCAAACTTTCCGTACATTTGACGAGGCCTTTACTATGGCTCGAAAACTAGAGATTCGAGCCTTAGAGGAAGAGAAATTGCGGTTGCGCAACAAAAACCCCACTTTCCGAACCCAAGATTCCACCAACAAACCTAACACCACCAATCCTCACCCATCGACTGCTTCGAAATCAAAAGGGGTCGTGCACGTGTGATGGTCAAATCCCAACCACCGTCTAATACCCCGCCAAAAACCACCTATAAGTATAAAGCAGAGCCCATCAACTACACTCCCTTGGGAGAAACATATGGTGTGATATTAGAAAAATTGCTTAAAGCAGGAGCCATTACCTTACCTCTGGTTAAACCTCATTCCGGGTTCGATTCCACTCGTGCCATACCTTATTGGTACAAAGAAAATGACTTCTGTAACTTCCACCGCGTGAAGGGACACAGTCATGAGAACTGCAAGATGTTGAAAAACATAGTGCAGGAAATGGTTGATGCGGGGGATATAGCCCTCGATAATCCTAACGCCCCTGCTAACCGAAATTTGAAAATATTCAACAAACCATTCCCGAATCATTCTTCTAAAAGTAATCTAAACCAAGATATCTTAGCCGAGGAGAGTGTTCATGAGATCCATGCAGTCTTCGATTCCCAGCCAAAGACCCCTATCGAACAAATTCTGAATCAAACCTCTTCACTAACACAGGAAATTGAACCCCCTTCCTCGCCATCGAGACAAACTGAAATCCTTGCCGTTCCTTTACCCATCAAGGAATTAACCGCCCAGAGTTCCCTGCTCACAAATGAGCCTTCTTACACCACATCCTTGCAAGACTGTGAGCGGATGTTATCTAATTTATCTATTTCCCAAACGTCTCCTTCTACCATTCTTGTTGTACAAGAGGAAGGCTCGCCACTTCTTTTGTCATCCTTAGACGAGAAACCTCTTGAACCGACATCACCACATTCTTTAAACATGACAGATCCTCTCAAACACGCCCTCCTACCTATTAGTCCTTCATCACCTAAATCTTTTCAAAGAACGGTGGTGGACCTCTTAACGCCCATTGATACGATTGCCTCATATACCTCTTGTATCACACCACAATGGACCAGAATCACAACCCACCTTTCTTCCATACAAAATTTCCTATTCACACGTGAGGACCCATCATTCCCGAGGAAGATAGACGAGGTCCTATGAGAATGTTTGAGTACACCATATTCTACTCAAATGCAGATGACCAATCCTGATGCCTCTACCATATACCCAAAGTGTTTACAGAAGCTTAAAATGACTATATCCTCATCTTCACCCCCCTCATCTCTACCAAATACCTCATCCACTTCTATTAACCTAACCAAATCTTCCCCTACACTTGGGACCTCACCCATACCTAGTCTAACACATCCACCTAAGTGGCTTGATTTATCTAAAAATAAAGCCGTCCATCCCATTAGGAGACAGACTCAATCTCCTCCATCTAGGCCGTTAACACAACTAAAACCCTCGTCGTCACACCTACCTTCCATATTGGGACCCCATCCCTCTACCTTACATCAATATATCATACCTCCTGCACGTTTTCTTTTAAGCGACCTACGCCTTCTGTACCCATACAGAAATCCAAAGGTATAGCAACACCGTCACCCCGCGTATCCTGTCCACCTATCAACCCTAAACAAATTCCATCATCAAAAGATTTGTTTTCTGTCACTCCTATTTCTCCGTGGTTGTTTTCTGATACCACATCATCTGTGGCCTCATCATCCAACCTAGCTTCTACGTCAAAGAAGCCACGTTTAGTTAAAACCCATTATCAAAACTCCTTGGCTAAAACACCCCCCATACGAACCAACCCCACCACGTCATCACCAGAATCGACCCAGTCAATAGCCTCATTTTCCTCTGACTTTGACCCACTCAAAGGGTCTTACGCCAAAATCCTTGCTATGTTGGTAGAGAATGCGACCATTTCCCTACCCCCACTTAGACCTTATGATCCATCTAAACCTCGACCTATAGGTTACGATGAGTCTAAAATCTGTGCTTACCACCGCACACCAGGACATGACGTAGAGGGATGCAAAGCGTTGAAAGCCATACTTCGTCCGTCACCTCTCTCAGATAGAAAAGTTAAGAAAGACAACTTCCGAAGAGAGAGACCTTTAGCTTCAATTCCCTCTCCTATACCACCTGTCCCCGCCTCACCAAGATCTATCATTATTACAGCCCCACCTCTCGAAAACCATGACCTATCCCTACCATCTTCCTCCTCTCGTATTCACAAGATCAATATGATTAGTGTTGCTACTCGAGGGCAGAAAAACAATGGGAAAGCGAAAGAAAACACACCTGCGGCATCTCTTTCTCCGTCCACCATCCCGATTGCACCACCACCTAAAGTGGTTATTCGCGGACCCACCTATCCCGTCTCTAATGGCATTGCCCACCGAACTATGATCAAATAGCTTCACCAATCACCTGTAAAAATGACACTGTATGATCTCATTCAGACTTCTGAATCTCATCGACAAGCTCTCATTGAAATCCTTCAAGGGATAGAAGTTTTACCTAATGAAACCTTTCCGTTACCTCTATTCTAACACCCAATCACGTTGCTTCGCTCACCAAACAATCTATCTCCCCAACCACATCTATCTCTGTACAGCAAGCCGCTGCTGTCAGTTTCTCCGAAGATGAAATTATTGACTTCGGTGCCGAAGATCCTGACCCTGCTCTTTTCATCTCAGCGTACGTTCGGGATATTCGGGTACGTCATGTTATGATTGATGGGGGCGCTAGCCTAAACATCATCTCTTCAAAAGCCTTCCAACAAATGAATATCCCTTCTAGTTGCATGTGTGCCAACCCCATCATGTTGCGGTCATTCAATGATGCTATTACTTCTACCTTAGGCACCGTGATCCTTAACATTCGTGTAGGACCACGCACTTTACCCGAACTCTTCTATGTCCTTGAGGGAGAGTTCCAATACAATATGTTGTTAGGCCGCCCTTGGATCCAGGCTATGGGATGGACTCCACTTTACACAGATGCATAAAATTTGAGTACGAGGGGAAGTCCTACACCGTAAAAGCTGATCCTCCCCCCTTCAAAACTTGCAATATGTTGTATCGCCCTAATGATGTGCTTGTACCAGTCAAGACACCCATTCATCCAACCCAGCCATCCACTTCCAACGCACCTACACCTTCAACCAATGAAACCGCCGTTACAAATATTACTTCCTTTCCCGCAGATAACATCCCAACCTCGACCCCTTAGTAGATGTTTTTCAACGCCTTACGCTGGGGGAGTACCGCCTATATAACGTTAGCTCTTTCCATACCCCGCAGGAGTACGGACAGTTACATGCACATCCCACCTACGACCATCGCGTGGGGGAGGTAATCTCTTACGGACCACCCCATTGCCGCACCAACCTAACATATGGGGGTGTTGACGCATCCTCCGTTACCCCTGAACCACCTCTTGGTGTGGTTCCCTTCCAATCCGATTTTCAATACTTGACAAATCGTCGTTTCGCCCTCACCTTCTTGACTCGTTGTGCTTGGAAAGGCTTTGGTTTTGGTCTTTATGAACAAGGCCGACATACACTCATTCCCATGACTACACGCAAACACAATGATCGTAGTGGTCTCGGTTTTCCTAAAACACCTACACCGGAGAAACCTCATGTCAATTGTATCCTGGAGGATGACGACGCCACCCCTACCAAGCCATCATCACCCACTTTGCCATCATCACCCACAGAGTTGATAGACCCTGAATCTATCCCTCCTAACTTTTTTTTTTCATAAATACTATCTTCATAGGTCCTCTCACTTATCAACGCGATAATGAGGACCCATTTTCTCTTCCCCTTCTGTATCCAGACATGATCGAAGAGGATTCACCTTCGATTAATGTTGTTGAGTGCCAGGATGACGACTCCATCCTCACTTACCTTGGTGCGGATGACTCCTATATTCAACGCGCCTTACCGTCTGAAACACAAACCATGTTGAATGAGTCGACTATAGAAATCAACATCCACACCGAGGAGGATCCTCACGTTGTGAAGATCAGACAATCCCTTAACACATCAGAACAAGCCGCCTTTACTACCTTTCTCCATACCCGCAACCAAGCTTTCGCTTGGTCCTACGCTGACATGCCAGGAATTGATCCTACCATTGCTGTCCATAACATCACCCTAAACCATGATTCCAAACCAGTCAAACAAAAACTGAGAAAAATGCATCCACGCATTGCCCTCTTGGTCAAAGAAGAGCTTCAACGACTTCTTTCTGTTTCCTTCATCTTGCCTATTGACTATCCTCAATGGATTTCTAACATCGTACCTGTCACTAAAGCGATGGGGGACTTCGGATATGCACATGGATTTCGAGACCTTAACCTCGCTTGCCCCAAGGATGACTTCCCCCTCCCAAGTATTGATCAACTTGTTGATCTCACTGCGGGCCATGAAATGCTTTCTCTCATGGATGGCTTTTGGGATACAATCAAATTTTGGTAGCCCCGGCCGATCAACATAAAACTGCCTTCATAACTCCTTGGGGAACCTTCTGTTATCGTGTCATGCCATTTGGCCTTAAGAATGCTGGTGTGACCTATCAGCGGGCTATGACTTACATTTTTCATGACATTATGCACACTATCCTTGAGGATTATGTCGATGATCTTCTTGGCAAATCTAAACATCGCAGTGAACATCTCGATGTTTTAACCATTATTTTCGATCGCCTGTTACAATATTCAGTCCGGCTTCAACCAAAGAAATGTGTCTTTGGTGTTCTTTCGGGAAAACTTCTTGGCTTTATTGTCTCTTTGCGTGGCATTGAGGTCGATCCATCTAAAGTAAAAGCTATCCTAGAAATGCCCCCACCCAAAAACCTCAAACAATTGCGTAGTTTGCAGGGTAAACTTCAATCCATCCGGCGTTTCATCTCCCAACTCTCGGATCGATGTCAACCTTTCCATCACCTTCTTAAAAAGGACATTGCCTTTCAATGGAGTGACGAGTGTCACCAAGCCTTTGAAGCTCTCAAATCCTATCTCTTGCAGCCACCTGTGCTTATTCCACCGCAGGATGATCGCCCTTTCTACCTTTACCTTTCTGCCACTGACCATGCTATAGGAGCCATGCTCGCACATCGGGACTCGGCACGTCGAGAACAAGCCATTTATTATATAAGTCGTACTCTCGTGGATTACGAGACTAGGTATACACATGTAGAAAAATTGTGCCTAGCCCTATCATTCGTAGCCACCAAACTCCGACATTACCTCCTGAATCACAAAACTTTTGTCATCACCAACACGGACCCCATTCATTATATGTATGCCAAACCACATCTAAACCAACGCATCGCCCGATGGCTTATGCTCCTCGCTGACCTCGACCTTGAGTTTGTACAACAGAAGTCAATCAAAGGACAAACTATTGCGGACCAACTTGCAGAGGCCCCTTTACCTGGGGAACAATTCACCAATTTTAAATTCCCGACGAACTCATCGCCACTCTTTCACTCAGGGAAGAGTCGTATCAAATGACCCTCTTCTTCGATGGATCTAAATGCCAGCGCGGTGGAGGAGCCGGTGTTGTTCTCATTCCTCTTGACGCTGAACCTATGCCTCTTTCATTCTGCTTCGATTTCCCCTGCACTAATAATACAACGGAATACGAGGCCCTTGTTTTGGGTCTCTAGGTTGCATTACACTTAGGTGTCAAATCCATTAATATTTTTGGCGACTCTCAATTGGTAGTCAATCAAGTTATGGGCATCTACCAATGTAAGAATGAGGAACTTCAAAAGTACAAACATTACGTGGATTCACTTTTGACCTCATTTACTCGTTATTCTATCCAGACCATTCCCCGTTCCACTAACAAATTTGCGGATACTATGGCTTGCTTAGCCTCGCAAATTCCTGCCTCACCAACTGACTCTGACATATTCGTCTTGGTCCAACAACTTTTTGCCCCATCCTACTCAGCCCCGGTTGTTTGTATGATAAATAATGTGTCTGCTAATTCGCAGGATACCTGGTACCACCAATTTCACGACTACCTTACAACCTCTGTTCTCCCACCTGACCTTACTAGTAACGGCAAACGTGCTTTTCTTAAAAGTGTTTCTCGTTATGTCGTCATGGGGGGACTCCTCTATAAACGTGGCTTTGATGGCATCCTTCTTCGATGTCTAACCGGCGCGGAGGTCACCTATACCATCCAACAAGTCCATGACGGCATTTGTGGTGGACATTTTAGTGGCCTTGCCATGGCCAAACGAATCCTTCGCCTAGGTTATTATTGGCCTACTCTTAATAATGACTGCTACGAATATGTTAAGCGTTGTGTTATGTGTCAACAACATGCCAACCTTCAACATACTCCTAGCCATCCGCTACAGGTCGCACGAGATCTTTGGCCTTTCTCACAATGGGGTTTAGACCTTATTGGTGAGATTCACCCGCCTTCTTCACAACGTCACCGTTGGATAATCACAGCAACCGAATACTACACAAAATGGGTGGAGGCCATTCCACTCATTTCAATCAAAAAAGAAAAAATTGTCGAATTCGTTAACCATCACATTATCTATCGTTTTGGTATTCCTCATCGCCTAATAACAGATAATGGTAAATCTTTTAAAAATAAGTTGTTACAAGACCTTTGTGACAACTTTGGTATCAAACTTAGTTTCTCATCACCTTACTATCCGCAGGCCAATGGTCAAGCTGAATCTTCTAATAAAACCCTAACCAAAATCCTCATGAAAGTTGTCAATGAGTCCAGGAAGAAACTGGCATGATCACATTCCCTTTGCCCTTTGGGCTTATCATACTAGCATTCGTACCTCCACTAATGCCACACCATTTTCTTTGGTATATGGTACCGAGGTTGTCTTGCCTCTCGAAATACAAATACCCTCCCTCAGAATATCTCTTCAGGATATTCTTACCAATGATGATTTCCGCCAAGAGCGGTTAGCCCAATTAGAGCTTCTTGACGAGCGTCGTCTTATGGCTCTTGATCACCTTCAAATCTACCAAAAACGCATCAAGCGTGCTTATGATAAGCGACTTCATGAGCGTACCTTTAAGGTTGGTGATCTTGTCCTCAAAGAGAATCAACATGTAACCAAACTAGAAAAGAGCAAACGTGGAAAATTTGCTCCTAATTGGATTGGGCCTTACATTATCACTCACACTTATGGATCAGGCACTTATCGTTTAGCTTCGCTTAATGGTAAACCTGAGCCTGAGCCCCTTAATGCCTTGCATCTTCGACCATTCTACTGTTGAAATTAGTGTTATATCACTTCTTATCTACCTTACGCTCGTCCCTTGAGCTCATTTACCACCGCATACACTTTGTTTCTTACATCTCAAAATCAAATCAAGCTCACATGGTTTGATTATCACCTCCCCTTAAAAGATGTCTTCCCCTTTTTAGTCTAGTCCATGACTTCAAAGTATCAAAATAACACATTCTTAATTAAAACACTTATGGGATTTTCTTGAGTCAAACTTCCTACAAAAACTAGATGCTTTATGCCCACGGACATCTAGACTCTAAATTATACAATAGACTTATGAAGGACATTATATATGCCAAACTATCAAACTTACTATTATATATAGACTGCTCCTCGAAGGACTATACATAAACACCGCATAGCATTATAAATAGATCGCTCCTCAAGGACAAGCTATACACAGTCAGCCTTTATCAGAAGCTTCTCGCATTGATCAGCTTCGTGAAGACCTCAAGAACAAAAAAATACATATCCCATGTAGACTTCCCGCATCGATCAGTCTATATCCAAAGCAAAATAAAATAAAATAAAAGCAAGATTTCAAAACACTTTTGAGTCATGGACTTGTCTATTTAGGTTTGATTTCTTTTTTCGAATAATCATCTTATAATAAGTTCTCGCACCCACCCACATCAACCACCTCACCTCACCATTTGTTAAAGCAACAAAACTCAAGGGACGTGACGTATATCCGATATATTGTGATTATACCACTCTTTTCACCTATCGACTTCTCGCCTATGCAAGGTACCTAGGGATTCAAGCTCATCCTACATTAATATGTGGTTTGTTTAGCTCTTCTCAATTACGGGACACTCTTGCCTCTTTTGCTCGGCTCTAAGATTGTGTGTTGACCTTAATCAGGACACGATTCCCTACTCCTTGGGAATGCTAACTTTCGCTTTACCCTACCAACACCAACAACATTACCCTACCAACATCAAATTTTTACCAACCAACAAAATTGCCTAACCACAACCCAATTGCCTGAATTCACCTCTCCCTGATCCTAAGGGAGAACTACATCGGTCTGAGGCCCTTCCTTGCTTTGTGCAAATGGGCTATGTAGGCAGCACTTAGGAGACATGGGGTCTCCCAAGGTTAGCTCGACCATCCCCTACCTTACCCTATCATATGTTGTCAATATAAATATTTTTTGTGTATTTCTATTTGCCAACTTTCATCTTTATCCTTTTTCAAACAAAACAAAAATAACATTCAAACACAACCATTCTTATTATTATCATCACTCAAAAGAACATACATCTTTCGTTTTATTTTAGATGTTAAACAAATACATCTTCTCTATCATCGACTCGCAGGTCGGCATCTTTATTTATTCTTATATTCCTATGAAATTCACTTAGATCCTTGCACCTCCTCCCGAATCAGGTGGTGATCGTGATCGTCGATGCCCCTCGTGGGCCTCTCCATCCTCAAAGGTGCCACTGCCATTGGTTCCTCCCATTGATCCGCCAACATCTCCTGTAACATACGAATACGTCCTCTCGCGTGGAGGAATCTTGCCTCCAGTCTCTCCACTCGTAGCTGTGAAGCCTCTAACAATCCCATTGTCTCATTCACCTGTGTTTGAAGCTGGCGAGCTAAATCCTGCAGACGATCTCTCTCCGCTGTAATCACAGCTATGTCAGGGCACTCACGTGCACCTCGCAGCTCTGCTACCCACCATACTCTATACGCCTCTGTCGTTCCCGCATCCATAACCCTACGATCGGCTGCTATCTCTTCTGGCCCTTCTGGAGGTGTAGGCCGGGGAGGTGAGAATGTTGCCTCGGCGTCGATCCTCATGTATGGTCTATATGTCATAGGTATATCCTGAACGAACCCAAATTGTCACCGCACGTGATCTAGAGGAATCCTCTCGTACTCACCCGGCCTATGCCCTGCGATCCACCTCAATCGCTCTACACCCCTCAACTCCTCAGCTATGTGCTCTGTCACCATATAGTTCCCGTACGGCCTCCAACAAATATCCGCAATCGCCACCATCTCCCATACTTGTCTATAATACTCGATGTCATCTATCACGGCCTGGGATCTCGCCTCTTGTTCTGTCTGGACCCATCGTCTGAATCCCAACCTTTGCACTCCTACCTCTCCCGACTCAATGGGTCGGCCTATTGGACGCACACAAACAATATGCTCATAGGCCCAACAATGTAATAAGTATGAACAATCCAGTGTCGTCCTGTGTTTTCACTTGCATGCCCATAAACCCCTATATAACTCTGCTAGATATGCGGGTGCCCATGCGAATGTCACGCTCATTTCTATCATTTCCCAAATAACACTCATCAATGCTTTGGGAAATCTTCCACCTTCCGCCCTCGGCAATGCATAATACCCCACCGCTATCATTAATAGCACGGCCAACCTTGTTTCCTCAGGGTGGGTTGCATACATTGTACCATACGTAAATGATAAACCTCGCTGTGTCAAATCTTGTGCAGCTGACCCAAATACTGTTGTTATCGCTGCTCGCCCCGTGCTGGGCAATGCCTGATACACTGTTTTTCCTATCATTGGGAGTCTCAAAATACGGAACACATCTTCCAAAGTCACTGTCATCTCCCCTGTTGGTAGATAGAAGGTATTCTTTTCTGGATTCCATCTCTCAATCAACGCCTGCAACATAGCATGGTTACGCGCGATTCTTGAATAATAGTGGATTCCACTTAACCCCAACCGATTTATCAATGCCCATTCGCTGGTGTTACATCCGCTCGGATTCGTGACAACAACGCTGGCACAGTATCATTCATCCTTAACCTTGCTTCTGCCTGCATACATCAAAACGACACATAATTATTCAAAAGAACAAATCTCTACGGGTTTTTTCTCAAAATCTGGAAACCCTTACAGTGACCGATAGCGGTTATGCATAACCGATACCGGTTTGCTAACCGATACCGGTTACTTCCAAACGATACCGGTCACTGTCAAAAATCTACCTACCCTGCTTCAAGCATACACCTACGATAATTATTTTGCCCGTTTACTCCTATTTATACCTAAAAACATACATGCCCACCCTGTTTACCTACCCCGTAGCACTCATACCATCCCCAACCCTTGCCTATCACCTTTTTCCTCCTCTTTACCCACTTACACTTCTTTCATCCTATTTACAACACATGCAAGCATCAAATTACAACCAAACAGTTTACCTCTCGGGATGCAGCAGCTTGGGGCGGAACATGTCTTCCCCCTCGTCCCTGCCTGCTGGATGCTTCTCCTCGTTCAGCCATATTCACCACCCTCTTCAAATATAACTTGTCTTTCTGCCTTCTGAATCTCAGCCCACGCTCACTTCACCTGGCTCTTTCCTCCTTATCACTCAAATTCTTTCATGCAATTACCTGTAGCAATTGTCAAACAGCGTCGCATTCGCATATTTAACTTGTTGCATGACTCTAAAAATAAGAATGCTAAAAATAAGAACTTAAGTTGCCAATCCAGCAGTTCTATTTTTAGGAAAATAATTCTTGCATAACCGATATCGGTTATATAACCGATACCGGTCATATAGCTACCGACATCGGTTATATAACCGATATCGGTCAGGTATCCCCTTGTTGCTTAAACCTTAAGTCGTCTCTTCATTTTTGCAAATTTTTGTGGCGCCCGTCCCTTTTTCCTGCATGAACAACACCATTATCCATATTTTTCATTAAATCCATATCTCATCACAATTTCATCAACATCATCTATCTATCTTACAAAAACAGCCACGCCATCAACAAACGATATCAAAAACCATCCATCTAACACCATTTGAATCCAAATCAACAGCTACATATATTCAATTTCACAAAACCAGTGAAACTCATCATACAACACGTCAACTAAACTCATCATTTATATATACATACATACATCCCATCAACAAAAGACATCAACATCATTAATATATAACACCATGTAAATCAAACTCATCATACATTAAATATCACAAACCATTTTCAAAACACTTAAACACATTTTTACACACAACATGTGGGTCAAATCATCATATCTATATATATACAAAGTTTCAAATATACAATGTGCCCTGCATCGGGGCCTCTGTGATCTCATAATACAACAAAGCCGGCACGCAGGCCGCAATAACTGTCAATAATCTCGACTCGGCTCGCAGGCCGGTCTCTCATATCAAAAACATACTCGGCTCGCAGGCCGGTATCCACTGTACAACCCATACTCGGCTCGCAGGCCGGTATATACAATAAATGAATGAATGAATAAATGAATACATAATATCTAGGCACGCAGGCCTCTATAAACATAGCCGGTTCGCAGACCGGTGCCCATATCCAATGAACCAATCCAAAACTATGTAGGGACCCTAGCTCTCTCTCCACCGCCCTCTGCCCTCTCGCGCCGCTGGTCCTGTCTTGCCTCTCACCTCCCGCTGCACTCCACCACGGCCGTGGCTGCACTCGCCCCCGAGATCTCGGCTCCGAGAGGTCTCTGCTCTATGTGCCGCATATGGCTGATAATCAGCCCCGGTACCATCAAGAATATCCTGATAGTACCGGGCCTCCGCTCTAGCCTCCATATAACGATCACGAGCCACCGTAGGTGCTGGGGCTGGTCCCCTGACTCCTACTACCAGTGCCCCCTGTGCCTGTGCTGGTGCCGCTGGTGGTGCCTGTGGCTGTGGTGGTACCTGCACTGCGGTTGTGCGGTGCTTGGTGGTGGTGCTGCTTTGTGCCTGCACTGCACTGCACTGCACTCTATACTGAGCCTGGGCTAGCTGCCCCTGTAAGACACCTATTTGTGCCTGTGCGGCAGCAAGCTGCCCTGTAATAACTGTATTCGACCCTCTGAGCTGGTCCCTCTCTGCTCTAACAGCCGCTAAGTCTGGCTGTGTGGGCTGTGCTATCCTCGCAGCTCTCTCTCCGGCCCACCAAACCAAAAATGCTCCTGTGCAGCCGGCATCATCTATGGTATCATCTACCGGCCTCTCAGCAACCCAATCTGGGTCTACGGGCTATGGTGCAGGCAGTGGATCCTCTACATCATCCCTCCGGTACTGAGGGAAGTGCGGTGGCTCATCCTGTCATAGCCCCATCTCGCTCGCGTGCACTCTCTCTGGGGTATCCTCTCATACTCTCCCGGCCTCCGTCCCGCTATCCAGAATGTATACTGGATCCGCTGCAACTGTGCTCGGGCTCCTCCATGTGGGTGATGACCTCTATAAGGTCTCCATACAATATCTAACGTTGTCAAGCCCTCTAACATATGTCTATAATAAGTGACGTCCCACCCTGCAAGCACTGCTCGTGGCTGGCCCACGACCCCAACCACCTCTGAAAGCCGTATCTATAGATGACCTGTGGCCCTGGCTGCTGGGGCAGCCCTACTGGTCTAATGCATATGATATGCTCATATGCCCAACAGTGTAGTAAAAACGTCGAGCAAATCCCGAATCACCTCATCCGGTGATAGCCCCACAGCTCTCGGTATAACTGCACCAGGTATACTGGTGCCCAAGCATAACATGTGTGCTCCTCCACCATCTCATGTAGCACCCCCATAAGCACCCGTGGAAAGCGGCCTCCCTCTGAGTCTGGGAGGGCGAAGCAGGTGATCCGATCATCATCAAGCACGGCAAGCCGTGTCTCATGGCGGTGGGCTCGGTACATATCCCCATACGCGATACTCGCACTGTGATATGTCAGTAGCGCAGCTGCATCCCCGAATACGTGTAGGATGCTGTCCATGGCTGTCTCAGCATCAACCTGAAAGACTGCCTCTCCATCAATCGGTAATCGAAGGATGCGATACACATCCTCCAATGTGATGGTCATCTCTCCAGTCGGGAGATGGAACACATTGGTCGCCGGATCCCATCTCTCGATGAGGGCGACCATCAAACTATGATCCCTGTCAATCACTCTGTATCGCTGGACTCCGCCGAGTCCCACCTCGCGCATGATACCCCACTGCGCTGCGGACACGTGTGGCCGCATCCGTCTCAACAATGGGGCATCTGTCCGCATCATCGTCACCCGACGTGCTCGCAAAACCAACTCACTACATTAGCCCTACTCTTTATCACAACATCTACTTATACCCTCTACACCCACCTATCTTACCCTAACAACCTCTACGATATCCCCCTCCCTCTTCACACCCAAACAATGACCTAAACCATACCAAAACACTCAAACAATACCAAAACACCTCCACCACAACCCAAACCATATCAACATACCCAAACAATACCAAACCACCTAAACAAATCAACACACCCAACAAACCAAAACACCTAAACAAACCAAAACACTCCAACAATACCCAAATACCCCCACCACAACCTAAACCCAACCCAACAAAAATAAAAATACCTAAGGACCGGTACCGGTCACTTATGACCGACACCGGTCCTCTCTTCACCGGCGCCGGTCGCTATACGACCGACACCGGTCAACCACAACCCCACCCTGCCCCGAAACTTCCTGACCGATGCCGGTCGCTTAGTGACCGGCATCGGTCACTGAAAAATTGCCGGGCCGAATCCGGCGCGCCCCCCAAATTCATTTTTCCCTATTTATCCCTATTTACCCACCCAAACACCCTAAAAATCTACCCACCCTGCCGCCTTGCCCTATTTTACCCATCTATCCTCTTCATTTTTCAAATAACGTCAATTTATTCATTATTTTACCAAAACATGGATTCCTACCCAAACCCCCAAAAATAGCTTAATATACTCAAATCCACACAATGAGGGGTTTCGAACCTACCGGTATGATGACACGTCATCGTGGTGGGATGGGTGGTGGTGGTCCAGCTGGTCCAGCCCCTCCTGCTCCTCCTGGCTGTGCCATAGCTCCACCTCTCCTCTGCTGGGTCCTCCACCAATCAACTGCTGCCTCCTACTCACTCGGGCCCACTAATCACTCACTCATCCACTCAAATAGCGCCACCTCACCCAACAAATGCTCCAATCTCAATAATCCACCTCAGACAACCCAAATCGGTTTTCAAATTGCAAATGTGACAATGATAGGCCGTATTTTTATTTTTATAGGTTTTTGACCTATAACCGATATCGGTTTTATTATGCCCTAAGGAACCGGTATCGGTCCACTAACCGATATCGGTCATAGATAATCGACATCGGTTTTATTCCAACTTCTACCCCAATTTCACCCCTTATTTACTAATAGCCCTTTTACCAACATCGCCTATATCCACCTTCGTTGACAACCCTTTGTTAACCTATTCGGCCCGACCCACGGCCGTCACCTACCATTTGGCCCGACCCAAGGCCGCAACCAACCTATTTGGCCCGACCCAAGGCCGCAACCAACCTATTCGGCCCGACCCAAGGCCGCAACCAACCTATTCGGCCCGACCCAAGGCCGCAACCAACCTATTGGCCCGACCCAAGGCCGCAACCAACCTATTTGGCCCGCCCGCAACCAACCTATTTGGCCCGACCCAGGCCGCAACCAACCTATTTGGCCCGACCCACGGCCGCAACCAACCTATTTGGCCCGACCCAAGGCTGTAACCTACCATTTGGCCCGACCCACGGCCGCAACCAACCTCTTTGGCCCGACCCACGGCCGTAACCTACCATTTGGCCCGACCCACGGCCGCAACCAACCCATTTGGCCCGACCCAAGGCCGCACCTAACCATTTGGCCCGACCTAAGGCCGCACCAATTAAATACCATACCCACCATCAATGTTTTATTTTATCCATCCATCATGTACCTTTTTGTTCAATCGAGCTCACCTGTTCATGTTTTAGCATGATTAGGGTCCTTGACTTGATCTGTCGACCAACTTTGCCTAGACTTAGACCGTGACGTTTATCTCAACCAAACCAACCATTTGGTACTGCCGAACATGCCTAAACGTTCCTGTACCTTACCCGTTATATCCCCTGGAGCTACTTCCTATGCCTTGGATACCAAGATTATATCACCCTTGTTTGGATAAACTATCGACCTTTGCCTATGAATTGCTTGTTTGCTCTTCAAATCATATACCCTGGTCGCACTATCGCATTTCAACGCGCGTCCGCTTCCTTGGACCTACCCCACCCTCTTACCATTATCTCAACACCATTTACCCTTTATCAACCCTATCCCTGCTTTCACGCTACCTCAATCTGTGATAGATTTGAGGGGGATTACCTATACCCTTAACAGGGGTAACCACTTCTTATTATTGTTCGTGCAGCTTTACAAAACAAACTACACGACAATAAGGGGCTAATGTAGACACCAAATTTGTGTCTTACGACCCCCTGTGCCCCGCATCTCATTTCGCAACCTAACCTCATCACCTAAACCTTACACAATTATTTATTAATTACCTTATAATTAATAAATCCACATCACCATACCTGCCACCTCATGTCGCCACCTCATCATGACCTAGTCTTAACCCTAAACTAACCTAATTAAGACCTATAACTTGGTCCAATTCCACACCTATGACTAATTACTCCTCATCCGCACCTAAAACCAACTTCATAATGACTTGACCAAGCCCGCTACCAATCCCTCGGAAGAAAAGGAGGGAAAGCTGGCTATTTTACCAAAAATAGCCCGCTTTGACCTGACCGATACCGGTTCCTACTCGACCGCCGTCGGTTGCGTAACCGCCATCGGTTCCCCGTAAATGACCACTTCCAACCAAAAACAAAGATCGATTTTTCATTTGATCGAGAAGAAAGAGAAATCATCGAAAGGATCCGGATTTGCTTGGCCGAGCAGAGACAAGTGAAGAAACAGGAAGAGTTTGCAGAGAAGGACATCAAGCCCAAGACTGCAACTGAATAACCAGAGCCCAGTAACACTCATCCGAACATCAGAAGAGGAGATAACTCATCTTGGATTGTCAGATCATCCAACTTGGGTCCTGTCTTCATCATCACAGTCCTGAAACCTGCATCTGCATCAGGGACTAGTGAGTAGTGTTTTATATATGTTTCTAAGCACCATTTTCTTGAACTGTTGATTAATAGTAATCATAAGTTTATTCCTAGATCTACTACCAGCAACATACTGCACTTAACCTTCACCCATACATCCTGATATTGCCCAGAAGGCCATTTTACCACACTCTGAGTCTTCCCTATCCTCCCGTCATTCCCCTAAGCCATCCCCCAATCTTAATAACCCCACAATCACCTTGCAACCCACCTCTATCCAGAAGCACTTAGATTGCTGACCCTACCAGTATCGTTTATCCCCTACCGGCAGCGGTTCTCTAACATGCATGATCGATTACCCAGTGATTGGCGTCGGTCACCTTTGTGACTTATACCCCAAAACCCTTTTCTCGCCTATTTGCCACCTAACAACCTCAGATCCAGTCTGGTTTATCCCTATAACTCAACCTGAACGTACCAACGACGATCAAGAATCAACAAACAACGTGACGCTTTATTATTGATAATTTAGTTTCTATTGCTTTGTAGCGAGATACCTAAATCGTGATTTTGCAATAGCTTTCTTTGTTATCATTTGTGTTAAATCGTATTAAAAAGGGAATTGACCACCTTCGAAAGGAAGTTTTATATTTCCTGGGCCTAAGGCAGATCCCTCATTTATTGTCTAATTAAAATCTGGTGGTCTTGTATTCTTACTTGCAGGTAGTCCTTCCAAGACAAAAAGGAGTTCTTCGCAGTCGATCTGATCTTTCTCTATGGTACGCGCACACCATCTCAACATTTAACAGGTATTCCTCCTAGCCCTAACCCTTATCTGTTTCTCAAAGGAATGATAGGATAGAAGCAAGTGTATTCTGCAGAGCTGAAACCATTCCGTGTGAAACACATGTAACCACATAGTATTTACCTGTGACCATCACTCTTGATCATTCAACTTTGTAACAAGGTGTGTTACAGCTTGCACAACTGGAAAGTTCTTCAATTTGTCTATATCCATTCCATGTGGACCCTTTAGTTACCCCAACTCCTGTCTGGCCTTTAAAATTATGGCTTTATCTACGAGATCAATTTTTATGTCCTATCCTATGGCCTTCAAACCTATAACTGATGAGATAAGTGCAGATGAGATTCTAACTTTGCATCCTACAAAGTAGAAGAAGTCCTCGTACACCCTGCTCATGAGCCATTGATACAAGGGACCATACTTCCTAAAATATGGAAGCTCATATAATTAGTAGACCCTAATTCTTTTTAGAAGCTTCTCACCTACATCGTCATAAACTAGCATGTCATCTGTCGTGCACTTGTTCATCCTAGCAATGAGCAAGGAATCGAGCTCCTTCTTGTTCTCTGAAGTCCTGTGATTTTATTCACTTACTTTGCTCTTTCGATGGGTTAGTCCTGTCATCACCAATCCAGCACTATGATAATTCTTCACTAGGAACTCCTCGTGCTATGATTATTTACTAATGCACAACCTTTAGTTTGGTGGATGTAATCTGGAAACAAAACAACAACATAACACAAGAATACCATTGACTATGATAAGACGGAATGATGAAAAATCTGAAATATCAAAGTAAATTATAATATTAACATGAAATTGTTACAATCTCACCCATGAGGTACTTCAAGTGTTATTGACTTCACTTGCCTTTCACCAAGACTATGGGAGAAACTTTACAATTACACCTCTTAATGGCTTCTTCAACACACCTTTAACTGATGGCTTCCTTCGCACACTTCCTACAATATTTCTCACTACTTCCTTCTATGCTAAATGAGGGGGGTGGCCTCTCTATTTATAGAAATTCCAGGCTTATCCATCTTATCTCTAAGATAGGATAAGAAATCCACTCTGACGAATCATATTCCATACCTTAACTCTTATCTACGTACATGTAAGGTTATCTTTTAAAATAAGATAAACCTTATCATTTTACATGGGTTCCACATTTTTAGACTTTTTACAAATAAAATACACAAAATATTTATGACCTCACTCCTTGTCCTTATTACCAATATAATATTTCTAATTCCTAATCATGTAGACCCTACTTCTCTAATTACCCAAACTTTGACATTTTAAGATTACTTAGGACCACTTACGACAAATATTTACTTTTTACAACATTCTATTATACTTTGACTATTCTTGTACTCCACATTATTGGCGGCACCGTATTGATGGCACCGTTATCTTATATAGACGCTACTACTAATTATACTTAACAACATCATATTCCTAATACATACATTAATGAAATAGAAATTATGGAGGAAAATTTTAGTGTTGACATCTTCCCCCTTCCTAGCTTTTACTCCGTCTCTGAGTAGACTATTCTAGTGCTTGGAAAATCTTCAACTTGTTGTGGTTGACCCATTTTGTAATGGGAGTGCCATCCAATTCCTCCAATCGATGCGTAACATTTTCATGCATAGCTGCTTTATTTTGTAGGGCCCCATTCATTTTGGAAGAAATTTTCTGTCTTCTTTTTTTGTATCGGAATCATATACTAGAACCAAGTCATTCACATGAAATGGAGACCACCGGGTCTTTTGATCAAAGTATTCCTTCTGCTTCATTTTCTTCTTATGGCTTGTATCCTTTGCTATTTCTCTCATTTCCTCCAGCAAATGAAGATGTACCAACCTTTCTTTTACTAAATCACTTTCATCCATCCTTTCATTTTTCATAACTCTCACAGTGGGAATATCAAACTCAATAGGAAGAACTAGATCAATGCCATAGGCCAACTAAAATGGGGAGTATCCTGTTGCTGACTTTGATGTTGCCCTATATGCCCACAATGTTGCATGAATCCTTTTATCCCACTTATGTACCTGCAAGGCTACATCTTTTGCTAGAATTTGACACAACACAAAATTTGTTCGTTCCACCTGTCCATTTGTGCTTGGCTTGTATGTTGTTGCCTTCCTGTGCTTAATAGAAAACTTATTGACTAGGGCTTCTACCACCTCATTAATGAAGTGGCTTCCTTGATCTATTACAATTTCTAATGGGCAACCAAATCTGGTGACAATGCGTTCATATATGAACCTTGCCACTTCATCCATGGAAGTTGTTTTCAATGGCCTAGCTTCAACCCACTTGGTTAAATAATCTATGGCAACTACAATATACTTATTTTGGCGTGAGGTAGTTGGAAGTGGACCTACAATGTCTATTCCCCACTTTTCAAAGGGACCAAGTGGAAGAATAGGGCATAATGGAGTTGATGAAGTCTTACGGTTACCATGTGTTTGACAAATATCACATGTCTTACAATAATTATAACAATCTTTAAAAAGAGTGGGCAGTGATAACCTGCATCCAAGATCTTCTTCTTTGTAAGTTGTGCAGACAAGTGCCCTCCACATGTACCATTGTGGAATTCTTCTAGCAGTTCCTTCCTTGATCACGTCCAACTGCCCTCTTGTATTGTCCATCAGGTCCTATTCGAAATAATACTCCATGTAGAATAGAATATGGACGATTGGCTTGAGTAATCTTTCTCTTAGTCTTTGCATTGGCACCATCAAGAAACTTGAATTCATTCAGATAATTCCAAATATCTATGTATTCACTAGGGATTGTGTCAAGGGATAACAATCTTTGCATCGGGAAATCATCATCATCACAAGATGATCTTAAACCATCATAGGCTCGAGAGAGTGCATCTGCATTGACATGCTTCTTTCTTGGCCTATCTATAATATCAAATTCAAATTCTTGTAGCAAAATTATCCATCTTGCTATCCTCCCTGATGGGTTAGGCTTATTTACAATATATTTTAGAGCCTGATGATCTATTACAACTAGAAATTTTTTCCCTAGCAAGTAATTTCTAAACTTCTTTACAAGAAAATGATAGCGAGAGCCTCTTTTTTAGTTACAGTATAATTTACCTCAGCACTGCTCATTTTTTTGCTCCCAAAGTAAATTGGATGTTCATTCCCATTTTCATCCTTTTGGCTCAAAGTACTTCCTAGTGCTGCATCTGAGGCATCAGTGTACACAATGAATGGCTTGCTCCAATCTGGATTCTTCAAAATAGGTGAAGACACCAGGGCTTCCTTCAGTTGTCTAAAAGCTTCATGCGCCTTATTTCCTGGTTCATAAGTAACATCCTTCTTCAAGAATTGGGTTAGTGGCTATGCAATCTTTGAGAAATTCTTGATGAACCTTCTATAGTAACCCACATGGCCTAAAAATGATCTCAACTTACTTCTATTAATAGGAAATGGTAAATCTTTGATTTTTGAAACTTTATCAGGATCAGTACCAATACCATCTCTGGATACAACATGCCCTAACAAAACACCTTTAGAACATCCAAAGACACACTTTGTAGGGTTTAGTGAGGCTTGTGCTTCATCTAACCTTTGAAATTTTGTCTCCATTTGGTGCAGGTGGTCCAACTTGCTCCCATAGATGCAAAAATCATCTAGAAATACTCTGATGAAGGTCCCAATGTAGGGTTCGAACACCCTATTCATCAAACGCTGGAATGTTGTTGGAGCATTACACAACCCAAAAGGCATAACTCTATAAGCAAACATTCCCCAAGGAGTGGTGAACGTGGTCTTCAGCTGATCTTTCTGCTATACGAACTTGGTTGTAGCCGCTATATCCATCAAAACTATAGCACTCCTGGCCAGCTACTTCGTCTAAGATCTGATCTGAAAATGGAAGAGGCTAATGATCCTTCTTTGTTGCCTTATTGAGCTTCCTGTAATCAACACAAATGCGTAACTTCCCATTTTTTTATTGAGATCACAATGGGAGAAACCCATTCTAAATTCTCCACAGCAAATATGAATCCTGCATCAAGTAACTTATCTATTTCTTCTTTTACAGTCTTGGAAAAATTAGGATTCATTCTATATGGCATTTGCTTTATGGGCTTAGCACCATCTACCAGCTCAATAGAATGTTCTACCCAACTTACTTGACGGAGTTCCTTGTAATCAAAAGTGAATAGGTGTATGTACCTTCGAAAGAGCTAGAGGTAGGATTCCTTCTCACTCTCCATCACAGCATCACCAATCTTTATTTGTTGGAGACGATCATCAACTTCTTCTTCAGATAATTTTATGGGGTCATGAGTTGGTGTGACTGGAAGGATATCCATGACTGAAACATCAACCTCACTTTCTTCATCTTCAGTGTCCACTTCACTGGTACTAGAGTAATCAGAGGATGTCCAATCATCAGTTTCATCACTTGAATCCACAAGTTCTGCCTTATGATGTCGAGGGATCATGTTTATCTTCACCCTCTCTCTACCACGTCCAAGTGTCATGAAACCTTCATTCCAGTAGTTTCTTGCATGAACTCTCCTTAGCCATGGTCTTCCCAGCAGCATTGGGTACGCAACAGTACCATTTTTCATCACCTGAAAGTCTACCACACATACAACACCCATAACAGATATTGCCACATTTGAAACTACACCTTCTGGTTTAGTTTTTCCTTTATTTAATGACCTTAACATAAGTGTTGAAGGGCGATCAATTTTTAAACCCAACATATTCATTATAGACTCGGTCATTACATTAACTGCAGCACCTCCATCAACTAAGACATCATGAATTGAAATACCATTACATAATACCTCAGCTTGTGGAGCATAGGGATCCGCCTCTGCCTCCAAAACAGGGACCTCAACCTCCTTCCTTCGTCGAGCATTAAGTCCACTTCGCAACTCCCGCCTCTTCTCAGAAGACATAGCCAAGAGTTGACCATATGTAATATTTGTAGGCCTTTTGGACAGATTTTCCAAGATGGAGTATGGTCCTTGCCCCTGTGAAATAAGAAAATCCTGCACACCCAAATTTCTTCTCCTATGTTTCTTACTAGTTTCTTCTTTCATCTTCTTAGGGTCATTTCCATCTTGATTATCTTTTTCTTTCTTTCTTTTTGTTACAAACACATCTACTTCATTATTTCTGCTCTTATCTACTACATCAAAAGAATTCACAGGTGCTTTTCCTTTATCATTATCTCCTTTACCAGATGTAGAAGCTCTATCTGGACAATTATACTTATAATGACCCTTTTTATAACAACCATAACATACTGACTTCAGAAATATTTCTTTTGGACCTTTATCTCCTCCCGAGAACTAAATTCCTTTCTTTGAAGAAGATTAATAGTTAATCGACCCATCTTTTGAGCAAATCTTCATACTCGGTAGATGTACTAGGAGAAATATTTGTGCTCACCGAGAGATGGTTGTGGATTCGGACCAAAGGTCTTTGGTGTAGGCTCTACTTTAGCAACAATTTCTTTGGGCTCCTCTTCCATGCTTTCTTCTTACCTTCTTGCAATCTCCTTTGCTTGTTCAATGGTAGCTAGGCGGTCATACTTCACTCATTGTCTGATCTCTGGCTTCATCCCAAGAATGAAGTGCTTACAGAGGAGATTATCCATGCCATTCATCAACCCATCCGCTAATCCTTCCTTCTGGATCTGGGCATCGAGCTTCCTCCTTAGCTCTAGAACACGAGCATGATAATCCCTTATCTTCTCCTTCTCTCCTTGGGATAGCTTTGTGATCTCGATCATGAGATCTGCATATTTCTGTTGTTCACCAAATTCTTCAAGAAAACTTTCAGTTAATAAATCCCATGAATTTTTCACATTATCACCTAGTGTTTCAAACCACCTAAGTGCTGAACCATCCAAAAAGGTAGGAAAAAATTTAGTCCATTGTTCCCTTCTTATAAGGCCATTACAAATACAAGATCGCTTAAACTCTTGAATGAAAGAAGAAGCATCTTCATTAGATTGAGCTGAAAAAATAGGAATCTTTCCCATTTTCAAAAGTAACCACCGTGAAATACCAACCCACAAGTACAATCAACAAGACTTATGTGCACAAATAATTGGAATCACTATACTAGAAAGTGACTTTACACCTTTCTACAGTAAAATAGAAATGACCACGGTAAACTATGGTAAAACTTGACTTACTGCGGTAAAAACTGACTTTACTGTGGTAAACACTATTCACGGTAAAAAGTGAAGTTACTGTGGTAAATACTATTCATGGTAAAAGTGACTTTACTGCGGTAAATACTATTCCCACAAAAATGACTTTACCATGGTAACTACTATTCATGGCAAAAATGACTTTACCATGGTAACTACTATGCACAGTAAAAACAAGGTTACCCTCTAATTGATTTTTGACTAAGTGGGAATATCTCTCCAGAAAATCCACCAACGAGGAATGGTCCCGGCAACGGAACCAAAATGTCATCACCAATCCGGCACTATGATAATTCTTCACGGGAACTCCTCGTGCTATGATTATTTACTAATGCACAGCCTTTAGTTTGGTGGATGTAATCTGGAAACAAAACAACAACATAACACAAGAATACCATTGACTATGATAAGACGGAATGGTGACAAATCTGAAATATCAAAGTAAATTATAATATTAACATGAAATATTTACAATCTCACCCATGAGGTACTTCAAGTGTTATTGACTTCACTTTCCTTTCACCAAGACTATGGGAGAAACTTTACAATTACACCTCGTAATGGCTTCTTCAACACACCTTTAAAGCGATGGCTTCCTTCGCACACTTCCTACAATATTTCTCACTACTTCCTTCTATCCTAAATGAGGGGGGTGGCCTCTCTATTTATAGAACTTCCAGGCTTATCCATCTTATCTCTAAGATAGGATAAGAAATCCACTCTGACAAATCATATTCCATACCTTAACTCTTATATGTACATGTAAGCTTATCTTTTAAGATAAGATAAACCTTATCATTTTACATGGGTTCCACATTTTTAGACTTTTTACAAATAAAATACACAAAATATTTATGACCTCACTCCTTTTCCTTATTACCAATATAATATTTCTAATTCCTAATCATGTAGACCCTACTTCTCTAATTACCCAAACTTTGACATTTTAACATTACCGGACCACTTACGACAAATATTTACTTTTTACAACATTCCTATTGTACTTTGACTGTTACCGTACTCCACATTATTGGTGGCACCGTACTGATGGCGCCGTTATCTTCTATCAGACGCTACTACTAATTATACTTAACAACATCATATTCCTAATACACACATTAATGAAATAGAAATTACAGAGGAAAATTTTAGTGTCACACGGTCCCATTCTGGTGATGATGACTCCTTCTAGATATTACATTTCGATAAATGGCTTTTGGGTGTCATCTCTTCCTCCTCAACGACCACCTTCTTCTTTCCTTTTACTGCTCTTTTGTAGATGCCTTCTTAGGTGCCATTTTTACCTTGCAAACGTCTCCTCTTCAACTCTGCAACTTTGTAAATCAAACCCTAGCTCGATTCAATCAAGCCCTAGGTGGAAACTTCATAACCTTACTCTTTTTTATCTCTTTTCTATGCTCAAAACCTTCACCACTTTGGGGATGCAAGATTTTTTTTTGCATAGATCTGGTTGTCACACTTGGTTTCACACCCTTCGCACCTTAACCCGATCACTCGGATCTTCACACTTGGCTCATTCTTCAACTAATCTTAGTTACAACGGTAAAAATGAATCCGCATTCAACATTTATGTAATATTTTCAAATTTTGATGCATTTATTACTCCTTCACCTACCAAATATCCCCTCATTCATTGACCAAATTTGTTCATCCCGCATGGTACATCTTCACACCCTAGTTATAACCTTCTAGCCCACCTTCCTACCCTTTGGTCATAGTCTTCTCTTCAAGCATGCACCCTTGTGTCTGAGTACCTCATCACTATACCTTCTCTTGGTAGCTATCATGGCCTCCACTTACCTCATGTTATACTATTGTTTCATTCATCTCCGTCCTTGGTCACTTTTGATAAGAAATATTCTTTTTACTTAAAGCACACCCGTAGGCTTATTCCTTTCACCTTTCAATTCCCACAATCTTTTTCTTGGATAACTACAACCACCCCACATGAAAGGTATGTGCAGTCCTCTACGCATAAACATTCTTCATATAGTAATTATCTTCATGCACGCAAGCGCGCTTATTACACAAAAACAACAACTAAATTGAAAAAGCATAGCAAAAATGAAGGAAATACATTAAGGAAATACAAAATTGAAAAACCTAATCTAAATGGCAATACTGCCTTATTACAAACACCAAGAAGACTTATTTATAGTAGGGCTTTAGCCTACTACCATTAAAAATAGCTCGGGTAGCTATTTTTCATCAAGTGCTTCTAATGGAAATCACACGATTCAAGTATAGAAGTGATGACATATGACCCTAACCAATGTACTTTGAGCTTGCCTGGATGGCACAAGAACTTTGAGTCATTAATAAGTACCATTTGTCTAATCTCAAACTTATTATCCCTTATGTTTCTATCATGCCATGCCTTCTTCCTAGCCTTTTACTACTTCTGACTCCATTGTGCTATGGATCGGCGCTCATCCAGTTGAATCATTTTTTTGATATGCTCTTCTAAAGCCTATTCATTAGCTAGAACTCCAATGCGCGCAATGCACAAAGAAGGTAACATAAATTCTATAGGGAGAACAACTTCATGTGTACAAACACTAATAGAAATGGTGTGGCTTTGTTCAATCTCTTGTAATTTTTTCTATATTCCCAAAGAATAGCTGACACTTTGTCATCCCAATCCTTTCTTCCAACATCACAAAATTTTGTCAAAGTCTAGCTCAAAATCTTGTTGAAAGCCTCAGAAATTCCATTTTCCTAAGGATGGTAGGGTGTAGTCTTATGGTGTGTAACCATAAAATCATCTAATAGGATCCTGATTGTCTCATTCAAAAAGTGTGTACCTCTATCACTTTTCAAGCTTAAGGGACATCCATATCTTGTAAGAACATTCTCCCATAGAAACCTAGCTGTTGTAGCTTTTGCCGTATAGTCCTTGGTAGGTGTTGCTTCTACCCACCGTGTGAGATAATCTATGCAAGTAATGATATAGTGTGATCTAATCCTACGTGCGGCTGGCAAAATAGGTCCTACAAAGTCAATGGCCCATTTCTCAAACAGTTCGGCACTAATAATCGGTCTCAAAGGCATCTCATCTCTTTGCCTTGGTTTTCCTAGGTGTTGAAAATGATCACATGCCTTACAATATTATTTACATTCCTTATACAATGTCTCCCACCATAATCCAACAAGTAGGATCTTCCGGGCAGTCGCATCACCTACATAATGGCCTCTGCAATACCACCATGAGCTTATTCCATGATATCCTTACCTTCATGCTCTAATACACAACAACGTAATACTTCATCTCTACCTAGCTTGTAAAGCTCACCACTGATTAACATAAATGATGCCGCACATATAACACACTACTTATTTTCTAATGCTTTCATTCCTTCGGGTGCCATACTTGTTCATAGAAAGACAACAATGTATTCTAATTCCATGGGTGTGCATTGTAACCTATATAAGCTGTGCATTGGGCATGGTTTCTTAAATTATATGTGTATCCTCTCTTGAATTGATTCTAGATAAATGGTGCTGGTCCGAATTGCTTTTCTTTGGCTTCACTACAACTGTGAAGTCAAACTCTTGAAATAGGAGCACCCATCGCATATGCGCCCTCGTAAGACAAGCTTGTTTACCAAGTACTTCAATACCATGTGATCTCGTATAAAAAAATGGTGTTCTTTAAGAAATCTATCAAAAATTGTGTAATGCATAGATCATTGACAAAGCTTCGCGCTCTATAGTTGTATAATTCCATTTAGCATGAGTCGACTTCTTATTAGCAAAATAGATTGGATGATCCACAATACCTTCACCGGAGTTGAGCTAACACAACACCAATGGCCATGCTTAGAAGCTTACATATGCACATGAAATGGTTTACCCCATGAGGAAAGTGCATAATGGGCACGGTAGTAGGTTTCCCTTTTAATATCTCAAGCGAGTGATGTTGCGGTTCTCCCCAATAAAAGGTACCTTTCTCCTTGATAATTATTCCAAGGGTGTAGGAATTTTGGCATACCCTTTGATGAATTTTCTATAATATCCTATATGACCTAAAAATCCACGCACCTCACTTTGGTGGTAGGTGCTTCCGTGCCTAGAATGATGTAACCTTGGTTGGATCAACCGTGCAAACCTTCCTTGCAGATTATATGTCCCGACAAAGTATCCCAAATGGCATAGAAAATATGCACTTCTTGATGTTTAAAGAAATACTCAATTGTCTACACCGTTCAAACATTAACCAAAGATTGTCACAATGATCTTTCACAAGCCCATATACTGTCCAATCATCTAGGTAGACCTGTAAGAAGTTATGAATAAAATATTTGAATGCTTGAATAACTATGCGTGAGAATACAATAGGCACATTTTTCAATCCAAAAGGCATCACAGTATAGGAAAAACTACCCCATTCAGTAGTAAATGTTGTCTTTTCTTGATCCTCCTGAGCAATCCTAACCTGATGATACCCGGAAAACCCATCTGTGAAGGAATATATTTCGCGCCCTATAACTCCTAGTATTTCCTCAGTGAATGGCATAGGGAATGGATTTGTGATGCATGCAACATTCAGCTCCCTATAGTCCACACATATTCTAATTTGTCTGTCCTTCTTGATATTGATCACCATTGGGCTAACCCATTCTGACTCATCAAGGGGCTTGATAATTCCATATTTCAACATTTTATCAATTTCTTCTTTTACCTTTTCACGTAAATTAGGATTCATTCTGTAAGGTCTCTTTCTAACTAGTCATGCACCATCCTTAAGTTTAGTCATGCACCATCCTTAAGTTTGATCTTCATTTCCAAAATGGATTCATGTATGCCTTTAAGTTCATGATACCCTTGAGGGAATAATTCCTAATAATCCTTGAGTAACTCGATGATCTTTGCTACCTCCGATTCTAACCAGTAGTCTCCAATTATGGCCTCCTTAGGCTCAACCTCCGAACCTATATTAACCTTATTTTTCTTCATGGGTTTGTGGTAGGTATGGGTATCCTTTTCTACACTTTCCAATACCTCGTGCACCCATTTTGAATGTTCAATATCCAAGTTATCAACTTCCTCATCATCCACAACATAAACCATCTTTCCTTTCTCTTTCTTAAGCCAAGCATGTTCAAGTAGTATGGAGTCCATTTCTTCTTCCTTTTCAAAATGTGCTCCAAACTCTTCCTCACCGAATAATTCCTGAATATGCTCTTCATCTTTTACACTATCTCCCATAGTTAAGCACTTGAAAAATTTTAATGGCTCTTCTATGGGAGGTTTAGTTGAGAAGTAGTCTAAAGTCTAAATCATTCCTACAATCAAATATTATAAGTTTCTAGTTTATGGATGTAGTTTTGCATATACATACCAAAGCATGCACATCTTGTTATCCAAAATAAACCCCTCAGGGTAATTTTGATAACATGCATCAAATTATTCAGTCCTGAGCAAGTAGATTGATTCGAGGCCCAAAATCATGTTTTTCGAGTCCCCTCGGCCTTTTTCTAACTCTCCCATCCAAGAAGAAATCCCAACGAGTTAGAAAAAATGGAAAAAATGCAAAAATAAGGTTGCAGGACTATTTTAAACTAGTTCGGGTCGTACTGAGGTTCATCGTACCAAGCTTGGGGTTGAAAAAGCAAGAAAATCAGCTAAGTCAGACATTTTTGTCCTAGGCGGTCCATGGGACAGTTGGGACGTCGGGACGCGAGGGACGCAAAAATCCGAATTGGCCGAAAGCAAGAAAAATTGTCTAAGTCTTTGTTTCACACGGTTTGAGACAGCTGGGACAAAAGTACGTGTGGGACGTGAATCAACCAATTTGCCGAAAGACAGTCCATTTCGGGTAGTTCGGAGATATTCATCCGGGGACAGGTGGGAAAAAAAGTACGCGTGGGGCGTGAAAAGGTGAAAAGGCGCAAACAGAACAAGGAAGCCCGAATCAGCGAGCGGGGAGATTTTTGTCAGGGGACGGTCGGGACAAAAGTACGCGAGGGATGCAAGAGGATGCAAAAGGTGAAAAGGCCATGGCAGGAACAAGGAAGCCCGAATCAGCCGATGCGGGAGAATGTGTCCCAGGAAGTGGCGAGAAAGAGGACTTAGAAAATTTTCCAAGTTTCGGTCAAAGTTTTCAAAGACAACAGTTTTGGCCCGCTGCCCCGGCCATCGAATGGAATCTTGACACGTGTCATCCAAGTGGCGGAGCACGGGGGGAAATGGGAAATTTTCCCAAAGTGAAAAATGCCAAATTTTCGAAGGGCAAAGTGCGCCCCTCAGGCCCGAGCCAATAAAATAGTGCCACGTGTCCAAGTGGCAAAAATTTTTAAGGAAGGGCCCGAAAGAAATTTTCAAAGGATGAGCCCACGGATGAATCAGAGCCTGACATGTGTCATCCAAGTGGTAGAGTGCGGGGAAAATTTAAAAATTTTCCAAAGACCAAAGAGGTAAAATTCAAATTTTTTTCCCGCCGATCCATTTTGGGCTGTTTTTGCCCTAAATCTTCAAATGGCCATAACTTTCAATCCAGAGCTCAGATTTTCACATTCTTTATATCAATGGAAATATCGTGAAATTATCTACAAGAATCCGGGGTCAATATTTCATTTTGGTTTAGTTTGAGAGAGAAAATCAAGAAACTTCTCTCGGCACATGGTAATGGCCGTAGTGACGTTTCAACAACCAGCGGTTTTAATGCAAAATGGGTCACATTCTTCTTCAAAGCATGGCCAAAATGTCGGGGCATGGGTGCTGTAAGGACACCCATGCTATTTTAATGCATCTTCATTCAATGACGAATGGCTCCCATGTTTTTACATGTTTTCTCTCTCTGGGCTCGACCCATGCATTGTAAAACCCAAATTTGGCTCGTTTTTGGGAGGAACATTTCCTTGGATAGCAGGCTTCTTCTTTCACCTTCCACAAGTGATTTTAGCAAGTATCGAACTCTTGATGGTTGTAACAGGTTTTCTACCTTTTGATGTTGTAATGCAAGGATTTTGACAGTGGAAATGACAATACAGGCTCTGTGACCAGTTTTCAGCCCTTTGGTTGTGTTGTTTGCTTCATTTCAGACTTTCAATTACATCTTATCAGTTTTGCATGATGTTTATGTTGCATTCCATGATCTATGTCTATCTGCAGAACTAGAAGTGTTCACCACTCCTTTTCTGGTGTATCACCGCTTTAGTGTAGGCTTTCATTTTATGCATTCTCTCTCCCTGGTCCCTTGGAAATTTAGATTAGAATAGTTAGTTTCCCCTGCATTAGAGTAGATTGTGGCAGGTAGTTTAGGAGCAAGAACCAGCTTTCTCTGGAGATTCCTCTCTCATCTTACAAGTCCCACACTTGGAGAGAGGTTTCAATGTTGTGCAATCACACTGGATTCTTAGAATGATCAAACTAGAAATCGATCAACATCCGTGGGGGTCTTTGCTGATTTGCACTAATAGTTTTGGCATGCCCGGTGGGACCTTAGAGGTCTTTCACTTTATCTTTGATAGGTTGGTGTGTTCCTGTTAAAGATTCAGCCTTTTGGAGGCACTTTCAAAAGCACATCTGGCGACTCCATCTAGTAAATAACTCATTCTCTAAGTTGCAGACCCGTTTTCCATCCATTTCCATCCATCTTTCTTTCCATCTCTTTCATTCTTTTCCATTCCATGAAGTTGTGCAATCATGACTTCATTTCCATCATGGAATTCACATTTTCAACAACAGTAGTATATCACACCTCCAACATGTTTTACAAATCCTCCAAATCAACATTTTGGTCAAATTCAAAATCAGCATGTCTACCCATATGAGCGGTAGTACCAAAGTCAGTTTGGTTGTGAAGCACATCAAGAGCAAGGGTACGCATGCAATGAAGACAATCAAATGGAAGATGCAGATTTTGTGGAAAAAATCCAAAAGATGGAGGCAAAGATGGTGCAATCAAGAGCAGCAGCTCAAATGAAAGCTTTCAGAATTGGTTGCAGGACTCCTTGTCCATGGGGAGGCCCTTTTCCAAGACACTTCAGCCCTCAGGAGAAGCTGGACTTTATGATGAAGATGCTGCCCCAACTTGCACAATGGATAGCAGAAATAGAGGCCTATACACTTGGTGTTGAACAACCTTGTCAATGGGTAAGTCCTACACCATCATCTAGTTTTTCTCACCCCATCACTCAAGAAACATCATCTCATTTGGAATTTCAAATTCTAGATCCAGTCAATGCTGCCCCAGGAGTTAATTCCATTTCTCCATTCCCTAGTCTTCCACCACACCTCAATTCTTCTTTCCCTTTCCTTCCAAATAGTCATCCCCTCCACAAAAGCTAACAGAAATACCCTCTCCTCCAAAGAAATAAGATTTTCTACCTCCTCACCACCACGAAAAATTTCCAAATCAATTGAGTTACAATCCACTTCTTCTCTTGCATTCCCAAATCCATGTTGGGAGGATAAAACTCAGAATACCAATCAAGGAAAACAACAGCAAAAAGAAAAGCCAAAAAGGATGAAGAAATTTGAAGTCTCAAGAGTTGGGCTCTTAAATTTGGGATGACAAAGATCCCCTTGATGGTTAAGCCTTGAGGAAAGAGGTTGGAGTTAGAGAACACGTAGTGGTTAGGACTGATTTTGTGACAGCGAAGAAGAAGAAGACCAGCAGATTAGTTTTCTCATAAATTAGTGTCCATGTTGGCACTCTATTTGAAGGGAATGCTGATTCAATTCAAGTTGCACAATCAGCCATAGACGAAGAAAGCTCAGAAGAAGATCTTGTTGTCCCAACTTGTCCTCTAGAGTAGCAGATTGAAGAGTTTGACTTGACAAACTTCATGCTAGAAGAAGAATTCTATCAAGAGCAAGATTGCCTTCAAGTAGGAGAAGAGGGAGAAGCTGATCCAAATCCAAAAGAAGAGGAGCATATTCTAGTTGTGGAGGAGAAAAGTGCATATCCAAGGGCTTTGAGCACAAAGCAAGCGAGCACAGGAGAACCTTCGGTTCTTCTTTCTAATTCATCTCTCTCAAGTTCAGTCTTTGAAGAAGAGTTTGATCTCTCAAACTCAATGTTGGAGGATGAAAGAAACCACGATGATCAAGTTACAAATCAAGAGGAGACCATGGAGGAAGTTGAGCATTTGCAGCAGGACAACAATGAGGTAGTATATCTACAAATTTGGAGGAACTGTTTTGATGAAGAAGAACCGGTTGAGTTTCCACCATTCTCTCTTTCATCTTCCACATCCCAAATACTTGAGCCTACTGTCATGAAGGAGAGCATTCATTTGCATCAGCCTGCATCTTATAGCAGCTCTTTGGAACTAAGATTGGAAGATTTTAATCTTTCATGTTCTTCATTGGAGGAAGAGAAAGGGCAGAAAAGTCCTACCATTGCTTCCACATCATCCATTCAAGAAGGTCTACAAGAAGACTCCAATTTTGGAGTTGAAAATCAGAGCTATGGGCATATCAAACAGATCATACCTTGCCCAATAAGGTATTTGACTTCATTGGAGTCAAAGGAGAAGTCACAACTAGTCATGCTTGCTTCTAAGCATGAGGGTGAGCTATAAAGTACCAAGGATCAGCTGTCATACCTCTTCAATCCAAATGCAGAGCAACTAAAAGAGGTATTGGATTTTCCTTTCGGCTGATACCTTGATGATTGGGTAGAAGACCAGCTTCTTGTTGATTTTCCACTCATCCAATCAGCCATGTTCAACACCAAATCAGTTGCATGGTTGCCAATTCTAAAGAAAGGAAGCTATTTTGCACAACCAGTTGCAGGGTTTGTTTAGCTTACCTTTGCTTCCAGTTAGAGTAGGATAGGTAGTTTTTCTTTTAGTAAAAGAAGTGCTTGTGCACACTCTGCATGTTCCATTTGGAGCATGTATGATTTTTAGTTTTGTACATAGTTTTTGTGGTGCTGGTTTTGCTCTTGCATAGTCCATTTCAGTGGGTTTCCAAGTGGCTCAGAGAGGAGGTTTTCAAAGTTCAGATCAGTTTGTAGGCTACAACTCATGACTCCATGCCCAATGGATGCTTCAGCAACTCAGTAACTTCATCCAAGAGTAAATGACCCCACATTGAGTTCCAAAATTGTTATCCAAAATTCACCCTCGGGGTAATTTTGATAACATACATCAAATTATTCAATGCCGAGCAAGTAGATTGATTCAAGGCCCAAAATCATGTTTTTGGGTCCTTCAGCCTTTTTCTAACTCTCTCATCTAAGAAGAAATCCCAACGAGTTAGAAAAAATGGAAAAGATGCAAAAATAAGGTTGCGGGCAGGATTTGTTTTAAACGAGTTCGAGGTCGTATTGAGGTTCGTCGTACCAAGCTTGGGGCCGAAAAAGCAAGAAAATCAGCTAAGTCGGACATTTTTGTCCCAGGCGGTCCACGGGATAGTTGGGATGTCGAGACGCGAGGGACGCGAAAAGCCGAATCGGCCGAAAGCAAGAAAAATCGCCTAAGTCTTTGTTTCGCGCGGTTTGGGACAGCCGGGACAAAAGTACGTGTGGGACGCGAATCGGCTAGTTTTCTGAAAGACAGTCCATTTCAAGCAGTTTAGATATATTTGTCCGGGACAGCCAGGACAAAAGTATGCGAGGGACACGTGGGATGTGAAAAGGTGAAAAGGCCGCAAACAGGAACAAGGAAGCCCGAATCGGCCGAAGTAGGAGATTTTCGTCCGGGACAGCTCGGAAAAAATTATGTGAGGGATGCGAGGGACGCAGAGAAGGAGAAAAGGCCACAAACAGGAACAAGGAAGCCTAAATTGGCCGATGCAGGAGAATGTGTCCCAAGAAGTGGCGAAAAGAGAAGGACTTAGAAAATTTTCCAAGTTTTGGTCAAAGTTTTCAAAGACAACAGTTTTGGCCCGCTGACCATCAAATGGAATCTTGACACGTGTCATCTAAGTGGCAGAGTGTGGGGGAAATGGGAAATTTTTCCAAAGTGAAAAATGCCAAATCTTCGAAGAGCAAAGTGCGCCCCTCAGGCCCGAGCCAATAAAATAGTGTCATGTGTCCAAGTGGCAAAATTTTTAAGGAAGGGCCCGAAAGAAATTTTCAAAGGATGAGCCCGCGAATGAATCAGAGCCTGAAACATGTCATCCAAGTGGTGGAGTGTGGGGAAAATTTAAAAAAATTTCCAAAGACCAAAGAGGTAAAATTCAAAAAAATTTCCCGTCGATCCGTTTTGGGCCTATTTTTGCCCTAAATCTTCAAATGGCCATAACTTTCGATCCAGAGCTCAGATTTTCACGTTCTTTATATCAATGGAAATCTGGTGAAATTCTCTACAAGATTCTGGGGTCAATCTTGCATTTTGGTTTAGGTTGGAGAGAGAAAATCAAGAAACGTCCGCACGTGGTAATGGCCAAAAGTGACGTTTCAACAACCAATTTTAATGCAAAATGGGTCGCATTCTTCTTCAGCATGGCCAAAATGTCAGGGCATGGGTCTGTAAGGACACCCATGCTGTTTTAATGCATCTTCATTCAATGAGGAATGGCTCCCATGTTTTTACATGTTTTCTCTCTCCTGGGCTCGACCCATGCATTGTAAAACCCAGATTTGGCTTGTTTTTTGGGAGGAACATTTCCTTGGATAGCAGGCTTCTTCTTTCACCTTCCACAAGTGATTTTTGCAAGTATCGAGAACTCTTGATGGTTGAACAAGTTTTCTACCTTTTGATGTTGTAATGCAAGGATTTTTGACAGTGGAAATGACAATACGAGGCTCTGTGACCGGTTTTGCCCTTTGGTTGTGTTGTTTGCTTCATTTCGGACTTTCAATTACATCTTATCAGTTTTGCATGATGTTTATGTTGCATTCCATGATCTATGTCTATCTCGCACAATAGAAGTGTTCACCACTCCTTTTCTGGTGTATCACCGCTTTAGTGTAGGCTTTCATTTTATGCATTCTCTCTCCTGGTCCCTTGGAAATTTAGATTAGCATAGTTAGTTTCCCCTGCATTAGAGTAGATTGTGGTAGGTAGTTTAGGAGCAAGAACCAGCTTTCTCTGGAGATTCCTCTCTCATTTTACAAGTCCCACACTTAGAGAGAGGTTTCAATGTTGTGCAATCACACTGGATGCTTAGAATGATCAAACTAGAAATCTGATCAACATCCGGGGGTCTTTGCTTGATTTGCACTAACACATCCTCTTAGCATAGAATATAGTCAAGTGTACCCAGAGTGAAGGTGGTAATGCCTTCGTCCTACTATCCGAGTCTCTCTCTCTGCTTTGAATGTGATGTTGAACAGGTTGATCACCATGATAAGTGTAGATTTGCGTAGGTGCATTGTTCCTTATAAACCTAGTAGAAAAAGTGACTCCAATATCTTCCCAGTTTATAAGATTATCTTTGTGGACTACCCACCAGTGCACTGCTATCCCACAAAGCAGTGTATATACTAACATATCTCTTCTCTTAATTTGATTTGTCCACTGTGTTTCCATGGCCTTCAAAAATGTAGGAAGATCTTTTGCCCCTGTATACCAAGGTACTTGTACCACCTATCTGTCACAAATTAAATGAATTCTATTCTTACGCACAACCACACTTTTCACCTCGTGTCCTATTAATTCATATGTAGCATGAGCCCAATTTTGCAAGCAATACTCATAGTATCACTAATAGAATGAGAATCCTCCCACTATAGGATGCCTTCTTTTGATGGATCATTGACCTCTAGGTCCTGAATAGCGTGTACATAAACTCTGGTTAAGTCCTCCTCACTTAGAGGCTCAACATATGGTGTAGACTTTCCATTTTTCAAAAGTATCATAACCCTTTCCTCCTTGTTTTCAAAGCTGATATACCCCTTATTGAATCTCAAGTCAGCATTATTCACATAACACCAAGGGTGTCCAAGCAGGCTGGAAAATTGTCTCTACTGCAAGTACTAATACCTCAAAATCCCCAAAGTGAACTTAGCCCCTTGTATAGTTATAGATGCATCTTTCAAAACCCCTATGGGAGTGGCCTTAGTCGGTTTGCCATAAATAACACATTAGATGATGGCTGTAATGAAGGCCTCCCATTTGTACCCATACATCTAATGTAAGCACATTTACTTCTGCACTTGTATCAATCAATATGTTTCTCAACAACCACCCATCTACAACAGCATTCAGAGTAATTTCTTTGTCATAGTCAATGCTATCAGGGGGAAGATTTGCATGCAGAATCTTCCATCCAGTCTCAAGACTTACGCGTGGAGTGTTCCTTTTAACCAACTTCCTAATAGTGGAATAATGTTCTCCTAGCACAACATCTTGCACACCTCTTGCAGATCATCGATATCAGTTTAGACTATCTCTGATGCTTTCTTTTGCTCCTTTAGGTATTATATCTCACCCTGAATATTCCTTAGCACTTCCATGGTATCCTGGTAAACTTCCTTCTGATGAGCAAGATCTAGGTACCTTACATGCAAAACCTCCTCCTTGGTGATCATAGGCTTCTAGTGCAATGCCTCTCTCTTGCGTGTGCTACTTCAGAACGTGTAGTAATCTTCACTTTCAATTCCTCAGGTCCTTCTACTATCTTGGGCATCCACTAATATTCTACCATGCACTAGATTCTAACCATCTTGGTGCCTTTGTTTTCTTACTTATGTTGCTTACTCAGATGCTCATATAAGTTTGGGCACTCTTCATAGCTATGGTTCTTTCCACAGAAAGAACATGCAATATTCTAAGGACATTCACGCCTATAGTGGTTAGGAGATCTGCACTTATAACATGTTCCATGAGGGAAATCACCTCTTCCTCTACCACAACCTCATCCTCTATATCCACCATGATATCCACGTCCCCTTCCATGACCTCCTTCAAAACACCCCTCATTCCTATCATAGCATGTTTGATTATGATCCCGATCTTGGTGCTCATTCCTACCCTTAGAATTATCTGTTATACTTATTTGTCGTACCCCAATGTCTATAGCATCTTGGATCTGACCAATCAACTGACAATCCTCAGTATCATGGGTCATGGACCTGTCAAATTTTGTAAAAGCAAGATACATTCTTCCTTATCGTGCACTGTAACAAAGGACAATGACTAGCATCATGATTCAAATGGAAAATCTCACAGTCCAACAGAATGAGCATACAAATCTATGAGGAAAACTATCCTTGGTGTGACCTTCCACTTCACAATCTGTACACCAAATTCCTGAGCGCATTTCATGGGCTGAATTTGCTAATAGCTTCTCTAACTACTTTTCCATAACTGTAATCTGTGCCTCTAGGAATGGACTAACACCAGTGTCAATGCTCCCAATTTCCTTAGCACATAAAGTTGTTTTCAGTGCTTCACACGGATCAGTGTATGTCTTATGTGACAACACCCTTCTAAAAGGTGTAATCAATCCTCTAATGAACCACTGTGCATGCTGGCTAGCATGAATATCATAAGATAACTTAGATATAAGTGTCTTAAAATGAGCATCATACTCACGTACACTCTTAGTAGTGCCTTTCTTGATATCCTTGAGCACACTTATACTCTTTCGCTCAAACTCCTGGGATATGGGACTCTTTCAAGAAAGCATCCTCATGCTACATAATCCACACAAGTTTGATCGAGTCAAACTTCCTATACTAGTTGTGTGCACACCCCTGTAATGTAGTGGTGAATTGACTTGCCTTATGCTTAGTAGTCATGATCCCTTTAGTGCACCACAAGATTTCACACATATGCACATGTTCGGAAGCATCCTCTATACCTCTATATTCTGGGAGATGAAGAGACATCTTCATATAAATAATATGTGGTTTTTACGGACCTTGACCACCGAATCTAGAACCTCCTTTGTTCCCTCTACCTCTAGAACCACCAAATCCACCACAACTAGAACCACCTATACCTCTTTATCCTCCACCTATAGTTAGAATAGGACCTATAGATGTACTCCCCTGTGCTCGACAAAGAGTACTATACCGAACCCCTACAACTCGTGAGGTAGTTCTACTTCAGAGGTGAATCCAACATTCTACGCACTCACATTCTCAATGCGGATGATGGCCTAAGAATGTTCCTCCAAATGACATTGAAGTCATTTGTCCTACCATGATGTACTTAATCCTTGACTTACTCCTACTCTCCTACTTCCCAAGTTAGTTTCTTTGGTTACTTGTCATACTGAGATCTTGAAAACCGAGTGCAAGGGCTAGGTCACTAGGTAGATTAAGATGCATGCCTTGGGTCTAGGTAGTCTTTGTTGGTGCACTTCTATGTAAGGCCTAGGGGATCTCTATCATGCTTTCAAGGATGGGGGAGTTCTTGATGCTCTAGCTCCACGTCTTCTACATGAGCCGCAAATTCTTCATGAGTCATCTCTCTCCTCCATGCCATACTTTTCGCAATGGAATGCTACTTCTCTATCTCCCTCTCACACACCTCATTATACTCAATCCACCTTTCTCTCGACTCTCTGCCGCTAGGTCTGCCATCTTAAACCAAACCGGTTTCGGCTCTTGCGCATGGTGAAGTTTAGTTAGCCATTAGTTTACTCTCTAGGTTCAAAGTTACCATCAAGATATTGATTCCGGTGGAATACCTTACAAATATGTTCCTCTTGGATACCGTAAAAACTGAAATTAAGTTACCTCCGAGAAAGAGTAAGTTGAAATTGAATATTCCATAATATAATTGTTTAGAACACCACAAAACAACGTATCCACAATGTGAGTCCAAATCAGATCAAGCATCATAAAGGGCTTGAAATTCTTGTGTCCAAAAAGTGTGTGATACCTCCAATTTCACTAAGATGCATAAGAAATGAGCCACTTGTATAGTTCTCTTTGGAAAGATAGTGAAAATATCTCATATAAGTTGTTATACAAATTCTATTCTACTCAAGTACGTGCATTAAACTCGAGATCCACTCCGAACTACCATGCATATTCTTTCTCCGGATCGTGTATCCATTCCTCAATAATTTCTAGAGTTAACTGGTATGTCTTCATCACAAACCATCCTCAAAACAACTGAAAAAGAGGCCCCGACAATGGAAACAATGATGCAACCTAGAATTTACTAGATAACACCCTAGTCACACTGACACATCACTCAGATTGGTCGAGCACTCACCTAAAGCGTGAAGAGGTACTAGGCCCCTCTTTAGGGTTGTTGTAGTAGGAGGTTATCATGATGAAGGGAGAAACATATAGATTCATAACTAATCCATCATTCTACAATGCATGCTACCCTCATATCTATGAAATAACAAGCTTAAATAATAATCATGATTGAATTAATAACATGCACTACTCAACTACACATATAATGACACTTAGATTCAGCCAATATCTTCCATCTATTAATAAATATAGAAGCTCCTTACAATATTGTCAATCTATACCAATACGCATATGGTTATGATATAGTAATTCAATCATATGCGTATATCACACATACATACACACACTCTATATATTCTCTGTTACACTTACACACCCCTCTACTATGTACCTAACATCATATATATAGGGTGGGTACTTTCCCTTCACCACTTATCTATTCCAAAAATAGGTCACATGTTATTGATAGCCACATGTCGTTTACAGGCATAGCCACACATGCAAGTGTGTTATCTATAGTCCTCTTGCAGTTAACTAAAGTTTCAATCCTATTCTTAGCTCGTCTCCATGCAAAACACTTTGATCTACTCCTCCAAAGATAGACAATGCATGACACACATGTCTCTACATCATTGGTGTGTTATGCATGCCATCTTCTAAAAATAGGTCTTCATGCTCAAAATCAGCTAAGTCCTTAAAGTTGAACTTGCCTTCCACATGCGGGTCCTTCTTGTCCTTCCACGCCCTTGGTTCTGGGCCTTCTATCCCACACAGAATCCTTGTGTGATCTTTGATAAATATTCTTTGATCAACATTGAATGGTTCAATTTCCAATGTATTGATTTTATGGAAACTAAATGATTAGGAATGGTTTGGCTGATGTTGTTGTGAGATGAGATTATGTTGTTTTAATTTCCAAGTTATTGTTTTAAAGGAAACTAGCTTTATAGGCATGGTTGAGTTTGATTTTGATTTCAATGTATTGATGTTATGGAAATTATATGTAGGCATGGTTTGGTTGTGTTTGTTTTAATTTAATTTCCAAGTTATTGGTATTATGGAAAGTAAATGATGATGTGTATGGGTGATGTATGGTTTGTTTTGGGTTAATTTCTAAGTTATTGTTTTTATGGAAACTAACTAACTAGGTTTGTTTATGGGGGAAATGGTGGGGAAAAGAGTGGCCGAGCTAACCTCCAAGGGCCCCATGCCCTTGGAGTGCTACCTACATAGCCCTTGCAAAAGGGGCCTCAGGATGATGTAGTTCTCCCATAGGATAGGGAAGAATAATATTTCTGATAGGTAGGTTGGGTAAGGAAAATGGTCCTAGTAAGGTAAGGTAGAAGATTTATGATAGGTAGGTTGGGTAAGGAAAATGGTCCTAATAAGGCAAGGTGGAAAATAAGAAAGGTCAAATTTTGAGCCAAAAATATAAAAGGATTGGTTAACTTGTGTGATTGGTATGGGTGTGTTTATTTTTAATTTGATTTGGTATGGGTATGGGTGAAATTAGAATCAAATCTAGATAGTCAATTTCAATGGTCTCGTCCTGTTGAAGAAGCAACAAGTAGGCATAGGTGAACCAAAGAGAAGTGAAATGCCCCATAGTTGACAAGGACCATGATGGCCATACAAATAGGCTTATGAACATAAGCCATGTTGACCTTTATATTACCTTTAACTGGAGGGTAGTTTTAACAAAAAATTCTACCATTATGTGAAATTTATTACCTAAGTGTTTTGGGAATCAGGAGTTTTCCAAAGTCCAAAAGTTTGGACTTCGGAATACAAAGGTTCTCTTACTTTAGGTTTTGTATCATTAACAAGTAAAAAAATTCTTAAAGTTTTGAATTTTGAAATCCTAAAGTTCCGAAATTTTGGAACTTTGGGTTTTCAAGTTTCGGAGTTCTCATTGACATTTTGATCATTTTCATGTTCTAGTTTTGAACTCCAAAACTTTGAAGTTCGAAATTTCAGAACTTCGGGTTTTTAGGTTTCGGAGTCTCACTTTACACCTGGGGCTATTTTCATTCCCTGAGTTCTGAAGTCTGAAATCCAAAAGTTCCAAAAAGTTGGAACTTTGGTCTTTCAGGTTTCTAACTTTATGTTTCACGTTAGAACAGTCACGCTTGCATTTTGGAACTTCAATATTTCCACATAACATTTAATTCCCAACCACCCCACATGTGTCGATTTTGGGAATTAATTTCAGGTTTACCTATATAAACTTGGATTTTCACCTATCATTTTCACTCTGACACCTTGATTTTTACCGCACCATATCGTACTTTTAGGCATCGCTTTCAAGGTAATTTTTGGGTTTTCTTTAATCTTTTGGTTTAGATTTCCATGGTTTTGTTTGTTATTTCTTTCCATTCTTCTTCTTTCTTAAACATGGAAGCCATTATCGTTTTGTTGTTTATTTTTGTTCATTTCAAACATGTTGTTTGGTATTTCATTCAATCTTGCGAGCTTCGAATCATGTAGGCATCGAGTCTCATCGAACCCAAGGATTTTGAAAAAACCTCATTTCAAATCTTTAGAACCTTTAGCTTTTGGAGTTGGTGTGCTTTTTTGAAGGTCTGCATTTTGGAGGTATTCCTTTCAACATTTGGAAGCGTGATTTTGGGATTTTTCGAGTTAATTTTGAAGTTAGCATCATTTGGACCTTGAACTTGTTTCTTTTCAAAATTTTGGAGGTATGATTTTGGGTTTTGAAACTGAGAAGAGTTCAGATTTTTGGAGTTTTGGGCTTCATCTTTTTGGAATTAGATTATTTTCAGAGGTTTTGTTTTTAGACCTTTAGACTTCGGTGTTTCAGAGTCTTCAAAATTGTTTCTATAAAATTTTCAAGGTTCGATCGGGTTCCGAACCCCAAATTGATGTCAACTTCTTCTTCAAAAGGAAAGGAAAATATGAAGTATACCTTCTTAAGAGTTTCCCCTCATACATGTTTATCCTCAGATTTGGGAAACATTGGAGACATGGACTTGGGATAGTTGGATATGCTAGAATTTTGGGAAATACTAAAAGCCCCTAATAAAAATATTGGATGCAAGCCATATTTGATAGTGGGCTTTCTCTCACTATTGGTTTTCCTTCATCCATGCATTTCCCTAAGTTTTTCTTGGTTATAGCAGCTCACTTCGATAAGGCCTCTAAATTAGTAAAGGATGATGATGGTAAAGTTGTGATTAGGTTGGACACCAATTTTTTTGAAGACTTATTCAAACTTTCGGATGTTGAGGAATATGCAAAAATTTCCCTCAGAGGTTGCAATTGAATATTGGGATAAGGAATCGAACTATGTACAAAGATCATGATGAATAATTATTTGGCCAAGAGTGTTACTAAGCTCCCTAAAAAATTGTTCCACTCAGACTTCATCTAGGAATTCAATGACCTTATTGTGATTTTGAGTAGATTTTTAGGTCTCGCTCAAAGCAAGAGAATTTCAAGAGTGGATGTTTCTTTACATTTCTACCATTAAGAAACATAAGGATTTTATAAGATGGGGAGAACATATTAGTAGTTCAATTTGTTTTCAGTTGGGCAATGTCTTGACTTCAAAAAAATTCTTCATGACTTCTTTCCTCGTCTATGCGGCAATTGCCATGGGAGAATTTAATGGGTTGAATACAAAGGGTGTTAGGATCATTTCACATATTTATGAGTTTTATCCTCAACTCACAATGGAAGAAGGAAATAAAATTTCCATAGAGTTAATGATTCCTTTTTGTGTTCTTCCTTTATCGTTTTGATAAGAATTTGTACAATTACATAATTTCTGATGAAGCTTTCAAGGAGGTAAGGGAATGGGGAGCCATATATCTCCAATTCCCAACATTTACATACATCATGGTTTCAGGTTTCCTAGGTGCTCCTAATAAATTACTAAGATACTTGACTGATAAATGGATCTTGTTATAACCGGTTCATCAGTTATTGGATTATCATAAGATTCAAAATAAATGACATAAGGTAGGATTCTAGTTTCTCATTTCAATTAGAAGATACACTTGTGCTAGTATTTACAAGGCAAATAATGTTGATGGATAAATGTCTGAAGTTACCTTGTGAAATTTCCACCCTAGAACTAACTTTGATTATTGGGGAAAATTTAGTGAAACAGGGTTGGCTAGTTCCCATGTTCCTCAGTTAGAATATATCTAGATCCATTGTCAAGATGAGGTCATCATTAGACAATGAGAGTTTGAAAGGTTAACTCTTGATGAAGTTAAACAATATGGTATTACAGATGTTCCTAATGGAATCGAAGATGATGATGATGTGTTTGACCCAGTTTATAGGAGTGATAACATTGTTAATCAACCATTACCATGGATTGATTGGTATCAAGAAGAATGTTCTAATACAAAGGAAAGGGCGGGGCCCATCTTGTAAAGAACATATGATTGGTTAGCTACTTTGGGAATCTCACCCAAAGGGTTAGACCAACCTATAAGAATAGAATCCCAACCAACCCTAAGTTTTCCTACACCTACAAAAGGTAAGAGGTCTACTCAGAAGGCCACTATAGCTCCAAGAAAGATCTCATTTGTTGTTGGTAGTTCTTCTCTTGCAAAAATCCCTACTACCAAGGTTGTGTCTTCTATAGTGCAAGTATATGAAGTTATTGATGTTAGTGCTTCTTTAGTTGTATCACAAGGTTTTCCACTTTCTCTTTCACTACCATTATCACCATCCTCAGCTCCACCGCCTCCATCATTGTCTACCACTCCTCTGCTCATCTTTTCTTTTCCATCTCCATATATGGCCCAAGTTTTCTCATCCCTTCTTGTTCTCTCAGTTGGAGAGATGATTGGGTCTCCACTTTCCACTCCATTTTCTCAACAACTTCCATTTCCTTCCATTTCCATTTCCAGTCCTATTTCATCTTCTCCGAAGCTATTCTAACTCCCACACCATCTATCATTACCACTTCCATTTCAACTATTGTACCCAATGCTATTATTTTACCTAGTGCTCCAAGTTTAGCTATGACCATGCCACTTTCGTCTGCGTATGTTATACCTAAATGGCTATATCGCCAGACCCCAAGAAAAATAATGAAGGTGCCCCTCGTAGATGTGATTGATCTGAGCATGTTGGAACCCACTCTAAAAAAGGAATGCCAAACAACCAAATGTTTTTTCTAACTTATCAATAAGCCAGTCATGAGAAAGGTTCATGGAGATAGCCACCCCCACTGAAGGAAAAACCAAAGAAACCATTACTACAATAGATTATCAAATATCTAGGTTTTCATTAGGAAAGGCAACACATGAGGGTGCAAAATAGGATGTTCAAGTGGCCCTTGGGAATTTGTTATAAAAGTATGACAAAGATAAGGATTCTAAGGATGAATTGAAATAAAAGGTTAAACAACTCACTTCTCTTTTGAAGAAAGTCACACAACCTACTCCAACCACAAATCCTTCAACTATGACTGCTTTGACTATCTCTTCCCATCTTGATGATATCTCATATCATGAAATTGAGAAGATAGGTCAGAAGGGATGATCATTTGATGGGTGGATTGAGTGTATGCTCTAGGAGACCAACCCTTTAATTAAAATAGCTATGGAACTATACAATGATTTACAAATAGAGAAATTTTCTATTCGAAAGCTAGATGAAATCCTCTCTGAAGATATTAATAATTTGAACTTTAATTTGACTACTTGGGAGGAAATTAGAGATATGAATCCAGATCTACTTCTCCATGAGGGTGTAATTGATAATGTCTCTAAGTTGTTTGAGTATCAAAAGGCCATGGAATTCAGATCTCAGGTGTTACAGGATTTAATCAAGAAATTGGAGGATAAACATGTTGAAATAATGGATGGACTAAGTGACATTTCAGAAGAATTTGATAACATCAATTGTAAATTCTTCAACGAGAATATTGATTCTCTTCGATTGATTAGATTAAAGAAAGTTTCAAAGGTTTAGTTAAGGAGGATGATGAGGTAACTAAAACTTTCAATATTAATTCAATTCATGATTAGTTTCATGTCAGAATTTCATAAGCCAGTTGAAGAAGGTGGTGAAAATTTGAAAAGGCTTCAGTCAAGGTTGCGAGAGAGGTTGATACAATAGATGTTGTAAATCATTATGCATGTGTGGGCTAGAGGAAGAAGAGATACAAGGAATTATCAAACATTTCATTGATTACAAGCATCGTTGGATATGTGGGAAAAGGATTAGGAGAAACATGAACAAGAAACAAATGCCATAGGTCTCAGCTAAGCCTGGCGGCCATTATTGGAATGGCTCCAAAGCTTCGAGTCAGTCAAAGTTGTAGGGTTTCCTTGATCAAACCCGTATAACAAATTTTCTATATTTATGGGAGCCTATTCCCTTGAACTTAATTGCACTCTATTTTTAGTAACTAGTTAGTTAAAGGTTTAGCTGTAATGGCTCAACCTCTTGAACTTATAAATAGTTAGATGCATTAAGTTTTAAAGATACTTTTAGATCATTTAGGAGTTACTCTTCAATCTTGGAAGAGTGCTTTAGATACTTTGAGCCTTTTAGTTATATTCAGAACAATATTTTTTCGTGAAATATCTAGTTTATTGTGTTAATCATTGATCAATTCATAGCTTGTGAATGTTTAATTCCTTGATGTGATTGGTTAATCTACCTTTATCTCAGTTATATTATTTCAATCTATGTGAAAAATGATATAGTTACTTTGAATATCAGTTGTGGAAAAGTTATCTCCTTTCTATTATAAAGTTGCATTATTATTTACAATCATAGATGGAGGAATATTGTAAGACATGTGCATATCATATATTTTTGTGAGGAGTTGATTGTGCATTTAAGTAGGTCTATCTGTTAAATATACTTGGTGCATCACTTTTATTTTTATCTCTAACTTTAAGCCCCATAAATTGAGTAGATTAGAGTTATTTTCAAATTTTTTAGCCTTGCATATTGATCTTAAATCAAGTGCTCCAAGTCTTAAAGGAATCGGCCTTCTCCTAAGGTTCATCCCAAGGTGAAAACATCCCACACCTTAGGGATGTTCCAACATTGTACATGATCAATTAGATATTCAACGGGTGCATGATCCGCGTGACAACAAGCCCCCGAGTATGTTACATGATTGATAGGTTGATAGTTGAAAGGAGTTATTTGATCACAATGTGTAGAATACACGCCATGTCCCTTGAGTTGATTTAGAAGATACTAAACAAAAGGTAAGGTGGAAGAGTTCATTAAGCGTAACCTTGTTGTGGGACAACATGCCCCTTCTACAAGATACCCAAAACCAAAATAGGCAAGTCCATGAATAGAAGTTGGTATTTTGTTTTTGCATTTATAGAATGAACTATGCGGGAAGTCTATATTGGAATAAAGAGTAGTGTTTCCTTCATGTCTTCGTGAAGCTGATCGATGTAGGAAGCTCCAAGATTTTTGTTTTTGTTTTTGAAGATAAATATTAGTCTTATTTTTATTGGATAGACTAAGTACAACATGTGGCTAGATTTTTATAGTTGTCCTTCAAGGGAGCAATCTACTTATAGCAACAAGAGAGAGAGATAGATGTCCTTTGAGGGAATCATCTATTTGCAAGAATTTTGACTCAAGGAGTAAATTTTTGTTATCCCAATTTTTTTGTTATATTATTTTGGACTTATAGTCATAGACAAGACTATAAAGGATTAAGGCTTATTTTATGAAGGTAAAACCATAGCATGAAAATATTAGCTATGAAAGAGGGGTTTTAAGTGATGAAAAACATGGGATTCCATCCTAAAAAGGATGAAAAGTATCCATGAGAATCATGCCATGAGTAGAGTCATGATACTCATATTTAAGATAAGGTTGAATGGTGATGGATAATCACACAATTTTGTTGAAGTCATTGGTCCTCAAAAAGAGGTAGGTGGAAGGAGAGGTTTTCTCAAGGGACAAGTATACAAGAGACATAAAATAATGTAGTACTTTATTCAAATGTAGAACGTTTGAATATGTAAGGTATTAAGGGGCTCAGGTTCAGGTTTACCCTCAAGAGAATATAAACAATAAGCTCTTGATCCATAGGTATGGGTGACAATATAGGGTCCAAGCCAATTAGGAGAAAAATTTCCTCGTTTACATTTCTCCATCTTGGTCACGTGTTAATTTTCATTCAGAAAAGGTCTTGATCTTGAAATTTTTCTCGTGAACACTTTTTTCATAGGCATGCTTGATGATTTTATAGTAGATTTGAAGGTGTTCTATAACATTTAGACATCATTCATCCAATAAATAAATTTGTGTCAAATGTTCTTTGTGAAAATTGTCATTAGAGAGCATTTATTTAAGTGATATACGAAGAGATGGAATTTGGATTTTGAGAGGTAGGATGACCTTTGTACTATAGACTAAAGAGAAAGGTGTGGTATTGGTAGAGGTGTGAATGTTGGTGTGATAAGCCCATAAGGCGAAAGGAATGTGCATATGCCAATCCTTACTAGTGTCGTCAACCACTTTCATAAGAATTTTGTTGAGGGTTTTATTAGAAGATTTGGCTTGACCATTTTCCTATGGGTAATAGGGTGAAGAGAAACTGAGTTGAATGCCAAAGTTGTCACACAGTTTGTGTAGGGTTTTTTTTTTAATTATTTTTCGATTTATTAGTGATGAGGCGATGAGGAACACCAAAGTGACAAATGATATGGTGGTTGATAAACTCGGATATTTTCTCGGCTTTAGTAGAAATGAGAGGGATGGATTCCACCCATTTAGTGTAATATTTAGTTGTTGTGATGATCCAGTGATGACGTTACGAGGAATGGGGGTTGATCTCCCCAACGATATCCAAACCCATTGAGAGAAGGGACAAAAGTCTCGAGAAACATGTAAGGAGTGACTAGGAGTATGATGAAGGTTAGCATGTTGCTGACACTTCACACAACATTTGACATAGTCACAACAGTCTTGGTTAAGGGTTGGTCAAGTAATAGCCAAGGTGAAGGATACGTTTTGTGACCACAAGGCCACTAAAATTTCCCCACAAATCCCATCGTGAATTTATTTTATGGTCTATGGGATTTAAGAACTGGTGAGGCACCCAGAGGATGTCATCAAACTTGTGTTTGTAGAGAATAACCCCATGATGATGTAATGAGAGATAATTTTTAGGAAGGCTCGTCGTCCATTGCAAGTGAGATCTGGAGGTAGAATTGAAAGGGAGAGGTAGTCAGTGAACTGCTTATACCAAATGTCATGTGGGTTGGTTTTGATTCTTCCCACAAAATTTACGTCATGGATAATATAAGAGGGTGACTGCAACCATTTTTTGCGTGACAAAGATTTTGGAGTCCGAAGGTGAGGCAAGTATTTGAGAAGCAATACAAGCCATGGTATCCATGAATTTGTTAGTGGATCATGGAGTGGTTTGAATGAGGAAGTGATCAAACGTGGTCAAAAGTATGTTGACATGATGTTTATAATTTTTAAGTTCCTCGTTACAACACTAGTACAAACCATTGACTTGGTTCACAACTAGTTAAGAGTCACTAAAGATATTAACAAACTTGACATCTAGGGAAATTTCAGTTTGAAGACCTAACACAAGTGCTTCATACTCAACCATGTTATTAGTGCATTCAAAGTATAACTTAAAGGATAGTGGCATAGGCTCACCATCAAGAGGAATTCAGATGATCCTGTACCTCCTTCATGTTGACATTTGGTAAACAACATCATCAAGGGAAAGAGTGGCAATGGATTCTTTTGGAAAATCAAAGTTAGAAGATTGATTTCCAGGAAGAGGAGCATCTATAAGCTGATCTATAATGGTTTTTCCTCAAAATACTTTTGATGAATGAATTCCAAGTCTAGGTCTACAAGGAGCATGAGCCAATGTGCATAGTGCATTGGTTTTGGTAAGGTTTAACATATATGTAATGTAGAGGGTCAGTGTTGGTGACGATGAAGGTTTTTGGTTAAGTAGGTAGTGGCAAAGTTTGGTGGCCACGAAGACCAAGGCTAGGAAAATATTTTCAAAGTGTGAGTATACCTAGTCTCATAGTCTAAAAGAGTACAATTTATGTAATAAATTTCTTGATCCATGTGTTGCTTGTCACAATGAGTGAGCATGGCACCGAAGGAATGGTCAATGGAATAAATGTAAAGGCAAAAAAAAAAAAATCATCTTTAGGAGGGATGAGTAGAGGTGGTTGAAGAAGGTATTTATTCAACGATTCAAAGGATTTTTGGCACTCATCATTCCAATTGAAGGAAACATCATTTTTAAGGAGATGATGAAAAGGGTGACATCGGTTGGAAAGTTGGGAAATAAAACATTGAATGGATTACAATTTTCCTTGTAAACTATGAAGTTGTCAAAGGTTAGTAGGTGGAGGCATCTCGAGAATAGCCTTGATTTTAGTGGGATCAATTTGATGCCCCACAAAGAGATGATGAAACCAAGTAGTTTTTGGAGATAATAGAAAAGATGCACTTCTTTGGTTGAAGGTGAACATAGTATTGGATGAGACAATCAAATATGACTTTAAGAACTACGAGGTGTTCGACATAACTTTTAGACTTACCGAGAAGGTCATCGACATAATCTTCCAATATGTCATGCATGATATCATGGAAGATATAGGTCATAACACATTGATAGGTGGCACCAACATTTTACAATCCAAAGGAAATGACGTGATAATGTAAGGTCCCATCGAGCATGCCAAAATGTTACACCACCATGTTGTGTATAAAACAAATAAGGTAAAGGTGAGTGAAGAGGAATATCTATGAAGTTGAAGAAGGTTGCACACCATTGAGAAGACTAGGTTTATCATGAAGAGATCTTTGTTCGCTAGGAAGGAATACCTGTAGAAACACAACAATACCACCAAATATAGTTAAATAACATATGACAGTGGATTTCCTAGCGTATGTTAGATCTGAGAAGTGTGATACTTCCTATAAAGGTCATCAATCCATTGTTTAAAAACAACTTAATGTAAAGAAATGATAGTAAAAGAAAGGTCATATTGTAACGATACAATTTAGGTATCTCATATGCTAACAATAGACTAGATTTAAGCTAAATATTGAATATACAACTAAATATAGAGAAGGCATGGTGTTTTCAAGGCTTAAGGTGTGGCAGAGGTGTTTAGGAAGGTTTGGGTGAGATTGGGTGAGGTTTGGGAAGGTTTTGGGTAAGTTAGGAGCTTGCTGGTCTGAGATAAATCACCAATCACAGAGACCGGTATTGGTTGGGTGACCGATGCCAGTACCTAGTAATAGCCAACATCGGTTGGGTGACCGATGCCGGTAGGGGAAATTGGGTGTAAAGATTAAAATGAGGTGGTTTTGAGCTCTGTGATTGCACAGAGAGTTGGGAGGCTTAGGTAAGGTGGTAGGATTTTATTAAAGAATCAAAGATGAAGAAATAGGCATTTGGGATGGGTACAAAGGTCAAATGGGAAAGTGGTTGGGTGGAGGTGAGACAGAAGATATCCGGGAAGGGTAGAAGGTGAAAGAAAGAAGATAAATGATTAACAACCAAAATAAAGAGAAATGACAAGGTAGAAATCACTTACTTGCATATTGGAAGTTGGTTGTAGAAAGAATAGTTGTGGTTGAAGGAGAGACAAGTCTCGATCCCATGTAACAACAAAGAAGGCTCTGGACTTCTCTCGTGAGTGACCCAATGTTCTGAATTACACTTGTTGATGTTTGTTGGAGCTTGTGAATGCTTGAAATTATCGTTGGTTTGTCGTGAGGTCTCTTAGATGCTCGAGAATACCAATTCTAGAATGCCAAAATCCCGAGAGAAAATTCCCAACCTGGGTGGACATTTGGAATTGTCTTCTTAATGGAACCAATGGTGGTTCCATCACCGGTGTTGGTTATGGAAAGATGGTTGTTTTTTTCTAAAAACAGTCGATTCTTTCCCTTTTCTAACGTGATTGAGAATGGTCCAGTCAAGAATACTAATTATTTCTTATAGTGGCATGATTTTGATAGGAGCAAGTGGTTAGTCATTAATGAAAGGTCTAGAATAAGTCTTAGTTAGGTTTAGAATGAGTTATGGCTAGTTAAGGCAAGTTGTTAAGTTAGGGTTAGGTGGTTAGGGTTTTAGGAATGGATCTAAGGTGAAGTGGAGAGGTGAGGTGGCTAGGTGAGGTAGAAATTAATTTAATTTAGGTAATTAAATTAATAATGATGTGAGGTAATAATTAATTTAATATAAGTGGTTAAATTAATTATAATGTGTGGAAGGGGCCATAATTGGGGGATGTGTTGAATTAATTAATTAAAGGGTCAGTAAACCCAATTTTGGGTGTCTACACTATGACCATACTCATAACATGAATACCACTCACCAATGAAGAGAGCTACATCATTCTTAAGAGACCTTCCTTTGCAAACTCTAGATCTATGACCAAAATCATGGAAAACAAAACAATATCCATTGAATAAAGAGCCATACCTCATAACATTAGGTTGCCTAACTGATTTAGACCTTCTTGGATCAGCTTTCTTAGTCACCTTTTTATATGTTTTAGTGTTTGGAACAACTTCATGATCATCCTTATTTTGCTCTCCTTCAAACCCTAGGCTTGTTTTTTAATTTGTGCCTCTTTGACTCTCCAACATGTCATTAAGAGCCTTGGATCTCTTCTCAAATATTTCATGCATCTACAACTCACTAGTTGCATCCTTCAAATATAATTCAAGGGCTTTCAACTTTTCTTCATATCTGGAATAATCATCTTCTTTGTCCTTGAGGGCATTAGAAAAATTTCCACTTGAGATTTCAAATCTTTGATAGCTAGATCATGATCTTTCTCCATTTCTTACATTGTCTCTTGTAATCCAAAACCAAAGACTCAACAATCTCACACTTTCTTCTCCAAATATCTGTAGACTTACCCATTTTTGCTTCAAAGGATCTCCTTTCAAGTTGTCAAACTTTTGCAAAAGGACCAACGAAGCACAAGGGATTAAGAGGGGGGTGAATAAGTCCTATAATAAATTACCCTTAATAGATTTAATGTCCCTTTTAATCCATTTTATAACATCTTTATGGTAATCCAACTAACTATGGATGAAAGCATTAAAATCCTTCTCATTTTTCTTGCCCATGCTAAGAAAACACCTAGTTGCCATGTCACCATCCATTGTTGGGAGTTATCCTAATTTGAACTAGGGCCTTCAATACTTTTCCCCTATTTGAGTTGCTTCTAAGCACTCTAGTTGATCGATATCCTCTCCATGTCTCTTATTATTTTTAGGGGCAAAGATGGAAAGAAGAGGGAGAGAGGGGTTATGACTCTTGAAATACAAATAAATGAGTAAAATTACAACTTATAAAAGGGGATAATACCTTTTATGCCATTGGAATTCCTTTATAGAGCATTTGAGAGACATAAGGATATGAAATGAGAGACTTACTAGAATGTTTCTTATGAAATGGTTTAACAACACTAGGTGGTAGGTGTTGATACGATGAAGTATCCCTTCCATCATCAGGTATTTGATGATGATTTTGATGACTTTTTCATATGAGATTAGTAAAGAAGAATGAAGAAACCCCTAGGGAACTATTGTAGTTGTTCACCCGCATCTAAAATTTTGTCCTCTTGCTCGCATGAGATACACTTGTTTTTGTAAAAATTGATGCCACAGGTGTTCATCCCCATGATGTGGGAAATGATACCTTTAGAGATAAGCCACTTTTAACCCTGGAAATAGATGATTCTATCCTTCCATGTAGCGGAAAACTCCATGGAAATGTGTGGGTCATGCCAACAAATTCGCTCTAAGAAAGACACAATGTTACCCGCTCCTAAAATTCTCCAAATTTGTTTGTTATCCTTCCAACCTCTTTTAAAGTGGGGTTTAAATTGGTATGGATCACCACCTAATATACTTCTCAATCTCCCAAAGTGAAGAAACTTAAAAATAAATTTGTCACATGTGATGATGAGTAAGGATTTTAAACAAATGATTTAATCTAATAAATAAATAAGTTATGTATAGAATGTGTGGATTCTACCTCTTTAAATTTTGGTTAGGGTTACAAACAAGATTTATATTTATAATATGAAATAAACATTAAAATTTATAAGAAATAATTAAAAATATGAAATATAAATTAATTAGATTTTGTGCTAAATATAGATAGATGAACAATAGTGAACTTAAATTTTTGCATGGTCTAAGAACTTATTTGAGTGTCATAGTGGAATGAAATGGATGGAAATCTTTAGCATATGCTTCGATTATGCTAAAATGTAAAAATTAATAGCCTAATCTAATGCTACTGTACGAAGTAGTAAATAATGAATAATGAAATACTATAATTAACCCAAGCAACTAAGTAATGAAAATATGAATCCCTAATGTGCAAAGAGGGGTAGAAGAGCCTTAGCTGATTCGAAGAGGTTGATAGATCGTGTCACGTGGAGACCATCCGAACAGAGATGGAAGACCTTCATACGAAGCCGAAACTTGCGGATCTAGTACATTTGACTAGACTAGGGTACCTGGAGAGGGATAGGGGCGCATGTGGGCACCTTGGTTTGGTTTCTAGGCACCCTGGTCTACGTAGATGCTCAAAAACTTGAATTTATAGGGTCGTAAGGTGTTTGCACTTATTCTCTCTTGATCACCTCGAGGTTATTATAAGATTGCCAAAGTACATGTGAATCTAGAATGAATGAATCACCTGCAAAACCCCAAACAAAGCATCAAAACCTAAAAAAGAAAGATGCAAATGAAGGGGTTGGATTGTCCTCAACTGCCAAAATGATGGAATTATAACTGAGCATTGCACTACATATCATACCCAATGTAGTTTTGTGTGTGCGTGCATGCAGAATTGTGTCCTAGGTTGCTCTTATGCGTGTCACACTTGAAGTAATGAGCAAGTAACTAGATGTAGAATTTAAATAATGTGTGCATGGAAACAATAGACTCCCTCCTATGAAGTGTGATGCAGATGAACCAACCTTTGTCCCTTGTGATGGAGCTAGATGGATGAAAATGGAGCTATAGATGCCTTTGATGGATGCAACCTTAGGTGGAGATAGTAGATGCTTAGTGCTTGGTCCCTTATTATGATCACATAACTTTATATTTATATGATTCCTTGCTTGAATTTTGTAATCAACCCCAAAAATTATGACTACCAAAAATATAAGATGCTCAAATGGATAGAAAGGACCCAAAAAGTGTGACCAAAGTAAAAAGAGGACAAGGATGCCAGAGGGGATGGGGGCACCAGCGGTGTCTAGAATGAAAAATTCGAAAAGTGAAAAGACAAACTAAGAAAGTAAGAGTGTAATATTGAAAGTAGAAGCATAAAGAAAATAAAGGTGGCCAAAGACACAAAGTTAATCATTATTTTGTGTACTTAGGAATCATGTAAATAGTAGTATGCAATTGAGACTAGATAACTACCCAAAGTGCATGATTTTTGTATACAACTTCATCTTTAGTTTTGTAACTACACTCTACTCAAGGAAAAAACTATTTTTCATAGGACCAAATCATATAAAAATTTGGTCGTATTAGATTATAAAGGGCATCAAATGAGGATTTTGTAACTTCCATGACATCTACAAACAACTAGTATATGGCTCGCTATGAAACATTGGGTCTTAATCATGTGTGAAACCCTCCAATAATTAACCACCTTGACCAAATATCATGATCGTTGATAAAACCCTATAAAAATATTAGTGGTTTGGCTAAAGTGTAATACATACACTACATATGTTGGAACTAATATGAAGATTAATCAAAACACATGTAGTTTTTGACCTAGAGATGTGACATAGTTCTACATGGATGTAACTATATTTGATAAATTGAGCAGTTTATAATTACTTTGTATTATCTTTGATTACGTGTGATTGACTTGGATTTGTGGTATTTTGACTTGGGAAGCATGACTAGTGGACTGGTTTATATTACTTTAGACATGTGTAGGATTTCTCCTAATGGGTGGTCTTTCTTTAAGGAATATTTGGAAATATGATTATTACCGTTTAGTGTTTTGTAATTAATAATCTCTAAAAATGCAAGGTGAGTGACATGTGAGTAAATAAGCACCTTTTACTCTCTCATGTAGGGTTCCATGGATATATTTCATATGAAAGTTGACTGTAGTGATGCTAAAAACCTAATAAAGATATAAAAATTGGAAAATTGACCATTGGGTGGCCTAGGATGGACCATTTTACCCATGACCAAAACATTTAATGATTTGGTCATGTTGAATGGTTTGGTCCACCAATGAGGGCTAATGTTGTGGAGCTCATGCATGATAATCAAGAGTAATAGAATTCTTGTGAACCTTGATATGATAATTTCTATAATTAGATGAGAAATAAAATGAGAGAAAAAACCTTGTAATAGGACTAAAGATGGATGAATTTATAACAATTAACCTCATAGTAGGTTGAAGTCATGATTAAGGGGATTAAGTCAATATTAACATTATCAAGTGCTATATTACCAAATATAAGTGCCTACAATATTATTTATTCCCAAGCTATCATTTTATTATTGATTACACTAATCATTTATGCTCATAGATGAGGAAACTAGTTAATATTTCTTTAAGCTATTATAAAAGGGTATGTTGAATCAAGACTATTTCATTTAGTTATTTCTCACAACATGCCTACTACATCAAAAGTTACATCTCACGATTTTTGGGGTATTAATTTGACACCATGTTTACACAAATCCCTTTTGACCCATTATATTGAAAGTATCCCATTATCAAGCTAAAAATCATATTTGGTTCATCTTGGGGCATTATTTACTTTCAATCCTATAATGATTATATATTACTTATTTTGGGGAACTAGTCTATATTTGAGCTTAATCTCTAGTGGTACCATACTATTTTTTATTACACTTATTACATCTTTCTCACTTTAGGATATTTGAAATATTTTCAATGTTAAAGCATATAATGTTTGTGGGCACACTCTTATTATGCCGCACATAGCAAAATATTATCTCCACATACGTTTATATTGAATATAGACTTATATAAATTAAACCCGAGGTTTATACACATACACATACGAACACAATAACCCAACTAATTTAATTAGTGGGGTGGTGAACTAGTATGACCATTCATAGTTATAAATGATCATCACCTTTATAAAGTTACTTTTCAATGTGTGGAATCAACAAGAAGTGAAAATCATATTGTGTTCACATACATGTATATAATAAGTAAGAAGAAGATATTGTGCAAATGGGTTCTTGTGATTTGTAATTATAAGAAAAAGATGCTAAGTTCCTATAGATCATCAAATTGAGTAGTTCATTTCTTTGTGTTTTTTTACTTTAGCATATTTTCCCTTCATAAATTTTGTGTTATGTGTTTATTGCTTTTATTGTATATTTCTAATACTTACTTATTGTAGTTATGTAATACAATATTTGTCATTTTATTAGATACCATATTTTGCTTTGATCCTACTTAGCCTAACATTCAAGAGTACACTAATTATTTCTTTTCCATCTTCGAGCATTGCAATTGTGCTTACTTTATTTATACTTCATATCATATAGGAGAAATTTACTTATCACATATATTCTTGCATAATGATATATTACTATGTATACATCAAGTATAATTTATCTTCCTATTATATACACATGGTACACATAATCCATTTTGTATCGATATATTTGATTAACAAGTTCATCCCATACCTCAAAAGGTGGATAAATATTCAAATTATATATCTTTGTTTCCTATATCTCAAGAAATTTTCTTCATTTTCTCATATGGAAGAAAAATTATGACGATGCATGACATCCTCATATTAGATTTAGATACATTGGTCTCACCATGAAGCACACCCAAAGTTATATATATATATATATATATATATATATATATATATATATATATATATATATATATATATATATATATATATATATATATATATATATATATATATATATATATATATATATATATATATACCTTTGTTTACTAATAGGGGCATGAATTTTCCAGAGACACATAAGTATGGTGCATGACAAGATGTGTACATACATTTTTGCATACATATGATTATTGTTTTACGTTTACATATATATATGCATGCACATGCACACATAAACAAACGCACACATCAAAGTGGGGCATTATATAGACACCTAATTTTGGTGCATGACTAGTTAATTATTATGTTGCTAGTGTATTTATATGTTTATTGATTTTTGGTTCAAACTAGGGTCTTCCTAAAGACATCTTTTTATATTTCTCGAGCGTCTTCTTGTTCTTTTGAAACTCTTGAATTTGTGTCTCTCTTCTCAACTTCTTCTTTTCCCTCTCCTTCTCTTTCCGGTTTCACTCCCCGCTTTTTTCCATTGTTTGTTTGATGTTGTCATTTCTATAGAGTACATGATTGGATGTTAGTTTCCTAATCTTTAGAAATTAGTCTTGTTTATTTCACCTTTTCACCCATGAATTGGGTTTCTTGTTCATTGTCTCTCGGGGTTTTCAATGTTCTTATCTTATTGCAAGTTGAATTGCATGTTAATAAGGTCCTAATTTGAATTCAAGAATTCTATAAATACAAAGGACACACAAGCAAAAATAAAGAATAATATTGAAATTCCCAAGAAAACACTCTATTAATTGTTTGTACATAGTGAAAAGAAGGGTTGGGACATTCGCACTATATTTTTTTAATATATCACATGTACATGTTGATTACCAATTTGTTCTCTGTTAAATTAATTGATAAATATCAAGAAAATTTAAGGTTTCTCTAGTTCGACACAAGCCCCATTTGTTCTCTTCAACGCATTTTGTAGGCTTAGAAGCTAGATTGGGATTATAGAGAAGGCTATCAATTTCCTGTGATTCACAACAAATCTAGGACAAGATAGTGATTTTTCGAATATCAAGACCGAATGATTATAGTCCCGAATCAATTTCACCACCCTAAAATAGACCATATTCGTACCCGTATGATTTTAATTAGCCAATTTGTTAATCATTATGAAAATGGTTATCATTTTACATGTTGTAGAATTAATAATTTTGATAAATATTATCTTACGAAAACCTAATTCCTTTTTTTATTAACCAAAAAAAAAAAAAAACCATTTTAAAATATTTTCATTTTCCCCATATTCTAATCTCCACGAAAAGACTTATTAATGTAAAACAACATTCCACAATTACAATATGCATATTTATCCCATATCAAATTTATGATTGAACTCCTCCTTCTCGAGGAACCGCCCATGTGTAAAAAGCAAACCGACTTTCACCAAAAATACATTATTGTGAAAGAATCTCCCACGTTATTAAAGTCATCCTTACATTACAAAAGTTGATATGAATTATTTGTATGTGTGTCTACGTAGCTCATTAAGAAAGGATAAAAAAATCAAGAAAGCACGCCCTCTGCCCGTGAAGGGTCTTATGGACACGTTGACAAATAATTTAGTGGTACGAAATCATACATCCAAATCTGCTTTCTAGGTTAAATTTCTTTTTCATTATTGAACTATACAAAAGGGTCTCGCCTTTGATTCAGCCACGTAGACCTAAAATGCTTACGTTGTAAAACTTGAAGGGTCAAGGTTGTATAGGGAAATGCTTTAACATAATGAGACTAGACCTTCCCTTTGAGTTTTGTTATTTTTAAATAGATTATTTGGAAGATGAAAGTGACAATACATTAGATAAAAACAAAAGAGATTATAATGGAATGGTGCTGATATGTCCTAGGGTTGTACAATATGTTCTAGGGTTGTCCTTCCATGAACTATCATATAGGATCAGGGCTAGTAGGATGATGACAAGTGTGTCTTTGGACTTCATTTTATTTTTTTATTTTTTTGGAAGCATGGATGGCTTTGTGTTGGTGGTGATTTTTATAATGTATTTCTTGTTGCATTGCTTTCCCTTTTGTCATATAGCCAAGTTGGGTGGAAGGATGATTGTATTTTAAAAGTGTGTAAATGTCAAGTTGGGTGGAAGGATGAAGACTGACAAAGGTGTAAGAATATTGAGGAACTTATTGATTCCACAAATTTGATTCCCATATAATGATTTCTTCAATTTGACTACCATATATGGTCATAGGCCTATTTGTTTGTAGCCTACTCATTTTTAGGTTTACATTGTGTACAACCATGTACTATGACTATCATGCACATATGATTGTGTTGTAATTGTCCGACACATCCATAAATACTCCAAATGCCTAAGTATAGGAAAGTCCCATTTTGTGCACTATAATCTCATTTTCAATTTAAAAGACTTTATGAGCTTGAATTCCTAGTTAGGACAAAGTTTTGAGTGTTACCTATTTAGTATGACCCCTTCACATTTATTTGATCTTATTTTCAAAGAAATTTGTTTAGTTTATTATCTTTTATGTAGGTGCTTTAAAAAATGTAAAGAAATTTGAAAAGTTGTTTAGAGATTTTCTATCGGTTAGTTTTGAACATGTGAATGGTTTTCATATAGTAACTTTAGAATTTTGTTTTCTAGACGACGGTGGATTGGATTTGTTAGAAGCTAGTTGGAAATGAAAGAGTTTTTGTAGTAAGTAGATCACTCGGGTGAGTCAAGAGAAAGAAGATCGGAAGGTCTTTCCATGAAATTACATTACTAAAATATTTTTGTATGTTCAATAAACCTAGAAAGGAATTCTGGAATTTCACAACCTTACTACTCTCAAAGCTCCTATCAAAGTGGTTAGATCCTTTTTGAGTAAGAGTATCTTGAAAGCGGGAAAATCACTACCCTTGGTTAATGTGAAATAGAAATGAATTTCAAGAAGAATTTTTATAAATCAACAATGTTTATGGCAAGCATACCCCATATAAATTTCAAGATGTTTCTCTTGTTGAAGCTCCATAGATACACATATTTAAACTCTTTAGGAGAGGAATTCAAATAGTACAAGTCAATTTATGTAGACTAACCAAAATGTTTCTTTCTTGGCTTCAAGCCAAGACCAAATACCATCTAGCTAATAGTGATCAAGAGTCCTTTGAGGATATTTTCTAGGCTATCCCCGCTAAAATGCTTTGAGAAAATTGGTTCCATTTCCTCTTATCCTCGATGGAAGGATTAACAATGGTATCCTAAAACACCTTTTCAAAATTGCTCTCAACAAGCAATATGAACTATTGTAACCATGTCTTCCCGTGGTTGATAAGATCATTACTTGTTATTCTTTTCACTAAAATGTTAACAATTGTAGTAAAAGGTTTCATATGGTGTATAATGTTATTTTGGAGCTTGGATTAGCATGCTTTATATGGTGATAACTTCAAAGTTTATAATGTTATTTAGATCCCAATTTAGCCATAATCTTATTTATCTAGGGGTCACCGAGTCTAGACATCTATTATGTGGTCAATTAGATACTCTCATGCATTTATTTTGGATTTGTGAATAATCCCAATTAGTCTAGATCTGGATCCATACTTTATTCAAATAATTTATACTAGATCCTTTCATCCGGAAATATACCCTATTAAGAGATTGGCAATTGCTTCCTACAAATGACACACATATTTGGAACACTCTTAAAGTGGAAATCCTTGTCTATTTTTGGGAAGAAATAATTTATATATTTTTGTTAACTCTTTTGTTAGTTATATTTTATCATCTTATAATACGAGATATGGTTATTTTAAATGGGTTCTTGTAGATAAAAATGCAAGAAAACAAGGTGGATTTGTGAGTATCCTACCTTAACACCCTCTTGGAACATGGGGCAATGTTCCCTACACTCTCCCTACATTGTTACTCATATACCATCTTATTTTCCCTCAAGGAGGGAAACCTAAGAAGAAGAGGGAACCACCTAAATTGATCATGTTCGCTTTACTCTCAAGGTAGAGCTAGGTGGTATCTATTGTGTCACCACTCTCCTTCATCTACTTATCATGGAGGTTTTAGTTATTTTCCTCCTCATCATGATGGGTGGGTTCCTTCTTTCTACATGGGTTTGGTTATTTCATCACTATAAGAACACTTAGTAAAATTATTTATTTTATGAAATTTTTGTTTATAAATATTTTTTTGCAATGTGGAAGTATAATAAATTATTGGATTTTTTTAGCGCATACCTGTGAACCAATCTTTTAATATTTTCATATTTGTAGATTTAACTCATTACACGAAGACATAAATCAAAGTAGGAAGAATTAAGTAAATAAAGAAAAATTACATAAGCATGTGAACAAATATGGTGAATCACTCAGGTTCCAAACATTTATTAGGAGCTTTTTATCGTCATGAAAACCTACTATTAGTTTTTGTATGGCCTGTAAAATTTTAAATTGTATGTAGATATAAAGGTTACAAGTGTGGTCACTTCATATGAGTATTTTTAGGTTTAGATTCTAGCGATAGCTTTAGCAAAAACACATAAATAATAAAACTTATATAACTTGCATGAATGCAATCGAATGCATGAATTTCTCCTCGACATGTAGTCTAGAATTTTAATAATCCTTTCTCTTAAATATCCTTCTTAGTTATAGATTTGTTGGACACATGTTATTTTTGTTCCTTTAGGTCACATAGATGTCCCACTATGTTCATACTTTCATTCCACTTAGCGTTTTGGAGTGAAACCTTTAATAAGAAAATTTCAAGGCTCTCATCTTCCCAACTACATGTGTGTCCATGTATTTGGCATTTTTAATTGCACATATTTAACAAAATTACATCAAAATGTAACAACAATGAATTTGTTTTATTTTTTTCTTATTTGGACTTAATAAATAGTCAAAATTAGGGACCGAAATCTCCCCATACTAAATATCTTCTCCATCCTTCAAATAGCCATCCTCCAATGAAACATATGAAAATTACGCTCATTTTTTCAAATTTCCTCCTCAAAATTACTCTAATACTTTATCTAAGAACTTTATTGGGAAATTATTTTTGCATCTCATCTAGTAGTGTAGCGTTTGCACCAATAAAACCTCCCCATTTGATCAAACTTTTCTAAACTTCCTAAATTTCCATGAAGAAACTCTTACATGCCATGTATATGAGATATTAGTCATCATTGGTTTATATGTGTAACCCTCAAATGTATTCTCAATCCCATTTCATTGTGCATAGGATTTTAATTTTATTTCCTTGGCCTTTGTGAGATACTTGTGTCACTCGGTATTATCTTTCACCAAATATGCTTTTTCCTTCAATGTATTAGTTTGGGCTTCTTCTTCCTAGGGCCTTGAGTTGATAATTTTCATGGATCTCATATACTCGTGAAGCAAACTTTTAAAAATATTGGCCTTCTTTGGAGTATTTTTACTTCATACTCTAATGCACCCACAATATTTTTCAATTCTTCATTCGTCTCTTTATATTCCCCTTTCTCTAGAACCTCTCTTAAATTCATTTTTGTTATGAATGTTCTATGTAGTAGTTTACTCAGTTGTATTTCCAAGTGATATATTGGCTTCAATTTTAGGATCAAGCCATATACAAGTAACATTGGTAGTTCTATATACATATTTATGAACTATTGTACCCAATACCGATTTTCTTAGAATGTCAGTAAAACCTATCAATTCAATTTGCAATGCATTTATCGTTTCCCTATAGATGAAATTTGAATTTAAATATGATAAATTTAAATAAAAACTATATTAATTTTATGAGATACTTAAAATATCCATAAAGATATAGGCAATTAGACTTCTTTTTGTAGTTGAATTTTATTTCAAAAGTTTGTGATGTATCTATTTTCCTTTAACCATTAGTATGGTGTCATCTCCATCACCTTTAACACTTTTGGCCCTATGAGTAAATACCCTTGTAGTGTCATCTCAAAGGTAACATGGTACAATATGACTTATATCATGATACAACAACTCCCTAAAAATAATGTTAAATCAATCATAGATGATCACGGAAAGACTATGTGCCAAAAACATATTTACTAATAAGAACCGAACTCAAATGTTGAAGTTGCTGACATATTCAATTAAGAATAAGGAGATTGTGAGTCAAAAAGAGTGTAATCCAATTCATATGTATGGTAAATCATGCCCAAATGGTTAATATACAAGATAAAGTCATTAATATATCGGGAGATCATGAATAATATTGAAGGTGCAATTAAGAGATTTTTAATTTCATTTTTCCTATTGATGCCATCAACTTCTATAAATATACGAATGGAGTACCAAATCCATGGGATTACCCTTTCTTCATCTTTAAATTTATAATACAAAAATATCATAGAAAAATAACCAAGGTCCTATTGATAAGCCAAAATTCATAAAACAAGACAAATTGTGGGAATATCTACATTTGCATGATGAATCCATAATAATGGGTTGCCTTATAAAGTAGCTTACTATATTTCCATGTAGTCCCTATAACAACTCATTTATATGAAATTCATCATTATCTCACAGGCAATGAATATTAACCTCTAATGGAGAACCAATTATCTTTCTTATTACATAATACATCAAATGCATGTTACAAATATCCCACTATCAAGAGAAAAATGAAATCTCAAACTATGGGGTCCACTTAATGAATCTAATATATCAATCCAACCAAGTATATAAATTTCATGAACAAACATTTAATACTAGAAAAATATCAACAAGAAAAACTTACAAGGACCTTTCCCAAAAGTGATTTTATTTAATAATTCAACAATATCACCACCTTTCTCAAAGATCAAAATGAAATTGTTTCAAGAACCCTACTCATAAGTGATTTTCCTGAAAAAGTAAATGATATCACCCTTTTCAGAAGATTGTTCTAGTTTTCAACTTCTTGTGACTTTAAAGAATAGATGTATGAATCAACATCATCCTCAAAGGGAATAAGTTCAGCTATTATTCGTCTATCATAAGTGATCTCACATACAAAAATGTAAGATGGAACATATACATCTCGTTTCTACATGAATTCATGTTTTGTGTACATAGTTACTAAGTACTTGATATTTCAAGGATTCAAACCAAAATATCCATGACTCTATTAAATAATACACTTTTCAATTTATACCCTCAGTGAGAATTCAATATGAGCTAAAAACATTTCATGAATGTTAACATTGTATTTATCTTTCATGTCATGAAGAAACTATAAAATGGTCTTGATGAATGGGTGTAAAATTAGAAAAATGTCATGATGAAAAAGTGGGAAGTTGGATCATCTAATTGTGCACTTTCATATATACACCGAGTATGCAATTTCTGATTACACCTTGAATAAATAAGGGTTTGGTATTAGACTATGCTCTTATTTATTTAAATATATAAGGGTACTACATGTTATATATTCTAATTAAATAATAAATATTAGTATAGAATCTAAAATATATAGTTCACAAGTAAATTTGCAAGATATAATGTGATGCACAAACATCATTAAGAACATACATAAAAATTTGTTTTCACGTAATTTTGGTTTGAAATACATGTAGGAGGTCATTTTTGTGTTTTTATATCCATCCAAACTTCCTTGGGTTCTTCCATAGGTGTAGTGAGGTCATTTTTGGTTTTTCCTCCAAAATGCACCATTTGAATATTTGAATTCCTAGCATGAAATTGAGAAGTATAATTTTTAATGTGAAATAATTTAATGAGGGAAAAGGCCACCAAATACCTTATGTGATGTAAATTATGTGATGTAAATGAGGTGTTTTCACTTATCCAAGTAGGGTTTCATATGTTGAGGTCAACTTTTACCATTTTTTTGTTAGTTGAACTAGTTGTAATTACTTTATTTAGGCATATAAAAATATATATTCGAATGGAGAAGATATAGTGAGAGAAGAGAAAAATTCAATAGATCTTGTAAATAAGTGTGAAGATCCATGAAGGCTCAGTGAATCTATATGAGATCCTAAAACCATCATAATATAAATCTTTGTTTCAATAAATCTTTGATATTATTATGAATACGAATGACGCATGAAAGAACACATGTGTTCTTGTGTTTTTTTATATGTCTTATTTGAAAATGCTAAATTATTGGTATTTTGGGATGGATTATTGTTAGAATGATAGGGTAGATCTTCATGAGATAAGACTATAAAAGATATGGTGAAAGTTTTCTTGTTGATAGGGTAAACTTTGTATTTTGGGTGATGTAACATGATTTTTCAAGTTGCTAATAGAATAATAGGAAATTGTCATTGGAGAAACATGGCACTAAGTTACTGAAATCCCAAGGAAAAAAAAAAATCATTCACGTATGAAAAGATAAGTGGTTTGAGTAAGTATTCTTTCTATTTTGGTGTAATATGATGGTTGAAGAAACATTGTAAGGAACTATCGAATGTTGATAATGTTACAAGAACATATAGGAATTCCTTAGGGAGCTTATAGAGACATATTTGGGTTACAATAGTGTTCATGACATTATTTCAATTAGAAGAAGGTTAAAAATTAGTGAATTTAGATAACATAGTTTACCCAAGACTAGTGATTCAACATTTAGAAGGATCTAAACATAGCTATAGGGCTAAGTGTGATTTAGGATTATAAAGGTGGTGTAGATGATTCTATAGGGTATATAGGATCTTTACATGTATTAAAAATCAAGTAAATGAAAATAATCCCAATAAAGGAGCTCTTGGGTCCGTATAACACTTGTTTAGGGTTTAACAAGAAGAAACGAGCATAACTACAAATTTACTAGTTAAAACTATCTAAAAGTTGGTGGTTAGTTAGAAATAGGATTATTTAAGGTGTGGATAAATTTTCAGGAGGAAATACTATTTTAGAAGGTATTAAATATGAAAAACCCATAAAAATTCTATTTTTCTTACCCGTTTGTGGCTTAGTCTTGAGAGCAAAGGATCTAAAGAGTCAAATATAGGATAAAAGACTTATTTCAAACTTGTACCATGATAAATTATAGATTTTCAAAGATTTATTAAGGGAAGAAAAATAATTAAGGTCTTAAGAATGAAATTTCTAGATGTTAATACATACTAAAAATATCTAAAACAAAGAAAATAAGGGAATAAGGTAATATGATTTATTGTAATGGAGCAATTTATAAAGTGAAGAAGTTCTTAAATGATGGATACTATAAATCACATAAGATGGAAACCCCGAGAGGTTATTAGGGAGGAAAACCGAGGTTTCTTGACTAAATTTTGTAACACCCACACTAACAACACAACTAAAACAAAAATAATTTTTTAAACCTAGAAAACTTTGGGTTGGGCGCACCTTTTGTCTATGCAACACAGGGTAAATCTGCACCCCCTTCATTTCCTTTGGCACACCCTTTGGCGTGTCGACACACATTTTGGTGCGCCTCACCATGTTGCGCCTTTCTTGCATGCGCCAAGGTGCATGCGCCTTTGTGTCAACAATATTTTTGTTGCGCCACATTTTGGTGCACCAAGGGCGCACATATTTCCGTGTTGACAACACTTTTGGTGCGCTAAAGGCACACATAACAACGTGTTAACACACATCTTGGTGTGCCACAGGGCACAAGTTTTGTAATGTCGACAGGTGTTTTGATGCGCCACTTCAAAAAGTGGTTGGCGCATTTATTACGCCTTTGCCTATATATATAGGCGCATCCGCCTGTCATTATCACGGTCAGAAAACACGTGATTGATTTTTTCCTCTGCACACTGTAGCATGCTACTTTGTCGTCCTCGTGTATCGCGTTCGTGGACCCCGCTTCACTTCTCACGTTATATATTCCGGGTAGGTGGTCTTTTCCCCTGTATTTTTGTTGGTTGTTGTTTGTTTGTGTAGTAGGTTGCATAGATTTGTCAAAACCCTCCTTTCTGCCCTGGCTGTCTTTCTCCCATGCTCTCCCTCCTCTTTCCAGATCTGCTGGTAAAGAGAGCCTTGCCTCAAAGCACTTGGGTCTTTTTTTTGTCCCCCTTCTCTATCCACGGAACCCTGCAGAAGAGGCTTAACACCCATTCAAACCCCACGAGAGAAAGAAGAGGCTTAAAAATTGATAAACTATGTTTTTACCCTTTGGCGCAATCGCCACCCTTGCAACATGAAGTACAGTCATGCCAACGGTGCATCCGCCATGCTTGCTGCATAAAAAATAGTTGCGCCCTCAAAGCACACTTTCCTTGCTTGCAACACCCACTAACCCTGTGCCCTCTTGGCGCACCAAACGCATGTGTAACATTGCAAAAAATTGCGCCATTGGTGCACCCTGCATCCATGCAACATCAACCGTGCTTGCACCAAGTATAAAACTGTTAGCGGCGGGCGCATCCCCTATTGCAGCAACATCATGTCATGCAGACCTCCCATGCGCCGCGCCAAGTTCCCCTTTTTCGCACTTGAAGTCTATGTTACACATGCTAAACTTGTGCGCCTTTGGTGCACCAAATCCCCATGTAACATGAAAAATATGCATGCGCTGTCTATCCCCATGCAACATGAAAAAAATGCGCGGTATAAATGGCATAAATGGCACTCCACTTAGTTGCAACAACAAAAATGTAGCCTGCTAGTATCCATGCGCCTTGTGCCCTTTGGCTGATTTGTCCCTTGTAACACCATTTTTTTGTGCGCCACACTATTTAGCCCTACAGCCTGCAGTGTTCATGCGCCCTGCCCGATGCCTTAAAATTGCTAACTCTTCCTTCTATCAATACTTTAATGGGAGATCAATCAGCTAACATGACTCTCCTGCGTTGGGTTTCACTTCTTCTTCTTGCAGATCAACAACTAAGTTCAGAACTACATATGTCTACATCAAGCAAGAGACCTACCAAGTCTAAGGGCAAAGCCAAGCTTACAGAGGAAGAAATGAAGTACAAATATCAGAGGGTCAGGATGCCCGAATCCCAGGCAGAATGTGACCTGGATATAAGAGACTCAGAACTTGGTCATATCGATATGGAAGACTTCTGGGCCAGAACCAGAAGGGTCACAGGAAGTCTGTGGATGGACAAGCTGGTAGGCAGTGGCCTACATTTTGCTGGAGGGATCCCGGTCAGTGCTGTGAACAACGAGTTCATGATGGTAGTAGCCCGCTGCTACAACAAAGACACAAGGTGTGTCCAGAATGAGAAAGGCGAGGTCGTGATCAACCTCACTGCCCGGCACTTCGAAATAATGCTTGGCATTCCTCACCACCGGCACTTTGTGGCCGTAAGCCAAGAAGATTGCACCAAGGCTTGGGAAGATAATGAAGATCAGTGTATGTAATTAATGAATGAGGTATACCTGAAAAACAAGAAGGTGGTGACCAGATGGCCACAAGTCATTCATCGCAGTGATTTCTCAGAGGAACTCAGTGATACCATCACGTTCCTAAGCAAGAGTATTTGGGCTTCCTGATGCCCACTACTTTCATAAATGGATGCTTAGATACCTGGAGACAATGAACAAGAATGTGCCAGATCAACGCTTCGAGTGGGCGGAGATCATAAGTAGCACTATATCCGAGCAGCTCCAACAACTTACCACAACGGGGAGGTTCTACATGAACTCCTATGTAGTTTATGTTGTGGCCTCGGAAAGAGATTATCCAGCGTTGATGCGGTGCGGGGTTTGGCCCCAAGTAAAAATATATGAATACTATCCAGAGCTGAAAGGAGAAGCCAGTATTTCTCAGTTTACAAAGATTAACGATGCCTTCTTCTGGCATCATCGTCTACCTTTTGAGGCCAAACATGACTCACGGTCGTATGACCAAGAGCATTGTTGCAGCAACAGAGAAATGGGGGGCCTTGTTCACTCAATTCCCCACCTTCACTTATCTAAGGGCAGCCAACTTCTTGGGGGAACCAACCAAATTGCCAAGATATGCCGGCCCCAAGCTGATCCTGTTGGAGCTGTCAAGATAGCTCATAACCTATCACGAGAAGTGCTTGAAGAGAAAGAAGGGTGGAACTCCTTTCCCCCTCACAGTGGGTAGGTACACTTGTCTTTCTCACCACAAAGCATGGGAGATGTTTGCAGAGCTGGAGCTGCTAAATCTAAAGCACAACTTCCGGCAAGGCCCACTTTGACCCAAGGAATTGCCTGCCTAGGGCCAAACTCGATCCAATCCACATTCCACAGATCGAGGATATTTATATCGACCTGTATCATGAGGTCGAGCTCAGAAGGAAAGACCATTCCCGCTTGGCCTTGGCTGAAATCATCCAGTACGGCGTAGCCATCGTCCCAAAAGGTTATCAAACTGCTGATCAAGAAGTTGATCAGGTATATCTTGACATGGGTGGGGACATGATGGTGGCCATTCATTTATAATTGAGAACTAAAGCGCCTCAGACGATAGAAGAAAGGGTCAAAGAAACTCTGTGGAGAACAGAGCACTGGTGCAGGATGAATGGTCTCATCTACCTCGGAGTTGATTTCACCACATCTCCATTGGGCAACGCACCTTCCAGACCAAAACATCTACCAAAGAGCAAAGGTAAAGACAAGGAGGGCGAGTCAAGCTCTGCCCAAGAAGAGACTCCTGAGAGTCCCCCTTCCGCCGCACAAGAACAAGTTATAACTCTGGTTTCTCTAGAGAAAGAAGCGGCTGAGGATGTTCGATGGGCACATCCACTCAGGATGTTGCCACTACTGACAACTATTGAGGTCCCTTCTATCTCTTCTCCCTCTCCTCCTTCCCCTCCTCGAGTGACCCAAGTGACCATTCCTTTGGTCGTGTCCTCTCCCCCATCTTCTGTTGTTCCCCCTTCCTCATCGTCCATCTTCTCTTCTCTCGTGGAGCTGTCCCCCACCATTTCTTCCCTCATCTCTCAGCTCCCTTCCATTCCATGTCTACCTCCCCTGCAGTATCTCTTCCTCCCGTGAGCACTTCCTCGGCCTCCCTCTCAATGCCGCCTCCAAGTGTCTCCACGCATTTTCCTTCTACTACTGCAGTTGCTCCCTTTTCTATTTCCGGCCCCTCTCCCATAAGTCTAGCATGGATCTCTCAGCACCTGAGCCAACAAAAGAGGAAAGTTCCCATCGCACCGATGGACTTCTCCATCATCCCATCAAAGGGGCCAAGAAGCAAAAGCCTATAACCCGCTTCTCTCAGAGTGCGTCAGGAGAGAGAGTAATGGAGATAGCTTACCCCAATCCTTTAAAGGATAAAAAGGATCTGTCTTCGACAGATTATATAGTGACCCAAGTCACAATGGGGACATCTTCAGAAAGCCTTCAAGGAGAGGCCCTATCTATAGTTGACGCCCTTTGCAAGAAGCTCCAGGAAGCGCAAAGGAAGAAGAGAGTACATTAAAGGAGAAAAATAAACATCTCCTCCATGCCTTGCAGAAGATGGGCAGTGCACCTCCTATGACTACCACCGAAACTCCTGAGCCTCTGAGCCAGGACAAGATTAATGAATACGCCAAAATCGGTGAGCAGGGTATGGCAGTTTCCCTGGAGGAGCCAAATCCTCAAAGAAAGTGAGGGAGTGATCACCAAGTTCACCGGATTTATATCAGAATATCAATCGGGTGAACAAAGAGCTCCAGGCGATAGCAGGACCCATCTCCGAAGAGCTGGACCATGCCAGGATGCAGCATGAGACCTTTCAGAAAATGCTCGATTATTCAGTCAAAGATCTGGTCAAGTTCGGCATCTTTGGGCACCCCAGAGCCCTCAACAAAATCCTTTCTACTCTGGATTACCGGGTCGATCAGTTGGAGTTCATCCTAGAGAAGATTGACAAGATCAAGGAGGAAGCCCTGGATGCAATGCATCAAATGGAGCAAATTGTCTGAGAATGTCTCGGGCTTGCTCACTCCTTCTTTCACCTTAAGAAAGGTGGATGAAACTATTCGGATCTTCAAGGAGATCGTTTCACAAGGGCTAGGACAGAAGTCACTTTCGACGAATCCATCAACAACCTGTTGGCTTGTCGTGACTTCATTGGGTACCTGATAGATGCGGAAAATGAATATTCCAAGCTCCCAGAAAAGCTCACAGATGAGTGGGAGACTTGCGAGGCTATCAGTGATCGACACAAGGATCCTTCCCAGGATCAACTTCAACCCATGATCACCAAGTTCATGGAATACCGTGCCCAGTTCCACATCTCGTCACCTGAGCAGCAGCAAAAGTAGGATACCCCCTTTCAGCCACGGGACGATGATGAATAGTTTCATTCTTCTCGACTTTCTCCTTGTAATTATCTAAAGTATGTTGACACAAATGATGACATCATCCATGTTGCACCATGGGATGATGTCATCCAAAGTGTAATCAAAAGTCAACAAATGACTTTGAGATATTTTGTAAGATATTTTTGTAATTAAGTGGTTGGTTCGTTTTTGCCTTCTCTTTTTCTATCTTCTATAAATACTTGAATACTTGTTGTATTCAAGGTGTGGATATTTTTAGATGAGAAATAGAAGTAGGAAGAAAAGATTTTGAACTTTTTGTAACAGAAACAAATATTAATACAATATTTAGACTTTGTCTTTGAATACATGTGTTTTACATCAGACCTTTCTTATGTTAGATCTGTGTGATTGTTCTATTGAATCTACTTCTACTTTGTTGTCATTTATTCATCAGTATTGCTTTATTCATCTATGCAAAGTAGGTTCGGCTCTGTATACTACCAACCCAAATCATAGACCTTCGACCTTTCTGCTTTGGAATTCATTTCTTTTCTCCCTTCAGATCTTTCCTATCTCCCCACCCGTTTCTTTCCCTTCTTTTACAGTTGGAAATACCTCTACTGGGATGAGATCCCAACCCCTGAAGGTAGAATATTGTGAGACTTGCACAAGATTCCTGCTGGTAGAATAGCAATAAACCAGTTTCACTTTGCTGACTCAAAGAGGGGCTATGCCCACACACACTTTGTTGGCTCGTCTATCCATAGATCTATCCACTCGATGATTTTCAAACCAACAGTTTTTGGCGACTCTTTGGGGATCAAACAGATCTATCAGATCTATGATGGTGGTGTGTTAAAAAATCAGTGAAAATCAGAAAAATCATTACCTGTTTGCAAATCTAAACTTTTTGCTTAAAATCCAAAATTTTTGCAAAATACTCCAAATTGAAAATTTTCTTCTGAGATCCATAGATCTGGCCTAGTTGGAGATCTTTAGTTCGCTGAGTTTTTATAAAAATCTGTATTTTTCCGTAGATCTGAGTTTTTGACAGTTTACCAAAATTTTCAAACTCTTTGAAAAGTCAACTCTAGATCTAAAAATCAGCTTACTAAGTTTTACCATCATTTTATCCTTGTTAATCAAACAAATAAACCGCAATCGGTTTTCAAGAGGAGGATAAAATTTAAATATTCAGAAAAGTACATGCTGCTGATTTTCGTCAGAATAATCAGAAAATCAGCAGGTACAGCCAAAAAGAGTTCTTAAATCCGCTCCAAAATTACAGATCTGGAAGGTACACTGGCAGGTGAACCATTTACTCGTAGCAGGAGAGCTCGTGGAGAAGTTGATCTTACCTTCGACCTGCTTCAAAGGCACAACTTCAGTGTAACACCGGCTTGCTTCTCATCACTGAGTTCAGCTGACCGGTCATCTAGGAGTGTCTCACCTCCATGAAGGAAGCATCTCTCATCAGGAACATCTACATCACTTTGTAGTGCCTTACTGCTTCAGTGGAACTGTGCTTCCAGCCGCGTTCTTTTTCCGGCCGTCCAAATGGTAGTACCATGGGGAAATGCTATGGGCCCCCTGGCTTTGCCACATCCTATTCACGCGCTCCCACATGGAAACCGAAAGAATTTTCCCAAATTTGATGGGAGCGGAAACCAAAGCATGGATTCACACATATCTGCATTCATCATGTCATGCAGTATCCTAGATGTGACCCATGAAGATGTGTCGGTTCACCTTTTTCTGGAAACTTTGCAAGGGCCCGCAGCAGAATGGTTTCAGCATTTGTTGGCGGATCTATTACTAGTTGGGCCACCTTGCGGGCTGCTTTTGAAGACAGGTATAAGCCTTCCGAAGACGCATTCGCATTACTGTCAAAGATCACTCACCTAAAGAAGGAAGTCAATGAAACTATGCGTGACTTCATCGCTCGTTTCAATTCACTGATCAACCGTGTTCCGCCTACCATGCTTCCAACACGGAAAATCAGAAGTGTTTCTTCGTAAACGCATTTATGAGCTGAAAGTAAGTTTCTTACTCTCTGAGAACAAGTAGCTACCTTGATTCTCACCAAGTGCTGCCCATCCGAATCGAAGATAACTTGTTAATATCTACGGCGAATTAAAAGGGAATCATCAAGCTTAAAGTTTGAGCCCTTCTCCCACTACTTCATCTCGATCGGCATTTCAAAAGATGGTGAATGACTTGCTCGCATTAAAGAAGCAGTTAGCCCAAGCTTCCCCCAGTTCCTCATACCGGGATATTCCACGAAGAACTTTCACTCCCAACAGCGTCCCGCATAGGCGCGTTTTACCTGCAACTACTCCACGGTTGGCGCTTGAGGCTCCTCCGGTCAATGCGCTTTAGCTGAAATTGAAGAAGAAGAGCAAAATTATGAAGAACCTTCATCTCAAGGTGAAGATGATCAAGATGTCGGTGAACCAACTGGTGACTCTACTATCGGGTATATGGAATTTGATGAGGAAGAATCTGACGAAGAAGAGGGTACCCAAGGATATGCAAGCGGACAATCATATGTTGTTTTTACCCGCTCATGAGGAAAAAGAAGAGGAGTTGCCGATGTGTAGAAAGAGAAGGCTGCATCATCCACGCCCCCAACTATTGCTAAAAGAGGTAATCCTCTTCCTGCTCAACCCCCTGTTAAGTCTTTTACAAAGAAATATTTTCCTCCCATCTCTCCTCCAAATCAGCCTTCTTCTATTTCCATGAAGGCCAGTAACCTTACTTTACCATCGCATGAAATGAAGGACTCATTCCTCCATCAACGCAACCCTTGGCCGCGTTTGACATAATTGACCACGCTAAAAAGACCAAGATCCAAATGTCTGAAGCTGAGTACCTTCAGTCAAACCCCGAACAACTTGTAAGGTTGACTGAATACATCCAAAGTCAGGCTGTCATAACTAATCAGGTTTCCCCAAAAGGAATCCTTTCCACCCCTCCTTCATCCCGCATAAATGTTGCCTCGACTTCCGCATCAGGCAAGATAGAACCTTTCTACCTCTCCCTCCTAATCAATGGCCACAAACTAAGCAACTGCATAATTGATTCTGGAGCTTCCGATAATGTCATGCCGGCAAAATTCACCCATGCTCTGGGCCTCACCCTTACCAAGCCTTTTGGCGATGTTATTCCTTGGAAACCAAGCAAGTTCGCTGATCGGTCAAATCAAGGACGTGTAATTTGCGTTTGCAGCATTCCCGGAGAAAAGGGTAAAAATGACCGTCCTTGTTGCCGATATTCCAGCAGCCTATGGAATTCTGCTGGGAAGGAGTTTTTGCAGTGAAGTTGGTGGGGAGATTCATATGGACTGGTCTAAGGCTAGGATCCCCGTCAAAGGTGTAATGCAAACTTTGGAGCCTGAATCACAAAAGAAGTACCTGGTTACTAACTCCGATGACCCTAAAGCCCAAATTCTCTTCGAATCATCAGGGATGGGAAACTATTTCTTGTCTCGAGTCGAAAAAATGGATGTCCTCATCGAGAAGGGGATCTTAACAAGATCTGGACTTTGCGTTTTGATGGCGATTTGTGTGACTAGTGGGTGTGGGCTTTGGCGCCGTACTTAATATCTCCCGAAGAAGAGATTATTCCTCTCTCTTTCAAGTTACAATTTTTCAACACAAATAATACTGCTGAGTATGAATCTCTGCTACTTGGCATGCAAGCCATGCAAAGGAAAGAGGGATCAAGAATCTTAAGGTACAAGGTGATGCAGAGCTGGTCGTAAATCAAGTTAAGAGGATATACCAAGTGAAGAATGAAAGGCTCAGACATTACTGCAACACGGTGTGGGACAACATCGAGGAGTTTGATGCTTTTTCAATAAAAGCCATCCCAAGAGCTCAGAATGACATGGCCGATTCATTGGCCATTTCAGCATCCCTCATGCTCCCTCACCTAGGTTTGAAAACAAACAAATATACCATTGAGGTGGTTTTCCACCCAAGCGTGCCGGAAAATTCTCAGCATTGGCAAGTATTCAACAATGACAATCAACTCATTGCCTTTCTAGAAAAGGTGGAAATTTTTTAGTGAACTTCATTTTGAAGGATCCACTTCTACATCTTGCGAATCGAATCGATTGCGATCAAAATGAAGAATCAAAAGGAAGCGACGGCATATGTCAGCTCAAAGGAAATAAAATCCCAAAGGTTTGGTTTCTCTAGAGCGTTTGTTCAACAGGCATGATCGTTTTGTAAAAAAGAAAAGGCGAGATGATCCTGGCTCCTCCCCAGAAACCGAACCGGTCAATTTAGGTTCGGTTGGACATCCACAGTTTGTAAACATTGGAAAATGTTGCACACCTGAAGAGAAGCGGAAGTTTGTCAAACTGCTGAAGAAATACATGGATGTATTGGCATGGTCCTATGCCGATCTAAAGTCTTTTAAGCCGAAGGACGTCCAACATGACATCCCGTTGAAAGAGGACGTCAAACCTTTTCGCAGAAGTAGAGACATTATAATCCTAAGATCTCAGGTACTATCAGGCTGAAATTTAGAAAATGCTGGATGCACGGATTATTTTTCCTATCCATCACAGTACTTGGGTGGCAAACATTGTGCCAGTGTGTAAGAAGAATGGTGAGATACGCATATGTGTAGATTTTCGCAACCTGAATCAGGCGTCCTTGAAGGACAACTACCCGCTTCCCATAATGGATCAGGTTCTGCGGCGTAGTAACTGGATCAGAAATGTTGTCCATGCTTGATGGTTTTGGGCTATAATCAGATTGAAGTCTCACCTGAAGACCAATTTAAAACAACATTCACTACTCCTTGGGGTACGTTTGCTTACAGCAGGATGCCTTTTGGCCTGACCAATGCTGGTGCCACTTTCCAGTGGGCCATGGACCTTGCGTTCAAAGGTATGATGGGGAAGGTCATCGTAGTCTACTTAGATGACTTAACTGTGTTCTCCAAATAGTGAAATGATCATTGTGATCATTTGGAGCAAGTATTGATTAGATGCCGAGAGCACGGGATCTCCCTGAATCGAAAAAGTCTATTTTCGGAGTCACAGAAGGAAAATTGTTGGGACATGTTGTTAGCAAAGAAGGGACAAAGATAGATACCGAAAGAGTTAAGGCTATTTAGAGCCTTACTTTACCTACAAGCAAGACCGGCGTTCACTCTTTCTTCGGAAAAGTGAATTTTCTCAGGCGCTTTGTTCCGACTTTGCTGAAAAGACTCATCATATATTAGACATGATGAAAGGGTCACCAACTTTCGATGGAGCGAAGAAGGGAAGAAGTCATTTGAGGAAATAAAAGCCTCCGTCGCTCATGCGCCGGTCTGGTATGTCCCGATTTCTCCAAAGATTTTATTATGTATAGCTATGCATCCGAGCACACTGTGTCGGCCATCCTAATGCAAAAGAATTCTCAAAATGTTGAATCCCCGATTGCGTTTATGAGCTCTCCTCTCAAGCCTCATGAATTAAAGATGTCTCAGTTGGAAAAACATGCCTTCGCCATGGTCAAAGTAGTCAAGAACTTCAGGTATTACATTCTAAACTCTCATACAGTAGTGCTGGTCCCTGACACGGCAGTCAAGTCAATTTTAACTCAACAGGAGTTAGGAAGCTTGCGGGGGAATTGGATTGCAAAAGTCCAGAGTATGATCTGGATATAAAACCAACCAAGTTAGTAAGAGGCAAAGGCCTATGTCAACTTATGGCTGAAAACCAAGATTCAGAAGTTTCGGAAGAAAAGATGATTGCACCCATGGAGCACAAAGCCAAGCTGGAGAAACCCGATTCACTGCCTATGGTCCTATTTGTCACAACCAGCGATGAGTGGTATTCGATATTGCTTTCTTTCTCACCTATGGTGAATGCCCAGCTCATCTAACTACAAAGGAGAAGCGCTATAAAGCTCAGAGCAGCCAGATATATCATCTGGGATGACGGTTTATACAAACATGGAATAGATGGCATCTTCTTGCGATGTGTTGACAAGCCACAACAAGTGAAGTTACTTGAGAGTTTTCATAATTCGGCCTGTGGGGCCATTTCTCCTCTTCCGTGATGGCACACAAGATCATCCGGGCCAGGTACTATTGGCCAACACTTTTCCAAGACACAGCCACCTGGGTAGCAAAGTGTGAGCCTTGCCAGTAGTTTGTCGGCAAGCCCAAGTTGGCTGCTTTTCCCCTCAGGCCGGTCATTATCGACGAACCATTCAAGCAGTGGGGAATTGATTTTATTGGTGCACTCAATCCCCAATCGAGTGCCGGACATAGTTATGTCTGACGGTAACAGATTATTTCACAAAATGGGTAGAAGCCATACCTGTCAAACATGCCACTTCGAGGTTGTTTGTAGTTTTATCAAAGAAAATATCATTGTCAGGTTTGGCATTCCAAACAAGATTGTTGCTGATAACGCTTCCAACTTCTCCTCACGAGAAGTTGTTGGTTTTTGCTATGAATACGGAATAACTCTGGCTCACGCCTCAGATTATTACCCTCAGGGAAATGGTTAGGTAGAATCCAGTAATAAAAACTTAGTAACCATCATACGAAAGCTAGTGGATGAAAATCAACGAATGTGGCACAAGTCATTATACGACGCTTTGTGGGCGGACCGCATCACTCCCAAGAGGTCTCTCGGCATGTCACCTTTTCAAGTGTTATATGGCACCGATGCTGAGCTTCCCATTTCTACGGAACTCCCTGCTCTGTGCTTGGCATGAGAAATCGAAGATGAGACTTTCCAAAATTCCCTTGAAAAGAGGATCATGTATCTAGCAGAGCTCGAAGAAAAGAGAGTAAGAGTGGTCGACAGGATCACCGAACATCAGAATCAGGTCAAGAGATTGTTCGATAAAAAAGCTAAGCAAAGAGAGTACCGGGTGGGAGACCTCGTCCTTTTGTGGGACAAACGAAGAGAGCCAAAGGGCATGCACGGAAAATTTGATTCCCTATGGAGGGGACCTTTCAAGATCAAACAACTCAATGGAGAGAACAACTTCTATCTCTCGTATCTAGATGGAACTGGACTCCCACTTCCCTATAGCGGGCAGCATCTGAAAATCTTTAGGAAGTAGAGCTTGCTCTCTTCTTTGTATAGTTTGCTTCAGTTGTGTGTTTGTTTTTGTCGTGTGTTTGCTTTTGTTGGTTGTGTGTTTCCTTTTTGGTCGCCCTTGTTTTTGACTCTGTACCCAATGGATAGGCACGTATGGATCTGGGATTCTCTACCCCTGAGTTCCGTTCAGAGATAGTCCCCAGAAAGAGCAGTTGTTATCCCATAAAATTGGCAAGGGCAATTTTACGGGTAACCATACCAAAATTTTGTTCTGGTCCCTCGTCAGGGACCCCTCTGCGTTCGGAACGTTGCAAAACCCTTTCCCGGGAAATCTAGTTTTCGGACTTAGCCATTTTTGGTCTTTTTGGGTTGGGTGCACCTTTTTTTTGTGCAACACAGGGTAAATCTGCGCCCCCTTCATTTCCTTTGGCGCACCCTTTGGCGTGTCGACACACATTTTGGTGTGCCTCACCATGTTGCGCCTTTCTTGCATGCGCCAAGGCGCATGCCTTCATGTCAACAATATTTTTGTTGCGCCGCATTTTGGTGCGCCAAGGGTGCATGTATTTCCATGTTGACAACACTTTTGGTGTGCTAAAGGCACACATAACAACGTGTTAACACACATCTTGGTGCGCCACAGGGTGCAAGTTTTGTAATGTCGATAGGTGTTTTGATGCGCCACTTCAAAAAGTGGTTGGCACATTTATTACACCTTTGCCTATATATAGGTGCATCCACCTGTCATTATCACCAGTCAGAAAACACGTGATTGATTTTTTCTTCTACACCTGTCAGCATGCCTGTCATCCTCGTGTCACGTTCGTGGACCCCGCTTCACTTCTCACGTTATATATTCCGGGTAGGTGGTCTTTTCCCCTGTATTTTTGTTGGTTGTTGTTTGTTTGTGTAGTAGGTTGCATAGATTTGTCAAAACCCTCCTTTGCTGCCCTGGCTGTCTTTCTCCCATGCTCTCCCTCCTCTTTCCAGATCTGCTGGTAAAGAGAGCCTTGCCTCAAAGCACTTGGGTCTTTTTGTTGTACCCCCTTCTCTATCCATGGAACCCTGCAGAAGAGGCTTAACACCCATTCAAACCCCACGAGAGAAGAAGAGGCTTAAAAAATTTGATAAACTACATTTTTACCCTTTGGTGCAATCATGCCTGCCCTTGCAACATGACAGTGAGTATGGTCGTGCCGCTTTAATGGCGCATCGCCATGCTTGTTGCATAAAAAATAGTTGCGCCCTCAAAGCGCACTTTCCTTCCTTGCAACACCCACTAACCCTGTGCCCTCTTGGCGCACCAAACGCATGTGTAACATTACAAAAAAATTGTGCCATCGGCGCACCTACATCCATGCAACATCAAATGTGCTTGCGCCAGTATAAAGCTATTAATGGCGCGCGGCGCATCCCCTATTGCAGCAACATCATGTCATGCAGACCTCCCATGCGCCATGCCAAGTTCCCCTTTTTCACACCTAAAGTCTATGTTACACATGCTAAACTTGCATGCCTTTGGCACACCAAATCCCGTGTAACATGAAAAATATATGCCTTTGGCGCATCCTATCCGTGTAACATGAAAAATACATGCTGCCCGTATAAAACGCATATAAATGGTGCAGGCACACTTCCGCTTGCAACAACAAAAATGTCATGTAGTATCCATGCGCCTTGCGCCCTTTGTGCTGATTTGTCCCTTGTAACACCATTTTTCTGTGTGCCACACTATTTAGCCCTGCAGCCTGTAGTGTTCATGCACCCTGCGCCCTGATGCCTTAAAATTGCTAACTCTTCCTTCTGTCAATACTTTAATGGGAGATCAATCAGCTAACATGACTCTCCTGCGTTGGGTTTCACTTCTTCTTCTTGCAGATCAACAACTAAGTTTAGAACTACATATGTCTACATCAAGCAAGAGACCTACCAAGTCTAAGGGCAAAGCCAAGCTTACAGAGGAAGAAATGAAGTACAAATATCAGAGGGTCAGGATGCCCGAATCCCAGGCAGAATGTGACCTGGATATAAGAGACTCAGAACTTGGTCATATCGATATGGAAGACTTCTGGGCCAGAACCAGAAGGGTCACAGGAAGTCCATGGATGGACAAGCTGGTAGGCAGTGGCCTACATTTTGCTGGAGGGATCCCGGTCAGTGCTGTGAACAATGAGTTCATGATGGTAGTAGTAGCTGCTACTTCTAAAGACATAAGGTGTGTCCAGAATGAGAAAGGTGAGGTCGTGATCAACCTCACTACCCGGCACTTTGAAATAATGCTTGGCATTCCTCACCACTGGCACTTTGTGGCCATAAGCCAAGAAGATTGCACCAAGGCTTGGGAAGATAATGAAGATCAAGTGTATGCAATTAATGAATGAGGTATACCTGAAAAACAAGAAGGTGGTGACCAGATGGCCACAAGTCATTCATCGCAGTGATTTCTCAGAGGAACTCAGTGATACCATCACATTCCTAAGCAGAGTATTTGGGCTTCCTGATGCCCACTACTTTCATAAATGGATGCTTAGATACCTGGAGACAATGAACAAGAATGTGCCAGATCAACGCTTTGAGTGGGCGGAGATCATAAGCAGCACTATATCGAGTAGCTCCAACAACTTACCACAATGGGGAGGTTCTACATGAACTCCTACGTAGTTTATGTTGTGGCCTCGGAAAGAGATTATCCAGCGTTGATGCGGTGCGGGGTTTGGCCCCAGTAAAAATATATGAATACTATCCAGCTGAAGCTGGAGAACAGTATTTCTCAGTTTACAAAGATTAACGATGCCTTCTTCTATGGCATCATCTACCTTTTGAGGCCAAACATGACTCACGGTCATACGACCAAGAGCATTGTTGCAGCAACAGAGAAATGGGGGGCCTTGTTCACTCAATTCCCCACCTTCACTTATCTAAGGGCAGCCAACTTCTTGGGGGAACCAACCAAATTGCCAAGATATGCCGGCCCCAAGCTGATCCTGTTGGAGCTGTCAAGACAGCTCATAACCTATCACGAGAAGTGCTTGAAGAGAAAGAAGGGTGGAACTCCTTTCCCCCTCACAGTGGGCAAGTACACTTGTCTTTCTCACCACAAAGCCGGGAGATGTTTGCAGAGCTGGAGCTACTAAATCTAAAGCACAACTTCCCGGAAAGGCCCACTTTCGACCCAAGGAATTGCACACCCGAGGCCAAACTTCGATCAATCCACATTCCATAGATCGAGGATATTTATATCGACCTGTATCATGAGGTCGAGCTCAGAAGGAAAGACCATTCCCGCTTGGCCTTGGCTGAAATCATCCAGTATCGGCATAGCCATCATCCCAAAAGGTTATCAAACTGTTGATCAAGAAGTTGATCAGGTATATCTTGACACGGATGGGGACGATTGGCCATTTGCTGTAATTGACAGAACTAAAGCGCCTCAGATGATAGAAGAAAGGGTCAAAGAAACTCTGGAGGAGAACAGAGCACTGGTGCAGGATGAATGGTCTCATCTACCTCGGAGTTGATTTCACCACATCTCCATTGGGCAACGCACCTTCCAGACCAAAACATCTGCCAAAGAGAAAAGGTAAAGACAAGGAGGGCGAGTCAAGCTCTGCCCAAGAAGAGACTCCTGAGAGTCCCCCTTCCGCCGCACAAGAACAAGTTATAACTCTGGCTTCTCCAGAGAAAGAAGCGGCTGAGGATGTTCGATGGGCACATCCACTCAGGATGTTGCCACTACTGTAACTATTGAGGTCCCTTCTATCTCTTCTCCCTCTCCTCCTTCCCCTCCTCGAGTGACCCAAGTGACCATTCCTTTGGTCGTGTCCTCTCCCCCATCTTCTACTGTTCCCCCTTCCTCATCGTCCATCTTCTCTTCTCTTGGAGCTGTCCCCCACCATTTCTTCCCTCATCTCTCAGCTCCCTTCCATTTCCATGTCTACCTCCCCTGCAGTATCTCTTCCTCCCGTGAGCACTTCCTCGGCCTCCCTCTCAATGCCGCCTCCAAGTGTCTCCACGCATTTTCCTTCTACTACTGCAGCTGCTCCCTTTTCTATTTCCGGCCCCTCTCCCATAAGTCCAGCATGGATCTCTCAGCACCTGAGCCAACAAAAGAGGAAAGTTCCCATCACACCGATGGACTTCTCCATCATCCCATCAAAGGGGGCCAAGAAGCAAAAGCCTATAACCCGCTTCTCTCAGAGTGCGTCAGGAGAGAGAGTAATGGAGATAGCTTACCCCAATCCTTTAAAGGATAAAAAGGATCTATCTTTAATAGATTATACAGTGACCCAAGTCACAATGGGGACATCTTCAGAAAGCCTTCAAGGAGAGGCCCTATCTATAGTTGACGCCCTTTGCAAGAAGCTCAGGAAGAAAAGGAAGAAAAGAGGCTATTAAAGGAGCAAAATAAACATCTTCTCCACGCCTTGCAGAAAATGGGTAGTGCACCTCCTACAACTGCCGCCGAAACTCCTGAGCCTCTGAGCAGGACAAGATTAATGAATACACCAAAATTGGTGAGCAGGGTATGGCAGTTTCCACTGGAGGAGCCAAATCCTCAAAGAAAGTGAGGGAGTGATCGCCAAGTTCACCGGTTTATATCAGAATATCAATCGGGTGAACAAAGAGCTCCAGGTGATAGCAGGACCCATCTCAGAAAGAGTTGGACCATGCCAGGATGTAGCATGAGACCTTTCAGAAAATGCTCGACTATTTAGTCGAAGATCTGGTCAAGTTCGGTGTCTTTGGGCACCCCAGAGCCCTCAACAAAATCCTTTCTACTCTGGATTATCAGGTCGATCAGCTGGAGTTTGTCCTAGAGAAGATTGACAAGATCAAGGAGGAAGCCCTGGATGCAATGCACCAAATGGAGAAAATTGTCCTGAGAATGTCTCCGGGCTTGCTCACTCCTTCTTTTGCCTTAAGAAAGGTGGATGAAACTATTCGGATCTTCAAGGAGATCGTTTCACAAGGGCTGGGACCAGAAGTCACTTTCGACGCCGAATCCATCAACAACCTGTTGGCTTGTCGTGACTTCATTGGGTACCTGATAGACGTGGAAAATGAATATTCCAAAGCTCCCAGAAAAGCTCACAGACGAGGGGAGACTTGCGAAGCTATCAGTGATCGACACAAGGATCCTTCCTAGGATCAACTTCAACCCATGATCACCAAGTTCATGGAATACCGTGCCCAGTTCCACATCTCGTCACCTGAGCAAGCAACAAAAGTAGGATACCCCCTTTCAGCCGTGGGACGATGATGAATAGTTTCATTCTTCCTCGACTTTCTCCTTGTAATTATCTAAAGTATGTTGACACAAATGATGACATCATCCATGTTGCACCATGGGATGATGTCATCCATAAAGTTGTCAAAAGTCAACAAATGACTTTGAGATATTTTGTAAGATATTTTTGTAATTAAGTGGTTGGTTTGTTTTTGCCTTCTTTTCTTCTCTTCTTCTATATATACTTGAATACTTGTTGTATTCAAGGGTGGATATTTTTCAGATGAGAAATAGAAGTAGGAAGAAAATATTTTGAACTTTTTGTAACAGAAAATATTAATACAATATTTAGACTTTGTGTTGAAGACATGTGTTTTACATCAGACCTTTCTTATGTTAGATCTGTGTGATTGTTCTGTTGAATCTACTTCTAATTTGTTGTCATTTATTCATCAGTATTGCTTTATTCGTCTATGCAAAGTAGGTTCGGCTCTATATACTACCAACCCAAATCATAGACCTTCTGACCTTTCTGCTTTGGAATTCATTTCTTTTCTCCCTTCAGATCTTTCCTATCTCACCACCCCGCTCCTTTCCCTTCTTTTACGAGTTAGAAATACCTCTGGGATGAGATCCCAACCCCGAAGGTAGAATATTGTGAGACTTGCACAATCACTTAACATTTATATCCAAAACAAGGAGATGATGATGCCAACTAACATTATAAATGAAAATTGTAATACCACCAAACTATAAAATAACATGTGAAGGGAAATGGTGTCAATACTTCCACTTATCCCTCCACTAAGGAAGGGAGAATAGCCTTTGGTTCCTTTAAATAATTCATGCTACCACGCATGAAATCACATGTATCCGTCAACAAGACTAGTCTCAAAACCTTTGTTTCCTCCCAAAATAAATAAGAGACCCCATACACCATAATAACACTTATCCCTCCACCTTTGGAAATGCAAGTCCCCAACATACACACACATGAATCATACTCATGCATATAAGAAATAAAACACATCAAACATATGTACATGCATTCTAAATAGAAACCAATTAAATCCACAAAGGATTATCATTGAGAGAGAGAGAGAATAAAATTTCATCATATATACATCACCATGTCAAGCCTTCTTATGAGGCTTGAAAGAGAGACGATTAGGAACATACAAAAACATTAGAATACACTACCAAGCCTCCAAAGGATTGCAAAGGAACTAGGTTCAATCCAAACAACTTATCACTCCACTAAGGTATGAGGCATAAGTTCTTGGTTTCTACAATAAAATAAAATTCATGCCACTTATCCCTCCACCTAGTTTATTCCAAATCCCACTCATCATTCCAATAGAACAAATCCTAGATACCTTTGGTTTGTCCTTAAATTCACACAAGGTTTACTTTGGTTTTATCATTACTTATTCCTCCATAATGACCCTACCTTCCCCCATACACACAACAAGCTTGTTAGTCTCAAAATGAGTAATAAACAAGTACATGCCATATAAGAAAACCACATTACTACTAAATTGATAAAATAACCGCATACATCCCATCAATTGATTGAAAAATATAATATGAACTTACAAGAACAAGGAGAGAGAGAGATTGTGAGGTATTTGACCATCACTGTGTATATCACATGGTTTGCATTATATTTAATTAAATCCCTGAATTAAACATGGGTTTAAGGGAAATAGTTTACATTCAAAGGAGACCAAAATAGGAAATTTAGAAAAGAGATTTTCCCACAAGGATAAATTAATTCACATTTACCTTTTTGATAATTTTAATCATTTAAATTATTCTTTAAACCAAAAATAGGAGTATGATGAATATGTTCATCCCTTAAGTATTGTTAGTTTCCCGTTTAATAGATTGAATGATCACTAATGAGAAAATACTTTATTTTATTTTTTTATAAAAGTCAGCATTGTTATTTTAGTCATTTTGGCATCATTTTGGAAAAATTCCAACCCCTATAATACTTTATTTTCACTTAACAATCCCAGAGTCCACAAAGTAAGCTCTCACAAAAAAAATTCTATGGTTCTTAGACAACTCAAGTGTTTAAAATATATTTTACAAGTGAGACATCCCATCCAATTTCATCTGTTATATTGCCTTCTAAGACACAAATTCTCTCATTAGACAAGTGTACATTAAGGGTATTTACCAATAGTCCTCAAAGGAGTTCCAATATTTATTTATATCATTAACACTCAAAGGGGTTTATATTCTACGACAAGGCAAAACTTATGATAACAATATCTTTGTCTCGTAACCCTTCGTACAACCAATGTATTTTGATACTTCTTTCCAAGGTAACACTTATGTTTGTGAGGAAATTTAGGGGTTTAAATCAATATTTTCACACATAGGTAACTTACTCGTATCATTTGAATATATTTAATGAGATCATTTGAAGCTAAAAACACCCCAATTACATTCATAAGGCTCTAGCTACCCGTTATAGCACCAAGGAGAATACACACATGAAGGATAACTTGCTCAAGAGGAGACTAGAATTTTGACATGTAGGAAAGATGATCATACTTACACCCATAGTGACAGGGTACACATAGTACATCCCATTCCTCATATGAATGTGCCTAAGTTATGGACATGGCCTGCATGAGGCTTTTCCCAAGTACCAACAAGGAAATGACTAGTAATATTTTTAAGACCTTCTTAACACGATGTGGTTTTACTGTGAGTGTTCATGAATCAAATAATAGTGAGGGTAGAACAAAGGAGTTAGATACCCAAACTAAGTTTAGATAACTTAGACAACATAAGTTTCGTTTAGATATTCTAAGTGTTAAGAAAGAAATATATGAAAATTAACATAAATGATTGTTTTATTAACTCTAAATCATAATACAACATTCCATTACAACTACATATAAGTTTCAATATAAAAATGGAATGACTAATTTTTCTTTTATTTCCATTTTCTCCTTTTAAAAGGAAAATAAATTCAATTATTCAACCATAATACAAGATAACCATATTACAAGATAAGTAAATTTTTGGATTCTCAATTCCCTCATTAATTCTATTTGTGGCATTACCTACAACTGTCAAAATATTGTAAGTATGGTCGGTGAAAGACACCGACATGGAATTATTCTACTATATATCAAAATTTGAGATTTCCAATTTTCTATTTGTAATAAAATACAATACTTTACACATATGAGAGGTAATAAATACTTTTAAATTTTCATTTCATTTTCTCATGAGAGAGAAATACATCATTTTTCCCATAGTAAATTTTATGAAAACAAACAACCTAATGTAGATTTATAACATAATATGTTAGTGTCTACGTGTTTTCTTTCCAAAGTGATTTAACTTAATATGGGAGCATGACATTGTTTTCTGATTTGGCTACTAGTTTGCAAAATGTCCAAATCAGCCCAAGTGGCTAGAAAAAGTGCATTCAAAACTTATTTCTAATGGTTAAAGAACCATGAGACAAATCATATACATACACCTATATACGGGTAATTTATCGCAGATGTGAAACCTAGAACTGGTGAACATGGTACTAATGGTGACTACTTTTCTCAAGCCACCGGTCGTAATTGAACTAGTTTGACCGGTTACCTAGTGACTAGAGGCCTAAAAACCCCTTGTAAAACTAACTAATGAGGTGTTTTTCTCATAACTAAGGGTTGTAAGAAATTTTCATGGATAAATACTAGAGGTATATGGAGGATGATATCTATTTATTGACTTGGGGCCCAAACGGAAAGGTAAAACCAAACTCATATTTTGATTTTCAACATCCCAAACTTTAAAGAGGGTTAACAGGATCCTAGAGGGGTTAATAAAAATGTACAAATAAACCGCAAGGTCATTCCAAGGTTTTAAACAATACTCCACATGACAGGTACACAGTCAAATCTTGACTTTCCTATTTTAGGGTTCAGAGAAATGTTTTAAACATTATTCAAAATCATGATTATTACGCTTTGCAAAGTAAAAACAAGGTATTTTTCAACTAGGAATAATTTGTCTCATCATTTTGATTGGTTTCTATGATCTATTATGACTATCAAATCCTACCAAACATCTAGGAGCAAATTTGAGGAATGAGTTTGCACTCAAATAACATATCTTCATCTCTATAGAAAGGTGGACGATTCATTTGTTTGTGCTACGATTCATTTTAATTACTTGGAATCAAATTATTTATTTACTTTTATTTCCAATATCATTTCAAAAGAGAGAAATAGGAATACGAAAGATGATAAATATAGGGAAGATAAGACAATGTTTTTTTGTGAACAACACGAGGTAGGTGGGGGCTCTAGGTGGTTTGCACTCGTGATCTATTAAGACCACCATTCATTTCTCGCATTTTTCCAAATAGTTTACGTGCAACCCAAACTATCTATTTTACACCCATATCTCATCCCAATACTCCTATTTTCACATAAGTAAAATCATGTTCTCAAAGGATGTAGGATTTGGATTTGGAAGTGCTGATAGCATTTGATGAGAAGTCATTTCTTTTAAGCACCATTGAAAAGTACACATGTGAAGCATTTAAAAACTGTTTTAGGCAGAGGTTGTTCTTGATGAAGATGTGCTCTCAACACAAGTTGGGATTACGGTAAAAGGGTGAGAAAATCCATTAGGTGTCATTTTTCAACAAACCCACTTTGTGTAATTATTAGAACCATTTTTGTTTGTGAGGATGCATTTCATTCAATAATGTTTCCAAATAGTTCACATGCTACATGCATGCTTCCACATTTTGTATAAATGTCCACGGGGCACTAGCTCCTATTTGGCATGACTTGGGGAGAATAACTTGATAAAAGTATTGGATTTATATTTAAACCTACCAAACCTATTTTTCCAAGGGCTTTAAAATCCTTTCAACAAATCACTCCTTACATATCCTGCAAACATGGAGTTCCATAAGACCCCATTTCTTTGAGTATCCAACATTTCAGTTCCTTTGTATGGGCCCACATTTGGTTTAAATGAAAAAAAAAAAGATCATATAAATCCAATGTCCTTCACTTCCAAGGTAAAATACATAACAATATGCCATGACCAAAGTAGGAGGGGCGCTAGTCAAAATTTAAGGTGATTGGTGGTGGTGAAAATAAACTTGTAGTAATTAATATGTTGTTTATTGAATCACATTAATTTATTTATCAAACCAGGGAGTGTAGACTTGAAATACATCGAGTGTTGTATTCACAATTACAATGATTTAAGAAGTTGGAAAGGAAATAGCTATCATGAAACAATGCTGAAATTAGAACAAAAATCAAATTAGAAAATGAACTATTGCTAAATGATATTACTAACAAAAAGTTGTAGATTCATAAATTAGATTATTCCTAAGTAAACATGCATAAAAAAAAAAGGGAGGGGATGTAGTATACCTCAAGTGGTCCCTAACTTGGGTGTTAATCCCATCCTAACTTTGTAACTAAGAACTAAATGAAAGAACTCATATCTTTATTGATTTTTAGAAAGCATTACATCTAGGAACAAATTCTTCACTAGCTAACTCTCAATTGCCATGTTACGAGGCACAAACCTTTCCTTTATATCTCATCATTTGCATCACATGAGAAGAAGAAGAACACAACAAGGAGTTCTCAATTAGAACAAGTAAGAGATTCTAAACATGTTTGAAATACACAACAAGTGTTTAACTATCATTCAGTTCTTCACGAAACACATAATTTTTTTTATATTTACCAATCAATTATTTATCGATGATTAAATCAAATATTGATTTATTTCCCAGTTTTCCATGTTCTTGTTGTAACTGCTTCTCCAATGATGGGAAAAGGACTTGAGTTCCATAACTCCATGTTTAAAAATATCTTCATAAATGTAGGCTCTTTGCTATGAATGATTTCCTTTGGCTACGGACAAGTTTGCTGCGGAGAGGTTCTTTGGCTGCAGATGAATGATGTGGATATGTTCCTTTCTTTGCACATGGAAAATTGCTTACAACCAGAGTGACATTAACACATCCAAAGTTTTATTGAAATAACAAGAATAAATGAACACATAACATCACAAAATAAAGACAATTAGATATACTTATAATAATTAATCATTATTCCAAAATTTCATATTTGTGATGGTAATGTGCAATAATGTTCTTTAGAAATACATGGAAATGACTACACTAGTCTTATCAAAATACAAAATATGAGTTGTTATAAAATAAATTAATACAACTCATCACACCACCAACCTTAAACGTTTGAATGTCATCATTCAAGAGCTTCACTTTGCTGAAAGCGCACTCTTTCCGAATTCTATGGGTGTTTTCATCCCTTTTTCCTCCGATACGAAATACCCACCATTCCTCGGGAATCTTTCGAGACTCTGTATTGGACCCTCTAATTGATTGGTAATTTTTTGTCCATGATGGAATTGGAAAATGAGATATTGGTGGATGATAAGTGATAGGAAACCACTCATCTCCATATTCATTTGTTATCTCAATATATTTATTCACCATGTGGAATGTGTGAAGGATATTTAGATAGGATCGCATTTCCTTCCTCTAGAGTTTAGGTGATAATTCTTCCCATTTGGTTTTGCATGTTGTCACAACTTGAATTCCATGTTTCCTAATCATATCCCTAACTTCTACATGTGCATCCACCATCATTAGCTATGATGTTTTTAATTACATCCTCCTCCATATAACCGGCATATTGATCGTAATTTGGTATGTTATTTTATCTTCACATCCGATGTACAATGGTGTAACTTTATCCAAATGTTTGTATTCTTCCATGTGCCTAGATATTTCTAATCCATTTGAGAAATAAGAATAAAGTTCCTTCAATTATACATCATGAATATATATATTTGGGATCCAATCTCTATCGTAGGGAAGATCATAGTTATGAAAATAACATTCACACATCAAATTATGGAGTTCATGTGTGATATTCTGATATAGAGTAAATAATTTTCTTGCTAACCTAATGTCATATACCATATTAGAATTTATGCAAATAAATTTATGGTGTGACATCTTATCCTTTTCTCATTTCCCTTTGAGCTTGTTAATGTAGGCATCAATCTGCAACATAAAATTGTCAATATTTGGCCTCATGGTTTGTGTTTCCATCTCACTGTAAGATGGTTTTGTAGGTTCCTTGATGACTTAATGAATAATAATTTGAGTCTATGTTGGTGCTATATTTTCTTCTGGTAGATTATCATGTTGTGCTCATTCAAAAAATTTATCAATGACTTGTTTAACAAATGTAGGAAATTTCTTGGTGTTCAATTCCTCCTTCTACTGCCACCTCTTCTTTTCCTTCTTCATGTCTTTCCACTTCATGAACCATTTCCTCATTTTGATTAGGTTCCTCTTATTCTTCCATGGGTTTTTCATGGTATTCTGGCTCATAAATTGTAGTATCGTATCTCTATGCTTTGTCTCCAATTGTTAAGTCTCAAAGGTTTCCTCTATGAATTCTAAATCACTATCTAGTGATATGGGTTATGACTATGTTGGACTAGAGAGTTTTAGCCTCTTTGTCCTAAGACTACGAGAGTTCCTAGGTTGTTTAGGAGAATAATGAGAATATTTTTGTTTGGCCTTGGAATTGGAGATTTCAGGAGAGGATAATTCCAATAGAGTTTTAGCTATTAAAGTTATTTCTAGATAGATAGTTATAGGGATTTATTCAATAGGAGGTAGACCTCTTGAGGTTGGAAAGTGGATGGTTCAACCTTTGGAATATATGTAGAGGAGCTTTCAGTACCACTCCTTTTTTCCTTGTTTCCTAAAAAATTCTCAATATTGTTTACCCTTACAAAGTCATCCCATGATATTTGTGGATGATCCCTTTGCAGGGTGTGTTTGACTACTAGGGTTACTAGTCAATGGTGTGATGGTGCCGCCATACCCCTACAAACTTATTTAATCATAGATGTAAGCATTTCATACAAGAAATTTGGAATATTTACTTGATTTTTGTTCTTTAGAGGATTCAATATTTTGAAATGCACTATTTTCAATCTCGAATATATTCCTTCACAAGTAAAGTATTGAATAAAAAAATTGGTAGCTTGTGCCCATAAGGGTTTAAGATATGTTCTAAATGTACCTTGATGTTCGAGATGAGATCATCATCATCATATAAAAACTCCCTTCTTGCTTCCTCTAGGTTGGCTTTATTTAGAAATGGCTCTCCTTGAGTTGGTAGACCAATAATCTCTGCTGAAACTTCATCACTTAACCTTATTGTTAACCCTTTTACCCTTGCCTCTCCATTTCTTAGGGTATTTGAAAATTCTGTCATAATTGCTTCATAAAAACCTTGAAATTTATTGATGTAATCCATCTAACCATGATCCTCAAAGTACTAGATGATATCAAGATGATTCAAGAGTTGAAAATGTAATTGTTGGTGTTCAATTATTCCTTCCAATACCACCTCTTATTGTCCTTCTTCATGTATTTTTCGATTCATGAACTATTTCCTCATTTTGATTCAGTTCTTCTTGTTCTTCCATGGGTTTTTCATGGTATTCTGGCTCATAAATTATATTATCATTATCTTTATGCTCTTTCTCCAATTGTTGAGGCTAAAAGGTTTCCTTTATGGCTTCTAAATCACTATCTAGTGAGATGGGTTGTGAATATGTTGGACTGGAGATTTTTGGCCTCTTTTTCCTAAGCCTATGAGAGCACCTAGGTTATTTAGGAGAAGAATGAGAAGATTTTTGTTTGGCCTTGGAAGTGGAGGTTTCAGGAGAGGAGAATTCCAATAGAGTTTCAACTATAAAAATTCTTTCTGGAGAGATAGGTATAAGGTTTTCTTTAGTAGGAGGAAAATATTCAGAAGTTAGGGGTTCTTGAGGTTGGAAAGTGGATGGTTCAACCTATGGCATATGTGTAGAGGGTATTTCAGTGCTACTCCTTTTTCCCCTATTTCCAAAAAAATTCTCAATATTTTTTACCATTACAAAGTCATCCCATGATATATGTGGATGATCCCTTTACAAGGTGTGTCTGACCACTAGTGTTACTAAGAAATGGTGTGATAATGCCACCCTACCCCTACGAACGTATTTAATTATCTTCTTAAGCATTTCATGTAATAAATTTGGAATATTTATTTGATTTTTGTTCTTCAGATGATTCAATATTTTGAAATGCACTATGTTCAATCTTGAATATATTCCTTCACAAGTAAAGTATTGAATAAAAAATTTGGTATATTGTTCCCATAAGGGTTTAAATTTTTTTCTAAATGTACCTTGACTTGTGTCTGAGATGAAATCATCAAAGCATCATCTAAAACCTCCCTTCTTGTTTCCTCTAGGTTGGATTTATCTAGAAATATTTCTCCTTGAGCTAGTAGACTAATAATCTCTGCCAAAACTTCATCACTTAACCTTAATGTTAATCCTTTTACCATTTCCTCTCCATTGTTTAGGGTATTTAAAAATTATGTCACAATTGCTTCATAAAAACCTTGAAATTTGTTGATGTAATCCATCTAACCATGAGCCTCAAAGTAGTGGATGATATCATGATGATTCAAGGGTTGAAAATGTACTAAGGGCTCATGTCTAATCAACTCACCTCCCATAGCGGATATGAATCTTCTCCCAAGTGGAATACACAACAAAAACCTTTCTCTTGAATTAACTTTACACAAATGAATTGTATTGATGGCTTTTCATCATTTTGAACTTTATCACCAAAGGGAAAAATACATTTTACGGGTGATAAATCATTAATGGATGTGACAACATTGGCTTATGTGAAGGGATAAAGAGGACACATCATAGGTTGAAAGGTAGTGAAATTTTAATGTGGCACATTCATGATGACTTGGAATAACTCCTAATCAAATATAATTAAGCTAATCATAATTTATTAAAGTGATATATGGATGCACTTATCTCTTTGTTTACTTGCAATGATGGATGTGCATGCTTTATTAATTAGAGTCTTAGCTACATGCAAGTGTCCATGATACCATGGATGTGGTGTACTTGTGTTGGATTATCATTATTTCAAACAAATGATTCCTAGAGAGGGAACTCTAATTGGTTGGGGTGCCAATAATTACTTGGATATCTTCCATGTGTGCATTCTTCCTCGATTTATTTTATGTAACCACGATTTTTGCTAAACGCTACAAATAAATAGGGGCTTATTTCCCATGGATGGAAGTGGAAATTTTTGTCATTGCATTATCTCATTATGATGGAGATCATGCCCTTTTGCAATAACTTTTCATTGAACCCTGTAAAACAAAAACTTACATAAAATAAATGGGTTAGCAGAGTGTTGATGATCACCTAGAAAGGTAGATCACAACACTTTTATTTGGCCTTGAAATATTTAGCAAGCTGAATGCTCCAAGGCTACTAACACCTAATCAATCCTCGAAATCTTAGAAGGTAAGCCGGTGAGGCTCAACCTCTAAGGTTATGTATGATGTTTATTTATCCATTCTTATCATATATTCTTTGAAAAATTCCATGAATGAGCCTTTATCAACTAGATTTTTATACAATCTTAACCTATGGCCATTTACCAACAACTTGAATCTCACGGGATCAATGGTAGTAAGATTCACATCTTCATTAGGGAAGATCTTCTCAATTTCATATGGGCCTAGCCACATTGTTCTGAGATTTCCTATGTGACCTTGTATTTTGAATAAAAAAGTGCCTTAAATAACCTTCCTGAACTCTGTCTTGTCTTGATATATCGGTCATGTAATTTGATTTACTTGTTTTTACACTACCTTTGTGTTATGAGTGTGCATTTTCTCAATTTATCCAACTCATTGAGTTGGATAATTCTCTATCTCTCGAGCTTCTAATATATATTCCTAGATCAAGTGCATTCCTCAACATTTTATTCTCAAATTCGATTGGAAAAACAAGATTCTTTCAATATAAGAGTTCAAATGGTGTGAATCTAGTTTTGTTATTCCATGTTTTATTAAATACCTAGGCTTCGGAATCCTATCTACCCAATATTTTCTATGGAGTGCTATATTCTTTATCAATATGGATTCTATTTCTTTTTTATGACCTCTACTTGACCATTGGGTGGGGATGGTATGGTGTAGACTTATTATGTCTTATTTCATATTCTTTAACTAAATCAACAATCACCTCAGCGGTAAAATGTGTACCTTGGTCTATCACAATATCCCTTAGAACTCCATATCTAGTAAATATGTGCTCATACACAATATTATCTACTTTGTCACTTTTTGGTTTGGAAATGCTTTTAATTTTATCCACTTTGTTAGGTAATCTTTGCAGACTAGGATATGTTCTTTTTGTTGAGATGGAGGGTTTATAAAGCCAACAAAAATATAAGCCCCACTTATCAAAAGGTTGCATAACCAATTGAGGTTACAATGAAATCTCATCAGACTTAGTGGGCTTTCCCATTCTCTGGAATTTATCACATCTCTTAGTGTATAGTGTTTCATCCTTGTGTAATGTTGGCCAATAGTAGCCAATATCAAACACCTTTTACATTTTTCTCTTTTGTACACCTACGAAATTTTAATATTAAAATTATACGATTACGCTCTTTCCTATTTTTTCTATTATAATTAGTGATTTCCCACAAATTAACTCATGTTTCCTCCATTTCAATCAATTAATGACACTTCATTAATTAAGTAGTCTTTACCTCACTTTGGATGTCAATTAATGACACTTTGTTAGTTATAATCCTCTTCTAATTGAATAATGAGATATTATTAGTTAATTAAGCCTTTTAACCTTGTATTTAATCAATAAACCCTCTTATGGATTAAATCCCCTCTCAAATCCTCCACATCATACCTATTTCCATCTAAATCATCTCTAAATAGCTTCTAATATTATTCTATCCTATTAATTAATCTGAGTTGATTAGTTAAATCATCTCTAAATCCCATGAGTTGCTAATCACTTGTTAATTCCACTGATCAAGCTTATCTCTTCTAAATCTAATTTATCCTTTATCCCACATGCACTAGTTTGGAAGCTTCTCCCAAATGGGAAAGCTATATAAAGGAACTACCTCCTTATTTCACACCTTACTCCTTTACAAACACCACACTTTGAATAGTGATTAATATGGGCATATGATAAGAGCCTTCTCCATTGTTAGAATAGTTACTTCATCTTTGCATCCATTCTCTCATATTTGAGTAGTAAAGGAATATCTAAACATGGATTTGTAGCCATTTTAGTGAGATCCTTTCCTCATCTAGATACAACACACAAATTGATTGCTTATGATCTAAATAGGTTCATAATTTGATAACAATCATACATTTACAAGAGTAGGAATGGTTTAACATTAGATGTTCATTTATGTTTATGCATTAGAATAGTTATTTCCTTTAAGCTATTATCATGATGTTACTATCATATTATATTTGTTATTTAATACTTGGTGTTAGTTTCTTTTAATTCGATTGTCTAGTTTAGTATGAATATATTTGGCACACACAAAATTGAAGTTAATTGGAAAAGATTTGAGATTTTTTGACATTATTTTTATCAAATCCCGTGTTTTGATGTTACACAGGTGCCTTGTGCTAACATGAAGAACCCTTGCATTAGCGTCAAAATGATTACACTCTTTGTCACAAAACCTATGCATTACCATTGTTAGGCTTGTAGTACTATTGCTAGGGCTATGCTAGTGTCTCTTAGTCTACGTTATCATTGCTTGAATTTTTCTCCTCTATGTTAGGCTTGCGTTACTATTTCTAAGGTTGTGTTACTATATCTCTACCTATGTTAGTGTTACACTATTTTCTATTTCATCATGAGGACGCACTATTTTCGGTATTCTTGTGCTACTGTCAAAATGATTTCGTTACTATTCATATGCTTGCGTTATTACTAAAAGGCTTGTGCTAGCGTTTCTATGTCAATTTTGGCCCAATTTTTGAGGTTTCTAGATTATGAATTTTGGTGTTTTATACTATTTTACATGTTTTATAACTATGTTTTGCAATTTTTTACATTTTAAATCAGATTTATAACATATTTTCAAGTTTTAATGAATGTTGTATTTATATGCTTTTCTTAAGTTTGGATAAAGTTTGTGTATGATATTCTCTTGCACCTTTGGTGATCTTGAGAATCAAAATAAGCTTTAGTCTTCTTTGTCTAAACATTTGGATTAAACTTAGAAATTTTATTATTCATTTTTCTTAAGGGAATGAACCTTTTACAAAGCATTGTTTAAATTCATTTGATTTAAGTTTTACTTTGCATCTATCTAGTTGAATCAATTGTTGTGTATGCTCTTCTCTTGCGTCCTTAGACGATCTTGAGAATAAAAATCAACTTTGGTTCATTTTTTTATAGGAAACTGTTAAATTTTTCATTCACAGGACCTAACACTTGTCAAAGAATTAAGATCTAAAAAAATGCTAATTAGAAGTGTGTTGTAGGTTTTCAATGGTGTACTAAACCACACTTTTAATCAAAGATAAAAGACACCATTTATTCAAAACACTGTATTTATAGGTTCGGATAAGGGATTAAACCCATCCACTTTAAACTATGGGAATTATCTTGGCATAAGCCATAAAAATCATTATGAGGATTACCATAGGAACCCCAAAGTAGTCCACACCTTGAGAGAACTGGTGGATGAAATGGGAAGTGCCCACTTGAAAACTTGACTAGTTGAAAACTCATGTGAGAAAAGATTCAAGTTACTTGCATGAGGCCCTGTTCATTAATTTGATTGTGGGGTAATGGTCCATTGTCTAGTTTACTAGAAATACGTACCTCTCTTAGGTAAGAATTGGTGATTTTATGAACAAAAGCCTAGGAAACCATTTGGCATTGGGTCCAACATGACTTTATCCATCATGTTATAAAGATCTCTCACAAAGGAAAAACTTCTTGAAGTCAAAAATTTGTTATTCAAATAAGGGAGAGTTCATTGAAGTTTGAGACATGTGTTATTCATCACGAAACTTACAAGGTATCACTTTGTCTTAGTTTCTACCTTGTCTTAAGATAAGGTGAAACTCTACCAAAGTTAGGCTAAGTATTTTTCATCACCACTTGGTCTACTCCTTTGTTTTCTTGTTTCCCTTTTGGGACAAAAGAGAGCATATATACGTGGTACCACTAAAAATAATCATGTCCACCACTTTTGTATTCTACTTACATGACCATGTCGCAGGAAGGAATGTAAGTGTTGAAAGTGTGCTGGTACGTCTTCATGTTTTAGTAGGCCCTTGTCTTGATACCCACGTCAAGACTATCTCATTATAGTTAGGTTATCTCATCATTGACTTCCTCTTGAGTTTTTATGTTGCTCACATCCTATCAATATGATTTTTGATACTTACATCTTGTTTCCTTTGTGAAACTTGATTTAAGTCTCTAAGTTATATTGTTATGCTACTCACATAAATATCAACTTCTTGCTATACTTAGACCTTGTTTTTATTCCAACATTTCCTTGAATTTTGAAAAATGTTTTCGTTACGTTGTTTACATCATTCCAATACTATTTTGATACTAATATCTTGCTTTTCCTAAAAATCTTGATTAATGTATCCAAGTAGTGTTGTTACGTTGCTCGCATCTCGTAGCTTCCATTTTCAAGACTTGGACTTTGTTTGTGTTTAAAATTGTTTAAGTATACCTTGTTTGGAAATAACTTTAACACCATCTTAGTACTTAAGTCTTGTTTATCCCAAACTTGATTTAAGTAATGATATTTTTTTTCATTTATTGAACCAAACCTATCTTTGAGACATAGGGACTAGTTATTGTTGTGATTGGATCCTTATATTGATCTTGCTTGATTTGTCTTAGACACTTCTTACTTTGTAGGGTTCCATATCATTGGATCATTCTTTATTCTTTGATTCCTTGATTCATATTACCTTGATTATTTGGATTCTTTGCCAAATTATTAATTTGACTTTATTTATGATGTTTATAGTGATCATCTTGCTTAATTTTTGCGAGTCCTTTTTATCAACCTTAGTGAGACTGTTCCATTATACCTCTTATAACAAGAATGGGGCATCGAAGGTTAGGGTCAAAACCTTTTGTTTTTGACAAGTTAAACACTCTTTTTGAATATAACAACATGGTTTACCATAGTGGTGACGAGGGGAAATATCCTCGAAATGACTTTGAATATGATCTCACCCATATGAATAACTTCCTATTCCAAATTAATAATTAAGTCCTTATGTGCTTCATATAATTAGGGTATATACTAATGCCTAAATTGATATTAATCTCCTCAAAAACATGGTTCATGGAGAGGAAGAGGTAGAGAATCCCCTCTACAATAATGATTGACAAAATCGTAAACCCAAGACATGCTTCAATTTTAAGAAATTAAATGAGGAAGAAGTTTCTTCTTAAAATAATGGCACTTATCACATCCCCACAATTATAATTAACTCTAAGGATCATTAAAAACATAACAATCATGAACAACCCCCTCCTTGTGAAACTCATGAGGAGACAAAAAATAATGAATTTATGCTTGAACAAAAATACAAGCTCTTACTCATCAATTAACGAGTTTAGCTTCACACATTCACAAAGATCCCATGAAGACTCCATGACAAGAGAAACCTATAGCTTTGTATCATGATTTTTACACCAAAAATCCACATCAAGAAAAACATAAAGAGGTGTATCATGAGTTATACACAGATAATAAAGGTGGTGAAACATATAGAATTAACCATGTATATATGCCTACTTCACCGCGCATGGTCAAATATTTAACCAGAATGATTGTCTATGAAGATCGCCCTCATTTATTTGCAAGAAGGCAATGTGGGACATAACAAGAAGTATCAATTTGAAGAGATATGCCCATACCTGTTTAATAGATTTATGTTGAGAACACCTTTCCCTCGTCACTTTAACTATCTAAAATTTGATAAATATAAGGGTAAAGTTAATCAACATGACCATGTTAAAGACTTATTTATGGCATGTTTAGAGGTTTCATATAGTGATAATTATCTCATTCACCTCTTCCCATAGAGCTAGGGGGAAAACAAATCAAATGGTTCTTACACATACCTAAGGGGTCAATCTTTACATGGCTGGAATCAGCAGAAAAATATGTATGTCACTTTTCCTTCAATGTGGAAAATGACGTCACCATGATAGATTTATGGTATAAAAATAATGAAACAATAAAAACTTCACTAGTTTCTTACAAATATGGTGAGGGTATAGACACCAAAATTGGGTCACACTCCCCTTGGTCCCTCGTCAAATAATCACCTTGAAAACTCTCACCTTACCATGGCCCCTTTCACCCCACTTTGTAATATTAATTTAATTAAATTAATCCATATCCTCACAATATTTATTATTTTAAATATCCTAATTAAGATAATTCTCACACCACCACCTCACCTAGCCACCTCACTCCAAACCTATTCTTAGTATGTTGCCATAACTAACTAAGACCTACCTAAACCCTAAAAATCAAAGCCTACATTCCCTCTAACCACTTTCCCACCCGTTAGAAAGGAAGCTTCCGTTCTAATCCGTAAAGAAAAATGAACAAGATCTAAGAAATTAAGCAAATCTACCCATTTTTAGTAAACCTAGAAAATCCTACCATAAGCATTGCTGCCAAGTCGACTCGGAACCATCGTTGGTTACCATTTATTCCCAAAACAACCTTATTTCAAGGTTGGCACATTCAGAGAAAAGAGAGACAAAACTAGAGTTGCATGTAAGCAGAACCAACATTCACACACGCATCTGAACATCCATAGCCAACATCAGAAGTGATCATAGAGCCATTTGCATTCATGAAAGCATCCAGGAGAAGTGCCATCACCACATCAAATTCCATCCATCTGATCAACTGCAATTTCCATCCAGCCACCAAGCTCATATAATAGTAAGTATTTTGTTAACCAACATTCATCCATTTTCATTTTAGTAGGCTCTGTTACCTCTATTATCAATTTCTACTTACACCCCCATTCTCCCACCATTTACCTTCATGCAAGTTTGATCATTCCTTCACCCACACCACTAAATTTCCCATACCTGATTGTTAAACACCTCTGAGTATACCTAAGATCTCCACAAACCTTTCCATTACCCTCTCCATTTTCATTTAGCCTCAGATCTATCCCAACACCAAGATTTTAATAAGTTTCTGTCACCCAACTATACCGACATTAGTTACCCATGACCATCATCGGTCTATCACAACCATCATCGGTTACACTAGACCAACGTCGTCCTTTGTGTTTTATCCTCATACCAAGAATTGAGACTAAATTCCCCACCAAATACCAAAAACAGCCCAAAACAGGACCTTAACCAGTACTCCGATGACTACGGCGGAGACCTTGCCCTTCATATTCAATCATAGCTTAGCCTGTTGTGAATGAATTTGCTTATTGTAGTCGAATGAGATACCTAAATCATTTTAACTACAGTAGGATTTCATTTATTGTTAACATTGAGTTGTTTTAAACAGTGGATTGATAGCCTTCTAAGGAGTATCACACTTCCCGAGAACTAGCATACACTAGGTAGTCCACTGTCATATGCTATTTAATCTCTTTTGGTGGTCTTGTTGTTCATTTCAGGTAGTTCCTCCTAGCCAAAAGGAAGCTCTCATGATCAGTTGTGGATCAAGAAGTCATACATGTGCAACAACCTTCAACCACTTTAATAGGTATTCCTCCTAGCCCTTTTACCCTTATCTGTTTTGTCAACATTCAAAGAAATGCTCTAAGAATCAGGTGAAACATTTTGGCACGCCCGGTGGGACCCATTCGGGGTTCCTTGCATTTCTTCATTTCTAGGTGAAAAGTTTTATGTTTGTTTCCTTTTTGAAAGGTTCTCACATTAAAATTTCTCCCTAGAATCTTCTCTTCTTTCTATTTGTCTCAAAGCAATCATGTTTTGGTGCTATAAAAAGAACTCTTCTTCTCTTTCATTTGTACTACATTAGTGAAAGATCATACTCTCTCCTGTTCATCTTTTTGTGTCATCGAATTCAATATTTTGATTTGGGCTTAAAATCAACTACATTTCATTCTGCTTTACTACATTAGCTCACATTAAATGAGGGAAACCTATACGCTAGAAGTCATGCCCACTAATGGTTGACAAACAAATCATAGAAAAGCACTTCCTTTCTCTTCTTCTCTCTCCGAGTCTTACCCAAACATCAAAAAATTGAAAAATATACACATTCTTAAACAACATCTTACCTAGAAGAAGCTGTAGGTGATCACACAATCACAACACAGTGGGCACCTAGCTCATTACTTCTGTTGAGTCATTATCTCAGAGGACGGCCTGCCCCCACCATAACATAACTTGAAACCTCTCCTTGTAGATCTCCTTCTTCGTAGGAAGCCTTCCTCACCAAAAACTCTATTCTAAAGTTCATGAGTCAGTCTTCTAAATAGCATAAGATGAACAAACATAAAGGAAAGAACACTCTTAGGATCATATTTTTCTTAGTGTTTCTATTTGGCTTGTGTTTTGAGGTGAGAGGACACGTTCTTCATCTTTTTATTTCTCCTTGCACGCTCCTTATCATAGTTGGTGTATTCCAACTTTGTTTGAGTGTGCTGGACCCCATTTTCATCATTCTCAGAATTTTGGGTTTGATTCCACACTTGATTTTAAATCACAACCACCTTTTCTTCATCTCTATTTCAATTTCATAGTAACGGTGTCGTTCAGTGACCATCGTCGGTTACCCTCTGACCATCACCGGTTTTACCCAACTAGTGTCGGTTTACTATTCTTTTGGTTAACCTACCCAAAAGGACACTGTTCATATTCTTTGTTATTTAGAGTCTTTGTAACTCTCATCATCTTCTCTGTCCTGATAAAATCCATCTGCATCTTATCTACCTAGCAGATTATTAGCCTTTTTCCTTATTTTGGAAAACTATTCATTTTCCACAATCGACGAGCGTCGGTTTACCTAATCGACATCGAGTTAGCTTGTTCAAATTTCTAGCTGAAATTTTGTACCTAATCCACCTACCACCGCTTGTTTTTCCTATTTTTGTTGTATTTCTATGTCATTTACAGAAAGCAGTCCTACCACATCAGTACTTGTTCACATGGTGTTGACTCATAGCTAAGAAAACGCCCTCATATTCCATGCTAGTTGTCAACCACTCCCACCTAGTCCTTCACCACCTTCCATTCTATCACCCATGGATCCTACCCAACCTATCACTATCACCCATGGGGATGAGGAATTTGTACAAATCCTTGACTAGAACCCTGTCACCTTATAGTTTTATCTTTCCCACTAATCGAGATGCCTCGAGTTAGTTGATATCAACATGCCCATATCTATCCCCCGACTCTCGTTCCTACTTCTGTGTCAATCCCTTCTAGCTCCATGTTACTCACATCTACCTTACCCCGGTTGTTTCACAACTAGGCCCTGTACTTTCTATGACCACCACATCTTCCACATCTATTGCACCCATAGCATCCACTAGACCTTTTTCCACCATTGAGATTATAACCTCATCCACACCTATTGTCTCACATATACCCATAGCAACACAACCACCCCTAGTGTCAACAACCCCTACCCCATTTCAAAATATTTTCCTTTCTATTCCATATTCCTTAGCCCCCATCACTACTAGGGTTACCTCAACCCTTCCACCTCCATATACGTACTATCAGTAGCCTCCCGTTTCATCCATCATTCATTCAGGGTACATACCCCTATCTCACTCCCTCATTCCCAACCTACCTATGCAACATCTCCATATACTAGAATTCCACCTCCATCATATGTCCAACACCAACCCTCTTACACGATCACAGGAGGTACCCATCCATCACCACCTACCAATGACCTCATCAAGTTAATGATGGAAAAGATGCAGACACTAGAGGCATCGGTTTCTGGCTCACACAACTCTCTCACCTATGACAAAATTTGCAATGAGACCATACGCTCATCTATTCCTATTTGTCCATATCTCGTACATTGGGAGATTCCTAAATTTAATTGCTTCAATAGAAAAGATGGCCTACAATAGCATTTTTGGTCTTTCAAACATGGGTGTTATATGATCACCCATGATGATGCTTTACTTCGAGGACATTTCCCATGTCTCGACAGGCCCACGTTAGATTGGTATAGTGGGTTACCTAGACATTCTATCTATCCCTAACTCTCCTTCCTACTTCGAGTGTTAATCTCTTCTAGCTCCATGTTACTCGCATCTACCTTGCCCCCGGTTGTTTCACAACTAGGCCCCCATACTTTCTATGACCGCCACATCTTCCACATCTATTGCACCCATAGCATCCACTATACCTTTTTCCACCATTGAGATTATAACCTCATCTCGCACCTATTGTCTCGAATATACCAATAGCAACACAACCACCCCCAAAGTGTCGACAACCCCTACCCCATTTCAAAATATTTTCCTTTCTATTCCATAGTCCTTACGCCCATCACTACTAGGGTTACCTCAACCCTTCTACCTCCATATATGTAGTATCGGTAACCTCTTGTTTCATCCATCATTCATTCAGGGTACATACCCCCTATCTCACTCCCTCATTCCCACCTACATATGCAACATCTCCATATACTAGAATTCCACCTCCATCATATGTCCAACACCAACCCTCTTACAGCACAGGAGGTACCCATCCATCACCACCTACCAATGACCTCATCAAGTTAATGATGGAAAAGATGAAGACACTAGAGGCATCGGTTTCGACTCACACAACTCTCTCACGTATGAAAAAATTTGCAATGACCCCATACACTCATCTATTCCTATTTGTCCATATCTCGTACATTGGGAGATTCCTAAATTTAATTGCTTGATAGAAAAGATGGCCTACAATAGCATTTTTGGTCTTTCAAACATGGGTGTTATATGATCACCCATGATGACGCTTTACTTCTGAGGACATTTCCCATGTCTCCGACCGAGCCCACATTAGATTGGTATAGTGGGTTACCTAGACATTCTATCTATCCCCCAACTCTCGTTCCTACTTCGGTGTTAATCTCTTCTAGCTCCACGTTACTCGCATCTACCTTGCCCCGGTTTTTCACAACTAGGCCCCGTACTTGCTTTATGACCGCCACATCTTCCACATCTATTGCACCAATAACATCCACTATACCTTTTTCCACCATCGAGATTATAACCTCATCCGCACCTATTGTCTCACATATACCCATAACAACACAACCACCCCAGTGTACAACCCCTACCCCATTTCAAAACATTTTCCTTTCTATTCCACAATCCTTAGCCCCCATCACTACTAGGGTTACCTCAACCCTTCCACCTCCATATATGTACTATCAGTAACCTCTGTTTCATCCATCATTCATTCGGGTACATACCCCCTATCTCACTCCCTCATTCCCAACCTACCTATGCGGCATCGCCATATACTAGAATTCCACCTCCATCATATGTCCAACACCAACCCTCTTACACTATAGGAGGTACCCATCCATCACCACCTACCAATGACCTCATCAAGTTAATGATGGACAAGATGCAGACACTAGAGGCATCGGTTTCCGGCTCACACAACTCTCTCACCTATGACAAAATTTACAATGAGCCCATACACCCATCTATTCCTATTTTTCCATATCTCGTACATTGGGAGATGCCTAAATTTAATTGCTTCAATAGAAAAGATGGCCTACAATAGAATTTTTGGTCTTTCAATCATGGGTGTTATCTGATCACCCATGATGACACTTTACTTCTGAGGACATTTCCCATGTCTCTGACCGGGCCCACGTTAGATTGGTATAGTGGGTTACCTAGACATTCTATCTTTTCATTTAATCAAGTAGCCTAAGCCTTCTTGGATCACTTCTCCATCAACGTTGTTAAGAAGGTTACCATGAGTGACCTCTACTCTACGTGTCAATATGACGACGTGAGTCTATCACTGATTTTGTCACTTGTTGGCATAGCTTGATCAATCAACTCACATTCCAATTACCACAAACAAAAATCATAGAGCTCTTCACTTGGGCTTGTGCTAGACATATCTTCGCCGACCCTGCAGGTGCAGAATTTTTGAAACTTCGATGAGGCATTTACCATGGCACGAAAGCTAGAGATTCGGGCCATCGAAGAAAAGATAATTCAACTACACAATAAGAACTTAGAATTTAAGTGAAATGATATCTCTTATTCTTGAAACCTATAATAATTATTTAAAAGCCAAGGGAACCACTAACACGGTGGTACTCAAGGCCGGCCCGACTCATCCATCAAATTAGGCTAACCCCACATCTAATCTTTCTCCTGTCCAGGACCATTCAATTTAGATGAGAACAACGGAAATACATCCCAAGTGGGGAGCCTTATTCTTCTATCTTAGAAAATCTCATTAAATATGGAGCCATCACCCTTCCTCCAATAAAACCACACACCTGGTTTTGATCCTACTTTCCGTACACTTGCATGGTACAAAGAACATGAATTCTCGTCGCAACTATCATCGGGTAAAAGGCCATAATGATGGCAATTGCATCACTTTCAAGAAATTTGTCTAGGAAATGTTAGAGAACGAGTTAGTCTTGGATAATCCTAAAGTGCCTTCCAACCAAAACCTACACATTTTCAAGAAACCATTTCCCAATCACATCCATTCTTCCGATCAAATTGGAGACCTAAACTAATGATATCCATACCCGCGAGGTCCATGCTATTTTCATTGACACACCAATTGATTCCCAATTACCTCATATTCCTTCCATAGAGGAAATCTTGGCCCGAAGTCCTCCACCTACAAATGAACCCACTTCACCTATTCCTCCACCAAAGAGGAACACCCGTCATCTCCTCCTCACCTGTGAAGGAGCCTTACATTAACATTAAGACCATTTCACCTTTGGCTTATCCACATAGAGAGTCATCACCATCAATACCTCTCTGACCCACGGGAGATGCTTGTTCATCTCCTCCACCCATAGAGGAGCACTCGTCATCTCCTCCACCTGTCAAAGATCCAATAGACATTTCGTTACCTCTAGGTGACCATTCTCCCTCGATCACCCAAGATCCTACTAAGTTACGTTCGACTCTCTTACCCAAAAAGGCTGAAGCTAGCGAATTCCCCATTTCTAAAACACATTTTATGAGAATTACCATTGGATACACATCAACCCCACCCAATGCAGTGTCATTCTCACGCTTAGCCGACCACCTGGATTATGTGGATATATCCTTACTTTGGGGGCATCTTCTACTTCATGTCTCAACACAAATGCAGATGTCACTCGCTGACACCTCCACTATCTATCCAAAAGTATTTTAGATGGTGAACCAAACAAAACCACAACTATCACAAATTCTCCCACGATACCACTCATGGCTCAACTTACACCTCTACCCATAACCCAACATGCATCTACATCTAAACCCACACCTACATCATCTTCCTTGCCTAAACCTATTACTACTTTAGGGGTCATCCCAACGGCTAGCCTTACTCATCCACCCATCAAATTAGATTTAGCTACATCCTCCAAAGCCAACACCAAATTTAACTGACCCCTAAACAAAAGAACCAATCCCCTAGATCTCATACCCTAACCTCACCAATCACACCCTCATCACCTTCACCCCTTCCATCTATCCTAGGACCTCACCCCTCGACCCTAGCTAAGAAACCCCCATCCGTTGGTAAACCAAGAACACAACAGCCCATTCCTCCCTCACAGACCTCTAATATACCCAAGCACCGACATAACCTCCACCCACACCTACAAAATTTTTACCACCCATACCTCTAATACCATCGATAACTTCTTCACTACCCATGACACTTCATTCCCTTTCCCTTACACCTCCTACACAACCTATGCCATCTACCTCCACAACACCTCGGTTATCCCCATGGGTAACCCACCCTCTTCCACCATCCGCTTTCCCCTCTAAATATCATGTACCCATATCACCTTTACCCAAGAAGGTGTAACCTAAAGGAAAAAATCCGCTACCCTCCAATAAGGTAGTCAAACCAACCACACACTCTATTGCCAATTCATCTACCATGCCCTTACCCAAGCAGACATGACCAACACCTAAGACCATGGCTCAACCCACTCCCCCTCTTGCAAAGACCCTTCCTATACAATCAGCCACACCTACACCCAAACCCACATTCACCTCCCATTGTGATCCACTAGCAGGATCCTATGCCAAAATCTTAACCAACCTCCTTGAAACTTTTGTCATCACTTTGCCCCCTCAAGCCCAAAACAAAGGGGTTTGACGAAACCAAAATTTGTGCCTAACATTGTGTGCCAAGACACCATGTAGAGGAATGTAAGGCATTGAAATCTGTTCTTGTCCAGTTATGTCCTCTTGAAGAAAACTTTGATGATGATGACCTTCTCGATGAGGACCCCATTTCACAAGCACCAGTTTCCACAGTTCTTCCCTAATTACCTACTCAGTGACTAAGACCTCCACCCCCACAAATTTTAAAGGCACCTACAAGATTTGAAATTAACATGGTGCACATTAGAGAACTCGGAAAACCTCCACCCAAATGTCGGTGTGCCTAACTCATCTCACAAGGTTCCTTCCCACCTCTTGGCTTCTACCCTTCCTATCGCTATACCTTTCATACCTCACCTACTTCACCTACCTCCCCACCTCAAGTCAACATGATCCACGTTACTACCCGCTCGGAAGGACAAAGGCAAGGAAAAGGAAATCGACCCACCAACCAACCCTATACCCAACCTAACATCTGCACCCACACCTAAATTCACTATCCGTAGCCCCACATATCCTATTTCCAACGGGGTTACATATCGTGCGATACTCAAACAATTACACAAATCCTCCCTCAAAATTTCCCTATATGACCTCATCCAAACCTCATAATCCCATCTCCAAGCTCTTATGGAGGTTCTTCAGTCTATTGAGGTCTTACCCAATGACCCTACACTCGTAGCCTCCGTTATTACACCTCATCATATAGCCTCTCTTACCAAATTACAACCTTCTTCTACACCTCCACCTACTCACCAAGTAGCCACCCTCAACTTCTTAGATGAAGATATTGCACCACACCAAACCGATGACCCTGATCCAACCCTTTTCATCTCTATCCATATTGATAATATGTGTACGACATGTTATGATCGATGGGGGCACAAGCATTAACATCATCTCCTCCCATGCATTCGACCAAATGCGCTTACTCGATAATATCATGCATAAACATCCCGTCATGTTGCATTAATTTAATGACACTATCACCTCTACACTTGGAACCCTCATCCTCCATGTTCGCGTGGGTGGGCCCCGCACTGCATTGTTCCAGAGGTATTTTACATCTTGAAGGGGGAATTTCAATATAACCTGTTGCTTGGTAGACCCCGGATTCATGTTATGGGTTGCGTTCCTTCCACTTTGCATCGTTGTGTGAAGTTTGATCATAAAGGGAACACCTATACCATTCCAGCTGACCCATCACCTTTCAAAACTTGCAACATGCTTTACCGACCCAATGACGTGCTTGTACCCATTAAGGTGTCTTCATCCATGGCCACTTCCTCTTCACCTACACCTCCACCCACCAGTGCCACCGCTACCTCAACCGCACCTAACTCCTCCATCCCTACCACCGCCACGACTTCCACTACCGACCCATCAACCTCCCAATTCAGCTAGCTCCACCTCCGATCCAATCTCTAACACATCGTCTATCCCAACTACCCACATATCGACCACTAATCCCTTGGAAGGAATTTTTCAATGCCTCACTCTGGGGGAGTATCACCTATATAATGTCAACACATTCCTTACTCCACAAGAGTATGAAAGCCTTCACCAACACCCTCACTACGATCACCACATAAGAGAGCATCTCCTTTACGATCTTCTCCACCTTCACACCAATCTCACTTGTGGGGGACTTGATACTACCACTTATACACCTAAACCACCATCACAAACGCGCCCATTTTATGCCGACCTCAGTCACTCACCAATCACCATTTCCACACCTTCCCGCACCAATGTGCATGGAAGGGTTTTCGTTTTGGCTTTTATGAGCAAGGATGTCAAAATATTATTCCATTTACTACCCACAAACATAACGATCGTAGTGGTATCATCTTTTAAACTACCTACCAAGAAGGCTCGCATCAAACTCATTGAGGATATCAACCCTTCTCCACCTTCTTCACCTGCTCCACCTTCTTCACCACCTTCACCGACAAAGTTGATGGATCCAAAATCCATCCCTCCTAATTTTTTTTTCATAAACACCATTTCCTTGGGGCCTCTAACTTATCAACGTGAGGGCAAGGCTCCCTCTTCTCTTCCCTTCCTGTATCCTGAAATGATCGATGATGATACACCTTCTATTAATGTCATTCAATGTCAGGATGATGAATCTATACTCACCTACCTTGGTACAGAAGACTCATATATTCATCGGTCATTACCATATGAGATGCAAACCATATGAATGAGAATCGACTATCAAAATCAACATCCACACTCAGGATGACCCACACATTCTAAAGATTAGCCAATATTTAGATACTGTTGAACAGGAAGCCATCACTTCTTTTCTCAAAAATCATAACCATGTTTTTTCTTGGTCTTACGTAGACATGCCGGTATTGACCCCACCATAGTGGTCCACAATATCATAACCATTCCCAATGCCAAACCTGTAAAACAAAAGATGAGGAAAATGCACCCCGCATTGCTCTTCTAGTCAAAGAAGAACTTCAGCGCCTTCTTTCCATTTCCTTCATCTTACCCATTGATTATCCCCGATGGATTTCTAACATTGTCCAGTCACTAAGTCGATAGGGGGACTTCACATTTTCCGTGACCTCAAAAGATGACTTTCCTCTACCCAAAGTATTGACAAACTAGTTGATCTTACCCTTTGGTCACGAAATGCTATCACTCATGGATGGTTTCTCGGGTTATAACCAAATCTTACTTACCCCAGAGGATCAACACAAAACCACATTCATCACCCCTTAGGGGACCTTCTGCTATCGAGTCATGCCTTTTGGCCTTAAAATGCTAGTGCCACATATCAGCGGGCTATGACTTACATCTTCCATGACATCATGCACCGTATATTAGAATATTACATGGATGATATCCTTACCAAATCTAAATGCCGCTCCGAGAACCTCACCATCCTAAAACCATATTTGATCACCTCATTAAGTATTGTGTTCACCTTTAGCCCAAGAAGTGTGTCTTCATGGTTCTCTCGGGAAAGCTCCTAGGATTTATTATTTCCTTACATGGTATAGAGGTTGACCTGCTAAAGTCAAGGCCATTCTTGAAATTCCTCCACCCACTAATATTTGGTAGCTCCGTAGCCTGCAAGGTAAGTTGTAGTCTATTCATCGTTTAATTTCACAACTTTCCGATCAATGTCAACTAGTTCATCATCTTCTCAAAAATGATGTCTCCTTTAAATGGGATGATGACTACCACAAATATTTTGAGGCCTTAAAACAATACCTTCTCCAACCACCCGTACTCATTCCACCTAAAGACGATCAACCCTTCTACCTATACATCTCTGCTACCGATCACTCCTTAGGGGCCATGCTCACTCATCGTGATGAACAACATAGGGAGCAGGTGGTTTATTACATAATCCATACTCTTCTGGACTATGAGACCCGATACACCCATGCCGAAAAACTTTTCTTAGCCTTAGTTTTTGTTGCCACCAAACTCCGCCATTACCTACTTAACCACAAAACCTATGTTGTGACCAACACCGACCCCTTACACTTCATGTATGCCAAACCTTACCAAAATCAACATGTTGTATCTGGATTATGCTTCTAGCTGATGTTGACCTCAAATTCATCCATCAAAATTTCATTAAGGGAAAAGCTATTGCCGACCAATTGGTTGGCACACCTATTTTCAGGGATCAAACCTCTAATTTTGACTTTCTAGATGAGTCTATTTCTACCCTTTCCTTGGATGAACTGCATACCAAATGACACTCTTCTTTAACGGTTCCAAGTTTTAGCATGGGGGTGGTGATGGTGTTATCCTCATTCTTCTTGATGGTGAACCCATGCCTTTGTCTTTCAAACTTTGATTTTGATTGTAAAATTCAATGTTGCTTGAATATGAAGCACTCGTATTGGGTTTCGGCTACTTACGCCTTAGATGTTAACTCAATCAACATATTTGGTGATTCTCAATTGGTCATAAACCATGTCAAGGGTATATACCAGTGTCACAATGAGATACTTGAAAATTATAAGCATCATGTGGACATACTTTTGACCACCTTCGACCGTTACGCCCTTCAAACCATCCCCCATTCTACTAACAAATTTATAGATACCATGGTCTACTTAGCTTCTCGATACCCACTTCGCCCTCTAACTCTAAAATCTTTGTCACCATCCAAAGACTCCAATCACCCTCTTATTTACCTCATGAAGTCTACTCTATCGAACCACTTCTCCGACCGCATGACCTTTAGTATAAACAATACTTAGACTATATTTCCCTCTACATCTTGCCTCCTGACCTCACTCGTAATGGAAAATGAGAATTTCTTAAAAGGGTCTCTCGTTACGTCATCATGGGTGGCCTCCTCTATAAGTGTGAATTTTATGGTATTCTCTTATGGTGCCTTATGAGTTCTAAAATTCCCTATACCATTAAGGAAGTTCATGATGGCATATGTGGAGGTCACTTCAGTGGCCTTGCTATTGCTAAGCATATTTTTCACCTAGGTTATTACTGGCTGACCCTTAACCATGATTGTTGTGACTACGTTAAATGTTGTGTAAAATTCCAACAACATGCCAATCTTCATCATACACCTAGTCATGCCTTACAGGTTCTCCCGTGACCTTTGGCCCTTCTCTCAATAGGATTTGGATCTTGTCAGAGAAATCAATCCCCATTCTTCCTAGCGACATCAATGGATCATCAATGCTACCGAATATTACACCAAATGGGTTGAAGCCATACCTCTCATCTCCATGAAAGCCAAGAAAATATGTGATTTCATCAATCATCACATTATTTTTCACTTTGGTGTCCCACATCACCTCATCATTGATAATGGAAAACAATTCAAAAATAAAACCTTGCGGAAACTTTACGACGCCTTTGGTATTCAACTAAGTTTCTCGTCACCATATTACCCACAAACCAATGGCCAAGCCAAATCCACTAATAAAACCCTAAACAAAATTCTCATGAAAGTGGTTAATGATACTGGGAAGGACTGACATACACACATTCCTTTCACCTTGTGGGCATACCATACTAGTATTCACACTTCCATCGCCACACCTTTTTCTCTAGTCTATGGTACAGAGGCTATTCTACCTCTTGAAGTCCAGATTCCATCACTTCACATTTCTCTCCATGACATGCTCAATGATGATGACTTTCACCAGGACCATTTAGCACAACTTGAGTTATTAGATGAACGTCGTCTTAATGCTCTTGACCATCTTCAAGTTTACCAAAAACATATCAAACATGCCTATGAAAACATGTCCATGAATGAACCTTCCAAGTTAGTGACCTTGTCCTGAAGGAAAATCAACATGTAACCAAAGAAGAAAAAAATTAAATGGGGAAAATTTTCTCCTAATTGGCTTAGACCATACATCGTGACTCATACCTATGGATCAGGTGCATATCATTTATCTTCACTCGACGGTAAACCCAAACTTGAACCCCTTAATTCCTTGCATCTTCGACCATTCTACTATTGACTTTTAGTCCTACCTCACCTTCCACCTCTTTTCATGCTCATCCCTTGAGTGTTATTCACTTCCCTCCTTTCACTATGTCATCCCCAATGATTAAACAAGAATCATGTGCATACCCGTCACTCTTTTACCCTCTCTTAAATATGTGTACCATGGCTCTGCACATGACATGATTCTCATGGATAATTTTTTTCTGCTTTAGATGAGATCCCATGGTTGTTTCACCTTTCTTTCTAAATAAGAATCTGATTCTTCACCTTATTCTTGTCCATGACTTAAAATCCCTCACATGGGATTCAACTCCTTGAGTCAAACTTCTAATAAAACAATGACTCCCTCAAAAGGACATCTTTCTCTCTACATCATTGCTAAAATAGACTGCTCCTTGAAGAATAGCTATGAAAAGCCTCGCTTCAAAAAAAAAGAAAAAAGGAGAATCCGAAGATTCCCACATCGATCAGCTTTGCGAAGACCTCAAGGAGTTAATTTCCTCATCCCATATAGACTTCCCACATCGATCATTCTATCTCAAATATAAGTCAAAATAGAAACCTTTTTCATCATGGACTTGTTTATTGTGATCTTGGATCTCTTGCCAAAAGCATGCTCCCTCACACCATATAAACTAACCACTTTTCACCTTCTCACCATTCACACTTTCATTTCCTACCGCCTCAAGGGACCTGCTGGAACTATGACATTTGGTGATCATGTGACTACTCTTCACCTTTAGAATAATCAATCATGTAATGTCTTTAGGGTCTTACGTTCATCAGCCTATCTAAGGTATGACCCACCCATTATGATCCTTACCAATCAGGTGGCTTTCTTGCCTCCTCTTATCTTTTAACCTTCTTCATTACGTATTGATCATCCTATATAGGACTAGATCCTCGATGCTTATCTCTAGGTAATTTTCCTCTTTCACCACAATCAACTTAAAATCACCCATACCAATGTGCCCACAATTCACCCATACCTAAATGACCTCGACTCAACCATGCCTATAACCTACTAACCCATTCTCATACCTCCTCCAATTTTTCCCTAGCTTATGGGAGAACTACATTGGCCTGAGGTCCCTTTTTGCCGGGACTATGTAGGCAGCACTCCGAGGGCATGGGGCCCTTAGAGGTTAGCTTGGCCACTCTCTACCCTAACCAATTCCCCTTTTCCCTTTCCTAATCACATTCTACCCTAGTTAGTTCCCTTTTTATATCAATAATTGGAAATTAAACCAAACCAACAACAATTGCTTCACATATTTACCATCATCACTCATGCATTCATTATGTCTACCATTTCTTTACCATTAACATGCATTTTACTACAAAACATCTTAACGTGACCCATATCATCATTAATTACACAAATTAATGAAGTACAAACTCAACCAATCCCAACTCAACCATACCTAAACCAAACTTAAACTTCATCATACCTAAACAAACCTAAACTTCATCACACCTAAGTCAACCTGACTCAATCCATGCCTAACCTGACTCCATCCATGCCTAAACCATGACCTGACTCAATCCATGCCTGCGACTGACTCCATCCATGCCTATGACTGACTCGACTAACCCAACCAATCCATGCCTAAACCAAAAACCTGACTCGATCCATGCCTATGACCTGGCTCTATCATGCCTACACTACTTAGTTTCCATCACATATACAAATCAAAATAGCAAGTTAAACACAACCATATACACATAATGACCATAATCACCATCATCTCTATAAATCAATCATCTAAACATGTGTATCCATATACATGACTCTCAAATATCTTTGCACGCACGGTTGTATATAAAAAATCTCAAAAACTCTCATGTACATCCTCACTATCTTCAGCACGCAGCTAGTATATATGTCAAAAATATGATATCAACAATAAAATAATCATGCATGGAGCTCAATCATCTCCCATCTGATGTCCAAACCTATCTCATATGTCTCCTCCCCTACTCCTCTAGCCCGGTGTCTGGTGACCTCCCTCCGCCTCACCTTGGTCTAGCCCCTGATGGTCCTACCTCTGGAGCTAGCCTCCATGCACTAGTGGCCTCACCTTGAACTAGCCCCTAGGCTTCTGGCCCCTTGTACTCTCCACACTATGTGTAGGATATACTCCTCTCACTTGAGGCTTGTTGTGCTCTGTACTTAGAATATGATAAGACATATATCCCCATTGCCATCAAATGATCCTGGTAGTATCTCACCTTTCCATGATGTCTCTCAATCTAAAAGTGGGTACTCTACGTGGTGGTGCCATGCCATTAGCCTATGACCTTGCCCTTCTCCTACCTGAATAATGGGACCCTATCCTTGCCCCTGTGGTGGTGGTGTCATCGGCCCCAGGGCTTGCACTGTACTTAGGCTGAAGAGCCATTACTATCGTGCTCTGTGTAAAGCAAGGCCTAATCGGCCTATAAACTTATAACCTATCCCTACATTTTGGCCAAATGGCCTTATAAACCTATCACTTACACTGTAGGGTGGCTACCTGCACCCCATCTCCATCTCCACCCTCTCCTCTCCCTCCGGTGTGGGTGCTAGTCCTGTACTCCATGTGCCTAAAAAGTGGCCACTTGTGCTGTAGGGTCACCTATGTGCCTCGGCCCTATCGATGTCCCTGTACTATGCCCAATTAGGTCACCAAGGTAGCCACCTACCCTTGTAGGGCATCTCTACACTATTATAGTATCCAAATCTGGCTGCCGGCCTCGGCAGTATCTTGCTCATAGCCATGTATGCACCCCACCACTACATGTACCTATTTGTCACCCCGACATCATCTATCTGTCAGTCGACCGGCTGCTCCTCCTACTCGGTAGGCATTGTAGGTCATGGTGGAGACATAGGCCTCTCCACATCATCTCTCTTATAGTGAGGGAAGGGTGGGGTATATCTATGGCAACCCAAACAGCCATCTGACCTAGTCTATGGGTATCATCTCATGCTCCCCCCACCCCCCTCTATCCACCTGTAAATATGTAGCCCATCCAGCTCCATCGCCATCTGCTGGTATGAAGGATAGCCTACATATGGCCTCCAAATAATGTCCACGCTAAATAACCCCTCCAGTAATCACCTATAATAAGCTACATCATGTGTCACTCTAGTTGCTCGACGCTCTCCCATAACTGGCACCCATCACCTGTAGCCCACTCGAACAAAACCTGGCTCAAATGCGTCGGCCCAGGGCATACCAACTAGGCGCACACACATAATGTGCTCATAGGCCCAACAATGTAACAAAAATGTGCAGCAAGCTAAACCATTGTAGTCACCCATACGCCCACAACTCCCTATATAGTTGTACCAAGAATGCAGCCCCCATGCAAACCGAGTCTTGCTCTCCACCATGTCATGTAGGACCCCCATCAGTGACCGTGGGAATCTCCCACCCTCTACATCTGGTAGTGCAAAAACAACATACTACCTCCATCAAAAGCACTACCAGCCTCATCTCCTCGGGGTAGGCTCGGTACATCACCCCATAGCTCATGCTGGCACTGTGGAATCCTAACAATGCCAGCCCCTCTCCAAACACTGGTAATAATAACTCCTCGGATGCCTCTAAGGAGATTAAGTACACCTATGTACCTACTATAGGAAGTCGCAGGATCCTGTAAACATCCTCTAGGGTGATCGTGATCTCACCCATCGACAAAATGGAATGTATTGGTTGTCGAATCCCATCTATCGATGAGGGAAACCATCAAACTTGCCTCCCGGACTATGTGCTAGTAGTGTCTGACACCAATCAAACCCACATCTACAACATGGATCCACTCCTCATGTGTCATCTCCCCCGTATCTCCATGAGTAAGGGAGGTACTCTATCCCTCATCCGTAGCTGGTCCCTAGCCTATATATAACCAATCATATCAATCAAACTTGATCACACCTACATGTAACCTTGCTACCCCCTACTACACCACTTACCCTAACTAAATCACCTTTCACCTATTTCTATGCCCTAAATCAACACCACCTATCTACCCACGCCTCAAACCCTCACCTATTTTCATTTTACCTATCTACCCATGCCTCGGACCCTCACCTATTTTCATTTTTCCCCTCTCACCGATTTTCCTTATTCCCCACCTACCCATACCCATAAATTCCCCCTACCTAACTCTCCCTACCCCTACCTATTATGTCTGTAATCCGTCCATTTTCACTCCTTGAGGGCTTGCCTCTTTAGCTTTACCATTGAGCAACATCGGTTAGTCTAAACCGACCATGGTCTACCATCATCGCATCGTCATCACATCTTATCTTGGTGATACGGTCCTTACCCACCGACGTCGGCTAAGAGAAAACGACGTCGGTCATTGTCATGCAGTGACAAACCCATGACACCATGTCCCTTTTCTCCCACACTCCTCCTTTCTACCCACTTCCCCACCAATACCTACCCAATTCCTATTCCCACTCCTCATTGCCCTAAATCTACCCTCCCTTGTTCCCCTTTTCTCATTAAACCCCACATTCAAATTTTAATAGTTTTCCCCAAAACAAACCCCATTTTCCCTCCTACCCGATTCCTACCCTCCACCTACTCACAAACAATCAAACAATTGGAATAGGTTCTTACCTCATCACTGCTTCCATCTGCGTGGTGGCACCTTGGGCCACTGCGCAGGTCCACCCAATCCCTCTCCTACCTCTACCATCACCACTCATCCACTGGCTCAATCAAATCCAATCGATCACCCAATCCAATCACCACGCTTGTAGACCCGCCTATCGACCAACGATCACTCACTATGTGGCTCGCCAACTCAGCTCTCCATGTTTTTGGTCACTTTCCACCTCTTTATCTCTCTCTTGTCATTTTCTCCAATTTGGTAAATGACAAATGATTTTCAAAATGCAGCACTTTTTATTTTTATAGCCTACTTGACTTGACCGATGACAATTTTACCTTGACCGACATCGGTCCTGTGCCCTAGCCTACCATGGTGGTCCATAATGCATGACCGACATTGGTTCATTATAACCATTTCGATTATCTGCTTAGTCTTATTACTACCCATTACCCCTAATTTTCTGACCTGAATCCTTTTTACCTCACCCACACCTGACTTGGACATTTCCCTTTACCCTCCTGACCTCCTCATTTACCACCTACCCTCTTCATCATTTGGGGACTCATTATTTTACCCCTACTTCGGCCCTACCCATGCCATGACCTAGCTACTTGGATGTGGACCATTGTTAGTGACCTATGACCTCATGTGCTTGTTATACCTTACCCCATTGTTACCCTGTGTTGTTTGATCTAATGACCTTACCTTGCCTTTTTCCATGACCATTTATCTTGACCCAACCTTTGGTGTACTGGAACATACCTAAACATTCCTGCACCTGACCTGTAATGTGTTTCTTGACCATATCCTATACCTTGGATACCGGAATCACCTCAACCTTGTTTGGATAAACCTATCGACCTTAGACAATGTAGAGTTTTCCTACTCTTCAACCTAGTACCATGCTACAATTTATACATGTGCATGCATTTTATTGTTACTACCTTTGACCCTGATCCATTACCTGGATTACTTGATTGGACCTTTTACCCCTTTTTACCCTGTTTCCCACCTTCCTTTTCATCACATTCACCTTTTATCAAACCACTCACCGATTCTTCCTTTTACCTCATTAGTTCCTAGTTTGAGGGGGATCACCTTCACCCACACATGGGCAACCACATCTTATTTTTGTCATCGTCACTTACCAATACAAGCTACAACAAAAAGGGGAAAAATGTAGACACCAAAATCACACTCCCTTGGTCCCTTATCAAATAATCACCTTGAACACACTCACCTAACCATGGCCCCTTTCACCCCACTCTAATATTAATTTAATTAAATTAATCCATGTCCTCACAATATTTATTATTTTAAATATCCTAATTAAGATAATTCTCACACCACCACCTCACCTAGCCACCTCACTCCAAACCTATTCTTAGTATGTTTCCATAACTAACTAAGACCTACCCAAACCCTAAAAATCAAAGCCTACATTCCCTCTAACCACTTTCCCGCCCATTAGAAAGGAAGCTTCCATTCTAATCCATAGAGAAAAATGAACAAGATCCAAGAAATTAAGCGGATCTGCCCATTTTTAGTAAACCTAAATTTTTGCCATAATCGATCTGGTCACCCTAAACCACCACTGGTCAACCTAGAACCGTCATCTATTAGCATTTATTCCCTAAAACAACCTTATTTCGAGGTTGGCACATTCAGAGAAAAGAGAGACAAAACCAGAGTTACATGTAAGCAGAACTAGCATTCGCACACGCATATGAACATCCACAACCAACATTCGAAGTGATCACAGAGCCATTTGTATTCACAAGTGCATTCGAGGAAGTTCCATCACCACATCAAATTCCATCCATCTAATCAACTACAATTTCCATCTAGCCACCAAGCTCATATAAAAGTAAGTATTTTGTTAACCAACATTCATCCATTTTGTTTTAGTAGGCTCTATTACCTCTATTATCAGTTTCTACTTGCACCCCCATTCTCCCACCATTTACCTTCATGCAAGTTTGATCATTCCTTCACCCACACCACTAAATTACCCATACCTGACTATTAAACACCTCTGAGTATACCTAAGATCTCCATAGACCTTTCCATTACCCTCTCCATTTTCATTTAGCCTCAGATATGTCCCAACACCAAGATTTTAATAAGTTTCTATCACCCAAATGTATCGATTTTGATTACCCATGACCATCATCGATCCATTCATAACCATCATTGGTTATACTAAACCAATGTTAACCTTTCTGTGTTTTACCATCGAGTAAGAACAAAGCCTAAATTCCCCACCAAATACCCAAAATAGCCCAAAACTAGACCCTGACCAATACTAGTACTGACAGAGACCTTTTCCTTTAGATTCAATCATATCTTAGCCTATTGTGAATGAATTTTCTTATTATAGTCGAATGAGATACCTAAATCATTTTAACTACAGTAGGATTTCATTTATTGTTAATATTGAGTTGTTTTAAATAGTGGATTGATAGCCTTCTAGGGAGTATCACACTTCCTAGAACTAGCATACTGCTAGGCAATCCACTATCATATGTTATTTAATCTCTTTTGGTGGTCTTGTTGTTCATTTTAGGTAGTTCCTCCTAGCCAAAAGGAAGCTCTCACGATTAGCTGTGGATCAAGAATTCATATGTGCACAACAACCTTCAACCAAATTTAACAAGTATTCCTCCTAGCCCTTTTACCCCTATCTGTTTCACCAATATTCAAAGAAACTCTCTAAGAATCAAGTGAATCGGAGGGTTAGCTAGCCACTTCCCTTGATCCATACCAAAGAAATAACTGGTTAACATTTTTGTGCCTAATCTACACCCTGAGATTGCTTTCCACTTGCAAATGCATTGTGGAAACACCTTTGAGGAGGTTATAGAAAAAGGAAGCCAAATCAAGAAAATGTTGTTAGCCAAAGGGACCTTAAAACCCTTTTCAAGAGATAACCATGAATCAAATCCTATAGATAAACCTAAGTTCTTTCAAAATAAGAATAAAAACGTCATAGGTGATGGCATACCGATTCTAAACATGTGCAGAGTAGTTCAAAATAGTGCTCCTTTGAAACTTACCAAAGGAACTGCTACACCTGAATTTAAGCATTTTGCGTTCACCCTCTAATGTATTATTTTTCATGTTTATTGAAGAAGTTAGGCGTGGTGAACATGGTTAAATTCCCAAACACTATACCTTACAGAGATGATGCACCGAAACCAACATGGTTTTGAGAAAATGAATACTGCAGGTTTCATCATGTTAGGGGTCACAATAATGATAAATTTCTGAAGTTAAAACACATCATATAAGATCTAATTGATAGTGGAGAGATAGAAATGGATTCCCCAAGACATAATAAGTCTTTTAATAAGAACTTGGGAATTTACAAAGAACCTTTCCCTAAGCATAATAAAGGGCAAAAAAATCTGAATCAAGGTCATTCTTCCCAGAACAAGAGTACTATAGACACACGTAGTTTGATCAAAGCACTATTATCTCTAATATTGCATTAATTATTCTCATCCTCACAAATTAATGACACATTGTTAGTTAGATCTATCTAAATCCCCTTTTATGACACTCTTCCGGTCTTATTCCTCTTATAAGTCAATTAAATAGGTTATTTGTTAGTGAGAAAATTTGTCGGTGGACAAACTTGTGGATTTCTTGCCAACACTCTGGGAATCTAAGTCCCTCTACTTAACCAGTGTAGCTTTCGTATGTGCATGCGTGAGAAAGTGTGGATTTTTGTGGTGGTATTTCAACTAGGGATCCAACAGGGGCACTCCACTGACCCTGTGGAAAAGCTAGAAATCTCTTGCTAGGGAAGTCTTCATCTATAGAGTGGGAAAGGGAAGTGAGAAAATAGGTAGGAGAACTAATGTTGTAGGTAGAATATCAGATTCCTACACACACACTACTTAGAAACTTCAACACATGCATTTATCAGAAGAAACAAATCTCCGAATAGCAACAAGACCAAATAGAATTCACCGATCACCAAGTATCAAGAAACCCCTTAGTCAAATAAATCTATAAACTCATTCTTCTTGTATTGATTGCTCAAATCAAAGTTATACATAATGTGGAAATGGAAGAAATTTGAGAGGGGAAGAGAGTAGAAGAAAATAGCTATCTCCTTTACTTTCTCTAGGTACAATGCACTCTTGAGTCTACAAGATCAATTGCCAACCCCTTGCAATGGGAATGGCATTACAATTTATAGAATGAGAGGTGACTTATCATCTTCCTCATGACCCTCCATATGCCTTAATATGACTTAAGATTGTTCATATTCCACTTGTAAATATTTAATTCCCTTTTATAATTGCAAGGTGACTTAATTTACATTATATTTCTAAAGTCGTTTAAGTCATATTAAAAAGTACAACCCTTAAAAATATATATAACATTTGAAAAGAGAGAGTGTCGTATGAGAAGCGAAGAGCGAGAGAAAGAAGAGGACGAAGAAGAAGAAGAACTATCTTTGAAGGATGACTTTTGCTGCAACGGACTTGGCTCCATTCTTTGAGTTTTCTCCACTTCGTGATCCTGAGAAGGCTTCTAACCCATCCACTTTGGCTTCATATCTCCCTTATAAAAATCAACTTGCTATTTTTAGTAAGTATGAGAAATCAAGTCCCCGATCTTCAACTAGATGTTGTGGCTCAGTTTTCCTCTTTCTCTTTGTGTTCCTTGTTCCTTCTGGATCAACTTTATATTTTTAGCAAGTTCTTGAGGGCCCACTTACTATTTTTAGTAAGTGCCAAAAATGTCCATTCTGGTGAATTCTCAGTTGTAGTGCACCTCCAATGTCTTCATCTCCTTCGCAGGCTCTTCTGTTGATGACTTTCCCGAAATAGTAGTTCCTATGTAGTAGACCTACTATTTTTAGAAAGTTGGCCTCTGGGGTCAGATTGATGTGGAATGAAATTTTTTTATATGGGTTTTCACCCAATATCACCCCTCTAAAATTTTGGGCCTGCCCGCTTAAAAATCTAGGAGATTTTAAACTTTTAATTTTCAGACCTGGCAGTGCTTCTAGGTACGACAACCATTAATGGACCTCAAAATTGTAGGTCTAGTTTTCTCCTCCATTTGTAAATAAAATCATATTTTTATGTGGGTTTTTTCTTCTAGTGTTTCACGTGCGATCTTACTTCAATCCGGAAGCCGGTTTGATGGGAAATCCCACTTCTTTCTTCGTTGAGCCGAAAAGGAGATTTATTCATTGTGGATGCTCTGTCACATGTGGGGGAGTTTGAAGGTGTATTTTTATGGTCTTGGATAGAGGAATGAATAGAAATAAATGGTTCATTGATTCATGCACTGGTTTGCAAGATTTGTTTAGATTTCCATTTTTTAGCTATGGGGATTTTGTTGTTCTCTTCTTTGTTGTTCTTCATTTCTCCTTAGCTTGATGAGGATTCCTTCTGAGACCTGTGCATCACCATGGGAAAGTTATTTCAGTTCCTTTTTTGATCTGGTCTGAGCATTTGCAATGGTGGAGTGATGGTAGAATGTTGTAGAGGAAGAATGGAGGAATGGAGTGCACATATAACTGTTAGAAGTTAGAAGCAGGAAAAGCGGCACTTGGATTTTTTAAAAAAATATATGCACAATTAGGCTTGGGCACATTTTTCCATGCTTGATGTCCCTAACCTTAGGGATGTGAGGGACATAAAATTCCATGGTGGTCAAGAGCATGACATGTGGCATTTGATCCAACGGTAGGGAATGAAGGAGGAAAAAGTTGCTTTAAAGCACTGGGAGCTGAAAGGAGGTCACATGGGTGTCCAGAAGACTCCCTATGGGGGATGGGTGAATTTTCAAGGTATTATGTCCCCCACATTAGGTGCATAAGGGAAATCATTTTCCACGGTGGTCCTGGAGGTGACACGTGGCACCCGATCCAACAACGGGAATGGATGCTCCAAAAGCGCACAGGGGGTGAACGATGGTCATGTGGGTGTCAAATGACTCCCCATAGGGAATAGGAACATTTTTCAAGGTTTGATGTCCCCCACCTTGGGTGAATAAGGGACATCAAATTCCATGGTGGTCTTGGAGGCGACAAGTGGAGCTTGATCCAACGGCAGGGGATGAATGCTCCAAGAATGCATTTGGGGGCTGAAGCTGTCACAAGTCGGAGGTCATATGAGGGTACCAAATGTCAGATGATGGCTGGGTACATTTTCCAAGGGCTGATTTACCTTACCTCGGGGACATTGGGGTCATGAAATCCCTCCAGGCTCTTGGTGCTGACACGTGTCCTCTCGAAAAAATGATTAAGTCCTAAACTGCCTTTGAGAGGGTAACTTGGAATGAAGATAACTTGAGCTCCTAGTGGAATATATTGGTGAAATTATATATTATCCTAAATGTAAATGGAATTTTGAATCCAATTATGTGGGTCTCATTTATTAATGCAACCATATGATCCCTAAAAAATTGGATTGTTGATCCGGTACTCCACTTGTGCCTAAGAAAAACTACCTTCCAATCATATGTGCCAAGGTTTTTGAAAAATATTATTTCACCATCATGTAGGTCTTGGAATAATATTTCCGAATATGTTTTGTTTTAATTTTAACTCCATCTGTATCTCCCGAATCTTCTTCTAAATCCCAGCAGTTGTTTTAGGCTTATGTACCGCCTAGGCTTGAGAACCTTGTTTTTCTCTCAAACTGCTCCAAGTATTTCAAAACTTCCCAAAGCCTTCCAAAATAATTTCCATGATGTTATAATGTATTCAATTCATTTCCATGTTTAATTTGGCCCTTATGTTCTGCTCCAGGGGTTGAATCCAGTCCTAGGAAGGCCAACGATAGCCCTTCCCAATACTGCCAGAAGATAACATCTTTTCAAAACTCCCTAAAATCACCTAGGGGGAATGAATAGAATTTCCTAAATCACCTAGGGACCAATTTTACATCAAATAGAGGGTGAACAAACTAATGGATTTGGCTTGGGGTTCCTGGGAATGATAAAACATGAAAATTTCGACATCTGGGTATAGTTGTCGTGTTTCGGAAATTATCAATTTCCCTGTTGCACATTTTCATGAAAATAGCTGGCTCTAGCTTGGGGACATGACATGGACTGAGCACAGTGAAGACATGACATGGGAATCTAGAATCTCAATTTTAGACCATATAATTCATTGACTAGTGCCTTATCCATTGGGCCCTGTGGAGTCATGCACAACTTCTAGAAAGGAAGATTAGAAGAAGGAAACACACACACAAAACGACTAGAAAGGAAACACACAACACACAACAGGAAGGGAAACACACACAACAAAAAGGGAAAAACACCTATCAATCACCTATGGTACAAAGCGAGGGACAACCCACTTTCATTGAAGTACTTTTTATTTCTCAAAAGTTACCCCTGAAGAGGCAACACCAAATGATGATGTTATGCAAAGCCATTGACAGATTCCAAAAAGTATCCTCCCCTCCTCAGCTGCTTATGAAAGCCAGGTGTTTTCACAATTTTTTTGTACTTGGTAGGAGTGAGTCCATGTGATCTTCTTGATTCTTAGGTATTTGCATGGAAATTCCACTTCCTTCATGCTCTTTGAAATTAGTTTCGTTATGCCAGTTGCCTTCCATGTTTATAAATATAGTTGATTCTTCATAGAGCATCTCATCGCTGCCCCAATGCTGATTTTCATTCCAATTCCTTGAATCTTCTGAGTTAATTTCTTTCCGGGTCTATGCTCATTGACATCTTCTTCATGAGAAACATTTGAATCATCCCTTATCTTTATTCCCCTGTGAGGCATTTGAGTCCTGACGGGAGGATCAGAGGAAAACTCATACTTGTCTTACATGTCCATGGCACGAGTGAAGAGATCAAGAATCAGCTCGGGATCTTCTACAAATTCTACTGCATCAAAAATTTCTTTCACAGAGTTATGCTTCATTGTTTCCTACAACTCATCTTTGTACACATTTGAGGAATGCACTCAAGGAAACTATCTGGAGGGATTACCCCATCATCTTGGGAATCATTGCACTCTATTGATCCTTCATAAAAAAAAACTTCATCTTCAGAGGCTTTGAGACTCCTTGCTTTGATTTCTTCATCATGGAAATAATCTTCATCCTCAAAAGGGAAAGAAAATATCTCCATTTCGTTATTGCATCCATCAACCATTAGCTCCAGAGTACCATCATATTTTTCAATATGGCTAACCTTCACATTGGTTAAGGATTCCAAATTAGCTTCACACTTGTCTTACAAATCTATGGCTTGCATCAGGAGCTCAAGACTGATCTCAGGGTCTTCTATTTCTTCCATGGCTCTTAGCAGTTCTTGTACAGATAGTTCTTTCCTATTGCTCAAGGGCTCATTGTAGACTAGCTTGGTCTCTTCCTAGGTGACATGATCAAGGGAGTCCTCATCTTCAAATGGGAATGAGAAAATTTCTTCATCACAGATAAGCATATAAGCTAGTTTTTTCTTTTTGAAAATATTCAAGAACCATATCCTCTTCTTCATGGTTTGCATCATCCAGCAATTGAGGCTTCCCTCTTGTAACTTGAATCTCCTCAATGCTTCTTCAAAATCCAAATCTCTCTGGGAAGGCATGTCTAGCCCTATCAAAATGGGAATATCCTCTTCCTCCTCGGTTGCCACAAAGTGATACATCTACCTGCTATCTTGATATAATATGTTAGCTTCCGGGCTTCCATAATTTCATCTTGTACTACTCATCTTCTTCTCAGGAAGTAATTTCTCCATGTCTCCCTTCATTGGTATGGTTACAAAAGACCAATTCATCTGAATTTTCACTCCCAAATCTCGACAAAAATTTCTACTCAACAACATTTCGAATGAGGCTGGGATGTCTACTACCAAAATCATCGTTGAAACTTTCTTTTCTAGAAATCTGGCGAGAGCCACCTATGCATCTTTAACCTTCCCTACAAGTGAGACCTTTTTTAATTCCAAAGAGTAATAAGAGCCACTAGGTGGAGTCATTGTAAGTTTAAGAGCCTTGGTGACCTTCAAAGGTATCACGTTGTCTAATGCACCAAAATCTATTATGAAAATTTTAGAGTACAAATTCTCCAACAAGAAGGGAGACGTAGAAAGGTTCAACTTTATCAGTATTTGATGCACTCAGAGAAAGCATGTTCTGTGAGGGAGGTGTAGGTGATTTTGGTAGCATGCCTTTGGAACGATGAGCTACATCATTGGGTGTTAGAATACCACTCCTGATATATCGGATGAACCTCTCGAATTGTTCAGGATGAGTCTGCAAATATTCAGTTTTGGTAATCTGCACTTTGGATTTGTTTGCATATTCTATGAAGTCAAAGGGAGCATATGTGGACAAGGGGGTGAAGGGACTGATTTTGGAGTCTAGATAGGTTTAGGAGTAGGATTTGATGTTTGAGGAATGGACGGTATTTTGAAAGGCACACTAGGAGCTTTCAAGGAATTAGATTTTGTAGGATCAGATTTATATTTAGACTTGGAAGAGACATCGGAAGACTTACTTGGGATTACAGGCATCTTCTTACTTGTTACAGGGTTAGGCTCCAACAATGTAGACTTCATGGAAGATGGAAGTGGGGATCCTCGACTGATTATTTTATTTTGCAGAGTCGCCACATGAGGATCATCAACCTTATTTTCTTTTGTAGTAGTGGAGGGAGATGCTCTTTTCTCGGATTGAGAATGAGTGAATAGCACACATGAGAAATTGGGTGCATCCTCTTCATCTTCTTCATAACCTCTAGAATACTCACAGAATTTGATTTGTGTATCATTCTCAAACTCATCACTTTATTGTTCAAACTCTCCTTCACTTTCTTGAAATGTAATTTACATTCATGGGTGGGGCCTCCAAGGTGAGCCTTTGGGGTGCTCCCGCAATCTGATTTCTGTTGCTTCTTTGAGAAGAAACTCATTCAAATAATTCCCTCTTCAAAGAGGCCATTTCATTCACCAAATTTTGTAGTGATGGATTGGTTCTCTCATCTCCAAGATGTTGGGCCTTGCCCTTTGATGGATTCTTGATCTTTCCAGAGAGGATGAGATCATCATCTAATTCAATGGCCCTCCTTTTTGCATCTACAATGTTCCTTGGTTGAACTCTTCATAGGAGAAATCCTACCTCGGTGATTGAGAATTTATGAAGAATCTTTTGATATTGTTTTGAGAGGGTGAATCTTCTTTTGGTATCCTATGAAGCAACCATTCAAAATGAGCCAAAAATTATCTCATTGTTTCACTTTCTCCTTTCCTCATTTGAGCCAACTGCACCAAGAGGTCTTGACAATCTTCAGTTGATTTAAATATTTCCTCGAAGGAAGCCTTGATGTCATCCCAACTAGTGATGGATCGAGAAGGTAGGAGGTAGAACCATTCTGCTGCTTTTTCTTGGAGGGACTCCACGAACAATCTTACAACAACATCTTCATGTTGGACACCAAGAATTCCACATGATGTCGTGAAAGCAGCAACGTGTTCTTCAGGATGTTGTGAGTTGTTGCCTTTGAACTTTGGAAAGTTCTTGTGGGAACCCATTGGTAGATCATGAAGAGGGGGTTCAAGAGCAAGCGGGCTGTATTCCTTCCCCATGGAACAATGGGTTGAGGTCTTTCTTCTTCATCCACCATCATTTCTTTTGCTTCTATTTCAGCTCTTGCTTCTTCAAATTCTTCTTCTTCCGTGAACTTGATGTTCAATGATGGTTGAAAAATTGGAGAATTTGAAGGATTTTGGATAGGATTGCCAGGAGAACTACTCGAAGTGCTAGATGGAGAGGAGGCTTGAGAGAAGAAGTATGGATTATCTCTAATTCATTCTTGCTGATTTTTCAAAGCTTCAAAATTGGAATCAACAACACCTCTCGACCTGCTCAACCTAGTGTATCTTATTTCAGCCAACTTTTGAAAACTTATACAGTTGAAACACGAAAGGGCATTGTGGAATGTGAAAATTCATGTGCAAAAATAAGCAGTGTATCTTTCGGCAATGGACTTTCATGAACTCCTTTTTTTTTTTTTTCAATATTTGACTTTTTTTTGAATTTTGGGACCTTGTGGTCGTATATTGGGTGTAGATGCTACTAAATCTGCCCCACGATGGGTGCCAAAAACTGTTGGCGAGAAAATTTGTCATGTGGAAAAACTTGTGGATTTCTTGCCAACACTCTAGGAATCTAAGTCCCTCTACTTAACCGGTGTATTTTCCATATGTGCATGCACGAGAAAGTGTGGATTTCTATGGTGGTCTTTCGACTGGGGATCCAACAGGGCACTCCACTGACCTTGCGGAAAAGCTAGCAATCTCTTACTAGGGAAGTCTTCATCTGTAGAGTGGGAAAGGGGAGTGAGAAAAGAGGTAGGAGAACTAATGCTGCAGGTAGAAAATCAGATTCCTACACACACACTAGTTAGAAACTTCAACACATGCATTTATCGGAAGAAAAAACTCTAAAAATAGCAATAAGACCAAATAGAATTCATGATCACCAAGTAAAAGAAACCCCTTAGTCAAAGAAAGCTATAAACTCCTTCTTCTTATATTGATTGCTCAAATCAAAGTTTTACATAATGTGGGAATGGAAGAAATTTGAGAGGGAAGAGAGTAGAAGAAAATGGCTATCTCCTTTGCTTTATCTAGGTACAATGCACTTTCGATTCTACAAGATCAATTGCCAACCCCTTGCAATGGGAATAACGATACAATTTCTAGAATGAGAGGTGACTTACCATCTTCCTCATGACCCTCCATATGCCTTAATATGACTTAAGATTGTTCATATTCCACTTTAAATATTTAAGTCCCTTTTATAATAGCAAGGTGACTTAATTTACATTATATTTCTAAAGTCGTTTAAGTCATATTAAAAAGTGCAACCCTCAACACAAAAATATAACATTTGAAAAGAGAGAGTGTCATATGAGAAGCAAAAAGTGAGTGAGAGAGAAAGAGGAGAAGAAGAAGAAGAACTATGTTGAAGGATGAGTTCTTTGTAATAGACTTGGCTCCATTCTTTGATCGACTGTTCTCCACTTTGTGATCTGAGAAGGCTTTGACCCCCCACCACTTTGGCTTCATATCTCCCTTATAAAAATCAACTTGCTATTTTTAGTAAGTATGAGAAATCAAGTCCTTGATCTTCAACTAGATGTTGTGGCTCAGTTTTCCTCTTTCTCTTTGTGTTCCTCGTTCCTTCTGGATCAACTTTCTATTTTTAGCAAGTTCTCAAGGGCCCACTTACTATTTTTAGTAAGTGCCAAAAATTCCATTCTGGTGAATTCTCAGTTGTAGTGCACCTCCAATGTCTTCATCTCCTTTGTAGGCTCTTCTGTTGATGACTTTCCTAAAATAGCAGTTCCTATGTAGTAGACCTGCTATTTTTAGAAATTTGGCCTCTGGGGGTCGGATTGATGTGGAATGAAATTTTTTGATATGGGTTTTCACCCAATATCACCCCTCTAAAATTTCAGGCCCGCCCGCTTAAAAACCTAGGAGAGTTTAAACTTTTAATTTTGGAGACTGCGATGATTAAGGTATGGCAACCATTAATGGACCTCAAAATTGCAGGTTTATTTTTCCCCTCCATTTGCAAAGAAAATCATATTTTTTATGTGGGTTTTTTCTTCTAGTGTTTCACGTGCGATCTTAGTTCAATCCAGGAAGCCGGTTTGATGGGAAATCCCACTTCTTTCTTTGTTGAGCCGAAAAGGAGATTTCTTCATTGTGGATGATCTGTTGCACATGGGGGGAGTTTGAAGGTGTCTTTTTTATGGTCTTGGATAGAGGAATGAACAAAAATAAACAGTTCATTTTTTCATGCATTGGTTTGCAAGGTTTGTTTAGATTTCCATTTTTTAGCTATGGGGATTTTGTTGTTCTCTTCTTTGTTGTTCTTCGTTTCTCTTAAGCTTGATGTGGATTCCTTATGAGACCTATACATCACCATGGGAAAGGTATTTCAGTTCCTTTTTTGATCTGGTCTGATTATTTGCAATGGTGGAGTGATGGTAGAATGTTGTAGAGGAAGAATGGAGGAATGGAGTGCACATATAACTATTAGAAGTTAGAAGCGGGAAAAGCAGCAATTGGAATTTTTTAAAAAGATATGCACAATTAGGCTTGGGGAATTTTTCCATGCTTGATGTACCTAACCTTAGGGATGTGAGGGACATCAAATTCCACGGTGGTCAAGAGCATGACATGTGGCGTTTGATCCAATGGTAGGGAATGAAGGAGGAAAAAGTTGCTTTAAAGCACTAGGAGCTGAAAGGAGGTCACATGGGTGTCCAGAAGACTCCCTATGGGAGATGGGTGAATTTTCAAGGTCTGATGTCCCCCACCTTAGGTCCATAAGGTACATCAGTTTCCACGGTGATCCTGGAGGTGACACGTGGCGCCCGATCAACAAAGAGGGAATGGATGCTCCAAAAAACTACACAGGGGGCTAAACGATGGTCATGTGGGTGTCAAATGACTCCCATAGGGACTGGGAACATTTTTCAAGGTATTATGTCCCCCAAATTAGGTGAATAAGGGACATCAAATTCCATGGTGGTCTGGAGGTGACACATGGCGCTTGATCCAACGATAGGGGATGAATGCTCTAAGAATGCACTGGGGGTGGGCTGAATCAAGTCTGGAGGTCATATGAGGGTACCAAAGGTCACATGATGGCTGGGTACATTTTCCAAGGGCTGATGTACCTGACCTTAGGGAAATTGGGGGCATGAAATGCCACTAGGCACTGGTGCTGACACGTGTCCTCTCGAAAAAATGATTAAGTCCTAAACTGCCTTTGAGAGGGTAACTTGGAATGAAGATAACTTGAGCTCCTAGTGGAATTTATTGGTGAAATTGTATATTATCCTAACTAGAAATGGAATTTTGAATCCAATTATGTGGGTCTCATTTCTTAATTCGACCATATGATCCTTGAAAAATTGGATTGTTGATCTGGGACTCCACTTGTGCTTGAGAAAAATTGCCTTCCAATCATATGTGCCAAGGTGTTGTGAAAAATATTATTTCACCATCATGTAGGTCTTGGAATAATATTTTTGAATATGTTTTGTTTTACTTCCAACTCCATCTAGAGCTCCTGGAATCTTCTTCTGAATCCCAATAGTTGTTTTAGGCCTGTGTACCACCTAGGCTTGAGAACCTTGTTTTTCTCTCAAACTGCTCCAAGTATTTCAAAACTTCCCAAAGCCTTCAAAAATAATTTCCATGATGTTCTAATGTATTCAATTCATGTCCATGTTTAATTTGGCCCTTATGTTCCACTCCAGGGGTTGAATCCGTTCTGGGAAGGCCAGCGATAGCCCTTCCCAATACTGCCAAAAGATAACATCTTTTCAAAACTCCCTAAAATCACATAGGGGGAATGGATATAATTTCCTAAATCACCTAGGGACCAATTTGAAATCAAATAGAGGGTGAACTAACTAACGGATTTGGCTTGGGGTTCCTGGGAATGATAAAACATGAAAATTTCGACATCTGGGTATAGTTGTCGTGCTCAGAAATTGTCAATTTCCATGTTGCACATTTTCATGACAACACTATTATAGCCTCTTCTTGGCTAGAATCCACTTCTTTACCACTTCTATTATCTTCTGGACTATCAATCCATTTCATTGGATTGATAAGGCCTTTAGAACACTCCCAAATCCCTAATTTCTCTCTAAACAATATTAATTAGTATAACCTAGGTTAATTACCCTAAATCATGATCAAACTCTTCTAAAACTAGTCAAATCTTACTTTGAATTTCTAATTAACTTGTTGACTCCTTTTTAGTACCACATGCATAAAAAAATCCTTCCATTTTCCAAATGGAAAAGCGTAAATAGCCCACTACCCCTCTCATTTTCAAGAACACTTCTTCCTCTAATATAAACTATAGTATTATTTCTAGGATTAGGAGTTTTATTTCATCTTATTGAGCTATTTTTCTTTATCTTTTGCATTTCACCACACAACATGGATTAAATGGGAAGAACCATTGGCCTTGAAGCCATTAATGGTGAGATCCCATTCTCTTAAGGACTAAACTAATTGCTTAGATCCTTATTAGGCTCATTTACTTAAGCTTTCAAGAATAGAGGGTAATTATATTTGCTAAGTTTGCTTGTTTACTTTAAACTAATGCATGTAAAGTAGGAATCCTTTTTTATTTCTTAACTGATGGTCCATTGATCAGATTTTTCACAAAGCTTTGGGGTTCTTGAGTGTTCTTACCCCATTCCATAGATTTTGTAACCTTTCTTTGAACACATTTGGCATGCTTCTGTGGGACACTTATGTCCATCCTCCATTAATGGAGGTCTTTTAAGTTTTTCAAAGTTCACTTACAAGTTTTTTAGAGGAAACAACTTGTTATTTTCTTATTTCCATTTCTAAAACTAGTTAAATCACCCTTGTTCGCATATATTTTATGGGTTTGAACTAGAAATAGGCTTCTTTGTGAACAAATAACTTGTTTTCTTTTGAAAATTTTCAAATCCACGAGTTTTGTAGGTTTTTCAGGGGGTACGCGTAGGTGTCTTAAAAGGGAGCGTCCTGTCGAAACCCTAACATCCTCATTGAAATAGGTACAAACACCGTCGGTTGTACTTTTTCACTATCAAGTTATTTTTCAAAGAGGCACGTAACCGTTGACCCATTCACATCTACATCGGATGACACACGTCTCCATCTCTCTGGACATGCTGGTGTATTTTGATATACTATGGATTTATTTAATTCTATGTTGTAGGTGTATCCGTTGAGATGGGCGTGTTGCGCATCGAAACCCTAGCATACATGTTAGGTAGGCTGTGTAGGTGTTATACCCCTCTGTCGAGTTTTCTGTCACACATCTCGTGTCATTTAGGGCACGTATCCATTGGCCGGGGGTACACTAGTGTCATTCTAGGCACATGTAGACGTCGTGTTAAAATTTTTAAAAAATCTCTAGGTAAAATCATTCTCGCTAAAATTTTCGAGGTTTTTAAGACTAACAAGGTAGATGCAGGGTTTTGTTTTGTTATTTCAGCTTGCATAGCTTAAGTGTTTTCATTTCTTAGCTTGAACAAATCTTGTAAAGTGTGTATGCTCACTCATTGTGCCTTCTAGGTGATCTTGGAGATCAAAAACACTTGTACAACTTTATGTCACACTTTGTAAAAATACTTGTTCTATGATTCTAAAGAGTAAAATAATTTCCATATGATTTGTCTTAGTGGAATTTTCACGTTGTGTTTTCTCTTCCTTCGCGCCCTTTGGAAATCTTAGGAATCAAAAGCAAAGTGTAAATTCTCTTTCTTGATATCAATTTGTTAAATGGAAAATTACTAAACTCATTGTCTACAGGACCTAACACTTGTTGAAGAAAGGAGTCAAAACAAAACACAAAGACTCCTAATACATGTGTTTACATGTAGATTACCAAATGGTTTGCTACTTAAAATCACATTTAAGAAGCACATTTAAGTTAAAAAGATTAAAAAACACACCATTCCCCTTCAAAGTGTATTACGGGTTTGAAAAAGGGTATGTATCTATTGTTAGGAAATATATATTAGTGCTCCATTTGTATGGGTGAATAATAATTACATGTGTAATTATTATTATGATAAATTAGTGAAAGTACATTTACTATGTAAATGTAAATAGTAAATGTAAAATGTGGTTAGTATGTGGTAAGTTAGTAAGTTAGAATAATAAAACAATTAGTATTGTTTTATTATTATATTGGTGAGAGGTTGAAACCATATGGGTGTATGGTTGTATATGAAGACAAATGTTGTTGTAAGGATTGTTATTTTACATCTCCTATATAATGGAGTGTATTGAAATAGTGAATTAATGAAAATATAATATAGAGTTGTTGATTTCAATTATTTTCTGTGTATCTATTTCATGGATTCTTTGTATTAGATCAGATTAATTTCTACATTTGGTACCAGAGCAGGTTAAATCTGTCTCAAAGATGATCTTGTAACTTTAGTTTCGCGATCTGGGTTTCTCCAAAATTTTGTGTGCAGAATGATCTGTTATACAGGAAGCTACAGTAGAAATTTCAGCAAAACCCAGTTCACAGTTTGGGAGAAACGTGCAATTTACTATACAGCACATTGATCACTGCTGTTTTTTTGAAGAAATCAGAGAATCAGAGGTAATTCAAATCTGCATTCAATTTTTTTTTTTTTTTGGATATTTAGATTCAGCAAAATGGATACACCATTAGATAAATTTAATGGGTTGAAATTCCATACATGGAGAGTAAAAATTCAGATGCAGTTAATGAATAAAAATCTATGGAGGATAGTAGATGGAAATGAAAAAGCACCTACAGATGTAAGCAAAATTGTAGAATGGGAAACTAGAGATGAACAAATAACAAATGAAATTGACTATAATTATGAAGAATTTCTATACTAAGTGAATTTACCGGAGGCAGGAGGCATCGGAGGTTGGAGGTCATTCAGCGACCTCTCGTCAGTCGCCAACGATGGGGCCGCATAGATGGTTTGGTGACATTTACTTTTAGCTTGTGTCGTGTGCTTCTTGTCATGTTTTTTTCGAGTTCGATGATCGGTGTTCCTGTTTACAGTGATCCTGTTTTCAATAAGTGGAAATTTCACATTGAGGGGGGGAACATGATCCAATGTTCCATTTCCATTATGTCAGCTTTTTCTATGTATGTACGAGCAACATATTTCAGTAGAATTTCCTATGTTATTCCCTGCAGTGAGATAGTGATGAGAGTTGTTGATACTACTGCATCATCATGATATTGTGGTTGTTAGTTATCCAGAAAAACTATCCAGAGGTTGTTGGTATTGTCCTCAAAACCATCTATTGTGTGGTTGTTGGTTAACCACTTGGAAAACCATCCAGAGGTTGTTGGTATTGTCCTTGAAACCATCCAGATCATGAGCATGCTACGTAGCGGCACGTTGCAGTACAAAGCAGGTTTTCCCATGTTCGCACTAAGGGGGGGAATGTTAGGAAATATATATTAGTGCTCCATTTGTATGGGTGAATAATAATTACATGTGTAATTATTATTATGATAAATTAGTGAAAGTACATTTACTATGTAAATGTAAATAGTAAATGTAAAATGTGGTTAGTATGTGGTAAGTTAGTAAGTTAGAATAATAAAACAATTAGTATTGTTTTATTATTATATTGGTGAGAGGTTGAAACCATATGGGTGTATGGTTGTATATGAAGACAAATGTTGTTGTAAGGATTGTTATTTTACATCTCCTATATAATGGAGTGTATTGAAATAGTGAATTAATGAAAATATAATATAGAGTTGTTGATTTCAATTATTATCAGTGTATCTATTTCATGGATTCTTTATATTAGATCGATTAATTTCTACATCTATCCGATCAACTAGAACATAACCCCTTTGGCATAACATCTTAAGCTACATTAATGGGGGTGGTAACCCTACAAAGTAATCCAGTCTTTGAGTAACCCTATGGATGAAATAGAAGCGCTCCGATTACCCACTTGACTAGTACGCCTTGTGAGTTAGAGTCAAATATTGTCCGTATTGTGGCTCTAGTGATGGTATAATAGAACACACTAGTTTCTCATTGTATCAGAAGTGGGTATCCTTAAGTTGAGATATTCCGAAGTCATTCATTGTGACTCCTTGGGCAAACCACACTCACATCTAGAACATATTTTGACACCTAGTTGAGAGAACTTATTAAGGAGGCCATTCTATCTTGGAGCCCACTTTGCTAGTCCATTGTCACATCAAGCCATCACAAAGTGACAAATCACTTGGAGTCTGAACCTTGTTCCTCAAACAAGGCAAAGAGCCCATGTAAGTTTGAGATAAGTGTCTTTCATCACAAAAATTAGACGATGTCTCACTTAGTTTAGCTTCTTTCTTGCCTTCGGATGAGGTGAAGCTCTACCCAAGTGGCACTTAGTTTATTTTTCATCTTTTCGATCTATACCCATGCATTCTCACTTCCTACTTTTGGGGTGAGAAGGAGCATACCTCACGCATCTTATCAAAGATAGTACTCACCACTTTTTTTTTCCATTTACACCCATCCATGTTTTTGCAGATAGGTTGTTAAACGTCTAAAGTGTGTAGGTACATTTTCATATCTTTGATAGTCCTTCGATCTTGATTTCAAGATCATCTTCACTAATACAATTTCAGTTCATCATTTGTCTCTTATTGAGTTGATAGTTTTTCTCGCATTCTAGTCACAAAATCTTGGTACTTACATCGTGTTTTCAATTTTATGAGAACATGACATAAGTCCCTTTATTATGTGGTTACATTGATCACACAATTAAAAGCTTCTTGTCATACTCATTACTTGGTTTCAATTTTGGCATCATTTGAGTATTTTAAAAAGTGTCGATATCACCTTATATATATTGCAATAATGTTTTCTTGATACTAACACCGTGCTTTCTCGGTTAATGTATCAAGATAGTGTTATTACGCTATATCTAGTCATGACTTCCATTTTTAGAAGACTTAGATTTCATCGACATTCAAACTAATTTTAAGTATACCTCGTCGAGAGACTGCATCAATACCACTTTGATATTTAGGCCTTGTTAGAATTATAACTTGACCTACGCATTGATATGATATTGTCACTATTCATTTTAGGGTATAGGCTTGGTAATGACAAAATTGAGTGATCATTACATTTAGGTGTGCATATGAGTGTTCTTTGATAAAAATGACTGCATAACATTGCATCTAGGACACACTGTGGCATATTTCAAACATCACCTTAAACAACTTACAAAATCATACATTTAGGATCCATGCAAGCTTCATACAAACGTCAACTAGTAATGCCTAAAATCACGAAGATGGAAACCAAATCAAATGAACATGACTTAGGAGAAAACCCTTTTGAAACCTTCCCATTTAGCGCCAAAAACTTAGTGCCTCTCTTTTCTCAAGTCAAGGATGTGGAGCCATTAATTGACCATAGTGGAGAAGAGTCAGACTCTTCCGGAGAGAAATAGAGATTAGACCTAGGAAGATTTGATGAACTCCTATATTATAATAGAGATCAAGTACTCACAAGAGTCTTAGAATTAGGAGCTAATATTCCACATGAACGTGAAGTAGAAACCAAGGTCATTAATCACAAAATAGGAGAATGAGTATCACTCTTAGACATAGATAACCCCTTTGAGATAGGGTACGCTTCTACTTCTGGGCAACATCATGCCACTGTCAAAGGAGACCCATCACAATGGCCTCACTACAAAGCTTCACATAAAGTGAAGATTAAGCGTAAAGCTTCACCTCCTCCCAAAATTGATGAAGAAGAGGACCCTATAGTTTAAGAGGAGATTCTTCAAAAATAAATCTTGAGATTGAGCCATGAATCAACAAACCTAGGCTCTTCAAGAAGAAACATATACAAAAGATAGACAAAATGAAATCTAACAAGTTTCACTTTGATCCATACACCGACACTACCACTTTAAGGTAGCTCAAGCACAAAGACCCATGTCACCTACTAAAGAACAACTCATTTAAAAGAGTTAAAATCGATGAAAATACACTTACTACGCTAAGAGAGGGAAATGTAGGCCATAACAGAAATACTTATATGAGGAGGTGTGCCCTTACCCATTAGACAAGGAAATGCTATGAACATTTCCCAAAACACTTACCATTCCCAAATTTTATAATTATAAGTGCAAGAGTGATCCTCGTGATCATATAAAAGACTTTTACATGGATTTTCAAGAGGTCACATATAGCGATAAATTCTTAATATGAATTTTCCCTCATAGCCTAGGAGCACTGGGATTGGAATGGTTCTATAGCATACCCAAGGGATCCATTACAACGTGGCCTCGCATTAGTAGAAAAATTTGTATGACATTATTCCTATAACATGGAAAATGATATCACAATGAATGATCTATGCAATACAAAACAAAAACCCAATGAGACCTTTGCGGGATTTTTACAATGATGGCGAGGGTTAGCAAGTTGTTTCCTTGTGCTTCTTGCATGAAAAATAGCTAGTGAGCATATTTGTTCCTAACTTAAACCCAAAAATAGCCTTCCATTTATAGATGCACTGTGGCTCAAACTTTGAAGAGGTCATAGAGAAAGTTATTCAAATCGAGAAAGTCCTCATCAAAAAGGGGACACTTAAGTAAATCATTAAAGACAAACATGAAGCCAAATCTATAGATGGACCAAAATTCTTCAATAACAACAAACATGTTGTTGGTGATGGCATTACAGACTCAAAGAGAGTCCAAGCCGTGCAGATGAGCCCACTTTTAAAGCTCTCACAAGGACCTCATCCCAAGGCACCCACTAAACATACATTCACGCCATTAACAAAATCCCTATCTGCCATACTAAAGCAGTTAGATAATGTAAAAATGGTGGAATATCCAATCTGACAAAGACCATACCTAGAATATGCTCCAAAACATGGTTGGTTAAAGGACCATGAGTACCACTTTCCTGTGTTTTAAAGGACATAAGATAGATAGGTGTTTAAGACCGTGTCATTACATACAAGACCTCATTAAAGAGGGTAAGATCAATGTAGATTCTCCCCGAGTCAGGACAAGGTCCAAACAAGAAAATGGGTATCTATAAAGAGCCTTTTCTTAATCATGCACATAAAAAGAAAAGAAATCCAGATCACATACAAACCTCCAATGAATATAGGACTTCCACTTATATTTACCCTACTAATGATAGTCCCTTTGATTCTCTCATAGGATGTATTTGCTCATCTGATGAACAGGTCAACACTATCCAGGATCTTAGAAAAGAGTTGTGCAAGTAGGGACGAGATGTGCTCATTTAATCATACCAGATCCCTGCCTATCCCTCATGGAGGTTAGTACAATTTGATAGACCAATTAGAGAAAACACATGCTAGGATATCCATTCTCGATCTCCTCAAAATATCTACCTCCCAAAAGAACATACTGTATAAAACATTGCAAAATTCAAGAGTCTCTACAGATGTAGATCCCACACACCTCCAAGCCATGATTGCACACCTCGACTCCAATGATCATATTAATTTTGATTACACCATAATCCCACGTAACAACCCAAAACACACCTTACACTTATACCTATAAGTGGTGGTTACTCATTGCAAAATCAAGAGGGTACTTGTGGATGGTGGATTTGGTCTAAAATTTACACTTTGAAGCTAGTTAAGAAACTAGGCCATTCAGAAACAGATCTAGGAGCCAAGACTATTACGATCACAACATATGATAATGAAGAATGAGAATCAATGGGTACTATAGTAGTTCCCATGGAAGTAGGCCCAACTTTTCATGAAATGAAATTTCATGTCCTTGACTTATACCTTCCATATAACATGCTCTTGGGGCACCCATGGATCCATGTCATGTAGGCCATTCCATCAAATTTCCATCAGTGTATCAAGCTATGTCATAAAGGACAAGTGGTTACCATTCTAGGTGACATGGAACCATTCACACATTAGAGGGACATTCCATAGTTTTTCTCATGTGGATTATGAATGTCCTTCAACGGATGTTGTTATCCCCATAAAAATGGAAGCTATTAAGAAACAGGTAGATTTAGAGTCACTCACACCTTATAGTCAAGATTTTCCTTAATTATTCAACCCATTCTCTTCATGGGAGGAAATGTCGGAAAAATATGGCCTAGGTGAGCCATTCACTCTTGAAGAGGCTTTTTAATATCATATTTATTAGTATCTCCTGAGAATACATGGTAAGCTTTATTTTAAGTTCAAGAGCACTTAGGAGCAGTTTCCTAAACCATTGGAAAATTTTATCCATAGTGGTCTCTTATCCGAGGAGAAGATGTTAGAAGATCCTACTAGCAGATTTCAGGAAGGTACAATGGTTTCATGCCATCAAGAACCCAAAATTTCAAAGGTCACGCATGATGTTTTTCATGGTTTACAATGGGTTTGGATGTGGAATCAACACACAAGGATGGCTAGATCTATTCTCATCCCTATTTTAAGTTGATAAGCATGGCTCAGGGATAAGGCTTCATAATTATCCACCCTTTGAGATTGATGCCACCTCTTATGAATGTGAGGATGTTTCTTGTCATTCGATATGATGTAGATTCCTAATGTAGCCTCTATGAGGATCTTGCTTCCACTAACCTATTCCCATATTCAGTTGTCCTTACCTTATCTAAATCCAACCCCCTAACCAATTATCAAATAACCCTTGTGTATCCTAAACTTATAGATTGGGATCAACAACTTCACATGCCACTAGATTTCTTTGAAAATGATGAGGCATTTGTATAGTTCATGGGACTCGGGGATTCTATTTCAGGCTGGGAATCACAAGAAAGGATTTGCAATTCAACTAGACACATGTGCATACTTCGGAGAAGAGGCAGAGATGTGTGGATGTTTGAAGAAGAAGGTGGTAAAAAGAGTACAAACACTTCATAGAAACCTTGTCAGAAAAGATAAACGGAAGTCTCACAATGAAAAACTCTTTGAAACACTCATAGATAAATAAAATGAAGAGTTTGTGGATGAAGTGGTTTATCCATTTAAAGATGATGATGAGCTACCATAGGAGGTTGATCTTACTCTTCCCCTTGATCCTACATGGATGGAAGATTCTTCTAAAATTCTTATTGAGGAAACAATTAATGTCAACATTGGATCAGAAGAGCAACCTAGAATGATAAAGTTGGGAGCTTCACTCTCAGCTCAGGAACATAAGGTCTTTGTAGAAATCTTAAGGGAATACGTGGATATATTTACATGGACATACATAGATATGCCTAGTTTTCCCCAAAGTTAGTTGTGCACAACCTTGTTATGCACCCAGATGTGAAACCCATCAAGAAAAAGTTGAGAAAGATGCACCCTAAGGTGACACTCCTTGTCAAAGAAGAATTGGAAAACTACTAGTGGTTGATTTCATTAAACCCATTAACTATTCAGAGTGGATCTCTAACATAGTCCTGTATAGAAGAAGCTTTTCGGCATAAGAATCTACACTGATTTCCATGACATCAATAAAGCATGCCCTAAGGATGAATTCCCTTGCCTAACATTGACATGATAGTTGATTCCACTGCTAGTTATGAAATGTTGTCTTTAATGGATGGGTTTTTAGGTTATAACCAGATACAGATTACAGAAGAAGATTAGCATAAAACAACCTTCATCACCCCTTGGGAGAAATTTTGCTACAAGGTCATGGCTTTCGGACTCAAAAATGTCGGAGCCACTTACCAATGAGCCATGACTATTATCCTCCATGATATGATGAACGACATCATGGAAGATTATTTTGATGACATATTAGCTAAATCCAAGAGCAGAGAAGAGTACCCTGAAGTGTTGAGATGTATTTTTCAACATCTCCAAGATTATAAGGTTCGCTTAAACCCCAAGACATGTGTCTTTGGTGTTTTATCAAGAAAATTCCAAGGGTTTATTATTTCACAGAGAGGGATAGAAGTGGACCCTGTAAAGGTTACAACTATCAAAAAAATTCCACCACCTACAACTCTCAAACAACTAAGAAGTTTACAAGGGAAAATTTAGGAAATCCGTCACTTTATTTCACAACTTGTGGATAAGTTACCCCTTTACCCATCTACTAAAGAAGGATGTTGCATTCAATTGGGGACCAGATTTTCAAAAGGCCTTTGCACTACTAAAATAGTACTTGGTCAACCCACTTGTACTCATGCCACCTACCCTAAGCAAACCTCTCTCTTGTACATTTTTCTACCTAGTTTGTTATTGGTGCACTGCTTGCCCAATATGATCTAGACCATAAAGAAAGGGAATTTTATTACCTCATTCTAACCTTGATTGCTTATGAGTTGAATTACCCACATATTGAAAAGGCTTGCTTGGTAGTTCTCTTTACTTTCTAAAATATTCACCATTATCTCCTAAACAATAAAACCAAACTCATATCCAAGTTGACCCTCTCAAATACCTTTTATCCAAACCCACCCTCACATGATAAATGGCTAATTGGATCATTCTCCTGAGTGAATTTGATATTGATTTGTGAATCAGAAATCCTTGAAAGGACAAGTATTGGTTGATCAATTAGCAGAAGCTCCTCTACCAGGAATGGAACCTTTGTGCCTGGATCTACCAAATGCATCTATGATGTACATTAAAGAGTATATAGAATGGTAGGTACATTTTGAAGGATATTTCACCTTCCACAGATCTAGAGCATGAGTGGTTCTCATCACTCCCACGGGAGGTCATACCAAGATAATTTCGGTTGGGATTTAAATACACTAATAACATTACAAAGTATGAGGTACTCATCGCTGGCCTCAAACTAGTTATTAATTAGAATATTAGACAACTACGAGTCATTGGAGACTCCAAAATTATCATTAAACAAGTTAATGATGAGTATAAGGTTAAATATGAGAAGCTCGTTCCATATAAGAAAATGGTCAAAACCTTAAAGGAGTACTTTACACAGATCATATTTAAGAAAAATTCCAAGATCGCATAATAGATCCAGATGTTATAGCTATAATTAGGTCTCTTATGTATTCCACCTAAGGAAAGTAAAATTCCTTTCTTTGTAGAGAGTTTAGAAATGTCCACATATGATATACAAGAGTCATGTTTGGCATGTGAAGTTTTTGGTCCATTATCCCCCTGGTATGACCCTATCTTTCGATACCTATAAGATGGAACTTTTCCACCAGACATTACCCATTCTGAAAAGAAAGCCCTTATCGTCATAAAGCCCATTATACCCTCCTAGGAGGAACCCTTTATTGTTGTGGCTACGATGGGAATATGCTTCACTATTTGGAGTTACTGACTCAATCCACACTATTAAGGAAGTACATGGTGGTATTTGTGGAGCGAACACTAGTGGCATGGTCTTAGCTAAAAAACTATTAAGAGTAGGCTATTTGGCCTACCATGGAATAAGACTACTAAATTTTTTTAAAGAAATGTGAGTTATGCTAGAAGTATGGAAACTTAATACATGCACCATCATAGGATTTGCAACCTATTGCAACGCCTTGGACATTTTCTAAATGGGATCTAGACCTCACAGGGAAGCTCCATCCTTGTTCTTCAGATGGCCACACCCACATCATCAATTCCACCAAGTATTTTTAAAAATGGGTAGAGGTTGTGCCTCCTACTTATGTCACCGGTGCAAAAATTTCTAAATTCATTATGAACCATCTCATCTACCATTATGGTATCCCCTCTGCCATCATCACCGATAATGGTAAATCCTTAACAAATAAAATGGTTAAGACATTATGTCAATGTTTCCATATTTAAATAAAGTGGTCTACCCCTATTACCCCAAGGTAATGGAAAAGTGGAGGATACTAATAAAACCTTATATGGATCATGGAGAAAATGGTCAGTAAGACTAGCCATAATTAGCACTTACAGATACACTCCCGCCCTCCGGGTGTAACCTCCATATTCACTACAATCCCATATTCACTTGTCTATGGAACTGAATCCATCATACCCTTGGAAGTGGAGCTTCCTTCCCTAAGAATATATCTCTAGGACTATCTTGATAAAGATGAGGACTACAAAGTTGCTCGACTGGCAGAGTTGGAACTATTAGATGAAAATGTATTAGAGCACTCAATCACCTAAAAGTCTATCAGAACAGAGTATCCAAGGGATACAACAAACACATCATTCATTAGGAATTTGATGTAGGAGATCTAGTTCTAAAAGAAAATCAGAAGAACACTATCAAAGACAAAGAAAAGAAAGGTAAGTTTGAAGCTAACTAGCTAGGCCCTTATGTGGTGGTTGCAAGTATGGATCAGAGCCTATAAACTTACATACTCAGATGGTGAAGAGATTCCAGAACCTATGAACGCCATGCACCTCAAGTGGTTCTATGCTTAAACATGATGAGAATATCAGATAAGAACTAAAAAATAGAAAAACAAAGAAAAAAAAAGAAAAAAATGGAAAATTGAGAAAACAGTAAAGAAAAAGTAGGTCGTCGACATGTGAAAACCATGCAATTGTGGTGTAGTGGGTAGGTATTTGAGTGAAAACCGGTATCTGGTACTTAAAGAGGATGCGTTGGTCAAAGGTCACTCTTATAGAAAGATGGGTAACCCTCACTACTTTCTAGATATAACTTCCTTTACTAGGTCTAGGAACCCTACCGAATCCATCTTCGCCAAGCCATGATCTGGCTTATTTTCTCTTATATCTGTGTGAAGGATGTTGCCTTTTTATATTCTCATCTAATACTAGGGGCACCTTCACATCCCACTTTTTAATACATACACATGTGGAATTCTACCTTTTGTATATTACCACATCACGTTGGGGGCATCCACTTTTTTTGTCCTTGTATTGCTTTAGAGCATGACCTTAGAAAATAAAATAAAAATAAGAAAAGGGAATACACAAAATCCTAAACATTTAGAAAATCTCCCTTCTAGGGATGAAGCTACACCAATTGCATAACGTTGTCTTAGAGAAGCCTCAAAAAATGTGAATAGTATCCTTGAAAAACTTATCTTTCTAGATAAAACCAAAAACATTAGAAAATATATCAATGTTGTCCCACAAAAACAAGGTAATAATTTAATTGCTTTTAGTTGTTGGTTTGTATAGTTTTGATTGAGAATATTTTTTCGTGTGATGTGGTGATTCATTTGCTTATCATGGGTTAGATCTTGTTTGATTTAATTGTATATGGAATTAGGTTCATTCGTAGCTTGTATGCATCTATTAAGATTCATTTTACTTACTTAGATTGAATGTCAATTTGATCTCGTTGGTATGTTTAATAAATTCATGTGTTTTGCATCATAAGTTATGTTGTGTTGTATAGGTACTATTATCCAAAATGTTCCCCTTGCACTTTTGTGGCTAAATCCCTTCATTCTTCCCTCCCTTGTGCCTAAGTCATATTTTTTTTTCTTTTAGGCACTCAAGACCTTCTAAAAATGGTACAATTGGATAGAGATTTTTCATAGCTTTCGTAAAGGTAAAGTTTTCCTCCTAACTCCATGTATTTTTGAAGTTATGATCAATGGCGGAGATTTTGTGTGAACATTTTCCCCTGAAAGGCTACCATTCATCAATAAGATGGTTCACATGTCCCCAAAATCGGATGGAGGTAAACTTGGAATTTTAGTAAGTATTTGGCAAGGTTTCAAAAGGATTTTTCACCCCGAAGGCCCTCACAAATTGGATGCTGCCATGTGTCAGGTGGGGAGAAATTAGGAAAATTTCCTAAGGATGAATCAAAAATTTTTGACGCTTGAGCCCACACCCATATCATCGTTATGCCATGTGTCCTTAGGCTAGAAGTAAAAATGGAGGCCGGAGGAAATCTAAATATGGATAAGTGATCTATAGATATATCATCAATATGAAAAACAGGGCGAACAGTAAACATCTCTTTTTAAAGTATGTAGTTTGTGATAACCCACATACCAATGAGGAAACAGCCACATGTACATCGGGGTCAAAGCTTTGGAACATGGGGAGAGATTGTTAAAATTTCCCAAAGGTTGGAGCAAAGGAGAAAGGTTGGCCCCAAAATCCCGCATTCAATGGGAGCTCATCATGTGTCCCATGTATAAATGAATGCCTTAGGGGAAATTTGTAAATTTTCCCAAAGCAAAATCGAATGAAATAATAAAAGGAAATGTCTGCTCCAAAATGTGAGAGCGGGGATTCACCATGTGTCATCAAAAAAATGTAAGAAATACATCGATCAAAATCAGCCAAAGGGAGATGCCATGTGAAAATCATATCATGCCAAGGTAAACTGAATAACTCAACCAAAACTGGAGACCCTTTTTGGAAAATTTTCAATGGCCAAAACGGTGGAAAATGAAGAGTGGAAGGCCCGTGTCCAATCAGCACATGCCACGTGGCACCAAGAATGGTGGAGCATGGGGATTTTTTGGGAAATTTTCCCATGGAGGTTTTGATTTCTACATACAAAAAGTGGGAAAATTTCAAATTTTTGGCTTTGCGCCAACCCGTTTTTGGCCTGTTTTGCCCTAAATTTTCAAATGACCATAACTTTCGATCCAGAGCTCGGTTTTTCACGTTATTTATATCAACGGAAATATGGTGAAATTATCTACAAGATTATGGGATCAATTTTATATTTTGATGGAGTTTGGAGAGAGAAAATTGAAAATAAATCAAATCAGCATGTGGTAATGAACAGAAATGACATTTCAACCACCATTTTTAATCCGCATGGCTCACATTTTCTCCCAACATGGTGAAAAATGTTAGGGAATGGACCTGTAAGGATGACCATGTTGTTTTATTGCATTTTGGTTAGTGGTTGAAGCTCCTCTCATGTTTTCCGCGTTTCTCGATCTTTCTCGGTTTTGCATTGTAACCATGTGAGTTTTGGCTCATTTTTGGGGTTGGACATTTTTATGTACATGTGCTCCCTCTTTCACCTTGAAAAGTGATTTTGTGGAATATCAAACCTCTTCCAAGACTGTAACATGTTTTCTACCTCTTTGATGTTGTAATGCATGTATTTTTGATATTGGAAATGACAATGCAAGCTCGTGAATGAGTTTCAAACCTGAAGTGTTGTTTGCTTCATTTCGACCTTTCATTACATTTTATCAATTTGTGCATGATGTTTTTTGCATTTCTATGATCTTGTCAATTTGCGAAGTAAAAATGCTCACCACTCGGCTTTCTTGCATCACCTTATTAGCATTAGTTTATTTTTTACATTTTCTATCTCTGTCTCTTGGAATTAAAAATTGGATCTTGAATTCAAAAACTTTTTAGTTTAAATTATATTACGATAAATGGATTTTGAGGAACCAACATTTCTAACCCATCGGATATTATTTCATCATTTTTCAGTTTACTTACTTAGAAAAGACTCAATTTTATCTCTTTGGATGTTTCCAAAATGTCAAACTAGAAATTTCAACATCTTAGTTGTGATTTACTATATAGGTACATTTGTTTAGATTTGTTAAATTTTGCTTTTGTGTTTATCTCTTACAAAGTTGTTTTTATCACATCTATCACCTACCATTCATCACATATAAGCATCATCTACTACACATCATATATAAAAAATGCTAAGTATTACATCATGCATGTATGCTAATCTAATACTCACATATCGTATCATCAATGGGGTAAGAGGGGTTGCGAATAATCACAAATCTATCCCCCTACACCAATATCATCTAGTATCATCCCAAGTGCTAGAATTGAAATCAGAAGCATTCCATAAATCAAAGCATGTGATACTATCTATAGATATATCATCAATATGAAAAACATGGAACATAAACATCTCTAAATCTAAAGTATGTCACATACATAGAGGAAAGGGAAATCATACATCATGATACAATAGTTGTAGAGAAATAACCACAAATCATATAAGGCATAATCACAACATGACATAACAAAATCATCATCAAATGTCCATATAATACATGTATAAATTTCCATCTCTCAAAAATCAAGTATAAATCATCGATACAATATTCCATATAAAAGAGGCATGTATAAAAAACTGAGCCTTCATCAAGAGGTGTCATCAAAATAATGGTACATGAATCTATACATCGATCAAAATCAGCCTTCATAAGAGGCATGTATATAATACATTTGTACAAAAGGAAAAATGAGGAACTCAACCACATCTCAACGCCTCTCACCGGGGTTCCCAAGTCCATGTCCTAGGGGACGGATGAGTGGTGGTTGTGATGGAATGGCACTAAAGGTACCAACCCTATTGTGCGGGTGGCTGCTATCTAGTTGGTTATTGTCTAACTGACTGCTCTATAACTAGCTATTGGATGATCTAACTAAGCGGTGAACCGATCACCATGACCTAGAACCTATCATACTCATACCTAATTGCTTAAAAGGTGTTACCCACGCTCTATTAGGACTGCTCTAAAATAGGAGGTCCTATAGTATAAGGCCTCACTTGCCAGCCCTCATAACATCCTAAATCAAATCAAAATCTCAAAAAGTAGTAGCTTCTGAATGATGAACATCTCTCTCACCTATCAATCTACCCCTATTAGCATGGGCCTTTCTAGTAGAAACATGGCCTCTCGATCTCTATCTATAGTAATAGTCTACACTTGGGCTCATGCTTGATCCTTTAGATAATATAACCCTGTGACTATGTTTGGGCATGTTCCCTCTGTGTAAAAACCATCTACATCTGAGTCTGTGAGTGATGTAAAAGACTTAGTATCTAAGCCCCCTATGTGGCCATCTGACTAATTTGGCTCTACCATGAAGCACTATCCACACCCTGAGTGGCCTGTGCTCTGGCCTCAACTCTCTCGGCTATCAAAATATGTACCGAGCACTGGCCTAATCCCACTCTAATGTAAGGGCCTATACCGTGCCCTACCTCATCTCTCTCTCCGACCCACCTTTGTAACTATATAGAAATCACTACCTATAATTGTTGTAAAGAACCAAATTCACACCATCGCCACCACCCCTTGGAGCATGAGGTGGCAGGCCCTGCTCTAGAAATACCTGCTGAAGAGGGCATATATCCCCATTAGAATGCCTAATGGAAGAAAATATATGTCTAGTGCCCTAGGTACTTGTCTCGCCCTAAGCCCGAGGTCCTTGTCTCTATGGCTACTATGATGGAGGACCCTATCCCTTACCCCTAACATAACGCTTGCATCGGGACCACCACCATCACCACCACCACCACCACCACCACCATCATCATTATCATTTCCACCATGGCTCCACCCTCATCACCACTAGGAGGCCCCACTGGAGGAGCTCACACCGACATCATAAGCTACCTGGAAATGGTCAAACGATGTGGGATCACACCATGGTACCATGGTGCATACTCAGTGTGTAACCAAGATCTCTAATCTATCTCAATGGAACCCACATAACAGGTACCACCTATAAGAAGCTAGCCAATGCTCTATCCTAGGAAATCTATGGACCCATATCAATGTACTCTCGGGCCCTACGAGTGTACCACATATCTAGCCAGGAACATCTTGGGTAATGCCAAACTATCTTTGGAACCAATCTATCTACTCTATAAATCTCCGCATATAGCTATGGATGCCCAACATGAAGTGCTCAATTATAGTTGTGTTGAGCTCTAAACCATCCTCAAGCCACTGGAAATATTTGTAGGGCCTCCATACTATGGTGGCTTATTGTAACTCATCAAGCTCATGGCGGTAATGATACACATCTCCCATGTATGGCCACACATCATCCCCGATTGGGACCCATCCCATAGAATAAGGTTCCTTGGGAGACCGAACTCTCAAAACACCTAGGGGGTGACCAATAACAATGTGGTCCCACACCCAAATCTGAAGTAATTTGGCTAGTCCTACTATCTTCGAATGGTAGTAGGTAATCAAATATAGGTCCCATTATAAGTGTGCTAGAATGCAATGATGTATCTATCTCCTCTATCAACCTACGTATCACTTTGAGGAGGCCAAGTAGAAATAAAGCACCTGTCTTGTCAGGGAGTATAACTCCACTGAAAAAGGCCATCATATAAACCATAACACGATCTAGCTCTAGGTCCTCAATACATCGCGATAACAATCTAATGGTCATCCCATGAAGTGGTATATTCAAGACACCAAATAACTCTGAGATACATCATTGAATATCAGGCCAGTGACTCATGTACTGGATAAGATGACCCTAGATCGGGACCCGCATAATGTGCCACATGTCCTCTAGTGTAATCATGATCTCCCGGTTGGAAGTTGAAATCACTGACTCTCGTTGTGTCATCTCTCCACTATGAATGTCAGGAAGGCCATGATCTTATGTGATATAAGCATATCAACCACGTAGGCCAATCTCGTGATGTATAGGAGGCTATCCAATATCATCCTATCATCCTCATCAAACTGTGCTCTATCACCGCTAACTAACCATATCACTCCGTGTGTATGCGTAAGCATAAGGTAATATATACTATAAACAAAATAAACACATATGTATTAGGCACATTTCTATTTACTTCTATCTAATTTTTTGGTAAAATCCTTCATTCTTCCATCTCATTTCCTAAATTTTCACTTTCTTCTAGTCTAATTTATTTTCTCCTTGGCTATTTGGCTTGAAAGGTATTTTCTCCTTTACCCCGACACATGTGCACCTACCTTGACACATGTGCACCTACCCCAATGCATGTATTACCCGATGCTATGCCTACCCCGACACATATGCTAGCCCCCATCGTATTTTTTTACCTATGTTTCCCTAGTCTACACAGGATGCATACCCACCCAGTGTGAATCCTACGCATCTAATTCGACACATGCACGCACGTTCCCCTCACACCCTACCCAGACACATATGCTTCCTCTTCGATACCCATGTGCCTTTTTTTACATGTGCGTGCATGTCCATGTGACTTTCCCTCTAGAAAATATGCATGTGTGCATACCTATTTTTCGATGGATACACATACATGTACTCATCAAAATTGATCCATGTGCATGCACGCGTATACATCAAACCGATGCATACATGCCAGTATACGCACATACGTCTAAAATTTCCTAATCTAGCCTAAACATGCCCTAAAAATGACATTAAATGCATAATTCACAAGGAAGGATAGACCACTCATGTAAGGTCATCATTGGGTCCCGCATGAACTCTTGGATGTGATATACTCATCTCCTCCTGCTCCGTAGCATCGCCATATCAATCCTGGCTATTGCATCTCACTCATGATAAAAATTTACAAAGAGATCTGGTACAAATGAATTGGTCATGATTGATTTACCCCCTGGGTGGGTATATTAGGCTATCACGATGCCCCTGGGGCATGTTTTCTCCATTGTGATCACTCTAACCCTTCTTCTACCTACCGAGGTGATTATTTTTCTATTAAAATAATTATTTTTACTCCTTTTCACATGTTAGGGTGCTTAGTGCCACCCTACGGTCACTTCTTCATTACACTTTGGAATAATTTTGGAATCTTCCAGGGCATTTCACATTTTTTCTATTTTTCTACTATTTTACCCATCATAATGATTATTTTTATAATTATTTTGGGCTCGTAATTCTTCTCGTCACGACATGTTATGACTCTAAAGACTATGCATTCACCACACCTGTCATCATGTACTTTTAAGATATTTTTTTATCTCTTAGATTCTTTTTGAGATCAAAAAATTTAAAAAATTGTAAAACTATCCAAAAATCCAAAAACATCAAAAAAATTCAAAAAATGAACTAAAATTGGTAAACAACTCATTTGTAGCTGAAATATGTGTCTCTCGCATGGAACTCATCTCGTATCTTGCTAACATTTTCAAATGTTTTGAACGCAATGACTCATGGATCACCCAACTCTTCAATCATTTACAAAATCCATCTATTGACTTCATCATGCTACTGGGGCACTATCGGTTGTTTAGTACTATTTTCATCGTGAATGCCATTTTTTTCATTGGACCCAAGTGTCCTCCATCTTTTCCCTTGCATATACAGATTTCTCAGGGTATCATTTTAACCCTTTCCTTTGTTAAACATTTGGGACTACATCTCGATAACAAAATATTTGTGTAACTATCTTGAACATTGTTGGTTTGAGTGTGTGTGATTGTACTCATTTCCCTATTAGAAGAGTTTGTTTACTTCTCATATTGCATTGCATGTTTGTATGTTACATGGAGTTGTTATTTTAGCAATGGAAGTTGTTTGTATCATGGATTTTTCATGTCATTTTATGCTTTTGTCGTATGCTTACATCTTAATAAGGGCCGATGATGAGGATTCTAAGCAAAATGATGATTTAAAGTTATTGGCACTGGTTTACGGATAGCTCAATATCCCCTTTTCTTGTTGTTTTTCTCATCTCCTCTTTGCACTTTTTCTTCCTTTTATTCTCTTTTCGATCATTGATCAAGTTCTTCTATCACCCCATCGACACTCGAGGGGGCATCCTTCATCCTACCTTCATCCTATTAATTTTTCTTCTACCCCTTCAAAAAATTTTCTACTCATTTATACTTGTCTACTTTCTTGAAGTGACGTAGCTTACGTCACCCCAAAGAGGGGAAAATGTAGAAACCTATATAGTGTTATTTAAGCACTATTATCTCTAATATTTCACTAATTATTCTCTTCCTCACAAATTGATGACACATCGTCAGTTAGATCTATCTAACTCCCTTTTTACGACACTCTTCTGGTCTTATTCCTCTTATAAGTCAATTAAATAGGCTATTATAGCCTCTTCTTGGATAGAATCCTCTTCTTTACTACTTCTATTAGCTTCCTGGGCTATCAATCCATTTCATTGGATTGAGTAGGCCTTTCAGAAACCTCCCAAAACCCTAATTTCTCTCTAAACAAGAATAATTAGTATAACCTAGGTTAATTACCCTAAATCATGATCGAACTCTTCTAAAACTAGTCAAATCTTACTTTGACTTGCTAATTAACTTGTTGACTCCCTTTTCGTCCCACATGCACAAAAAATTCTTCCATTTCCCAAATGGAAAACTATAAATAACCCATTATCCCCTCTCATTTTCAAGAACGATTCTTCCCTCTAACATAAACTTTAGTATTATTGCTAGGATTATGAGTTTTATTTCATCTTATTGAGCTATTTTGCTTTATATTTTGCATTTGACCACACAACATGGAGTAAATGGGAAGAAGCATTGGCCTTGAATCCATTAATTGTGAGATCCTATTCTCTTAAAGTATAAACTGGTTCCTTAGATCCTTACTAGGTTAATTTAATTAAGCTTTCAAGAATAGAGGGTAATTACATTTGCTAAGTTTTCTTGTTTTCTTGAAACTAGTGCATGCAAAGTAGGAATCCTTATTTATTTCTTAAGCGATGGTCAATTGATTGGTTATTTACAAAGATTTGGGGATTTTGAGTGGTCTTACCCCATTCCATAGCTTTTGCAACCTTTCTTTGAACACAAGTACAAACTATGTTGCCCAAATGAATAATCCTTTTAATTCTCTAATTAGTTGTGCTAACCCAACTATTGAACATATCAACATTATTAATATTAAAAAGAGAGAATGTGTTGTGGTAATGTGATGTGCTCACCTCATTATCCTAGAACCTCCTCTACCTACCCCTCAGGATAGTCATTATGATGTTTTAGAACAAATTGAGAAGACCACTGCTAATATTTTGATCTTGGCCCTTCTAAAAATATCTAATGTTCACAAAGACATCCTTTGAAAAATGTTACAGGATCATGAGTGTAAGTTGATATTGATCTCATTCACTTCTAAGCCTTGGTCGTGTAGATTTCTCCTAAAAATCACATAACCTTTAGCCATCAAGAGATTCATAAAGAGGATCCTACACATAATATATCCTTTCATATTGAATTCAGTTTCATTTAAATAGATAAAAAGGGTGGTTGTGGATGGAGGATCAGGCCTACATATTTGTACTCATAAACTGGCTTGACAAGTGAGCCACACTGATGTTGACCTAGAACCTAAAGTCATCACCATCAAGGCTTATAATAATGAAGAGTGAAAATCACCTGACATAGTTACCTTTCCTATGGAAGTGGGGTCTACTAATCATGACACCAAGTTCCATGTTTTTGACATGAAATTTCCTTATAACATGCTCCTTAGTTTCCCATGGATTCATTCCATGTAGGTCATTCCTTCCACATACCATCAGTTTCTAAAGTTATACCATAAAGGAAAGACTATAACCATTTAGGGGGATCCTCAACCATTTGCTCATTATAGATCATTATCGGGTTATTTTCCCACTACATTTAAATGTCCTTTTACATAAATGTCCATTCGGAGTTCAATCAAAGGCTCTTGTTTCATGTGTTGATCTAGATACATTGTGTTCTCATGATGACGGTGCTTCTACATCTATATCTACCTTTTCTACGTGGGAGATGAAAACCATTCCAACCATTTTTAGAGAGTACAAGCTCTAACAAGACCTCTTAATTTTAAATCACCCCTTATCACCCAAAGTGTGTGGTAGACATTCCTACAAGTATCAATTGTCCTATGAGAATAGTAACATTGATACTTTCACCCGATGGCCTATTGACAGATAATTTTTTTGACATCTCTATGATACCACATCCACTGATGAAATGGAGTCATGTTATCAAGCACCCAAATATGTTATCCCCAATAAAATTATGTACGCCATGGGATATCAAGGATATGGTTATGGCACCAAATAACAAGTGTGTGAGAACCTATTTTGAGACCCCATCACAAGTTTTATAAGTACGATATTGGTATTTGACCATATGGGTCCAATCCTTTAGAGGTTGAAGCCACCTCTTTTGAATGAGAATAAATTTCATCTAATTATGAAAGTGAAACATATTCCCGATGTATTCTTTATGAATACCTTTCCTCTACGAACTTATTTTCTGACATGGTTGTCTTAACCATATCCCCTACCATTCTTGAGTTAAATATTGTATATCCTTCCCTTGTCTACTTGGACTAACAAAAAAACATGCCAATTGATTTATTTGAGAATGACAAAGCAATTAGTGAGTTTATGGGTCTCTATGATGACCGTAAGAAGGGATTATCCATTAATCTTGATGCATGTGTGTAATTTGGGGAGGAGGTTAAACTTCATGGTTAGAAAAATTTAAAAGAGAACAAGGGAAATATATCGTCAAAGAAGCCTTGTAAAAATAGAAATTTTAAGTCCTATAGTGAAAACATCTTCAAGGCACTTGTAGCCAAACAAATGGAAAAATCTGTGGACATAGAAAATGAATAGTTTATGGGTGAGAATATTGTTGAGATGCCCTTTTATGAATACCTCAATCTACCTCGATCCTATGCTTATGGAGGAAAATTCCAAATTTCTAGTGGAGGAGACCATAGATGTGAACATTGGAACAAAGGAGCAACCTAGAATGGTTAAGTTGGGAGCTTCACTCTTAGCATAATATAAAAATACATTTTTCATGCTTCGCATGAATTTTTAGATATATTTACATGGTCACATATGCACATTCCAGGGTTAGATCCTCATTAATATTGCATAACCTATTTGTGAACTAAAAATCAAAGCCCATCAAGTAGAAGATATGCATCCTTGTGTTGCCCTATTAGTAAAAGAAGAACTGGAAAAATTATTGGCGGTAGGCTTCATCAGGCCTATTGATTATTCAAAATGGATTTCTAATATAGTACCTGTATAAAAGAAACCCATTGGTATCAGAATCTATATAGAGTTTAGAGATATTAATATAGTGTTTTATAAGAATGATTTTCCTCTTCCTAATATCGACATGATTGTCGATTCAATTGCTCGTTATGAAATTCTATCCCTCATGGATTGATTTTTGGGATATAATAAGATTAAAATTATAGAGGAATATAAACACAAGAAAAATTTTACAACCCTTGGGGGACATTATGTTATCAAGTTATGCCCTTCAGCCTCAAGAATGTAGGCGTAACCTATCAAAGGGCTATGATTGTAATCTTTCACGACATGATAAATGATATAATGGAATATTATGTGGATGACATATTGGGAAAATATAAGACTAGAGAGGACCATCTAGTGATCTTGCAGCACATCTTTTAGTGTCTTAGAGACTATAAGGTCAGACTCAACCCAAAGAAATGTGTATTTGGGGTACTATCAGGAAAATTGTTAGGATTTATTGTTTCAAGGAGAGGAATTGAAGTGGACCCTACAAAGGTCTCAAATATAAAAAAATGCCTCCTCCTAAGAACATAAAACAACTACGTAGTTTATAGGGGAAGATTCAAGCTATTAGAAGATTTATATCCCAAATCATAGATAAGTGTCATTCATTCACACATCTTCTAAAGAAATATGTTGATTTTCATTGGGGTCTAGAACAACAACAAGTGTTTTCTTTGCTCAAAGAATATCTTTCTAAACCCCTTGTTCTAATGCCACATACTTCAAGAAAACCATTATTGTTGTACATTTTTGCCACTCAATTTATAATTGGTGCACTTTTGGCTTAGTATGATATAAATCAGAAAGAAAAATTTATATATTACCTTAGTTGCACGTTGATCACTTATGAGCTAAACTATCCATAGATTGAAAATGGTTGTTTTGCTTTCATTTTTTAATTTAATTTTTTTCATTATTTACTAAGTAGTAAAACCTATATCATTTCCAGAGTTGAGCCACTAAAGTACTTATTATCTAAGCCTGCACTTACAAGAAGGATGGCTAATTGGATTATCCTGCTTAGCAAGTTTTATATTGAGTAGGTCAATCAAAAATTAGTGAAATGGTAGATACTAGTGGATCAATTGATGAAGCCCCTTTCTCGGGAGTTGAACCATTGATTCTAGAGCTTCCAGATGCTTCTATAATGTATATTGAGGAGTCCATTACATGAAAAATATATTTTGATGGATCCTTTATTTTCCATGGTTCAAGAGTAGGAGTTGTGCTCATCACTCCCACAAGAAATCTAATTCCACAAGCATTTAGGATTGGTTTTCCATGTATAAATAATATAGTACAATATGAAGCTCTCATTTCAGGGTTGAAAATATCTATATGTTGGGATATCAAGTAGGTCAATGTAATTGGTGATTCTATGTTAATCATCAAACAAGTAAATGATGAGTAAAAAGTTAAGGATGAGAAGCTCATTCCTTATAATAAAATGGTTGATAATTTGAAGGAATTATTTGTACAGATCATGTTCCAACAAATACCTAGGGGAAAAAATCATGCAGCAGATGCTATGGCTATAGTTGGTTCTTTGTTGTGCATCCCACTGGAAACAATGACATGCCTTTCTTTGTGGAGCATTTAACGACACCAACATATGACATGTCAGAGTCTTGTTTGGTATGTGAAGTTGTTGGTCCCTTATCCCCCTAGTATAATGACATTTATAATTACCTTCATGATGGAACCTTCCCTATTGAAATCAAATGATCGAAAAATGAAACATTATCCAACACATAGCTCACTACACCCTACCTGGGGACATGATCTATCATAGAGGCTATGATGGGAATCTAATGTAGTCTCTTATTTATAATGAATTTCCTAGGCATTTGGCATTTCATTACGAAAAAAGCGAATGCTCACCCAAAGCATGTGAATCCTACCAAGTCCTTCATTTGTGGTGCCTTATCAAGATGTTAGCATGCATGTTCATGATTACCATTATCCAACATACATTTAGATGTAAACCATTGTAGATGTTATAAGGAAACACATGCAATAAAGAAACATAACAGATCAAACCATCACTAAGATAAATTATACTATGTGGTCTCTATACTCAGAAATATCAATTACCAAAATCCATCCATAATTATCCATTAAAACTTAAAACATTACTTATGAAGCTAAATACATAATAATAATCACCATAGAATCATGTACGCTAGTTCATCGAGAGAAACATAATTATTACCATACATTTGGTACTAAGACTATGTATATCAACTAATATATAGCGGTGAAAACTTTCCCTTCACCACCTATGCATATAAAATAGATTGCATGCCCAAAAATAGCCATACATACATACAAAAGCAATCATAAAGCACCATGATTTCTTTACAATCCTAATAATACATTAAACATATAAATCAAATTTTCTTTAATCCTATTATTTTATCTAACCATGTATGACTCTTAATCTTCCACTTTGATCCAAAAATAGCTCTTACTTAGCCACAAAGTCTTCCTTCTTTTATTCTTACTTGGGCCACACCCCAACATTTTTTTCTATTTTTAGCCCGTTCCATGCAAAATTGGCTAAGTCCTAAATTGATCTTCCTAGGTGCACACCACCTTATCCTACCCATGCACACACTTCGCACCCCACTTGCATGCCTCAACTCTTCATTCCTTCCTTCAACTAGGTAGACAAATGTTAACAACCCAAAGATTACCCCACACTAATTACATTTCTTCCCTCGGAAATGGGGTTTCTAAACTTATCTCTCTAAGTAAAATGAATAAAGAATGATGAATGAAATAATGAATATGTAAGAAAATACAAGGAAAATAAAATATTTCAAGGCATGCTAGTGTGCCTTTCTTCACTACTTTCACTAAGAGCTCGAGTTAATCCTTATTGATATCGCCTTCAGCTTGTTCCACTCTCCTAGTCCTTTCTTAGATTTATCAAGGAAATCTCCAAATACTTTATTCATCTATTCTAGGATCATATCTTCATCCTTATTCTACAATTCCCTTATTACTCCAGCCAACCCTGAAATCATTCCATCTATGTAATCCATTCTTTTCATGATCAGTGCCCCTAGTTCCTGTTGGAGCTCAAAATTACACGCATTATAAATAAAAAAATTAGGGTTTTGAGGAAACATGGGACTGTCTCTAAGTTGTGGGACTTAAATCGAGACATACCTTCAAAGAAGGCCAACTTCCTTTACTTTACTTCTACTGCTACACTACTCTTAGGAATTGAAATGCAACTATCTAACTCTAATCTAAATTTCCAAGAGACTAGGGTGAGAAGGAGATGCATAAAACAAAAATCCTGAAATTGAGATGGAGATAGCACAAAAACAAAGGGAAAGATACTTCAAAGAGAGAAAATTGGGAAAATGATGATGAAGAGGGTTGAAATGATGACCGTAATTCAAAGCAGTAATGAAAATTCCCACTTCCATGTTGCACAATAGGTACATATTCTAAAAGAACACACAAAACATACCCATGAGTAAATGAGAGGAAAATAAAAACAATAAAACACCAGCTAAGGAAAAAGTGAACCATAAAACAAATGATTTTTACTCAAAGATGATGCAAATATCATTACAACAAAGAAAGAAGATGCAAAACAATTTCAGAACCATAACCAAAGGCATCCAACTCTTAGAACAATCGTGCAACATTAAAATGATGCCCTCATGTTCCCAAAATAATCAACATTTAAATTGAGCATCACTTTACAATATAGAAAAATGGGAGAAGAAGAAGAAAAGGAAAATACAGGTAAATTAATATTATTCCTTTACCCACCAAAGAATTCTATTTAATTCCCCGAATATTCTGTAAAAGGGCCTCAAAACCTCACGAAAATCCACTTCCTCATGCCACTTGTTTTGTAAGAGAAGGAATGAGCACCCATAATGCATTAAATTCTGGTGGTTGGGCCAACTTAAATTGCACTTTTACATGTTGAAGACATCTTTGTCTTCTCCACCCACCAATTACCATCTAATTTTATGGAATACTAAAAGGAATGATAACCAGATCATACCAAGCCAAGAACACAGATGCTAATCAAACACCACAATCAATAAGATGAAAGCAATTCGCCAGAATAACTTTACATAAAACCTTTGTAAACAAATGAGAAACAATATCATATATTATTATGGAACTCAATGAAATACAATGAGAATGGGCCTTGCTTATATAGGCAAGGAATAACAATCTAAGAACCAGTCAAGGTCGTAGATCAATCCATAAATCATGGAAATAACTAGTCATTAAAGAACTAGTTAAGTCCATATATTTATGAGAGAACTAGACATCAAGGATCTAGTCAATAGCATAGATCAAGGAAAGAACTATACCTAACAACTAGATAATATCCCCCTAATATCTAAATAAATTTAAGTAAATATCCACACACATAAGTGGGTGAGGATAAATACAATAAAGTTAAATAAAGAACCTAGGTGAACATGAGATAAGGTAAATACCTACTCAAACACCCCCCTCAAGTGAATCTAGGAGACAAAATAGAAGTGGCATGTCCACAATATGAGTCCCAACAACTAGGCATGATGAGGTACTCATGTACAATTTATCCATGAAGAAATCTCAAACCAAAAGAAGGAAAGAATCCTACTAGAAGGAAAGAGAAAGAAGAAGAAGAAATAATATGTTCTCACGAACACCCCCAAAGAAAATTTTGAAACCCCAAGCATTCCACGTAACTCAATATAGTGAGGTGATGCAAAAGGCTTTCTAAAGATGTCTGAAACCTCTTTGTTAAATTGGAATCTACTCCAAGAAAAGAAATCCATCCCGAATGTCTTTGGTGAATGAAGTGGATGTGTATCTCAATATGCTTGGTCCATTGGTGCTCAACTAGGTTGCAAAAATGTGAATTACACTTTGGTTGTCACACCAAAGTACAGTAAGTGAATCCTGTGGGAATCCAAACTCTTTCAATAACTATCAAAGCCAAAGAATCTACTGACTCTATTAACTGCTGCCCTATACTCTACCTCTAAAGATGAAAGTGCAATAGCATGTTACTTTTTGCATGCCTAAGCAACTAGAGAAGAACCAAGATAGAAAAGATAGCCAGAAGTGGAATGCTTGTCATTAATAGAACCTTCCCAATCTAAATCTATATACCCAACCAACTGAGTAGAACCCCTAGTGTAGTGTAGGCCAAAGTGGGAAGTACTGTGTAAATAGTGCAAAATCCTTTAGCATCCTGTCGGTGACTATTGTGTGGAGAATGTAAAACCGAGATACAATCCCTACCTGCAAATGAAATATCATGGAGAGTATGGGTCAAGCACATGAGACTCCCAACCAACTTCCTATACAATGTAGGATCACAAAGTGGTGTGGTACATGTGGAAGTAAGAGTAACTCCAGACTGGAAAGGAGATGGACTTGGCTTACAATCAGCCATATCAAAGTGCCAAAGAAGATCATGAGTGTACTTTTTCTGACTCAAATGAATCCTTGAATTTGTCTGAGAAATATACAAACCAAGGAAATAATGTAATAGCCCAAGATCTATCATGTCAAACTGTGTAGAAAGATCCCTCTAAATACTCTGAATGTGGGAAGAAGAGTTGCTAGTAAGTAACAAATCATCAACATACAAGAAAAGTATCACAATATCCTCACCAACATGCTAGAGATACATTGTATGATTAGAGTGGCAATGAACAAAACTAGTAGATAGAAGAAAAGAATCCATCTTCTCATACCAAGCCCAAGGGGCTTGTTTGAGATCGTAGAGAGACCTTCGGATCCTACAAATAAGAGAATAATCTTGAAAAAATCTAGTTGGCTACTCCATGTATATTTCCTCTTGTAGATCTCCATGTAAGAAAGCACTCTTCACGTCCATTTGGTATATGTGCCACCCCTGTGATGTAAAAATAGTAAGTACAAGGCATATAGAATCCATCTTGGCAATGGGTGTAAAAGTCTCAGAGTAATCAATACCTTCAACTTGTGAAAAATCCTTTACAACAAGACAGAGCCTTATACTTGTCAATGGACCCATCAGTTGTGTATTTGGTTTGGTATACCCACTTACACCTAACCATATTTCTTCCTTTGGGAAGAGATAACAAATCCCAAGTATAATTATTCATTAAAGAAGAATAATCATTTGTCATCACATCATCCCACTCCTGTATCCCATGATCCTTTGAAAAATATTGTGGATCCTCAGAAACTACTTGACACAAAAGTCTAGAACCTATAGAATGTGTGTGATGATGCCTAGTGGGTGGAAGATCCTGTATGAAAGGTGCTTCCTCAGAAACTATAGTACGAGCCCACTTAGGCATAGTGACAACATCAGTGGGAATAGGATCCTCAATGACATCTATAACCTCCTCATCAATATCCTCAAATAAAGGATCCTCAAGATGAGATGAAGAAGAAGGAGGCATGGAAGAAGATGAAGAATCATGAGGAGTGAAGTGCTCATCAAACTGAACATGTGTTTGAAAAAGAACATCATGTGTATCAGGATCTAAAAGATGATAAGATCTCATGTCCTCACAATATCCTACAAAGATCAAGGGTTTACTCTTTTTATCCAAAGCTTTACTTTTCTTCTTTGGCACAAAGGCCCAAGCATGGCTCCCAAAGACTCAAAAAAAGGAGACATCTGGATTAGTGTTGGACCAAGATTCCTCTAGAGTCAAATTCTTACGTACTTTTATGGTGTGTGATTCTGAATGTAGTTAGCATAATTAATTTCTTCTACTCAAGTAAATAGGAGGTAACTCTCTAGAATGCATCATACTGAGTTACCCATTTCCTTAAAAGTTCTATTCTTTCATTTCGATAATCCATTCTATTATGGAGTATGAGGGAAAAAATATTAGTGAATAATGCCTTGAGTTTCCAAAAAGTCAGAAAAATCATTGCTGAAGTACTCCCTCATTATTAGTATGAAGGTTCTTTACGCAACTAGAAGATTGTTTCTCGACAAAAGCCTTGAAGAATTTGAAGTGTGAAAAACATCACTTTTGTACTTGAGAAAATAAACCCAAGTATGCCTCGAGAAATTATCAATAAAGGTAAGTGCATACTTAGCTCCATTGAAAGAGGGGGTTGGAAAAACCATCAAGTCACTATGCACAAGCTCAAGTGGTGAAGAAACTCTCTTAGAAAAATCTTAGGAAATGGATCTTGGTGTTGTTTCCCTAATGCATAGCCAGAGAAAAATCCCTCAAGACAAGAAACTCTATGAAGACCATCTACCATACCATGAGTGCTCAACTCCTTCAAATATTTGTAATTGAGATGTCCAAATCTTTCATGCCAAAGCTTACTCTTTGAATATGCATGAGAAACCAATCCTGTCCCTATAGAAGAATTTTCATCAAAACCCTCAAAGTGATATAGTCTAGAACTATGATCAACAATACCCTGAGCAACTAGTGAATGAGGCTCCAAAAAAATTCGTACTTCTGCTCCATGTGGTGTAAAATTCACTATTTTTCCTTGACTAGAATGACAAATTTGATATACAGAAAGTACATTTGTAGTGATGTTAGGAACATATATCACATCTTGGATACTTCCACCATCAAGTTGTATATAACCTTTTCCTTTAATAGAAAGAAAGGAAGAATCTCCAACTTCAATTTTGGAAGTAGAACTCAAACCTAGAGAAACAAAAGACTCCTTGGAAGAAGTCATGTGATGAGAAGCACTAGAATCTATAACCTAACTATCTAGAAGTGGTGACTGAGATATCCCAATAACATTAAGTGCTTAGCCATGCTGATTAGAAGGAGGTGGCATGGAGATATAAAATTTGTTTCTTGACTGCATCCTCTAAAGCTTGGATTCACTTATAACACCTATGTTATTCATGATTACTACCCCCACAAAAAAGCATGAATGGTTAGACTTATTCTTGGATTTAGAATACTCCTTGGGTTTTGAGTTGTTTTCTTTGGGTTTAGGAGCATTTTGAGATGGAGAAGGTGTAGATTTGGTTTTACTTTTTGGTTTTCCCTTGCCCTTAGGATTAGATGCAACTAATTCCTTTTGAGAGGTGGAAGACTCAAGGTGAGACAATTTGGATTCTTTCCTAGTAAGTCTTTCACAAAAATTTTCTAAGTTAGGAATTTTGAATGTGTCACCTAAGGCATCCATGCTAGAGAAAAAGATAGAAGAAAAAATATGGAATGGTCCTCTCAACTTGGATAGAATCAAGTAAACATGCTCTTCATCTTTCTTATCTCTTCCACTCCCCTTCAATTGTGTCAACAAATGCTTGAACTTGGTAAGATAGTCTATAATTATTGGAAAATCTTTAGGATTAAGAGAGGTGATCTCAATTTCAAGTTACATGGCTCTCATATGATCCACCTTACTAAATAAATCCTCCAATTTCTCCTATATTTTGAAAGGAGAGTCACACTTTTTCAAATGAAACAAAAGACTATCACTTACATAAGTTCCTATCATACCCATACACTCATCAAATTTTCACTGGTACTGAAATTTCCCATATTCTCTAGTGAAAATTGGTTGTTCTAAAGAAGTTAATGCCCATAATCCTTTCCACTTAATTATTGTTTCCATTCTTGGTTTCCATGTGTGGTAATTATGTGTTATTAATGGTTCAACATGATCTAATGCAGAAGTAGATAAAGAAGCCATCCTCAAAAAATCACCAAAAGAAATGCAAGAACTAAGCAATGCAATAAGACCCCTAAACAATGCAACAAGAACCCCCAGATTTTGACACTTTATAATGAGTGTGTGTTATAATATGAAACTTTATAATTATAGTGTGATTCTCAAAATAAATATTTCCAATGGAAATAACATGGAAAAACAAGAACTTTTGTAAAAAAATGGCACTCAAAACTGAGTTACCAATCAAAAGTTACAAGCTTTTCAATATTATGCTCTACTATTTATTTTAGTTGCCACTAAAATAGAATAAAATACTCTTGCCTTCACCACACAAATAAAATGAAAGGGGGCTGGAGTTAAGCACCTACTAGTAGGAATCACAAGATTTAAGCCCTCATATGACCATAATTTCTGGTTTTCTTTGTTTTCGATGTGAATCTCGAGGTGAACCATCACATTTATTTATAACAACAAAAAAACTAAAAAAATGAATGCCTCCAGAAATGGCTAAGTTTACAGTTGATCTTAGGGTTTTCCCACCTTCTAGATCCAATGGTCACCTCTGTTTTGCATAAAAATGTATGCAACAAAAAAATATGGACAAATCCTGAATATATGAATATTTTAAAAAAATGCTTGCAAAATGAAACTTACAGATGGATGTCAACAACAATCTCCTGCTTTGATACCATAAAAGGAACGATAACCAGATCGTACCAAGCCAAGAACATAGATGCTAATCAAACACCATGATTAATAAGATGAAAGAAATTCCTGTAATAACTTTACATAAAATCTTTGCAAACAAAGGAGCAGCAATATCATATATTATTATGGAACTCAATGAAATACAATGAGAATGGGCCTTGCTTATATAGGCAAGGAATAAAAATATAAGAACCAGTCAAAGTCATAGATCAAGCCATAAATCATGGAAAGAACTAGTCATTAAAGAACTAGTTAAGTCCAAAGATTTATGCAAGAACTAGACATCAAGGATCTAGTCAATACCATAGATCAAGGAAATAATTGTACCTAACAACTAGATAATGTCCCCTAATATCTAAATAAATAAATGAAATATCCACACACATAAGTGGGTGAGGATAAATACAATAAAGGTAAATAAAGTACATAGGTGAACATGAGATAAGGTAAATACCTACTCTAACAAATACATGTCCCATTGAATAGAGTAGACTGGGACCTCTCTAATGATATAAGATTTTGAAACATTTAGCCAAGGGATCAATAGTTATGGTGTTTTTAGTCCCTCACGGAAAATTGTCATTTTATTTGTTAAGCACTTTTTGTTTTAATCCTCCATGATTTTTTGACTTGTGTGGATTTATCTTGTATTTCATAACCTTTGCAAATCCTTTATGACTTGTTCTTTGTGGTGTGACTTGCTTCCTTCACCCCATGGCTTCAACAGGTTCTCTTCTTCAATTCATGATTTCTCCCGAGCAGTAGCATGGATTTTGTGTTCCATGGCATTTTTTCAACCACCCATTATTTTCTCTAAGCTCTCATGGCTCATTTTAGACTTCAACGACACGTTCAAATACTCTGTGGCTTTTCCAATTTCAAGATTAAATATCCATCAAGTCCATATTTGTTCAATTTTATCAATTTTTGTAAGGAGTGCAAAAATATAAAACATTTTTGGAGACTCACATAGGTCATCTTCCTGCTAGATGAATTGATTAGTAGCCTTGGATCATCCATTGGGCATGGAGTTAGCTTGAAAAAATGAAGCGATCTACAATCGGAAACAAGATTCCCAAACATGATTTAATTTCTCTCGCATTTGATTTTCTTAGATGATTGTAACTAATCCTTGACACCTTGATTTTTTTCCTACCGTGGCCTTTGAAACATGATGAAAAATATGCAACATGAAAATATTCAAGAAAAAAACTGCACAAATCACTTAGGGAAAGAAACCTATACTACTAGCAAAAAACACTTTTGAAATCATTTGGAGGAATTTAAAAACTAATCTACTATATATAAGATGAAATAAAACATCTTAATGAGAGGGTTTGAGGTGAATCCCATTGATTGGGATTTGAAACACATTCCCATCAAGATCAGATAATTCAAATGAGTTAGCTACCTTAGAAGTGGTAATGATGTATGGCCCACTCTAGAGTGCATCAAATTCGTAGTGTCTTCCTCGTTTAGCTATGTCTCTGTCCCATTTTAAGACCAGATCTCTAGTTTTGAATGTCTCGATCTATAGATTTCCTATCAAATCACTATTTATTTGACTTTTGATGTTGTTCCATCATAAACATGGCATCATTCCTTAACTCTTCAAGCTCCACTAGCTCTTCCATTCAGATCTCCCTTATATCCACACCTTCAAATTCGAATTGTTGAGCTAATTCAAGGTAGGGTAACTCAAGTGAAAAAACAAGTCTAGCTTATTTTCCATAAACTAGTTTGTAAAGGAGAGTGCCAATTTCCTTCTTAACTATTATCATATCTTCCTAAAGTTCATTTTTGACCTTTGTGTGTGAGTGTCTTTAATTAATGTCCATTGTCATTTTCATGACCCTGATCAGATTATTGTTAGTGGATTTCACCAAGCCATTACCTTGGGGGTAGTAATGAGAATAAGTATTAAAATAAGTTCCCATCCCAAGAGCCCAATTAGAGATTTTTGATCCTAAGAAAGCCTTTGCATTATCGAGTGGCTTCTTTTAATGGTGAAACCTCCATTCATTTGGTAAAGTAATATGTAGCTATTAAAACCCACTTGTGACCAAAACTTGATGGTGGGTTGATCATACCAATGAAATCAAGACCCCATTATGCAAAAGATTGATCATCTTGGATTGGATGAAGTGGGAGGGTGGATATTCTTTTCTTACCGGTGAAGAGAGAATATTCCTTGGAATTCAAAACCCACTTGTGCGCGTCCATGAACAAGGTAGGAAAAAAGTATCCCACCTTCATGATCTTTATTACTGTAGTTTTAGTAGAGAAGTGTCCATCCAAGAATCATCTGTCATGGAATTCTACCAATACTTTTCCAGTTTGTGCACCATCAATACATTGTCTATATTTATTTTGAAGAGAAATCCATCAATGAGTGCGTATGAAATAAACCATATCCTCATATGTCACCTTATGTTTGGTTAAAACCAGGATGACATACACTAGAAGAAAGGAATTTTACTATCACTTCTATCCAAATACAAGCACCGTGGTTTCCATCTTATTCGGGTTCTACACATAGGAGCACCTCTTTCAAGAATAATGAGGTCTTAGATTCATTCCGCACATCTTGTGAGATGCTTGTAGAGTGCACTACCTCTAACAAGATTTGTGGATTTGATAATCACATCATACTCCATAATTTTGGTCACCCATATTTTCTCTTCTCGCTAATATATAATCCCATGATGAAATCCCTCATGCTTGCATGTGAGACTAACACCTTGACATGATTTTTAGCGAGCATAATTTTGAATTTATTGAATGCGCACATGATGGCATAATTTTTTTGTGTGACTATATTGCAACTCATGATCCTTCAAAGTGTGTGATGAAGAAAGCCACTAGCTATTCTAGTTCTTGATTATTTTGTTGGGTTAAAACCACGATAATACTAGTTTGAGCCCCGTAAGCATATATTAACAACAAATTTTCCTAAAATTATGCAGCGTGAAGATCATTGATGGTGCCCCACGCTCGTATTTGTGTAATTTTCTTCTATTGGTATCAACTTCCAAATTGCAAAACAAAGCGGGTGATCAACAATCCCCTCACCGGGTTATGCTAGTACTACTCCAATGGTTGTTCCTAAGGCATCAACATGCACATGGAAAGGCTTATCCTAAGAAGGTGTTGGTGTCGAATCACAGCACCCCTGGGACTCTGCAACTCGATGGGTTGAGAATCTCAGTGCGATTGCACAACATGGAGCTTTTCCCAAGTGTGGGACCTTGCGAAATCGGAAAAGCTCTCCGGATGAAGGCCGGCTCCTATTCCTCTATTCAGATGCACCAATAAAACGCAGAGAGTCTACTAAAACCTAATCTAACTACCAAGGAGACAGGGAGAGAGAAATGCATAAAAACAAACCTAAGCTAAGGAGGTGATGCACCGAGGAATGAAGAACATACGTTTTGCCAATTAAACACAGACCACAGAAATGCAATGCAAAATCATGCACAGATAAACATATTCACAGTGAAAGATCAGGAGGATGCAAAATGAAACACATAGAGGGTTGAGAAACATCCACAGTCATGCATTTATTTGCTCTGAAGGTTGATACAATACACTGCAAAAAATGCCCAGAGGCAAAGGTGCATTACAGTTTCAGATGGGAGGTTTGAGCTCCACAACTCTACCTGCCAAAGAGAAGAAGGGAGGGGCCAAAACAAGAATGTCCAACCTTTAGAAAGAAGCCCCTCCTTACAATTTATAGGAAGAATGAGAGAGAGAAGAGAGAGAAAGTCCAAATCTACCCCAACCACCTCAGGTTGTATTTAATTCATCTCATTATGGTGGTAGGTGAGGACCATATCAAACCCCAAAAGTGGCAAACTGTATTTTGCATTTTTAAGAACTTGTTCCCACCCAATTAAATATATCTAGTCGTAGTTAGGTAGATGACGCCGTAGGTTTTCGAAATGTCCAACCTTGTGTGAATCGGAGCTCCAGTCAAAAGTTATGGCCATCGAATATAAGGGGTGAGTGCGCTTCTGTCGGCACTCGAATGTTGCGCCTCCTGAAGGTGCGCCATAGGCGCATCCGTGTGTGTGTCGACATCTTCTTACGTGCACCAAGGAGCAACTTTTTCCCGTTGACACTCATTGTCATGCGCCACTTCTGTGCGCCATGGGCGCATTCTTTCTTATGTCGACACTCATTGTCGTGCGCCCCTTTTGTGCGCCATGGGCGCATCCATTTTGCTGTCGACACTCATTGTCGTGCGCCCCTTTTGTGCGCCATGGGCGCATCCATTTTTTGTCGACACTCATTGTCGTGTGCCCCTTTTGTGCGCCATGGGCGCATCCATTTTGCTGTCGACACTCATTGTCGTGCGCCCCTTTTGTGCGCCATGGGCGCATCCATTTTGCTGTCGACACTCATTTTCGTGCACCCCTTTTGTGCGCCATGGGCGCATCCATTTTTTTGTCGACACTCATTGTCGTGCGCCCCTTTTGTGCACCATGGGTGCATCCATTTTGCTTTGTCGACACTCATTGTCGTGCACCCCTTTTGTGCGCCATGGGCGCATCCATTTTGTTGTCGACACTCATTGTCGTGCGCCCCTTTTGTGCGCCATGGGCGCATCCATTTTTCTGTCGACACTCATTGTCGTGCGCCCCTTTTGTGCGCCATGGGCGCATCCATTTTGCTGTCGACACTCATTGTCGTGCACCCCTTTTGTGTGCCATGGGCTGAGGTTTGAATTTCTTTGGTTTCCATATTCTTCCGCTTGTCTATATCTACCCGGGGGGAAGATATATACAACTGAAGGTAAACGTACAATGTGCGTAGTAACAAGCCTATCCTTCAAAGTGTCAAATTCCTTCTGTTGCACTTCCCCCTAGTGAAAGTAACTCTTGTGCTTAATAAATTATTCCAAGGGCATGGTGAACTTGGCATATCCTTTGATGAACTTCCTATAGTACCCCATATGCCCAAGAAATCTACTATCCTTCTCATTGTTTCATCAATCTTCTCTGTAATAGCCCAATGCTTCTCCTCTAGGTCTTGAATCTTTGCCTCATATTATTTGACTTGAGATTTCAATTTCTTATTATTATTTTCAGCATGCTTCAATTCATATTGGACACATACCAATTTAGTCTCAATGTCATCTTCTTCTTCTTCAAATTCTTTACAAGAATATGATATGAAGTCACCTAATAATGTAGACCCATCACTAGTAGATATCATGGAATATTTATTCATGAACAACAACTCCATGCTATGTTTTAGATCGAGAATATGAAATATCACTCTCACTACTTACTTCATAGGAATAATCCACTTCCTTTGTGTAAAAAATCTTCTTACCCTTCTTCTTGTCCTTACTATACTTTTGATTTTTATTTACGTGACCACCTTCATGATCATCATCACCTTTATTTTCATGCCTATGAGGACACTTAGAAACAAAGTGACCTACATTATCATAATTGAAACACTTAAATGGAATTTTACCTTTGTACTTACCAAATCCAACATTCAATATCATAGCCATCATTGAAAAGAGTTATTCATCACCAATTTCAAGAGAATTATCAACATCCTTTTCCTTCTTGAATTGGGTCTACATTTCAGATTTGAAAGAAATATCTTTCTTGGCTGGTTTGGAATAAACAATCCTCATTTCATAGGTATTCAGAGTCCCATGTAACTCATCCATCTTCAAGGTAGTCAAATATTTGGATTCTTCAATAGTCAACACTTTGGAATCAAACTTAGATGTTAGAGATCTCAAAACCTTCTAGAATACAACTTATTGCTTCACATCTTTGCCTAACCCTTTCATGGTGTTGAGAATCTTGTCAACTTTAAGCATATATGTTGCAATATGCTCATCATCATTCATTTTCAATCCTTCAAACTGATTTCTGAAAGATTGAAACTTAGAAATTTTTACCTTAGATTATCCTTCATACATAACTTTAAGTTTCTCCCACATATCCTTGGATGATTGGCAATGCATCACCTTTAATATTTTGAATTCTCCTAATCCACACATGATAGCATTTATAGCCTTTGACTTGTCACTACATAGCCTCTTGAATGCATTACTAGGTTGAGGAGTACTAGGAAAAGTATAGCCATCTACCACATCTTTCCAAATATCAAACCCAAAGGAAATGATATGAGTCCTCATCTTAAGACTCAAAAAAACATAGTTCACTCCATCAAATAATGGTGCCTTGCTTGTAGAAGAACAAATATGCTAACTCGCCATTTTGTGCTTCAAGGATCCTCTTTAATTTTATCAAACTTCTCAAAAATGACCTTCTATGATACCAATTTTTAGAAGTAAAATGGACTAAGAGGATGAAGAATCATTCCTTTAACACTTTAATATATTTATGATTTGCTTACTTAAATCATAAATCAATCAATCATTAATTAATGTGTGCACAACATCAAATAACATATATTTAAATAACCATGAACAAGAGAGAGAACACCATAACACAATATATAAGTGGGAAACATTCAAGGGGAATAAAACCCACTAAAACTTCTAATTATATTACTCAAATAAAAAGTATTTAGGTAATCAATAACTTCACAAGGAGCATTAACCCTACAATGAGCACCAACCCCTAGTTTAGTGAAAAACAAACTCCACAAAGGAGGATAAAACCCCTAAGATGATCAAGCACCCACTCAAACACCTTTGAATGAATATATTTGATGTCTTTTTTCTACAAAAATTATGGAGATCACCTATTTAGCTCACACACCTTTAAACCCTTGTTCAAACCCTCATACACCTAGCTCACTTTTTATCTTTCTTTCTTCACTTTTATTGGTCTCAAACACTTACACACACACACTCTCAAAAATTATTAAACCTATCACACAATTTATCATCTCTCAAATCATTCCTTGCACTGTTACACACACTCACATAGGTCACACTTTTTCCCTCTCAAAAAACTAGTTCAAATTTGAACTCAAACCCTTACTTTAGACCATTATCAACTAAAAAACATAAATAAAATAGGTATCCCTCCTTTATTTAAACATATACATATTCAAAAATACCAATACATTCATTAAAACATTCGCATTTGGCCCATATAGATAGGCCATGCCCAAAACCACCAAACATGCACAAAGCGTAGTCACAAAATCATGCACTTTAGACATTAATCATCTCGGTCTCATACTAATATTTAGAAGGTTATTGAGTGAAGAAACTACTCACTAACCCATGTCTTTTGGCCATCTTTTTATTTTCTATTCATTAACAACCTCTTGCACCCATATTCCTAGTTGGATTGTCATTCCACGTTATTTTAGCCTTTTGGATCGGGCACCCAGGGTGCCCTAGTCCCTTTTTCACTTTACCACCACGTTTGAAATCTTTATAACCATTTTACATCTTTATATTTTTGGTGGTCATCCATTTTGGGGTTAATTACGAAATTAGATCAAGAGAACCCTATAAATATAAAGTTATGAGACCATAATGAAGGACCTAGAATCACTTACTACTATCACTCATCTAGATTTGTATTCATTTATTGCATTAGAGATCACTTGCATCCACATAGCTCCATCAAGGCTCAAGGCTAGGACATATTCATCACACTTTATAGGGGGTGGATTCTATTTTATTCCATACACACATTATATTAAATTTTCTACACATAGTTATTTCTTGCTACTTCACAAAGTGTGACTGACACAAGAGTAACCTAGGGAGTGTTCGCACATACTTGCACATAGAACTACATCAGGTTTGATATATATTGCAGCGATCAGTTAGTAATTCCACCACTGTGGCAACCGAGGTCAGTTTGAACCCTTCATATGTATTTTTATTTTTTAGGGTTTGATGCTTGTTTTGGGGTGTTACAGGTCTTTATTTTATCTTGGATTAGGCACAACAAAGAGAATCTGATACTACACATAGCAAGGGTTTTGGATCACCTCACATCCCTATGGAGATTAGTTTTAAAGATTTTGCATAGACCAAGGTGCCTAGATTTCAAACTAGAGCACCCGCAGGCACCCCAATCCCTCTTTGGGCATGCCACCAACTAGATATATTCTCACATGGATCGTACACCCATTGAATCATTAAATGATCCCATGAAACATGGGAACATCCCTAAGGTGTGGGATTTTTTCACCTTAGGATGAACCTCTAGAGAAGGTCAACTTCCTTTTAAACTTGGTGCATTTGATTTAGGATCAAAATGCAAGGCTACAACACTTAAAATAAAACTAATCTACTATGTTCTTGGGATTAGGGAGAGAGATTAACTAAAATAAATAAAAGTGGTGATGCACCAAGATTTAATGGAACAAGAATATCTTCCTCACATGCACAAATTAATACTTGATCAATACATCACATGCACATATCCTAATAACCTTCCTCAATTACTAAATTAACTAAACACAAAACTTTAAATAATGAAGGGATTTGAGATTTTCCACAACTGAAATGGAAATATTGTGCATCACAATTGACAGATAATTGAAAGAAGATAACTGATATAAAGGAAATAGAATTCACCACATACAAGGAATTAAACATTCACAAGTACTTGAATAAATTATAAAATTACACAATACTCCAGATATTTGACAGCAAAATAGTGTTATGAATATATAAAAAGGCATAAAGCTTATTCTTGGACTTTTCCAAATTATAGAGCCCCTTCACAATAAGATCTAAAAGTCCATTTAGACATAATGCATTCTCATATTTATAGACTAAGGAGATTGAGTGATTATAGCTCCATCTTCTAACTACTTCCTACTAAAAATAGAATGCATTAATGCTTAGGGAACAACCTCCCATGAAAATAGCAAAAATAGTTACACATGTTTGACCAAGTCAACCCTAAAACTTCCACTTTTTCACATACTTAACTATATATAAATTATGAAATATAATTTTAATAGCATAGAAGGCATCGAAACCTTTCGAAAAGTCCAATTTTGTGAAAATTGGAGCTTCTGGGACAAATTTATGGGAATTTGAAGTTCAGGGTGCAATATTACAATAAATTTTAGATTTTAGACTTTCACAATTTCGGAATTTTTGGAATTTCAGATTTTAGAATTTCATAATTTTAAGAATTTCAGATTTTAGACTTTTGGAATTTCATATTTTTTGGAATTTTGGATTTTGTAATTTTTTGGAATTTCAGACTTTTTGGAATTTTAGATTTCGGAATTTCAAACTTTTAGACTTTGGACTTTGGTGAAAAGTTTTGGGACTTAAAAATCTGAAGTTCCAAAATCAATTGGAGACTTCGTACTTCAGACTTCAACATATTTTTTGAATATAAAACATGATCTGACTTCCAAAACCCAAAATTTGAAGTTTGAAATTCAACCCAAAAATGACCATAAGCCAATTCTGAGACAAATTTCTCAAAAAATTTAATGAATGGGAAGGGTAAAAAATTATAAGAAAAAATTTAAGTCCTCCTCAACAAGGGTAACTTGTAAGGTTAACAATATCCTTTAGATCCATCCTTTTCAGGACTTCTACACAATCGTTCCTACTTCTATATCTTCCCGGTCATCACAATGACACTTTGTCATGAGCATCTATTATTCAGTTGAGTTCTTTCCTCTTCTCTTTTACACATTATGGTTAGAATTTCCTTTTGCATAGTTTTTAGCTTCTGTAATACTTCTTTGTTGAATTCATTTACTTTATTACAATTTTTCATATCTTAGATTAACTATCCCCACACTACATTAGTTAGTTAATTTTAGTTAATAAAAAAATAGCTCAAAACACTATCACCTAGATGAGCTAAAACCATAAATTCCAAAACCATGATGAAAAAATCTCCAAAATCCATAAAACATGTGTAATATGACATAAAAAAATCATCCATGGTTATTAATTAGATTTCACCAATCAAATAATTTATAGCAAGCCAAAAGGCTCATATCCTTCAACAAATAGTTGTTTCCAACACTGTCTTTACCTTTGGGCCTCAAGACCACCAAAGAATAAATCAACTATGAAATGTATCCACACATTGGACTATGTATGATATTTATATCACATCCATATATATTATAGTTTATGAATCATATAGATGTGCAAACCACACCAACTTTCCTCTTCACCAAATCAAGCTTCCCAAAACGTAGTTTTACAAACTCAATTGGTGTGCACCATTTATTTCATTTCCAAGAAATTAAAATTCATTCAATAGGAAAAAAATCAATCCCTCTTCACTCTCCAACTAATATCAGACATTAAATAATCCATCTCATTCCTCAACTAACTCATTCTTTCAGCCTAAGCAATCCTTTCCTAGAGAAGCAACAATCCTCGTTCCCAAAAAATCAAGTGGATGAAATATCCAATCTCACAATAATTATACAAACCATATACCACTATAAATCCCTCTAAATTATTCTTCCATAACATATTATATTTACTTCCAACTCCAAGTGGAATTCCTTCAACCAATACCATCTCTGAAAACTGCCTGAAACTGCCCCAAAACTGCCTTATGACTAGTCATCATAAATAGGGAACACTTTTACATTTAGAAGCACCACCGGGATGTGAAAAAATCATGGAAATAAACAAAAATCCCAAGCTAAAAATTATGTCAATTTCTTTTGCAACTCTTTTGAACAACCTTGTTCCAAAACTAAACTTATTCATAAACTTGCTTATTTGAGTGGGTTCCACTCATCACTACATGCTCTACTATAAATTTATAGAAACTTGGAGGATTCTTATATATAAAAAAATCATTCTATTATAACAACCAATAAATTATGAGTATGTATGAATCAAATCTCTCCTAATTCTTTCAAGATAGGGTTTTAAGCACACAAAAAGTTGTTTACCTTCTTAACATTCGTTCATAAAAACCTAATGATGAAATGACCTCATTATTTTTTAAAAACCTTCTTAGATAAATTTAGAAACATTCATGAAAGCAAAAAGGTACCATGTAAAGAAAAAATTTAGGGTGAGCATCAAAAGGTGTAAATCGAGCTAGAAAACACTCTCTTCTTGACCTTGTTTCACCAAAAACAACATAACTTGCAAAATATTCTTCAGAATGACTCAAAATTTTACTCAAAACTTTAGTACACCCATGTTCATCATTTAAAATAATAATCATATTTCAAATAGTTCTCCATCTTATCATCTCATCTCATTTACATGACTAGCATGTGGGGTTTTGTATGATTTAGGCTAGGGTTAACTGAATAAACACTTGTAACTCATCAAAGAACCTCTCCAAAAGGTCCAAAAACCCTTAATACATCATGAATCACTCACCTACATGAATCCATGAGCTCACATGGCTCCATAACTCAACCCTATACCTGTTAACACCTAGAATTGGTCTAGATGAGAACCTAAATCTTGGTCTTCAACCTGTACCTACACCGAAACTCATATGAGTTCCTAAACACTCCCAAAACATGTTCTCCATGATTATACCAAGCTCTAAAAGCCACCAAGAAACTCCAACCACCATGCTCCATCACCTAGGATAGCTAGGTCACCTGACTAGGCTTGCTAGACCAAGAAAATCTCACTAAATCAACTCATGCCATCGTATCAACACTTGAAACCCCATGTCACCATAATAATGAGCATTCTTTGACTCTAATCCATCAACCTATTTTTTAGTAATGATATTTTACATCAATGAAAACACTTAGAACTCAACATTCCAACAATCACTATATGGGACATACAGATAGGAGTGACATATTCCATGATGATGCTTGAGTATACATCATGGTATAGGAGGTTCATGTCTATATAAATTACCATTACACAAAAGTGGAGAATGGGTGTTATAGAGGAAACAAAAAGAGTTAAGCATAGGAGGCATCCTTACATATAATAACCAATAAAATAACATCAATTACTAGTTATTTGAGATGGAGACGAAGGTGATGGTAGAGTAAGAGGAGATAGAGATGGGAGAGATGGAGATGGATGGGATGGTACATGTATAGGGGGAATAACCCTAATGTAGAAAAGAGCTAATGGTTTGATAGTGTTAGGTACTGGGGATATGGAGTAGGTACATAAGAAAATGCCAACCTTATAGAGAGTATTACAAGTTTTATCTATAGAGATAGCTATGAGAGAGGTAGATATTCCTAGATTGAACACAAAAAGTACAATAAGAAGGGTTAAGATCACTAGGCTGATAGTTTGGGTAGCTATTGGTCTAACAACTTGTATAAGTGATGTGGCAACTCGAGATACATAGATCAACTAGTTTATGGTAGAGAGAGACACCACATGGATTGAGTGGGATATAGTGCAAGAAAAGGCACATAAAACAAGGAGTAAACAAGATACATATGCAACCTTAGGTTCATATGGTATTGTTCATCCAATATAAATATTATCCCGATGGAAAGGGAGGTGTATACTACATGAATTTATATGATATGACCATGCTAATGGACTAGTGTGCACCTACATTTTTGCAGGATCAAGGGATTGAAAGTATATGAGGCCATCCAATCTACTCTGGTCAAGAATATTAATACTGAGACACCATCATTGACAAGACCATTAGGATCAATAGTGCAATTATCCATAGGAGTACCTCTAGGGTCTGAGAAAAATATGATTGAAGGTTGTTGGAAAAATAATTTGTCATCAAGGAAAATTGTGGGCTTTCACCAATGTATTGGGACTAGGTCCCTCTACTTGAATGGGGAATTTCCATTTATTGAAAACCATATATAAAATATTCTAATTGTAGGGGGGTGGCCTTATGACCCAAGATACTCTTGGAAAAGTGCTTATGTGGAACACAAGGGAGGAATTGTGAGGGAGAAAGGTGAGGAAAGAAAGTATGAGAAGGGATTTTCTATTTCATAATAGCACATGTAGAGTTTGATAAAATAAAATCAATAGTAATTCTAAGCATTCAATAAGAAGAAACCATCATAATAAACAAGGAACAATACACACAAATTACAAAGTCTTAATGCATGACATTCAAAAAGTACATTACTTATGGATTATAGGTGAGATGGAGAGGAAACATAAGAAAAGGAAATAAAGTAAATTCAATAACTTGTTTCTAGAAATAGTATGGGATCTAGTAAACAAGATTAACCATCCCTAAACAAGATCTACTCGCCTACATAACTCTTCATGTTATTATTCAACTTGTGACTCTTCATTTTCCTATGAATTGGTAAAATAAGTCCCCTTTTTATAAATAAAAAGGGACTTTTACATTTCACCATTATATTCACTTAAGTGAATAAGATAGATTACAATTATTTCTCATAATAAATAATTAGAAAGGAGGGAGAAAAGAGAAGAAAGAATGAGGAGAGAAGAGATGTGATGCTCCAAAGCATGGATTAAGATGTATCCATCTTCGATGAATATCTACTTCAAAGAATTTGAAGATGAAAAACTAACCCTTGATGACCTTCCACAATGATGAATTGATGAAGAGCTCATATGAAGACCATTTTTACCACTTTTCCTCTTTTTAAAGCTCTTGAAATGATAAACCTCTCGCAACACTACATGAACACACGAGAGAATAGAAGTATGAGATCTTGAGGATTATATCAATGAGAACATGGGAGGATGGATTCCATCATGAAGAATATCATTATGATCCTTGAGACACTACCACATTTTCATGGTCAATCATTCACATGAGTGAAATTGGATGCACTTTGTTCACATAATCGTGATCTTCACTTTGGCACTGCATGAGCACTAATGATGAGTGAAGTATGAGACGAAATGCTTCGATTCTGGATTGAGGGAAGAAGAATGAAACTAAAACCAATTCCATCTACCAATTTATCATGCATTCCATGTGAAATGAATTGAAATGGCCTTCAGTACAAAGTTGGAATTTTCCCGTTTTGGCACTCTTTGCTCACTGTATCGGGGAATGTGGGAATTAACTTGAAAATAGAGAGAGGGTCTCCTATCAGTACCAAGACCATTGTAGGATGTGTGAAGGATTGAAATATGACCACTTTTATCTCATTTTACCCATTTACTATTTTTAGAATATCCATCATTATTGCCCTATTTTGGCCAATTTTGTCAATTTTGTCAATCTTGCCAATTTTAAGTGTTTTGGTCATGGAGGAATAAAATAAGGAGGGTGAATGTGCATTTTTCTTAGACTTACTATTTATATTTTTTTCCCATTAAGGTTTATTAAAAACATAAAGTGGTCCTCCCGGTTTCGGATTCAAGCGAAACCACTTGTAGAAGTTTTTGTTTTTCATTATATGCCTTGCTGAAATCTTTAAGGGATTTTGATTGCTAGAATTGTGTAGATATGAGAAATGGATTTTTTTGCTGGAAATTTCATATATCTGTATAAAATGGCATGAGTCATCAATGAGGGCCTGAAAACACTCTTCTTAAAGGCATTTTTTCAAGGAAGTTGCAGTTCAAATCTCATGGCAATCGGAGTAGGGGTTTGTGAGATATAAGAAAAAGGTCGAGTTGAGCATGTTTGTGGAAGAATTTCAGAAACATAACATAAAGGAAGAAATAAATGGGGAAGGATAACATAAAAAATTATACAAAAATTCTCTAAGTGTTAGCTTATACCCACCTTGTAACTCCAGTTTAGCTCATTCACTTTCAAGTCCACCTTAGGTCACTTCTCACTTAACTCGAGTTGAGGGGTGAGTGAAATATTACTAAATGGTTCCATGAACCTCCATTTCACCTTAAAAAATTTAACATTAGGTTCAATGGTGAAAAATTCCAGAAATCATGTAAAAATACGTCAATTGGGTGTTCAACATGAGGAGGGGCTAGCTTGACTTGTTAATTGATAACTTGCAGTTGACACCCAAAGTGGTGTTTTAAGTGACGAAAAAGAGTCTCTCCCTTGTGGTCACATGTTTTTTCACCCATTTAAATATTTCAATAGGTTAAAAGGTGTAACAAGGATTCCCAAGAGTGACATGGGTCATACCCATCATGAAAAGGGGGCATTTTAACATGTGAGTGCATAACACTCACTTAACCACCCAAGATGCACTTTAAGTGATGAAAAATCCAAAGCATAAACTCCTCACCTTGGGGTAATACTTTTCTTCATCAATTTCACCTTTGAAACAAGTGAAATGGTTCAAAATTGCATCCAAGGTACAAAAATACAACTTTGGATGCTTTTAAAAGCTGCGCTTCACCAAAAGCTGCCAAAAATAGACACTAGAGAGTGATTTTCTGCCCCTGGAGATTCTTGAGTGATACATAGGAAAAATTTATATCATGTTGAATCCAATTTTTAATGAGATCATTACCATAGGTTTTATGAGCCAATTTTCTCGGAAATGCAAAATTTACCCCAATTTTTATTCTGGTCAAACCTATGCACCAAAAGGTTTAATGCCACTAAAGAGAAAATTGAATTTTTGTATAACTTATCATGTGTGGAATGTATATGTTGTAATTATATTCAATTTTAATTTTTAATGAGGTCCCAACTCCTATGGAACTCCCATAATGCTAGTTTGAATCTCCACTAGGATTGGAGATCTTTACCTACACTTCGTCAGGCCAATATCTTAAAATATAGATAATAGAATCACTCCTCAAAACATTATAAAATATAAATTAGGAATTATTATCTTTCCAATTATTATATTTTAACTTCATAAAAATACCGAGGTTCTCAACATCCAAAACAAGCTCACTAGCTTCTTTACTTCTTTCATTTCCATATACCTTGTTATAAATAGCCCAAGTGTTGCACAACATGTTCCTAAACCTATTTCACTTTATATAAACTCCCTAAAATACCTCATACAAATATCATATCTTATTCACACTCTTACTTTAATAATTATGTTGTTTTGGTTCATCTTTAGAGGGTGCTCATTAGGTGTTAAAGTCTCGAAAATAGGCCTTTTAGGCCTCCAGGAGCAATTCCTTCAAAGTGGATCAAAATAAATCCATGAATTTATTCCCACCAAATTACCTACACATGAAATATAATTTAAAAATATATTTATTAAATCCTCATTGGCCATTATGGGGTTTACATAGTTAGAGATTGGCTAGAGGGCAGGTTTACATTACTTGGTTTAGGGATTTTTGAGTGTGGGATTAGTTGTCATGGAAAACATTTTCAATTTTGAATGCTATACATTAAGCATTAAATTTTTGGATCTATCGTAGGGATTTTTTTGGATTGAAAAAGTGAGGACTGAGTAAGGTGGAACCCCAAAATCTCATGAGAAAATATAGATCAGTGCTTTAACACACCCTTATCCATTTGGCAAAAAAAGAGTAACCATTTAACTCACAAAGCAAGGAAACGAAACAAACACGTGATAAAAAAGGGTAAAAACATGAATCAAGAAGGGGAAAACAACACACAAAAAGGAATAAAAAAACATATCCGGACATGGGAAACTTCAGATGATTTTGTTCTAAAACCATTCACTAGTTTGATGAAATAAGAACCCCTATATTGTTTTTGAATTGCTAGTGTTGTGAACCTCTTCTTTGTTTATCCATGCTAATAATTTTTATCTTTCATCCCATGATTATCATACATATGGTTCTCAATTATATCAACCTCATCACATTTATCATTAGTCTTATTCTTGGGCATTTGATCTTCACATGTTTGGTGCTCCATGGTCATTACCCCTATGGGATGATTCTTGATAGGAATTTTGAATTGTTCCATATCATTAATGGCCTCTTGTTGACTTCTTGGTTGATCAATACATTATCCTTTCTCATACATTATCTCATCAAGGATTTCATGGGATGCGATGAGCTCCTCCGTGATAGAGATTATCTTCATACATGACACTATTTATGGGAGATTTAAACATATCATTTTATTTTAATTCATCTTGTATATAATCTTCTTCTCTAAAAGGGAAGGAGAAAATTTCATCTCCACATTCATGTGCATCAATGGATGTTTCAAGAGGCTTATTGAGTTCATCCTTTTGATCTATCTCATCATGAAACATTTGCATATCAACTAAAAACTAGAATTGGCCTCATACTTGTCCTGCATATCCATGGCTTGAATTAAGAGTTCAAGACTTAGCTGAGGGTCCTCTATCACATCTACAACCTCTAAGATATTTTTTAATGACCTTTCCTTTGGATCTTCTAAAGACTCATTGAGAACTATCCTTTCTCCTTCATGATCAACATCCTTTGTGAGAGGCTTGAAAACTTTACTATCCATACATTCATCATCAAGGGAATATTATTCTTCAAATGGGAAGGAGAAAACTTCTTCTTCATCATCAAATTGATTTTCTGATTTTTCATGCCTAGATTGATTAGTAACATCCTCCTTTTCTACACAAATTGTCATTTGAGGACTACCTTCTTTCCATTCTGGATGCACCTGCTCTTTCTAATCCTCATCATCATAAAATTGAAAGTCAAAGTATATACCCAATGGAAGGGGTATACTTGGACCAATCAAGAAAGGAAATTCCACATCTTCCTCTAAGGCTACAAAGTAATTCTAGTATTTTGATTCTTGACATACACTTTCTACTTGCGAGACTACCTTCTCTCTAAACAATGTATTTCATCCTTTTGATAGGAAGAAAATTTTTCATCACACCTTTGACTAGTATTGTAGCATATGACCAATCCAACTTCATTACTCCACCTATCTCCCAATAAAAATCATACTTGAGAAAACTCCATATGCATCCGAATGTCGCATACAAGTATTTTGGGGATGAATTTTTTTGGAGTATACGAGGCCACTGAGAATTTTTAACTTGACCAACAAGGGGTGATTCTTTTTATCCATATAATAACACCAACCATTGGCAGGTGCAAGATTGAGGCCAAGGTATTTTATAACTTTCAAGGGCATGAAATTATCCAAAGCTCCAGAATCAATGATGCAATTTTTTAGTCTATACCCATTGATCAACAAGGCAAGATAGAATGGTTCTATATTCTCGGAGGTGGAGGTTGTGGAGGCAAGATAGTTGTGGGATATGGTGTTTCTAGGATTGGTACTTACAGAAGGTGGTTTAGAACTGTTTTATTTGACAAATTGAACAATCTTTTCAAATTTCTTAGGATGAGTTCTTAGATATTCATATTCATAGATCTGGATTTTAACTTTTTGATATGGTCAATGATATCAAAGTGGGAATCATATGAAGTGGAAGTTGTGGAGGGTAGTAGAAACATGAGGTGGTAATTATTGAAATTTTTACTCAAATATTAGTAACATTTTGGAAGAAACAACATTAGGAATTGACTTTTCATGAGAGAAAGATGGAGACTTACTTGGAAGAGGATATTTATTTTGGATGAGGTGACTTTGGGATTATTATTTGTTGATCACATGGGAGAGGGCAGTAGTGATCCTCCTTTTGATGTTTTATTTTGTAGATTTTTTGGTGGAGGGTTATTTTATTTGTCTTTCTCATTACTAGATAGGTCCTCTTTGTTTGATCTTTGGAATGGGTGAACACCGCATAGTTATAGCTAGTCATTGAGTCTTCTTCATCAAATGAATATTCAAAGTACTTGATGTTTACACATCCCACCTCTTCTTCTATGTCATATTCCTCATCATCCAAAGTTTCATAAGATGCTTTCCCAGGTGGATATTCCAAGGAAATCCTATGGGATGTTCTAATAATATGATTCCTATTCTGATTTTGAAGAGGAATATTTTGGACCATTTGTTTCTTTATTGCATTCAATTCATTTTCCAATTTTTGAACAAGAGATTTAGTGGTACCTTCCTTGGAAAATTGACCCTTTACTTTCCATTTGGATTTTTCATTTTTACATACAATATTAGATCATCTTCAATCTCAATTGCATCCTCTTGGGCAAGCTCAAGAGTATGAGGTTGATATCTTTGTAAGATGAATATGATTTTGGGAGGTTGTGCATTGATGAATAATATTTTCACGTTTTAATCAGAGGGTAAGTTTATCCTCTTAATAAACCTTTCATAGTGAGCTAAAAATTCCCTCATAGTATCATTGGGTTTCTTTTTCATCCGAATCTTACCTAAACTAGGAGTTATCGATAAGCTTTAATGTATTTAAAAGTTACTTCAAAGATAGTTTTGATGTCTTCCCAATTAGTGATGGATCTGGATGGTAGGATATAAAACCATTTTGATGCTTCATCTTGGATTGATTCTCCAAAAATATCATAAAAACATCTTCTTGATAAATTCTAAGAAATTTTCATGATGTGATGAAGGCAAAGATGTGTTCTTTGGGACTCAAGAGGAGGTGCGAGAGAAAGTGGACCTATGGGAATTTTTTTTTGGTATTTTCATATTTCTATTTTTTTGGAATATTTTAATTTGAGGATTTTTTGGTTCATATATTAGGTGAAGAATATGAAAAATTTGCCCCACGGTGGGCACCAAAATTATTGGTGAAATAATTTTTCGTTAGGAAAATTATGGGATTTCATCAATGCTATGGGACTAGGTCCCTCTGCTTGAATGGGGATAATCTATTTCTTGAAAACAAGGAAACATATATACACTACTTTAATCACGGGGGTGTCCTTATGACTAGGTATCACACATGAATAATTCCCTATACCTTTGAAAAAGAGCTTGCACGTGCAACACAAGGCAGGAATTGTGAGGGAGAAAGATGAGGAGAGAAAGTATGAGAATGGATTTTATATTGCAAATAACACATGTAATTATAAAGTTTTCCAACATAAAATAAAGAGTAGTTTCATGCATTCAATGAGAAGAAACCATGAGAATAAACAAGGAACAAAACACACAAAGCAAAAATTCTTAATGCATAACATTCAACAAGTACATTTCTCATGGATTATAGTTGAGATGGAGAGGAAAAATAAGAAAAGGAAATAGATGAAATTTGATCACTTGTTTCTAGAAATAGTATGGGAGCTAGTAAACAATATTAACCATCCCTTTACAATGAGGAGATCATATCCTTTTATAGATTTACAATTCACCTCTTCATCTACCCCCACATGACTCTTTGTGTCCTTATTTAACTTGTGACTCTTCATTTTCCTAGGAATTAAGAAAATAAGTTCCCTTTTTATAAATCAAAAGGGACTTTTACATTTCACCATTAGATTCATATAGTGAATAAGATAGACTATAAAAATTACTTACAATGAATAATTGGAAAGGAGGTAGAAAAGAGGAGAAATAATGAGGAGAGAAGAGAATGGATTCTCCAAAGCATGGATGAAAATTCCTCCACTCTTGATGAAAATATTCTCCAGAAGAAATTGACTATGACACACGAGTAGAGAAGTGATGAGGACTTAAGGATTATATCACTGAAAACATGGGAGAATGTCTTACCTCATTTAGAACATCCTTCGATCCTTGAGAAAATTCCACATTTTCATGATCAAGCATTCACATGAGAGAAATTTGATGCACTTTGTTCTCACAATCACTATTTTGACTCTGCCACTGCAAGATCAATGATGATGAGTGACGTTTGAGACAAAATCCTTAAAATTACAAAGAAAGGGAATCAAAATGACACCAAAACCAATTACATCCATTAATTTATCATGCATTCCATGTGAATTTAATTAAAATGGCCTTCAGGACAAAGTTTCCATTTTCCCATTTTGGTAATCTTTCCTCACCACATCAAGGAATGTTGAACTTGACTTGAAAACAGAGAGAATAGATCTTGTGAGTTTTGAGAACATTTTAGGATGTGTAAAGGATTTAAATATGATAACTTTTATCTCATTTCACCCATTTATTATTTTTAAAATATCCATCATTATTTCCCTATTTTGGCTAATTTTGTCAATCTTGCTCATTTTTTAGTGTCTCGATCATGGAGAAATGAAATGAGGAGTTTGAATGCCAATTTTTTTGAAATACTATTTTTAGTAGGCATTCTAATGAAGGTTTAGTAAAAATATAAAGTGATCCTCTTGGTGTCAGATTCAAGAACAACTACTTGCAGAACTTTTTTTTTCATTCTATGCCTTTGCTCCAATTTTCAAGGGATTTCGATTGTTGGAGTTGTGTAGATATGAGAAATGGATATTTTTGGATGGAAATTTCATGGAGATGTATAACATGGAATGGGGCATCAATGAAGTAATGAAAACACTCTTATTAAAGGAATTTTGGAAGGAAGTTGCAGTTAAAATCTCATGCTAAATTAGAGTAGGGGTTTATGAGATATGAGCAAAAAGGTGATTTGAGCATGAGGGTTTATGGAAGAGTTTCAAAAGCATAAAAGTAAGGGTGAAAGAAAAAAGGGAAGGATAACTTGAAAATGATCCAAAAATTCACTAAGTGTTAGCTTATACCCACCTTGTAACTCCAGTTTAGCTCATTCACCTTCAAATCCACCTTGGGTCACTTCTGGCTTAACTTGGGTTTAGGGGTGAGTGAAAAATTACTAAATGGATTTGGTAACATCATTAAGTATGAGGTTAAATGGTGAAATTTTTAATCAAGAATGGAAAAATTCACCAAGGGGGTGTTCACTATGAGGAGTGGCTAGCTTGACTTGTGAATTGATAACTTGCACCTAATACCCAAAGTGGTGTTTTAAGAGATGAAAACGAGTCTCTCCCTTGAGGTTACATTTTTTTGAACCCATTTAAAATTTTCACTAGGTGAAAAGGTGAAAAAGGTTTCCCATGTGTGACATGAGTCATACCTATCATGAAAATGGGGCTATTTTAACTTGTGAGTGCATAACACTAAGTTAACCACCCAAGATGTACTTTAAGTAATGAAAACTTCGAACATAACCTCCTCAAATTGGTGATGCAATTTTTTTCATCCATTGTATATTTTCACCAAGTTCGATGGTGAAAAAGTGAATCCAAGGTGTGAAAATGTGAAAAATATATATCATTTTAAGTCAAAATGGTCTTTTGAGATCATTCTCATATGTTTCAGAGATAATTATGCAGAAATTCAAAATTTACCCCTTTTATTCTCGTCAAATGTGTGCGCCAAAAGATTTAACTACCACTAAAGAGAAACTTACATTTTTGTATAACTTATCTCATGGAGAATGTAGAGGGTTAAATTATATTCAATTTTACTTCTTAAACAGGTCAGAAATCCCTTTGTAACTCCCATAATTCTCATTTTAATATCCAGTGTGATTAGATATCTTCACTGCACTATCGGGCCAATATCTCAAAATACAAATGATAGAATCTCCGAAATCTTTTGCAATGTGAAGTAAGAATTATTATATTTTTATGAGTATTTTTTCACTTAAAAAAATACCTAAGGTTTGTACAACATCAAAAAAAAAATCACTAACTTCTTTACTTCTTTCATTTCCTTGCATAAAGCTATAAGTAGTATGGTGTTGCACAACTTGTTTCTAAACCTATTTCACCTTGCAAAAATTCCCTAAATTTCCTTTAATGATATCATATCTCATTTAAAATATTCTTAGAATAATTATATTTTTGGTTCATCTCTATAGGGTGTTCATTAGGTGCCAAAGTCTTGAAAATAGGCCTTTTATGCCTCCAGGAGCAGTTCCTTCAAAGTGGATCAAAATGAATCCATGTATTTCTTCCCACCAACTTACTTGTAAATAAAAAAAACTTTAAATATCTAGTTATCACATCATCCTTAGCCATGATGTGGTTTTACATAGTCATAGATTGGCCAGAGGGCAGGTTTACATTACTCATTTCAGGGATTTTTGAGTGTGGGCTTAGTTGTCATGGAAAAATAATTCAATTTTTCAAGATATAAATTTAGCATGAGAACAAAGGTTTAACCAAGAGGAGTGGGGTAGGGATAACAACAAAGAGGTTCCTTAGGAAACCCTTCACCATCCAAAGTATTCAAGAAAATAGCTAACTCATCTTAGTATAGTATATTTTTATGTACCATTTTGGATATGTATATAACATAGTTTTAAGACCAATTGCAAACATTGATCGATTTATGATATGTATTTGATGTAATTTTTTTATCATATTTATGGAGTTTTATATGTTATATAGTAACTACATGGGAATTTATTTATGAACTTATATGCCGATGATGATGGTGGTGGTAGATTGATAGATATATGATTACACTATATTTGTAGATCTTATGATGATTTAGATGATGATGCCTTGATTTTGGATTTATCTCCCGAATGTGTTTGATCTATTTGACATGGTTAATACGGAAAATCATGTGTTCTTGATTTAGCAATTTTTTTAATTTTTGTGACACCTATTATGAATACCTTGGTAGAGTATAAAAAGTGATGTTATTTGGAATTTGAAAGTGATATTTTTTTATGATGATATGAGATGGGTAGATATGATGACTACGGAGGATGGATAGGAAACTATGTTTAGATTTACACTCTGTTATAGTTCTAAATAACCTTTTATTTGAAAATAGTATATAATAATAAGTACTATGATATGAAAAATATAATACTAATGTTTTGTTTACATTTTAATCTACCTTGAGAAGCAGATGTCAAAAGTGGTCAGAAATATTTTTGAGAAAAACCTTGGTATGGGTATTCTGTGATGTAAATTAAAAATTCTCCAAGTCTCGAAATTTGAAATTTTGGACTTTGGATTTCAGAGATTTTCTATTTTAGAGTTTATGGTGTGGGATTCTTTGCAAATTTCTGAAGTCCGAAACCCTAAAAGTCTGAAATTTTAGACTTTCGGGATTTCGAGGTTCAAATTTTTTTGCTCAATAATTGGCAATTTTTAAGCCCAGAGTTCCGAAGTCCAAAACCCTGAAATTTTGAATTTTAAGAATTTTGGGCTTTCAGGTTTTGGAACTTTTGGCCGCATTTTTGGTTAAATCCTTTCGGACTTCCAAAGTCCAAAAGTTAGAAATTCAATTTTCAGACTTCAAGCTTTTAGGTTTTGGAACTTTTCATTGCCAATTCACATTTTTCATCTCCCAATCTTCGAAGTTCGAAACCCTAAAATTCCAAAATTTCAAAATTTTGGGCTTTGAGTTTTAGACTTTCGGAGTCCTTCGTGTAATTAATTTTTCACCAACCCCTGTACGGATCAGATTTTTTTCCATTAATGTCGGGTTTTCTATTTAAACTCATTTTTTACTTGTCATTTTTACCTGACACTTTTCTCTGACATTCCGTTTTCTTGTACCTTTCGATGTCATTTTTGAGGTATTTTAACTTGGTTATTTTCCTTTTGGTTTAAGATCTCTTATTTTATTTTTTCTTTGTTTGTTTTCTTTTGTTCCTCCTTTATACCTCTTGAAATGACAAACTCATTTCCCACCATGTTTCTACGTTTTGAGTTTCCACAGAATTCAGATTTTTCAAAGTTTTCCATTTCTCCCTCTCAAAATTTTTGGGATTTGGAGATTAGCATTATTTGGCAATTTTCTTCTTGGATTTTGAAGACTTGGTGGTACATCTCTTTTTCGGAACTTCCATTTTGGGAAACGTTTTGATTTTTCACTTGGGAAACTTTTGAAACTTCCACTTTAGGAAACATTTTTAGAACTTCCATTTTGGGAAACTTTTTTGGAACTTCCATTTTAGAAAACTTTTTCAAAACTTCCATTTTAGAATTTTTATTGGAGTTTTCACTTCACAAAACTTTTTCAGAACTTCCATTTCGGAAATTTTTTCCGAGTTTTCACTTCAGGATTCTTCAGTTTGGGTTTTGGAAGTGAGTAATTTTAGGATTTTTCAACTTTGGCTTTCGGAAAAGTCATCGAGCTTGATGTCTACTTCCACATCAAAGGGAAAAGAAAAGATGAAGTATTCATTTCTTGGAGTTTCTCCTCACTCTTTCCTATCTTCTGACTTAGGGAATATAGGGGACACTGACCTAGGGTAGATTGATTTTCTAAATTTCTGGGAAAGAGTAAAGGCTTCGAATAAGAAACCATGGATGTAGACCATATACGACAGTGGGCTTTCCCTTGCTTCTGGTTTTCCCACATCCATGCATTGCCCAGAGTTTTTTTAGCCATGACAGCCCACTTTGACAAAGAATCCATGTCAGTCAAAGATGATGATGATAAGGTGGTAATCCATTTGGACCCAGACTTCTTCGAAGATCTTCTCAAACTTCTTGACATTGAAGATTACACCACAATTTCACCAGAGTCAGCAGTGGAACATTGGGAAAAGGAAGAGGAAGTATGCATGAAAATCATGATGAAAAATTATCTTGCTAAGAGCTTCACCAAATTACCCAAAACCATGCATCAGTCAGATTTTATTCAGGAGGTTAGTGACCTTATTGTGCTACTAAGAAAAGTTTCAGGTCTCCCTTCTACAAAGGAATTCTAGGAATGGATGTTCTTGTACATCGCTACCATCAAGAAGAATAAGGAATTTATCGATGGGGGGAGCATATCAATAGCTCCATTTGCTACCAGTTGAGCAGAGTGCTTTCCATAAAGATTCTATATGACATCCTTCTTGGTTTATGTTTCCGTTGCTATGGGAGATTTCTTTGGGTTGAATACTAAAGGTATTCGCAGCACCTCCCAAATCTATGATTTTTATCCTCAACTCACACTGAGTGAAGGGAGCAGGCATTTTCATAGGGTCAATGATGCCTTCTTTGCGGTTATCCTCTACCATTTTGATAAGGAGTTATACAACCAAAGGATTTTTGATGAAGCCTTCAAAGAAGTGTGTGAGTGGGGAGCCATCTATTTGATTCCCTACATTCACTTACATTTGAGTCCTAGGCTTCTGTAGACACCCATAATTATGCCCGAGCAATTTAAATACTTATATTGTGCTAATTATCTCTCTTCTAGAAAATTTACGACATATCGTCAAAAGATCACATCTTCTCTCTTATCATCGTTAATTAATTACAATATGCTAATTAGTTAAGTCACCTATCCAACAAACACCCTAATTAACGACCTTCCATTAATTAATCACCCCTTCTATCTGGACTAATTAATTATTATTAATTAATTAGCTTTCCCCTTCATTTAACCAATAAATCAATATTTAATTGATTTAATCCCCTTCTAATAGCGTAAATCATACTAATATTCCTCTAATTAGCTTCTATAAGCTTACATCTACCTATTAATTAATCACCTTTGATTAATTAAACCCCCCAAACTCCCATGACTTGCTAAGTGTAAATTAAACCCTTCTAAAGTAAGGTTACCTTTTATAAAGCAACCTTATTCATTCCTAATCTTGTTTTACCTTTTATCCCACATGCAAAGGGAGGAAGTGTTTCCTTTATCCATTGGGATATATAAGGAGCCCTCCTTCTACCTTTATACCTACACCTAAACTTCTTGAGAAGAAAAAAGCAAAGCATATAGCAAAATAGACTAAAAGCTTTCCTTTGTTTTCTTGAGAGTTCACCATTTTGGAAGAGCTAAGCCTCCTATTCTTGCATTCTTTAAGGATCAAACAAGCAATTTTGATTGCCATTGGAGCTACATAGGTCCATTCATTTTTTGTTGGTAATCTAGGAGAGTAGAGATTTTGAATAACATGCTAGTTTTGATCTTATGTTTCAAAGTTATGATGTTTAGTATAGATCTTGTTTAGCTCTTTATCTTGATGGTGCTTAGGCTTTGTCTTAGCTAGGTTATAGAACTATTTAGGTGGTAGTTCTTATTTCATCTAATTTAGCTTAAGAAAAGTATACATGCACACATTTGGCACACCCGGTGGGACCTAGTCCCTTGGCATTTTAGTTTAAATTTCATTGTTTTGGCTAACTTTTGATATGCACATGTAGTAATTAATGTCCATTTTCTTGGAATTTTTACTAATTTTATATGTGTAAGTTCTTGTTCATAGCCATAATTTTAATGGGTTGTTGCCATTTTAAAACTAACTTGCTAAAATTTGAAGTATTGTGATCTTTCTTGTGTTTTTTTCCATATTTTAGTTGCAGGGGTGGCGCAGGCACACTACTCAGGAGCATAGGTACATTTTTTGTGGTGCAAGCACCTCTTGGGTGGCACAGGCACATTGTCAAAACCTAATTCTCTGTTTATCAACCTTGGTGTATAAGCACTAATCCCTACACAATACCCTAACCAAAGGCGCAAACACACTAACACGGGCATAGACATCATTTCTTGTTGTACCTTCACTGTAACTCAAAACACTCGGATCAGCGTGTACACCCTAACTTGAGTGCACATATTGTTTCGGTGGCATAGACACATTTCTTGTGGCACAAGCGTTCTTTCGAAATTTGAGACTATTTTACAAAGCGGTGGCGCACACGCTTTTTGGTGGCGCACACACTTTTCTTGTAGCACGAGTGTTCGTGTAAAAATAAACCTATTTTTATTGATGGGAGTGCATACGTCCTTCCGGTGGCACACACGCCTCTCGGGTGGTGTAGGTACATGAAAATCTTGAAACACACAGAGTGGCATATACACCCTAACCCGCGCGCAGATGCCAAAACAGGGCCGCATGTGTGTTTTTATTTTCTTGAAATTAATGTGTTGAGGTGCTAACATTCTTGCAGGTTTTATCTAGTTAAATAATCATCTTTGTATAGTGCTTTTACATGCTTTTACTTGGTTAGATAAACTTTTAATGTTTACTTATAGGAATAATATCGCTTATGCTCTTCCCTCGCGTCCCTTGGGGTGATCTTGGGAATCATAAATTATTCTTAGGTCCTTTTGATGCTTTGAGGTTTTTAGGAATATTTGAATTGGAATTGGTTAACTTGGTGTGTTTGATTTAAAGTGTTTTTCCATTTGATATATTTTTAGATTTTGGAAACATCATGTATGCTCTTCTCTTGTGTCCTTGGACAATTTGGAGAATCAGAAATGATGTTTACTCTTTTGATGGAAAACTACTAAAAATTGGCATACAGGACCCAAAACACCATGCTTGTCAAAGAAAGGAGGAATCAAAATGAAATAAAAAACTACTAATATAGTTGTTATACATGTTGCCAAAAGGTGTTCAATCAAACCACACCTACTTAAACAAGATAAAAAGAACAACATATTCAAGACACTGTATTGCAGGTTTCAGAAAAGGGTACATCCCTCTCCTCTCAACTAGGACATAACCCCTTTGTCATAATGCCTTAAGCTACAACAATGGGGGTGGTTCGGGAACCCCAAAGTAGTCCACGCAAGAGGGAACCTTGTGTCTCGAAATGGGAAGTACTGCACTACCTACTTGACTAGTGATTCCTTTGTGAGATAGCATTACCAATTGTCTGTATGGTGACCCCATTGATAGTACACATAGACGCACTAATTTCTTACCGTTCTTGAAGGGGGTGAAGTAAAGCAGAGATACTCCCAAACTAGTCGGTGTGAATTTTTGAATAAATCACACTCTCTTAAGACAACTTTGTAACACCTAGGGTGAGAAAACCACCTAGGAAGATATTCTTTGGCCAGGATCCCACTTTTACCATTCTAAACAGTGTTGAGTTGTGAGCTATCTTTTCATCATTTAACGTGTGATGCATTACTTTAGCTTATTTTTCACTCGCCTTAATGCGAGGTGAAACTCTGCCAAAGTGAAGCATCATTTTTCATCCCCATTTTGATCTACTCCCTTCACATTATTTTGATACTTTGTTGATCAAAAGAAGGGTGACTACCTCTGTCTTACCAATCGATTGTTTTTGCCACTTTTTTGTCTGTTTACACCCATTCATGTTTGTGGCTGGGTAAGTTAAACGTCTAAAGTGTGTGGAGGCATATTCATATCATTGGTGGCCTTTGTGATCTTGATACCCACGTCAAGATCGTCATTGTAGTTAGGCATGGTTCATCATCTTGGACTTCCTTAGAAAGGTTACCTTGTTTGTATCGTATCACTAAAATTTTGATATTTACGTCTTGTTTCTTGTAAACTTGACCTAAATATCTATATTATAAGGTTACGTTGCACACATTTTAACTATTCCTAGCTATACTTTGAGATTTTAGTTTGATTCTATTATTACCTTGATTTTGAAGAGTGCTAGGTGTTACCACTTGTGCATGTTATATCAATAGCATCTTGATATCAATGCCTTACTTTCTCGTAAAGTTTGGTCAACATATCTTGGTGATATTATTGTGTCACTCAAAACTTGTAATGGAACTTTTTGGGATATAGGTCTTAATCAAATTTGAGCTCACTTCTAGTATCTCTTATTAGAGGTCACATTAACTTTTGGTATTTACTTACGTCTTGTTCATTCTCCGAACTTGGAATAAGTGAGAACATCTTGTTAATTATCTTGTGACACCAAACTACTTTTTGAGATTTAGTCTAGGAAGTACTTCATTTGATAGAATTAGATACCAAAAATTTGTGTCACTAGTGATTTATCACTCTATCACATTGGTATTCTCACATTGTTATCCATTCATATTCTTGGTAATTCATCTTACATTTCACTTAGGTGTGGTCACAAAGTTTTGAACACATTTACAACTTACCTTAGTGAAACTATCACAAATCATGGCTCCCAAAACATGATTAGGACTCAAGAAACAAACATATGAGGAAAAACAAGTGCAAGCTTGGGAAGCCTCAAATAGACAAGGGTCAAACCCTTTCATTGGACATGATCTAGGGCCTCTGTTTTCTACGGAAAAAGAGATAGAAGATATGGTCGATCATAGTGGTGATGAATTAGAATATCCACATGTAATTCAACTTTGACCCTAATTTATTAGATGAGTTTCTTTTCAGAAATAAGGATAGAGTGCTAGCACGAGTCGTAGAATTAGGGGCCAAAATTCCCACTGAAAATGAAACAATCCCACCTATGAATAACGCTAATGAGGAAGAATGACCCCTTATCAACATGAAGGATATATTATGACGCATGGACATGCTTCTACCTCCAACACAGGAAATAATAAGATAGTGGGACATAGAATACCGTTTATTAAAGTTCCACATAAAAACATGACGAGACATGAGAATGGTGAAGAACCTCCACAATATGAGGAAGAGGAGGAACCCTTAGAAGAAGAAACCACAATTCAACAACAGATTAGTAACCTAAGATGATACTTAGTTTTGCTAACCTCTCATGTACAAAAGGAAGCAAGCAAAAATGTTCAAAATCCAAGGCCAAAGGTTAAGATCAGTGAACTCCATAGAGAAAATCAAGGAGAAGACGATACGGGGTATCATTGAGTATATATCCCCGCTTCTCCCACTAGAGAACAATTGCTCACACAAGAGGTACAGTCTATGAAAGCAACACTCGCAAGCCTTCAAGAGAGCAATATAGGGAGCATTAGAAAGTATCAATATGAATAATTATGTCCCTATCCTTTTGACAAGACTATGACCCTTCAACCTTTTCCTAAGAAATTCACATGCCAAAATTTGACAAATATAAAGGGAAGGGAGATCCATGGGATCATGTCAAAGATTTCTATATGGCATGTCAAGAGGTGTCCTATAGTGACAATTATCTCATAAGACTTTTTCCCAAGAGTCTAGGAGGTCAAGCCTTGGAGTGGTTTACACGTTTACCTCGGGGATCAATTTTCACTTGGCCAAAATTGGTAGAAAGGTTTGTGCATCACTTCTCATACAATATAGAGAGTGATGTCACCATGGTAGATTTATGTGGTGCTAAACAATTCCCTAATGAGACTTTTTCCAGCTTCTTACAATGGTGGAGAGGGATAGCTAGCCGCTTCCCTTGTGCTTTCCCTGAAAAACAGTTGGTTAGTATTTTTGTACCCAACCTAAATCCAAACATAGCCTTCCACCTCCAAATGCATTGTGTTCACACTTTTGAGGAGGTCATCGAAAAAGGGGTTCAAATAGAGAAATATCTCATTTCTAAAGGAACTCTCAAGTCCCAATCTAGAGATAATAAATATGATAAACCCATGGAGAAGTGAAGGTTTTTAACAAAAATAAAAATGTGGTGGGAGGTGGGATCACTGATTCCAAACGTGTACAAATCATCCAAACCGGTCAACCTTTTAAACTGACTAAAGGACCAATTCAAACATCACCAAAATGAAGAATTTTCACCTCTCTTAATGAACCTTTGTCGATTATATTAAAATAGTTAGACGTGGCTCACATGATGACATATCCTACAACACAACCATTTCATGACAATGCTCCAAAACATTCATGGTACAAGGAGCATGAATATTGCGAAATGCATCATGTCAAGGGACATAAGATAGATAAATTTCTATGACTTCATCATTATATCCAGTACCTCATCAAAAATGGGGAGATATAGGCGAACAACCCTACGAAAACCCAAACACCCAACGAAAAGATGGGGATATATAATGAGCCATTCCCCAAACATCATAAATCAGAAAAGTCAAAGCCAGATTAAGGAGATTCATCCCAAGGTTATAAAGCAGCAAATTACTTATACACCAAAAAAGACAACAATCATTATGATTCACTTATTGGATGTATTCACTCTCCTACTAACCATATTAATGCAATCGAATATAGGGAAAGGATTAAACTGTGGTAACAAGGTGGTCCCGTCTCGTGATTCTCGGAACCCTCTCCATTAACCCCACAATCTAGTAAATACAACCTCTTAGAGCAACTTGAGAAGATGTCTGCTAAGATTTTGATCTTATATCTTCTTAAGATATCCAATGTACACAAAGACATTCTATACCAAACTCTTCAAGGGTCAGGAGTGCCATTAGAGGTAGATCCTACACATCTCCAAGCCGCAGTAGCAAACATCGTACCAAATGAACATATTGCCTTCAACCATAGGGAGATCCCTACTGAAAATCCAACACATAATCTTCCTTTGTATATTGAGGTAGTTGTTACCCGTAGGAAGATCAAACAAGTGCTTGTGGACAACAGATTAGGGTTGAACATATGCACACTAAAGTTGGTTAAACAATTGGGACATACTAAGGTAGATCTTGAGTCAAATATTATCACTATCACCACTTATGACAATGCGGAAAGGGAATTAGTGGGCACAATCATGTTGCCCATGGAGGTGGGTCCCACTTTCCATCAAACAAAGTTTCATGTCCTGGACTTGGAACTTCGTATAATATGCTTCTAGGCCGACCATGGATTCATGCCATGCAGGCCATGCCATCGATGTTCCATCAATGCATTAAATTGAAGCATGAGGGACACACCATTACAATACAAGGAGATTCAGAGCCCTTCACTCACTATAGAGCTCTCAATAGTTTTACACGTAAGGGAACATATGCATGTCCCTCCACCGATATAGTGATCCCTCTCCAATATGAGGCCATGGAATCTCAGATAGATTCATATTCTCTCAGTTCTTGCACCCATGGTGTGTCTACATCAACCTCTCCTTTTGATTCATGGGAGATGAAGGTTCTAGAATACGACTATGGAGAATATAATGTGCAACAAGCCCTCTTGGTTTTAGACCTCTCATTGTCACCCAAGACTAGAGGTCGACCCAACTATCACTTCGAAGACCTAGAAATGAACACACTATTGGGTCATTCTTACCTGGAGGCTTGTTGGCTAAAGAAAAATTGTTAGATCCACCTACAACTTGGGTCCTAGAGGATACTCAGCCAACCTATTATCAAACCCTTGAATACGAGAAATCTAGTAAAATGATGTACTCCATGGGCTACAAGGGCCTAGGATGTGGAAGAAACGAACAAGGACTAGAGAGAACTAGTGCCTCTTCCGCATTTTAAAATAGAAATATATGGCATTGGAATTCACCCTTATGGAGCACACCCCAATGATCAAGACACTACTTTTTGAACGTGAGGATAGCTCTAACTATCTAGATAGTGATACGGATTCCCATTGTAGCGAATATGAGGATATTGCCTCCACAAATCTATTCATGATGGAGTCACTTTTACACCCACTAAGAACAAGGGAACCTCATGTGCACCGGCCTATCACCCAATGGGTGCTGGGCGCTCACCGAGGCACGTGAGAGGGAGTCGAGTCTCTCTTTTATGTGAGTCTAGTGGAAGGCATAGCTCATGATTCTGACTTAGTGATTTAATAGACATGAAGGGCTATAGAGCTCAGGATGGCTTCTACACCCCTTCAGTCATAATAGAACCAAAGCGCGCAATAGAAATAATAGAACTAAGAGTTGTAAATCTACTACTATACTTAACCATTTAAGTAAGATTCACGATTATATAAGAACAAAAGTACAATAGAAATATGCAGATAATACAGAGAAAGAGTCTTAATACATTTGTCATGGCAACCTTATCACATTCATTCATAGTGTTTACTTATAAAAGATTATAGAAGGTAGACCGTAGTCATGCGCCATGTGTGGATCCATACATGTATTCTCACAAGACAAAAATTTCATTCCCCATTTCCCCATTACATCCTTACTTGAATTTTGTACCCATTTTCATCCCATAGTTCTCATAGTAATTCTGCAGAGCTCTCGCTACCTCACTTTTTCTCTCCTTTTCTTTGTCAAGGGCACACATATAAATAGGCCTCTGAGCTCTAACAAACTCCTCAAGCAACCTCAAATCTAGCCCTAAGTGTCAAGGTGTGGGTCACCCGGGCACATGCCTCTCCATGTCATGATTAAATTTTTGGATCTTTCTATCGCAAGGTATATTCCCTCTAGGACACCTTGTCGCCAGGCTAGAACCTTATCCAAATGGAACACATTCTTCATGTGTTCTGTCCCAAAGGCCAAAAATGGCTAAGTCCCGAATTGTTCTTCACATGGCGCACATGTCTTGGGTTCTTCAAGAAGCCTTTTGAACTCTGCCTTGCATGCCTACACTTGCGCGCTTCCCCTAGCCATGTGCACCTATGCGCCCTTAAGATTTGGAAGATAAAATAGGGGCCCAACATTACCCCACACTTCACCTGTTCTCCACCCTCGGGAACCTTCTCAAAGAATGCAATACAAAAGAATGCAAGGCCTTGCCTTGGAAAATAATGGGGGGAAAGAATAAAGAAAGGGGAAGAGAAAGAATAGGGGGAAAATTTCCTAAAGAAGGAGGAGGGGAATGTTTTGCTAGATGTCGTCCTCTAGTGTAATCCAAGCGCTGACTTCTGCACTTTAGTGCAAATTTCACTGAACAGGGTGCTCACCTCGTCGTAAGTTAGCCCCCTCCTTGTGTGGTAATGGTTTCCACCACAACCTCTAGTTCTTTAGTGTGATCTTCTAGGGCATCCATCTTCCTTGTGATGACCTTGTAGAGATCTTTTAGCCGGGGTTTTATTGATACTCACCGGTTCTCAATGGCTTCATATTTATTTTCTACCTTGGAAATGATAATTTCCCACTTAGCTCTATTGCCCTTATTCTTTTCTCTGAATTCCTTCAACTCAACCTCATCATTGGCAAGTAGTATGCTTGTCACTTTGTCTTGATCTGCATGTAGTGGTCGTAAGTGACCCCCACGGTTTGTGTAGTTGTTCTTACGTTGGCGAGCACCTTCTTGTATTCGGCCATGAGCGTGACGACCTTCAACTTGTCTTATTTCGCCAAGCATGCCACTACCTCTTCTGCCAACTCTAATGCCAAGGGCTGCCTCTCCATGGTGAGGATCCGAGTCAAGTCCTCTAGGCACTCTAGGGAGGATCTATACTTTTACGTAGGAGGGTTAAGGTCCAAGTGCTTCATGATAATCGATTGGGAGATGAGCTCCACCTTCTTGGAAACTTCACACACCCTAGCCTTTTCCTCCTGAAGCTCCCTCTATAATTGAGTGCTGATTAATTTCTCGAGGCTAAGATCCTTCATTAGCTTCACCACTTCTTCCTTCCTCTTCTCCAATAGGTCCTCTAAGACTCTAACCCTGTCATTTCTACCGAAGAACCTAGCCTAAATTCCCACTAAGAATTTGTTCAACTGTTGCACACTTACTCATCCGATAGTTGCTACGTTTTTACAATGGTGTTGTCCCCCTTCCTTTAGACAGCTTCAATACCACTCCTTGGTTAATCTCAAATTCAGGCTCATCGAGGTGGGATTTGAATTCCCAAGATAACATCTTCCTTGTTTGTGGGTATCCACCCTCAAGGTCAAAGGAATCCATGGTGGTGAGCTCCTTGGTGGGCATGGTACTTTGGAAACATGTGCACAAACATTTTTGGGGTCATCAATGTAACCCATCATTGTTCTTCCCCCTTCCGCACATTTACTTCCCATGCGCATGCCCTTGGGAATAGTTACCGAGAGAGTTGGGCCTTTCGTGCTACTTCCACTCTTCTCCCTCTGCTCCTTCTTGAACTCACCAAGCACAAGCTCCACACTACACCCCAACTCTTCATTGACCAAGGCATCAATTATCTTCTCTACCTCCCTTGTTTCCTTTTCATTCACCTCCTCCTAAGTGAGCTTGGGCATATCTGGCTCCTTGGTACTAGCCCCTTTGCTCCCCTCTTCACTGTGTGCGCCTTCCTCCCTTGGGTGCCTTTCCTCCTTATAAAGATGAAGGCATCATTTGCATTCTCAGCCTCCTCTCCTTGAGTCATGGATATCAATTGGCTCTTGATCCACCTCCAGCTCTTCCCCTTCATCATCATCCCTTTCACCTACATAGGCATTCAGGTCGTCTATATCTTCAGACCCTTGTTCCTCCGTTCCTTGTTCTTCTTCTCTTGCAGAAAACTCTGGAGTCGGGGATGTTGTCTTTTCTTCATCTGAAGGTTCTTTGGGGATGGTGGCTTCACAGGCTCCAAGGTATTTTCCTTGACCACCATTCTTCTCTTCTGGACATAGGTACTCGACCACGTGGTACCTACATCTTTCCTTTCCACCACCCATTTTTCTTCCTCTTCTTCTTCTTCTTTCTCCTTTCGCTTTGGAGCTGGCTTTTCCTTTCCATGGGGTTGTCTAGGATGGATATTTCATTTTCTACAAATGTTCCCTTCTTGAACTTTGGCCTTATGCATAGGTAGATTCTAGTAGCAATGCTCTCAATAATCGGTAAGGTTAGCGGCCTTACAATGTGCACATCCTGCAACATGTATCTTTCAACATATGTGCACTTCCCAGGTAGATCGGTTTCTTTCTCATCTCTCTGTGTTCACTATCGAGGTTAGACAGGTCAATTTTTAACTTCTTTGAATCCTTATATCTATTTACCCCTGCTTGGAAGAATTGGGCAGTAAATGAGAAGGGGAGTTTACACCAGGGACTCCAACTACCATCCACCAAGATAAATCGCAATGCGCGAAGTCTTTGGTACACCGCAAACTCTTTTTCTCCTTCGATCTTCATGGGAGTTACTATGAGATATGTCATTCTACCCCGAATGCATTCCTAAGGCACGTATATCATTTATCCAAGTGCACCTTATGCACCCCCATCATTGAAAGACAAGTATACTACGGAACTGTCCACATGCAAAGGGTCTTCATCACAAGACTCCCATACAAAATTATCGGATGCATTTGTCACCCCAATTTCTAAGAACAAAATGGTTAATAGAATGTTCCAAAACAATATATTTCCTCCGTTCTCTGCATTGCTTATAATCTCATCTACTAAAGTGGAGAAGCCCTACCTTCTCCATTTTAACCTTGACTACATCATTGTAAATCGGCATCCGTGAGGTGTTCGTTTGTTTGTGGGGTGCACGGATCCAATGTCATTTCCTTCGCAATTATACTCCCTTTGGTGATTGTAATCAATTATGATCATTTGTCTAATGTGGGACTCCCACTCTTGCCCTAGCAAAACCCCATCTGGGTATTGCATCTCTGAGTACCATTCCTCATTGGTATCCAAGGGGATTTCATCTTCTTTCTTCTTTCCCTTTCCCTTCCCCTTTCCTTTTTAAATTGTACTGTAGGCTTATCAACTGGTTTCATGGCCATCATTTTAACCTTTGCTTTCTTTCCTGGTTGCCTTCGAGTTGTCTGAGAGTTTTCTTCATGCGCCTGTGCCCTAGAGTTCAAACCCTAATTTCTAACTTTCCTCCTTTGATCACGGTGCTCTTTCCCAATGTTCCTCACACCCGTGAATCACTTCGCTTTCTGGTTTGTAGATCAATAGGACAAATTACGTGCGAGTTTCGAGATTCTCCTTTGCACGAGTTAGCTCTCAAACCCTAGCTCTTGAAAGAAAATTGTTCTCCTTATTTTTGCAAAGTAAAATAATGAACTTCCCATCCTTGTATTTATAGCTTTTCCCACTTTTATGCATTAAAGGATAGGCTACCTACCACCGTATAACAATATTTAATGTGGCATTTTCAAACAAACCTGACTTCAGTGCTTTTCCTTGTGCACCCAATCCTTACGCGAAACATTTTTCACTCATTCCCAATCCTTGCGTGAAACATTTTTCACCCGCACCGAATCCTTACGTGAAGCATTTTCACCCGCCCAATCCTTGCACAAAAACGTTTCCAACCTTTTGGCACGCAAATAATCCATCTTGGTAGAAGAATTTTGTGCACGTGTTACCAGCGCTAAAGGCACCTCCTCCATCCTCATGATTCTTTCTTTTGCCTACCTCGTGTTTTTGTGCTTTTTCTCCTTTGTACATGGATTTCCAATGGAACTCTATTTTTCATCCATCTGCCTTCCTAATGCATCTTTTCAACAGGGCTAGTTCGAATGGTCTACCAACTCAATCTTCCTGTAGAATAATTTCATGCCTCTCTTAATCACCTCACCCCACACTAAATTAATGCACGAGACCTCTGTGCAATCAAAAGTTTAAAAATTAATAAGGTTTCGCGCACCCAAGGTGTAAAACAAGAAAAAAAAAAAACGTGAAAGGGAAAAACAAGAAAGGAAAAGCGCAAAGGGAAACTCTAAAATCACTAGCGGAACTACCTTATTTACAAACACCAAGAAGCATTATTTATAGTAGGGCTTTAACCTACTCCCATTGAAGTGTCCAGGTAATTTTGTTCCATCCAGTGCTTGTAACTGGCACGCGCCCAAATCAAGGATGTATGAAATTACATAAGGACCCAACCAATGCACCTTCAACTTTCTAGGATGGCGTAGAAATTTTGAATCATATAGCAATACCATTTGGCCAACCTCAAACTGTTTGTTCTTAATGTGGCGGTCATGCCATGCCTTTTGCTTAGCTTTTTCAGTTGTTTGGCTCCATCTTGCTAGTGAGTGCCTTTCATCCAACTTTATCAATTCATCAATTCTTTCTTCCAGCGCTTGTTCATTGTCCAACCCTCTGCATGTGTTATATGTAGCGATGGTAGCATAAATTCAACTGGTAAAATAGCCTCCACACCGAACACCAGTTGAAATGGTGTGGCCTTGTTCAACCTTTTATACATTGTTATGTATGCCCAAAGGATTGCTGACACCTTTTCATCCCAATCCTTCCTACCCATGTCACATATCTTAGTCAATGTGTGACTCGGGATTTTGTTGAATATCTTTGCAGTCCCATTTGCCTAAGGGTGATAAGGGGTAGTCTTGTGGTGGGCTACCATGAATTATGATAGTAAAATCCTGATTATTTCATTTAAGAAGTGAATGTCCCTGTCGCTTGTTAAAATTAATGGGCACCCATACATGCTTTGATAATGTTCTACCATAAAATCTAGCAACCGTGGGTGTAGTGTAATCCCTTATGGGCACTGACCTCTTCCCACCTTGTCAAATAATCAGTACATGTAATAATATACCGTGAGTTATTCCTTTGCGTAGCTGGTGAGATTGGTTCAACAAAATCTACTGCCCACTTTTCAAAAGGTTACTGCTTGGCGATAGGGCACAAGGGAATTTCGTCACTTTTTCTAGGTTTTCCAAGTGCGACGGTGGTCACGGAGCTTTGCAAAACTCAATACAATCTTGGTGAATCATCTCCCACCATAGCCTAGTGACTAGGATCTTGCACACAGTTGCATTCCCTACATAGTGTCCTATGGCAATCGCACCATGGGCCTCTTCTATTATAGCTACGTGTTCATGTTCTAGTACACACCGGTGTAAAACCTCATCGTAGCCCATTTTATACAAATCCCCATTGATCAACATGAAGGGAATTACATGTATAGCTAACCTTTTCCTTTCCATAGCATTCATCCCTTCTGGTGCCACACCTTCCTTAAAAAAGATAGCAATGTATTCTAGTTCTGAGGGCGCGTGCCACAACTTGAATAGTTTTACATCCGGCATGGTTTCCTCGATACTCTACGCATCCTCTCCCGAATCAATCCTTGATAAATGATCTAGCCCACAATTTTTCTTTCCCAGTTTTACCACCACTTTGAATTCAAATTCCTAAAATAGAAGAACCCAATGGTATATGCGCCCTTGCAACATTGTTTTGTTTATCAGATACTTCAAGGCCATATGGTTAGTGTAGAATATGAAAGGAGTTGCTAGCAAATATTGCCTAAATTTGTGGAGTGCATAGATCATTGACAATGCCTCGCAATCGGTCGTTGTATAATTATGTTCTACTGGTGTCAAATTTCTACTTGCAAAATACAAAGGATGATCAATAATCCCCTCTCCTGGTTGAGCAAGAACAACTCCTATTTTTGTACTAGAGGCATCCATGTGGACATGGAAAGGTTTATCCCATGATGGGAATCATAGAATAGGTGCGGTGATAAGCCTTTCTTTTAGAGTGTCAAAATCCCTCTGCTGTGCCTCTCCCCACTGAAAGGCACTCTTGTGTCTGAGCAATATTTCCAAAGGTGCGGTGATCTTGGCATATCCCTTAATGAACTTTCTGTAGTACCCAATGTGTCCAAGAAATTCGTGCATGGCACTTTGGCTGGTAGGTTCCCCTAACCCCACAATAACTACAACCTTTACGGGATCCACCAGTAAGCCCTCTTTACATATGATATGCCCCAACAACGTCCCAAAAGGAGTTGCAAAGATACATTTCTTGATGTTGAGGGAGATCCTCAACTACCGACATCTTTCAAACATCAACCTTAAGTTATTAGAATGGTCCCTGACCAATCCATACACTGTCCAATCATCCAAATATACCTAAAGGAACTTGTGGATGAAGTTCTTAAATGCTTGTACCATGATGCACAAAAATACAACGGGTGCATTCTTCAGCCCAAAGGGCATGATTGTATATGCAAAGCTTCCCCACTTGGTGGTGAAATTTGTCTTATCTTGGTATTCCTTCGCAATCCTTACTTGGTGATATCCCAAGAATCCTTCCGTAAAGGAATAGACCTCGTGCCCAGCAACTCCTTCCAAAATCTCTTCAGTAAAGGGGATGGGAAAAGGATCTATGATACAAACAACATTTAATTCCCTGTAATCCACACATATCCTAATCTTCCCATCCTTCTTTATGCTGATCACCATTGGACTTATCCACTCTAATTCCTCCATAGCCTCAATGATACTAGATGCTATCATCTTGTCTAGTTCTTCTTTAACCCTTACGCGCATGTTGGGATTCATCCTGTAAGGCCTCTTCCTGGTTGGGCGCACACCATCTTTCAACCTTATCCTCATTTCCCCCAATGAATGGTGGACGCCTTTCATCTCATGGTATCTATGTAGGAATAAACCTCAAATTCACGTAAGAGGTCGATGATCTTTTATACTTCCTTGTCTGACCAATAGTCCCCAATGATAGACTCCTTGGGCTCCTCTTCCGAGATGATGTTAAATTTCTTGGTTTTGAGTGGTTCATGATACACACGTGCACATGCATCCACATTATCAACTACTTAACGTGCTCCAACTGAATCGTCAACATTTAGGCTTTCTATCTCCTCTCCATCAACAAGGTATACCAAGATGTAGTCACTTTTACACCCACTAAGAACAAGGGAACCTCATGTGCATCGGCCTATCACCCAACGGGCGCTGGGTGCTCACTCGAGGCACACGAGAGGGATCCAAGTCTCTCTTTTATGTGAGTCTAGTGGAAGGCATAGCTCATGATTCTAACTTAGTGATTTAACAAACATGAAGGGCTATAGAGCTCAGGATGGCTTCTACACCCCTTCAATCATAATAGAACCAAAGTGCACAATAGAAATAATAGAACTAAGAGTTGTAAATCTACTACTATACTTAACCATTTAAGTAATATTCATGATTATATAATAAAAAAATTACAATAGAAATATATAGATAATAAGAGAGAGAGAGTCTTAATACATTTCTCGTGGCAACCTTATCACATTCATTCATAGTGTTTACTTATAAAAGATTACGGAGAAGGCAGACCATAGTCATGTGTGCAATGTGTGGATCCATACATGCATTCTCACAAGACAAAAATTTCATTCCCCATTACATCCTTACTAGAGTTCTATACCCATTTTCATCCCATATTTCTCGCAGTAATTCTGCAGAGCTCCGCTACCTCACTTTTTCTCTCCTTTTCTTTGTCAAGAGCACGTATATAAATAGGCCTTTGACCTCTAACTAACTCCTCAAAGCAACCTCAGATCTTGCCCCAAGTGTATGGGTGTGGGTCACCCCAAGCACATGCCTCTCCATGTCATGATTAACTTTTTGGATCTTTCTCATCACAAGGTATATTCCCTCCGTAACACCCCTGTCACCAGGCTAGAATCTTATCCAAATGGAACACATTCTTCATGTGTTTTGTCCCAAAGGCCAAAAAAGGCTAAGTCCCGAATTGTTGTTCATGCGTGAGCGTGTCCTGGGTTTTTCAAGAATCCTTTCGAACTCGCCATGCATGCCTACACTTGCACGCTTCCCTTGGCCATGTGCACCTATGCACCCTTAAGATTTGGAAGCTAAAATAGGGGCCCAACATTACCCCACATGTCACTTGTTCTCTACCCTCGGGAACCTTATCAAAGAATGTAGTACAAAATAATGTAAGGCCTCACCTTGGAAAAGAATGGGGAAAATAATAAAGAAAGGGGAAGAGAAAGAATAGGGAAATTTTCCTAAAGAAGGAGGAGGGGAATGTTTTCTTTGGAGGTCGTCCTCCAGTGTACTCCAAGTGCTAAATTCATTCGTGCTTTAGTACAAATGTCACCGACCAGCGTGCTCACCTTGTCGTAAGTTATCCCCTCCTCCTTGTGTGGTAATGGTTTCCATCACAATCTCTAGTTCTTTAGCGTTATCTTCCAGGGCATCCATCTTCCTTGTGATGACCTTGTAGAGCTCTTTTAGCTATGGTTTGATTGATACTCACCAGTTCTCAATGGCTTCAGATTTATTTTCTACCTTGGCAATGATCCTTTCCCACTTAGCTCTATTGCCCTTATTCTTTCTCTGAATTCCTTCAACTCAACTTCATCACTGGAAAGCAGTATGCTTGTCAATTTGTCTTGATCTGTGCGGTGGTCGTAAGCGACCCCCATGGTTTGTGTAGTTGTTCTTACGTTGGCGAGCACCTTGTTGTATTCGGCCATGAGCACGACGACCTTCAACTTGTCTTCTTTCTCCAAGCACGCTACTACCTCTTCTACCAACTCTAATGCCAAGGGCTTCCTCTCCATGGTGAGGATCCAAGTCAAGTCCTCTAGGAACTCTAGGGAGGATCTATACTTTTACGTAGGAGGGTTAAGGTCCGGGTGCTTCATGATAATTGATTAGGAGATGAGCTCCACCTTCTTGGAAACTTCACACACCCTAGCCTTTTCCTCCTGAAGCTCCCTCTGCAATTGAGTGCTGATTAATTTCTCGAGGCTGAGATCCTTCATTAGCTTCACCACTTCTTCCTTCCTCTTCTCCAATAGGCCCTCTAAGACTCTAACCCTGTCATTTCTACCGAAGAACCTAGCCTAAATTTCCACTAAGACTTTGTTCAACTGTTGCACACTTGCTAATCTGATAGTTGCTACGTGTTTACAATGGGGTTGTCCCCCTTAAGACAACTTCAATACCACTCCTTGGTTAATTTAAAATTCAATCTCATCGAGGTGGGAGTTGAATTCCCAAGATATCATCTTCCTTGTTTGTGGGTATCCACCCTCGGGTCAAAGGACTCCATGGTGGTGAGCTTCTTGGTGGGCACGGTACTTTGGAAATGTGCACACAAAACTTTTTGCGGTCATCAATGTAATCGTACGTACCCAAAATTGTAAGGTATTGTATCGCGAACAAAGTGTAACAAGTTCCCCAATTATGATACTGGAGTCTCTCGCAAGGTGTTCGGGATCTAGAAAATCCCTCGAGTATGCATTAACATCCCACATGCCCGCTTAGCCCCGTGCCTTTTGTTTTCCCCTTTTTCCCTCTTTCCTTGGCCTCTTGATCTTTAGTGACGAAACCACCGCCCTACAGGGTGGCGGTCTCGTGATCGCGCCCGATCAGTCGGCGGCGGTCCTCAGAATCGCCACCCCTGCTCAAAGTGGCGGTCTTGTGCACATTTTCCAGAATGTTCTTTTGACGTGACTCACGTGAAATATCACGATTCACCATCTTTCTTTGCTGACTTGAGCATGCATTTATGTTTTTGGTCCCCTGGAATAGTGTTTTTCCTTTGTTTATTATTTAGGAGTTCAATTTGGTTTTGATTTTTGGGTGATTGAATTCCTATAAATGCATGGTTTGTGCACAAGAAAATGGTCTGAAGTTTGGCTGGATTTTGAAGACTGATCTTTGCTCTCCTCATTTTAGTATTTTAGCTTGTTATCTTGTTTAGAAGCCATAGCTTGAATTCACTTGCATCTTTAGTTAGATTGCTCAGCTGTTGGTAAGCCACATACCCATCTTGTGCAGGCAGTGCTGTCATTTCATCCAATCAGCCTTGAAGCTTGCCTCTAAATTTCTCTTTGTTGTAGATTTAATTTTATTGTTGCTTAGAGTTCTTAGTTCAGTTCATTATATGCTTGGTTAGCTTTATTCAGCTGTTGGTAAGCCACATATCCAGCTTGTGCAAACAGTGTTGTTATTTTATCCAATCCATTGGAACAGAATAGCTTAGGAAGCCATTAAAGTTACGAGGTTTTCTCTTTGAATAAGATAGTTACGAGTTACGAGTCGCTTCACGTTGCATGTCTCGCATGAAGAAATCCCGCTAGGAATCGCATAAGCCAAGCTCACGTACTCTCTTGTTTGTCCCTCTCCTACTCACATTTTCAGTCTGCATTCGAGCTCTCCTTGTCCTAAAATCTACTCTTATCGGTGCTAGCATTACATGCTTTTTGGATCCACGTGAACACGAAAGAACGAGAAGATCATACTCGAGGGGACAAGATCACACATACCATCGGATTTGCCACTATTCTGCATGGAATCCGGGTTCTAGCTTTCAAAGTTCTAGTTAGAATCATATCAAATAGAGTAGATAATTACCACATTTGGTGAATTCTATTCTCGATATTGCAGGAAGTGTGAGGATTGATAGTTTCGAGAAACTATGATTCACTCCTCACTTACGAGGTAGGATCGAGAATCTTGCGAGATAGATTAGATGAGCTATTTTATTTAGAATAAATCTACAAATTACATAGGTGATAATCGCACTCGGTTATTTTGTCTATTTTAAATTATTGTTTAGTTGTTATTCCTAGATACATTTAAATAGCTTTCTTTCATTGTATTGTTAAAAGATTTCTTAGAAGAATAAAAGTTATATATATGTTAGATTTAGTCCACGTAGTTAAAATTTGCTTCATTACAGTTAGATTTACATTTCGTTTCGTATGACAATCACGGGACCTCAGGAGCCCAGGGAATATATATTTGAGCCAATCGTGCCTCAACCAAACCTCGTCACAGCAATAGTTGACATAGACCAAAATCTCAGAATACAAGTATTCCGAACAACCACAGATTTATAACTGATCAGTTCTCAATTAAGAGGGTTAAACATAGAAGACGACCAAGCACACACGTTTTGGTCAAACCAACCAAACTACAGATTGACCTAGGTAAAGCACTCACATGACTGTAGAAGGGTTCGAAAGAGAACAAACCTTTGGTTGTGATCCCTTGGTCCCACAGCCGGGTGCAGGAGACACTCTCACAGACATAGACACCGGTTTGAGGATCCAAGTTGCGCAAACGCCTGTGAGATATTATGAGAAAATCACACAGTTATTGGTCCTAAACATAGAAGCTGAGAAAGCATACGATTACTGGATACTAGGGATTAGAACTTGATTTTGCATATGACCATAACAGGACCGCAACAACCAAGAGTCTATGGTTGTGATCCACAGATCCCACAGCCCAATGAGTCCACAAGTCAATCAGATATAGACACTACCCTACGCACCTTGGTATTTAGATCCACTCCACTTCCACCCATCATCATCGAACAATTTTCATTATTAGACATAGTGGCTAACGAAGCTAGAGAATGCAGGCTAGGCGGAGAATCGTCCGTAGAGTCAATTATATTCACCATCCACTATATGACCTTATCAGGAGACATACACGAAACTATCCCAGGTCATTTTCCACGTATTCCACAACCCATAGATCGAATCACGCCAGAGCTCGATATTGATTGGAGCCTTCGAGCAGTCATCCTTGCCGATTAGTCTATCACACCAGTCAAGTTAGAAGGGCCTTCTTTGCCTTAGATTCACAAATTCCACTAGTGTGTGTCAAAGACATTTATCGCCTAACTAGTTTGTCTGCATCCCACGCATATTCTACCCCCCCGGGTTGTTTGTCTCGGCACGACCTCGAGAGGTCGGGTATGCGGAAGAGTTACTTGTAGATTCTCACGCTCGCCTATCACTTTTATGGCATACAAAATTGGTGAACCCGACGTGAAACAAATGAAATTAGTGAAGCCGACGTAAAACTTCCTACTTTCTCGTTCGAGTCATAATATCACGTTTCTTTTCACAAATCACCTTCGCTCCTTCCCATTATTCGGGTATTCATATACCCCGAATATGTCGGGATTCGATGCATATATGAGACCCTCTTGGGTCTTGAGGCTTACTACGCCCAATGAATAGGTAATCATCACCCTCGCTCTCAATATGGGGTGTGACTATTCAACTAATCGATTGTCAACACAAACCCCAAGAAATAGATATAGTTCATCTTTTCAAGATGAGGAGTTAGATCAACCCCCTCGAACGCAACAAGCAGAGCCTTAGGCTCGAACAATATGACGTTTACCGGAGAATCTGGTTCGTCTCCTCAAATGCTACTTAGACCACAAATTAGTAGGCAATCAGATCCATACCGGTCTTAGATGATGGACAGTCAATATGTCATCCTAGGGGTGAACAACGCTCCGGGGTATGTACCCACTGTAGGAGGTTTACAAATACAACCCGAGGTCTCTTTTCAAGAAAATACCTCTATACCACTGCATAGAGGAAATACTCTCAGAGAGACTTGGCAAGATAGTGATCAGTTCATGATAGGATATCACATGCCTATACAACACCAGGGTGTACAACAAACGCTACTCAGACAAAACACCGTGACTTCACCAAATGAAGTCATTTCAACGTTAGTAGAAAAAGTGAGAGGGTTAGAACTTGCTCAAGCAAGTCAAAATTCTCCGTTCATACAAACAAGAAGTTCCAATCCTCCATACCACTCTGGTCAAGTAGATCTCCTCACAGGAGTAGGCATGTTAGGCATGCCACCTCACTATCCACAACAAACGCCAACAAGGCCCATCATCTCTAACACTATTCCTCCTGGTCTAGTGTCAAACAATCCATTCCTTGACAATACCCCATCATACTTAAACATGTACTCCAAATCACCACAAGGAGATATTTTCTCCTCTCCCAGCATGTTTTCTCAAACGCAGGGACCTCCTTATGCCCCTGCTAATGCATACGTTGCACCGTATCAACAACCTATCCCACCATCACTCCCTCAGCAACCACCATCAATGGTCGAAAGCTATGTGATAGGGACTTATTCAGAATATCTAAAGGAACCCTTAGACTTCACCATACGAAGCGTCATGCTTCCAAGACCTCTTCCTGATTTACCCAAGTTCAAGGGTGAGGGAGATCCAAACGCACATATCAAAGCTTACGCTACAGCCATACGAGAATTACTCCCTTGGGATGGGGTTGTTGCTAAAATATTTCCCAAAACCTTGGAAGGCATTGCTCTCGACTGGTATTACAGGATACCTGAAGCCTCCATCCATTCATTTAAACAACTCATGTCAGAGTTCATCAAATCCTTCGACATGAACAAATTGTTGAGAACAGGAATCAGGGAATTCTTGCACATCAAACAAGAACACAACGAATCTGTCGCCCATTTCATCCAGAGGTGGCGTACAGTTCTTTATTCTTCAGCAAGTGCTCCAAACATGGATCAGATGGAACTATGTGATTTATTCCTTCATTCTCTCAGCAAGGAGGTGAAGGAAGAAGTCCAGAAGTTCCCGCTAAGAACTTACGATGAAGTACTCGAGAGCGCTCTTGAATAGACCAAGTAGCGATAGATAGTAATCGTAAGACATATGGAACAAATGGGAGGTTAATCACCTCCACTCAAAACACTACAACTATCACAAATGTCAATCAAGGACCCAAAATCCTTAACAAAAATTGTGGGGTAACAACGGATGGGGTAACCAACCAGCCCAAGAGGGTAAATGTTGTTAATACTCCGTCACAAACAAACAACCAACGAAACAACAACTTTACCCCGACGATCAATACAGTGGATTTTAACCATCCACAACAACAACAACAACGGTGAAATCCCATACAAGGGCCAAGCCAAAACTCATTTGGTTATCAAAACCAAAGTCAAAACCAGAAACAACAATTCCAAAACTTTAATCCTAATAGGCAACAATTTGATCAGAATTTTAGGCCACAATACACACCTAACCAACAAAATAGGAATTACAATCCCAATTCTTATTGTGGTTTCCACAAAATTCGGGGTCACGATACTAGAACATGTCATGACTACAATAAATTTATGCAACGCTTGCCAGAAGAACAAAGACAATTCTTCATAGATTTGTTTTTGGTGAATCCGTCTCATCATCATCACCAAATACGCTCGCAGGGGCAGTTTCCCCTCAGAATGCTCCCCTTAAGATCTTTAACGATCCACTCCCAAATCATGATAACAATAGGCTGAATCCAACTGGAACAAACAAAGGTGCAATGACGGGAAACAATGATCATGAAGCCTCGACTTCATTAAATCCATCAGTTACGCCACAGTTAGGAGCTCAACCGAGACCCAAGATAGTCAGTTTGGTAGAATTAGACACTGAACTACCTATCGAAGCTATAACAAGAACACGAGAGTATTTCTCTCAACCGAGCCCAAGTCCTCTACCAGAAATAGATAAGAGTCAACAAATAGTAGAAAAACCCGTAGGTGCCTATGATTTAATTAGCGACCTAACAAAGACCTTCTCACACATTTCATTTTTGGACTTACTAAAGAACTCTCCCCCTCACAGAGCTGCTCTTTTAGAAGCATTAGGTCTAGGCCATCTAATTAACATCACTCCACCTCCTAAAACACAAGTAAATCACGTAGATTTTGATATCCACCCTCCGGGGAAGCCGGACAAGGATGTCGAATTCATATTCGAAATAAGTAAAATGCCCACAGATGCTTTGAGATCGCACGCCGAGGTGATCCACCTTACGATTCTACAAGTATGGGTTTATAATAACTATGTAAAATGGGCAATGGTTGACGATGGGGCCATGATTAACATAGTCCCTTTCTCTTTCCTCCAAAACTTAGATATGGGGAAACAAACTGTTCCACTACTGAAATACATTGAGAGGCTATGATAGCCTTAAAGCCACTTGATAGGAACTATAATACTTTGCCGGTCACCTTAGGGCCCAAAGCAGTCATGGTGAGTTTTATATTATAGATCGGGAAACTAATTATAATATGATACTCGGCCGACCATGGATACACCGAATGAAGAAAATCCCTTCTACTTTATTTCGGGAAGTAAGATTCTTGCATCTAGGAAAGGTATTTGTAGCCAAAGGTGATCAAAACCTTCGATTTGCACCTAGCTGATTTAAAGAAAAGACGGGGGTGCACTCAGAATTTGAAGCGCCAACAAACCAACTTAATAAACCCACCGACCCAAAACCGGAGGAAAAGTTGGTACCTACGCGGATCTTGAAACTACTAGCATATCCAAAACAATTCCAACCCCTAAAGATAAAACTAAAGAAACAATATCATTAGGGACTACTACGAAAATCGTTGAGTTGATAGAACAAGATTCGCCAATGTTCTTACCATTTGATTCAAGTAGGCATAGGATTTTCCTAGGTGTTGGTTCCTTTCACAGAGGACATCTCGTATGGTAGAAGTAGAGTGCACAAATGCAGCAGATGCCCCAACATCTATACTCTCGGCTAAGTATTGGACTCTCCATTTCGATGGAGCTAAATGTCGTTATGGAGCGGGGCAGGTATAATTCTTACTTCACCCGAGGAGAAATTCCTCCCATTCGCTTTTAAATTAAACTTTGAATGCACAAACAACGGAACTGAGTACGAAGCCCTCCTCCTTGGCCTTACCTTAGCCAAAAGAATTGGTATTGATAACATCAGAGTCCTGGGAGACTCGCAATTAGTGACAAATCAAGTTTCTGAAGTATATGAAACTAAAGCCGAACACTTGCAGCTTTACAAAAATCCGTATTAGATTTAAGCAAGGCGTTTAACTTCATATCCATTGAAGCAATCCCGCGAGAGAAAAATCTTCTCGCCGATTCAATAGCAACCTCAGCATCATGTTTTACTCCAAGCAATGAGTTAGAAGATACCCAGTTCACGGTGTCCATTCGTGATGAACCATTGATAAAAATAATGACAAATCCTCTTTCAAGCGGAAGTGAATCTACCATCCTAGACCATGTTGATAGTGATGCTGCTACTTTGGATTACTTAAATGCCTATGCAGCACTACATCTCTCCTATCACATGCTAGATTTATCCTTGATTCCACATTCATCTTCCTACTTTGGAAATCCCGTAATGGATCTTCCCTCACAAATGGAACCTAGTATATACGTAGTAGAAAATGGGGATGATTTAGATTTACCTCCAGCACCACCTGAGTTCGAAGAGGGTAACGCCTCTTTGATCGAAGAAACAATCGATGTCAACATCGGGACAGAAGATGAACCAAGAATATTGAAACTAGGTTCTTCGTTAACCCCAGAAGAAGTGGAAATACATACTCAAATTCTCAAAGAACATCAAAAGGCGTTTGCATTTAATTACAAGGAGATGACAGGAGTCGCACCCCACATTGCGGTGCACAATCTCATCACTAGATCAGATGCAAAGCCAATTAAACAAAAATCAAGACCCATGAAGCCCAAAGTAGCTCTCATGGTAAAAGAGGAGGTAATAAAACTCCTTCAGGTAGGATTCATCAAGCCAGTTGACTACTCCCAATGGGTATCGAACATCATTCCCGTTCTCAAGAAGAATGGAAAGATACGCATCTGCATAGATTTTCGAGATATCAACAAAGTGTGTCCTAAGGACGACTTCCCATTACCATCCATAGATGTTATTGTTGATGCAACAACTGGTTTTGAACTCTTGTCTCTCATGGATGGATTCTTGGGATATAATCAAATCAGAATATCTGAGCAAGATCAAGCTAAAACCACGTTTATAACTCCTTGGGGAACCTATTGCTACGTTGTTATGCCATTCGGTCTCAAGAACGCCGGTGCTACATACCAGCGGGCCATGACATACATATTTCATGATCTAATTCATAAAATCGTGGAATCTTACGTAGATGACTTATTGGCTAAAGCCAAGAAGCGTTGTGACCATCCCGAAGTACTCCGCGTCATTCTTTCACATCTAATAGAATACGGAGTCACGCTAAATCCAGAGAAATGCGTCTTTGGTGTAACAGGAGGAAAGCTCCTAGGTTACATCATATCGTCATGAGGAATTGATGTTGATCCAACCAAAATTTGGGCTGTCCTCGAAATGGTCCCACCTTCGAGTGAATCTGGAATCAGATCATTTCTCGAAAAGCTGGGTGCAATCCAGAGATTTATCCCGGACTTAAGCTTCACCGTTCATCCAATCAACAATTTACTCAAGAAAGACTATAGCCTTGATTGGACCGAAGATTGCGATGAAGCTTTTGATGCAGTTAAGCGTTTCCTTTTATCACCACCTATGCTAATGCCACCTAAGCTAGATCACCCGTTAATTCTATATTCATGAGCTACCAATGTCTCGCTGGCCTGTATGTTGGCCCAAGAAGATGATAACAAGAGAGAACGTGTAATTTATTTCATTAGCCGAATCATTGCTCGACTATGAAACACGCTATACACAGGCAGAACAAGAATGCCTTGCCATAGTCTTTGCTACTAAACGCCTAAGACATTATATGCTGAATCAAGAAACAAAGGTCATGGTAAAAACGGACCATTTACGGACTTTTCTCACACAAGGGTCCTTGTCTAAAAAGGTTGGATGTTTTATAACCTTAATGGGAGAGTTCGAATTAACATTTGTAAATCAGAAGTCGGTTAAAGGACAAATCATCGCGGATTGGTTAGCTGACAACCCATTAGACGGAGGCGATTTAGTAGATTTAGACTTTCCACATGAATGCATATACTACATCAAAACTCGACCCGCTATCTCACGAGTGTCCTTGGTACACTTGATATCATTAATTATATCATAGACCATATGTACCGGAGGCAGTTACACCGCAACAAAGAAGGTGGTTATGCATAATCGTAGCTAAATATGTCATTATAGAGCAGGTGCTCTATCGAAAAGCATTCAATGGAATGCTCCTAAGGTGTGTCGACACGAGAAGAGTCGGAGGATTCTCCATGAATCCCACAGCAAAGTATATGTGGAGGCCACTTCGGTGGCCATGCCACCGCTCGAAAAATACATCGAATGGGCTATTTCTGGCCCACTCTAGAACATGACGCGATAGAGTTTGCACGCAGGTGTCATAAGTGCCAAGAATTCTCCCACGAGATCCACATGCCAGCACAAGCTCTACAACCAATCGCAACTCCATGGCCCTTTTCTACATGGGGTCTAGACTTAATAGGGAAATTCTCTCCCTCATCCACAGACGGCCATAATTTTATAATCACGGCCACTGAATATTTTACCAAATGGGTGGAGGCCATGCCTCTTACTACTGTACCTGGTTCTGTGATTGCCAAGTTCATTTTGAACCAAATCATTTGCAGGTATGGTATCCCGCAAATCATTATCTCCGATAATGGAACTTCTTTTAAAAATGAAGAAGTTCGTGAACTATGTAGTAAATTTAAGATAAGCCATCATACGGCTTCCTTGTATTATCCCCAAGCCAATGGACAGGCTGAAGCAACAAACAAAACACTGAAAGCCATTCTCCTTAAAACGGTGAAAGAAAACAAGTGAGATTGGAATTTGAAGTTATATCCGGCCTTGTGGGCCCCCGAACCTCAATAAGAACACCAGCGGGAGTAACTCCTTTCTCGCTAGTATTTGGGGTAGAAGCAGTTCTCCCGCTTGAGGTCGAGATACCCAGTCTCCACATTTCACTACAAGGGATTCTGGATGAAGACGCTTATAGAGAAGCACATCTTTCCCAACTAGAAAGCCTAGATGAAACTAGGTTAGATCTTTGAACAATGGCATGAGGCGTATCTTTGACCGAATGTGCGGTAGTATAACAAGAAGGTCTATGAACGCGATATATACGAAGGTGATCTAGTTCTAAGACTAGACAGCCGGATCGACAAGAAGACAGGTGAAGGAAGGAAATTCCGGCCCAAATGGTTGGGCCCATACCGAGTCATGAAGGACTACGGAAATGGTGCTTACCTCTTATGTATGCTAGAAGGTGAGGAATTTGGCGAAACAGTCAATTCCCTGCACCTCAAGTGATTCTACGCATAAGCAACCAGCACTACTTGTATAATTATTTACATTGCATCTTCATATAGATTTAGATCATTTTGTCCACTTGTTTCTTACATAAATTGTGATCAAGGAATCTATTCTCAAAGCAATTCATTACAAACTCGTGATGTTTTTGGCATAAAGTTCTTTAAATCATACCTCTCCATCTTCATGTATCATCGAATCATCTCGGAATCTTTTATCAAATAAAATCAGACATGACAAAGTCCTAACGGTAACCATACCAAGATCTGCAAGTTTGTTCTCACTTTGATTTCTTCTTAGGATAGGTGTCTTGCCTATGGTCTGTTCTAGAAGCTTCATGGTGTCACATCTATCCCATGTATATATCTCTTTGGAAATAAGCATATACTGACATTTTACTCAAATAAGCAAGTCAAAAAGTGATTAAACAGAAAATTTTATTTTTACACATTTCCTTGCCCCACCAACCTTCGGTGATGAGCTTGCGTCTCTTACTAGTGACGTAGGGTTGGGAAAGGATGGAAATGCCCTTACTCGCCTATGCCTTTCCCACGGTGATAAACCCACGCTTCTTACTAGTAGCATGGGGCAAAGTGTAGGGGGTCCTCTTGACAAAGCAAACGTTAAAAGGTCATAAACAAACAATTCAAACTTTGAGTCAAAAATGAATGAATCAGATGTTCAAAATCCCAAGAGAGTTAAAATCCTAAAAACCCAGATTTTGTCTACTATGTGGCCATCTACGGGTCTAAGTCTAGATAAACTACAAAGCAAGTTGCATCCAAAACTATGAAGTCATTCGGGTAGAGTAAGCTTGTAGTTTTCAATTTGGTTCCAAAGCTTAAATCTGTCTTTCATCACTATCATTTCACCATATTTCATAACTTGCGCCCTTCTTGGCTCTTGGTGATAAGCCCTTGCATCTTACTAGTTGCGTGGATTTAGGAGTGGGGCAAGTTAATCTGTTCATCATACTGGTTATTTTCATCACTTTGCCAAAACAAACATGAGGTATCCAAATTGCTCACAGAAGCTAAGATTCAAGATCACAATATATCTACAATATCATGTATTAGCATCATGAAACCCAAAAGAAAGCAAACATTTGCATCATTTGTTTTCCATTGCATACATTCTAGAAGGCATATAAACCATACATCGTAGTATACATGAGGAAGCTGGAAACAGAAAGGGAAAACATGAGTGACAAGCTTTTGATCCAAAAACGAATGCATATATATAAATAATCAATGTTTATATACAATGCCATCATGCACTAGGCATGGTCAAAATGCTCAAAGAGCCCGTGATATACAAAAGAATCTATAGTACAAAATACATAGGAGCCAAGTGGTCTCTCAACCCCTACGCGACCCCTCCGAAGGTGCGCGCCCTCGCCTAGGACTCCGGCTACGCCGACGCTCTGAATGAACGGAGGGCTCAGGGTCCCGAGGAGCAGCCGCGGTCTCACCACGAGAATGGCTCCTCATAAGACGCTCAGCTATCCTATAGCCCGCCAACTCTGTACGGAGAGTCGACACCATCCTGGCCACGTGCCAAATGGGAGCAAAGACGTCGGTATGCTGTTGGCTGCTGAGGGCTCCCGGCATCTACGGATAGCTCCGCATAGGTCTTATCCATGGGGATCATCAGGGAATCAGTGCATACCCTATGGATCAGATCCCGCCACTCGTCAACAGTCTCTACAAACAAAGGAGGAAAACGAATTAGAAACCAAGCAAGAGGCTGAAAGATACAAGATAAAAACACAAGGAGAGATAGCAATTAAAACAAATCCTAAATTAAACAAACATTGAAAGGAAGAAAGGATAACTTACTCGGATCACCGGGCCTCCAAGATGGATCGCTGGGGCAGCACCGCCGCGGATGCCGCTGCCGATTGAGGGGCTGCTCCTGTAGCAGGGGCAACATGTCGCCCACTGGCCCGACTCATCCTCTCCATGATGGCCCTGAGAGAGTGGCTCCTCTGAGACTAGAGTGTCCCTCTCTGCGCTCTCCTCGGCCCTCTCCACCTGCATAATATCCTGAGTGTCATGCCACTCAGGATCGCTATCATCAGTCTGCTCCTCCGACCCTCCCTCTGTAAGCTCCTCAGAATCAGAGTCAATGTCTATAGGGTCATCGCTGCTATGAGTAGGACCCGCAGCAATCTGAAGCAAAGGTGCCCAAGGCGCACCGGCTCTCCCTCTAGCCCGAACTATCCTCCTAGCTGCAATGGGAGTGCCAGGAGTGACCACTATCCAACCTCGGCCTCTAGGCCCCCTTTAACCTCGCGGACTGATCGTAATGGCCCGGCGCCCTTGGGGAAGCATGCCCAAATACGGTAGGCCGAACTGCTGAGGAACTCTGCCAAAAGGATGTACCTCCACCCATCCCACGCGGTCGATGAGCTGCCCTGTGGTGGAGCAAGAGATCAATGTAAGGGTCTCCTCGCCCCATATGCCGGCCATAAGCCGGTGCGGTGTCGCCTCCATTCTGCTTTGTGGTAAGGGAGGAGGCTAGGTGGTGAGGTGCTCTAAGCACCAGCGACATATCGACCATCTGGCTGCCCTCACGGCCCCTGGGATCTGCCACCTCTACGCCTCTGCCATAGGGAATAAAATGCTCATACACCCTGACTCATGACTAGAGTTGGGTGGCTCAATATTTGTCCTGTAAATGAACCACCCTATATAAATCATGGTAGGTGGTCCCCAGAATGTCTGCACCCCAGGCGTATATCCGGCCATGCCCCTCTATCTGTGTAATGATGGGGGCCCAGCAGTATAACAAAGTGTCCCCTCCCTTGTCCCCGATCAATCTCGAGGCAAGGATCCCCATGATGGCCTATCGAAATATGGGGATAGGCAAAGAAGGGATGGATCGAACTCTCACTCCCTTCTTCGACCCCGTGGAGATAGCTGCATCTCCCATGTAACCTGCCCACTGTGCAATCTGTGCCCGTGAGCCTGCCGTCTCTAATGTGAGTCTCCTCCCGATGATCGGGACCCCCAAAATACGGTAGACATCCTCCAGCGTGATAGTCCACTCACCGCGGACCCCTGGCAGTCGAGAAAGTGTTCCGATCTGCATCCCAATATGAAAATAAGTCACAAAGGATGTGACTAGATGGTGTGACATGTGGAACGCGCGATATGCGCAGTATACCGGCCCTCTGTAGTGTGTCCTCCTCATCTGGTGAGAGGGCATCCAGTACCCTAATGACCAGTCACACTCTCTCTCTCTCGGCTCCATCTGATGTATTCCTCCCTCGACTGCATACACCCAAAAACACACAAAACAGAGCAAGTTAGTATCTGAACAATACCAAGAAGGTCATAAAAACGTATAGAAGTGCAAGAAAATACAAGTGCAATCTCAAAAATTAAGTTCTTTTGCATTCTGGTCAGAACCGCCGCCCTGAGCAGGGAGGTGGTTTTGTAACCACCGCCTTAAGGGCGGTGGTCATGTGAAACCGCCACCACAGACGGGCGGCGGTCATGTAAGCCGCCGCCCGGCCGGGCGGCGGTTACATGACCACCCGCTTAAGGTGGTGGTTACAAAACCACCTCCTGCTCGGGCGTCGGTTTTGACTAGAATGCAAAAGAACTTAATTTTTGAGATTGCACTTGTATTTTCTTGCACTTCTATACGTTTTATGACCTTCTGTATTGTTCGGATACTAACTTGCTCTATTTTGTGTGTTTTTGGGTGTATGCAGTAGGAGGAATACATCGATGGAGCGAGAGAGAGAGTGGACTGGCTGAATAGTGGCGGCGGTCATGTAACCGCCGCCCTGGCCAGGGCGGCGGTCGCGGTCCGAAAACCCGCGCGGGTTTCTAATCCCAAAAAGCCCAAAATAAGTAAAAAGACCATTTAACCTAAAGATGGAGCCTACCCAGTAGGCGCCCCCCCTAGGTGGACCTTTTGAACCTAACATTTTCAAAAATAACCCCCCCATTACGACAAATTTAACATTTCAAATTTAAAGGGGGAAAAACGCAAAATTGAAGAAAACCAACCTGTGATCTAGCAGGGCGGTGTTCCGCACGTGGAGGCATGATCACGATCTCGCTGTGGACGTTTTGACTCTACTCACGCACGAAACCGTCACCGTGGGTCCCAGAGCTCAAAATCAATCAAATCAACGCGCGCAAATGAATAGGAAAATGGGCCCACTTTCATATATATAGCACCCTATTTCATTTTAAAAGACTTTTTCACAGGTTTGGAGCGCTGATGGAGGTAAGTTCCTATCCCCGCATGAATGGTACGTTCTCATTCCCTATCAATTTAGCGTTTATTTTCCAAGTTTTGTATCTATCTGCACTTGAGTTCTCTTTTCATTTTGCAGGTAGCAGGAATTTTGGATGGCGTCGTTTCAACACACGGACGAGTAAGGTATAGCTTCTAACTCCCCATTTCGGGACTGCCATACTCGGACCCACCCTTTTATGCCTCTTCATGGCTAAAACGCTTCTCTGAGGGGGAAATATGTACGTACCCAAAATTGTAAGGTATTGTACCGCGGAACAGTGTAACAAGTTCCCAATGATGATACAGGTCTCCTCGCAAGGTGTTCGGGATCCAGAAAAGCCCTCGGAGTATGCGTTAACATCCCACATGCCCCGCTTAGCCCCCGCACCCTTTGTTTTCCCCTTTTTCCCTCTTTCCTTGGCCTCTTGATCTTCAGTGATGAAACCGCCGCCTGCGATCGGGCGGTCAACCGCCGCCTGATCGGGCGGTGGTCTGTACCACCGCCCGCTCGGAGAGCGGCGGTCCTATGCGTGTTTTCCAGAACGTTCTTTTGATGCGAATCGCGTGAAATATCATGATTCACCAGCTTTCTTTACCGACTTGAGCATGCATTTATGTTTTTGGTCCCCTGGAATAGTGTTTTTCCTTTGTTTATTGTTTAGGAGTTCAATTTGGTTTTGATTTTTGGGTGATTGAATTCCTATAAATGCATGGTTTGTGCACAAGCAAATAGTCTGAAGTTTGGTTGGATTTTGAAGACTGATCTTTTCTCTCCTCATTTTAGTATTTTAGCTTGTTATCTTGTTTAGAAGCCATAGCTTGAATTCACTTGCATCTTTAGTTAGATTGCTCAGCTGTTGGTAAGCCACATACCCATCTTGTGCAGGCAGTGCTGTCATTTCATCCAATCGGCCTTGAAGCTTGCCTCACGAATTTCTCTTTTTTGTAGATTTAATTTTATTGCTACTTAGAGTTCTTAGTTCGAGTTCATTATATGCTTGGTTAGCTTTATTTAAATTTGTTGGTAAGCCACATATCCGACTTGTGCAAAAGCAGTGTCATTATTTTATCCAATCCATTGGAACAAAATAGCTTAGGAAGCCATTAAAGTTGCAGTTTTTCTCTTGAATAAGATAGTTATAGGTTACGGTCGCTTCACGTTGCATGACTCACGGTAAAATCCCGCTAGGAATCGCATAAGCCAAGCTCTGTACTCTTTTTTGTCCCTCTCCTACTCACATTTTCGGTCTACATTACGAGATATCCTTGTCCTAAAATCTACTCTTATCGGTGCTAGCATTACACGCTTTTCTGGATCCACGTGAACACGAAAGAACGAGGAGATCATACTGAGGGGACAAGATCACACATACCATCGGATTCGCCACTGTTCTGCGGAATCCAGGTTCTAGCTTTCAAAGTTCTAGTTAGAATCATATCAAATAGAGTAGATAATTGCCTCATTTCAGTGAATTCTATTCTCGATATTGCCAGGGAAGCTGTGAGGATTGATAGTTTCTGAGAAACTATGATTCACTCCTCACTTCTGAGGTAGGATCGAGAATCTTGCAGATAGATTAGATGAGCTATTTTATTTAGAATAAATCTACAAATTACACGCTGATAACTACACTCGGTTATTTTGTCTATTTTAAATTATTGTTTAGTTGTTATTCCTAGATACATTTAAATAGCTTGCTTTCATTGTATTGTTAAAAGATTTCTTAGAAGAATAAAAGTTATATATATGTTAGATTTAGTCCACATAGTTAAAATTTTCTTCATTACAGTTAGATTTACATTTCGTTTCGTATGACAATCACGGGACCTCAGGAGCCCAGGGAATATATATTTGAGCCAATCGTGCCTCAACCAAACCTCGTCACAGCAATAGTTGACATAGACCAAAATCTCAGAATACAAGTATTCCGAACAACCACAGATTTACAACTGATCAGTTCTCAATTAAGAGGGTTAAACATAGAAGACGACCAAGCACACACGTTTTGGTCAAACCAACCAAACTACAGATTGACCTAGGTAAAGCACTCACATGACTGTAGAAGGGTTTGAAATAGAACAAACCTTTGGTTGTGATCCTTGGTCCCACAGCCGGGTGGAGGAGACACTCTCACAGACATAGACACCGGTTTGAGGATCCAAGTTGCGTGAACAGCCTGTGAGATATTCTGAGAAAATCACACAGTTATTGGTCCTAAACATAGAAGCTGAGAAAGCATACGATTACTGGATACTAGGGATTAGAACTTGATTTCGCATATGACCATAATAGGACCACAACAACCAAGAGTCTATGGTTGTGATCCACAGATCCACAGCCCAATGAGTCCACAAGTCAATCAGATATAGACACCACCCTACGCACCTTGGTATTTATATCCACTCCACTTCCACCCATCATCATCGAACAATTGTCATTATTAGATATAGCGGCTAACGAAGCTAGAGAGTTCTGGGCTAGGCTAGAGAATCATCCGTAGAGTCAATTATATTCACCATCCACTATATGACCTTATCAGGAGACATACACGAAACTATCCCAGGTCATTTTCCACGTATTTCACAACCCATAGATCGAATCATGCCAGAGCTCGATATTGATTGGAGCCTTGAGCGAGTCATCCTTGCGATCGGTCTATCACACTAGTCCAAGTTAGAAGGGCCTTCTTTGCCTTAGATTCGCAAATTCCACTAGTGTGTGTCGAAGACATTAGACTGCCTAACTAGTTTGTCTGCATCCCACGCATATTCTACCCCCACCGGCTGTCTCGGCACGACCTCGAGAGGTCAGTGCACGTGCAGTAAGAGTTACTTGTAGATTCTCACGCCGCTTTGTCGCTTTTCCAGCATATAGTAACCCATCATTTTTCTTCCTCCTTCCACATATTTACTTCCCTTGTACATGCCCTTGGGAATTGTTATCGAGAGAGTTGGGCATTTCACGCTACTTCCACTCTTCTCCCTCTACTCCTTAAATTGCTCGAGCACAAGCTTCGCATAAAGTGCCCCAAGTCTTCATTGACCAAGTTATCTTCTCTACCTCCCTTATTTCCTTTTCATTCACCTCCTCCTGAGTGAGCTTGGGCATATCTAGCTCCTTGGTACTAGCCCCTTTGCTCCCCTCTTCGCTTGTGCACCTTCCTCCCTTCGGGCACCTTTCCTCCTTACAAAGATGAAGGCATCATTTGCATTCTCATCCTCCTCTCCTTCCGAGTCATGGATATCAATTGGCTCTTGATCCACCTCCAGCTCTTCCCCTTCATCATCATCCCTTTTGCCTACATAGGCGTTCAGGTCATCTATATCTTCAGACCCTTGTTCTTCTTTTCTTATAGAAAACTATGGAGTCGGGGATGTTGTCTTTTCTTCATTTGAAGGTTCTTTACGGGATGGTGGCTTCACAGGCTCCAAGGTATTTTCCTTGACCACCGTTCTTCTCTTCTTCTAGACATAGGTACTCGGCCCCGTGGTACCTACATCTTGCCTTTCCACCGCCCTTTATTCTTCCTCTTCTTCTTCTTTCTCCTTTCACTTTGGCACTGGCTTCTTCCTTTCCATGGGGTCATCTAGGATGGATATTTCATTTTCTACATATGCTCCTTCTTGAACTTTGGCCTTATGCGCGGGTAGATTCTATGAGCAGTGCTCTCAAAGAATCGAGTAATGTTAGTGGCCTTACAATGTGCACGTCCTACGATATGTATCTTTCAATGTACGTGCACTTCCCTAGGTAGACCAGATTCTTTCTTATCTCTCTATGTTCACTGTCGAGGTTAGACAGGTCAAGTTTTAACTTCTTTGAATCCTTATATCTGTTTACCCCTACTTGGAAGAATTGGGCAGTAAATGAGAAGGGCAGTTTACACCAAGGACTCTAACTGCCATTCACCAAGATAAATCTGCCAATGCAGAAGTGCTGGTACATAGTAAACTCTGCTTCTCCTTCAGTCATCATGGGGAGTTGCTCCAGGATCCGCCATTCTACCCTGAATGCATTTCTAAGGAACTTATACCATTTATCCAAGCACACCTTTTGCACCCCCATCATTGACTCTCAAGTATACTTCTAGAACCTTTCCACAGCAAAGGGTCTTCATCATAGTACTCCCATACGAAATTATCAGATGCATTTGGCACCCCGATTTCTGAGAACACAATTGTTAATAGAATGCTCCCAAACAATATCTTTCCTCCATTCTCTACGTTGCTTATAATCTTGTCTACTATGTACTGGGAGATATTGTACATGGTGCCTTCCATGACCTTTCTGGACATTCAACCTGGGCTTTCTCACCTGGGTCCACCTCTCTTGTCCATTTAGCTTGGAAATGAGGTGTGCAACCATTTTCATCACCGGATCACTGATATCCGTGACATCGTAGTACCTTGATCCCTTCTTATAATCCTGGGATGTGATGGTTTCCTTAATTACCTCCTCATCCTGGAGGTCATCTAAGATCACATCCCCTTTACAGCTTAGGCCTATAAAGTGTGAGATTAATTGTGGGGTTATGCACATTTTACGCCTTGTGAAGCAGAAGAAATATTCATGTATGTGCATCATTAACCATTGGTACAGGCACTCGGGCTTCCCAAAGTAGGGCAACTCGTAAAGCTGGAGAAGCCCTACCTTCTCCATTTTCACCTTGACTACATCGTTGTAAATCGGCATCCCGTCAGGTGTTCGTTTGTTTGTGGGGTGCACCAGCTCTAATGCCATTTCCTTCACAATTATACTCGATTGGTGATTGTAATCAATTATGGTCATCTATCTGATGTGGGACTCCCACTCTTGCCCTAGCAAAACCCCATTTGGGTATTGCATCTCTGAGTACCATTCCTCATTGGTATCCAAGGGGATTTCATCTTCTTTCTTCTTTCCCTTTCCTTTTTTGGATTGTCTTTGTAGGCTTATCAACTAGTTTTGTGGCCATCATTTTAACCTTTGCTTTCTTTCCCTGGTTGCCTTTGAGTTTTCTGAGAGTTTTATTTACATGCCCCATGCCCTAGAGTTCAAACCCTAATTTTTGACTTTCCTCCTTTGATCATGGTGCTCTTTCTCAATGTTCCTCACACCTATGAATCACTTCTTCTCTAGTTTGTAGATCAACCAAACTAATTGCGTGTGAGTTTATGAGATTCTCCTTCACACGAGTTAGCTCTCAAACCCTAGCTCTTGAAAGAAAATTATTCTCCTTGTTTTTGAAAAGTAAAATAATGAACTTCCCATCCTTGTATTTATAGCTTTTCCCACTTTTACACATTAAAGGCTAGGCTACCTACCACTGTATGACAATTTTTAATATGGCATTTTCAAACAAATCGACTTTAGTGCTTTTCCTTATGCACCCAATCCTTAAGCGAATCGTTTTCACTCATGCCCAATCCTTGCGTGAAACATTTTTCACCCGCGCCCAATCCTTGCGTGAAACAGTTTTCACTCGCGCCCAATCCTTGCACGAAACATTTCCAACCTTTTGGCATGCAAATAATCCATCTTGGTAGAAGAATTTTGTACACGTGTTACCAGCACTAAAGGCACCTCCTCCATCCTCATGATTCTTTCTTTTTCCTACCTCGTGTTTTTGTGATTTTCTCCTTTGTACATGGATTTCCAATGGAACTCTATTTTTCATCCATCTGCCTTCCTAATGCATCTTTTTAATAGGGCCAGTTCGAATGGTCTACCAACTCAATCTTCCTACAGAATAATTTCATGCCTCTCTTAATCACCTCACCCCACACTAAATCGATGCGCAGTCCTCTGCACAATCATAAGTTTAAAAATTAATAAGGTTTCCGGTGCCCAAGGTGCAAAACAAGACAAAAACGTGAAAGGGAAAAACAAGAAAGGAAAAGCGCAAAGGAAACTCTAAAATAAGCTGGCGAGAACTACCTTATTTACAAACACCAAGAAGCATTATTTATAGTAGGGCTTCAACCTACTCCCATTGAAGTGTCCAGGTAATTTTGTTCCATCCAGTGCTTGTAGCTGGCACGCACCCAAATCAAGGATGTATGAAATTACATAAGGACCCAACCAATGCACCTTCAACTTTCTAGGATGGCGTAGAAATTTTGAATCATATAGCAATACCATTTGGCCAACCTCAAACTGTTTGTTCTTAATGTGGCGGTCATGCCATGCCTTTTGCTTAGCTTTTTTAGTTGTTTGGCTCCATCTTGCTAGTGAGTGCCTTTCATCCAACTTTATCAATTCATCAATTCTTTCTTCAGCGCTTGTTCATCGTCCAACCCTCCTACATGTGTTATATGTAGCGATGGTAGCATAAATTCAACTGGTAAAACAACCTCCGCCAAACACTAGTTGAAATGGTGTGGCCTTGTTCAACCTTTTATACATTGTTCTGTATGCCCAAAGAACTACTGACACCTTTTCATCCCAATCCTTCCTACCCATGTCACATATCTTAGTCAATGTGTGACTAAGGATTTTGTTGAATGCCTCTACAGTCCCATTTGCCTAAGGGTGATAAGGGGTAGTCTTGTGATGGGCTACCATGAATTATGATAATAAAATCCTGATTGTTTCATTTAATAAGTAAATTCTCCTATCACTTATTAAAATTAATGGGCACCCATACCTACCGATAATGTTCCACCACAAAAATCTAGTAGCCATGGCTACTGTGCAATCCTTGTAGCGCGGCCTCTACCCACCTTGTCAAATAATCAGTATAGTTAATAATATACCGTGAGTTAGTCCTTCACGTAGCTGGTGAGATTGGTCCAACAAAATCTATTACCCACTTTTCAAAAGGTTATGCAGTGGTGATAGGGCACAAGGGAATTTCGTCACTTTTTCCGGGTTTTCAAGGTCTTGCGGTGGTCACGGGCTTTGCAAAACTCAATACAATCCTGGTGAATCATCTCCCACCATAGCCTAGTGACTAGGATCTGCACACAGTTGCATTCCCTACAAGTGTCCTATGGAAATCCCACCATGGGCCTCTTCTATTATAGCTACGTGTTCATGTTCTAGTACACACCGGTGTAAAACCTCATCGTAGCCCATTTTATACAAATCCCCATTGATCAACATGAAGGGAATTACATGTATAGCTAACCTTTTCCTTTCCATAGCATTCATCCGTTCGGGTGCCACACCTTCCTTAAAAAAGATAGCAATGTATTCTAGTTCTGAGGGCGTGCCACAACCTAAATAGTTTTACATCCGGCATGGTTTCCTCGATACTCTACGCATCCTCTCCCGAATCAATCCTTGATAAATGATCTAGCCCACAATTGTTCTTTCCCGGTTTTACCACCACTTTGAATTCAAATTCCTAAAATAGAAGAACCCAATGGCATATGCACCCTTGCAACATTGCTTTGTTTACCAGATACTTCAAGGCCATATGGTTAGTGTAGAATATGAAAGGAGTTTCCAGCAGATATTTCCTAAATTTGTGGAGTGCATAGATCATTGACAATGCCTCGCACTTGGTCGTTGTATAATTCTGTTCTACTGGTGTCAAATTTCTAATTGCAAAAATCAACCTTAAGTTATCACAATGGTCCCCTGACCAATCCATACCTTTGTCCGATCATCCAAATATACCGAAGGAACTTATGGATGAAGTCCTTAAATTCTTTTACCATGATGCACGAAAATACGGTGGGCACATTCTTCACCCAAAGGGCATGATTTGTATATGCAAAGCTTCCCCACTTGGTGGTGAAAGTTGTCTTATCTTGGTCTTCCTTGGCAATCCTTACTTGGTGATATCCCAAGAATCCTTCCATAAAGGAATAGACTTCGCCTTGAGTAACTCCTTCCAAAATCTCTTGATAAATGGGATGGGAAAAGGATCTATGATGAAAACAACATTTAATTCCCTTTAATCCGCACAAATCCTAATCTTCCCATCCTTCTTTATGCTGATCACCATTGGACTTATCCACTCTAATTCCTCCACAGCCTCAATGATACTAGATGCTATCATCTTGTCTAGTTCTTCTTTAACCCTTACGCGCATGTTGGGATTCATCCTGTAAGGCCTCTTCCTCATCGGGCACACACCATCTTTCAACCTTATCCTCATTTCCCCCAATGAATGGTGGACACCTTTCAACTCATGGTATCCATGCGGGAATAAATCCTCAAATTCACGTAAGAGATTGATGATCTTTTATACTTCCTTGTCTGACCAATAGTCCCCAATGATAAACTTCTTGGGCTCCTCTTCCGAGACGATGTTAAATTTCTTGGTTTTGAGTGGTTCATGATACGCACGTGCACATGCATTTGCATTATCAACTACTTCACACGCTCCAACCGAATGGTCAACATTCAGGCTTTCTATCTCCTCTCCATCAACAAGGTATACCAAGATGTAGTCACTTTTGCACCCACTAAGAACAAGGGAACCTCATGCGCGTCGGCCTATCACCTAGCGGGCACTGGGCACTCACCCGAGGCACACAAGAGGGAGTCGAGTCTCTCTTTTATGTGAGTCTAGTGGAAGGCATAGCTCATGATTCTAACTTAGTGATTTAATAGACATGAAGGGCTATAGAGCTTAGGACGACTTCTACACCCCTTCAGTCATAATAGAACCAAAGTGTGCAACAAAAATAATAGAACTAAGAGTTGTAAATCTACTACTATACTTAACCATTTAAGTAAGATTCATGATTATATAAGAACAAAAGTATAATAGAAATATGTAGATAATACAGAGAAAGAGTCTTAATACATTTGTCATGGTAACCTTATCACATTCATTCATAGTGTTTACTTATAAAAGATTACGGAAGGCGGACCGTAGTCATGTGTAATGTGTGGACCCATACATGTATTCTCATGAGACAAAGCTTTCATTCCCCATTTCCCCATTACATCCTTACTAGAATTCTATACCCATTTTCATCCCATAGTTCTTGCAATAATTCTACAAAGTTTCGCTACTTCACTTTTTCTCTCCTTTTCTTTGTTAAGGGCACACATATAAATAAGCCTTTGAGATCTAACAAAATCCTCAATAGCCTTATATCTATCTGCAAGTGTCAAGGTGTGGGTCACCTCGTGTGCATGCCTCTCGATGTCATGATTAAATTTTTGGATCTTTCTATTGCAAGGTATATTTTCTCCAGACACTTTGTCGCTAAGTGGAACCTTATCCAAATGGAACACATTCTTCATGAGTTATATCCCAAAGGCCAAAAACGGCTAAGTCCTAAATTGTTCTTCACGCGGCATGCACGTCCTGGGTTCTTCAAGAAGCCTTTTTAACTCTTCTTCCTTACGCACCTACACTTGTGCACTTCCCCAGCCATGCGAGCCTCTACACCCTTAAGATTTGGAAGCTCAAATAGGGGCCCAACATTAACCCACACTTCACCTATTCTCCACCCTCGGGAACCTTCTTAAAGAATGCAATACAAAAGAATGCAAGGCCTTACCTTGGAAAAGAATGGGGAAAGAATAAAGAAAGGGGAAGAGAAAGAATAGGGGGAAAATTTCCTAAAGAAGGATGAGGGAATGTTTTGTTGGAGGTCATCCTCCAAAGTGTACTCTAAGCACCGACTTCCTTCTATGCTTTAGTGCAAATGTTTCGACCAGGGTGTTCACCTCGTCGTAAGTTAGCCCCTCTCCTTGTGTGGTAATGGTTTCCACCACAATCTCCAGTTCTTTAGCGTGATCTTCCAGGGCATCCATCTTCCTTGTGATGACCTTGTAGAGCTCTTTTAGCTAGGTTTTGATTAAGACTCGCTAGTTCTCAATGGTTGTAGATTTCTTTTCTACCTTGGCTATGATCCTTTCCCACTCTACTCTATTGCTCTTATTCTTTTCTCTGAATTCCTTCAACTCAAATTTGTTGTTGGAAAGTAGTATGCTTGTCACTTTGTCTTGATCTACGCAGTGGTCATAAGTGACCCCTTCGGTTTTGTAGTTATTCTTACGTCGGTAAGCACCTTGTTGTATTTAGCCATGAACGCGATGACCTTCAACTTGTCTTCTTTCCCCAAGCGTGCCACTATATCTTCTACCCACTCTAATGCTAAGGGCTGTCTCTCCATGGTGAGGATCCTATTCAAGTCCTCTATGCACTCTAGGGAGGATCTATACTTTTACGTAGGAGGGTTAAGGTTCGGGTGCTTTATGATAATCGATTGGGAGATGAGCTCCACCTTCTTGGAAAATTCACACACCCTAGCCTTTTCCTCCTGAAGCTCCCTCTGCAGTTGAGCGCTAATTAATTTCTCAAGGCTAAGATCCTTCATTAGCTTCACCACTTCTTCCTTCCTCTTCTCCAATAGGTCCTCTAAGACTCTAACCCCTTCATTTCTACTGAAGAGCCTAGCCTCAATTTCCAATGAGACTTTATTTACCTTGTTACACACTTGCTCATCTGATAGTTGATACATGTTTACAATGGGGTTGTCCCCCTTTCCTTCAGACAGCTTTAATACCACTCCTTGGTTAATTTTGAATTTAGGCTCATCGAGGTGGGAGTCGAATGCCCAAGATAGCATCTTCCTCGTTCATGGGTATCCACCCTTAGGGTCAAAGGACTCCATGGTGGTGAGCTCCTTAGTGGGCACGATACTTTGGAAACACATGTGCAAAAATTTGTTAGGGTCATCAATGTAACCCATCATTGTTCTTCCCACTTCTACGTGTTTACTTCCCATGTGCACACCCTCGGGAATTGTTACCAAGAGAGTTGGGACTTTTGTACTACTTCCACTCTTCTCCCTCTGCTCCTTCTTGAACTCACCGAGCACAAGCTCCGTGTTGTGCCCCAACTCTTCATTGACCAAGGCGTCAATTTATTCTCTACCTCTCTTGTTGCCTTTTCATTCACCTCCCCGAGTGATCTTGAGCATATTTGGCTCCTTGGTACTAGCCCCTTTGCTCCCCTCTTCGCTGGACACACCTTCCTCCATTTGGGTGCCTTTCCTCCTTACAAAGATGAAGGCATCATTTACATTCTTAGCCTTCTCTCCTTCGATTCATGGATATTAATTGGCTCTTGATCCACCTCCGGATCTTCCCCTTCATCGTCATCCCTTTTGCCTACATAGGCATTCGGGTCATCTATATCTTGATTGTTGTTCCTCTATTCCTTGTTCTTCTTCTCTTACAAAAACTCGGAGTCGGGGATGTTGTATTTTCTTCATCGAAGGTTCTTGAGGGATGGTGGCTTTACAAACTCGGGGTCTTTTCCTTGACCACCATTCTTCTCTTCTTCCGAACATAGGTACTCAACCCCGCAGTACCTCCATCTTGCCTTTCTACCACTCCTTATTCTTCCTCTTCTTTCTAATTCTCCTTTTCAACACACACACACACTTGAATTGTATGTCTTCCGGTTCCCCCTCTCAAACCATGCTTCTAAGCTAGGTCCATCAAGTAAGTCTACTAACCTATCTTCCGCCATGGTGCAATCCCTTAGAGTGAGGCACTTGATATCGTAACACCTCATCATCAATTGTTTGCTTGGTACTTCGATAATTGAATGTGTGGACCAAGTCAACCGTTAATTCATGTCAACTTCTGTTTGGCGGCGTGTTTTAGAATGGCTATACCACACACGTGCACAACCTTGTAGTGTTAAATATAGCTTTTGCACCTAAAGCGAGGGTGGAAAATCTTCCACGCCTTCTCCCTCACATGCTGGATGTTGGAAGAGGTGGGTCCATTGCCATTGTAATCCCTAATAGTAGTGGGTATGCTACTTTTTGAGAATCAAATAGTGAGTGCAATTCAAACTTCGTGCCATTCCAACAAGTTCTCACTATGCGTGGCCCACCACCTTACTACTTGTGCCTATCAAAACATAACCTAGCATACTTCATCGCTCATCCTCCCTCCAATGAGCTTCCATATCTCTCAAAAAGACCTCAGGGTATGCATCCCTAAAATACTTTGTTATTGTCTTCCCTCCCAAGTGCCAAACTATACGCGTTGTTATTACCTTGGTTACTGATCCTTTCAGATGTCACCCAATCAATTCATAAGTCCCATGCACCCAATTATCGCATGCTATATTGGTAGTATCACTAACATATTGAGCATCATCAAACCTGGATGACTCTTCGTAGGGTGGATGGTCTCTGGATCTCTTATGGAGTGCACATATATTCTATCTAGGAATTCCTCCCCAAGGGGTTTAGTATAGGGGGTGGACTTCCCATCAACCAGCAGTATAACTACCCACTCTTCCTTGTTTTCAAAGCTTATGTACCCCTTGTTAAACTGGAGATCTGCATTATTCTTATAACACCACGGGAACCCAAGTAGAGCTGGGAAATTATACGCCTCGGAGAAAACCAAGACTTCAAAATCCCAGTGAACCTAGTCCCTTGAATTGTAATGGTTGGATCCTTCAAGACACGATGGGCATCACATTTTTTTATTTGCCATATACAACACATTTGAAGATGGCTATAATGCAGGTCTTCCCATTTGATGCCAGGCATCCAGAGTGAGAACATTAACCTCTGCACCTATGTCAATGAGGATGTTGCTAAGTAACCATCCATCCACTACTACATTCAGGTAATCTCTTTGTCATAATCAAGGTTGTGAGGTGGGAGGTTTACATGCAGGATCTACCTTTCGTGTTCTTCCCCGGTGCGTGGCACCTTTTCTCTCAACCATGCCCCTAGTAGGGAATAATATTCTCCTACCTCGCAGTTTACACACCTCCTTAACCTCATCCAAGTCATCCCTTGGTGCTTCTACTGGTCTCCTTTGCTCATATTTTCTAGTCTGCTCTTTTAAGCATTGGATCTCCCTTGTAAACTTTGAATTACGTCCATGGTTTCCTGGTAGACTTCTTTCTGGTGAGCCGAGTTTGGATACTTCCCATGTACTACTTCTTCTCTTGAAACTAGAGGTCTCTACCTAGGCACTTCCTTTGTGTGCATGGATTCCCCCTCATTGTTACCATAACAGGCTATAGTTCTGATTCTCGTATTACTCACAGAAGCCATTGCATGTCATCCTTCTTAATACTCACCATGGTAGTGCCCTTATCCTTCCAGTGTTGCTAACTCATATGTTCATATAACTCTGGGCATTCTTCGTACTTATGTTTTTTTCCACACTAGGAGCATTGTAGAAGATCTAGACATTCACGCTTATAATGGTCTGTGGCTCCATAATTAAAACATGTCCCATGCGGGAACTCACTTCTTCCTCCACGGTTACCACAACCATGAAATCCTCCACGAAACCCTCTTCCACACACATCTCCATCTCTATGCTCCTCATACCGATGTTCATCTCCTTTGGAACTACTGGAAATGCCAGTCTGGTGCACACCAAGATCAATTACCTCATGAATCTGGTCAATCAATCTACAATCCTTGGTGTCATGTGTGGTTGAGGTACATATTTTGCAATAACAAGATACATTTTTGTGGATCACGTGCTACAATAGGGGGCACCTACTTGCATCATGGTCCTCGTGACATATTTCGTAGTTTACTACCACGACACGTACCACCTTCCAAGTACATATCCCACCATTATCCTTTATGTGTCCTTCCATGTTATAATCTGTGCACCACATCCCTCTCGTGAATCTTTGGAACTGTGTTGGCAGACAATTTCTCCAATTGCTTAGCCATGGCAGCAATCTGAGCCTCCAGAAATGGGCTAACACCAGTGTCAACACTACCAACTGCTTCAGTGTGTAAAGCAACTTCCAATGCTTCACGCGGGTCCATGAATGTTTTATGAGATAAGGCCCTCCTAAAGGGTGTGATCAACCCTCGACAAACCACTGAGCATGTTGTGAAGGGTGGATATCATAAGACAGTTTAGACAAAAGAGTTTTAAAGCATGCATCATATTCCCACATGCTCTTTGCCATTCCCTGCTGGATTTCTTTGAGAGAGCTAATGCTCTTCTGTTCAAACTCAAGTATGTGGAATTCTTCTAAGAATACATTCCTCAGTGTGGTATAATCCACAACAGTCGATGAGGGTCATACTTTCTATACCAACTATGTGCATGTCCTTGTAAGGTTGTCGTAAATTGACTGGCCTTTCAATCCTAGGTTGTGATTCCCTTCGCACACCATAGCAGCTCGCACTTATGCACATGCTCTGCGGCATCTTCTATTCCACTGTAATCTGGCAAGTGTAGAGACATCTCAAAAAGACTTGAGGAGGTGGTTGAGGCCCTTGCCCTCCCGATCTAGTCCCTTGGTTTCCTCCGGTGTTTCCTCCTAGGCTGGATCCACTGGATCTTGAGCCACCAACTCCACCACTTCCACCTCCAGATCCTCCTGTGTTAGGTACAGGGCCTATGTTTGTCATGCCGAGCACTCCCATCATCCCACTAAATTGTGCACCGATAGTTTGTGAACTAGTACCACTCCCAGTCATAGTTCCTCCACCACCTCCTAATGCACTTCCAAAACCAGCCATATACATGCCTTGCCCAAACATTCCACCAAATACCGGAATAGTGTGTGAAGCCATAGAAGTCCCAAACGAGAAATTGTATGTTCTAGGTGCCGATCAGTTACTTCCACTGATATCAAATGGATTAACTGTACTTTTCCCTCATTCAAAAAAACCAAGCACCAAGGTCTAGTTGCTAGGTGGGGTCAGATGCGTGCCAATGACTCTTCTCTCTCTGCGCAATAGACTCTCATCAGAAGCCACAAGTTTTTCTCTTCGCGCTACCAAGATGGGGTATTATAGACTACTCACTTTGACATCCTCCATGTGAACGTCAACTCCTTTCCACCATGTTTGGCTCGATAACCAACTTGTAATCTCATGTTGTCTATCGATATCCTTTTCACGCACTTTGTTATACTTGAGCTGCCTCTCCTCCCTTTCTTGTTCAGTCGTCAGATCATCCATCCTTCCCCAACCTAGCTTCCTCACCTAGCACTCAGGGTGGTTTAGCTGGCCATAGGGAATGCCTCTAAACCCATGGTTACCATCAATATTTTGATCGCAAGGGGAATAGCATGTAGAAATGATCCCTGGGCTCTCATAAGAACTCAAACTCAGCAACTTCTGGACAGGAATACGTGGAAATGGTGTATTCCAGAGTGTAGCTAGTTAGTACTCCCTTCCACCAATGATCTATAGCATGGGTCCACTTTAGATCAGCATCTTGTAGGTTCTGATATGTTTCTTGGGTCCAAGGGTATGATCTATAACACCACCCCGATCTAGATGTATAAGCCGAGAGCCATTCGAATAACTCTACTGGGAAATAGCTTAAGAACGTTTCATATAACTCATGATAAAGAGTGTCTTCCACCCATCTTCATGTATCAAACCCAGATCCGGTACCAAATCTCTGAGCAAATTCATCCTCTATTCTCTTAAACCAATCTTCAACACCTTCAAGTGTTAAGAGCTCCGCCATCAATTTTTACAGATATCTTGATATATGCCATGCTTCCCTACAACTTTGAAAAGAGGTCTGAAAATGGAACCAAGATGTAGTAACTTTTTCACCCACTAAGAACAAGGGAACCTCATGCACGCCAGCCTATCACCCAGTGGGCGTTGGGCGCTCACCCGAGGTGCATGAGAGGGAGCCAAGTCTCTCTTTTATGTGAGTCTAGTGGAAGGCATAGCTCATGATTCTGACTTAGTGATTTAACAGACATGAAGGGCTATAGAGCTCAGGACGACTTCTACACCCCTTCAGTCATAATAGAACCAAAACACGCAATAGAAATAATAGAACTAAGAGTTGTAAATCTACTACTATACTTAACCATTTAAGTAAGATTCATGATTATATAAGAATAGAAGTACAATAGAAATATGTAGATAATATAGAGAAAGAGTCTTAATACATTTGTCATGGCAACCTTATCACATTCATTCATAGTGTTTACTTATAAAATATTATAGAAGGTAGACCATAGTCATGCGCCATGTGTGGATCCATACATGTATTCTCACAAGACAAAAATTTCATTCCCCATTTCCCCATTACATCCTTACTTGGAATTTTGTACCCATTTTCATCCCATAGTTCTCGCAGTAATTTTGCAGAGCTCCACTACCTCACTTTTTCTCTCTTTTTCTTTACCAAGGGCGTGCGTATAAATAGGCCTCTAAGCTCTAACAAACTCCTCTGCAGCCTTAGATCTAGCCCCAAGTGTCAAGGTGTGGGTCACCTCGGGTGCATGCCTCTCCATGTCATGATTAACTTTTTGGATCTTTCTATCGCAAGGTATATTCCCTCAGGACACCCTGTCACCAAGCTAGAACCTTATCCAAATGGAACACATTCTTCATGTGTTCTATCCCAAAGGCCAAAAATGGCTAAGTCTCAAATTGTTCTTCGCGATGTGCACACATCCTGGGTTCTTCAAGAAGCCTTTTGAACTCTACCTTGCGCACCTACACTTGTGTGCTTCCCCTAGCTATGCATGCCCATGCACCCTTAAGATTTGGAAGCTAAAATAGGGGCCCAACACATGACAACATTGTCCTAACCATAACCCCTACTAAACCTACCCTTGACCTTGTTTACCCTTCCCTTATTGAATGGGACTAACAATTTTACATGTCGTTAGATCTATTTGAGATTGACAAAGTTATCGCAGAGTTCATGGGCATTTGGGATACAATTCCCATTGGAGACCACAAAAAGGGCTTCTATATTGACTTGGATACCTGTGCTTACTTCGGTGAGGAGGTTGAGCTTCATGGTCAGCAAAACTTAAGAAAAAGTGAGGGAAAAAGTTCCAACACAAAGCCTTGGCAAAAATCAAAGTCCAAGTTGCATAGTGAAAACCTCTTTGAGGCACTAGCTGACAAATAGGTGCAAAAATCAAGGGACAATAAAAGTGACCATGCCAAGGATGAAAATATCATGGAGACATCCTTGGATGAAGATCTCAACCTTCCTCCCATCCTACGCGTATGGAGGAATTGTCAAAATTATTAGTAGAAGAGACTATTGATGTGAATATTAGTGCAGAAGAGGACCCAAAAAGTAGTCAGGAGCAACCGGGAGCATAAGACATTCACTATGCTACTACGATATTTTATAGATGTGTTCGCATGGTCCTACAAAGACATCCCAGGATTAGATCCAACTTTAGTTGTGTACAACCTAGTTGTGCATGCGGATGTGAAACCTATTAAGTAGAAACTCAAAAGATGCACCCAAGGGTAGCCCTACTAGCTAAAGAAGAATTAGAAATATTTCTTGCGGCAGGATTCATTCGGCCTATTGATTACTCTGAATGGATATCCAACATTTTCCTTATCCATAAAAATATTGTCAAGATTTCAGAATTTGCATGGATTTTAGAGACATTAATAAAGCTTTCCCTAAGGATGATTTTTCGCTGCCAAATATTGATATGATTATGGATTCAATAGTAGGATACGAGATGTTATCTCTCATGGATGGATTTTTAAGATACAACCAAATCAAGATAGCTGAAGAAGATCAACACAAAATAGATTTTACAACTCCTTGGGGTACCTTCTGTTATTAGGTGATGCCATTTGGTCTCAAAAATGCAGGAGCTACTTATCACCGTGTAATGACAGTAATTTTTCATGATATGATACATGATATCATGGAGGACTATGTGGATGACATCCTTGGAAAGAATAAGACAAGAGAAGATCACCTGGTCATTTTGCGACGTATCTTTGAGAACCTACGAGAGTAAAATGTCTAGCTGAATCTGAAGAAGTTTGTATTCGGTGTGCTATCAGGAAAACTATTGGGCTTCATTGTATCAAGAAGAGGATGTAAGGTAGACCCTACTAAAGTGTCTACTATTACTGAAATGCCTCCACCTAAGAATATTAAGTAACTATGCAACTTACAAGGAAAAATATAGGCTATTCGCTACTTCATCTCCCATCTTGCAAATAAGTGCAATTCGTTCACCCACCTGCTTAAGAAGGATGTTGCCTTCATCTAGGGACCAGAGAAATAAAAATCCTTTGCTTTTCTTAAGCAATACTTGGCCAATCCACCTGTCCTCATGCCTCGAACTCCTAGGGAGCCACTCTTGCTTTATATATCTACTACACAATTTACTATTGGTGTGCTTCTTGCCCAATACGAACTTGGTTACAAAGAAAAAATGGTGTATTATCTCAATCGCACTCTCATTGCTTATGAGCTCAACTATCCCCAAATTGAAAAAGCTTGTGTGGCTGTTGTTTTTACTTTTCGAAACTTTGTAATTATATATTGAATACTAAAACCAAGTTGATATCCAAAGTTGACCCACTCAAGTACTTGCTATCTAAACCTACCCTCACGGGTAGAATGGCTAATTGGATCATTCTACTAAGTGAGTTTGATATAGAATTTGTGCATCAGAAGTCGTTTAAAGGATAAGTACTCACAGACCAATTAGTGGAAGCACCTTTATAAGGCCTTGAACCTTTGAATCTGTATCTTCCAGATGCCTCATTATTATACATTGAAGAATCTATCGTGTGGCAGATACATTTTGATGGGTCCTTTACTTTTCACAGTTCAGGTGCAGGGGTGGTCCTCATTACTCCTTCTAGCGACCCTATACCATAGGATTTTCACCTGGGTTTTCCTTACACAAACAATATCATAGAGTATGAGGCACTTATCGCAGGGATGAAGCTCGCTATCAAGTGGAAAATTCATCATGTCAAGGTTATGGGTGATTCTCAGTTAATTATTAAGTAGGTTAATGATGAATACAAGGTTAAGGATGAAAAGTTCATACCTTACAAAGAGCTGGTAGAAACTCTAAAGGAGTACTTCGTTTGTATCAAATTTAAAAAAATTCCACGAGTGTAAAATAGATTGACAGATGATATGGTGACAGTGGGTTCTATGCTTCGTATTCCACCAGGGAATAACGACATGCCATTCTTTGTGAAAAATTTGTGCCACCACGTATGATATGCCAAGGTCTTGTCTAGCTTGTGGTGTTGTTGGTCCCAATTCCCCATGGTATGAGCCCATCTTTACCTATCTCAAAGACAACATGTTCCATCCTAATATCTCCCATTCGAGAAACAAATCCTAATTCGCCAAATAGACCGTTACACTCTTTTAGGAGGTATGCTTTATCATTGTGGCTATGATGGGAATCTGTTACATTGCCTCGATATGACGGAGTCAATCCAAGCGATCAAAGAAGTACATGAAGGGGTTTGTGGAGCACATACAAATGGAATGATTTTGGCCAAGAAATTGTTAAGAGTAGGCTACTATTGGCCTACCATGGAAACAGATTGTTGTAATTATGTCAAGAAGTGTGTACTTTGCTAGAAGTATAGAAACTTCATCCATGCTCCATCGCAACCATTGCAACCTATCACTACTCTATGGCCATTTTCTAAATGGGGACTTGACTTGATAGGGAAGCTTACCCCTACCTCATCTGATGGTCATACCCACATCATCACAGCTAATGAATACTTTACAAAGTGGGTGGAGGTCATTCCCTTAACCTATGTAACAAGAGCTCAGATTTCCAAATTTATCATGAATCATATCATTTGTCGATATGGCATTCCTACAACCATTGTCATGGATAATGGAAATTCATTTAAGAATAAAATGGTGAAATGTATTTGTCAGCAGTTCCAAATCAGGTTAAAATGGTCTACACCATATTATCCCCAAGGTAATGGACAGGCCAAAGCCACAAACAAAACTTTGGTGAGAATAATGGAGAAGATGGTCAGTAAAACAGGTCGTAATTGGCACTTGCAAATCCACCCAACTCTTTGGGCTTACAGGACCTCCATTCACACTCCTACGAGTGTGATGCCATATTCTCTAGTATTTGGGATGGAATCTATCATCCCACTAGAAATTGAACTTCCTTCCCTAAGAATCTCTCTTAGGGATTATTTGATAAAGATGAAGATTACTAGGTGGCTAGACTGGTTGAATTAGAGATCCTATATGAGAATCACATCCATACCCTTAATCACCTCAAAGTGTATCATAACAGAGTCTCTAGAAACTACAACAAGAGAATCATACCTCATTGGTTTGAGGTTGGTGATTTAGTCATGAAGGAGAATCAGTTCAATACAAGGGTAGAACAAGAAAAGAAAGGAAAGTTCAAACCGCATTGGTTAGGACCCTATGTTATTGTGTCTAAGAATGACATATGGGCACACAAAATTTCTCACCCCAATGGTGATGAACTTCGTGAGCCCATGAATTTCATGCATCCTAAGCGGTTCTATGCTTAAATATGGTGCAAAATCGAGAAAAGCAAAAACTCAAAAACATGGTAAAATGATCAAAAATAAAATAAAATACAAAAGGAGAAAAAGAAGAAGAGAAAAAGGTCATCCACAAGTGAAAACCACATAATTGTGGCACTTTGAATAGGTCCTTGGGTGAAAAATGGTTTTCGGCACCTTGGGAGGATTCATTGTTCACAAGCATCTTGCATCCTGGAGGGTACTTTTACTTAGCCTAGCACTATTTCAGCCTTCGAAGTCTTTGTGAGCCCAATCCTGTCAAGCCTTGATCTAGCTTTGTCTTATTTTATTCATCTATGAGGGCATCGTATTTCTCTATTCCCCATCTTACGCTGGGCAATTCAATGGCTTCACCTTCTTGTTTATACATGGATGGCATTTTCCTTGTATATTCCCCATCTAACACTTTGGGGGTATCCACATTTTCTTGGTTACCTATGCATAACTCTAGAAAAGTATTAGAAATCGACATAAAAAAATAGAAAATTGTTACAAAAAGATGCAAAAACAATAGAAAATTATTTGAAAAGACACAAAAATAATAGAAAATTGTTTTGAAAAAGACACAAAAACAATAGAAAATTGTTTCAAAAAAAGACGTAAAAACACTAGAAAATTATTTTGAAAAAGACACATAAACAATAGAAAATTGTTTCACATAAATAAAAAAAAATAGAAAATTTTTGCATGAAAACAAAACTTATAAAAACATTTACTTATGTTTACTTGCATTGTCTTGTTTCTTGTTTTTCTTGTTTGTTTGTATAGTTGCTTCATGTTTGTGCATTTTTTTGTTTGTTTCTTGGGAATAATTTGTTAGGATTCATCATTTCTTACTTAGATTCGATTTATTCTTACTTATGCATATTGACGTATGTTTTTGCATACTCGTGAATTGTGGTGCATTATTATGTTAATTCATTATTTTCTTTATTTGCATTTGATTGTGTTTATTGCATGTGCATTGTTTTGTTATCACATCATCACATTTCCATCACTATCATCACATATAACATCATCTACACATCATATATCATGAAAAAACTAAGTATACATCATACATGAATGATAAGCTAATCATCACATATTGTATCATCAAATGGGGAAAGAGGGATCGCAAATATCAAAATCTATGCCCCCCGCACCCTTATCATCATATCATCCTATCCACTAAGTATGAAACATCATATAAAAAAACACATTTGATATATTCTACAAGATCAATCATCTATAAATCAAAACATATGAGATATGTCCACAAGATCATTAATACATATACATGTCAAATCAAATAATCTAACATCATAAACACAACTATCTATCCATGAGAAATAATAAACAAATGTCCATCTCATATACACATATGTCATGTCAAAAATGTCCATATAATACATGTGTGGTATATATGTATCAAAAATGGATATACATCAGTTCATTAAAAATGCCTTCATTTGAGGCGTATAATAAAATGCTACATCAAATCACTGAATAGAAAAGCCTTCATCAGAGGCATGTGTCAAAAATTCTATACATCAAAAAAGCCTTTATCTGAGGTGTACAAAAGAATGGTGCATGTATCAAAGAAGAATAGCCTTCATCAAGAAGTGTGTGTGAGAGTACAAAGCATCAAGGCTTACTCAAGCCCTCTGATAGGTTATCCGGTCTGTCTCATGGAGGTGGCATGACATGAGCATCGTTGCCTCTCCATAGTTGTGGCTACTCCACTGAGGCCTAAGCCCTCTCAGGTCTAGTGCCCATGTTTGAATGTTGGATATAAGATGGCACTCGCCACTCATCTAGAATTGCCTCAAAATATAAGGACCTATAATAGGAGGCCCTGCCCTCTGCTGTGGCTAGATCTCTATGACTCGGGTAATCACCGCTATACCCTCTATGCGTTGGTAGGATGTTATCTCTGCTAAGGCTCGGGAAAGCTTGACCTAGCCCACTACATGCTCTTCCCTGAGCCTATCTCGCTCTAATATCATAGGTTGTAGCTGGGCCTGTGTCTGCTGGTATAAATCTATCACCTGGGCCATTTGGGAGGCCATCTGTCAAATCTACTAGAAGTGCACAACACTATCACCTCCTGGGCTAGCCTAGGCCCGAGTCTGATCTCACTCTACTAATAAAGTCACAATCTGAGCTTGAGCTTGATCTCGCTCGATTGTCGCTGTCACACTCTAGGCTCGGGCCTCATCTCTCTCTGCTCTAGCCTGATCTCTCTCAGCTATAGCATGCTATAAATGTTGTTGCAAGGTAATTGTCTATGTCACTTTGGTTGTGCCACTAAGACTGGTCCCTATGGTACCCTAGACAACTGACCCTACTCTAGGACTCTAGCTCTAGGAATCTATGTTGGTACTGTCCTAGACCCCGTAGCCTCGATCCCTCGTACTATGGCACAACTTGTGCATCATAAGGTAATCCATCAAATGAATCCTCTGGATCATGACCTGCTGCACCCTCTCTCTGCTCAACACTGTGCCAAATCTCTCTCAATGGTTGGGTGCATACTACCTGTGCCTCCTCTAGGATAGTGAGACACTGGGTAACACGGTGGCATACCGTGTCTAATAATCGGTGTAGTACATAGATCCCTGATCTGTCATGCTGGGTCCCATGCCTATGGGACCACCTGTGAGAAACTCACCCTAGCTCACGCACCAGCATGCGAGGCCCCATAGTAAGTGTCTCAAAGTCTCAGTGGGCATACCATATATCGGGCTATGGAACCCCTATACTATGCCAAGCTGTCGTTGGCACCTATCAACTCTATACAGCTCTATGATGTAGCTGTGACTCTCAAAGATAAAGTTCTCTACTGAGCACACACTTTGAGCTCTACGGAATTCTCTAGCCACCGAATGTTCCCGTAGGGTCTCCATATAATTTCTATCTCTGGAAGCTCATCGAAATCTCACCGGTATCTATATAGGTTGCCTAGGTGGCCTCATACATCACCACCTACTGATACCCATGCCATGTAAGATGGCTCCTCTGGGTCTCAAACATGCAAAGTGCCCACAGGGCATCCGATAGCAATGTGGTCCCATGACCAAATCTATAGTAATGAGGCTGGCCCCATGGTCTTCTGACCGTGGTAAGTGATCAAATGTAAATCCCAGTACAAGTGCGCTAGTATGCACTACCCCCAGTAATAACACTCACCTCGAAAATTCCATGTACTAATGGTAGTAGCCCTCTCGGGAAAGATGTCCCCATCTTATTAGTGAGAAAAAACCCACTGATAAGTGACATGATATATAGGGGCCCCGATCTAGTGTCACTTCAGAGATACACTCGTGTAATGTAATATTCATACCCTCATGTGGTATGTTATCTTTGTCAAAAAGGTCACTGTAAGATGCTCTAATCTGCCCTATATCAGAGGTGTACTCAATCAAAGTACCCATGATCGGCACATGGAGAATCCGCCATACATCCTCTAGGGTCACAATCATCTCCCTAGTAGGAGTCTAAAAAAATGAATCTCACTGTGACATCGCTCGACTAGTACAATCAGTAATCCATGGTCCAAAATGATGGATGGCATCCGAGACACAGGGCCTAGCCCCACCGCCTCGAGAAGTATGGCCATAGCATGCCGGTCTCGCTGACGCATGCTCCCCTCTAGCTCGACAATCTAGGAATGATGCTCTCATGTCTGCAACACTGGTAATTGTCTTTGCAAAATATCAATCCACTCATCAGTCACTAACATTTCTTCTAAAAATCTATCTATCATTTTAGGGTTAACCCAAAAATCCTAAATTTTCTTCTAAGTGTCATCTTTTTGGCATTTTTCTTGTCTATCCTCCACTAGCCTAGGACACTGCATGCCCTTTTGGGCATGTGCACCTCCCTTTTGGTGCGTGTACATGCGCGCAATGGTCTTCAGGTGCTTGCGCCATCATTCATGCACCTACGCACCCTTTTGGTCATGTGCACCACTCATTTGGTTCTTACACCATCATTCGTGTCCCTGTGCTTGCATGCGCGTATCCTCCTCTGTGTATGCTCCCCTTTGATGTGTTTGTGTGCGTGCACATGCTTGACATGTGCACATGCACGTGGGTGTGTGGAGTGTGTGTCTACATGCGTGCACACATATGTCATGGGACACTTATGCCCTCGAAAGGACACTGCGCCCCAACCTTACACTGTACCTACACGCCGACACGTCACCTAACCCTAATTACTCATTTTAAGGCATTAATGACAAAATTTGACAAGTGAGGTTCAAATACTCACAAAGGTGCCATTGTTGGTGTGTCGCTGGTACCCTTAGACTACATCTTCTCGTCTCAATCGGTCCCGTGTGATCACCATCGTCCTCGTCGCTGTTAGAGCCTCACAGTAAAATCTCAATAGTGGTTGGTAAAAGTGAATTGGTCACGGTGATTTACCCCCCCAGGTGGGGTATATCAACTTGTTTTTCACCACCGTGAAGGCCTGGAGGCTCGTTTCGACCGTTGTTTTCTCCTCTATTCATTGTGGAATAATTATTTTTATTAAATAATTATTTTTCTCTTATTTTTCACCATATTGGGGCATTTTTTTGCTGTCCAATACCCCTTTCTTCCCCTAGGGCAATTTTATTTCTCCTAGGTGATTTTTCTTCTTATTCACACTCTCGTAAATAATTATTTTTCAAAATTAATTCCACTGCACAAGAACATTATTTATCGCTTGTTTCTTCTTTCTTCCACCTAGGGAACTTTCTGTTGCGCCTAGGCCCTTCATTCTATTTCTTCTATTTTCTTCTACTATCCACCACATTTTAGAAAACAGAAAACAAAAACAATATATATATCTCGCGTCAAAAATCCAAAAACAGGCAAAATTTTTCACAAAATCCTAAAAAGTAAAAAAACCTACAAAAATGGTAACTTTCTTATTACGAGTTGAAACTTGTGTCTTGCACATGGTATTTTCTCCATATCCTACTAGTTTGTTTCACATCTTCCCCAATTAATATGACTCGTGGATCACCAGATTCACAACCATTCACAAAGCTAGCTACTTGCTTCATCTGTACTCTGGGGCACGTTTGTTGCCTGGTGTTGTTTCGTTGCGCACAACACTTTTTACTTGGACCCAGTGTCCATTATCATTTCCCCTTGCATATATCCTTTCTCGGGGCATCATTTTTAACCCTTTTCATCAATCATGAACATGTGGATCTCTTCAGCTTGATAACAAAACATTTTTACAACTGTCTTAACCATTGTTGGGTTGGATATGTGCATTTGTACTTGTTTTCCTATTAAATGATCTTGTTTCCTTCTTACATTGCATTGGATTTTGTATGTTGGGTGCAGTTGGTATTTTCAGCAATGGACAATTGTTTGTAGTATGGCTTTTCATGTCATTCTAGCTTTTTCGTATGCTTATATTTTTCATAAGGACCAATGATGTAGCTCTTGTGGTAATATGATAACATCAAAATTGTTCCAATAAATAGCTACCTGAGGCTAAGATATTCTCTCCACTCCTTCATATTTCTTTTGCATCACTTTTCTCCCACCCCTAATCTTTCGTATTATCGGGCATCTTGCCTCTTCTCATTCTTCTATATATTTCTCACCTTTTCGATCATTGATCATCTTCCTTCATCACCCCATCGACACTCGAGGGGGCATCTCTCCCTCCTACTAATTTTTCTTCTATCCCTTCAAAATTTCTTTCGTCTACTATCTTTGAAGTGGCGTCACTTACACCACCCCAAAGAGGGGAAAATGTAGACACCCATAATTACACCTGAGAAATTTAAATACTTAAATTACGTTAATTATCTCTCTTCTAGCAAATTGATGACATATCATCAAAAGCACTCATCTTCTCTCTTATCGTCATTAATTAATTACAATACGCTAATTAGTTAAGTCACCTATCCAAAACAAAACACCCTAATTAACAACCTTCCATTAATTAATCACCCTTATATTTGGATTAATTAATTATTATTAATTAATTAGCTTTCCCTCATTTAACCAATAAATCAATATTTAATTGATTTAATCCGCTTCTAATAGCCTAAATCATAGTAATATTCCTCTAATTAGCTTCTATAAGCTTACATCTACCTATTAATTAATCACCTTTGATTAATTAAACCCCCCAACTCCCATGATTTGCTAAGTATAAATTAAACCCTTCTAAAGTAAGGTTACCTTTTATAAATCAACCTTATCCATTTCTAATCTTGTTTTACCTTTTATCCCACATGCAAAGGGAGGACATGTTTCCTTTATCCATTGGGCTATATAAGGATCCCTCCTTCTACCTTTATACCTACACCTAAACTTCTTGAGAAGACAAAAGCAAAGCATATAGCAAAATAGACTAAAAGCTTTCCTTTGTTTTCTTGAGAGTTCACCATTTTGGAAGAGCTAAGCCTCCTATTCTTGCATTCTTTAAGGATCAAACAAGAAATTTTGATTGCCATTGGAGCTACATAGGTCCATTCATTTTTGTTGGTAATATAGGAGAGTAGAGATTTTGAATAACATGCTAGTTTTGATCTTATGTTTCAAAGTTATGATGTTTAGTATAGATCTTGTTTAGCTCTTTATCTTGATGGTGCTTAGGCTTTATCTTAACTAGGTTATAGAACTATTTAGGTGGTAGTTCTTATTTCATCTAACTTAGCTTTAAGAAAAGTATACATGCACACAACTTCATAGGTGCCCCCAACAAATTGCCAAGGTGCCCCACTAATAAATGGGTTCTACTAGAATTGGTCGACAATTATTGGATTATCATCGAATTTAAAAAAACACCACAAGGTGGGAATGCATTTCCCTATTTTAATTGGCAGATACACCTACCCAAATATTCATAAGGCCAAAAATGTGGATGCAGAAATGGCCAAGTGACCTTGCAAACCTTTCATCCATGGACTAGCTTCGATTATTGGGGTAAATTCGGTGAAACAAGTCGGTCCAGTGCCCACGTGCCCTAGTTGGAGGATATCTAGATTCATTGTCGGGATGAATACATCATCTGACAAAGGGATTATGAGAGGTTGACCTTGGATGAGGTTTGATAGTTTGGTTTGGCCGATGTCCCAAAGGATGTGCAAGATAATGATGAGGTTTTGGATGTGGCATACAAAAATGATAATATTGTCAATCAACCATTGCCATGGATTGATTGGTATGTAGAGGAATGTTGCAATACAAAGGAGAGGGCGGGGCCCATTCTGTAGAGAACTTATAGTTGGTTGGTTACCTTGGGAATTTCACCCAAGGGAGTAGAACAACCTACAAATACAGAGGCCCCACCAACCATAAGCCAATCAACACTCACAAAGGGGAAAAGGTCGACCCAAAAAACCCATATGACTCAAAAAATATTTCATTTGTTGTTGGTGGCTCATCTCTCTCCAAGGCTTCCATTTCTAAGGCTATGTCTCTTGCAGCACCTGTGACAAAAGTGGTTGAAGTCAGTGACTCCCCTAGTATCTCACAAGATCCATCACATCTTCCTCCTCCTCCATTATCACTTCCAATATCAGTTCCTTCCACTTCCACAATCATTTCTTCATTCCCATCTCCTTCTATGGCCTAGGTATTCTCATCCCTTCCAGTTCTCTCAGTTGGAGAAACTATCAGTCACCCATTTCTTCTTCACTCCCCTTAACACTTCCATTTCCCTCCATCTCATTCCCCAACATCATTTTATCAACTCCTATGGCTGTCCTTACATCCACCCTGTCCATCATTACCACTTCTACCCAAATGCCAACTAATGTTTTGGTATTGGATCTACTGTCCCATCTTCATCAACATTAGCCATTCCTGAATGGTTGTTTAGATAGACTCCAAAGTAGAAGAAGAAGGTGCCTCTGGGAGATGTCATAGATCTCAGTATATTGGAAGATACGCCAAAAGATAGGCCAAGAGGCCAAGAATTGTTTCAAGTCTGATAGTGAATCCATCTGGGGAGTGAATGTAGAGGTTGCTACTCCCATTGAGGGAAAACTAAGGAAACAATTATTGTGGAAGATTATCGGATCTCTCGATTTTCATTGGGAAAATCTACTCATGAAGGATCCAAACAATATGTGCACACTGCTCTTGGGGCTCTACTTGAAAGATATGACAAAGATAAGGCTATAAAAGATGAGCTCAAACTCAAGTTCAAACAGCTCATTTCATTTTTTTGTAAAGTAACTTGACCAACTCCATCTACCGAAGTCTCAACTACTACGGCCATAACAGTTTCATCTACCATTGACAACATTTCTTATCATGAGCTCAAGAAGCTAGGCTAGAAAGGGAGATCAGTAAATGGATGGATAGAATGCATACTGCAGGAAGCTAATCCCTTAATCAAAGAGGTTGTCAAAATATATAATTATTTGCAGGTTGGGAAGGCTATTATTTGTAAAATGGATGAGGCCTTTTATGAAGATAATAATAATTTGAATTTAAATTTGGCAACATGGAGTGAGATCAGATAAGAAGACCCTAACTTTCTCCTTTAGGAAGAGGTGATTGATAATGCCTTGAAGTTATTTGAATATCAAAAGGCCATGGAATTATGGTGCCAAGTGTTGCAAAATTTAATTAAGAAATTGGAAGATAAATGAGTAGAGATCACGGATGCCCTAAATGACATATTAGAAGAATTTGATATTGTTAATTGCAAATTCTTCAATGAAAACATTGATGCTCTTCCAGAAGATCAAATTAAGGAAAATTTCAAAGATTTGGTGAAGCGCGACGATGAGGTCACCAAAAATTTCAGCAAGTGAATCCATTGACCGATTGGTCTTGTGCCAAAATTTCATAGGAGGCTAAAGAAAGTTGTGAATAAACTTTGAAGAGTTCCAGCCAAGATCAAAAAGGAGATTGAGATGGAATATGTAGTGAATCACTATGCATGTGGGCCTGGAGATGAAGAAATTCAGGGAATCATCAAGTGCTTCATTGAGTATAAGCATCAAATGGCTGTGTGGGAAGGAGAACAACAAAAACTTGCAGGAGAGGAAGGTGTAGTTGAACAAAGCCAAAGATGAGTGGCCATGAAAGGTTAGATCCAAGCTTTGGATCGGTCAAAGTTGTAGGGTTGACTAAGTCAAACCCTTGCAACAAATTTTCTATTTTCATGGGAGCATGTTCCCTTATTTTAATGACATTTCTATTTTTAGTAAATGTTAGTTAAAGGTCCAGCTGTAATGGATTAGCCTAAGAACTTATAAATAGTTGAATGCTTCAAGCTAGGAGGATATAGATCATTTTTGGTGAGAAGTTGCTCTTCAAGCTTGGAAGAGTGCTTCAGAGATTTCTAAAAACCTTTTAATTATATTCAGAGTTATACCTTGCTATTGGAAATATGATTTATTGTGTTGGATGGTTAATCAATGCTTACTTTGTGAATGTATGATTCCTTAGTGTGAGTGGTTAGCTTACCTTTATTTCGGGTTATCTATTTCATGTTGTGCAGGAGTAATGCAATTATCTTTTATGTCAGTTGTGAAAATCTTATTTTCCTTCTGTGTTAAGTTATGTTATCATTATCCATAGTTGCAGAAATAGATGTTTGACATGTGCATGTGTTCTTTCCTCATGATAAATTAACTGTGTGTTGAATCAAATTTGATCTATCCTTTATGTATGCTCAAGTTTAACAAAGGAACGTACACCCTGGTTTGTGGTAGTTTTTGTATCCTTTCCAAGTTGCAATAGGTGAAGGTGGCCAATAATGCAAGCATCCTGTCCACATTAACCCTTCCAGATATTAAACATCCCTCTATTTGGTGCATCACCGCCCTTAGTATAGTTTCATTTCTGCAAAATCTCTTTCCTTAAAACTCATGAAGATGTTAGCCTAGGATTAGATGGTCATTTTATTACAATAGGAGTAGTATAACACTTAGTTCAGGAAGAGGAAGCCATCCTTCTCGGGGTTCACCTCGAGCCCAAGTCCCACAACTTGAGAGGTGATCCCATGTGTCCCAATCACACCGAACATCCTAACAACATTCTGACCATTCGGAGGGTGCATTGCTTTGGAGACAACATGTTTGTAAGATGATATGGGTGTGACTTGAAACAATAGGACAATGTAATGCAATTAAGCAAATAATAAAGAAAAAATAAGTACAAGAAATCACACTCAATTTTTTTTGATAAATACATATTATTTTTTTATCATTCTATAGTACCCAAATGTTGTAGTTTTAGGAAAAGGGCTATGATGTTTCCCCATTTAAAAATTCACACAAAGGTGATGGATTTGGGACAAATATGTCCTTAGATAAACTAATGCACACCATAATTATGCCTGAATAATGATATAAGACAGGAAGGTGAACATGGAAATCACAAGAACTTGATGAAATAAAAAATTAAATGATATAATTATCTCCCACTATGAAAATTTAGCACTAGTTTTTGTTTTTACGAGGGGTGTTACTTACCTTCTTTTTATTTATTAGGTTATTTTTCTCATACACATTGAGTCACCTCACTTAGGAGAGTCATAGGTATTTTAGGGAGTTATATGACATATGATAATTTCTATCATCAAATCATCATATGTGTCATTGTCATATGGGAGTTACATTCCATTCTTAGATTGTAACTCCCCTCTCCATTGTTGGAATATGAAAATTCTAGACATGGGAGTTACAAAACACTCATTTATATGTACTTTTATTTTTTATTTATGAGGACGAGTAGACCAAACTTTGATGCAAAAGTTCCTTAAGATTATTTTTCTTTCTAATTAATTGGAGTATTATGCATTTTTATTTAGAATACAACTCCATTTATTTTATCATATTCCATCTGATATCCATTCCCTCTTTCATAATATCGAGCTTGATCTTGTTAATAATGTCACTTACTTCATCATTGTTGATTACTCTCAATTTCATGGTTTTATTAACTCATAGTGAAAGTTTTAAATCCGTATTATTTTTGTACATTTTTTCAATTATTTGGGTAATAATTTGTGTTATGGGAAGTTTTCTTCTTTTTTGGTGTTCTACAAGTTTTATCATATTTCTATTAAAGTTATTTATCTATTGTTTAGTTTGGTGAAGGCTCTAAATTTGGAAGTGTTTAGTTTTTTGGCCTACTCACTTTTATCTTGGGTGAGCTTCTCTATCTATGCATTGGGATCCTTACCTACTCGCTGACCATCCCAAGATCCTCCTCACATGCCATCAAGTTCATCAAAATATACACCTAACTCAACTCCCTTTGGCTTTCCCAATCTCACTACATCTTGGATTCTCTTAGTTCCTTACTAGGATATTCAACCTCACCCCTAGGTTATTTTCCTTCAACTGATTTTCCATCAATCCCTCATAAAGCTCTACACTTGGATTCTCTTCATTTTTCCAAGTCTCCATTGAGCCCTCATCAAGCCTTTTTTGTGTCCCTTACATGCAACTGAGCCCCCATCGATCTCTTCAACCTCACCAAGATTCTTAACCTCAACTTGGCTTGTTCTCTTAATGATTTTTTCCCTTACCTCACTACCAACTTAAATTAGCCTCTAAACTCGATGACATGACTCAAAAACATAAAATTTCCTTGGCCTCATCTCTCATAGCTCAGTTCGTGTAACACACCCATCAAACCCTCATCACACTAACCTTGTTTCAACTTAGTCCTTGAATCAATTTCCTAAGTCTCTTAGTGTCTCTCATTGTTTCAATTAGCTATTTTTCCCACCCTTTACGCCAAACCCTACATTAAGCATTGATTTCTACTTATACGTTGTTCCTCCACTACCCATATCATTTATTGTCTCATTTTCCATCTTGTCACTTGTCAAATCAGCTAACTCATTTCGTCATCCCTGATCGCCACCGACTCAGTTGATTCACCAACCAATATCCTCTCTACTTGTTCCTCTTTCCTCTTGAACCTCCTTTTTTAGCACTTAGGTTAACTTTTATACTAAATTTTATTAAAAATGTTTTTACTATAATTTTAAACTGGTATGAATTAATTTTAGGAGATCATGGGAGTTATTACAATCGGGAATATTATTGTACCATCTATTTTCACTTGTGAGTTAGTGATTGCATCCACCACAACCTTACAGAAAGGGATCCCCTTTGTGACATGAGATAATTTTTCTCACATAAAACCTTATTTTATGCCCATTTTCTCATTTTACAAATTTATCATGTTTGTTATAATGTTTCTTCATTTGCACTTGTTGAAACTTATTTTGGTCTCCACTCTTACATGGATTCTACCAATTTTAAGGTGGGTGGCCAACCATTTCACACCACAAAAACACACTAAATTATAATCAAAACACTAATTATAAAGTATCGCAAACACGAGGTACATGATTTGTAAACACCGGTAGAAACTCATTAATAGTTTAACTATTTACAAGGATCTTTGTAAACTTATCGAGTCTCACCTTTTTATGACCTTGAACTAATAAAATAATGATTTATTTATGAGTCAATTATGAATAAAAAATTGATTTTAAATTGAAGTAAATTGATAAAATCTTATCAATATCAGCTATCCATTTGAACCATGTGTTTTTTTTTTACCTCATTTAAACAAACTTTTGTAAATTATCAAACTCATTAAATATTGTATCCAACTTAAAAATATAATTTTAAAAATGTAAATTATGAGAAACTGAATGAAAAAATCATTAACACATGACATAGGAATTATTTATGAGGTTCCTAATTCCTACCTCCTCGGGTTTGTTTACAACCGATCCATTAATGTTCATATTTACAAATACATATAAAACATTACAAATCAATTAATGAACCATATAAAACTTCCTATAAGTCTCTGAGAACCTGTGCACTCTTAAAATTATCATTGTTCACTCTCTGTGTTTGTTCTTGGCTTCACAATCTTATCTTCTTCCAGTTCTTTGACAAAAAATTCAAAAAATTCTTTACAAAATCAGCATAAAAAATCCAAAATGTAAGAATAGTTATACCATCATGAGCATCTTTGAATTTTGAGAAATTTCCTTGTTTTTTCCGAGACATGGTTCTTCTCCTAAGTGCTTCAAAACAAATTGTTTCCAAAATTCTCTATTTTTGCTCAATACATAGTCTTGCAAAAATCTTCTTTAAATAAAAACAAGTTTATTTTTTAACTCATTGAGATATGGTGTAGTGGAAGATTTATATTTTGGTATCCGATTGGTTAGGGGGTTGAGTCCCATAAACCACCTCCTCTGCATGTTTAAACCTAAAGTGGGTAAAATCCCACATTACTTAAGGATTAGGTGAGCTAGTAGTTTAAATTTTGTTCACCCACCCTATTCCACTATGGTTGCATCCACTCTGTTAGGAATTAATAATATCTAACGTGGAATAATTCCTCGTAAACACAATAATAAGAATTATGAATAGAATTACAGAAATGAAAAATGCACAACATGAAGACAATATTTAATGTGGTTCACCCAATGTGGGCTACATCCACCAAGAACACTTGCTCAAATTTTATTACAAGCCAACAGTCTTCACAATTACAATAATTAGATCTTATTTGGAGCTGCACTCAACAAACCCTCCCGAATTCACACTTGAATTCACACACACTATTCACCTTCACAAAACACATTCTATTCAATCCTATTGTATGTCCATCTATTTATAAGTACATCAATAGGTAGCCGAACAGGTAGTTTTAAAAAACAATGGGTACCGAAAAAATAATGGGCCCAAAAACAACCCATAACGGTTACCCATTACCCATGGGTTGATAAACCACCCATGAAAATTTACTTCAGGGGCTTCATCCCCAAGCCCCCATCAGAATCCCCTTGACCTACTCACCGGCAAGTGGGACCACCATAAAAATATCCAATTGTAACACATGGAAGGTGTACCAAACTCTTACATGAAAATAGGCTCCAAAAACATAACAATCTCCCACTTGGAGACTAATTTCCATTGAGCAAGCTTCGAACCCTTTAGTATCATCCGCGAAGGCCAACCAAAGCTTGGTCATCATGTCCGTAGGATTCGACCGGCATGAATCTTCTCCAACTTCAACTTATCTTCCTCCAAAGTTGTCCTGATGAAGTGATATCTCAACTATATATGCTTTGTCCTGGAGTGGAAAGTAGAGTTCTTAGCTAGGTGTATAGCACTCTAACTATCACTATGTAGCTTACATTCCTCCTGCTTATGCCCAAACTCCTCAAGTAATTATTTTAACCAAATCATCTCTTTACTTTCCTCTCGTGGCAGCAACATACTCAAACCTCCATGGTTGACAAAGCCACCACTTCTCGTAGTCATGAAATCCACTCATTGTTATCCCACCTACAATGTAAATATAACCTGTCACGCTCCTCTTGTTGTATACATCTCCAGCCATGTCTGAATCTACATAACCATGTAAAGTGGTGTTTGATCCACTGCAGCACAAAATTGTCCCCATGGTCTCTCTCAAATACCGAAGGATCCACTTTTTGCTTCACAATGCTCTTTACCGGATCGCTCATAAATCTATTCAAAAATCCTACCGCATGGGCAATATCGGGCCTAGTGCACACCATAGCATACATCAAAGTGCCAACCGCTGATGGTAAGGTACCTTAGACATCTAGTTTCTTTCCTGCTCTATCTTGGGACACTGCTCCTTTGATAACTTAAAATGGCCTGCCAAAGGAGTCCCAACCGGTTTAGCATCCTACATATTAAACCTATCCAATGCCTTCTTAATGTACTCTTCCTGAGATAAAGTCAGCTTCTGTTCATCCTCATACCAAGGATTTGTCTGGCTACCCCCAAATCCTTCATATTAAAGGATTCACTTAGTTGTTTCTTGAGTACTTTTATTTCCTGCATGTTTTTACCTACAACCAACATGTCATCAACATACAAACATAGGATAATATAACTTCCATCCTCAAATTTCTTTGTATACATGCAATGGTTAGAATGACATCTAATATAACCTTACTCCATCATGAAGCTATCAAACTTCTTATACCATTGACGTGGAGCTTGTTTCAGGCCATACAAGCTCTTCTTCAGTTTGCACACCATCTCCTCTTTACCTTTGACTTCGTATCCTTCTGGATGCTACATATATAGCTCCTCCTCCAAATCACCATGGAGAAATGCAGTCTTTACATCTAACTATTCTTAGTGTAAGTATTCTTCTGCCACTATTCCAAGAACATTTTTGATAAAATTCATTTTTACTACAGGAGAAAAAATCTCATCAAAATTTATACCTTGTTTCTGTGCAAACCCCTTGACCACCAACCGAGCCTTATATCTTTTCTTTCCTCCTTCTTTGTCTTTAACTTTGTACACCCACTTGTTCTACAATGCTCTTTTTCCTTCCGGTAGCTTCACCAAATCCTAAGTCTAGTTCTCCATGAGAGACTTATGCTCCTCATCCATGGCTTGCTCCCACTTCTTACTAGCATCTACCTGCATTGCTTCATCAAAGCTCTCTAGCTCTCCACTATCAGTGAGTAATAAATAATAAAGAGAAGGAGAAAAATGTTTAGGTTCTTTTCTTACCCTAGAATACCTCCTCACTGTAGGAGTTTTGGGTTCTTGTTGAGTAGGTTCCTGAACTGATTCATGGGTCATTGTCCCATCCGGAAGATCCTCTACCACTACATAATCTTTCTTGGATTCTTCCCTGTTTTCCCGCAATTGTTTCTTATAGATGAATTTTTCATTAAAGACCACATCCCTAGACCGAATTATTTTCTTGTCCTTAATACTCCAACATTTAAATCCAAAGTCATCACCACCATAACCAATAAAAGTGCATTTTTTTGATTTAGCCTCTAGCTTGATCCTATCATCCTTGTCAATATGAAAAACACCTCACATCCAAATATGCTAAGAAATGAGTAATCGAATTTCTTACCAGTATAAGCCTCCTCAAGTATGCCTCCATCCAAGGCACTTGAGGGTCCTCTATTTATCAAGTACACAGTTGTGCTCACCGCTTCTGCCCAAAAATAAAGAGGCAATCATGCATGTATCCTCATGCTCCTAGCACATTCCATTATTGTTTTGTTCATCCTTTCTGACACCCCATTCTGCTACGGGGTTCGTGGAACCTTATTTTCCTATGGATTCCATTCTTAGAACAATAATCATCAAATTCATTGCTACAATTCATCCGACCTAAGACATTTTAACTTAAGATACTCTACCCTCCATTATCATCGACCATAAATATTTTAAAAGACATAAATTTAAAAAAACTTAAGACCTGTATTTATAGCCTCTTTCATTCATTTTTATGTGTTTGGTCCAAAGCTTTCCATTTAACAAAAGTATCAAATATATCATATTTATTTCTAATACAATAAACCCAAACTTTCCTTGTTGTATCATCAATAAAAGTAACATAATAACTTGAACCCCTAAGAGATGATACCCGAGTGGCCCCACACATAGAATGTACCAGCTCTAACTTACTCCTTTCTTCATAGGTCCAACCTTGAGAAACCTTACTCACATCTATTTCCCATATATGTAGTTCCTCACAGAAATCCAAACCTATTTCTGTATATCCAGAAAAATTCTTCTTTATGATATCCATGCCCTTATGGCTCATATGACCGAGCCTATAGTACCATAATGTTGTATCTACATCTAAAGCCACAAGATTACAATCATTTTACTATCGGTGGATAAATACAAGGTTCCAACCTTCTTACCTCTTAACACCACAAGATCACCCTTGGTAACCTTCCAAGAGTCAGCTGCAAATATCACAAGACAACCATCACTACCCAATTGCCCCACCGATATCAAATTTCTCCTTAATGTAGGCACATGTCCGACATCCTTCAATAGCCATGTATTCCATTCGCATCTCAACCCGAGAAAACCTTTCCAACTAACCGCAAGGCTCATCATCACCAAGAAAAACATGCCCAAAATCCCCTTGAACATAATCAACAAAATAATGCCTATGTGGAGTAGCATGAAAAGAAGCCCCTGAATCTAAAACCCAAGATTCAGTAATATTATGCAAAGAAAGAATCAAAACATCCTGGCATACATTACCCAATGCCACATTTTCCTCATTTTATTCATGTTGTTTCTTCTTATCCCGAAGCTCCCAACAGTCCTTCTTTGCGTGCCCAAACTTTCCACAATTCCAACATACAATCTTGCTCTTGGATTTTGACCTTGCCCGATCTTTAGATTTTCCATAGTTTCCTCTATTCTTCTATCTCCCTCTAGTTTCCACTGTCAACGCATTCCTTGATATAGAAGATTCCCTAGAGCTTTTTCTTTTCATTTCCTCGCTTAGAATCACCCCTACAACATCCTCAAAATTCAACTTCGAGTTATCTAGAACCGAGTTGTTTACGCCATTACCAAGCTATTCCAACTTTCGGGTAAAGAGCATAGAATTAATAAAGCCCTAACTTCTTCATCAAATTCTATCAGAACCCGAAGCTAGCATATTCACAACCATATTGAAATAATTTAAATGATCACATCGAAGTATTCTCAAACATCTTCATATTAAACAATGTTTTCATTAAAAATATCTTGTTAAAGGCAAGAGGTTTTTTCATACAACTTCCCTAATGCATCCATTAGATATTTTGTAGTCTTTTCCTTTGAAACATTAAATAATACCGAAGATGCAAGACAATACCGGATTGTCCTAAGTTCCTTCCTATCTAGCGAATCCCATTCTCCATCTGTCATGCTCAAGGGTTTGTTCACCTTCTCAGACAATGGAGTATAAATATCCTTTTGATAAAGGTAATCTTCCATCTACATCTTCCAAAGACTGAAATTATACTGTTGAATTTATCAACCCTAGATCTTCCATCATCTCGGCATAGCTCCCACTAAAGATAAAAACTTTCCTTGTGATTCAACACTTCAACAAACCAAACCAGGCTCTGATACCAATTGTTAGGAATTAATAATATCTAATGCGGAATAATTCCTCATAATCGCAATAATAAGAAGTATGAATAGAATTATAGAAATGAAAAATACACAACACGAAGACAATATTTAACATGGTTCACCCAATGTGGGCTACATCCACCAAGAACACTTGCTCAAATTTTATTACAAGCCAACAGTCTTCACAATTACAATAATCAAATCTTGTTTGGAGTTCGCTCAACAAACCCTCCCAAATTCACACTTGAATTCACACACACTATTCACCTTCACAAAACACACTCTATTCAATCCTATTGTATGTCCATCTATTTATAAGTACATCAATAGGTAGCCGAAGAGGTGGTTTTACAAAACAATGGGTCCAAAAAAACCATGGGCCCAAAAACAACCCATAACGGTTACCCATTACCCATGGGTTAATAAACCACCCATGAAAATTTTCTTCAGGGGCTTCACCCCCCTGAACCCCCTTGACCCGCTCACCACGAGCGGGACCACCGTAAAAATATCCGAGTGTAACACATGGAAGGTGTACCAAACTCTAACATGAAAACAGGCTCCACAAACATAACACACTCTTATCTTGTTTTTCTCCCCATGTGGACTAGATGGTTATTGAGTGGCTTGATTGGGATTCCACGTGAGGTGGCATGGATATTTGGTTTGATTAGTTAAGATTTATTGGTTGTCAACAAGTTTTTGGGATGGATATGGTGAGCTATTAGTGTAGTTCAACCCGGTAATGAGGTGGATGTTTGATGTGGCAAAGTGGCCAAATATAAAGTTGATCAATGTGTTGTTTATTCACTAAGTCCAAATTGTGGGGAAGTCATAGTGGGATGAGTGGTAGACATTGAGTTGGCCGGTGAGCTTAGCAAGCTAGGTTATAACTTAGCCCCAATGCAACATTACACAACAATATATATAGTCCCACATTCATCCCATAAATACACTTCAAGGAATATATACAATGTTTTGGAAATAAAAAAGTGAACTAATAATGACAAAGACACCCCTCCGATAAAAAAGTGTGTCAATCTTGGATGAGGGCCCTGATCGTAAAATAACGGGGCCCACCTATCTGGAAATGATATTTGAAAACCAAAGTCACAAAACCAATTTTAATTTAGATCACTTTTCAATTTTCCATGTGTCGTAGCGTGATTCACCAGATTGTCCCTATTTTTTCTCCTTTTATCGACATCTTTTACAAACAATAACTTTCTCCAATGGAGTCTAATTTTTATCCTTTTACTGGTATCTTCGCAGACGGTAACTTATCAGTTCTCACATTTTTATGACCTTGAAATGATTAAATTATGATTTATTTTTGATTCAATTGTGAATAAAAATTGATTTTAAACTAAAGTAAATTGATAAAATCTTATCCATATCGAGTTATCCATTTGAACTAACTATTTTTGTTTTACCCAATTTAACCAAATTCCCATAAATTATCAAACTCATTAAATATTGTATCCAAATTAAAAATATAATTTCAAAAATGTAAATTATGAGAAACTCGAATGCAAAAATCAGAAACACATGACATAGGAATTATTTATGAGGTTCATAATTCCTACCTCCCAAGTTTTTTTAGAACCAATCCATTAATGTTCAGATTTATAAATACATATAAAAGATTAAAAATAAAATAATGAACCATATAAAACTTGGTAGAAGTCTCGAGGACTGTGAGATTGGAAAAGTATAAGTCTTTGCTCTCTGTGTTTATTCTCAACGTTCAAGCTTATCTTCTTCCTATTCTCTCGAAAAAAATGTCACAAATTTATGTCGGGAGCATCTATGAGTTTTGAGAACTTCCTAGTTTTCTCCAAGACCTGGTTCTTCTCCTAAGTGCTTCAAATTTTTTTCCAAAACTTCCATATTCTTTCTCAATACATAGTCTTGAAAAAATCTTGTTTGAATAAAACCGAGTTCCTTTTATAACTCATCGATACTTGGTGGTGTAGTGAAAGAGTATATTTTGGTAGTTGATCGGTTAGGGGTTGAGCCCCACAAACCACCTCCTCCACATGTTTAAACCTAAAGTGGGTAAAATCCCACATTGCTCAAGGATTAGGTGAGCGAGAAAGTTTAAATTTGGTTTACCCACCCTATTCTATTGTGGTTGTGTCCACTCTTAGCTTGTATTTTCTCCCACATGGACTTGACGGTTGTTGAGAGGCTCGATTTGGATGCCACGTAGGCCAAAGTGGAGATTTGGTTTGATCATTTGAGTTTTATTGGCTATCAGCAATTTTTTAGGATGGATATGGAAATCTAGCAATGTAGATAAGCTCGTAATGATGTGGATGTCGATGTAGCGGTGGCCAAATATAAACTCGATTGGTGTGTTGTTTGTTCACCGAGTCCGAACGGTGGGAAATCATAGTGAGATGCATGTTGAGTAGCGGTAGCTTGAAAAGCTAGGATATAAATTACTCCCAATGCAACATTACTGCAATATATATAGTCCCACATTCATCCCATAAACACACTCCAAGGAATATATGCAATGTTGCTTAAATAACAAAGTGAAGTAATAACGAAAAATACACCCCTCTAATAAAAAAGTGGGTCGATCCTCGCTGATGGCCCCCAAGTAGAAAATAGTGGGCCCCCATCCACAAATGAGATTCAAAGACCAAAGTCACAAAATCAATTTTACTTTAGATCACTTTACGATTTTCCATGTGTCGTAGCATGATTTACCAGTTGTCCTTGTTTTTCTCCTTTTCCTGGCATCTTCTTTAAACAAGATAACTTTCTCAAATGGAGTCTAATTTTTGAGTTTAAATAGGTGACAAAAATCTCTCAAATTCTTGTACCGTATTGTAATGATCTTAGGATATTTAGGGAAATCTACCAAGTGATTTTATCTTGAGATCACTCCTTCCCACCGAGAATGCCTTTTCTCCACGGAAAGATTTTTTCATCCACAAATTTTAATAATCTTCTTCCCGTATATCACAAACACATAAATGATCCATATAAATAACATTTTGGGTTAAATAACTACAAATTTTTGATTAACTAATCACATAAAATTGATTAGTTAAAAATAGACAATTGTTCACAAGAAGAGGCAATTGTCCCATTGATACTTTGTGATTCTACCAATCTAATCAAATAGATTAGAAATGTTGAATCCGATGAATCGTAGCTACCATCACAAATAATTATCGGTGTAAATATATACATCTATTCTCCAAGAGAGGCAAGTATTCAAGTGATACTCTTTGATATAACCAATCACTGTAAAAATAAAAAACATGATCTTGAATTTTTAGACCACCATATGCCAAAAATAGACAAGTGTCAAAACTAAATCATGTGAATCTTCTAATGAAATATATATCCCAACATTCTAAAGTGTAAATAGGAGAGAAGAAAACTATCTACATACCAAAACTCGTGAGACTTCTATCTACTACAAAAGATCACCAGGAAAAATCTGTAAACCAGTTTGTTAGGGCAATCAATGTACACCTTAATTGTAACCACATATGATATCTACAAATAAATTTCCAAAATAAGGGTATTCATGTATGTGAAAATACCATGTATGGACACAATAAGTTTGTATACTAATTACAATAAAAATTGTTCCCATAATTTTGCACAATAAAATAAAGAATAGATACACTGAAATGTAAACTTTGTTGTCTAAATCAAAATGTATTTTTTAACATTAAATGTGAGAAGTAGAACTTGAGTATGATAAAATTTTCCCTCATATCTTCCTTATAGGTGACACCATCATCAAATTTCAAAGAAAAATGAATATGGGAAATTTTCCTTTCATCATTCAATGGAATCCCACCAAATTCTTCGAATGAGTATGCATGCTAATTAGCTATGCAAACATGAAATTGAGAAATTTTTACCAACCAACTTTATCAAATTTTATTTTCTAGGTGGTTCAATTTTCTCAGTGTATACCGGGTATCTACATGGGTTATTTTTGTAACTATTGGTTTTACAAAGCTTTCCTTTTCCATAACTCTCCACTGTTGTTTCGATGAAGCTGCCAACACATGTTAACCTCATGACCTTTCCGTGACAATGGGTACAATATATTTTGTCCACTTTTTTAGGAAACTTACCTAGATTTCCATTTTTACAACCATGTGTATGAGAATGGTCTTTTAAAATTCTTCCCAATAATGATTTCCTTTTCCATCATTTAGCTACATAGTGGTTAGATAATCCACAAAAACTACATGGATAAATGTACCATAATCAAAAGGAACATGGGAATATTTACGTTGTTTAAAATCAATGATTTTATATTTTTACCCATTACCATTTTTACCTTTCGTGGGTTGTGGTGGAGGTTTCTCCCTTACAATCTCAACTTTCTGGAGCATTCACCTTTCTCATTTTGACCACCAAATCTGAATCCCAAACCTACACGGTGAGGCCTATCCTCTACCTAAATGGGGTTAGCAATTCCTTGGCCTTATTTTCCAAGGATTTTTCCATTAAATCCCATTTTAAAAAGTAACTTTGAACCTATTCCCTTAGTATGTTGTTCAAACTTACAAAAATCATTTTCAATTGATTTGCAATGGCGATTCATGTTGATGGTATATTTAAAGTGCCTTTATCAACTTGTACACTTGTGGGAGAGGAAGGTCCTGATTGTAAAACATACTTGTTTTTCACCTTCATATCACCACCAGATTATAACTTTTCCAATATCTCATTTGTGGATTTCAATTTTAATTTCATTTTTCCATATTCCTCTTCCAAGGCATAATACATGGATCTCATGAGAACATTTTCTTCCTAGATTTGGCGGTTGAATGCCTCAATCTCATCAATATTTTCCTATTTTGATAACTTTCCCATACCACACATGTACCTGTCTCATCATAATTGAACCAACTTTACAATTTGAATCAGTCAAAGTTTCAAATTAGCCTGGTCTAATACTAGGTCCCAAGTGCCATAATTCCTAGGATCGAACCAGTGAGGGTGATTTTTCGATTAAAGGAGTATCATTTTGGAGACCACTGTGTCATCTATAGAAATATCTTTAAAATATCACAAAGTTCTAGGTCTAGAGTAGAGAAGATTCCTTTTGCAGACAAAAATCCTCCTAGTGGGGAGTTGTGATCAGAGATCAAATTTGTGGGTAGAGTTTCCTAAATCTCCTAGGATCATTATAGTACACTAGATGGATTTTATATATTTTGATGCCTATGGGAATGTGCAAAATGGATTCCATATGCTCCGAGATGGAATCCACGCAAGAACATGATGTTCACGGGACAAAGTAAGGAATAGGTGATGTAGTGGTGGAAACGTTGGAAAAAGTAACAAACGGGTATTCATGATGTCATGGAGAAATAAAAGTGTTTTTAAACCTCCAATATTTTATAGGCATAGAAAAAGGTTTGCAACATAGGGGTCCACTCTTGTTTTGGAGGGGGACCTGATCACTATAGTGTTCCAATTATCTCATCAAGTCGATGATCAAGATGGTTGAAGACCAATTTGAGATCACAAACTAAGCTACTTGGAGAGTCGATGATCAAGTTAGAACTGATCTAAGGTTGATTTGATCCAGGCACCTTAGCAAGATCAAGTTGATCTAACTTCACACCTGGACACCCACAACATGGCATATAACTCGATGAGCCCAATGGATGGGCCAAATGGAAAATAGGTGAGCAGATGTGGCTACAACCACAAGATAAGAAAGAGGGTTTTGGATTAATATAGACCTTAACGGTATTTTCCCAACCAATGTGGGATTAACCCCGTACTCCAACCTTTCCACCAAACATACCCCTTGACAAAAAGGGAAAGAAGCTCAAACACGGAGTATCAAGTGACATGGACGAGAAAACATGGGGAAGCTTGGTGAAAGAACAACTTGAGTGACAGGTCAAGCACATCGATGGGTGCATGAGTCGAAAAAAATTGGAGGGGTAGGATTTGAACCCCGAACCCACCACTTGCAAACTTCTCAACCAAACCAAAAATACAACTAATTTGGTTCGCGATACATTAAATGATAAGGCATTTAGCATGTATTCCAAGGAATGGTGGTGTATATAAACCCCCTCTCATACAACACAAGCACTTCTCAAGTACGAATGTGAGTTAGAGAAGAGGGTTAAAGAGAGTACTAAGCCATTTGTGAAGATAAGACCAATTTTAAATAGGCATGGTGAAAAATAAGACCTATTTTTATAGGAAATTATAAATTATGATTTAATTATTATTTTAATTCATCATTATTGTAAAGTCTAGTTTACGTCTTAGTCTTCACGTGTGGGGACTAAGCTCAAGAGTGGAGCCAACAATGTTGATCAAGCACTTGAGAAGAAATTTATAGAGCTCTATTTTTTTAGATGTTGGGCATATATCCAAGTTCATATTTCTTGGAGGCCACAAAGGAGAGTCGTATTATTGAGCTTGTCAATGGCACTAATATCCAACTTATATCTATGTAAATATTGGAGGTTGTGTAACAGAGGGAAGTCACAGGAGGGTGAAACTCATCAATAATAGACACTATCCTTATTATATATTTTAAGAGGATGGAGGATGTACAATAGAGGATAAGTCAACAGGAGGTGTAAACCTTAAAATTAATGTCAAAACATTGAGTGGCTTTCTAAGACTAGTTTAAGTTCTGCATGATCAATTGGAACCATAGTCCAGGGTGATCCAGAACATTCATATTAGAATTATAATTTTATCTATACTTATGATCAGAATGTTATAATGAAATGATTCATCTATTACCGAACCCGGAGACGTAGGGAAATTATGGAACTCCATTATCAAATCCTATGTAGTTATTTATCTCCCATTACATTTTCTTAAAGTTGATTTATTTGGGTAAAAATCAATATTAAAATAATTTCCCTAGAAGGATCCGTTGGTCGAGATTTTTTTGACCAATTTATGGATCAATATAATAATTGTTGTGTTTTATGTGTGTGTTTCCTTTCTTTTTTGAATTTTTGATTTCTTTTTCCTTATGATGGATGTTAATTTTCCTTTTGTCACACCATTTAAATTTCATTCATGTAAATCCAAAATGATAATTAAACTATGGGGTAAAGGGTTATACCACATCACTATGGGAGTGGAGAAAGAACCAATAGTCGAACCTGATAAATCTAAATGGTTCAACCAATGTGACAAAGCCTTAGGTATTCTTTGTATGTCTATTTCTCTTGACCTTTTCTTTCACATTGATTCTTACATAACACCTAATAGAGCCTAGAATACTCTAGATGGCATGTTTGTAAAACAATATGAGATGAGATCTCATGAGTTTGAGAAAGAGATCATATGTTTGAATCTTAGCAACTTTGATAACCTACATACCTTCTTCTCCAATTTTGTCCACATGAGACTATTTTTGAAAGCATGTGGAGTTGATAAGAAGGATTCCCAATTGATCTTATGTATTCTTTCTAAACTTGTACTTGAGTACTTTTTCTTTATTTCTACCTTTCATGTCATGAAAGAAGATTTAGTGACTACTTGGAAGATTCCCTCATTTAAAAATTTTCTTCCCAACCCATTCGAGGATAGTAAAATTTGATCGAAATGGGTGCAATCAAGTACAAGTCACACACCCTTATACATAGTAATTGTAAAGGAAAAGAGAAGAAAGAAAGAAAAAAATAGAGAAAATGGAATAACCTAAGAAATAATCTAAGTCCACCCAATCCAAATCCAACATGAGTACTTCTTCCTCTACTTCTGAGTCTAAACCAAAGAAGGAAAAGTGCAAGTGTTCCTATTACAAGAAGTCATGACATGAAGAACATCAATGCATGAGAAAAAAATTTACCACCTAACTCATTTACTTAAGAAGAATAACATAGGTGTTCTTGAGTCTATCAAGAAAAATTATCTGAAACTTGAGTCTTCTAAATAAAAGGAAAACAAGTCATAGAATAAGAAAGAAAAACCCATCATAACTAGAGTAGATCCTTCATTGACATGGGTTATAGATTCCAGTTCCTCACACCACATGGGTTCCTCTCACATTAAGTTTTATGATTTGAAACCTTGTAGCATGTCCCAAATCACCTTGGGTGATGATACATCCATCACAATGGCTGGTAGTTGACCATTGGAAGTTGATGGTGGAACCTTCAATGATATACTTACTTTTCCTCAAATTTCTACCAATTTGTTATCGGTCTCATGAATCACCCATATTACTTGAGGGATGTTGGAAGCACAATGGAATAAGGGTGGCGGTGTGAATTAGTCCTGCAAAATTTTCACTTCATTTACCATTATTACAACATCCATTCAATCATATACATTCAAAATTATCTTATTATGTGTGCACCATACATTCAAATGAGCATGAAACAAGAGAGAGAACTCATAGACACAAGATGTAAGTGGGAAACCCTAAAGGAGAAGAAAACCCACTAAATTTTTTTATGATATTACACACAACAAAGACTCAAAAAAATGTTACACATCACAAGATATATATTGAGTGAGGCACCAACCTTCAATGATATACTTATTTTTCCCCAACTTTCTACCAATATTTTCAGTCTACCGGATCACCCATATTTCTTGAGGGATTTTGGAAGCACAATGGAATTAAGGTGGGGGTGAATCAATGCTACAAAATTTCCACTTCATTTACCATTGTTACAACATCCATTCAATCATACACATTCAACATTATCTTATTATGTGTGCACCATACATTAAAATGAACATGAAACAAGAGAGAGAACACATAGAAACAAGATGTACATAGGAAAACCTCAAGGGGAAGAAAAACCAATGATTTTTTTTTAATATTACACACAACAAATACTCAAGTGAATATTACACATCACAATATATTTATTTAGTGAGGCACCAACCCCACAAGGAGCACCAACCCCTAAACCCTTGTTGATATTACTCAAAACAAGATAATCCTATTAATATGAATCAATATAGGAGATTTTGTATAATTATGAACACCGAGAATATTTTTATACCACAGCTGATAGTGATCCCAAAATTCAGCTCCAAATTCCTTCAAACCTTCTTCAATTTCTCTCTTCTTCAACTCACTCTATCTTAGATATTCATGAACTGATTTGGATTATAATCCTCGAAAAAAATATTATATAACCTTATTAATAATTTTTCACACATTTACATCTTTCTTTTTATGCCTTTGATCTACTTTTTCTTCCTCACCTAGGTCATATTTTTCCTTTGGGAGCACTAGTTCAAAAATGAACTCAAAACACTTGCTTTATATTCTTCTCTTCCTTCAAACACAAGATAAGTCAGAAATTCATGACTAATTCAAGAAAAAAACTTAATAAAATTCAAATAAACTCATTACAACATTCACATATGACCCATATAGGTCGGCCATTCCAAAACCACTCATTTTGTACAAAATGCCTCAAAACCCCATCACTAAGATGAGTAAAATCCACTAACACCAAAACCATGATTATTCAATCTCTAAAATTTATCACACATGTGTAATATATCATAAAAACATATTCTATGGTATTTATTTATCTTTTACTAATAAAATAATTCATAACATAATCCATATGGTGCATATCCTTCACTGAGACAATTGTTTCTAGCACCCGATCTTCACCTTTGGGAATCAATAGCACACAATATGAACTAAAATATAGAATTTATCAACTCTATGGAATAATAATTACATTTATATAACTTCCATGCATGTTATATCTCATGAAACATCCATTTTTTCAAACCACATCTACTTTCCTCTTCACTAAATCAAGTTGCCCAAAAACTAGTTTTACAAACTCAACTAGTTTGCACCCTTTATGCCACTTTCAAGACCTCTAAATTCCTTAAATAGAAAAAAATTCATCCCTATCAAATTTTTATGTGGTATAAATCATCAAACAATCCATTTCATTCCTTAACCACTTCAATCTTTTAGCCTAAGAAAATATGTCCTAAAAAATCAGCACACCTTCTTCTTCACAAAATGACTTGAACGTCCCATAAAATAAACTCACCCAGACATAATACATACATAATTTGAAATTACTATGAACAATATTTCCATAAAATATTATAAATCCTTCCAAATCCAAGTGGAAGATCTTAAACCAAGCCAATCTCTACAAACTGCTTCTTAAGCCTTTTAGGATTCAAGAACTGACCTTGAGCTCAACTTGCTCCATCACCTCAAAAATCACTTCCAAAATTTACCAAATAACGTAGTAAAATTATAAATTATTTCTAAGAACCTAGAAACATTCACTAAGCATGAACAACTCATAATCATCACTTTACCTCATGTAGCTACTTAAGCACCCTACTAGATCAAACATCCTCTAGATTTGACCCTCAAAGAACAACTCATAAATTTTTCATACCATATAAAAACACATATTTTATATACCATTAGAAATATATCTGAACCATGATCATAACACAACTTTAATGGATTCCTAACTCCTCATGTAGCTCTTGCAATGTCAATTTTACCACAAGCTGCTCCAAACTACCCCAAAAACTAGTCTTCATAAATAGGGCACACTTTGCACTTTTTCACCTCAACCATGACCTGAAACCTTCATGAACATCTAGAAAAACTCAGGGGTTTAAAAATTTCAATTTATTATTCACCTTCTTTGGATAACCTTACCACAAACGAAATGTCTTTAGAAATAAGCCATTTTTGATAGGGCTTAGATATAGTTATAAGACCTAATACACCTTTCTGGAAAGCTATATGATTCCTATACAACATAAAAATATCAAATTTGTAAAAAAATCAATACGGGTCGAATACCTTTTTTTCTCAAGTTTCTTTGAGCTAGGGTTTAGCTAGGGTTTCAAATAAACTTATCTTCTTAACGATCATTCATAAAAATGTGACAATCAAGCCACCTCATTATTTTTTTGAAACATTTATAACTAAATAAAAATATGTTCCAAATATCTCATACCCCAATAAAAATCATACAATTCACAATGAGCATCAAAAGGTCCACTTTTGCTTCAAAAACACACTGTATCTTATCCAATTTTTCCAAAACTTGCATATCATGTAAAATATTATTCATAATGACTTGAAACTTGTATTTAATCATCATGAAAACATCCTATAACTTTCAAAAATCATCTCATATATCAAATATTCCTGAAACTCTCTATCCAATCTCATTTACCCATGTTTACCTACATATTTCTCATTGTTTGCTTCCCAAGGACCTCATACATGTATTGAATCACTGAATACAGACATAAAACTCACCATACACCTTAGATACATTGTCACCATGATGCTACCATGATTCAACAAGACTGATCAACTCCAAATCTCATACCTTCATCTCATTCGACATGCTCTAGAATTAGGAATAGGCTTGTAATGACCTGACTCAACTATGGCAACTCATGAACTGACCTTGCTGACCTTATGTAGACTCTTAAACAACTAATACACACCTCTAGGACCATGTATGGCATTATGAAAACATCCAACCAACTCAAGAGAGCTCAAACCATGACTAAGATCACTAGACCATGCACTAGAACCTCATATAACATCACCAAACATGACACTACCAAGAAACCTTCATGATTAACACCTACATAACACCTCATAAAGACACATACAACACCATGACACCATTTTCCATTAATGGACTTGAAATAAATGAAAAAATAACACACAATGGCCAACAAGGGATGTATATGGAATTCAAACCTAATTTTGTCATCATTAGAGATCTGCACAATGAATGTACTGTGGTAGAGGGAAAGGCACACCACATGGTTTGCTTGGACACTTTTTCCCATTTTTCTCTAAATATTTTCCCACTACCTTACTAACTAATGATGATGATTTTAGTAAGCTATGTCACAAATGGATTGGCCATTTAAACTATTGTTACATTGAAAAATTGAGCCAACATGAGATGGTCAATGGATTTCCTTGTGTTGGTTTCAAACGGTCTTTGTGAGGGTTATGCCCTTGGAAGAAAACCTCGAGAGAAATTTGGAAAAGGAAAATCCTGAGAACTTATCATACCTTAGAGCTTGTCCACAAAGTGATTGTTAGAACAATAATATCAAAGTAGGGTTTATCCCCTCATATTTTTCTTATTTATATTTAATTATATGATTAAATATAAGTTATAAATTTATTTAATAATTAAATAAATAAAAATATGAAATGTTTTTTTGTTTAAATTTAAACTATATTTTATGGTTTAATTGATTTAAAATCAATTAATGTGGAGGGTACTTCACAAGAAGTCACACCTAGTCACTACACTTATAATGGGCACTCAAGGCCCAATAAAAATCAATCAATGGGATATTGAAAAAATAATGTAAGTTGGAGAGGAGTGAGGTGGAGAAGGTTTTACTAGACTTAGTAAATTTTAAAGTTTATCATATAATGGAAATTTTCTATTGACCTTTGTTTTTACCTCTTACGAGGTTTTCCACATAAAACTGGTGTTAAAATTGTGTATTGTGTATTTAATTTATATAATTTATTTTATAATGTTAAATTCAGTTTGCATTATTGTTTAATTCAAACCTTTGAAATGTTACCAAAGTGAGTGAGTTGAATTAATTTGACAAAATATAAGCTAAGTTTAGATAATTTAAATATTTACCGTTATTGGTTATTACGATGGTTATAAATATAAGTGGACCCCTCTAAATTTATTTTTAGTCTCTCACATATCTCTCTCGCAAGAAAATTATAATTCCATCAAAGCTAATTATTTTTTATCATAAGTTGTGGAGCGGGCCCACTAGCATGTTACGGGTATGCAGTACCTATATTAATTTATTTATTTTGGATATGTACATTATATCTCGACTTAAAAATCATAAATTCATTTAAACCTAATAATATAGATCTTATATAAATGGAGAATACCTTTTTCATCTATATAAATAAAACATTATTCCATATTTATAGGTAAAATAATTTAAAACAATTTTAAAAATTATAAGTCAAAAATTTCTCATGGCCACTCCACATATGTGTGGGGGTCCCTTCATTTTCCATCAATTTTACTTGGCCTTGTGATGAGACCCTATAATTACCATTTTAATTATCCTATCGTTGTGTATTTTGTATACCCTTGTACTTGTTATCTCTGTTATCTTGTCGACATTTCCACTTGAACCCAAAATTATGGCACTTATATTAATTAATATAGCTATTACTAATTTATTCTATTTTTATGTCTTTTGAATGTGTATGTTAATATCTTGGATGCAATGGATGATTAATAGTGATTTTTTGAATGACATACTTGTTTGCGAAAAAAATTCATATGATGCCACTAACATGCAACCGAAGAAACTATATCACAAAAAAAGGGACTCATCCGCAAATAAAGCACTTGCACAAAACCAAAGGAGAACACACACACATATACAAAACTAATATTTTGGGAACTTGATCAACGTGGATATTTCACCCGAGATCACACATGCTAATAAAGAAGTGGTTACAACAACAAGAAGGTCTCACACCAATACCTAATTATGCTCACAACTCTTTGTGGAACTATTTGATTTAACTTAATTATTAGATTGAACAATTAGTTATGTTATTGTATTATAACACCTCTTCTCAGTTTTGTTACTTGCATAAGAATCTTTGGATTTCTTGGTAGTGATATTTCACTTAATCAAATTGTAATCATTTGATGGAATGAGTCTCTTCATGTTTCGTTGATTATAAAGGGAGTGGCGAGACTGTAATAGATATATCCATAGTGAGGGAATTGTTGTAAGTTTAATTCTAAATCTTCATGTTGATGAATAAAAATATGAGTTCTATCATTTCATTGTAGACACAAGCCTTAGAAAGGTTGGCACCCAAGGTAGGGCCCACTTGTGGTTGCTAACCCCTTTTTTTTTTGTTTTTGTTTTAGTTCCTTGCATGAATAGATTAGAATTGCAGTAGTTCATTCCTTCACTTATGTTATGCTTTTATCTTCTTATTACTTAGTTTTAGCATCTACTTTCATCTACAATGTAGTTTTATCTTTTTAGCATTATGTTTTTCATTGTTGTGACAACAATATTTTAGTTTATACCTCATAAGCACCTATAATTGTGTATACAACACTAATAGAGTTGAAATTTTACATCCCTAGGTCTGATGAATAAATGACTGTGGATTAGTGAAAAACATACTAATTGCTACTAATTAATTTACACCACCATTTTTGGCACCGTTTTAGGGACACTGCCAAGTTATTAGGTTTTTGTGAGGGTTTTCATTCTATAGAAGTTGTCTAGGTTAAGGAGTTCACCTTAGAATAAACCACCCCAACTAAGTTCCATTGAATGAGTTGAGTAGTTTATGTATGCACCATCCAAGGGATGCCAATGGTATACTTTTACCTAATCCACAAGTAGCAAAAATCTATTCATTTACCTCTGAAAATTATGAAATTTTTGAAGAAGAAACCTTTGTACTTTGTTTACGTTTTGAAGATAATCCTTTAAGTGACAAATATGTAGCTATTCCTGAGTCACTTGGGATGAAAGAAGAGGTCAGTCAGAATGCTCAAAATGGGGAAAAAACCTTTGAGTTCCCATTATTGAAAAAAAAAAATTTGGTGGAATGAATAATATCTCTCCTTGACCTTTGCAAATGTCCATGGAGCTATGTCGAAGATCTAGACATTTGTCTCTTTGAGTATGATGTTTTGTGCGGGCAGAGCTATGATTATACCATTGATGCACATAAATTGAAACTATTTCCTACAAACACTTAAAGATGCATCTCTAAGGTGGTTCATGGGATTGGGAAGGAATGTTGTTACTACTGAGGGCCAAAATTAAGGATAAGTTCCTTAATAAGTAACAATATTATTGTAAATGAAGTAGTAGAGAAGGTTATGAAAACTAAAAAATGCAACATAAATAGGATGAACCATTAGAGGATTATTTAGAATGGTTCATGTTCTATGTTCATAAGTTAAAACATACCATTGACATACCACCGAATCCCTCAAATTACTTTTTTTGAAGGGACTTAGTGATGAAGACATGGATACTCTATATCTGATAGGAGAAGGAGATATTTCAAAGGCTAGTTTTGAAGATATATATGATGCCTATAAGAACTATTCAAAATATACCATGAAGAGAGTAAGGAATGTAAAATCAAGAGGTGTAGTATCTACTAAAACAATGGGGGACATCTCTAAGTCGATATTGTTAGCATGTTCAAAAACATGAAGTAAGAGATTGTTAATGACATGGATAATCAATTGGATGCTCTACATGCCAAAAAGAAGAAAGAAGATGCAGAAGCAACACTCGTAAAGTACTTCCATTCATGTAGAAGGAAGAAATCATATTGTAGATGTAGAGAATTGGCCAAAGCATTACTCAAGAAAGAGAGGCTTCACCTGATTTCAAAATGTTGGAGATAGAAGATGGGCACGTTTTTTATGTTTCTCAAAGGAATCCATGGCCACCTAGGTAATGAGGTATGCCACAAGACCCTATGCATTCATTTTAGAACTTGTCTAATAATTCATATATGCAGCCACCACCTTAGGATAATCCTCAAGGATGGGCCCCATATCCTAACCAATACCAACAACAATGGAAACCTCCATACCAAGGCCAACCACAACAAAAATGGAAACAACCTCCCCAATCATGGAAACAACCATGGAGGGGACAACAATGGAATAACCCACCTCTTAATTACCAACAATCTTATCAGTAGAAACAACAAGCTCTAATACCTAATCCCCAATCAGGATCCCAACCAAAAGCTACACAACTACCTGCTCAACCAATTCCTAATCCTAACAATAAAGTTGTTCATTCAGCCTCTTCCACTCAACCACTCAATACCCTACTTTATTCATTGATATAAACAATATCTAGCTTCGCTCAAGATGATCACTTCCTTCACCATTGGACCTACCATTACTGAAATTGTAGAAGAACCACAGTTACCACATGATGACCCACAACAAGAACATAAGAGGTTGTAGGCTTATCCACAACAACTTGTGCAAAACTCTAGCAAGCTCAAAACATAGGATAACGAGCCACCATTTCCTGAAAGGTTACAAGAAAATAAGACTAACCTCATATCGAATCTGATTCTAACTTTTTCAATCATCTTAAAGACATTTGTGTCAAAATACCATTGATACAAGTTATTAAAGATGTTCCCATCTACAATAAGCTATTTAAGGATTTATGTTGTCACCAAATATCGCACCCCTCGAATGTCTTGGGAATGAATCATGACATTCGGTGTGATTGGGACACATGGGATCACCTCTCAAGATGTGGGACTTGAACTTGAGGTGAACCTCTGGAGAAGGTTGGCTTCCTCTTCCTAAACTAAACACAACTCTACTTCTAGTGTAGGAAAAATGGCTAACTAGTCCTATGCTAACATTTCATGGGATTAGGGAAAGAGATTTGCAAGGAAATGAAACCTATACTAGAAGTGGTGATGCACCGAATTAAGGAATGTTTAACATCTAGAAGGGTTAATGTGGGAGGTATTCTTGCATCACCAACCACCTTCACCTATCATGATTAGAAAGGGTATAAAATACCACAAACCAAGGCAGACGTTCCTCTGTTAAACTTGAGTGTACATAAGGGTAGATCAAATCAGATACAACAAAATTAATTTATCAAAAGTAAACCACACATGTGGATAACAACATCTATTTCTACGAGTAGGGATAGCAACGATATAAAATTTAATGCAGAAGGAAAACAAATTCTTCATAACTAGCATAAAATATAGTAGTATTATTCCTTCACAACATGAAATAGACCACCTGAAATAAAGGTAAGTTAATCACTATCACTAAGGAATTATAAATCCACAAAGTAAATGCTAATTAACATTCAACACAATAAATCAGATTTTTTAAACAAGGTGCAACTCTGAATATAATCAAAAGGTTTCTTGGAATCTCATAATCACTCTTCCAAGCTTGAAGAGCACTCTTCTCAAAATAATCTCCCAAAAATAATCATTTTTTAAACAATGGAAGCATTCCACTATTTATAAGTTCCTAGGTTGAGCCATTATAGCTGGGCCCTTAACTAACATTTAACTAAAAATAGAAATGTCATTAATATTAAGGGAACGGGCTCCCATAAAAATAGCAATTTTTAAAAAGGGTTTGACTCGATTAACCCCGCAACTTTGACCAATCCTAGAGCTTGAACCTGTCCTTTCATGGCCACTCACCTTTGGCCTGATTCATCTACATCTCCTTTACCTACAAGTTTCTACTATCCTTCCTCCCATAAAACCATTCGGTGTCTATACTTAAAGAAGCGCTTGATAACCCCTTGAGTTTCTTCATCTCCAGGCCCACATGCATAGTGATTCACTATGTCTATTGTCTCGATCTCTTTCATGATCCTGGTTGGCAACCTTCAAAGTTTATTTGTAACTTTCTTTAGTCTCCCTATGAAATTTTGACATAAGACCAGTTGGTCAATGGAGTCACTATTGAAAGTCTTGGTGACCTCATCATCACGCTTCACCAAATCTTTGAAATTTTCCTTAATCTGATCCTCAGGAAGAGCATCAATATTTTCATTGAAGAATTTGCAATTGGTGTTTTCAAACTCCTCTGAGATGTCATTCAGGGAATCTATAATCTCCACTTGTTTCTCCTCCAATTTCTTAATCAAATCTTGTAATACTTGACACCGGAATTCCATGGCCTTTTGATATTCAAACAATTTAGAGGCATCATCAATCACCTCTTCCTGAAGAAGAAAGTCAGAATCCTCTTCTCTAATGTCACTCCATGTTGCCAAAGTTAAATTTAAATTATTATTATCCTCAGAGAAAGATTCGTCCATCTTAGAAATGGTGGTTTTTGCAACCTGCAAATCATTATATATCTCAACTACTTCCTTGATCAAAGGATTAGCTTCCTGCAGAATTCTTTCCATCCATCCACTCACTGATCTCCCTTTCTGGCCTAGCTTCTCGAGCTCATGATAAGAAATATCATTGATTGTAGATGAAATTTTCATAGCCGTAGTAGTTGAGACGTTAGTGGATGGAGTGGGTTGGGTTACTTTACATAGCAGTGCAGTGAGCTACTTGACCTTGGCCTTGAGCTCATCCTTGGTGGCCTTGTCTTTGTCATATTTCTCCAAAAGGGCCCCAAGAGCAGTGTGTACATCTTTCTTGGCTCCTTCATGAGTAGCCTTCCCCAATGAGAATTTTGATATCCAGTAATCTACTGCTGTGATTGTTTCTTTAGTTTTTCCCTCAACGGGGGTGGCCACCTCTATCACACACCGCCCGAGATGAATTAGCGCCGTAATTGATATGGTTCTCAGTCTCTTGGCCTATCTCTTGGAAATAGATTCTAATATGCTGAGATCTATAACATATCCCAGAGGAAATTTTTCTATTGCTTGGAAATTTGTCTAAATAGCCATTCTGGTATGGCTAGAGTCGACGAAGATGGAGTGGTAGATCTAATACCTGAAACATCAGTTAGAGCAAGATCACTAGAAATACCAGCTGATATTTGAGCAGAGGTAGCAATGATGGAAGGCGTGGATGTAAGGAAAGCCATAGGAATTGACAAAGCAATGTTGGGGGTTGTAATTGAGGAAAATGGAAGTGTTAAAGGAAGTGAAGAGGAAATGGGTGACCCAATATTTTCCCCAGCTGATAGAACTGGAAGTGATGAGAATACTTGGGCCATAGAAGGGGATGGGAAAGAAGAAATGATGGTGGAAGTGGAAAGAACTAATATTGGAAGTGATAATGGAGGAAGGAGAAGATGTGATGGATCTTGGATGACACTAGGAGAGTCACTGACTTCAACCACTTCTATCACAGCACGGCAGTGATGTAATCTTGGGAGTAATAGACTTGGAGAGAGATGAGCCACCAACAACAAATGAAATCTTCTTTGGAATTGTAGGAACCCTTTGAGTCAACCTCTTGCCCTTAGTGGGTGTTGGTTGGTTTATTGCTAGTATAGCCCCTATATTTATAGGTTGATTTTCCCCTTTGGGTGAGATTCCCAAGGTGGTCAACCAACTGAAAGTCCTCTTTAAAATGGGTCCCGCCCTCTCCTTGGTATTGTTGCATTCTTCCACATACCAATCAATCCATGACAACAGTTGATTGGAAATATTATCGCTCTTGTATGATGAATCTAGGACCTCATCATTGTCTTGCATGTCCTTTGGCACATCAACCAAACCAAATTTCTGAACTTCATCAAGGGTTAATCTTTCATAATCCCTTTGTCACATGATGTATTCATCCCAAAAATGAATCCAGATATCTTCTAATTGGGGTACGTGAGCACTTGGATCGACCTATCTCCCCAAACTTACCCCAATAATCAAAATTATTCCATGGATGAAAGGTCCGCAAGGTTACCTCAACCATTTCTACATCAACATTTTTTGCCTTATGAATATTTGGGCAAGAATACCTACCAATCAAAATAGGAAATGCATTCCTTCTTGTGATGCTTATTTTGGATTCGATGATAATCCAAAACTACCGAACTAATTCCAATAGAATCCATTTGTTAGTGGGACACCTTAGAAATTTTCTTGGGGCACCTATGAAACCCAAAATCCAGATGTAGGTGAATGTAGGAAAATGGAAGTAGATTGATCCCCATTCTCACACTTCTTGGAAAGCCTCATCGAAAACCCTTCGATTGTATAGTTCTTTGTCAAAACAATAGAGGATGACAAAGTGAAGAAAGCATCATTGACTCTTCGAAATGCCTTCTTCCCTCATCTAGAGTGAGTTGGGGATAAAACTCATATATTTGGGAGGTGTTGTGAACACCCCTAGTATTCAAACCCACAAAATCTCCCATAGCAGCAACCACATATACCAGAAATATGTCATGTAGAAGGTATTTATTTCTGACACTTTACCCAACTGATAGCGAATGGTGCTACTAATATGCTCCCCCCATCGGATAAACTCGTCATTCTTCTTGATAGTTGCTATGTACAAAAACATCCATTCTTGGAATTCCTTTACAGAAGGAAGACTTGAAACTCGATTAACAACACAATAAGATCGTTGACTTCCTGAATAAAATCTAATCGATGCATAGTTTTGGGTAATTTGGCAAAATTCTTAGCAGATAGGATTTCATCATAACCTTTGAGCATACTTCCTCTTTCTTATCCCAATGTTCCACTGCTATTTCTAGTGAAATTGTGGTGTAATATTGAACATCTGGAAGTTTAAGAAGATCCTTGAAGAAATATGGGTCCAAACGGATTACCACCTTATCATCACTATCCCTAACTGACATGGAGTCTTCGTTGAAGTGGGTTGCTATAGCTAAGACAAATTCTGGGAAATGCATAGATGTGGGAAAACTAGTGGCAAGGGAAAGCCCACTGTCGTAGATGGCCTGCATCCATGGTTTCTTGTTTGGAGCCTTTAATCTTTCTCGAAATTAGGAAGATCAATTTGTCCTAGATTAATGTCCCTAATATTTCCTAAGTCGGAGGACAAGAAGGATTGGGGAGAAACCCCAAGAAATGAGTATTTCATCTTCTCTTTTCCCTTTGAAGTGGAAGTAGACATCAAACCCTATGTTTCGAAAGCTGAAGTTGTAGAAATTCCAAAAACTTGAAAAGAAACCTCAAAATTCGAACCGAAAAAGTTCCAAAAGAAATCACCAAATTGAAATCCCCAAAAATTTCTCCAAAGGAGTTTCCTAAACTGAAATTTCTAAAACCAAAAGTTCCAAAGGAAATCTCCAAAACCAATTTGTCCAAAAATAAATTTTCCGAAAGAGTTTCCCGAAGCCGAGGTTCGAAAACTTGAAAGCAACAAACCTCTAAAATTCCGAACTGAGAAAGTTTTGAAAGAAATTTCCAAACTGAGATCTTTGAAGGAAAATTCCTGAACAAATTTCCCACTTAATGATCTTTCAAAGGAATTCCCTAAAGGAATTCTCCAAATGATTCTCTCTGAACAAGTCTGGGGAATTTGTAAAATGATGTTAAATCACCAAAGTTGGAACATGAGAAACGAAAAGAAGTATGGGAGGCCTAAAAGGATCCTTTGAACAACTTCGAATACCTAGAGAAAACTCAAAAAGTGAAACATGGTGAACCAAAGGAGTGACATCATAAAAATGTAGAGGGAAACCAAAAGGAAAACCAAAATGAGAAGGAAATAGAGGAAAAATACCTAAAACCAAAAGAATATAAACAAAAACCATACCTTGAAAAAGACATCACAAAGTACAAGAATGGAATGTCAGAGAAAATGTGTCAGGTAAAAATTACAAGTAAAAATCTGAGTTTAAATAGAAATCCCGATATTAATGGTAAAAATATGATCCATACAGAGGTAGGTGGAAATTAATTGCACGTAAAATCTCCAAAAGTCGACTCAGAAAGTCCAAATTTTAAAAATTCAGGATTTTGGACTTCGGGATTAGGAGGAAAAAAAAACGAATTTGCTTTGGAAAAGTTTGAAACCTAAAAACCTAAAAGTCTAAAAATTTGGACTTTCAGACATTCGGACTTTGGAAAAATTCAAGTGAAAATCCTAAAAATGACTCGAGAGAACTCTGAAAACCTGAAACCCGAAAACCCAAAATTTGGGTTTTCGGACATTCAGACTTTAGAAGTTTGAGAGGGATTTAAACAAAAAGAGCCCAAAAGTCCCAAAACCCGAAAGCCCGAAAGTCTAAAATTTAGACTTTCAGAGTTTCAAACTTCAGAAAATTTCAAATGAAATTGAATCCGAGCTAAAAACTCCAAAAGAGGAAAAACTTTGAAGTCCAAAAATTCAATTTTTTGGATTCTCATTATAGCAAAAATTCATTGTGCAAGGATTTCTTTAAAAACATTGGTCTGACACATAGCTTTCTTCGGGTAGGTTAAATGGTTAACATTTTTGGTGATCTCCAGGGAATGATTTCCTACTAAGCTTTTAGACCAGTAGCCTTAAGCAAAACATTGGGCAAAGGAGTCTAAAAACCAAAACCAAAAACAGAAAACATGCAAGCAAAAGAAAAGAAAAACAAAACAATGTGCAGAGCACTTGGAGGAAAAGATAGAACATTGTACAGGGTGGAACCTCCTCAAAAGCAAGATTTGAGGTGTATCCCATTCACATGAATGGGAAATTCTTCTCCATTGAGTCTGGATAGGAAAAATGAATTCACCTCTTTGCAACTTGTAATAACATAGGCCCACTCCAGAGAGCATTGAACTTGGCATGCTTACCGGGTTTGGCGCAATCTTCATCCCATTTTAGAACCAAATCCCCTTCCTTGAACAACCTATCAGAGGCTTTCTGTCGAAGGATTTCTTAACTTGATCCTGATGCTCTATCAACGTATTCATGGCGAGTGTTTCGAATTTCCTCTAGCTCCATGAGTTCAGAAAACCTCACTGTTAAGGCCTCATCTTCCATAACTTCAAGCCGATAAGCCAAGTCCAGGGAAGGAATTTCCAAGGAAAGTGGAAGTTTTTCTTCCCTTCCATATACAAGCATGAAAGGAGAAACCCTAATGGCCTTTTTAGGTGTTATTTGATTAGCCCATAGGGTGGTCTTGAGTTGTGTATGCCAGGTTCTTCTATTGGCCTCCATCATGTGCTTAATGATTCTTATAAGATTCTTGTTGCTGGATTCAGCCAACCCATTTCCCTGTGGGTAATAGTTAGACAAAGTCTTGAGGTAAAATCCATTCTTGACGGCCCATTCACTTATCTTCATCCCAAGGAAAGACATAGCATTGTCTGAGATAATAGTAAAAGGAACACCGAACCTTGTCATCAAACTTTCTAGAAAATCCAAAACAACCTTTTCATTACTTTCTTTTAGGCTACTACCTCTGTCTAGCGAGTGAAATAATCTGTGGCAGTAAGGACCCATTTATGCCCCTCATTGGATGGAGGATTAATCATCCCGATGAAATATAATCCCCACTAAACAAAAGGCTGATCCACCTGAACAGGGCGTAATGGGAGAGTTTTTCACATCTATTTTCCTATGAAAAGAGCACACTCTTTACATTTCATCACCTAGATATGAGAGCCTTTGAAAATTCTGGCTAGTAATAACCGTATCACATGATCTTGGTGGTGGTTTTTGTGTAGAGTAATGTCCTTCGGACAGGCCATTGTGGAATTCCTCTAATATCGTGTTCACCTGTTCTGTCCTGATGCAGCGTAGAAGAACACCATTTAGGTCCTTTTGGAAGAGAATGTTATCTATCATGACATATGGGATAGACTGCAGATAGAAAGTTCATCTCTGGACTTTATCCATGTTTGGAGGATATATCCCTGAGAGAAGAAAATTTTGCATCTTAGTTGACCAATCAATCTGATCATTTCCTTCATCATCATGTAGAAGCATGACATCTTCTCGTATCTTTGGTCTCCATGTCCGCGCCAGTTGTTGACATAACCATTTTCCCTGACAAGCTTAGTGACCTTGATGTGTACATCATACTCCATTACTTTCGTAATCCACCCAACGCATTTCTCATTCATCTCCTTATTCAACAAAAATCTTTGACACTAGGATGAGAAACCATTAAATGGATTTTTTTAGACAACAGATGCCTAAACTTCTTTAGGGATTGAATGACTGCAAAGACCTGTTTTTCAACAAAGGAATATTTTAGTTCGTATTCCTTAAGAGACTGACTGAAAAAGGAAATGGGTTGCTCCATCAGGTCATCATTTTGTTGAGTGAGAATTCCTGAAATACTTTCCTGACCTGCGAAAGCGTAGAGAATAAAATCCCTATCAAACTAAGGATTCACTAGTGTAGGAGCTTGGGAGATAGCTATCTTGATGGCTTTAAAACTTTCTCTTCCCTCCTTCATCCATGAAAATGGGATATTATTTTTAAGCATGTTTGTTAGCAGTTTTTCCAACATTGCAAACTGAGGAATAAATCTCTGAACAAAATTTATAGTTCCTAAAAAATCTGGAGACCCTTTTTATGACTTGGGAGGGATAAGGACATAATTGATTGAATCCTAGTTGGGTCGATAGACAACCCTATTGCTGAAACAATATGTCCCAACAAATTTCCTTCCTGCACCGTGAAAATGCACTTTTTGGATTCAGTGAGACACCAAATTCCCTACACCTTGAAAAACTTTCCTGAGATGGGTGATATGATCCTCAACATGTTTGGAGTAGATAGTGATGTCATCAAGGTAAACCAAGATCATATCATTGATGAGTCCTTTAAACACCATATCCATGGCTCTCTGAAAGGTGGCCCCTACATTAGATAATCCAAAAGGCATCTTGTTGTAAGCATATGTGCCCCATTTGGTGGTGAAAGCCGTCTTGAATTGATCAGATTCTTGAACAGAATCTGATTATATCCTGAATATCCATCAAGCAAGGAAAATATTTGAGCCCCTGCCACTATTTGGAGGATTTGTTCCATTGAGGGGAGAGGGTAGTGGTCCTTCAAAGAGGTGTGGTTCAGGTCCCTGAAATCTACACACAGCCAGATTTCACCATTATTTTTCCTTATGGGTACCAAATTAGCTACCCACAAAGAATGCTTGATAGGAAAAATTATACAGGCCTCGATAAGCTTGGTTATCTCTTTCCGCATCAGTGGTTCGATTTTGGGATTAATTGGCCTCTGCTTTTGACGAACTAGTTTGGAGTTTGGATCTAGTTCAATAGTATGTTAAGCTAAGCCGGGATCGAAACCATGCAAGTCCTTGTAGCTCCATGCAAAAATATCATGGTATTCTTGACATAATCGATGAAAGCCTCTTTCTCCTGAGTAGTGCATACCTTACCAATTTTCAGGACCTTTTCACTTGCCACCTCAACCTCTTCAAAATATTCCTCTTTGACCACCATATTGGTGCTTTGCTTGGCTTGATCATCTGAATTAAAAATGGATTCCAATGTAACCAGGCCTTTTGGCAGCTTGTTTCCTTTTAGCTATATAATTTGATCACTATAAGAGTTTTGGAGTTTATCCTGATGTTTGGTAGTGAATTCTACTTCTTGCTGTAGGAAGAGAACAATCTATTGATCACTATCAAACACCTACCAACTACTCACATTATTTGGTACTGCAGGATGAACCACCATTTTGATTTGTTTGTTTCCTTCTTTCATGATGTCCATTAGTACATCGTATTGAGAACCAATGGTAGCCATCTGTCAACATCTTGATTTTATTTCTTGGGGATTACATGAATTCCAAAAGCTTTGAAATCTTCTATCGATCCCAGACTTGATTTTTGTATGACCACAAGTAAATCATTTTTTGATGCACTACGGGTTGTAACTTGGTGCACAACCAATTTTCTATTGCCAAATACAGTCAAGGTGTGGATTCCTCTTTGTTGGGCCAATTGAATTCCTTGTATAAGAGCTTCATATTTAGTGACATTATTAGTGCAACTGAACTGCAACCAAAAGGAAGAGAAATATTTGTTTCCTTCTGGAGATACTAACATAACCCCTACACCAGATCCATTTTTACTTCGTGATCCATCAAAGAACATCTACCACAGTCCATTTGTATCGCTTGATGCCTTAACCAGCTAAGGTACAATGGCATCTTCTTCATGAATGCAATATGTACCTAATCCAATCTCCTCCAAGAACAACAGACCAGATTCTTCATTTGCCAATAAATCAGCATAGGGGTCATATTGATGGTTTATACTCACTTCATCAAGAATCATATCTGGAACCTCTTTGATGAGAGTAGTTGGCTCATGATCTGCATCCTCATCTTCATGATCACAAATGGCATAATTACCATCTATGGGTTTGGATGTGTAAGGTTCCATGTGATTGTGACAGATTGGTTTTCCCTTATAGTTACCTTAGTCCCATATCGGGTCCTCAAGATCATATGCAACCAGTTTGATGATAAATAACCTCCCATTTTTGTGGTGAAATCTTGTGATAAGCAGATGGTGAAGAGGGGAGGGAGATCAATGACAGATATGTCTTGTGTGAATGTCAAACTAGGACATGTGTGGATAGTAAGCTGAAGCCCCTTAATGACCCCCACAGTTTGGACTGCAGTACCGTCTAGCTAAACAAACCCTCTTGAAATTGGAGTATATGGAATTTTTAGTACATCTGTGACCTACTTAGGCATCATGGAACTACTGGCTCTAGAATCAATCATACAATTGTGCACCAAATGGTCACCAATAATTAGTGAGATATAGAATGGTGGAGGCTTGTTGGTCTTAGCATGTATTTTTGTCTCGGGTTGGCATAAGCTGGTTGCCACTACTACTTCTTGACCTAATGGTCTGTTAGTAGTGCCAAAGTTGTTCAAAGCCTCTCGTAGCAAGTTCCTTTGAGAAGGAATCAAGAGTGCATCCCACATTGTGATGCTCAAATTGGTCTTCTTCATTTGTTCCACGATGCTGAATGGAATCACTCCCACTTTGCTAATTCCTCTTGGGGCATTGGGGTCTTCCTTTGGATAATGCTTATTGGGTATTGTGATACTTGAAGTCCCATATTTCTTTGTAGTCTGATCAACAGATATTTCGATGATTTCTTTCTCATGCCTTTATCATCTGGTATCTATGTTGGGGCCTGAGAAGTGGATGCCTGATTAGTATTGGAAGACTGTGAATCTATTTCCCTTTTCTTGGAATGTGTGTTAGATGCTATGGTGGAGGAATTAGTATTCAAACCACAAAAGTCCTCTACTTGCCAATTTAGTAATGTGGTTTCATCAGGAGTTTGGTCTTGACTTTGAAGTGGATGGTCCAAAGTAGATGATTTAGGTGGAGTGGTTATGCTTTGAACCATGAGGGCTTGACTCAAAACTCCATTTGGGTAGAGATTCTGATTATGGGGCTGAGAACAAGGGTAACACCATTCATAGTCTTGGATGAGGTTATCTAGACTGGGACTATAGCTTGGGAAGAACTGGTAGTAGAAGGGTTCCAAAAATTCAAAGGTTTTATATTCACAACTTGGCTTATGGCTTGATTTTTTGTGATCATTTCCATGGAATGGAGGACGGTTCATCTGATATTGGGGTTGAAAGGGGTGAGCATATTGGGACTGCTACCTCTTCATTACTACGAGTTCATTCCCAAAAGTTTGTAATAGTGACTTTACCTCAGCCAAATCATTTGAGGGATTGGACACATACGTAGCTATTGGAATAGAAGTCGACGTAATCGGGCAATGATTAGCTGTTAGCTTACAAGCTCTACAAAAAAAGAATGGGAGGTCTAGGAGCAATTTTACTTGCTTGAATCAAGTAATTTTCAGCTCGTACGGAAACTTTGTAAGCATCAGGGATAACGGTCCCCCATGGATTGAATCATGATGGAAAAATCACTATTTAATACCCGTAAGTAATATAGAAATGTGCTTTCTGGGGATGGCCTTACAAGTGTTGGGATCCATTTCCAAGTCTTGTCAAAGTGGAGGTTGAAATCACTCATATACTCTTGAGGAGACCGCTTGATAGTATGAAATTGTTCTACAAGTGAGAGATTATCACTTTTGTCTTGAATTGTTTACACAACTTCATGCCTAAATCATTCCAAGTGGTAACAGATCCAACAACTAAACTCTGGAACCATTGAAGCACTCTTCCTTTGAATGAAGTAGTAAGGATTCAAACTACCACATTATCTTCTATGATACTGTGTACTATGCAGATGCTAGCTACATCTAGTATGTGCTCCCAAGGTGAAACATTAGTCTCCCTAGTGTAAAATGGTAAAATTTTCAAGGTGAATACCGGTATGGCATCTCTTTGTGCTAATAGCAAAGGATTGTTGGCATTGAAAGGAGGACAAGTATTGGCTGCCATGACGTTCAAAATTTGGTTGTGTCTTGATGGGAAAAAATTTCCTTCAAGAGGAGTTGAATGCCCTCTATGAGGTAAAGCGTCGAGTTGATGATACTAAAAGGTTTCTTCCCCTTCTTCTTGGGGGAGACAAAGAAATATCTGTATGATTATAATTGTCCCACCTTGAAGAATCTCTTGTGTGAATTATTCGCATAAGTTGATGTACTGAACTTTGAAATCTAGAGAGATGGAGTCGCCAGGTACCTTGTGTCAATGGAATGAGAAGAGAAGTACCAACTCTGTCCCACCGAGTGTGCCAAAAATGTTGTCACCAAATCATTGCACCCCGAATGGCCTGGGAATGAATCACGACATTCGGTGTGATTGGGACACATGGGATCACCTCTCAAGATATGGGACTTGAACTTGAGGTGAACCTCCGAGAGACGGCTGGCTTCCTCTTCCTAAACTAAACACAACTCTACTTCTAGTGCAAGAAAAATGGCTAACTAGTCCTATGCTAACATTTCATGGGATTAGGGAAAGATATTTGCAAGGAAATGAAACCTATACTAGAAGTGGTGATGCACCGAATTAAGGGATGTTTAACATCTAGAAGGGTTAATGTGGGAGGTATTTTTACATCACCAACCACCTTCACCTATTGCGATTAGAAAGGGTATAAAATACCACAAACCAAGGAAGGCGTTCCTCTATTAAACTTGAGTGTATGTAAGGGTAGATCAAATCAGATACAACACAATTAATTTATCAAAAATTAAACCACACATGTGGATAACAACATATATTTCTACAAGTAGGGAAAACAACGGTATAAAAAATAATGCAGAAGAAAAACAAATTCTTCACAACTGGCATAAAATATAGTAGTACTATTCCTTCACAACATGAAATAGACCACCTGAAATAAAGATAAGTTAATCACTATCACTAAAGAATTATAAATCCACAAAGTAAACACTATTAACATTCAACACAATAAATCATATTTTTTTAAAATCAAGGTGCAACTCTCAATATAATCAAAAGGTTTCTTAGAATCTCAAAATCACTCTTCTAAGCTTGAAGAGCACTCTTCTCAAAATAATCTCCCAAAAATAATCATTTTTTTTTAAATGGAAGAATTCCACTATTTATAAGTTCCTAGGTGAGCCATTACAATTTGGGCCGTTAACTAACATTTAACTACAAATAGAAATGTCATTAATATTAAGGGAACAGGATCCCATAAAAATAGCAAATTTGTTGAAAGGGTTTGACTCAGTCAACCCTACAACTTTGACCAATCCTAGAGCTTGAACCTGTCCTTTCATGGCTGCTCAGCTTTGGCCTGATTCATCTACATCTCCTTTACCTACAAGTTTCTATTGTCCTTCCTCCCATACAACCATTTGGTGTCTGTACTCAAAGAAGCACTTGATAACCCCCTGAGTTTCTTCATCTCTAGGCCCACATGCATAGTGATTCACTACATCTGTTGTCTCGATCTCTTTCATGATCTTGGCTGGAAACCTTTGAAGTTTATTTGTAACTTTCTTTAGTCTCCCTATGAAATTTTGACATAAGACCAGTCGGTCAATGGAGTCACTATTGAAAGTCTTGGTGACCTCATCATCACGCTTCACCAAATCTTTGAAATTTTCCTTAATCTGGTCCTCAGGAAGAGCATTGATATTTTCATTGAAGAATTTGCAATTGGCATTATCAAATTCCTTTGAGATGTCATTTAGGGCATCTGTAATCTCCACTCATTTCTCCTCTAATTTCTTAATCAGATCTTGTAATACTTGACACCGAATTCCATGGCCTTTTGATATTCAAACAATTTAGAGGCATCATCAATCACCTCTTCCTGAAGAAGCAAGTCAGAATCCTCTTCTCTAATGTCACTCCATGTTGCCAAAGTTAAATTTAAATTATTATTATCCTCAGAGAAATATTCACCCATCTTATGAATGGTGGTTTTCCAACCTGCAAATCATTATATATCTCAACTACTTCATTGATCAAAGGATTAGCTTCCTGTAGAATTGGTTCATTTTGGTATAGCCCCTATATTTATAGGTTGATTTTCCCCTTTGGGTGAGATTCCCAAGGTGGTCAACCAACTAAAATTCCTCTTTAAAATGGGTCCCGCCCTCTCCTTGGTATTGCTGCATTCTTCCACATACCAATCAATCCATGGCAGTGGTTGATTGGCAACATTATCACTCTTGTATGATGAATCCAGGACCTCATCATTGTCTTACATGTCCTTTGGCACATCAGCCAAACCAAATTTCCAAACTTCATCAAGGGTTAATCTTTCATAATCCCTTTGTCACACGATGTATTCATCCTGACAATGAATCCAGATATCTTCTAATTGGGGTACGTGAGCACTAGACCGACCTGTCTCCCAAACTTACCCCAATAATCAAAATTAGTCTCGCGAATGAAAGGTCTGTAGGGTTACCTCAGCCATTTCTGCATCAACATTTTTTACCTTGTGAATATTTGGGAAAGAATACCTACCAATCGAAATAGGGAAATGCATTCCCACTTTGTGATGCTTATTTTGGATTTGATGATAATCCAACAACTGTCAAACTAATTCCAATAGAATCCATTTGTCAGTGGGACACCTTGGTAATTTTCTTGGGGCACCTATGAAACCCAAAATCCAGATGTAGGTGAATGTAGGAAACTAGAAGTAGATTGCTCCCCATTCTCACACTTCTTGGAAAGCCTCATCAGAAACCCTCCGATTGTATAGTTCTTTGTCAAAATGATAGAGGATAACAAAGTGAAGAATGTGATGTTGGCTCTTCAGAAATGCCTGCTTCTCTCATCCACAGTGTGTTGGGGATAAAATTCATATATTTGGGAGGTGCTGCGAACACCCCTGGTATTCAAACCCATAAAATCTCCCATAGTAGCAACTGCATATACCAGGAAAGATGTCATGTAGAAGGTATTTGTTTCTGAAACTTTACCCAATTGATAGTGAATGGTGCTACTAATATGCTCCCCCCATCAAATAAACTCATCATTCTTCTTGATAGTTTCTATGTACAAAAACATCCATTCCTGGAATTCCTTTGCAGAAGGAAGACACGAAACTCTGCTTAACAACATAATAAGATCATTGACTTCCTGAATAAAATCCAATCGATGTATAGTTTTGGGTAATTTGTTGAAATTCTTAGTCAGATAGGATTTCATCATAAACTTTGAGCATACTTCCTCTTTCTTATCCCAATGTTCCATTGTTATTTATGGTGAAATTTTGGTGTAATCTTGAATGTCTGGAAGTTTAAGCAGATCCTCAAAGAAATATGGGTCCAAACGGATTACCACCTTATCATCATTATCCCTAATTGACATGGAGGCTTTGTCAAAGTGGCTGCTTCACAAGCTGCTGACTAAGAAAAATTCTAGATAATGCATAGATGTGGGAAAACTAGTGGCAAGGGAAAGCCTATTGTCATAGATGGCCTGCATCCATGGTTTATTATTTGGAGCCTTTAATCTTTTCCCAGAAATTGGTAAGATCAATTTATCCTATATCAGTGTCCCCAATATTTCCTAAGTCGAGGACGGGGAAGTATTGGAGAGCAATCCCAAGAAAGGAGTATTTCATCTTCTCTTTTCCTTTGAAGTGGAGGTAGACATCAAAACCTTTGTTTGAAGCTGAAGTTGTAGAAATTCTGAAAACCTGAAAAGAAACCTTTGAAATTTTGAACCAAAAATGTTCGGAAATAAATCATCGAATCAAAATCCCGAAAATTTTCTCTGAAGGAGTTTCTAGAAATAAAATTTTCAAAACAAAATTTCGAAGGAAAACTCTGAAACCAATTTTTCCGAAAAGAAATATTCCAAAAGATTTTCTAGATGCGGAGGTTCTCAAAACTCCGATAAAGCAACAAATCTATGAAATTATGAACCGAGAAAGTTCTAAAAGAAATTTCCAAAGCCGAGATCTCCAAAGGAAAACTCCCGAACAAATTTCCTTCTTAATGATATTCTCGAAGGAATTCTCTAAATGAGTCTTTCCGAACAAGTCTAAGGAATTTGTAAAATGATGTTAAATCACCAAAGCTGGAACACAATAAATGAAAACAACTATAAAGGGCCTAAAAGTATCCTTTGAACAACTTCAAATACTTGGAGAAAACTCAAAAAGTGAAACATGGTGAACCAAAGGAGTGACATCATAAAAACGTAGAGGGAAACCAAAAGGGAAAAAAATGAGAAGGAAACAGAGGAAAAAGACCTAAAACCAAAAGAATATAAACAAAAAACCATACCTTGAAAAAGATGTCGCAAAGTACAAGAATGGAATGTCAGAGCAAATGTGTCAGGTAAAAATATGAGTTTAAATATAAATCCCAATATTAATGGTGAAAATCTGATCTGTACATAGGTAGGTGGAAATTAATTACACACAGAATCTCTCAAGGTCTGAAACCTGAAATCCCAAAATTCTAAAAATTCAGGATTTTGGACTTTGAGGATTGGGAGTCAAAAAAACAAATTGGCGATGGAAAATTCAGAAACCTAAAAAACCCAAAAGTCTAAAAATTTAGACTTTCAGACATTCAGACTTCAAAAACTTCAAGTGAAAATCCTAAAAATGACTCGAGAGAACTCAAAACTAAAAACACGAAATTAGGGTTTTGGACATTCGAGACTTCGGAAGTTCAAGAAGGGTTTAAAAAGAAAGAGCCAAAAGTCCTAAAACCCAAAAGTGAAAGTCTGAAAATTTAGACTTTCGAGTTTTGGACTTTGGAAAATTTCAAATGAAATTCTAAATCCGAGCTTAAAACTTGAAAGAGAAAAACTCTGAAGTTTGAAAATTGAAAATTTTGGATTCTCGACTTTAGAAAATAATTCACCGTGCGAGGATTTCTTTAAAAACATTAGTCTAACACATAGCTTTCTTCTTGGTAGGTTAAATAGTTAACAAGGAACTATGCATTAAGAAGTCGGAAGAAAGAGGAAAGACCCATCTATTATATAATTCATTGGGTAATTATCTCGATATTATGCTTGGGAACTCAATTTTACCCAAGTATATTGATCCAGGAAGCCCTCTAGTGAATTTCACAATCAATGGTACAATGATAAAAAACAACCTTATTCACTTAGGGCTATAATAAATGTAATGACAAAACAAATCATGGATGATTTAAAATAGGAGATTTTAAGAGCAACAACTATAGTCTTGCATCTTGTAGATAGATCCACTAGTAAATCTTGAAGGAGTTTTGGAGGATGTGGTAGTAGTGGTAGACTCCTAGGAATACCATGCTAACTTCACTTTTCTCAAGCCAAAAGTGATCTTGGGGGATATCCTATAATCCTAGGAAGGCTGTGGTTAGAAAATGATGATGTATTCATTGGATGTAGATCTTACAATATGTTTGTCTCCAATGGAATTAGCACCAAAATCTTATGCTCTACCCCCGCAAGTCATAAAATGAAGAAGACCAAACTGTTTGGGTGGAAGAACCAGAAGAAGATCGAGTTCATTTTAGTAGCTCATGATGCTAGAGAAGTCATGCATAATATAAGGACATGAGGAGAATTTTGTTCTTTCAAATGTTATGTAGAATAATTATCATAAAATCACAGGAGGATATGACAAATTACAATGCATAAGATGTCCGAAAATCAAATCTTGTCGCAACTGAGTACTAAGAATGTTCCAGGTAAGAAATGCATCCTACGCCAACTTCTTCCACGTGATTTTATCTTAAAATTTGTAAGTAGTAGTATATGCTCCATGACTGATATTTCCAAACAAGTAGATATTATACCTACTAAGTTACTCAATGTGAATAAAACATTAAGCATGTAACAAGAGAAGCTATTAGTTACACTTCTCAAAAAGCACAGGAAAACATTTGCATGGGAGTATGGAGACATGCATGGAATCCATCCTAAAAAATTTACTCATAAGATTTACATCAAGGACAACTACAAGCCAATAAGACAACCACAAAGGATAATGAACCCAACAGTGAGGGATATAGTAAAGGATGAACTAAAACAAATATTAGATGTTGCATTCATATATCCAATTTCGAGACATACCAATGGGTGTCACCACTTGTTATTGTACCTAAAAATAATGGTAAGTGGATAATCTGAGTAGATTATAGGGAGCTGAATGAAACAATAAAGAAGGATTATTTCCCTCTTCCTTTTATTGATCAAGTACTTGACACTCTTGCTAGAAAAAGTAATTTTTCTTTTCTATACGATTCTAAGTGGCTACAATCAAATTCAAATTGCATGAGAGGATCAGGAAAAAGCAACATTCACATGCCCATGGGGAATTTTTGCATAATTTGTTCTTTCCTTTGGTCTATGCAATGCACCTGCCACATTTCAGAGGGAAGTACTTAGCATCTTCTTATATTTAACCAGTGGTTGCATGGAAGTATATATGAATGATTTCATAGTCCATGGAAGTACTTTTGATGAAGCAATGAAGAACTTAGACAAGGTTATCAAGAGATGCAAGGAGCATAATCTATCCTTAAGAAATGAAAAATGTTATATGATGATGTCTGAGGGGATAGTGTTAGGTCATTACTTTTCATCTGCTAGGATCTAGGTAGATCCAAAAAAAATATCAGTGATCATAAATTTTCCAGCACCTAACAAGCAAAAGGATGTAAGGATCTTCTTAGGCTATGCTTGGTATTACTGAAGATTCATTCAACATTTCAATAGAATTGCAACACCATTATTTGTTTTATTGGGAAAGGATTTTGTATTTGTATGGATAGATAAATGTGAGGCCTGCGTTCCAAACATTGAAGAAAATGCTAACTTATGCACTTGTTCTGAGAGGACCAAATTGGAGTTTACCATTCCATATACACATTGATTCTTGGATCATGCCATTGGTGTTGTTTTAGGATAGAAATATGGTATAATCAATTATGTAATCTATTATGTGAGTAAGAACCTGCAACATGTTGAGCTTAACTACATGGTCACTGAGAAGGAATTCTTAGTCGTTGTATATGCCATCAACATGTTTCAACACTATATTACAAGATATCTAGGTTTATCCATAAAAATCATGCTAGTATTAAATATTTTATCAACAAACCAATTGTAAGTAGCATGATAATCAAATGGTTTCTTCTATTACAAGAGTTTGATATAACAATTTTTGATAAGCCTAGGAAAGACAATGTTGTAGAAAACTTTCTCTCAAGAATGGAAACTAACAATGAGGAATCAATAGTGAATGATTCTTTCCTAGATGAGCACTTATATTCCATTTCGCCAAGACACCTGGTATGCTGATATAGTCAATTAATTGGTTTCAAGTAAGACACCTCCACACTATCTATATTTTGGACATAAATATATTGTAGAGAAAAGTGTGAGTTTTTCTTGGATAGCTAGTTTACTATTTTGCACAGGGAAATATAATGTTATAAGAAGGTGTATTGATGATTAGGATATTTATGATGTCATCAAATCATGTCATAGTGATTCATGTGGGGGACACTTTGTCGTAAAAAGGAGAAAGTAGAAAGTATTAACAACACGGTATTATTGGCCTACATTACATAAATATGCAGCATTGTATGCTAGAAGATATGATAAGTGTCAGGGAATGGGAAGGCCTACAAAATCATATGAAATTCCATTACAACCTCAGATAGTATTGCAACCATTCGATAAATGTGTATTGAATTTTATTGGTCTCATAGATCCTAAGTCCCAAAAAAAGAGTACATTCTAGAATGCACAAAATATATCACCAAATGGAAAGAAGTAAAGGCATTACCAAATCAAAAGAGTGAAAAAGTTATGAAATTCATGTATGACCATATCTTTACAAGATATGGAGTGCCAAGAGAGATTATCACAAATCAAGGTACCCACTTTGCTGCTGAAGTTATTGTTGATTTAGCTATAGACTATGAAATTAGGCATAGGAAGTCCACACATTATCATCCACAATCCAATGGCCAAGATGAAATAACAAACATAGAAATTGAATTCATCTCGACAAATAATATTGCATTGCATAGAACTACATTAGAATTAGGTATAGATTTATCTGAAGCTCAAAGGAAAAGTATTCTTCAATATAATGAGTTGGATGAAATGAAAAGGAAGGTTGTTCATAATACACAAGTGATGTAAAAACAAAGGATTAAGTGGCATGACAGGTTCATTAAAACAAGGAAATTTCAAGAAGGTGATTGGGAACTTATCTTTGACTCTAAATATAAACACCACATGGGAAAACAAAAAAATAAGGTGGATGGGTCCATATGAGGTTGAGAAAATATTTCCCAATGGGGATTTGAAACTCACCACCATTGACCCTATGGTATTTAAATTACTTGGTGAATGGTCATATATTGACACTATATAAGAAACCAGATGACAAGAGCACCTTCATTAAATGATTCGGAGGACGCCAAAGTAGGATGGAGATGAGAACACCGGAATTGAGAACAAAATTTAAACCGATGGGTCATCTTTTGACACTTTTGAGGAATGAGATATTGATGGCATTGGCTTATCCAGCTTGTTGGATATCCCGGGAGGAATAAAAGTGATGTGATCATCCTTCATGGTGATAATCACCACTCACTAACATGTTTTGTTTTATTAGAATTTCTATTTTGTAGGATTTGAAGTATTTGAAGGAAGATGTGCATAATCTCTGATAAAAAGAGATGATGCAAAGACTAGAATGTCCACTTATAGCAGCATGCAGCCAAAGCCATGTTTTTCTTTCCTTTTTGATAGAACTTGATTGTATGAAGAATCAAGAGCCCAGTTGAATGAGCACAAAAAGATGAAGATAGTTAGCACCAGAAAAATTAAATTTTCCCTCTCTAAGAACTAATTGAATTCATTATGGAGTTTATTTTATAAAACAACATGTCTAGCAATTGGGATTTCAACAACACTACTTGCAGCCATGCAATACCTCAATATATATCCTCTTGCATGCATTCAAGGGCACGAAATCCAATAAGGCACATGTCACAATCATACGGCATATATCTTGAGTTAAGTGAACTCGATTTCCATTAATAAAATATCACTAGATTAATTATATGTAATTAATATATGTGCGAAGTTATCAAATAAAATTTATTGCTCATAATGTTTCTCCACCTTTTTCAACATGACTTGTCTCCCACGTCATTCCACACTTTGTCACTTCACATGGGGATATACTTCAATTCAAGTTAATGGTACCTTTTCACTATACGTGTAAAATTGGTTAAAAATTTTGAAAAAGGATAAAACACTTGGTTCTTTAGTTAATTCAAACTTTGTATAATCATTTCTAAATTAAGGACCTCTTGCCTCATATAATTTGTAAAAATTTTAGAACTGAATAATGGGTGGAGACTTGATAATGAATGAGCCAACAGACCATTCATAGTTGCGGAACTAGCCACAAATTCTACAGTATTTTCATGATAATGGTTGGATGGATTATATCAATAAGTTCCAAGGTTTCAATGATTCAATTGTCATAGAATTATCCAAAATTTTAGTGATGAACATGCACCATTCAAGGGTTTACAAGTTAAGGTTAATGATGAAATATTGGTTGTAGTAACTAGTCTACCAATAGAAGGTGAGATGTATCCTACAAAATCCAATCCAAAGGAAGCTCGAGCAGAATTTGTAGATGAGGATGACAACTTCGTGGCAGATAGACAAGGTACTCTACGAACTTCTTTAAAACCTTTCTGGGAAGATGTTTCCAATTATATCATAAAATATTTCACCTATGAGGGTAGATATTCACGATTGAATACTGTCCATTTTAAACTACTAAATCACTTAAAGAATGACAGACATGTGAAGGGTAGATGAGTAGAGAGTCACATAGGGGAAGGTCTTCCCTATCTCACCATTATCTTGTCATGTTAGTTGTAAAGCATGCATTGGCAATTGAACATCCTACATTGAATTGGGGAGACTTTACAAGAGAAAAGCACATTAATGATCTATTGGGGAAGGGTAAGAACAAGAGAAGAAGCTCAACTAGTTCTTCTATGCCTCCACTAGAACCCTTAGTTTCAGAAAACCCTACTCCTACCTAAAACCCTATCTTTCATCAACTTCCATACCTTCGAAGAACTTGCCCACGAAGAACCTTCATTTCCAGAGCAAGGCCCTAGGCCCATATCTCCTAACCAAGTTTTAGTTTCTAAGGCATTACTAAATATATCAACTCCGAGTCTTCTTCCTCTAATTTCAATACTAAATCTTCTAATAAAACCTTTGAGCCACCAAGGAGATCCCATAGACTCAAAAATAGAAAGCCAAAAATTTCAAATTCTGGATGAAATATTCAAATCTCCCTAGACAGTGATGAGGGGGGGGGGATGAAGAATAATGAGGAAACAATTTAAATGGAAGATGAGCAAGAAGTTCCTATAGTCACATATACAGACAAATATGGGAAGATATACCACCAGATCTAAAAAGAAAAGAAATGCATTCATACCCAAACATTATCCCAAGTTTCTATCCAATCAATGTATATATTCACGTAGTACAGTTATGTTGAAAAAATTGGTTCCCTATTGGATACTATCCACCTATCTTCCACTATCCAATACCTCATTGGTCCAGGGATAAAGAATTGCATGAGGAATTAAATGAAAGAATAATGGAATGGTAGATGAGGAATGCAAGCTATTTATTTACTAAACCAAAGGGAACATCCATGCCAACTGACTTTAGGAAAATACGCATCATAATCCATGTGGACCCCAAGAAAGCAAAGGATAAACAAGTAAAAGCTTGAATGAGTCATTCAAGAAGCTAAGTCTGGGGTGTGATGAGACCCTCTATTTACCATTTTAATTGTCTCATGTGTTGTGTATTTTTTATACCCTTGTACTTGTTATCTCTATTATCCTATCAGACATTTCCACTTGAACCCAAACTTATGGCACTTATATTAATTAATATAGATATTACTAACTTACTCTATTTTTGTGGATTTTGAATGTGAATTTTAATCTCTTGGATTTAATGAATGATTAATAGTTTGTGTCTGAATTCCATACTTATATGCAAAAAAATTCATAAGAGGCCACTAACATGCAGTTGAAGAAACTCTATCACAAAGAAAAGGGATTCGTACGCAGCAAAGCACCTACAACCAGAGGATAACACACACACATAAAAACCAATATTCGGGAACTTGATCAATGTTGATGTTTCACCTGATTTCACACATGCTAATAAAGAATAATTTACAACAAAAATAAGAAGGTCTCACACCAATACCTGATTATGATTGCAACTACTATGGAACTATTTGATTTAACTTAATTGTTAGATTGAGCAATTAGTTATTTTATTTGATTAGAATACCTCTTCTCGGTTCTTTTGCATGCACTAGAATCTCTGATTTCTTGGTAGTGATATTTCACTTAATCAAATTATAAATTATTGATGGAATGAGTCTCTTCACATCTCTATTGATTATAAAGAGAGTGGTCATACTTTGTAGTAAGATATACCCATAGTGAGGAAATCGCTATAATTTTAGTTTTGAACCTTCATGCGATGAATAGAAATATTAGTTCTATCATTTCACTTTATACACAAGCCTTAAAAAGGTTGGCACCCAAGGCAAGGCCCACTTGCGGTTGCTAACCCATTTTCTTTCTGTTTGTTTTTTAATTTCTTTTCATGAATAAATTAGAATTACAATATTTCATTCCTTCACTTATGTTATGATTTTATTTGTTTATTACTTATTTGTAGCATCTACTTTTCATCTGTAACATAGTATTATATTTTTAGCATTATGTTTTTCATTGTTATAAAAACACTATTTTTACCTCATAAGCACAGTAACTATGTATACAACACATGCAGAGTTGAAGTTTTATGTCCCTAGATCTGATGAATAAATGATTGTGGATTAGTGAACAACATACTAACTGCTACAAATTAATTTACACCACCATCTTGGCGCGACTTGGGAGGTTTTTCTAGGTCATTAGGGACCTCCTTTAGAGGTTTGAGCTTGGCCATTAAATGGCCACTTATCTTACATATGAAGTTGAAACTCTTACCATATATATTTGAAATATTAAATTCCTTTTAATAATGTTTCACCGCTTACCTTAACACATGCATTTGGTAGTTAGATTTCGGTCAACCATGGGACATGACTTATCTATAATTGATTAGGAGCATCACTTATATATACTAACTTTATTGTTTTTATAGATCTTTGGTGTGTGAAAGTCCTTTTCAAATGGTATTGATGTATTTCTAGTCCATTAGGACTCTTGAACTTGTAATAAATGGTCTCTAGAGTTTTTCCTCTAAAACCACATTTCAAATATCCAAATAAGTCTTACAATTTATTCTAGGCCTAGGAGTTAGTATAGGTTTACTAAGATGTAGAAAAGGGGTCATAAATCATGTATGCATTTGTAAATGACTCATAAGATCCTAACTAGACCCTAAATCCCACCTAGTCAATCTAAACCTAGGTGAGTTAGATGTTTCCCAACCTAACCACCTCATCTTCTCATAAAAGTGTAACGTATTGGAATGAAAGGAGGAATGAAAAGTTAGAGAGAAAGGAACAAGGGTCATTGGTATAAAAAATAACTCAAGGATATTTTAAGAACTCCATTGTTGAATGAATAACAATCTTCTTGAGAAAAATTATGTATTGATGTCTTATTGGTGCATATTTAATTACTTTGTATAAGAAGTGTATGTTTGATTATGCATATTTGGAATCATCCATGATATATAGCATTTGTAAATGGTTGTATATGTGTTTATTGTTTGTACATCCTAAGGAGAGCGTGAAGAAATATGTTGAAGGGTAAAAGCAAATAAGTGTGTCCCACTTGGTGGCCAAAGATATTTTTAAATATGACTAGTAATTAAATCTTTAAAAATACTTTTAAAACTTAAAAAATTTAGGTAACTTATGGATGCCATACATCTTGGTATATTTAAGATCTTAAAAATACATGTTCGGTCATTTTTTACGTGTTTTGTCAAGTTTTAGTTGCCAAAAATATTTTGCTGAAGGTACAAAAAGGTGGGACACGGTTATAATATTTGACCGAAGTGGTAAAGACAAAGTGAGGAAAATCATCTACTAGCAAGGAGTATAAATTGTGAGAATGAGGTAAGCTTTTTCTTTAAGAAATGATTGAATAATTGAAAGGTATTCGAGTATGAATGAAATAAACCCTAGGTGAAGGTTTAAGCCAATTTAGTATATGTATATGAAATTACGAAGGTTGTTGATATAGTAAAAGTCTTTGTATGTGAGTTGGAGGAATCCAAAATCTAAGAATTTCATTTGACAGTGTTGTAAGTGATTGAAGGAAAGAAATAAGCATATCTTGCATTGTGATTGGTGAAAAGAGATAAAATTTGGTGTGAAGGTAGTGTGAGGCATGAAGAAAGGTTTCATAAAGTTTTAGAGAAAATGAATAATTTTTGATAGGTCAAACATAGAAAACACAGTCTCAAACCCTAGTTTTGTGTAAGAAACTAGTCATAAAATCTTATGGATCTAGTTTATGGAGGAAAAATCTCATAAAAAAATGTATAGATTAAATTTTTATCAGGAAAATAGAAATTTTGCAAGTGGAATGAGGTTTTGAAATTTTATAAAACTCGAGATATGATTTTTTGAAGCTTGTTGCTATGTGACAGTCCTGTTTAGGACAAATTTATAAAAACATCATAATTTGTGTTTTATGATGTGTATTCTTGTAAATATTGTATTGTATGGAATTTAGAATATTTATTAGATGTGTGTAAAGTTTTATCAATAAATTCACATGTGGGAGAAAGATATGATCAAGTTTCAATTTTGAGACATAAAAAGCCTAAGAAGAGGAAGTGTGTAATTTAGTAGAAAGTGACTTGAATAAAGAATAGTTGCATGTTTGATATTTATGATAGAGATGTATAAGTTAAATTAATATGTTAGTGATTAGATTATTTAAGAAAATACAGAAAGGACAAAAACAAGGTTAGAGGGTTGTTTTTGTACAATAACAAAGCAAGAAGCTTAAGAGGCTAAAACATGAAAATATAGAAAAACGATGATAACATGGTGAGTAACATTGTGAATTTTTTAAAAAAGTTGGAATAAGGTGGAAAAATATGTATTAAAGAGTTCAAATAGGTGGTGAACACTAAAATGCTAAAAGCTACTCAAAACCATGAGGAGAACTAATTTGAACAAACCTAGAAAAGGGAAAGTGTTGTTGGGTGAGTTGTGAAAAGTGTTGTGGGCATGAAATTTGGTACAAATCATAAGCTCAATAAAGGGTATCTGGATATCAAATCAATTTTTATGAAAATTTTTAGGTTGTTCCATACATGAAGGCCACACGATAAGAAGGGCTAAAACTAGGCCTAAGTCAAAATGATATTTTGAGAATAAAATTTTGTGGGCTTGGAATGGAGTCCTAAAACTATTCATGTAGTTTAATGAGCATAATGGGTATATATAAATCTTAGTAGTCAAGGAATATGCTTGGAATTTTTTTATTTTGTTCAAATTTTTCCTCTTGACACTGGCATTACAAGCAAAATGTGAGGTCTAAAAAGAAAATGATAGAAGATGAATTTTTGGAACCTTTTAAGGTGCTTAGTCAAGTTTATTTGATGTATTTGATCATATTAGAAGCATTCCTATCATTGGATATAGATTTTGATGCATTTTATCCTTTTAAGAAAGATCCAGGCTCCTCGAAAAGGTGTGCTTAAAACAAGTTTTGTTGGGGCCAAGAAATTAAATGAACTTAATAAATAATTAAATAAAAAATGTAAACACATTATAAACTTGTGAAGTAAATTAAATTACAAAAATAAATAGATTCTTGTGGAAACCCTCTAAGGGAAAAGAATTACGGAGAAAAACACAGTAATATTTCCATTATTTGAGAAACATAAATTATAATGCATTCATCTCCAAAATCCTCACTTCTCTCCCTCATAATTCACGAGACATGAATTATTATAATGAATCATAAACCATTTGACACCTCAGGTCATATTTAAATCATATGATCAAGTGTGTCTTCTCACGAGGCACCCCAATTAATTATATCTATTTAATTAGTAAACCAATTAACCATAAACGTAAAGTTTATATTAAATAAATTAAAATATATAATATTCTAATTTATTTAATTATAAACTAAAGTTTATATACCTAAAATACTTAATATTAAAATTTGTAACACTCCCTTAATATAAGTGGGGAAAATATGCCAATGTTACATGTTTATATACAACAATATTTACAAATCCATAAACTATAGTTAAGGTTCAAGCTAGCCTATCACATTTTAAGGATTTATACACCTTCATCATGCTCATCTTACCTTTTGGTACAAAATAATTTGGAATCCATACATCAGAAGTTATGATTAAGGCTAAACATGATTTCTAAGACTACATCTCACAATTTCTCATGGAAAATCTCTACTAGCATCTCTAGGATCTATTTTATAACACAAGGACCTCATTTACAACGAGATGCACCACTCTAGCTGTACACCATAAACTTTGAGTTATAAGTTTACAAATATCATAAAAATATCTTTTTACAATGCTTTACAATGGAGCAGAAGTATATAGGAGAATGAGAAAACACAACCAACCACTAGGAGGGGACATTTCCATGAACACTCCCCCTCAATGGAAAATCTGAAAGGCCAAGAATTACACAAAACTTACAGAACTTTATAGTACACAATGACTTTATAAACATATCTTCAACTTGATCTTCATTCGGGTAGTACTAGAGATTTATATCACCATAGAACATCTTCTATTAGATAAAATGCATATGAATCTCTATATGTTTTGTTCTATGATGTTGAAGCTGGATTCTTATCAAGAAGCAATGCAACTTTGACTATCAAATAGAAGAGGACTTCTTCCTTTAACTTATATGTGTATCTCTTTCAACAACCACTTTATCCACATGGCTTATTTTTCTTCTTCCACTACACTTCTATACTCTACCTCAGTAGAAGAGATGGAGACTGTCGGTTGCTTTTTACTGCTCCGAGTAATGACACCTGTACCAAAGTTGAACATAGATCCAATTGTATATTTTCTATATAACACAACACCAACATTAGAAATACAATACCCATGTAAGCATACATTTTCATAATAAGCATAATATAAATCATTTCTGATTTCAATTTTAACCATCTATAAATCTTACATTGATTTCTTAGAACTATAATTTTTATAACAACTTAAATAATAATATGCTTAACAACTAACCATGTTCTATTACCAATATGTTGAACAATTGCAACATATTAATCTTATAAAATATATAATAGATTCAATTAGTATTAGAAGTCTCAATACAAACATAAAGGCATCCCCAATTGTAATTTGATGTACATATAATAATATTTTTTGGGCATTGTTTTGGTGTTGTCATTGATTTCAAGTGGAACATTGATGTAAAAGGGTGTCTAGGTGAATCGGGTGTCTCCATAAGGTGTAATCCATGAGGTTTGATGAAGGTTTATTGGTAGTGTCTAATCTTGTATTCTTTTCATGGTGTATTGGTGCATAGTTAAGCAAGCTAGGTGTTATAGGTGATCTCCAAATGTGGTATGAGGTCTCCATAAGTTAAAACATGTTCCATGAGATGTGTTAGAGGTGTTAATGTGTGTGTAAGTTGAATAAAATACCAGCCTTGATGAGTCGGGTGATGAAGTAGGTCATTCTAGGCCTATTCCTAGACATAGTCTAAGTAGTATGAGTGAGTGGCATGAGATATGGAGAAGTGAAGTCTTATTAAATCATGGTAAGAGTGTTATGACATGTGGAAGGCATCTCAGTCAAGTATTCAGAGGTTTTATGTTCTTTCAAATGAAGAAAGTATTTTGAGAACAAGGCATGTAGAAACATGTAATTATTAGTGTCTAGATATATTCAGGTACATTTTACTAAGGATGAGAGTTAGGATGGTTGGAGGATGTCATCATTGTGCTCTAGGTCAAATTCTAGGTCAAGATTGTGAAGGAGTTACAAGAAAAGTTATTTTTAGCAAAATGGATTTCTTAATAAGGAAGAATCCAGCTCGAAGTTCATCTTGTTTTTATTACCCACACATGTGAGATTTGTATGGAACCATGTGGATATCATGGATTCTCAAAGATTTTGTAAAAAGAATGGAATTAAATGAAGGTCATGTTTTTATGAACCATTCTAGAAACTAAATAGGTCAAAACCCTAGTTAAACCCTTCTTTTAAAGGGATGTGAGATATTTGAAGGATATGGTCATGAAATGATGTGAAAATTATGGTATGATGATTTATACATATTGTGGAATCCTCCTAGCTCATCTTTGCATTGGTGGCATGCTCCAGGTCAGTTGGTAATGTAGAATAATATTATTGTTTTGAATAAATTTGATGTACAGTACGATTGTGTATAGAATTTTCATGATGAAATCCTTGTGTGTGAGATAGTTTGGGATGTGTCATTTATTTTCATGATAATTTTCAGATAGTTTACGCATGAAAAAATTGAGAAACAAGTCTCCAAAGGTGCCCTACCACTTTTAGCCTTAAGGGATAAAACCTAATCTCATGGTTTGAGATGAGTCTAATGGATTTGGATGTTGCAACAAGGTTATTTGAGCTTAGATATGTTATAAAGGTACTTCGTGATGTGTTTCAAGTGTTTGTGATCCTAGAAGTGATGGTTGAAGTGATTGGACCATGATTCTTTAAGATATGTTCTTCATTCCATATTGATGGTTTTAACTGTTTTAGAGATTGAAGTGGTTGAATGTCTTAAGCCTTGAATTGGATAATGAAGTGAGTTTTTTTAGAGAGTATAACTATATACCTTTCAATATTATTCTTCATGAGCCATGATGAATAGTTTTTATAGGTGAGATTTCTTGTTTTCGAGACATATTTCTGGGTGTTTGAAGACCTATTTGCCAGGCTAGCTTTGCTTCTTGGTATGTTTCATGGTGGAGATAGCTAATGTAGTTTTTCTTGAGCTTTTTAGTGATGCTTAAATATTTTATTTGAGTTGTGTGGAGATTCTTGAGTCTTGAAAAATAGTAAGTTTTCCTTTGAAGATCATATTTCATTCATTGGAGGTGTATGCTTATGTTTTAGGCCTATTCAAGTTATCTTAGAGATAGTCCTTGTTGGTGTGACCCTTTCTAACCTACATGGGTATAATGGATTTTTTTATATGATGAGGTATATGTTTTTATTTTTTGCATGACCGACCTAAAGGGTATTATCGACTTGTGGTCACTTATGGGGTGTGTCAAGTATAAAAGTGCATTGTGTGTGCTCATTTGTACTAGTTATTGTGATGGGGATGTGAGAGAGATAAAGGAGTAAGTTTAAGAAGTGAAATTGGTAAAGGGAAGAGATAAGAAGATCCATGAATATTTTATAAGAGGATAAGAGTAGGTGTGCAAGGTATTTATATTTAATTAGAAAATGGAGGTACAAATTTGAGCAAGTAAGAGAAGATTTTTTTAGATTGTTTGAAGTGTATGGAGCTGAATTTGTGATCACTATTAGTTGTTGAAGCAACATATCTTCTATGATAATCCATTTCAGGTGGTTAGGTATGTGCTTAGTCATCTTAGGGGTTTTATCCTCCTTGAAAGGTTGGTGACTTGCTAAAAAAATGGGTTGGTGCCTCATTAAACAAATATTTATTAATGTATAATATTCTTGCAAGTCCTTTGCTATGAGTAATATTAGTAGAGGTTTTAGTGGGATATCTTCCCTTTAAGGGTTTCCCACATTATATCTTGTGTACTTTTGTTATCTCTTATTTTATGCACTTATAAATGGTTGATTCACACCTAATAAGATCACATTGTTTATGGATGATAAGTGGATGTTTGAATTATGAATGCATGTAATTAAAAATGAAATAAAGTTTTTCCATCAATTTTTCACCCCTCTCTCAGTCACCATGCTTCTAAGAATTGGTATAAGAGTTAGGTCTTTGTGAAGCAAGTTTAACAAATTTAATAAGATCATAGATTTACAATGGGTAAATCATATGATTTGAGACTTCATTCATGACTTTGAAGAAAAATTATGAAATCATAGAGTCCTTGATTCAGGGACTAAAAGAGTAGATCAATTGTATCAATATTGAGCATTGTAAAGCCATCAAAGAGTTAGAATCACAAGTTGAGAGTTTGAAAAATCCCTAAAGATAAAATAAGAATCTTGCCTCAGGTATGAAGATGAGTTGAGTTCCTTGAAAACAAAGTTAGAAGAAACATCCACCAAGTTGAAGATGTATGGAATATTAGATAAGATCTTTGAGGCTCTAGATGGGATATTGGATAGTTAAGGATTGGCTAGTGGACCATGATGATCTCATTGGTGTAATAGACATATGATTTAATGCCTATTTACAAAACCATCCATGTCATGGGGAACTTCCGCATTCTTCATGTAACTACCGTTGATTTAGGGAACGAATAAAAACATAAAAATGTTTAAACACCTGCCAAATTTAACCCCTTGATGTGAACAACTAGATGTTCTTTCTAGGCTTAGGCTTGAGAAGAGAGTACATTAAGAATTGTGTAGATGAAAATGCTATACCAAGTACTCAAGAAGACATGAAGGATACCAAGAAGATTGAATCAAAAAATTCTAACCCTATTAGATAACCCAATGCATTAAGGAATGGTTCTTCTTTCAATGGTTATTGCTATACCGGTCATTATTTTGGTCATAGAGGTAGAGATTTCAAGAAATTTTTTTAAATAATGAGTATTCATGGAATGGTGAAAGATTCTTCAAAGGTCATTGTTATTCATGTTGTGAGTATGGTCAATTAGTAGCTGATTGTGGTTGGAAACTAAGTGTATATCATTCTAGAGTGAGAAATGGTTTTTTGTGCTATAATTGTCACAAACAGTGTTGCAAATCAACAGCACCCCTGGATGCAAATCAGGTTTCTAAATTGATGTTTTAGGCATCCAGTGTGATTGCACAACATTGAAACCTCTCTCCAAGTGTGGGACTTGTAAAAATGAGAGAGGAATCTCTAGATTAGAGATTGGTTCCTCAAACTCCTCTGATTAGATCTATTATTTGCACAAGCTGCAGAGGTTCGAGATCTAATTTATCCTAGATTGCAAGGAGACAGGGATAAGAGATGCAAAAATTGAAACTAAACTAATAAGGGTGATACACCAAAGGAGTGGTGAACATTTTTGCTCATGCAAATAGACACAAATTATAAATTGCAACATAAAACATCATGCACAAGTTGATAAGCTGTAATCAAAGGTTTGAAATGAAACAAACAACACATACAAAGGACTGAAAGCATTCACAGAGCCTGTATTGTGATTTTCAACATCAAAATCCTTGCATTCCAACACCAAAGAGGTAGAAAACTGTTACAATCCCTGAAAAGGTCTGATCCTTGCAAAAATCACTTGCTTTGAAGGTGAAAACAGAAGCTTGTTGTGTAAAAAAGTGTTCCACCTTTGAAAAATGAGCCAAATCTGGCTTTTACAGTGCATGGGTCGAGCCCAGGAGAGAGAAAATGTGAAAAACATGGGAGCCATTCCCCATTGACCAAAATGCATTAAAAACAGCATGGAGGTCCTTACAAACCCATGCCCTAACATTTTTGACCATACTGGAGAAGAATGCGACCCATTTTGCATTAAAATTGGTTGTTGAAACGTCAGTTCTGTCCATGGGCGCGTACCAGAAGCATTTTTTATTTTCTCCCTTAAACTAAACCAAAATTCAAAATTGACCATGGAATCTTGTAGATAATTTCACCAGATTTCCATTGATATAAAGAACGTGAAAATCTGAGCTCTGGATCGAAAGTTATGGCGATTTGAAGTTTTAGGGCAAAAATAGGCCAAAATCGGATCGGCGGGCAAAAAGTTTGAATTTTTACCCGTTTGGTCTTTGGAACATTTTTCAAATTTTCCCCATGCTCCACCACTCCAGGTGCCACATGGCACATTTTGATTGGGCATGGGCCCTTCCTGACCATTTTTTCCTTTGGGTCGCTTGGTGTTTTTTCGCCCTTGGACACGTGGCAGCTCCTGATTGGCTGCGGGCCTTCTAGGGAAAAATTTCCCACCAAAACTCCGCTGAGCCATAACTTGAAAAATACATGGAGTTAGGAGGAAAAATTTACCTTTCTAGAAATTTGAGAAAGAGCTCTATCCAATGGTGCCATTTCAGAAGGTTTTGAGTTCCTAGAAAACAAAATATTCTGACGAGGCACAAGAGAAGGAAAGATGTAAAGGAGTTAGCCACAAAATGAGCAGGGGGCACATTTGGGATAACAATTTTGGTGACTCAGAGGGGTCATCTAGCCTCTGGATGAAGTTACCAGTTTCTTGAAGCAATCCATTGGGCATGGAGTCACTTGATTCTCTGTTTAATACCCCAACTGACTAGAACGTTGCAAAGAGGAACATGGAAAATCACCTGATGGAGCAAGGCCTGCAACACATTCCCAGGAACAGCAAGCTGTGCCAAAGCACTTAGGGAAAGCAAAAAAACCTACAGAAAAACAATGTGCACAAGCACTTGAAGGAATGGAAACCTAAGCTAATATTTACAAGGTGGAGAATTTCCCTTTAGAAGCAATGCTTGAGATAGATTCCATTGACTGGAATCTATAGTTCTTCACCATCCAATGAAGCCAATTGGAAAGCATTGTTGTTCTTGCACTTCATGACCATGTATGGGCCACTCCAAATGGCATCAAATTTTGAATGCCTTCCGGTTTTCTCTATCTGCATCCCATTTTAACACTAGATCTCTAACTTGGAAAGATCTACTCTTGGCCTTCCTATCAAAGGTCTTCTTGATCAAAGCTTGATCCTTCTCCATTGCTTGGGATGCCTGATCTCTGATCTCTTGGAGCTCCATCAACTCTGCATATCTCACCTCCATGGGCCCAAACTCTAGCAACTCTAACTGCTTCATGAGTTCCAATGTTGGCAACTCAAGAGACATGGGAAAAATTGCCTCTCTTCCATAAACAAGCCTGAATGGAGAGTTACCCATGGATCTCTTGGGAGTTATCCTATCAGCCCATAAGGCTGATTTCAGTTTGGTATGCCAAGACCTTTGATTCTCATCAAGAGTTCTCCTAATGATCCTCAACAAGTTCTTGTTTGTAGACTCAGCCTGGCCATTACCTTGAGGGTAATAGTTTGATGAAGTACTTAGGTAGATCCCGTTCTTGACAGCCCACTCAGTCACCTTGGATCCAATGAATGCCAATGCATTATCTGAGATTATTGTAGCAGGTATGCCAAATCTGGTTACTATGCCCTCATAGAAGTCTAAGATGCTAGACTCATTTGCTTCTTTGAGTGCTACTGCTTCAGTCCATTTGGTGAAGTAGTCTGTGGCTGTCAAAATCCATTTGTGCCCTTGGCTTGAATTGGGATTAATGACTCCAATGAAGTCCAAACCCCATTGCATGAATGGCTGGTCAACTGAGATTGGATGCAATGGAAGGGCAGCAAGTCTCTCTTTTCCTGTGAAGAATGCACAATTCTTACACCTCTTGATCCATGCAAAGCAATCACTGAAAATCTTGGGCCAATAATAACCAGCCTTCATAATTTTTAGAGCTGTCACTCTCGGTGCAAAATGACCACCAGCTGGTCCACCATGGAACTCTTCCAACACCCTATGAATCTGATTTGTGCTAATGCATCTCAGCAGCACTCCATTCACATCTTTCTTGAACAAAACTCCATCAACAATGGCATATGGGACAGCTGCAATCTGAAGTGTCTTCTTTGGGTCTTGTTCATCTCGGAGGGCATAGGCCTATGCTTAGGAAGTGTATTATACCTTGGGTCCAGCAAGGAGTGGGGACAACATTATTTTCTTCTTGAGTGCCACTTGGCTCATGGCTGTCTTGAACTGTCAAAACAGCCTCTTCTTCATTGCATACTTCTTTTTGCTTCCCCAAAATCAGCTACTCACACAATCCTTTTCCTCTTACCAGCTTGGTGACCTTGATCTCAATGTCATACTCCATGACACGAGTGATCCAACCTGCCCTTTTCTCATTCAAATCCTTGTTGAGGAGGAAGTCTTTAACCCCAACATGAGAGACCAGCAACTGGACCTTGTTGTTTGAGACTAAATGCTTGAATTTCTTCAAGCTTCTGATTACTGCAAGTACATGCTTCTCAATAAAAGAATACCTCACCTCATAGTCATCTAGGCTCTAGCTGAAGAAAGCAATTGGCTGCTCATCGTTGTCCTTGTTCTATTGTACCAAAATGGCAGAAATAGTATCATTACCTCCAAAGGCATAGAGGATGAAATCCTTGGAGAAGTCCGGGTTGATGAGAGTTGGTGCTTGAGAGATGGCTTCTTTGATTGCTTCAAAACTCTCCTTGCCTTCTACTATCCACTTGAAAGCCATGCTTTTCTTTAACATTTTGGTGATAGGTTTGACAAGGGCTGCAAAATCTGGGACAAACCTCCGAACAAAGTTTATTCTCCCCAAGAAACTCTGAAGGGCCTTCTTGTGGCTTGGCAATGGTAGTGCTCTTATGGCTTCAACCCTCTCTGCATCAATTGCTAATCCTTCTTTGGAGACAATATGGCCAAGGAGCTTTCCTTCATGTGCTAGGAAGATACACTTCTTAGGATTCAAAGACACTCCAAATCTCCTGCACCTTTGGAAGACTTGTCTCAAATGAGAGAGGTGGTCTGCTGCATTCTTTGAAAAAATAGTGATATCATCAAGGTATATCAGCACCACGTTGTTAATCAAACCTTTGAACGCCATGTCCATTGCTCTTTGGAAGGTAGCACCAGCGTTGGATAACCCAAATGGCATTTTCTTGTATGCATAAGTTCCCCATTTGGTTGTGAAGGCTGTCTTGAACTGGTCTTCTTCCTTCACCATAATCTGATTGTAGCTTGAGTAGCCATCAAGTAGTGAAAACCTCTCGGAGCCAGCCACAACTTGCAAGATTTGCTCCATGGAAGGGAGTGGGTAATGGTCCTTGAGAGATGCTCTATTCAAGTCTCTGAAGTCAACACACAATCTGATCTCTCCACTCTTCTTTCTGACTGGAACCAAGTTGGCAACCCAACTAGAATGCTTGATTGGGAATATGATCCTTGACTCAATCAGCTTGTTCAATTCTTTCCTCATGAGAGGCTCCATGTGTGGATTGGATTTGGTCTTTGTTTACTGTGAGCTTAGTATTTGGATCCAATTCAATGGTATGCTGAGCTAAGTTGGGATTGAAACCTTTCAAGTCTTCATAGCTCCAAGCAAACACATCAGGGAACTCTTGACACAGCTGTATGAACTCATACCTTTCTTGTTCAGTTGTCATCTTTCCAATTTGCAATGGTTTGTTCTCTTCCACCAAGATGGATACTGAATCTTCTCTCTTGACCTGAATGTTTGCTTTCTCTTTCCTAAACTGATCATTGGGATTGAAAATGGACTCCAAAGTGATAAGTCCCTTGGGCAGCTTGTTAGTTCTCAGCTGTACCACTTGGTCACCATACTGCTGTTCCAATTTTTCCTGATTTTTAGCTGAGAACTCAGCTTCTTCTTGTAAGAAATGGATGATTTGCTGGTCATTTTCAAACACTTGCCAACTGACATTGTTATCCGGCACTGAAGGCCTCACAATCACGTGGATGTTTGGTTGTACCTTGTCTTGTTGAATGCTTTCCACAATGTCAAAGGCTGCCCCTACTGCTGCAAGCCTGTCAGCAGCTTGGTTCTCTTTCCTAGGAATGGATTTGATGCCAAAACCCTCAAAATCCTCAATGAGGTCCCACACCCTGTTCTTGTAGCACTTAAGTAGATCATTCTTGGTAGCATGCTGTCCCTTGACCTGATTTACAATCAATTCACTATCACCAAAGACTTGCAAGTTCTTTATTCCTCTCTTTATTGCCCAATGCATCCCTTGCACCAAGGCTTCATATTCAGCAGTGTTATTGGAGCATGCAAACTGAAATCTAAAAGTTGAATAGTACTTTACTCCTTGAGGTGAAACAAGCATGGCTCCACCTCCTGCACCTTGTCTACTCCTTGATCCATCAAAAAACAGCTGCCATACCTCATTGTCATCCTTATGGTTTGGCTTGGTGATGCTAGGAATGGGCTGATCTTCTTCATGTATGCAATAGACCCCTAGCTCAGATTCTTCTACTTCTTGATAAGGATCAAAATCATGTACCTTGTTTGCCCATTCATCAAGAGTTAGATCCGAGATGCTTCCAACCTTGGTGTCAGCTTCATCAGTGCTTGGGTGATCTTCTTGATCAAATGTTGAACAATTGGCATTGATTTGACTTGGAGTGTAGGGCTCAATGTGGAAGTTTGCAATAGGTTAGAGACTGATTGTAGCTTTGGTTCCATACCTCATTCTGAATAGCATGTGTGACCAATCAGTAGACAAATATCCTCCAATCTTGGCTGTGAAGTCCCTTGACAAGCATAGGGCAAAGAGTGGTGGAAGGTCTATAACTGATACATCTTGTAAAACAACAACATTTGGACATGCATGCAAGGTAAGACTCAAGTTTCTAATCACTCCAACTGTTATTACTGTTGTCCCATCCAACTGCACTACTCCTTTGGATATGGTTTCATACTGGAGCCCTAGCTGATCAGCTATTTGTTTAGGCATCACTGAGCTACTTGCCCGGAATCTATCATGCAATTGTGCACTAACTGATTTCCAATGATTAATGAGACATAAAAAGGAGGGGGCTTCAACATTTTACCTTGCTGTCCTCCATGATTCCCTTCAGGCTGGGCAGCATTTGTGAGCACTTTCTCTTGCATTTGGACTTGCTGATTCGAAGTTGGCCAGTCCTTCATGGCAGCTTGTAGAAAATCTCTCTGGCCTAGGATAGATAGGGATTCCCACATTGATATATTTACATTTGTCTTCTTCATCTGATCAATGATACTAAATGGTGATGAAGGATCTCTTTTCTATCCCTTGGTTTGCATATTCATCCCTTGCATGTGGGTAGTAGCAACTGGTATTTGAGTTGGTCTAGGAGTTGTTCTTGGCTGCCCTTGTGCATTTACAACTGGATTTTGTTTGCCAACCATTTGTGGAGCCATAAAAGGTTGTGGATTGGTTGGAGCTAATGGTTGTTCTTCACCCAAATTCCTTCTTTTTGACCTTGTGTTGGCTGCAACACCTTGAGAGACTGTTTGATTTATGCCACAAAAATCCTCTGCTTGCCAGTTCACAAGTGTGGTGTCATTTGGAGCTGATTGCTGCTGGAATGTTTCTTGTTGTTGGTTGTTTCCTTGACTGCCCTCACCCTCCACACTAGTAGTTATCACCATTAATGCTTGATTCAAGGCACCGTTGAAACACATAGATTGGTTGTGAGGTTCATTGCATGGAAAACACCAATCATACTCCTGAGTAACACGTTGTTTTGTGTTGGCACCAATGCCTTAGAGGCAGATATAGCATTTGGATTATAGGGCTGAAATGGTCTGTTGGCAGGAGGCCTTGCTTGATTTAGATTTGTAGCTGGATTGGGTGGTCTATGAGGTTGATATGGTTGCTGTTAGGCTGAGCTTGAGGCTGGAAGGAAGGTCTAAAACTTTGGGCTTGTTGCCTCTTGAGAGTAACCAGCTCATTACCTAAATTTTGCAATTGCTTCATGACTTCTTGAAGTTCATTTGAGGCACTAGAAGATGAAGTGGAAGCTTCACTTGAATTCTAATTTCTAGGAGTGGGAGAAGGAGCCAAATTAGGTGCTTGATTAGTGTTTGGGCTCTCTAAACTTGGAAACAATGGCATGGGAGGTCTAGGGGCTAGTTTGCCAGCTTGGATCAAACAATTTTCAGCTCTAATGGCAATGCTATAAGCAATGGGGATAGTTGTGCCTCCCATGGACTGAATTAACATAGAAATATCAGAATTTAGAGCTTTGAGATAGTAAAGAAAAGCACCTTCTGCTGTTGGCCTGACTACCACTGGAATTCTCTCCCAAGTCCTTTGAAATCTGAAGTTGAAATCAGTCAGCTGCTCATTGGGAGCTCTCTTGATGGTTGTCAGCTGCTCCAAAAGAGACAAGTTGTCTCCCTTCTCTCCAAATTGCTCATGAAGTGCTACACATAGCTGGTTCCAATTTTGAATAGAACCTGAGGCAAGGCTTCTAAACCATTGCAAAGCCTTCCCCTTGAATGAAGATGCCAGCAATTTGACAGCAACTTGCATCTCATTGATTTCATGAATTGCACAAAGGTTGGCAATGTCTTTAACATGATCACCAGGAGTAGTCTGATTCTCTCCAGTGAAGTATGGAATGTTCTTCAAGGCTGCAATTGGAATTAGATTTTGTGCATTGAGAGCAAGTGGGCTGCTGCCAGTGAAATTGACATAGGGGTTGTTTTGTGCCATTCTAATTGGCCTTAGAACCCTTGTTGATTGAATGAAAGGCCTACCAGGTGGAGGAGTTGAGAGAGTTTTGTTTGGTGGAGATGGAGACCTTTGGATTCTCCTCCCACTTTGCCTTACTCTTGGAGATAACTGCAGATATTCAAACAACTGCCTCTTCTTCTCCAGCTCTTGACCTTGTAGTGATTCTTCTCATGAGTTTTTAGGCCTGCACTGCTGAAACCAGTTGATTCTTCCCCTTGGAGTCACCAGATGTGCAATTTATAGCTCTTTTGAAGCAAGAAAATTGCAGCAGATGCACATCAACTTTGCTGTAGTAAAAATGAGACCTCTAAGGTCCCACCGGGCGTGCCAAAACTATTGTTGCAAATCAGCAGCACCCCTGGATGTAAATCAGGTTTCTAAATTGATGTTTTAGGCATCCAGTGTGATTGCACAACATTGAAACCTCTCTCCAAGTGTGGGACTTGTAAAAATGAGAGAGGAATCTCAGATTAGAGGTTGGTTCCTCAAACTCCTCTGATTAGATCTATTATTTGCACAACTACAGAGGTTCAGATCCTAATTTTATCCTAGATTGCAAGGAGACAGGGATAAGAGATGCAAAAATTGAAACTAAACTAATAAGGGTGATACACCAAAGGAGTGGTGAACATTTTTGCTCATGCAAATAGACACAAATCAGAAATTGCAACATAAAACATCATGCATAGGTTGATAAGCTGTAATCAAAGGTTTGAAATGAAACAAACAACACATACAAAGGACTGAAAGCATTCACAGAGCCTGTATTGTGATTTTCAACATCAAAATCCTTGCATTCCAACACCAAAGAGGTAGAAAACTGTTACAATCCCTGAAAAGGTCTGATCCTTGCAAAAATCACTTGTTGAAGGTGAAAACAGAAGCTTGCTGTGTAAAAAAGTGTTCCACCTTTGAAAAATGAGCCAAATTTGGCTTTTACAGTGCATGGGTCGAGCCCAGGAGAGAGAAAATGTGAAAAACATGGGAGCCATTCCCCATTGACCAAAATTCATTAAAAACAGCATGGAGGTCCTTATAAACCCATGCCCTGACATTTTTTACCATCTTTGGAGAAGAATGCGACCCATTTTGCATTAAAATTGGTTGTTGAAACGTCAGTTCTGTCCATGAGTGTGTACCAGAAGCGATTTTTTATTTTCTCCCTCCAAACTGAACTAAAATTCAAAATTTACCATGGAATATTATAGATAATTTCACCAGATTTCCATTGATATAAAGAATGTGAAAATCTGAGCTCTGGATCGAAAGTTATGGCGATTTGAAGTTTTAGGGCAAAAACAAGCCAAAATCGGATCGGCGGGCAAAAAGTTTGAATTTTTACCCGTTTGGTCTTTGGAACATTTTTCAAATTTTCCCCACGCTCCACCACTCTAGGTGCCACATGGCATGTTTTGATTGGGCACGGGCCCTTCCTGACCATTTTTCCTTGGGTCGCTTGGTGTTTTTTCACCCTTGGACACGTGGCAGCTCCTGATTGGCTGCGGGCCTTCTAGGGAAAAATTTCCCACCAAAACTCTGCTGAGCCATAACTTGAAAAATACGTGGAGTTAGGAGGAAAAATTTACCTTTCTGGAAAGATGAGAAAGAGCTCTATCCAATGGTGCCATTTCTAGAAGGTTTTGAGTGTCCGGAAAACAAAATATTCTGACTGAGGCACAAGAGAAGGAAAGATGTAAAGGAGTTAGCCACAAAATGAGCGGGGGCACATTTGGGATTTCAAGTGGAACCACGTCTAAATATACCTCTACCTCAACAATGAATTTTGAGGTGACTACAAATCTAAGTTTGCATGTTTTCGTGACTTCTAATTTTCCATAATCATATACACATCCCAAAGGATATGTTTTTGATGTGGTTTAGTTTTAAGTCCATGTTTCTTAACAACTTCTTTAGAAATGAGGTTTTCTTAGGATCCACTATCAAAACGAGTATCAATTTTTATATGTTTAGAAATGACTCTAATGTTGAATAACTCATTTTTCTTCTTTTCATTCATATATTTAGACTTAGAAGCATGATAAATTATAATTAGTGTAAGAATAAGATAAAACTTGTAAGCCCATGGTAGTGATCTTGGTCTCATACCCATAGTTAGATCCAAAATCTTGTATTGAAGAAGTGGTGTTTTTTTGGCCTCCTTCCCTACACCGTTTTGGTTTGAGCTCTAGATGGAGCTTCCAACACTTAACATATATATCACCTTATTTCTTGTAATTTGAGAAAATGTTTTCTAATCCTCTTTCTTCACCTTGGAGGCATGTTTTACTTTATCCTTTCTTTTTCCTTTCCTTTTTTAATTATTTGTTTGTATGATTTATGTTTGGTGAATCTTTCCATCGTATTATTACTCCTAGCTTCATTATGGGTATCTTGAAACAAAATTCATCAAGTTTAATAGGATTGAATATAAGAATGGTAAGTTTCAAGTAATTATGAAATCCACTAAAGTATTTTAACAAATTCAATTGAGTGTAAAGAGGAATCCCAAAATTATTTCTTTCTTCTTGAACTCTTAAGTGTAATTTTTCACTATGACCCTTAGTTTTCCTTATATTTTTACATTCTATGGTACTTTTTACATATAACTAAGTGGATAAAATTTATTTTTAAAGCGGAAACAAAATAATCCCAAGAAGAAACAAATTTACCATGTTTTTCCATATATTCTAGAGTCTCACTCTCTAAATAAATGAGTGTTCTACTACCCAAAAAAGAGAGTAGAAAACTATATTTTTACGCCTCATCAACAATGCTTTGAACACTATATTAAAATTCAAACTGTTTGATCCAATATTCAAACATTTTTACATTAAGTTGTCTATTATTAATTGTAAATTTAAGTTTAACATCAAGTTTTAAAAATTATGGAGCGTTATAAGGAGAAGCTGGAATGTTTAGAAGGATATCGAGGAGTTTTAGGAGATCACTCCTCTTTACCTTTGCTCTTACCATTACTTTCTTCTTATTTATTACCTTTCATTATTTGTCTCCATTTTTGATATATCTATTTCACAATGCTCTTAATTTCCATGAATTCTTTATGGAAATCCATTTCCTCATCATATCTTCTAGGATTTCATCTAGAGTCCATTTATACACTTTAACTTTCACATTTTAAGATAATTTCATGATTATGTTCTTCAAGTGAACTTTCACCTTGCCTAGATTTTGACTTGGTAATAATTCAAAAATATACTTACAAATCCAAAAATCAATATTAAAAATCCTTAATCAACTTCTTTGATACCAAACTGATATATAAAGTGTGTTTAAATGTGCACTTATCAAATTTATAACTTTTAGATGCTTAAAACTCAATTTCTTAATTTCTGTAAAGTTTATAAATGATTAAAAATTATCTTAAAAATAGAAATAAAATATAGATAAGTGAGAAATGAGATTAAAATTGACAATAGGTAGAACAAACCAAGTGATAAAGGAATTTACCCAAATGGGCTATGTCTCGGGGTTTGGTAAAGTTCCTAATTCGATCAATTATGATGCAAAAACATGAAGATATAATGATATTTTACACCAATAAACTCTTTGGTCTATGAAATTAATCTCTGCTCAATTTCTAGGAGGCCCCAATCACTTCTCTATTTGCACTCATGCGATGAATATGCTTCCAAAAGGATCAAAATCCTTCAACTATCTCATGCATAGTCTTCACTAACTCCTTTAGTACAAATGAGATCCTTTTATACTAATTCTCATCTCTATGGTCTTTTGGTCAAGCTCTATTATTTTGGTCATCTCAACCTGAGTTTAAATATTTCTTACCGAGACAAATGTAAAGTTTGTTTTATTTATATTTTTTTTTTGAGGTAAGATCCCACATGTGGTAGGAATAGGAAAGTTGATTGATTTAAATAGCTCAACCAGTATATATTTTAACATGGTTGTGTCAACTTTATCAGTTTGTTTTGTTTGTTGGTGCATTGAGAGGTGGATCAATCGTAGTATCATTACAACAACTAGTGAGTTGGTAGGTTGTTTGAAATATCAATTCCACTACATAAGATGGTTAAGTTGTGAGTTGCTCCATGAGTTGGAAAAATAAAGTAGATCGAGTTGTTTGACAAGATAACCGATTTGGAAATAGAGTTGACCAAGTTAGTTAATGAACTCATTTTTGGCTCACAAAGTTGGGAAGCTAACTTTGTAAAAACTTGAAAATTTTCCCATGTGTATAGAAAAATTGTCTTGAAATGAGTTTATATGAGAAATTTGATGCACTGCAATGTGAAGTAAAGGCAGCAAGGCCCCCTCCTAAAAAAGAGTGGAACCAACGAGTGTTGGGCCCCTAACAGTGTACCATGTGGGCACCACATCAACCATTAAATAGTAGATGATACAAATTTATGTAGGGGCATCATTAACTGAAGCATTAAAGTCCCAAAATTTTCCCCATTTTCATGTTTATAAGATATTGAAGTTTCTAAGAAGTCTTATTGAGGAATATAGATCATTTGGGGTTGATGAGAAGTCTAGGAAATGTTAATTTTCCTCACATAATGTTTTCCTCCAAAATGGAATTTGAATTAGTAATTCTTGTAAAAGTGGGAAAGTAACTTGTTACAACTTGTTAAAGGGAGAGAATGAAATGTTAGTGTAAGTGAGTAGTCTAGTCATGACATTAGTGATTCCTAGGGATAAAAGAGCCATAAAATGACAAAAAGATGTAATAATACTTGTATGCAATGGAAAGGTTTGCAAAGCTATGGGATGAGGTTAAAGAACCTCAAGCTTGACTAAACTCAACCATGCACCATAAGATTAGAGCTAAACAAGAAACTATCTATGCATATATAAATTTGAAACTAACATTCAAACCCTAGCATATATACTACTCTCTACTCCATGAAAGCTTAATGAAAGTGAACCTAGTTAGATTCTAAGCAATCAAATTATGTATTGTTTACTCTCAAACATAGTGAAGAGATCTCTCCAAGTTGGCTACATGGCCAAGCTTTAGATCTTCCCTTACTAACTATATTTGGAATGGATGGATGCAAGATGGGGGAGCTCTTAACAATGGAGTATGGCCAAGATCCAAATGTTTTATAGCTTAAAGCTATCACAAATGATTTCTAATGCCAAGATCTCCAAATATGAGAGATTTTTGTTATGAAAACAAGGTGTAAGGTTGAGAGGGAGGGGTGACCCTTCTATTTATAGTTTTTCACTTGGGAGAGTTTGGAATTTGGGTGCATGTGGGACTAAAGCTCAAAAATCACTTTTAGATTAGATTAGGATAAACATGCTTTAGGCTTAGATAAGCTTGGTTTAGGCTAGTTAACTAGGATTTAGGCTAGTTAAACTTGATTAGCAAGTGATTAGAGACTCATTGAGAGTTGGGAGGGGTATGGATAACCAATTATGACTGATAGATAGCCTATGAAGCTAATAGAAGTGGTATAGAGAGAACTAGGGAGGTTCTGAATGGTCGAAAGGAGGAATTTTTAGCTAATAAGAGAGATATTAGCCAAATAAGTTGATTATAGGAGGAATACAACCGAGAAGGTGTCATAAATGGGCATCCGAGAGTGGGGCAAAGAATGGGGAATTAACAAAGTGTCGTCAATTGGTTGAATTGGATGAAATGCTAAGTGTAAGCATATTTTAGGTGTCTACATTTGCCCCTCTTTGAGGTGGCATAAGTAACATCACTTCAAAGAAAGTAGACAAACATAAACAAGTAGAAAATCTTGAAGGGATAGAAGAAAAATGAGTAGAATGAAGGATGCCCCCTTGATTGTCAATGGGGTGATAGAAGAACTTGATCGACAATTGAAAAGATGATAGAAAGAGAACAAAAGAAAGAATAGTGTGAAGAAGAAGAAAGGGGATATAGAAGAAAAAGGAGTATGAGGAAGAGGGAATGAGCTAACATCCATCCAGTGCCTTTTAAACAACTTTATTTTTCATCATATTGCTAAAATCTTCATCATCGGTCTTTATTACAAAGAATGAACAAAGGTGTAGTATGACATGAAAATCCATATACGAACAAATGTCCATTACTAAAAGCACTAACTCCATGCAACATACAGAAAGAAATGCAATACAAGAAAGTGAAATATGCCTAACTCCATGCAACATACATGATGCAATGTAATACGAGGAAGTAAACAAACTCATTTAACAGGGAAATAAGTACAATTACACACACTCAAACCAACAATGTTCAAGATAGTTGCAAAAATATTTTTTATCAAGCTGCAATCCCAAATGTTTTGATAAATGAAAAGGGTAGGAATGATGCCCCAAGAAAATTGTACATGCAAGGGAAAGGATGGAGGACACTTGGGTCCGATTGAAAAGTAATGTGCATGACAAAATAGTACGAAGCAACTAATAGTACCCCGAGTATAGGCGAAGTAAGCATCATAACGTTTGTAAATGGTTGTAGATCAAGGTGATCCACAAGTCATTGTTTCAAAACACATGAAAATTCCTAGCAAGATATGAGATGAGTGCCATGCAAGAGACATAGATTTCAGTTGTAAATGAGCTGATTACCAATTTTAGTCCATTTTTGAAGTGTTTATGATTTTTTTTTTTTGGATGGTTTTATAATTTTTAAATTTTTGATTGGTTAGAAGAATTTAAGAGATAGGAAATATCCTAAAATTATGAGAAAATTCCCTAAGGAAAAGATATTGGGTGTTGGGTGGCGGGAAGATGCTCGGTAAGAAGAAAAATGGGACAGCAAAAATTAAAAAATAATCATGATGATAGATGAAAATAGAAGACAAGAAATGCCTGGAAACATTTAAACATGCCCCAGTGGTGAAGAGATAAGCACTAGGTGGAAAATAATGCCCCAAGATGGTATAGATGATATCAAATGTCTTGTACATGAGATATTCTAGTAGATGCTAGCACTTGGGATGATACTAGATGATATTGGTGTGGGGGATAGATTTTTGATCATGCACAACCCCTCTTGCCCCCATTGATGATACGATATGTGATGATTAGCTTAGCATACATGCATGATGTAATACTTAGCATTTATGTATATATGATGTAGTAAATGATGTTATATGTGATAACAAACAAATGTGTAGTAAAGAAACACATAAGAAAAAGTTAACAAAACTAAATAGACAACCAAAACTATACAAACTGACAACTAAAAGCAATTTAACCACTACTTTGTTTTTTACAGGACAATATTGATATATTTTCTGATGTTTTTGGGTTATCTTGAAAGACAACTAAAAGCTTCATCCCTAGAAGGGAGATTTTTTGAATGTTTAGATTTTTGCATATCCATTTTCTGAATGTTTTTGCATTTTCTAAGGTCATGTTCCAAAAGCAATGTACAAGAACAAAGAAGCGTGGATGCCCCCAGCGTGATGTGGGAATATACAAAAGGTAGAATGCCACATGCATATGTACGAGATAGTGGAATGTGAAGGTGTCCCCAGTGTTGGATGGGAATATACAAAGGCAACATCCTTCACATAGATACAAGAGTAAAACAAGCCAGATCACAGGCTTTGCAAGGTAGACTTGGTAGGGTTCCTAGACCTAGCAAGGGAAACTAACCCTAGAAAGTGATGAGAATTACCCATCCCGAGGCAAGAGTAACTTGTGAATGACGGATCCTCCTTGAGATCTAGAAACCAGTTTTCACTCAAAGACCTGCCCACTGCGCCACAATTGCGTGGTTTTCACATGTGGATGACATGTTTTTTTCTTTACTATTTTCTCAAATTTACATTTTTTTGCTTTTTTTTCTTTGTTTTTCTATTTGTTATCTAATATTCTTATCATGCTTAAGTGTAAAACCTCTTGAGGTGCATGGAGTTCGATGTTCTGGAAGCTCTTCACCATCTAAGTATGCAAGTTTATAGAATCCTGATCCATACTTAGCAACTACCACATAAAGGCCTAGCTAGTTAGCTTCAAACTTTCCTTTCCTTTCTTTTCTCTGTCTTTGGCAGTGTTCTTCTAATTTTATTTAAGAACTAGATCACCTACATCAAATTCCTGATGAATGATGAGTTTATTATATCCTCAGGATACTCTGTTTTGATATACTTTCAGGTGATTGAGTGCTCTAATATGCTTTTCATCTAATAGTTCCAACTCTATCAGTCGAGCAACTATGTAGTCCTCATCTTTGTCAAGATAGTCTCTAAGAGATATTCTCAGGGAGGGAAGCTCCACTTCCAAGGGGATGATGGATTCAGTTCCATAGACAAGTGAATATGGGGTTGCACCAGTAGGAGTGCGGATGGATGTTCAATAGGCCCAGAGGGCGGGATGTATCTATAAGTGCCAATTATGGCCAATCTTACTTACCATTTTCTCCATGATTCTTACAAGGGTTTTATTAGTAGCCTTTTTTTCCATTACCTTGGGGGTAATAGGGGGTAGACCATTTAAGCTGAATATGGAAGCATTGACACAAGGTTTTAACCATTTTGTTCTTGAAGGATTTACCATTATCAGTGACAATGGCTGAAGGGATACCGTAATGGCAGATGAGATGGTTCATGATGAATTTTGAAATTTGTGCACCGATGACATAAGTAAGAGGGACAACCTCTACCCATTTTTAAAATACTCAGTGGCAGTGATAATGTGAGTGTGGCCATCTGAAGAAGAAGGATGGAGCTTCCCTATGAGATCTAAGCCCCATTTAGAGAATGGCCAAGGTGTTGCAATAGGCTGCAAATCTGTGTTGGCGCATGTATTAAGTTTCCATATTTCGGCATAGTTCACACTTCTTTACAAAGTTGCAGCAATCTAATTCCATGGTAGGCCAATAATAGCCTACTCTTAATAGCTTCTTAGCTAAGACCATGCCGCTGGTGTGCGCTCCACAAATACCACCATGTACTTCCTTAATGGCATGGATTGAGTTAGTAACATCCAAATAGCAAAGCAGATTCCCATCATAGCCACGATGATAAAGGGTGCCTCCTAGGAGGGTATAACAGGTTATGCGGTGGATAAGGGCTTTCTTTTCAGAATGAGTAATGTCTAGTGGAAAAGTGTCATCTTGTAGGTATCGAAATATTGGATCATACCAGGGGGATAATGGACCAACAACTTCACATGCCAAACATGACTCTGGCATATCATATGCATGAATTTTTAAATTCTCTACGAAGAAAGGCATTTTAATCTCCTCAGGTGGGATGCATAAGAGATACCCAATAGTAGCCATATCATTTGTGGATCTATTATGTGACCTTGTCTTTTACTCAAATATGATCGTGTAAAGTACTCCTTCATATTTCTTACCATTTTCTTATATGGAATTAGTTTCTCATCATTGAATTGTTTAATGATAAGTTGAGTCTCTAATTACTCATAGTTGTCTGATGTTCCAAGTAATAGCTAGCTTGAGGCCAGCAATGAGTGCCTCATACTCTGTAATGTTATTAGTACATGGAAATCCCAACCAAAATGCTCTTGGTATGACATTTCTGTGGGAGTGATAAGCACCACTCCTACTCCTGATCCATGGAAGGTGAATGATCCATCAAAATAGACCTATCATTCTACATTCTTCAATGTACATCATAGATGCGTCTGGTAGATCTAGACACAAAGGTTTCATACCTGGTAGAGGTGCTTTCACCAACTGATTAGCCAATACTTATCCTTTCAAGGATTTTTGATTTATGAACTCAATATCAAATTCACTTAGGAGAATGATCCAATTATCCATTTGGCCTATGAGGGCAGGTTTGGATAAAAGGTATTTGAGAGGGTCAAATTTGGATATGAGTTTGGTTTTATTGTTCAGGAGATAATGGTGAAGCTTTTGGAAGGTAAAGACAACTGCTAAGAAGGCCTTTTCAATTTATAGATAATTCAATTCATACGCAATCAAGGTGCGACTGAGATAGTAAACTACTCTCTCTTTATGGTCTAAGTCATATTGGGCAAGCAGTGCACCAATAGAAAACTAGGTAGCAGAAATGTATAAGAGGAGAGGTTCACCTGGGGTAGGTGGCATGAGTACAGGTGGGCTGACCAAGTACTATTTTAGTAGTGCAAAGGCCTTCTAATAGTCAGGTCCCCAATTGAATGTAATGTATTTCTTTAGTAAATGAGTAAATGGGTGACACTTATCCGCAAGTTGTGAAATGAAGTGATGGATTTCCTGAATCTTTCCTTGTAAACTCCTCAGTTGCTTGAGAGTTGTAGGTGGAGGCATTTCTGTAATAGTTGTGACCTTAGCAAGGTCCACTTTTATCCCTCTCTATGAAACTATGAAACCCAAGAGTTTTCCTGATAAAACACCAAAGACACATTTCTTGGGATTCAAGCATACCTTATAATCTCTGAGGCACTGAAAAATATGCCTAAGCACCTCGGGTGCTCTTCTCTGCTCTTGGATTTGGCTAAAATTTCATCAACATAATCTTCCATGATGTCATTCATCATATCATGGAAGATGACAGTCATTGCTTGTTGATAAGTGGCCCCAACATTCTTAAGTCTCGAAAGGCATGAATTTATAGCAAAATGTCCCCCAAGGGGTGATGAAGGTTGTTTTATGTTGATCTTCTTCTGCAATCCGTATCTGGTTATAACCCAAAAATCCATCCATTAAGGACAACATTTCATAACCAGCAAGTGGAATCAACTATCATGTCAATGTTAGGCAGGGGAAAGTCATCCTTAGGACATGCCTTATTAATGTCACGGAAATCAGTGTAGATTCTTATGCCGATAGGCTTCTTCTATACAGGGACTATGTTAGAGATCCACTCTGAATAGTCGATAGGTTTAATAAAGTCGAAGCTAGTAGTTTTTCCAATTCTTCTTTGACAAGGAGTGCCACCTTAGGATGCATCTTTCTCAACTTTTTCTTGATGGGTTTGGCATTCGGGTGCATGATGAGGTTGTGCACAACTAATTTTGGGTCTAGCCCAAGCATATTTGCATATGTCCATGCAAATATATCCGCATATTCCCTTAAGAGCTCTACAAAGATCTTTTGTTCCTAAGCTGAGAGTGAAGCCCCCAACTTTATCATTCTAGGCTGCTCTTCTGAGCCAATGTTGATGTTGATTATTTCCTCAACAAGCATCTTAGAAGCATCTTCCATTTGTGTAGGATCAGGGGGAAGAGTAAGATCAACCTCCAGTGGTAGATCATTATCATCTTTAAATGGATAAACTAATTCATCTTTAGACTCTTCATTCTATTTATCTATGAGTGTTTCAAAAATTTGTCATTGTGAGATTTTCATCTATCCTTTTTTCCAAGTTTCTCAGAAGTGGTTGTACTCTTACTTACCATCTTCTTATTTAAACATCCACACATCTCTGCTTCTTACCCGAAGTTTGCACAGGTGTCTAGTTGAATTACAAATCCTTTCGTGTGGTCCCCAGATGGAATAGAATCCCTGAGTCCCATGAAATCTGCAAATGCCTCATCATTTTCAAAGAAGTCTAGCAGCACGTGAAGTTGTTGATCCCAATCTATAAGTTCTGGATATATAAGGGCTATTTGATAATTGTTTAAGGGGATGGATTCGGATAAGGTAAGGACCATTGAATCTGGGAATAGGTTAGTGGAAGCGAGGTCCTCATAAAGGCTATATTGGGAATCTGCATCGCTATCAGAATGAGATGAAATGTCCTCACATTTAGAAGAGGTGGCATCAATCTCATAGGGTAGAGTGTTATGAGGCCTTATCCCTAGGCCATGCTTATCTGACTTAAAACGAGGGATGGGAATAGGCTCTAGCCGGCCTTGTGCATTAATGCCACATCCAAACCCACTATAGCCCATGACAAACATCATGCAGTGACCTTTGATGTACTGGGGTGCTTGATGGCATGAATCCATGGTACCTTCTGGCACTCTATTGGTAGGATCTTCTAACATTTTCTCCTCAGATAGGAGACCGCTATGGAAAAACTTTTCCAATGGTTTAGGACACTGCTCCCAAGTGCTCTTGAACTAAAAATAAGGCTTACCCCTTGTTCTGGGAGATACTGATAAATCTGATATTAATAAAGCTTGTTCAAGAGTGAATGGCTCACCTAGGCCATATTTTTCCGACATTTCCTACCATGAAGAGAATGGGTTGACTAACAAAGGAAAATATTGATTATAAGGTGTGAGTGACTCTGAATCTACCCATTTCTTAATAGCTTCCATTTGTAGGGGGATAACAACATCCATCAAAGGAAATTCATAAGCTGCACGAGAGAAGCTATGCAAAGCCCTACAATGTGTGAATGGTTCTAGGTCACCCAAAATGGTAACTACTTGACCTTCATGACATAACTTGATGCATTGATGAAAATTCGATGGAATAGCTTGCATGGCATGGATCCATGGGCACCCTAGGAGCATGTTGTATGGAAGGTCCAATTTAAGGACATGGAATGTCATGTCATGAAAAGTTGGGCCTACTTCCATGGGAACTACTATGGTACCTGCTGATTCTCATTCTTCATTGTCATATGATGTGATTGTAATGGTTTTGGCCCCTAGATCTATTTCTAAATGGCCTAGCTATTTGAGCAGCTTCAAAGTGTAAATATTCAGACTGGATCCACCATCCACAAGTACCCTCTTGATTTTATGATGAGTAACCACCACTTCTAAGTATAAGTTAAAGTTGTGTTATAGGTTGTTACACGAGATTATGGTGTGATCAAAAGTAATATGATTACTAGAGTCTAGGTGTGCAATCATGGCTTGGAGGTGTGTAGGGTCTACATATGTAGAGACTCCTGACTTTTGCAATGTTTTATACAAAGTATGTTCTTATGGGTAGTAGATATTTTGAGGAGATCAAGAATGGATATCCTAGCAGGTGTTTTCTCTAACTGATCTATCAAATTATACTGACCTTCCTAAGGGATAGGCATGGGATCTGGTATGATTAAACGAGCCCATCTCATCCCTAATGCACAACTCTTTTCTAAGATCCGGATAGTGTTGACCTGTTCATCAGAGGAGCAAATACATCCTATGAGAGAATCAAAGGGACTATCATTAGTAGGGTAAACATAAGTGACAGTTTCTATAGTCATTGGAGGTTTTCCGTGATCTGGATTCCTTTTCTTTTTATCTACATGATTAGGAAAAGGCTCTTTGTAGATACCCATTTTCTCATTTGGACCTTGTCCTAAATCCAGGGGAGAATCTATGGTGATTTTACCCTCTTCAATGAGGTCTTGTATGTAATGATGCAATCTTAAGCACCTATCTGTCTTGTGCCCTTTAACATGATGAAAGTTGCAATACTCATGGTATTTGAACCAACTAGGTTTTGGAGTATCCTCTGGGTATGGTACTATTCATAGTTGGATATTCCACCATTTTTACATTATCTAACTGCTTTAGTATGGCTGACAGGATTCCATTAATGGCGTGAACGTGCATTTAGTGGGTGCCTTGGGATGAGGTCCTTGTGAGAGCTTTAAAAGCGGGCATGTCTACATGGCTTGGACTCTTTTGGAGTCCGTAATGCCATCACCAATGACATGCTTGTTCTTATTAAAGAACTTTGGTTTGTCTATGGATTTGGCTTCATGTTTGTCTTTAACAAATGGTTTAAGCGTACCCTTTACAATGAGGGCCTTCTCAATTTGACTGCCTTTCTCTATGACTTCCTCAAATTTAGAGCCATAGTGCATTTGTAAATGGAAGGCTATTTATGAGTTTAAGTTAGGAAAAATATGCTCACTAGCTATTTTTCCGGTAACGCACAAGGGAAACGACTTGCCAACCCATGCCATCGTTGTAAGAAACTTGCAAAGGTCTCATGGGGATTTTGTTTGGCATTACAGAGGTCATTCATTGTGATGTCATTCTCCATGTTGAACAAATAATGCCAAAAAAATTTCTGCTAGCTAGCGGGCCACATTGTAATATATCCTTTAGGTATGCTAAAGAACCATTCTAATACCAATGCCTTTAGACTACAAGGAAAGAGTTGTATCAATAAATTTTTTCTATATGTGACCTCTTGGCAAGCCATATAAAAGTCTTTGATGTGATCCCAAGGATCACCCTTGCTTTTATATTTGTCAAACTTTGGAATGGTGAAGTGCTTTGGGAAGGGTTTCCGTAGCATGTCCTTATCAAATGAGTAAGGGCACAACTCCTCATACAAGTATTTCCTGTTATGACCCATGTTTCAATTTTGTAGGGTAGTAAGCGTATCTTTGATTGATTGTAACTCGTTCTAAATGAGTTTTCATTTAGAAGGTGACATTGGTTCTTGTGGATTAGATGCCTTAAAGGTAGTGTCAGTCTATGGATCAAAGTGAAACTTGCTAAGTTTAATTTTATCTTTTTCTTTATACGTGTTTCTTCTTGAAGAGCCTAGGTTTGCTAATTTCGGCTCAATTTCAAGATCTATTTTTGAAGGATCTCTTCTTCAACTAGAGGGTCTTCCTCTTCATTGAATTTGGGAGGAGGTGAGGCTTTATGCTCAACCTTCACTTTGCATGAAGCTTTGTAATAAGGCCATCATGATGGGTCTCCTTCAATAGTGGCATGATGTTGCCCAAAAGTAGAAGCATACCCTATGTTAAAAGGGTTATATATATCTAAGAGTGACACTCATTCTTTTGGTTTGTGATTAAGAACCTTGGTTTCTACTGCGTGTTTGTGTGGAAGTTTTACTCCTAATTCTAGGACTGTTGTGAGTACCTGGTCTCTATTATAATATATGAGTTCATCAAATATGCCTAGGTTTAATATTTTTTTCTCTTTGGAAGAGTCTGACTCTTCTTCACTGTGGTCAATTAATGGCTCCACGTCCTTGACTTGAGAAAAGAGAGGTGCTAATTTGTTTCCACTAATTGGAAAGGTTTCGAAAGGGGTTTCTTCTAAGTCATGCTCATTTGATTTGGTTGTCATCTTTGTTATTTTAGGAATTACTAGCCAATGTTTGTATGTAGCTAGTGTGAATCCTAAAATGTATGATTTTTACAAGTTATCCGAGGTGATGTTTGAAATATGCCATAGTGTGTCCTAGATGTAATGTTATGTAGTTGTTTTATCAAAGAACACTCATATGAACACCTAGATGTAATGATCACTCAAATTTTCGTTATGCCAAGTCTACACCCTAAAACGGATAGTGACAATACAGTATCAATATGTAGGTCAAGTTAGAATTCTAACAAGGCCTAAGTATTGATGCGGTATTGACGCAGTCTCTCGACAAGGTATACTAAAACTAGTTTGAGTGCCAATGAAAGCTAAGTTCTCTGAAAAGTGGAAGTCGCGACTAGATATAACGTAACAACGTTATCCTGATACATTAACCGAGAAAGCAAGGTGTTAGTATCAAGACAACATCATCATGATATATAAGGTGATATAAACACTTTTAAAAATACTTAGATGATGTCAAAACTGAAACCAAGTAATGAATATAACAAGAAGTTCTTAATCATGTGAGCAATGTAACCGTGTAATAAAGGGACTTATATCATGTTCTCAAGAAATTGAAAACATGATGTAAGTACCTAGATTGTGTGACTAGAATGCAAGAAGAATTAAAAACTCAAGAAGAGACAAATGATGAACTAAACTTGCAGTAGTGAAGAAAATCTTGAAATCAAGATCGAAGGACTATCAAAGATACAAAAATGTACCTGCACACTTTAGACGTTTAACAACCCATCCATAAACATTGATGGGCATAAACAGACAAAAACATGGCGAGTACCATCTTTGATAAGACGTGCAAGGTATGCTCCCTTCTCACCCCAAAATTGAAAAGTGAGAATGCATGGGTATAGATCAAAAAGATGAAAAATAAACTAAGCGCCACTTGGGTAGAGATTTGCCTTGTCCGAAGGTGAGAAAGAAGCTAAGCTAAGTGAGATGTTGTCTAATTTTTGTGGTAAAAAGCACTTAGAACAAACTTAAGTGGAATATTTTCCTTGTTCGATAAACAAGGTTCAAACTCCAAGTAATTTTCCACTTCACAAAGGCTCGACATGACAAAGGACTAGCAAAGTGGGCTCTAAGAAAGGATGGCCTCCCTAATAAGATCTCTCAACTAGGTATTACAAAGCTATCTTAAGCGAGCTCGATTTATCCAAAAAATTCACAATGACTAAATTAGGAGTATCTCAAGTGTTACTTTACCCCCTTGAAGCATAGTGGGAAATAAATTCATCCATGTGTACTCTTAATGGGGTCTCCAAACATGCAACTAGTAACGCTAACTCATAATTAAAAACTAGTCAAGTGGGTAAGCAAAGCACTTCCCGTTTCATCCACGAGGTTACTCAATGGTGGATTACTTTATGGTTCCTAGAACCACCCCCATTGTTGTAGCTTAAGGCATTATGCCAAAGGGGTTATGTTCTAGTTAAGTAGATAGGGACGTACCCTTTTCCGAAACCTACAATACAGTGTGATGAAAGTGGTGTGTTTTTTATCTTGCTTATCTTAAATGTGGTTTTAAGTAGCACACCATTTGGAAACCTACATAAAACACGTGTATTAGAAGTTTTGTGTTTTGTTTTGACGCCTTTCTTTGACAAGTGATTTTGGTCCTACATACCAAGGTTAGTAATTTTCCAAAAATTCATATAAAGGAGATAAGATGTTGTTTTGATTTCTCTGATCATCCTAAGACATAAGGAAAGAGCATACACAACAAGATATCTCAATCAATTTTAAATAAATGGAAAATTCCTAAGTACAATGTGAAAAGGAGTTCTTTTTAACTAACTTTGAAAGCTAAATAAACCATTTTGCAAGTATGAAGAAAGTGGTGAAACGTTTCTGATTCCCAAGATCACCTAGAAAGGCACGAGAGAAGAGCATGCACATTTCAAAATTTCACAAATGAAGATGCAAACATTGTTAGAAAAGTTAGTACCAAAGAACTTAATGAAGAGGAAACATGTAAACCATGTTAGAATGCTGCAAAAGTTTAAAAACTAAGAAAATTGTAAAATTCTAGAAATCTATTTTTAGTAGTTTTTTGAGTTTTAGTATTTTGTATTTTTGGAGGTCTTCAGGGAACTTTGGAAGTTTTGTGATATAATTTTTGAAAGGTATATTAATTTTGGAAGTTCCTCAAAAATTAATCTTTTTTTCTCTTTTGCACCTATTCAAACTCCAAAAACGGGTTAACGAGTCAAAAGATATGATCAAAACAAGGAGCACTAAAAAGTTGTAACCAAAACCAGATTAAACAGATATACCTGCACCCCCTCAGGGCATGTATGTGCCCTTTTATGCATTTTCGGGCCCCCCTATAGAGACACCTATGCATGGGTTTGGGTGTATGTGTGCCCTTTTATGCATGTGCACCCCCTATAGAGATACTTGTGCACGAGTTTGGGTGCATGCGCCTTTTTATGCGTGTGTGCGCCTTTGAGAAAAATGACATTGGTTAGGTCTGTAGGGTGCCTGCACTACCCGAGAGATGCATGCGCTATGGTTTGGGCATGTGCGCTAGCTTTAGGGTACCTACATGTGGTTTTAAGTGTATGCGTGCCTCTCGTTAAAAAATGACAAGTTGAAAACACCTACATTAGAGAAAGGTGTATGCGCACCCTTCCCTGTAGGTGGCTAAAAAACATGAGATTTTTCAAAAAACTCAAAAAAAAAAAAATTTCATCAATTTGGTTCAATTTTGGCAGCACTTTACCTCCTTTGATCCTGCAAAGAGCACAAAGGCAAGACAATCCTAGCTAAACTAGTTAAGAAACCTGATATTTAGCCATTAATACAAAAAGATTAGTGAAATCAAAAACTTGAACTAATCTAAAAACTTTGAAAAACTAATCTAGAAAGCTTGAAACTAACCTAAAAAGATTGAAACTAAGAAAAGTTAGAAACTAAAAATAAAAGCTTCAAAATGACTCCATTAATGGAGGATGGACTAAGTGTCCCACTGGGCGTGCCAAATGTATGCAATGGAAAGGTTTGCAAAGCTATGGGATGAGGTTAAAGAACCTAAATCTTGACTAAAATCAACCATGCACCATAAGATTAGAGCTAAACAAGAAACTATCTATGCATGTATAAATTTAAAATCAACATTCAAACCATAACATATATATTACTCTCTACTCCATGAAAGCTTAATGAAAGTGAACCTAGATAGATTCTAAGCAATCAAATTATGTATTGTTTACTCTCAAACATGGTGAAGTGATATCTCTAAGTTGGCTACATGGCCAAGATTTAGATCTTCCCTTACTAACTATATTTGGAATGGATGGATGCAAGATGGGAGAGCTCTTAATAATGGAGCATGGCCAAGATCCAAATGTTTTATAGCTTTAAGCTATCACAAATTATTTCTAATGCCAAGATCTCCAAATATGAGAGGATTTTGTTATGAAAACAAGGTGTAAGGTTGAGAGGGAGGGGTGACCCTTCTATTTATATTTTTTCACTTGGGAGAGTTTGGAATTTGGGTGCATGTGGGACTAAAGCTCAAAAATCACTTTTAGATTAGATTAGGATAAACATGCTTTAGGCTTAGATAAGTTTGGTTTAGGCTAGTTAACTAGAATTTAGGCTAGTTAAACTTGATTAGTGTTGTCACCCTTAAAATCCCCCTCATTTTTAAAGTCAAAAATTTTGAGATCATGCCCTCCATAAGTGTTCAAGTAAAGTTGGAAGTCCGAAAAGATAGAGAAGTTCATGATTTGAAGTTTTTAAACTCTCCACTCTATGTGGTTTGATAAATTTTCCGTTTCCCTGTCTGGACGCGTGAAAATTCTATTATCGTCCTCATTTTAATAAAATTTTCAATCTTTCTATGGTCATGGATTATCAAACCTTGTATTGTTTTCAATTCCTTAGTTCGTGAAAGAAATTTAAAAATCAGGCACAAAATGGTGGATTTTTCTTCTTCTCTGCATTTTTCTATAGTCGTGAATGATGGGCGTTTTCTTCCCCATAAAATTTTGGCTCTATTATCCATAGATATGTGGACATGTCTAATTGGAGGCGGGCGGTGGAGTAATTCATTTTTTTAGCCTTTTTGTAAAAAGGTCTAAAAGTCATAAAGTGACCCGCAGATCTGATCATGCTATAAGGAAAAAGTCAAATGTTGAGCCCACTGTTCAAAAGAGTCAAAGCGGGAGGCGGGTCAGCGAAAAACTTTGAGGTTTTGAGATTTTTTCATTAAAGGGGGATTAAAGTTAAAATGTGACTGCATCCCGCCAAACACAAAGGAAAAAGTCAAATCTTGAGCCCGCCATTCAAAAGAGTCAAAGCAGGGAGGTGGATCATCAGAGCCTTTTGAGTTTTGAGACTTATTTCAAGAGGGAAAAATTCAAATGTTGAGCCCACCATTCAAAATAGTCAAATCGGGAGGCGGATCATCGGAGCCTTTTGAGTTTTTGAGCCTTTTGTAAAAAGGGCTAAAAGGCATAAAGTGACCCACAACCCCGATCATGCTATAAGGGAGAAAGTAAAATATTAAGCCCACATCGAAGGTCAAAGCAAGTGGGTAGGCTAGCGGAGTAATTTGTGTTTTTCAAAGCACACATTGAAAAAGGTAAAATTATAAAAGTGGCTGCGACTCCATCTCCACTCAAGTGAGGCCACGTGTTAAGACCATATCAAAAGTGGGTGAGCGAACCAAAATGTTCCAAAATTCCAAATCTCTATAAAGTCACAAAATGCAAAAGGAATCCCGCATGCCCGCTCTAGTAAATTTCTCCCACGTGGATGGATCTAGTTTAAAGTTTCAAAGAAAAGATGAACAGTTCAAATTAAAAGTTACAAAATGCATGTAACGATTGCATTATGAAAAGTCTAGTTTTTCTTGCCATTGGCGTTTCTTCATGAATCAAGAATCTGAACGGACGTGAATGATTGAAAAGAAATTGTAAAATGTTTCTTGCTAAAAAGAAGAAGTTGTAGCTATTTCTTTCAAGATATTTAATGGCTTCTTCATGTCATTGTACAGGTTGGTAATTGATCTTGTAAACTCAAGAGTGTACTATACTTAGAGAAAACAAAGGAGATACCCATTTTCTTCTACTTTCCTCCATTCTCAAATTTCTTTCATTCCCACATTATGTACAACTTCGGTTTAAGCATTAATATAAGAATAAGGAGTTTTAGCCTCTTTGATGAGGATATTTTAGAAACTTTGAGTTCGCAATCTTATCTCGTCTTGTTGCTAGTTGTAGGGTTGTTTCTTCTCATAAATACATGTGTTAAAGTTTCGACTAATGTGTGCAGAAATCTAATTTGCTACCTACAACATTAGTTCTCCTATCTCTATTCTCACTCCCTTTCCCACCTTCATAGAAAATTCCCCCCTTGTAGATAATCGAAAGCATCTGTTGTAGGGTGATGGAGTGCCCCCTGTTGGATCCCCAACCAAAAGGGCACCATAGAAATCCATGCTTTCTTACACATGCATACATGGAAATTACACCGGTTAAGTAGAGGGACTTAGATTCCCAGAGCATTGGAAAGGAATCCACAAGTTTGTCCACCTGAAAAATTTCCTTGCCAACAGTTTTTGGCACCCACCATGGGGAAAATTTAGTAGCATCTGCACTTGAATGTGACCGCAAGGTCAAAAATTCAAAATTCAAAAAGATATATTTTTGGAATTTGAATGGCTATATGAGCCACATGGATTCAAATCATGGCTATTCTAGGAAACCCTCCTGTTGAAAGACCTGAATTTCTCTTCCACATCCAAGAAGATGTTGCTTCAAATTTGAGGGAAGCTATCTGGCATAATAGACAAAGTGCCAATCACTACTTCATTGCCACGAGAATTTTGGACCTTGAAGAAGAACGTCTGCTGAATTAGAGAGGCAAAGACAAATTCCAGCACTGCAAAGAAGAGCATATATTTTCAAGCTGGTGGATAGAAGATACACTCGGCAACAGAGACAAGGAGGACAAACTGATCCCATTTTTGAGGAACTTCAAAGGAGACAAGAGCTACTCGGAATCCAGAGGCTTCCTTCTCAAGCAACCGGTCACATTGGGAACCTGAGTGTTTCTAATCCTTTGGATGGTGAATTTCCATACATCAATAAGAACCTTGAATATTTCACTAACATAGAGACCGAAGAAGAAGCTAGAGAAAAAGAAGCAAAAGTGGAAGAGGAAATAAGATCTCAACTCGAAGAAATTGAGATACTTCAAGCCGAGGTAGATGAAAGAACAATAGTAGAATCCATAGCCTTAGAAAGGTTGGAAGATAGAAATAGAAATAGAATGGGGGATCATGAGCATGAACGTGATCCTGAATCCCATAGGCCTAATGTACCATGGGGAGGAAACATTAGTCCACTTTGGATCTTGTTCAACCACTCCATGAGCTACCGAGAGGCTCGAGGAAAATCTTCCCAAAATTTAGAGGGGATGGTTCTTAACTCCCTAAAGAACATGTAGCAACATTTATCACTACTTGTGGTGTGTTGGGTGTTGAGGATGAAGATGTGTCAGTCCAAATCTTTGTGGAGTCACTTCAAGAGAAAGCTACCGAATGGTTCTACATGCTACCCCCGAGGTCCATCACCTGTTGGGAAGATATAAGAAGTGCATTCAAACACAGGTTCAAGAGCACTAAAGATTACCAGGATCTTTTGGTCTAATTGGTACAAATGAAAAAATAAACCTTTGATTCAATGAGAGACTTCGTAGCAAGATATGATAGAGTGATAAGAAGGATCCTTGAAGATGTGGTGCCTTCTAAAAATAATTTGAAGAGGTTTTTCATTAGTGCTTTGCCATCAGAAGTAGGTTTCTTCCTCAGAAGATCCCAACCAAGAACATTGAGGGAAGCCAAGGACTATGTAATAGAAACCGATGATGATCTAATCCTTTTTGGAAAGGTGAAAGGCCCCAATGGAAAGCAAAAGGGTCAGAATTCAAACTCTGTCACCACAGATCGATGTTCCAAAAAATGGAAAATGAATTGGTTGCCTTGAAGAAGTAGCTATCTCAAATCACAATGTGGAATACTTCAAGGAAATCAAATCCTCCAGATAGGCCAAGGATTGCTCCACCTCCTCTTCGGCTTGCTCTTGAAGCACCACCAGTCAATTCCATTTGTGATGCCAAAGAGTTGAAGGAGGAAGCAAAAATTGATGAAACTGAAGAAGAGAATATGGAAGTCTATGAAAACTATCTTGAGGTCAAGGAAGTTGATATGCACAATGGCCTAATTGAGTACATTGATGATGAAGAAGCTCTAATTTTCTCATGTGGGTTCTTCACTCATGCACAATCTAGGAAAGGTGCCTCATCCTCAACAATGATGGTAAAGGATAAGAAGAATAAAGAAGATTCTCCTCCAGAGGTCACACAAAATAAAATCATCAACAGAGGATCACCATTACCACCTTCTATGGAGTCGGACAAAGAAAACTAGACTCACTGGTTGTCAGGGATCATGCTACTATGCCAAGTAAGTCATCTAATTCTTCTCCTAGCTCAAAAGTTTCTAAAAACAATTCTCCTTTAAATTTTGTTCCTGCAAAAAACATCTAAGGTTCAATCAAAAGCTACACCCTCACCCCCTTCCAAGCCAATTTCTACACCTGAAAGGAGAATTCAACACCTAAAGTAGCAAATCCTCTACCATGTAAATCTTCCTCCATTTCTGGAACCTCTTCCTCACTCACCATAACCCCATTTGACTTTGTGGAACATGCAAGCAAAACCAAAGTCCAACTCTCAAAAATAGAATACCTACAAACACACCCTACCCAGTTTGATAGGTTCATTAATATAGTTCATGGTGGTAACCCTATATCCTTGAGTCCTAATTCTAAAGGCTTACTTCCCACACCATCCACACCACCTTCCCAAAACATGCTAGCCCTCAGTGCCTCCAAAACCAATAGGGTTGAACCTTTCTACCTATCACTCCTCATTAAAGGCTTCCAGCTAAATAATTGTATCATAGATTCCATAGCATCAGACAATGTGATGCCATTAAAAGTTACAAATTCTCTAGGCCTCACCTTGACCTGGGTAAATGGCACCTACTACTCAATGGAATCCAAACAAGTTCCATTGGTAGTAAGAATCAACGATGCACAAGTAGCACTAGATGATTTTCCAGACAAGAAGGTGCTCCTAACCATACTGGTAGCAGACATCCCATCATCCTTTGGTATCTTTGTTGAGGAGTTTCCACAAAGACCTAGGTGGAGAGATAAAAAATGATTGGTCATTTGCAACTATCCCAGTAAAAGTGAGATGAAGAAGGCTGCTTACCAAGTAAGAAAGATGAAGTTCACAGTACGAAATTCTGATGATCCAAAAGCAAACATTCTCTTTCAAGATTGTGGGCTAGGAAACTACTTCCTCACATCAAAAAAGAGGAGAACTTTCCACTTCTCATGGAGGAAGAGGAAGATCAAATTAGGATAATGGAATTTGATGGTAGTCATTCCAGAGTGGGCTCGGAGAGCTGGTGTAGTATTGTACTCTCCTTCCAATGAGTTGTACCCATTTTCCTACAAGATGTAATTTGATAATACAAATAACACTGCAGAGTATGAAGCACTACTCTTAGGCATGAGTGTAGCAGAGGACATGGGAATCAAGAAAATGAGATGCCAAGGTGATGTAGAGGTTGTAGTAAAGCAGGTCCACCAACAATATCAGGTGAAGAATCCAAGACTCTGGCATTACAGAAATAGAGTGTGGGACTACATTGAATCTTTTGATGCATTTTCCATTGAAGCTATTCCAAGGGAACAAAATGAAAAGGCTGATTCTCTTGTAGTGTCAGCTTCCCTAGTGACACCTCATCCTTCTTTTGGTAAAGACAAAGTGACCATTGAAATGGTATTCAAGCCTAGTGTACCAAACAATGCAAATTATTGGCAAGTCTTTAATGTTGATAACCAAATTCTAGCCTTTTTGGAACAAAGGGATAATTTTAATAATCTCTTCTTCGAAGGAGGTGAAAATCCACACCAAGAATCAATCCCTAAAGAAGAGAAAGAAGGAATTGAATGGATTGATGATGAGGAGTAATCAAGTTGAAAGGGAACAAAATTCCCAAAGGCCTAGTCTCTTTAGAAGACCTCTTTGACAAATACGATAGATTCATTCAAGAAAAGAAAAGTAATCTTCTCGGTACCCATCTGATTTTGATAAAGAAAACATTGGTACCCAGAAGGAGCCAAGGATGGTCAATATTGGAAAATGTTTCTCACATGAATAAAAATAAGGTTTGTTGCATTACTCAAGAAATACCCAGATGTCTTGTCCTACTCTTATGATGAACTCAAATCCTTCCCGGCCCAAAGGAAATCCATCACTTAATTCCTTTGAAGCGGGGTGTTAAGCCCTTTAGGTAGAAACAAATGTCATACAACCCAAATATTTCTGATACCATCAAGGAGGAAGTAATGAAGATGATTAATACAAGGATCATCTTTCCCATCCACCATTCAATGTGGGTGGCTAACATTATGCCAGTGTGGAAGAAGAATGATGAAATAAGGATATGTGTAGATTTTCACAACCTGAACTAGGCATCACTAAATGACAATTATCCTCTTCTTATCATGGACCATATCTTGTAAGAAGTCACTGGATCTGAAATTCTTTCACTACTTGATGGATTCTCAAGATATAATCAAATCAAAGTGGTAGAGGTGGATTGCACCAAGACAACCTTTACAATACCTTGGGGCACTTTGCCTCTGACAGAATGCCTTTTGGCCTAATCAATGCAGGAGCTACATTCCAAAGGGTGATGGATTTGGCCTTCAAAGATTTGAAGCATTACATTTTCATATATCTTGATGATCTCACAATATTTTCAAAAAAGAGGGGAGATCATATCTATCACTTGGAATAAGTACTTGTAAGGTGTAGGAAACATGACATATCACTAAATCCAAAAAGTGTATTTTTGGAGTCACAAAAGGAAAATTATTGGGGCACACTGCTTGTGAAAAACATGGAGCACACATTGATCATGAGAGGGTTACGTCCATTCAAGCATTAGTCCTTCCCAAAAGCAAGAAAGGAGTTCATTCATTCTTTGGAAAGCTAAAATTTCTTCACATCGTTTTATACCCGAGTTTCTTTGAGTTGTGACAAGCACATCACTTCTATGGTGAAACCACAAGAAAACTTCAAATGGAACAATGAAGGGAAGGAAGCATTTGAAGAGATCAAGAAATCCATTTCCAAGGCTCGACTCTTGTATCTCCATATTTTAACAAAGAATTCATCATGTATTGTTATGCATTAGAACAAACACTCTCTGTCATCCTTGTTCAGAAAAATGATGAATGCATGGAAGCACCTATTGCTTTCATGAGTTGTCCTTTGAAAAATCATGAGCTAAAATACAACCAATTAGAGAAGCATGCCTATGCAGTGGTCAAGGCTGTAAAAAACTTTAGGTTTTACATCCTCAATTCCCATACGGTGGTGATGGTCCCCGACAGTGCAATCAAGTCCATATTGAAACACAAGATCCCAGAGCTAAAAGAGGAAATTGGATTACAAAGACTCAAGAATATGAATTGGATATTCAACCCTCCAATCTAGTAAGGGGAAATGGCTTGTGAAAGTTTATTGTTGAAGATGAAACACTCAAAGTTCAACATGGTGAAGAAAACTATGCTTGCTCAACTTGTTCAAAAGATAACCCATAAGTTCTCTTTGTCACCACTACTGATGAGTGGTATGTTGATATTGCCTATTACCTAACTTATGGAGAATTCCCTCCCCATCTTGATTACAAGAAAAGGAGAATACTCATGCTGAAGGTAGCTAAATTTGTGATTTGGAATCATGCACTTTACAAAAGAGGCGTGGATGGTTGTTTCCTCAGGTGTGTAGATAAAGAGAAACAAGAAAAGTTGTTTAAAGCATACCGTGACCAAGCATGTGGTGGAAATTTTTCAGCAATGGTCACTACACAAAATATCCTCTCAAGAAGTTATTATTGGGACACCATCTTTGCAGACACTCGAGATTGGGTTTCTAAATGTAAAGCATGCCAACAGTTCGTTAGAAGACCATAACTTGCTGCATTACCACTCAGGCTTGTGGTTATTGAAGAACCATTTCAATAGTGGGGGTTGGACTTCATTGGTGTTCTGAACCCTCACTCAAGTGCGGGAACTCCTATATACTCACAACAAAAGATGACTTCACCAAATGGGTGGAAGCCATTCGGCCAAACAAGCCAACACTAAAATAGTATGCAACTTCATCAAGGAGAATATCATAGTCCATTTCAGAGTGCCACAAAAGATTGTAGTAGATAATGCTACCTATTTCTCTTCAAGAGAGCTGACCAAGTTTTTCTATAGCTACAGAATCTCCCTATCTCATTCTTCTAACTACTATCCATAAGGAAACAGATAGGATGAATCAAGCAACAAGAACATTGTGACCATTTTCCACAAGCTTGTAAACGAGAATCAAAGGAATTGGCACAAAAGGTTGTATGACACATTGTGGGTAGATAGGATCACTCCCAAGAAGGAAATAGGTATGTCACCATTCCAACTGTTGTATGGAGTTGAAGTAGAAATTCCTCTCACGATCAAGATGCCAACTCTCAAGTTGCTACAGGTAATAGAAGATGGTCAATACAAGGATTCCATTGAGAAGAGGATCTTCTTTCTTGAGAATTGGAAGAAAATAGACTCAGTGGTGGATCGAATTAAGGAGAAAAATTAAAAGTAAAGAATATTTTTGATAAGAAGGTCAAGGCAAGATAATTCAAAGTTAGAGACTTCATCCTACTATGGGACAAGAGAAGAGAACCAAAAGCGGTCATGGAAAGTTTGATTCATTATGGCTCGGCCCATTCCATATTTGTGAAGATTATGGTGAGAATGATTTTCTTCTCTCATATTTGGATGGAACGCCGCTGGAATTACCTCAGAGTGGGAAATACTTGAAATTGTATCATTAGTGAAAGTGGGTTGTCCCCTGCCTTGTACCATAGGTGATTGCTAGGTGTGTTTCCCTTCTGTTGTGTGTCATGTGTTTCCTTTTGTCCTTTTCATGTGCGTGTGTGTTTCCTTCTTCTTTCTCTCTTGTTATAGGTTGTACATGACTCTACAAGGCCCAATGGATAAGGCATTGGTCAATGAATTATAGGGTCTAGAGATTGAGATTCTGGATTCCCATGTCATGTCTTCACTATGCTCAGTCCATGTCATGTCCCCAAGCTAGAGCTAGTTGTTGTCGCCCTCAAAATCCCCCTCATTTTTAAATTCAAATTCAAATATTTTGAGCTCACACCCTCTAGAAGTGTTCAAGTAAAGTTGGAAGTCTGAAAAGATAGAGAAATTCATGCTTTGAAGTTGTTTAAACTCTCCAGTCTGCGTGGTTTGATAAATTTTCTGTTTCCCCATCTAGACGCATGAAAATTCTATTATTGTCCTCATTTGAATGAAATTTTCAATCTTTCTATGGCCATGGATCGTTGAACCTTGTATTGTGAAAGAAATTTGAAAATTGGGCACAAAATGGTGGAGTTTTCTTCTTCTCTACATTTTTTCCACAATCATGAATGATGGGCGTTTTCTTCCCATCAAATTTTGGCTCTATTATCCATGGGTATGTGGACATATCTAACTGGAGGTGGGCCAACGCAAAAATTTTTGTTTTTGAGAATTTTTGTAAAAGGGCTAAAAGTCATAAAGTGACCCACAACTCGATCATGCTTATAAGGAAAATTCAAATGTTGAGCCTATTGTTCAAAAGAGTCAAAGCGAGTGGAGGTGGGTCGACGGAAAACTTTGAGGTTTTGAGATTTTTTTCATTAAAGGGAGCTTACTGGTTAAAAAGTGACCGGAAAACCCGAGTCTCACATGATTCTCGCCTTGGGGTTGGGATCTCATCCCGGTAGAGTATTCCAGATGCGAAAAGAAAGGAATGAAAGAGGGAGAAGAGAAAGAACAGATCCGAAGGGAGAAAAGAAATGAATTCCAAAGTAAAGGTCGAAGATTTATGTTTTTAGTTTGGTAGAAATGAGCCAAACCTACTGCATAAATAAACAAAGCAATACCGATAAACAAATGACGGAAAAGTAGATATGAATCTAACAGATTAAACACATATAGATCTAACGTAAGAAGATCTAATGTATAACACAAACTATTGAGCACAAAGTCCGAATAATTGTATTATCGTTTTTCTCTATAAGAAAGCTCAAAGTCTTTCTCTCCTCACTTCTATTTCTATCTGCAAAATGTTCCCCCTCGAATACAACAAGTATTCTCATATTTATAGAAAATGAGGAGGAGAGAAGGCAAAATGGAGCCAACCACTTATTTACAAAGATATTTACAAAATATCCAAAAGTCATGTTGACTTTGACAACTTTGATGGATGACATCATCCCATGATGCAACATGGATGATGTCATCATTTGTGCCAACTTACTTCAGATATTACGGAAAGAAAGTCGGAGAATAGAGAGGAGAAGAAGAAGAAGAAGAAGAAGAAGAAGAAGCTACTCATCATCATCATCCTGCGGCCGAAAAGGGGTTGCCTGCTTCGATGCCGCCAGTGATGATATGTGGAATCGAGCGCGTATTCCAAGAACTTGCTGATCATGGCCCAAATCGATCCCGTGATGGATCCTCGTGTCGCTTCACCGATTGCTTCGCAAGTCTCCCGCTGCCTATGAGCTTTTCCGGGAGTTTGGAATAATCTTTCTCCGCCTCGATAAGGAACCCGATGAAGTCCCTACAGGCCAGTAAGTTGTTGATGGATTCGGTGTCGAACGTGACTTCTGGCCCTATCCCTTGAGAAGCTATCTCCTTGAAAACCCGGATAGTATCATCAGCTGATCTCAAGGTGAGGGAAGGAGTGAGCAACCCGGAGTCATAGATAGAACAATTTTCTCCATTTGATGCATTGCATCTAGGGCCTCTTCCTTCACCTTGTCTATCTTTTCCAAAACGAATTCTAGCTGATCTATCCGATAGTCCAAAGTGGACATAGTTTTGTTGAGGGCCCTTGGATGGCCGAAGACTCCGAACTTGACTGCATCTTCGATCAACAACGAACATTTGTGGAAGGTCTCGTGGCCGGAGTCTAAAGCATGCTCTAACTCTTCTGATATTGGGCCTGCCAATGTTTGGAGTTCCTTGTTCGCCTTCTCGATGTTCAGGTATAAACTGATATATTCGGCGATTACTTTTTCACTATCTTTGATGATCTGGCTCCTCCAAGCAGAAACAGCCATACCTTGCTCGCCAATCTTTGAATACTCATTGATCTTCTCCTGACTGAGCAGCTCAGGAGTCTCGGCGGCAGTTGTGGGAGGTGCACTTCCCATCTTTTGTAAGGCCTGAAGCAGGTATTTATTCTGCTCCTTCGCAGCCTTTTTCCTCTTTCGCTTTCAAGTTTTCGCAGAGTGCATCCACTGCGGAAAGAGCTTCCCCCTGGAGACTTTCTGAGGATGTCCCCATTGTGACTTGGGTCACGGTGAAATCTGTTGGAGACAGATCTTCTTTCTCTTTGAGGGGGTTGGGGTATGCTATTTCCATGACTCTCTCACCTGCAGCGCTCTTTGAGAAGCGTGTAACCGGCTTGTGCTTCTTCACTCCTTTAGCCGGAATGACCGAAAAGTCCATCGGAGCGATGGGGACTTTCCTCTTTTGTTGGCTCAGCTGCTGAGAGATCCAAGCTGGTCCTATAGAAGAAGGACCAGAGACAGAGGGGGAGGCAGCAACGGTAGAAGAGGGGAAAAACGTGGAGACACGCGGCGGCGGCATCGAAAGAATAGCCGAGGAAGTGCCACGGAGGAAGGGAAACCGCAACCGCAGAAGACATAGGAAGGGAAGGGAGCTCGGAGATGAGGGAAGAAATGGAAGAAGACAAATCAGCGAGGGAGGAGAAGATAGATGAAGAGGCGGGGGAAAGAGTAGAAGAAGGGGCAGAGGACACAACCAAAGGAGTGGTTGCTTGAGTCACTCGAGGAGGGGAAGGAAGAGAAGAAGAAGGGATAGAAGGGACCTCTGAAAGTCAGAAGCGACGCCGACATCCCGGGTGGATGGGCGTATAGGACTATCCTCTCTCAATTCTTTCTCTCCGCGAATCCAGAGTTATTACTTGTCGTGCTCAAGGAAGAGGACTTTCAGGGGCTTCCTCCTGAATGGTGCTAGGTTCACCTTCGGCACCTTTGCCTTTCAGCAGCTTCTTTGACCTTGGAGGTGCGTTGCCCAAAGGGGAAGTTGTGAAATCTACCCCGAGGTAGATCAGTCCGTTCATGCGGCACCAATGCTCTGTTCTCCGCATAGTCTCTCGACCCTCTCCTCAATTGTTTCGAGGAGCCTCGCTTCGCCAATGTCCGGAAGGGCCAATCATCCCCTTCTGTGTCATTATACACTTTGTCTACTTCGTCTTCCGTGGTTTGGAAGCCTTTGGGGACAATGGCCACTCCGTATTGGATGATTTCCGTTAATGCCAAGCGAGAGTGATCCTTTCTTCTGAGTTCCACCTCATGGAGAACGTCAATGTAAATATCCTCAATTTGAGGGACATGGATCGGATCAAGCTTAGCCCTTGGCAGACAGCCCCTAGGATCGAAGGTAGGCCTGGCTGGGAAGTCATGCTTCAAATTTAAGAACTCCTCCACTCTCGCGAACATTTCCTTCGCCTTGTGATAGGAGGAGCATGTGTACCGGCCCACCGTGAGGGGGAAAGGAGTTCCGCCCTTCTTTCTTTTGAGGCACTTTTCATGGTATGTGACCAGCTGCCTTGATAACTCCAGTAGAATCAACTTTGGTCCAGCATACCTTGGTAGCCTGGTTGGCTCTCCCAAAAAGTTGACAGCCCTTAGATAGGTGAACGTGGGAAATTGGGTGAACAAGGCTCCCCATTTTCTCGTGATCGCCACTATGTTTTGGTCGTCCGGCTATGAGTCATGTGGGCCTCGCAGCAGTGATGACGTGATAGAAGAATGCATCGTTAACTTTGGCAAATTGAGGGATACTATTCTCCAGCCTCAGCTCTGGATAGTAATCAAATATCTTGGCTTGAGGCCATACTCCACTTCGGTTGAGCCCTGGGTAATCCCTCGCCGATGCCGCAAAGATAGACTACATAGGAGTTCATATGGAACACTCCCATCAGGGCGAATCTGTCAGAAAGCCGCCGAGATGGTGTCGCTGATTATTTCACCCCAAAGAAAAGCGCCGATCGGGCAAATTCTTATTCATTGTTTCTGTGTACCGCAAAGATCCACTTATGGAAATAGTGGGCATCCAAAGCCCGAAGACTCTCGCTCAGAAGGTGATAGAATCACCGAGTTCCTCCGAGAAATCACTGGTGGATAGTCTGAGGCCACCGGGTCACTACCTTCTTATTCTTTAGGTAGACCTCATTCATTAACTGCATGCACTGGCCTTCGTTGTCTTCCCAGGCCTTGATGCATTCCTGTTGGCTAACAGCCACGTAGTTCCGGTGGTGAGGGATGCCAAGCATCAACTCAAAATGACGGGCAGTGAGGTTTATGACTACCTCGCCCTTGCTGTTCTCGACACATCTTGTGTCCTTGTTGAAAGATTGCGCAACTACCATCATGAACTCATTGTTCACAGCGCTGACAGGGATTCCTCCGGCAAAGTGCAGGGCACTGCCTATTAGCTTGTCCATCCATGGACTTCTTGTAACCTTCTGAGTTCTAACCCAGAACTCATCCATGTCAATGTGACCCAACTCTGAGTCCCTGACATCCATACTGCACTCAGCCTGTGATTCGGGCATTTTGACCCTTTGATATTTGTATTTCATTTCTTCTTCTGTCAGTTTAGCCTTTCCTCTTGGTTTGGTGGGTTTCTTGCCTGACGTAGACATGTGTTCTTTCGAACTCAGTTGCTGATCTGCATGAAGAAGAAGTGAGACCCAATCCAAAAAGGTTGAATTAGTCATTTGATCTTCCATTGGAAAGCTAGCAGAAGAAAGAGTTAGAGATTTAAAGGCTCAGGGCGCGGGAAAAATGCAACTGACAGGCCAAATAGATAAGGCGCACAGAAAAGGAATGTTGCAGAGGTTATATTGGCGCCAAAGGCGCATGGCGCATGGATGAAGCAGGTTGCATTTTATAACAGGGCGCACAGGAAATGCGTGTTACATTGGGGTTCGGTGCGCCTTTGGCGCATGGAAAGATTGTGTAACATGGACAAATGATGCGCCAAAGGAATATAGGCATGGCGCATGGAGGATTTACACAACATCATGTTACTGCAATGGAGGGCGCGCCCGCGCCTATGTAATCTTTATACTTGCGCGCAGAAGGCTTGTGTTACATTGAAGCTGAGTGCGCCCTTTGGCGCATGGAAACATTATGCAACATGGACAAAGGGTGCGCCAAAGGCTTTTTAAGGAGGCGCGGGTTTTAGACTTGTAGCATGCGAAAAGGGCGCGCTTCGAGGGCGCATGGATTCAAGATGCAGCAGATGGAAAGGTGCGCCATTTGGCGCGGATCTTGAGTATGTTGCATGGCGGGTAGATGCGCCAAAGGGCGCGATTGCATTAAGTGCAACATGACGCGCCAGTGCGCCATGGAAAATACACTTGATCACTCAATATAACTGATTCTTATTTTCTTTCTTCCATTTTTATAAAAGATACTTGACAAGAAATTACAAAACAGCCCCCCTTTTTTCCAACAAATCCGGAAAGAGGGAGAGGAAGGAAGAAGAAAAAAAGAAAGGAAAAAAACCAGACAAAGACAGTAGGGGGAAAAGCCTAAACATAAACATACTTCGATGAAATGAAAACCGCCCAAAGAAGCAAACCAACAAAACCAGACAAAAACAAGCTCAAAAACATGAAAGCATAAAACAGAGAAGAGGGAGAACCTCTTACCTTAAGTATAGCAAAAGATTGGAAAGCGGGTCCATGGTGTGGCAGATGAAAGATGACAGAGCACAGAGCAGAGCTGACAAATCCAGAGCAATCACGTGCTTGACAAAAGAATGAAAATGACATGGGCGCGCACGGATATTTATAGAAAAACCTGTCATTAATGCGCCACCAACCTTTTGAAATGGCGCATGGGAACGGCTGTCGACAATGGAAAGCGTGCGCCCTTTGGCGCATGGAAGGAATTGTCAACAGAAGAATGAGCGCGCCTTTGGCGCACCAAAACTTGGTGTTGCAGATATAATACGTGCGCCCTTTGGCGCACCAAAAAGTGGTTCAACATTCTTTGGCGCATCGAAAGACGTGTTAACATGTAAAACCATGCGCCAAAGGCTTTTAAGGGGGCGCATCAAAACTATGTGTTACAAGGCAAATCCATGCGCCCACCAAAAAAAGGCTCAAAAAGACTAAGTTCAAAAACTAGATTTCCCGGGGAGGGATTTTGCAATGTTTCGAACGCGAAGGATCCCTAACGAGGGATCGAAACAAAATTTTTGGTATGGTTATCGGTAAAATTGCCCTTGTCAATTTTACGGGATAACAGCTGGCTCTTTCTGGGGACTATCCCTGAGCAAACTCGGGGGTAGAGAATCCCAGATCACATGTGCCTATCCATTGGGTACGGAGTCAAAAACAAGGGGGACCGGAGGGAGAACAAAGGAAACACACAACAAACCGAAAGCAAACACACGACAAAAGCAAACACACAACTAAAATAAACTGTACAAAGAAGAGAGCAAGCTCTACTTCCTGAAGATCTTGAGATGTTGCCCGCTATAGGAAGTGGAGCTCACTCCATCCAGATACGAGAGATAGAAACTATTCTCTCCATTGAGTTGCTTGATTTTGAAGGGCCCTCTCCATAGGGAATCAAACTTTCCGTGCATGCCCTTTGGTTCTCTTCGCTTGTCCCAAAGAAGGACGAGATCTCCCACTTGAAAATTCCTCTGCTTGGCTTTCTTATCAAAAAGCCTCTTTACTTGATTCTGATGTTCAGTGATCCTATCGACCACCCTTACTCTCTTTTCTTCAAGTTCTGCCAAATACATGATTCTCTTTTCTAGAGAACTCAAAAGTTTCATCTTCGATTACTGTCGTGCTGCAAGAGAGAGCAGAAGTTCAAGAAATGGGAAGTTCGGCATGCCATATAACACTTGAAAAGGTGACATGCCGAGAGATCTCGGGAGTAATGCGGTCCGCCCACAAAGCGTCGTACAAAGACTTGTGCCACATCCGCTGATTTTCATCTACTAATTTCCGTATGATGGTCACCAAGTTCTTATTACTGGATTCCGCCTGACCATTTCCCTGAGGGTAATAATCCGAGGCATGTGCTAAAGTTATTCCATATTCATAGCAAAAACTAATAACTTCTCGGGAGGAGAAGTTAGAAGCATTATCAGCAACGATTTTGTTTGGAACGCCGAACCTGACAATGATATTTTCTTTGATAAAACTGCACACCGCCTCAGAAGTGGCGTGCTTGACAGGTATGGCTTCCACCCACTTGGTGAAGTAATCCGTTGCTGTAAGGACATAGCTATGTCCGGCACTCGATCGAGGATTGAGTGCGCTAATAAAATCGATTCCCCATCGCTCGAATGGTTCATCGATGATGACCGCCTAAGGGGAAGGGCAGCCAACTGGGCTTGCCGACGAATCGGCCGATGTGGTTCACACTTTGCCACCTGTGTAGCCGCATCTTGAAAAAGCGCCGCCAATAGTACCGGGCCTTGATGATCTTGTGTGCTGTCACTAAGAAGAAAATGACCTCCACAGTTGAATTGGAAAACTTTCCAGCAGCTTTTACTTGCTGGGGCTTGTCAACACATCGCAGAAAGACACCGTCTATCCCGCGCTTATATAAACCATCATCCCAGATGACATATCTGGCCGCTCTGAGCTTTATAGTACGCTTTTCCTTCGCAGTTAGGTGCATTGGGCATTCGCCGTAGGTAAGGAAGAAAGCAATGTCGGAGTACCACTCGTCGCTAGTTGCAATAAATAAAACCAGAGGCAGAGAATCAGGTTCCTCCTGAGGGCTTTGCTCTTTGTCGATACAATCCTTTTTTCCTTTAGGATCTTCTAAATTTTCATTTTCAGCCATTAACTGACACAGGCCCTTACCCCTCACCAGCTTTGTGGGCTTAATATCCAGGTCATATTCCTGGACCTTTGCGATCCAATTCCCTCTCAAGCTTCCTAACTCCTGCTGAGTTAGAATTGATTTCACCGCGTGTGTCGGGAACCAAGACCACCGTATGCGAGTTCGTAATGTAATACCTGAAATTCTTCACCGCTTTGACAACGGCAAAGGCATGCTTTTCCAATTGAGTCATTTTCAGCCTCGTGAGGCTTGAGAGGAGAACTCATGAACGCGATTGAGATTCAATATCCTCCGAGTTCTTTTTGCATTAGGATGCGGCATACGATGTTCTGAGGCGTAGCTATACATAATGAAGTCTTTGGAGAAACTGACATACCAGACCGGTGCATGAGCAATGTGTTTTTATCTCCTCAAACGACCTTTTCCCCTCTTCACTCCATCTGAAAGTGGGTGACCCTTTCATCATGTTCAAGATGTGGCGGGTCTTCTCAAGAAAATCGTGGACAAAACGCCTAAGAAAGTTCACCTTTCCGAAGAAAGAATGAACACCATTCTTTTCGCCAGAAAGCAGAGTAAGGCTTTGGATAGCCTTAACTCTTTCGGCATCAATCTTCGTTCCTTCTTTGCTAACCACATGGCCTAGCAATTTCCCTTCCGTAACCCCAAAAACAGACTTTTTTGGGTTAAGGGAAATCCCATGTTCTCGGCACCTGGCCAGTACTTGCTCCAAGTGACCACAATGATCACTTCGTTGTTTAGAGAACACGGTTAAGTCATCTAGATAAACTACAATGACTTTTCCCATCATGCCTTTAAATGCGAAATCCATGGCCCGCTGAAAAGTGGCACCAGCGTTAGTTAGGCCGAAAGGCATCCTGTTATAGGCAAATGTACCCCATGGAGTAGTGAATGCTGTTTTGAATTGATCTTCAGGCGAGACTTCAATCTGATTGTAGCCTGAAAAACCATCAAGCATAGACAAGATTTCGATCCAGCCATCGCGCGTAACTTGATCCATTATCGGGAGAGGGTAGTTGTCTTTCAGCGAAGCTTGATTCAAGTTTCGGAAGTCCACGCATATGCGTATCTCACCGTTTTTCTTGCGTACTGGCACAATGTTCGCCACCCAAGTGCTGTGATGGATAGGGAAGATGATTCTCGCATCCAGCATCTTCTGAATTTCGGCTTGAATGGTGCCCGAAATCTTGGGATTATAATGCCTTTGCTTCTGGCGAAAGGCTTTGGCATCTTCTTTCAGCGGTATATCATGCTGAACGTCCTTTGGCTTGAAGGACTTTAAATCGGCGTAGGACCATGCCAATACATCCATATATCTTTTCAGCAACTTGACAAATTTCCGCTTTTTCCTCCAAGTGCAACATTTCCCGATGTTCACAAATTGCGGATGTGCCTCAGAACCTATATTGACTGGTTCTGTCTCTGGGGATGAGCAAGGATCGTCCCGCTTCTTCTTTTTCACAAAACGGTCATGCCTGTCAAACAGGCGTTCCAGAGAAACCAGGCCCTTCGGAATTTTATTTCCTTTGAGCTGACATATGCCGTCTTTCTCCTCTGATTCATGGTTTTGACTGTTGATTGATTCGCGGCATGTCGAGGTGGATCCTTCAAAATACAACTCATCAAAATTTTCTGATTTTTCTAGAAAGGCAATGAGGTGATTATCATCGTTGAATACCTGCCAATGCTGAGAGTTGTCTGGCACGCTCGGGCGGAAAACCACTTCAATGGTGTATTTGTTCATTTTCAAACCCGGTGCGGAGCATGAGAGAGATGTCAAAACGCCAATGAATCGCCATATCATTTTGAGCTCTTGGAATTGTTCCTATTGAAAAAGCATCAAATTCCTCAATGCTGTCCCATACTGCATTACGGTAGTGCTTGAGCCTTTCATTTTTCACTTGGTAAATCCTTTTGACCTGATTTACAACTAGCTCGGCATCACCTTGAACTTTTAGATTTTTAATTCCTCTTTCCTTCGCAGCTTGCATACCGAGCAAGAGAGACTCATACTCAGCAGTATTGTTAGTGTTGAAAAACTGCAATTTGAAAGAGAGAGGAATGACTTCTTCCTCAGGAGATATCAGCACAACCCCAGCGCCACATCCACTAGTTGCGCAGCTGCCATCAAATTGCAAGGTCCAGATCTCATTAAGATCCTTTTCTTGAACGAAAACATCCTTTGTATCCGCCTCGGTGGATAAGAAGTAATTCCCCAACCCTGATGATTCAAAAAGGATTTGGGCTTTGGGGTCTTCAGAGCTAGTGACCAAGTATTTCTTTTGGGATTCTGGCTCCAAAGTTTGCATTACGCCTTTGACTGGAATTCTAGCTTTAGACCAGTCCATGTGAATTTCTCCACCAACTTCGCTGCAAAAGCTCCTTCCTAGCAGAATTCCATAGGCTGCCGGAATGTCAGCGACAAGGACGGTCATTTTACTCTTTATCCGGAAGGCCGCAAACGCAAATCAGGCGCTTTTGATTTGGCCAATCAACGGCACTTGCTTGGTCTCCAATGAGTAACATCTGCCGAAAGGCTTGGTAAGAGTAAGGCCCAAAGCATGGGCGACTTTCGCCGGCATAACGTTGTCAGAAGCTCCGGAATCAATTATACAGTTGCTCAACTTATGGCCGTTGATTAGAGAGAGAGATAGAAAGGTTCTATCTTTCGCTCGATGCAGATGTCAAGCAACATTTATGTGGGATTCTGTGGGGAGTGGAAAGGATTCCTTTGGGAAACTCGTTTAGACGTAATAGCCTTGACTCAATATATTTAGTTAATCTTACAAGTCGTTTCGGGATTTGATCAAGATACTCAGCCTTGCATATCCGGATCTTGGTCTTTTTTGCATGATCTATTATATCAAATGCGGCCAAGGGTTGCGTTGGTGAGGGAATGAGTCCTTCACTTCGCGATGGTGGAACAGGGTTACTGATCTTAACAGGAACATGAGGGGACTGATTCGGAGGAGAGATGGGCGGAAAAGACTTCTTTGCAAAAGGCTTAACAGGGAGTTGAGTAGGAAGAGGATTACCTCTTTTAACAATGGTTGGAGGTGCGTTTGATACGACCTTCTCCTTCTGAACATGGGCAGCAACTTCCGCTTCCTTTCCTTGCGAGCGGGTAAAAACAACATAGGATTGTCCGCTTGCATAGCCCTGAGTACTCTCTTCTTCATCAGATTGATCCTCATCAAATTCCATGTATCCAATAGTGGAGTCGCCAACCGGCTCACCGACATCTTGATCATCTTCGCCTCGAGGCGAAGATTCTTCATAAGATCGCTTCTTCCTCTTCAATTTCGGCCAAAGCATTGACCGGAGGAGCTTCAAGCGCCAACCGTGGAGCAGTTGCAGGTAAGCGCGGTCTTTGTGAAACATTGTTAGGAACAAAATTCCTCCGCGGGACATCCCGGTACGAGGAACTAGGAGAGGCCTGGGCCAACTATTTTTTTAATGCGAGCAGATCGTTCGCCATCTTTTGGAATGCTGGATCAGACGAAGTAGTAGGCGAGGGATCTGAAGATTTGGACCTTGATGATTCCTTTTTCAACTCGCCAGATATTATCAAATTGTCTTCTATCCGGATGGCGGCAGCCTGAGCGAGAGGTAGAGTAGCTACTCGCTCTTGAAGGAGCAAGAAGCTAACTTTTGAGCTCATGGCGTTCACGAAGAAACACTTCTGATTCTCCTGTGGGAAGCATGGCAAGAGGGACACGGCTGATTAATGCATCAAACGGGCGACAAAATCGCGCATGGTCTCATTTGGCCTCCTTCTTCGTGTGAGTGATTCGTGATAACAATGCAAATGCATCCTCTCAAGGCTTCAGACTGCCTTCGAAAGCATCCCGCAAGGTAGCCTAACCGGTGATAGATCCGGCCGGCAAATGCCGAAACCACTTACGCGGGCCCTCGTAGGGTTTTTAAAAGGCGAACCGACACATCTTCGTGAGTCACGTCCAAAATACTGCATGACATAATGAAAGCAGATATGTGGGAATCCGTGCTTTGATTTCCACTCCCGTCGAATTTGGGAAAATTCTTTCTGTTTCCGTGAGGGAGCGCGTGAACTGGATGTGGCAGTGCGAGAGGACCCATAGCATTTCCCCATGGTACCGCCATTTGAAAGGCTGGAAAGAGCACACGAGCTGGGAGGGTGGTTCCACTGAGCAGCAAGGCACTACAAAGGGATGTAGATGCTCCTTGTAAAAGACTTTTTCTTCGTGGAGGTGAGACACTCCTGGATGACCACCTAGCCGAGCTTAACGCTGAAAAACGTGCCGGTGTTACGCTGAAATTGTGCCTTTGAAGCAGATCGAAAGTAGGATCAACTTCTCCACGGGCTCTCCTGCTGCGCGTAAAAGGTTCACTTACCAGCGTACCTTCCAGATCTGCAATGTTAAGGCGCAGATTTAAACTTTGTTTTTGGGTGTACTTGCTGATTTTCTGGTTTTTCTGACAAAAACCAGCAGCATGCACTTTTCTGAATATTTAAAAACTATCCTCCTCGAAAACCGATCATGTTAATGACAAAAAGCAATGAGGATAAGATGGCAGGAAGATAGTAAGCTGATTTTCAGATCTCGATTTTTACTTTTCGTCAGAGGATTTCAAACTTTTTAGGAAAACAATAAAACTCGATCTACGGAAAAATAATGATTTTGATAAAAACTCAAATAACTAAAGATCTCAGAATTCAGGCCCGATCTATGATCTCGTAAGAAATTTTTTTGATTTTGGCATTTTTGCAAATTTTTGGATTTTCAAAAAAAGTGCAGATTTGCAAACAGCAAAGTTGATTTTTTATTTTTTCGATTTTATATTATACCACCACCATAGATCCGACAGATCCGTCCGCTCTCAAATGGAGTCGCCAAAATCCGTTGGTCCGAAAATCTGCCGCGTGGATGATCTATGGATGACGAGCCAACAAAGTTGGCAGGCTTAGCCCTCTTTGAGACAAAGAAAGCGAAACGGTTTATTGCTATTTCTACTAGCAGAACCTATGCAAGTCTCATGATTCTCGCTTCGGGGTCGGGATCTCATCCCAAGAGAGTATTCCAGCCATAAAAGAAAGGAATGAAAGAGGGAGAAGAGAAAGAACAGATCCGAAGGGAGAAAAGAAATGAATTCCAAAGCAGAAAGGTCAGAAGATTTATGTTTTTAGTTTGGTAGTAAACAGAGCCAAACCTACTTGCATAAATAAACAAAGCAATACTGATAAACAAATGACGGAAAAGTAGATATGAATCTAACAGATTAAACACATATAGATCTAACGTAAGGAAGATCTAATGTATAACACAGCTATTGAGCACAAAGTCTGAATAATTGTATTACTGTTCTTTTCTGTTACAAGAAAGCTCAAAGTCTTTCTCTCCTCACTTCTATTTCTATCTAAAAAATGTTCACCCCTTGAATACAACAAGTATTCTCATATTTATAGAAGATGAGGGAGAGAGAAGGCAAAATGGAGCCAACCACTTATTTACAAAGATATTTACAAAATATCCAAAAGTCATGTTGACTTTGACAACTTTGATGGATGACATCATCCCATGATGCAACATGGATGATGTCATCATTTGTGCCAACTTACTTCAGATATTACGGAAAGAAAGTCGGAGAATAGAGAGGAGAAGAAGAAGAAGAAGAAGAAGAAGAAGCTACTCATCATCATCATCCTGCGGCCGAAAAGGGGTTGCCTGTTTCTGGTGCTGCTCAGGTGATGATATGTGGAACTGAGCGCGGTATTCCAAGAACTTGCTGATCATTGGCCCAAATTGATCCTGTGATGGATCCTTGTGCCGTTCACTGATTGCTTCGCAAGTCTCCCGCTCGTCTATGAGCTTTTCCGGGAGTTTGGAATAATCTTTCTCCGCCTCGATAAGGAAACCAATGAAGTCCCTACAGGCCAGTAAGTTGTTGATGGATTCGGTGTCGAACGTGACTTCTGGCCCTATCCCTTGAGAAGCTATCTCCTTGAAAACCCGGATAGTATCATCAGCTGATCTCAAGGTGAGGGAAGGAGTGAGCAACCCTGGAGTCATAGATAGAACAATTTTCTCCATTTGATGCATTGCATCTAGGGCCTCTTCCTTCACCTTGTCTATCTTTTCCAAAACGAATTCTAGCTGATCTATCCGATAGTCCAAAGTGGACATAGTTTTGTTGAGGGCCCTTGGATGGCCGAAGACTCCGAACTTGACTGATCTTCGATCAAACAATAACATTTGTTGGAAGGTCTCGTGCTGGAGTCTAGCATGCTCTAACTCTTCTGATATTGGGCCTGCCAATGTTTGGAGTTCCTTGTTCGCCTTCTCGATGTTCAGGTATAAACTGATATATTCGGCGATTACTTTTTCACTATCTTTGATGATCTGGCTCCTCCAAGCAGAAACAACCATACCTTGCTCGCCAATCTTTGAATACTCATTGATCTTCTCCCGACCGAGCACTCAGAGTCTCGGCGGCAGCCAGGAGGTGCACTTCCCATCTTTTGTAAGGCCGAAGCAAGGTATTTATTCTCGCTTCTTCGCAGCCTTTTCTCCTCTTTCGTTTCCTGAAGTTTCTTGCAGAGTGCATCCACTGCGGAAAGAGCTTCCCCGGAGACTTTTCGAGGATGTCCCCATTGTGACTTGGGTCACGGTGAAATCTGTTGGAGACAGATCTTCTTTCTCTTTGAGGGGGTGGGGTATGCTATTTCCATGACTCTCTCACCGCAGCGCTCTTTGAGAAGCGTGTAACCGGCTTGTGCTTCTTCACTCCTTTAGCTTTAATGATCGAAAAGTCCATCTGAGCGATGGGGACTTTCTCTTTGTTGGCTCACCGAGAGATCCAAGCTGGTCCTATAGAGAAGGACCAGAGACAGAGGGGGAGGCAGCAACGGTAGAAGAGGGGAAAAACGTGGAGACACGCGGCGGCGGCATCGAAAGAATAGCCGAGGAAGTGCCCACGGGAGGAAGGGAAACCGCAACCGCAGAAGACATAGGAAGGGAAGGGAGCTCGGAGATGAGGGAAGAAATGGAAGAAGACAAATCAGCGAGGGAGGAGAAGATAGATGAAGAGGCGGGGGAAAGAGTAGAAGAAGGGGCAGAGGACACAACCAAAGGAGTGGTTGCTTGAGTCACTCGAGGAGGGGAAGGAAGAGAAGAAGAAGGGATAGAAGGGACCTCTGGTCAGAAGCGACGCCGACATCCTGGGTGGATGGGCGTATAGGACTATCCTCTGTCAATTCTTTCTCTGGCGAATCCAGAGTTATTACTTGTTCAGGCTCTGAAGGAAGAGGACTTTCAGGGGCTTCCTCCTGAATGGTGCTAGGTTCACCTTCGGCACCTTTACCTTTCAAAGCAGCTTCTTTGACTCTTGGAGGTGCGTTGCCCAAAGGGGAAGTTGTGAAATCTACCCCGAGGTAGATCAGTCCGCTCATGCGCACCAATGCTCTGCGTTCTCCGCATAGTCTCTCGACCCTCTCCTCAATTGTTTGAGGAGCCTCGCTTCGCCAATGTCCGGAAGGGCCAATCATCCCCTTCGTGTCATTATACACTTTGTCTACTTCGCCTTCCGTGGTTTGGAAGCCTTTGGGGACAATGGCCACCCGTATTCGATGATTTCCGTTAATGCCAAGCGAGAGTGATCCTTTTTCTCGAGTTCCACCTCATGGAGAACGTCAATGTAAATATCCTCAATTTGAGGGACATGGATCGGATCCAGCTTAGCCCTTGGCAGACAGCCCCTAGGATCGAAGGTAGGCCTGGCTGGGAAGTCATGTTTCAAATTCAGCAACTCCAGCTCTGCGAACATTTCCTTCGCCTTGTGATAGGAGGAGCATGTGTACCGGCCCACTGTGAGGGGGAAAGGAGTTCCGCCCTTCTTTCTTTTGAGGCACTTTTCATGGTATGTGACCAGCTGCCTTGATAACTCCAGTAGAATCAACTTTGGTCCAGCATACCTTGGTAGCCTGGTTGGCTCTCCCAAAAAGTTGGCAGCCCTTAGATAGGTGAACGTGGGAAATTGGGTGAACAAGGCTCCCCATTTCTCTGTGACTGCCACTATGTTCTTGGTCGTCCGGCTATGAGTCATGTTGGGCCTCAGCAGGCAGATGACGTGATAGAAGAATGCATCGTTAACTTTGGCAAATTGAGGGATACTATTCTCCAGCCTCAGCTCTGGATAGTAATCAAATATCTTGGCTTGAGGCCACACTCCACTTCGGTTGAGCCCTGGGTAATCCCTTGCCGATGCTGCAGCATAGACTACATAGGAGTTCATATGGAACACTCCCGTTGTGGCGAATCATGTCAGAGCTCGCCGTAGATGGTGTCGCTGATTATTTCACCCCAAAGAAAAGCGCCGATCGGGCAAATTCTTATTCATTGTTTCTGTGTACCGCAAAGATCCACTTATGGAAATAGTGGGCATCCAAAGCCCAAGACTCGCTCAGAAGGTGATAGAATCACCGAGTTCCTCCGAGAAATCACTGTGGATAGTCCGAGGCCACCGGTCACTACCTTCTTATTCTTTAGGTAGACCTCATTCATTAATCGCATGCACCGGCCTTCGTTGTCTTCCTGTGCCTTGATGCATTCCTCGCTGGCTAACAACCACGTAGTTCCTGGTGGTGAGGGATGCCAAGCATCAACTCAAAATGACGGGCAAAGTGAGGTTTATGACTACCTCGCCTCGTTCTCGACACATCTTGTGTCCTGCTGAAAGATTGCGCAACTACCATCATGAACTCATTGCTCACAAGGCACGACAGGATTCCTCCCAAAAAGTGCAGTGGCACCGCCTATTAGCTTGTCCATCCATGGACTTCAGAACCTTCTCGAGTTCTAACCGTAACTCATCCATGTCAATGTGACCCAACTCGAGTCCCCGACATCCATACCGCACTCACTCGTGATTCGGCATTTGACCCTTTGATATTTGTATTTCATTTCTTCTTTCGCGCTTAGCCTTTCCTCTGGTTTGGTGGGTTTTTCTTTGCTGACGTAGACATGTGTTCTTTCGAACTCGCTTGCTGATCTCGCATGAAGAAGAAGTGAGACCCAATCCAAAAAGGTTGAATTAGTCATTTGATCTTCCATCGAAAGCTAAAGTAAGAAAGAGTTAGAGATTTAAAGGCTCAGGGCGCGGGAAAAATGCAACTGACAGGCCAAATAGATAAGGCGCACAGAAAAGGAATGTTGCAGAGGTTATATTGGCGCCAAAGGCGCATGCGCATGGATGGATGAAGCAAAGTTGCATTTTATAAGCAGGCGCACAGAAATGCGTGTTACATTGGGGTTCGGTGCGTCTTTTGGCGCATGGAAAGATTGTGTAACATGGACAAATGATGCGCCAAAGGAATATAGCGCGGCGCATGGAGGATTTACACAACATCATGTTACTGCAATGGAGGGCGCGCCCGCGCCTTTGTAATCTTTATACTTGCGCGCAGAAGGCTTGTGTTGCATGAAAGCTGAGTGCGCCCTTTGGCGCATGAAAACATTATGTAGCATGGAGAATAGGTGCGCCAAAGGTTTAAAGGAGGCGCAGGTTTTAACTTCAGAGCAGTGCGAAAAGGGCGCGCTTCGAGGGCGCATGAATTTCAATGCAGCAGAGATGGAAAGGGCGCCGTGGGCGCGGACTCTTGAGTATGTCAGCATGACGGGTAGATGCGCCAAAGGGGCGCGATCGTTTTTATGTCACAAGGCGCGCCAAATGCGCTTTGGAAAATACACTTGATCACTCAATATAACTGATTCTTATTTCCTTCAAAGGATGCTTGGTGCAACAGGGTTTTTATAAAAGATCCAGCAGACAAAGAAATTACAAAACAGCCCCCCTTTTTTCCAACAAATCCGGAAAGAGGGAGAGGAAGGGGGGAGGAAAAGAAGAAAGGGAGATGGAAAACCAGGCAGCACAGGGGGGAAGCTAGCCTAAACATAAACATACTTCGATGAAAACCGTCCAGCAAGCAAGCGCACAACAAAACCGGACAAAAAACAAGCTCAAAGAACAGAAAACATAAAACAGGGAAGGGGAAGAACCTCTTACCTTAAAATTATAGCAAAAGATTCTTGAAAGCGGGTCCACAGTGATGAAAGTGACAGAGCAGGGGCTGACAAGTCCAGAAATATCACGTGCTTCGAAAATAGGAATGAAAATGACATGGGCGCGCACTGATATTTATAGGAAAACCTGTCATTAATGCGCCACCAACCTTTGAAATGGCGCATGAAAACGCCGCCGACAATGGAAAGCGCGCGCCTTTCGCGCATGGAAGGAATTGTCAACAAGAATGAGTGCGCTTTTCGCGCATGAAATAACTGCGCTTTCGCGCACCAAAACTTGGTGTTACAGATATAATACGTGCGCCCTTTGGCGCACCAAAAAGTGGTTCAACATTCTTTCGCGCATCGAAAGACGTGTTAACATGTAAAACCACGCGCCAAAGGCTTTTAAGGGGGCGATCAAAACTATGTGTTACAAGGCAAATCCATGCGCCCTACCAAAAAAAGGCTCAAAAAGGAGCCCGCATTGAAAAAGGTAAAATTATAAAATTGGTTCACGACTCCTTCTCCACTCAAGTGAAGCCACGTGTCAAGATCATATAGAAAGTGGGTGAGCAAGCCAAAATGTTCCAAAATGCCAAATCTCTATAAAGTCACAAAATGCAAAAGGAACCCTCCACGCCCACTCCAGTAAATTTCTCCCACGTGGACGAATCTAGTTGAAATTTTCAAAGACAAGATGAATGGTTCAAATTCAAAGTTACAAAATGAGTGTAATAGATGAATTATGAAAAGTCTAGTTTTTCTCGCCATTGGCATTTATTCATGAATCAAGAATTTGAGCATGACACGAATGATTGAAAATAAATCAGTAAACCGCTTATTGCTAACAAATAAGAAGTATGTAATTGTTTCTTGCAAGATATTTAATGTCTTATTCATGCCATTATACATGGTTAGCAATTGATCTTGTAAACTCATGAGTGTCTTGTACTTAGAGAAAATAAAGGAGATAACCATTTTCTTCTTCTTTCCTCCATTCTCAAATTTCTTCCATTCCAAAATTATGTACAACTTATTTTTAAGCATGAATACAAGGAGTTTTAGCCTCTTTGATGAGGAGATTTTAGAAACTTTGAGTTTGTAATCTTATCTCATCTTGTTTCTATTTTCTGGGTCATAAATGCATGTGTTAAACATTCGACTAATGTGTGCGGGAATCGATTTCCTACCTACAACATTAGTTCTCCTATCTCTATTCTCACTCCCTTTCCCACCCTCATAGAAAATCTCCGCTCATAGATAGCTGCAAGCATTTACCATAGGGTGAGTGGAGTGTAGCTATTGGATCCCGATTGAAAGACCACAACATAAATCCATGCTTTCTCGCACATACATATATGGCAATTTGCAATGATTAAGTAGAGGACTTAGAATCCCATAGTGTTGGAATGGAATCCACAAGTTTTTCCACCTAAAAAAATTCCTCGCCAAAACTTAGCAAGTGATTAGAGACTCATTGAGATTTGGGAGGGGTCTGGATAACCAATTGTGATCGATGATAGATAGCCTACGAAGCCAATAGAAGTGGTCTAGATAGAGCTAGGAGGTTCTCAATGGTAGAAAGGAGGAATGTTTAGCTAATAAGAGAGATATTAGCCAAATAAGTAGATTGTGTGAGGAATACGACCTAGAAGGTGTCGTAAATGGGCATCCGAGAGTGGAGTGAAGAATGGGGAATTAATGAAGTATCGTCAATTGGTTGAATTGGATGAAATGCTAAGTTTAAACATATTTTAAGTGTCTATAATACTATTTTAGCTAATAATGGGCATGTGAGTCAGGCCTAGTTAGTTAGGGTTATGAATGGAGATAAAATGAGATAAAGTATCGAATGGAGAAGTAGTTAGATCATTCCTCGAGGAGGAAGGATGAAAAGTAAGGAAAATGGAGGATAAACAATGAAATTTTGTATGAGATACAATTTTAAGAAGATGTTTTGTTTTACATATGTAATTTGACTTTCTTCACTAATATTTCTGATTTTTTTGTCTATGATCTAAATTTTAAAGACGAATTCTTGTTGAAGTGTGTGTAGAATGATTTTTAGAGGATATTTTCAAGAAACTAAGTTTAAAAGTTTAATTTGTAAGCATGGAAGCTATTTCATAGATTGCTCATGACAAGTATGATTGTGATTCATATGTCCTTGATGAAAAATATTTGTGTTTGTGATCCAAAGGAAAGTTCCTATAATATGGATTCACGTGATTTAAAGTGATGTTTGGGAAACTTCAATATGTTAGGTAGATCATTTTATTGTTGTAGACTACATGCTTCAAAATCTAGCCTAATGGGTTGAGATAAGAATCTACAACAGGTAAGTATTTGTTTGAAACATATACAAATGCATAGCTTGTTAAGATATTGTTATTTTTTCATACTAGGAGGGTAGATAATGATTTATTACAATATTTAAATTCATTAAGGGAAAGGTTGTGTTTTTTTCTTATGAAGAATGTAATTTATTTGAAGACTTACTCGCATACACCCAATCTGCATACAAGATAGGACAGCCAATAGATAGTGAAATTTTAAGGGATTTGAGATTATTGAACCTCCAATACTAAGATGTTGTCATGATTTTTACCCTCACATAGAGATACAGTATGAATTTTAAGTATTGAGAAAAAATATTAAGAATTTGGTGATCTTTTAATGCTTCTCGGGCTAGTTTTTAGTCATAGCTAGGGTTTAAAATTTGAAGCCTCAAAAATTAGAACTTTGATCAAAAAATTGTAAGTTAGTATGGTGACAGAGTATAAAATAGGATTTATGCAATATTTGAGTTTTTATTAATTAAATACTAAGATAACAAAGTGATAGTCTAGGGGTTGGGGTCTGACGATACGGTTGAAAGACCTAATTTATAAAGTCATTTTGGTAATAAAGTAGGTTATCTACTTGAAGAAAATATTTTAAACTTTGGAGAAATTGAATCTTGTAAATGGGTATTCCAACAATGCATAAAGTGTGTCTTGTAACCAATTTAATAAAGTTATAAAACTAAAAACCTCATTGTGCAAGAAGGCTAGTTGTGACTAATGAACTAGGGAATAAATATTGTGATTTGGGAGGAAAGTTAAAGGACCTAGAGCATGAAATTTTTCACACATAATCATGATCCTAAAGGGTGTCTGAAGTTCACACTTTTTAGTGGTTTGTACTAAATTATTCTATACATGAACCAAAATTATGTATGGTTCTTGAGAGGCCAATATGGAAGTTTTGAATGAAATCAAGAAGATTGATGTTGTTATCTCCTTTCAAGGATTTTGGTTAGTTTAAATATAATTATTTGAATTGTGTAACAGGGTATGAGAGTTGGAAATATATATTTAGGAGATAAAGGTCCAAATTTTCTTGTGTTTGAAAGAACTAGTGAAGAAAGTGTAAAGGACAAGTGCATGAAAGAAAAGAGTGTGTGGAGTTGCATGAAATGTGATCACTCTCATAGTTCGATTGAAATTACATGAGTTAGGTGAACATGGTATTGGGCTTGATACAACCATCTAAAGTGGTAAAAGTAAAATATTATAATTTTGGCCATTCTAGGATATTAAAAATATTTAAAAGAACTCCAAAACAGGGTACTAAATTGTTTTAAGTTATTCTATCTTCTTAGATGCATTAATGTTTATAATATATTTGCATCATTTTGTATCAAAGTAGATAATTTAATATTGAATTATTTCTAATAGTGAATTGGGAGTATGAATTTTTGTGTGACAGGTGATTGCAAAAAAGAAGAAAAAAGAGCAAAAATGGATAGGAAGAATTATAAAAGGGATTGTTTATGTTGATAAGTCAAAGGAAGAGGAAGATTGAGAAGATATAAAGGAGAAATAAGAAAGGAGAAGATTAAAAAAGAAAACAATAAATATGGTTTGAGCAAGAGCTAAAAGAATTAAGAAAGGATGTAGCCAAGTTAGAAGAATTGATGCGTATTGAAGAATAAGAAAACAATGTCTTAGGTTGTGTGATGATAAGAAAGGTGAGATGGCCTATAGAGATGCTAGTGAGAAGAAGACAGAGAATGAGATCTTTTGAAAGAGAATAATAGATGATGAAGAAGAGTAAGTGTCTAGGAAATGGGCACTTATTGAGACATTTGGTCTCTCTTTTATGTATCTAATATTGTGCTTCATTTTTATACAATGTATGAATATTATCGGAGAGAAAATCATAGATAAAGCAAGGAATGGATCTAGAAAATCATCCATGGAAGAAGATGAGAGTAATGAAGAAAGATTGCAGGTTGAAGAAGGATTTAATTATCTTGATAGTGAAGAAAAAATGTGGTTTCATGAATCTTTGGAAATTTTACCAGTAGAGAATGATAAGAAAGAATGGTTAAACAAGAAGACTAATAACAAAGAAGACATGCGAGATGATGAGAATAAAGAGAAAACCATTGAAGAGGTAAATTAAACTTTCAATTTTGATTCTAATCAAGCAATTAAGGATGAAGATATTGATGTACAAGTGGGACAATGAAAGAACATTGTTAAGAACACAAGCCAAGCAATAGATCATGGGTATAGGATGCATATATGGCTCAAAAAAGTAGAAATGAGAACAAAGGAAGTTGAGCATGAGATAATGAATGAAAATAAGAAAGAACCAGACCTCATGAAGACAAAAACCATGTACAAAACATTAAAGCAGTTTGGAAAAAGTAGAATGTGACTCAAAAGGAAAATATTAAAGGATGGAAGAGATGGAACATGCAGCAGTAGAGGAAGAGTATCATATTTGTGAAGAGAAAAATAAGACCCCAAAGAAAGAGAAGGATGAAATTGACAAAGTGAAAGAGGAAATAGATGAGGAAAAGAGTGAATAAGCACATAATGAAGTTCTTGTGGACCAAGAGGAAGGTCTCATGGATGATGAATGAGATGATGTAGTTGGTGAGGATGATGAGGAAAATGAGAGAGAGGAAAATACAGTGGATATGTTGCATGAAGAATTCATGAGTGAAGCATTCAAGAAAGAAAATGAAGAATATGGACAATTTTCAGTCCTTACAAGAAAAATCAGTGATGGAAGCATGATGATAAAAGGCTATGAAGAGATGAAAATATTAACACATCATGAGGAAGAATATGTTTTTGTCTTTATTGTGTTTATTTATGTAGGTGTAGCTGATGGAAGCATGAAGATGAAGATTATAGAGATGGAATCCAAGGAAAATAAAAGTAATTCCAAGGAAAATAGAAGCATAGAGAACATTATGTAGGACCCAAGTGGTCAAGGAACTAAAAAGTATAGTAGGAATGAGGGAACAATTTCAAGAACAAGGAAGATGAATATATAGCTGAAGACATAACCATCCAAAAAATTACATATAATTTTCTCCACCCTTGGAGTATGATGCAGGCATCATTAAATGAAGCATTAAAGTCCTAAATTTTTCCTCCTTGTCATGTTTATAAGATATTGAAGTGTCTAAGAGGTCTTAGTGAGGCATAGGAATCATTTGGAGTTGATGAGAAGTCTAGGAAATTTGAATTTTCCTCACATTATGTTTTCCCTCCAAAAGGGGATTTGAATTAGTAATGCTTGTAAAAGTGGGAAAGTGACTTGTTAAGGCTTGTAAAAGGGAGAGAATGAAATTTTAGTGTAAGTGAGGAGTCTAGTCATGACATTAGTGAATTCTGGGATGAAAGAGTCATAAAATGACAAAAATGATGTAATAAGACTATTATAGCTAAGAATGGGCATGCGAGTCATGAGGGATAGTTAGCTAGGGTTATGAATGGAGATTAAATGAGATAAAATATTTAATGGAGTAGTTATATCATTCCTTGAGAAGGAAGGATGAAAAGTAAGGAAAATGGAGGATAAACAATGAAATTTTGTATGAATACAATTTTAAGAAGAAGATGTTTTGTTTTGCATATGTAATTTGACTTCCTTCACTGATTTTTCTAAGTTTTTCCCCTATGATCTAAATGTTAATGAATAATTATTGTTGAAATGTATGTAGAATGATTTTTATATGATATTATTAAGGAACTAAGTTTAAAAGTTTTATTTTTGCATGGTACCTATTACATAGATTGGTCATGATCAGAATGAATGTGATTCACAAGTCCTTGATGAATGAGATTTGTTTTTGTGATCTAAAGGAAATTTATTGTAATATGGATTCATGTGATTTAAAGTGATGATTTTTCCACTTAAATATGGGAGGTAGATTTTTTATTGTTTTATATTGCATGCTTCAAAACCTAAGCCTAATGGACTGAGATAAGAAGCTACGGTAGGGTAAGTATTTGTTTGAACCTTATACAAATGAATAGTGTGTTAAGATATGGTTATTTTATCATACCATGAGGGTAGATAATGATTTATTGCAAGAGATAAATGCATAAATGGAAAGGTTGTGTTTGTTTCTTCTAAAGAATGTAATTTATTTGGATACTTGCATGTATACACCCACTGTCTGAGACATGACAATAAAGAGATATTACAATTTTAAGGGATTTGAGATTTTTAACTTCCACTGCTAAGATATTCTAGTGATTTATGCCAAAAATATCTACAATATGAATTTTAATTATTGAGAACAAATATTACACATTTGGTGATCTTTTTTAATGCTTCTCAGACTTGTTTTTCAGTCACAACAAGGTCTAAAATTTGAAATCCTTAAAAATTGGAACTTTGATCCAAAAATTTTAAGTTATCATGGTTACAAAGTATAAAAGAGGATTAATGAAATATTTTAGTTTTTATTGGGTAAATCCTGAGATAATTATGATGATCTAAGGGTTTGGAGTACGATATAGTTGAAATACCTAATTTAGAAGGTCATTATGGAAATAAATTAGGTTATCTACTTGCATAAAATATTTGAAAATTTGGAGGCATTTCACTCTTACAAATGGGTATTCCAAAAATTCATAAATTGTGTCTTATAGCCTCTGTAATTAAGTTCTAGATCCGAAAACCTCGATGTGCAAGACTAGTTGTGACTAGTGAACTAAGGAAGGAAAAATGTGGTTTGAGAGGATTTTGAAGGACACATGGCATGAAATTTTCCACACATCACCATGATCCTAAACGGTTTCGAAGGTGTTCACACTTTGCAGTCGGTTGTCTTAAACGAGTCTATCCATGAACCAAGATGTGGTATGGTTTTGAGAGGCCAATATGGAAGTTTTCAATTAAATCAATAAGATTGATGTTGTTATCTCATTTCAAGGAGTTTGGTCAGTTTGAATAATATTTTTATGTGTATAATATGGTATGAGAGTTGGAAAGATCTAGTTAGGAGATAAAGGTCAAATTTTTCTTATTTGTGAAAGAACTAGTAAAGAAAGTGTAAAGGACATGTTCAAGAAAGGTAAGAGTGTGTGGAGTTTCATGAAATGTGATCACTCTCATAGGTCACTTGACATTGAATGAGCTAGGTGAACATGTTATTTATCTTGATACAACCATATAAAGTGGAAAAATTCAAATATTACAATTTTTCCCATTCTAGGTTATTGAACAAGATTTACAAGAACTCCAAAATAGGGTAATAATTTGTTTGAAGTTATTCCTATCTTCTTAGATGAATTCACGTGTCTAAGAGCTCTGCATCACAAACCAAATTTTACATGCTTATACTACCACTTGTCACTATCACATTCATTCACTTGTCATGATCACGTCATACCATGTCGATTAATGCTGCAACCTGCACTTTTAATTTTTGTAAGTTGGAGAAATGTTTAGTGGACTGTTTCTTCTTTGTACAACCATAATTTTTCACATTCAAAAAACATCAAAAATATCTTATTGATCTCTTTTGTATAAATTAAATTTTATGACTAGTGAAAACCATTTGATCAATTTGAAGTGATGATCCTCCTATATCACATGACTGAAATATTTGTAGAAAATAATTTCAAATGGAATAGATGGTATTGGTTTATAAAATCATATTTAAAGTGTACCCAAGAAAATTACACATCTATATCATTCATCACATCACAAAAATACAAATACACTATTTTAAAGGATCTACATGGGAATGTGTTACCTAACAAAATTAATAGATGTAATGTAAAATATTACAATGGATAATTGTACAATGACATGAAAGTTGTAATAAGTTCCTTCAGCATATGAGTTAGAGTAGGATATTTCAAAAAATTGTATATAGAAGTTTGTATATTTTATCAATTTTTCATTTACTATGTGTAGATTAGTTAAGGTCCAAAAGACCTATTTTCAAATGGCCAAAAATAAGAACATGGGAGCTAAATATAATAGAAAGCATAGGAAATGAATAAGTTCAAGAAACCCACATAGGAAACAAGAAATAAGATGAGACAAAAAAATATAATTTTGAAATGATGGAAAGTTACCATCTTACCGATCTATAGGGTTGACATAAATCAAGATACCAAGATTTTGTTGTAAGTGAACTAAAGAGGAAAGTATGCACGATATCAAGGCAAATATCCAACATATAAAAGTAATTGAGGTGGTAGATCAAAGGATAAATAGCTCAAAAATGGTCACATTGCATTCAGAAGGGATATAAACATGATTTAGATTAGAGAAAAAATTAAATGCATTATGTTTATTTGAAAGTAAGAAAACATATCTATGAATTGAGAACATATTTAAAATTATAGGAACTTAAAATCCAAAGATCTTGTTTACAAAGGAAAGCAATAGAATAGAAATGGTAGATCCATTCACCTATCCCATTGGACCTAATGTACAAGGCATGATGGAGGAGAAAAGGATTTCATTTCTTCCTCTAAGTGACTTAGAGAAGGAAGGCTTGGGGATTTATTTAATGCTGAGAAAAACAAAGTGGAGTGACCCACCACATCATGACCTAGTAGTGAGATCAGAACAAACATGGGGAACATAGAAGCCTATAATCTAGACTAAATTTGTAGAAGGGTAGATAGTATAAAAGGTTCTAGTATGAGGAACGATTTACGATAGCAGTTAGACTACCATACATGGGATATCACCTTGAGCTCATGCAAAAATCATTATTCAGTATTATAATGGTATCATTTGGTTCATTACTCAAGATGTAATCCCCATAAATGCAACCATAGTCACTCGAACCACTAGATTTCCAAATAAAGGTATATCTATTCTCATATAAAAATCACTAAAACACCGATGAAATAGTGTATTGCAGTCATCTATGTAATGGAAGATCAATACCTTTGGGAACCATTGTGAATCAAGTGGTGTGATTTCTAGAAAAATATTATAGCATAAAGATATTAGAAATCTATGTGTAGAACATCCCTAAGTGCATTATATATTATTACAAGAATTTAGGAGGATGGAGATGAGGTTAGTTGGCCCAAATTCCTTACACATGAACTCAAAACCATTACCCAAAAGGTAACTAAAACTGTTGGAAAAGTGTATATGTATCAATGGTTGATCATGTTTCTCTCTTTTCTACATTACACACCCCATAATGACTAATTGAATTTGAATATGTACATTACCTACATGACCGGTTTTCTCAACACATTCCAACCAAGCCATACAAAACATATGGAGATATGTAAAACATTAGATACTAGATCAACATAATAAGGTAGACACTCAACACAAACCCACACATACCAAAGGAAGTGTGTGCATACATTTCCCATATGCCAAACTAATTATGTTTCATAATAGGGTTGTTTTATGATCTGAAGGAGCCAACTTTAAGCATTCAAAGAGACTCACATTCCTAATCAATATGGATATAACATGAGCAAAGTGATATGTAGTCAACATAACATTGATTACCACCAATGTAAATCCATTGTATACCAAGAAGCTAACATAATCAGTAGTGAGAGCCCTATAAGCCATAGGAACTATGCAACCAGAGGTGAAGCTTAACCTACACCAAAAATGGAATCTCAAACAAGGAGGCACGTGAAAGGAAAGAAAATGGCCACTACACAAGCTATGAAGACCCACCCAAAGGTTAAAATAGACCCAAGCTTTCATGTTTGGTTTATTGACCTAGATTTTGAAAATTTGAAATTCACAAAAAATAAAGTGTGCACAATGGAACTTAAAGACATGTGCATCAAGATGTACCTATATGGAGAGATATGGTTGTTTACGTAGAAATCAAATTCAATATGACAATCTCTAAATCCAAAATTAAAGTCTATAGATGTAGTAAAAATTTCACTCATTTCACACTCTCTCTTGATCAACATAATTTGAGAGGATGTAACATAGGATCAAATAATGAAAACATCATCCATAGAATCAAATGTATAATATTTGACCTTAAGGATTAACCATTATCGCAAGGTATCAAAGTGTAATATCTTTGACGAATAAATCTTGGTGATACCTCACAAGAAACTATGGAAAAAAACTAACCCATATAAGTTAGTTTATATATCACCATCATAGGAAGAAGAAACACTTTCTATTTGGGGAGTTAGCATGCATATAAAGGCCTCACTCACCTCAACAATAGGAAATTTAACAACAATCCTTCACATAACAATAAGAAAGGAAATTTTCACAAGAAAGAGAATAACATGTGCAAAAGAGGTAGAAATCCAAGGTGCACAAAAGGATAAAATTGAGAGTTCTAAAATATTCTATATAATAATTAGTGAGTACACCTTCTCCTCCTCCATCTCTACAAGATCTAATTACTCTTCCGAATTGGGTACATAATAGGATTATTTTGTGCAACATATGTAAGAATACCCATCAGCTATTATTCCTATTGCACAACCAATTTTGGAGAGGAGTGTATCACTCTTGTAATCACACATCACTAGGCATAAACAACAAGTATGAAGAAGAACACAAAAAGTAAGAGAAGGATTTGAAAGAAGTCACAAAATAAAAATAAGAGTAGAGGAATGAAAGTGGAAGGAGAAAGAGGTGAGGAAATTATTTAGAAAAAAATTCATGTCAAATCTCATAAATTCATGGAGGAAAACAAGAACCGATAGGAAGAGCAGATGAAACAAAAATAGGAGAAAGACAAGCAAGAAGCATATGCAAAGTCCAAGGCAGAGAAAAAAGAAAGTAAAGAAATAGGAAGAGGCCAAAAAGAAGAATAAAACAAGAAGAAAGGGGAAGAGAGTAATAATAAACAAGAAGAAGATAAAAGGAAGATATAATCATAAAAGGCCACAAAGGAAAAAGAGGCCCATGAGAAATAGGTTAAGCATGCACAATGCACTGCGAAAGTAATTGTGAAAATAGAGATAGAAGCTTAGTGGATCAAGTAGAAATTACTATCACAATAAATGGTAGAATTTAATAATTAGAAATTGAAAGATGGAAAAAAAAACTACGTGAACTAGGAAAACCACAAGTAACTCTCCCTACATAATTGACCATTGCAAAATTGCTTCCACTTAGTGTCACAAAAATGGAGTCTCAAGTTTAGAGAAGTCATCCATAGAAGAAACTACATAAGGGGACACAACTATTTTGATATGCATCATAATTAATTACACAAACACAAAAGTGTAATATATTCCTTTATTTATCTCATGTTTACATCTTTGTATCCCCCAAAATTTCTTGGATGAGTGTGCAAGCTAACACTTCTCAAGAATTGGTGAGAACGGTCAAAGTAGATTTAGAGAATATTTTCATTGTAGATGTAGATTGAAGGCATACATACATTTCAATAATTTATTATAACAACCACAATGTAGATGGCACAACACAAATTAACATTGGAGAAGGTCATGTGCAACCTCAAATATTATATTGAAGACAATTTTCCATAAATTATCATCGATACCATAGATGATAAAGTAATAAATGAACAAATGCATTTAACTACTTTAATAGGAAAATCAGTGGATAATTGGAAGGAGAATGATACTACAAATAAACATAATTTGCAAGTGGCTCAATTCAATAAGGAATTGAAATATGTAGATATATTCTTGTAAGAGTACATGAATATGCTGCAAAAAACGAATCAAAAGCTAAGAAACTCACTTTTGAGCTCTGTATTAGAACATGTGAAGTTACTGAGAAGATAATGGTGGCTGGGGAAAAATAGATACAAGCATGATAAAAATAATGTAATATCAAATATTGATAGAAACGGATGATCAAGAGGTTGAAAAGGAATTTCAAACATCCCCATAGGCTTGAGACAATATCAATGACATATTGAGATAATGGGAGTGAAATAGACCATGCAATACCTTTGTTATAGTTTAAGCGAGAAAAAATGTGGGATCGATTAGAATTTTTGCAATAGGACATCTAAAGTGACATCACTCTTCATGGGAAAGTTTGAGAAAATGCCAAAGATGATGCTTTGTAGGAATTCATATAAGCATTATCACAGTTGTAGATATACTTTGGTAGTGTGAATGAGAACTCGCAAAGTGGGATATTTATAAGGAATACTTAGAATCATTCCTCCCAACTATGAAGATAATGAATGATACTCTGCGGTGTGTTTTATTGTATATCCTACTCTAAAGACTTAAAATAGCCCATATTATTCCACCTTCACCATTCACACATGTCATTCATCCAACATAAGCCAATTAGCTCAATCAACAACCATAAGAAAGAGGATCAAAATAAAATTATGGTATTTATTAAAACATTTTGAAGTATAATTACACAAATATTGTTTGATATCCGTAAATAGTACCACCTAGATTGAAACCCCACAAGGGCGGTCTATGAGGGAGTTTCCACATATTGAAAACTTGAAAGGGTGGTTTGTTGGAAAGTCTACTTAATTAAAAACCTAAAAGTATGGCTAAGTAATGCACAAAACATGAAAAATAGTAAATAGAACCCTTTTTGTTGGCTTTGAGATAATTAACATAATGTGTAGCACATTCAAGATTCAACACTATTCAAAAAGTGTCACACAAGCCATTTCCCAAACCCTAAAAATAACTATTTTCTCTAGAAAAGATAACTAATTAAGTCTAGGAAAGTGTTGGGAGTGTAAAAAGGATTAAAAATATGACATGAATGTATTTTGTATGATTTTGAAATCCTTTTATATGTGCCTAATCTAGATAATAAAACTTATATAACATAGAGTGCTCTTTAGTATAGATAGAGAATGTGAATAACCTCTTTTATATGAAAGGAAGAATAAGGGCCAATAACTCAAAAATCACCTATTTTTATAAATCTATCTAAGTGCATTGTGTAAAGGTTAATCTTCTATCCTAATATAATTTCATCTTGGTTCTTTTAAGTTCCATTCTAAAGTATGTATGTGTTCGATTCGGTAATAACATTTATGTTTATGTTATTTGTGTAATCATGCTCACTATCTCTCTCTTCTTTTAATTATGTCCATTTAGTAGTTATTACTCAACTATGAATTAAGTATTTTATCTCTTTTGTGTACTATTTAATGAGAATAATATGAATTTACTCTAGATTACACCTTGTTGCATGTCCTCATGTCATGATATAGGGACATGTACTAACATAACATAAGCCTCATCCTCATCTATATAAGAGCATAAAGAGCTAGTGGTTGAGGTATCAATGTGGAAGAGATATTTATTATATTGGATAATTTAATCTGAATCGTTTTACCAAAAGTTTTAGTCATTCTATATATAATCCAATTTTTGTAATGTGTTTATTTAAAAATTATTGATTTATAGTATTACACATATATGTGGGTATATGTCTTATGGTATCTGTAGTGAAGGAATAGATAACAACTTTAATAAATTTTAATGTTTCCTAAATTTTGATAGTGCTCCATGATTATGTCTTCATACCCTTACCAAATACGAGAGATACTAAGATATATAAAAAAATTATTTATGTGTTTCCTAATATATGTGTCCTCTTATGTGGTGGATCATACCATAAATGGGAGGGCTATGTAAAAGAATGTAATATCCCTTTCTAATAATCCTCAATCTCAATTTAGGACTAAAAACATACCTCATTATCTCCCTCTTGATCCCAAGCTCGGGATGTACTATTGCTATTGTTTTCACCAAATCATTGTACCCCAGAATGGCGAGGAATGTGAATAGGACATTTTGTGTGATTGGGACACATGGGATCACCTTTCAAGTTGTGAGACTTCAGCTCAAGGTGAACCTCTGGAGAATTCCGGCTTCCTCTTCCTAAACTAATTAGTGTACTACCTCTAATGTAATAAAAATTGTTATCTAAACCTATGCTACCATTTGCATGGGTTTTAGGGAAAGAGATTTGCAATAAATGAAAATATACTAGGGATGGTGATGCACCAAATCAAGAGTGTTTCCAGACTCGGTAAGGGTTAATTTTAAGAGGGTGTGTGCACCACAAGTCAACTTCACCTATTGAAACTTAGAGACGATACAAAATATCACAAACTAGGAAACATACGTTCCTTTTGTTAAACTCGATTATGAGTAACACATAGATCAAATTCGATTCAAAACATAATAAATCACCATGATAATATAAAATAGGCACATGTCAAACATATATTTCACTTATAATAGTCAATGATAATATGGCTTGTATAAAAGAAGGAAGATAACCTTTTCCACAACTGATATTCAAAAATTATATCACTTTCCCATAAAATGAAATAAGATATTCGAGATAAAGGAAAGCCAACCACTTATACTAAGGAACTATGCATTCACAAAGCATAAACACATTAACCATTAACACAATAACTCATCTTTCCATGGAAAAATATCACTTTGAATGTAATTAAAAGGTTCTAAATAGTCAAAGTACTCTTCCAATCTTGAAGAGCAACTTCTTAAAAATTTATCCCCAAAGACTTTATGTACTTTTCTATTTATAAGTTCCTTAGGGTGAGCCATTAGAGTTGGGCCTTAACCAACAAATAACTAAAAATAGAAATTTTATTAAGTTCTAGGGAACATGGTCCCATAAAAATATCAAATTTTGTTGCAAGAGTTTGAGCCATTACACCCTACAACTTTGACCGATCCAGAGCTTGGATCAGTCCTCCCATGGCTGCCTATCTTTGGTTGGGCTCTGCAACATCTTCTCCAACTCCACTTTTTCCTTGTTCCTTCTCCCAGGAAGCCATCTGATGTTTTTATTCTATGAAACACTTAATAATTCCCTAAATTTCTTCATCCTCTAGTCCACATGTGTAGTGGTTAACTACAACTACCATCTCAATCTCTATTACTACTTTGGTTGGAACTCTTGAGTTTACTTACTACCTTTCTTAGTGGGCCAGTGAAGTTTTGGCACAAAACCAACCTGTCAATGGAGTCACTGCATAAGGTTATAGTTACTTCGTCATCCCTTTTGACCAAGTCCTTGAAATTCAGCTTGATTTCATATTTATGAAGAGCATCGATGTTTTCATTGAAGAACTTACAATTGATATTATCAAACTCCTCTGAAATGTCATTTATAGCATCCATTATCTCTATGTGATTTCCATCCAATTTCTTAATTAGATCTTGTAAAACCTAATACCGAAACTCCATAGATTTTGATACTCGAACAATATTGAGGCATCATCTATTACATCTTCAGGAGAATAAAATCTATATCTTCTTCTCTGATTTCACTCCATGTAGTAAAATTTAAGTTCAAATTATTATTATCTTTGTAGAATGTTTCATCCATTTTTTGAATAGAGGTCCTTTTAGCTTGTAAATCATTGTATATTTCAACTGATTCCTTTATCAAAGGATTGGATTCTTGCAGTATACGCTCCATCCATCCATTTACTAATCTTCCCTTTTGACCTATCTTCTCAATCTCATGATAGGAAATATCATCTAGAGTGGAAGAAATTTTCGAGTTGTGGTAGTTGAAATCTCAGTAAATGGAGAAGGTTGTGTCACTTTTCTCAACAATGCAGTGAGATATTCAACCTTTTCTTTGAGCTCATGCTTGGAAGCCTTATCTTTTCATATTTTCTAATAGATTCCCAAGAGCAGTCTACACATCCTATTTTGGCCCTTCGTGTGTTGTTTTTCCTAGTGAAAATCTAGAAATTCAATAATTTGTTGTTATAATAGTTTCTTTGGTTTTACCTTCAACGGGAGTAGCAACTTCTACAACCCTTTCTCTAGATTGATTTACTAACATGATGGAAACAATCTTCAGCCTTTTTGACTACCTTTTTGGTGTGTGTTCCAACATGCTCAAGTCTATAACATCCACCAGAGGCACCTTCTTCTTCTATTTTGAGTCGACTAAATAACCATTCTAGAATGGTTGATGTGCGATGGGATTGGAACAACCGATTTGGTACTGAAACACTAGTCAAAACAAGAGCACCAGTAACATTAGTTGGCAATTTGGATGGTGGCAATAATGGATGGGGTGGATGTGAAGATGGCCATAGGAGTGGATACAATGGGATTAGAAGATGATATGGAAGGAAATGGAAGTGTTAGAGGAAGTGAAGTAGAGATGAGAAACCCAACCATTTTCCCTCCTTAGAGAACTGGAAGAGATGAGAAAACTTGGGCCATAGAAGGAGATGGAAAAGAGGAAATGATTGTAGAAGTGGAAGGAAATGATGTAGTAAGTGACAATGGAAGAGAAAGGGGAGATTACAGGCCTTACAAGACACTTGGAGAATTAATGACTTCAACTAGTTTTGCCATTAGTATTGTTGGAGACATGGTTTTGGAAGTAGGAGCCTTGAAAGAGATGAGTTGCCAACAATGAATCAAATATTTTAGGGGTTGTATGGGCCCTTTGGATGGACTTTTTCCCTTTGTAGGTGTTGGTAGACTCATGGTTGATGGATTTTCTGTATTTGTAGGTTGATCTAACCCCTTGGGTGATATTCCCAAGGTAACCAACCAACTATAGGTTCTCTACAAAATGGGCCCCACCCTTTCCTTGGTATTGCAATATTCTTCTACATACCAATCAATCCATGGAAATGGTTGATTGGAAACATTCTTATTCTTATATGATGCATCATAAACTTCATCATCATCTTACATTTCCTTTGGAATCTCGGCTATACCAAAGCGCCAAATTTCATCTAGAGTTAGCCTCTCATAATCTCTTTGTCAGATGATGAATTTAACCGATAATAAATCTAAATGTCTTCCAACTAGGGTATATAGGAACTATACATACCTTTTTCACTAAATTTATTTGATGAGAGTTGAAACTAGTCGAGGATGGAAGGTCCACAAAGTTACTTCTGACATTTTTGCATTTACATTCTTTGCCTTATAAATATTTGGAAAAGTGTATCTACCAATTGATATAGGGAAATGAACTTCCACCTTGTGTCATTTATTTTGAATCTTGTGATAGTCCAACAATTTCGAACACAATTCTAGCAAGACCCACTTTTCGGTGGTACATCTTGGTAGGTTACAGGAGCACCTATAAAACAAGGAATCTAAATGTATGTAAATGTGGGGAACTATAGGTAAATAGCTCCCCATTCGTGCACTTCTTTGAAGGCTTCATTAGAAATTCTTTGATTGTATAAATCTTTATCAAAATGATAAAGAATGACCGTAAAGAAGGCATCATTAATCCCTGGAAGTGCCTGCTGCCCTCATCCAATGTGAGCTGAGGATAAAAATCATAAATTTGTGAAGCACTTTGAATACCCTTAGTATTCATCCCAGTAAAATCCCCCATAATGGCTGCAACATAGACCAAAAAGGATGTCATGTAGAAACTCTTGGAGGACAACACCTTGCTTAACTGAAAACAAATGGAGCTACTGATATGCTCCCCATCTAATAAATTCCTTGTTCTTCTTGATGGTGGCAATATACAGGAACATCCATTCCTGAAATTCCTTTTCTAGAGGGAAGGCACGAAAACTACTTAGTAACACAACAATGCCATTGACTTCCTGGATGAATTTTGATCGATATATGGTTTTAGGAAATTTGGTAACACTCTTGCCTAGATAGCTTTTTAACATGAATTTTGTGCATAACTCAACTTCCTTATCCCAATGTTCCACTGTTGATTCTATTAAAATTTTTGCATAGTATTCAATGTCTAGGAGTTCTAATAAATCCTTAAAGAAATATGGGTCCAATTGGATTATAGTCTTGCTATCAACATCCTTAATTGTCTTGGATTCTTCATAGAAGTGAGCTACCGCAACTAAGACATACTGGGGAAATGCATGGATGCAGGAAATCTAGCAGCTAGAGAAATTCAACTATCATATATGGATTGCATCCAAGATTTCCTATTTGGGGCTTTCACCCTTGCCTAGAAGTATGGAAAATCAATTTTCTCGAGATCAATGTCTCTATATTTCCCAAATCTGAGGATAGACAAGAATGAGGAGAAAATATGAGGAATGTATACTTCATTTTTTCCTTGCCTTGCCTTTGATAAAGAGAAGTTAACATCAAATTTTGATTTCAGAATCCGAAGGCCTTTAAAAAATCCAAAATGCTAAAGTAAAAGTTCAAAAGGTTCAAACAAAAGGTTCAAAAAACAAACGAAATGGAAAATTATGAAACAAAAGGTTCCACAAACCAAAACCCCGAAAGAGAAATTTTTGAAAGAGAAGGGCGTAGTTTCAAAAAAAAAAAGAACCTCGAGCAATCGAATCTCCAAACTCAAAGCAAAAACTTACGAACTTTGAAAATTTAATCTTCCAAAATGCCAACCTCGAATTTCAAAATAATGAGAAGTGCCAAAAGTACAAATTTCTTTGAAGGCATGGAAGGCAAGTAAGATACTTGGGAGGATCTTGAGGATTATGATGAAATTACCTTTGGATGCTATAGAAAATCAAATTTTGGAACCATTAAGATCAAAAACACCATCAAATGAAACATGGTAGGAAATGAGGATTTCATCTCTGAAATAGATGAAGGAAGAATAAAGAGAAAACGAACAAAGAAAAACAAACCAAGAATATCTCAAACCAAAAAGAAATAACTTAAATAAAATACCTTGAAAATGATGCCATGAAAGTACAAGATACAAGTAAAAATCAAAACTTTAGAGAAAAATGTTAGGTGAAAATGACAGGTTAAATCGTGAGTTTAAATAGAAAAACTCGACATTAATGCCCAGATTTTGACACGTACAGAAGTAGGTAAGAAATAAATGTGCAAAGAAATTTCAAAAGTCCGAAACTTGAAAGTCGACATTCTAAAATTTTGGAATTTTAGAGTTTTGAATTTTGGAAGTTAGGAGGTAAAATTTGTGGAATGGTGATGAAAGAACTCTAAAACCCAAAAATTAGAAAGCCCAAAATTTCAGACTTTTGGACCTTGGACTTAAGTCGAAAGAGAAAAACCAAAAATGGTTGAGAAAGTTCAAACACTGAAATTCCGAAAGTCTAAAATTTTAGACTTTTTGGAGTTCAGAACTTTGGAGCTCCAAGTAATCGTTTACCCAAAATGTGAAAAATAATTTTGAAACCCAAAAGCCCAAAAGTATAAAATTTCATACTTTTAGACTTGGAACTCAAATCAGAAAATCATCAATTAACAAAGGAAAAAATCCAAATTTTGAAAGTCCAAAAGTCCGAACTTTCAAACTTTGAAGCTTTCGAAGTTCATAACGTTGAAATCACAATTTCAATTCTTTGCCATAAAATTTCTGAAAGGGAAAATCCCCGAAATCCAAACTCCAATTTTTTTGGATTTTCAAAATTCATAGAATTTCCAAAAACTACTAAATACTTCCTCATGAAGGATTTAACCATTGGGAAAAGGAGTCTTGGAAGAAAAACTACATTCAGGGTGCACTTAAAACAAAAGAAAAGAAAAATGGAAACAAAATTATGCAAATCACTTGGAGGAAAAGACAAAAGAACACTATACAGGGGTGAAACAATCTCAAAAGAAAGCTTTGAGATGTATCCCATTCACATGAATGGGAAATTATTCTCCATTGAGTTTGGATAGATGAAATGAATTCACCTCTTTACAACTTGTGATGATATATGATCTGCTCCAGAGAGCATCAAACTTGGAATGTCTTCTGGTTTGGCTCTATCTTTGTCCCATTTGAGAACCAAATCTCCCTCTTGGAAATTCCTATTAGAATATTTCTTATCAAAGGATTTCTTGACTTGAGCCTGATGTTGTCCTAAATTTTTCATAGCCGTGTTTCAAACTTCTTCTAGCTCCATGAGTTCAAAGCAAACCTCACTATTAAGGAGTCATTTTCCATAACTTCAAGTTGATGAGCCAACTCCAAAGAAGGTAATTCCAAGGAGAGCGGGAGATTTTCCTCCCTTCCATATACAAGCACAAAAGGTGAACTTCTAATTGCTCTTTTAGGTGTAATTCAATCTACCCATAAGGAAGTCTTAAGTTGTGTATGCTAGGTCCTTTTGTTATCCTCCATCATGTGTTTGATGATCCTTATGAGATTCCTATTACTAGACTCGGCCAACCCATTCCCCTATGGATAGTAATTGGATGAATTCTTAAGGTAGACCCCATTCTTAACCACCCATTCACTCACCTTCAAACCGAGAAAAGACATTGCATTTTCAAAAATAATAGTAAATGGAACACTGAACCTTGTCTTTATATTTTCCAGGAAATCAAGGAATGCATTTTCGTTGCTTTCTTTCAAAGCCATTGCCTCTGTCCATCGATTGAAGTAATACATTAGAGTAAGTACCCATTTATGTCTATCACTTTGGATGGAGGGTTGATCATCCTAATAACATCTAACCCCCATGAATGAAAGGATGATCTACTTATATCGGTTGTATGGGAAGAGTTGTCATCTTCTATTTTCCTTTGAAAAGCGGCACATTATTTACATTTCCTCACCCAAATATGAGCATCTTTGAACAAATTTGGCCAATAATAACCAGATCACATAATTTTAGTAGTAGTTGTTCACACAGAGTAATGTCCCCCTGGATAGGCCATTATGGAACTCTCTTAATATTTTATTCATTTGTTCCAATTTGATGTAGCAAAGAAGAACACCATTCAAGTCTTTTCGGAAAATAATATTATCCACCAGGATGTATGGAATAGACTAGAGACAAAAACTACGTCTTTGGACCTTATCCATATTTGAAGGATAGTCCCCTGAAAGGAGGAAATTTTTCATCTTTTCAACCAATAAATATGATCATTACATTCATTAGTATTAAAAATCATAACATCCTCATAATATTTGACCTCCATGTCTGTAATGAGATGTTGACACAAACCATTTCCTCTAACAAGTTTAGTGACTTTGATGTGTACATCATACTCCATTACCTTGGTAATCCATCTAGCACATTTCTCGTTCATCTCTTTATTCAAAAAAAAAAGTCTTTGACGCTAGGATGGGAGACAATTAGGTGGATTTTGTTATTGGACAACATGTGCTTAAATTTCTTCAAATCTCAAATAATTACAAATACTTATTTCTCAACAAATGAATATTTCTCAACAAAGGGATTGATTGAAGAAGGCAATTGGTTGCTCCATCATATCATCATTTTTTGGGTGAGAATCCCTAAAATACTTTCCTAACCTGCAAAAGCATAAAGAATAAAATATTTATCAAACCTAGGGTTTACCAACATGGGAGCTTGAGAAATAGCTGTTTTGATAGCTTCAAAACTCTCCCTCCCTTCTTTTTCCATGAGAATGGAATATTCTTCTTCAGCATGGTTGTCAGTGGTTTATCCAACATTGCAAATTGGGGAATGAATCTCCATACAAAATTTATGGTTCCCAGGAAACTCTGAAGGCCTTTCTTATGACTTGAAAGAGATAAGGACATAATTGAATAAATCCTGGTTGGATCGATAGATAGTCCTTCAACTAAAACAACATGTCCCAAAAAATATCCTTCCTACACTTCAAAAATTCACTTCTTAGGATTGATTGAAACCCTAAATTCTCTACATCTTCGAAAAACCTTGTTTATATGTGTGATATGATCTTCGGAATGCTTGGAGTTGATCATTAAAAATATGGCTCTTAGCAAAGGACATTTAAAAGATTTGTGTAGAAGAGAAGATCACATTTAAAAGTATGGGAGGATTAGAAAGGAATCACGGGCTAAGGGCGAGATAGATTCAAGACTTGGCTATTTTCACGATGATGAGCTATTTTTGGAGATAGCATGCCGAACACAAACCAATTAGAGACTTGTGCAACATGCATTGGCTATTTTTGGAGGATCAAATATGAAGCGCTTTACATGGATACATGATGAGAATAGATTTATTACTATTAGTTAACTAGAAGAAGTCTATTGTTAGTGCACTTGCATGTGTGGCTATTATTGTAACAACGTGTGGCTAATAATAGCATGCGACCTATTTTGGGATTAGATAAGTGGTGAAGGGAAATTCCCACCCTTATAAATATGTAGTGAACTATGTAGCATAGGGGATGTGAGAACTGAGTTATTGTAAGGTTATCTTTGTCAATCTGATGCGTGCATGAGCGTATACTCAATTATTGTAAGGAAGCTTCTATGTATTATTGTATTTAATATAATGGAGGTTATTGGTTGAATCAAGGTGTTAATCATGGTTATAGTTTATTACTGCATGAATGATTTTGCTATGATTATTGTTTGATTCATGATACTTTAAGATATATATCTAAACATGCAACGTAGAATGATATATTAGTCATAGATCTAAATGCTTTAAGTCTTCATCATGCTAACATCCTACAATAACAACCATAAAGAGGGGCCTGATACCTTTGCACACTTTGGGTGAGCACTCAGTCTAGGTTGAGTAATGTACTAGCGTGCCCGGGATTTGAGTGGTAAATTCTAGGTTGTAACATTGGTTCCATTTTTGGGACCTATTTTTTAGTTGTTTTTCAAGATGGTTCGCGATGAAGACAAACCGGTTGACCTTAGCAAGTGTTGAGGAGTGGATACAAAAATTGGAAGAAGAATATGCATGGAGGTTTAGCACCGAATATGATATTAACGCACGTGTATGGGTAGAATATAATTTGTATGATAGTTTATATGAGAGATTCTTCATTATATTTCCAATATAATTACATGAGTGGTTGATAGTTTATGCATCTAAATGGAATTAGAGTTATCACACGATTGTTTGGACAGAGGAAAAATTTTAGGACCTTTTTTATGTTGATCGATCTGGACTCACACTGTGGATACGTGGTTCCATGGTTTTTTGAACATTTATATCTTGGAGTAATCAATTTCCACTTATTTGTGCCCAGAGGTAGCTGAATTCTAGTTTTTACGATACCCAAGAGGAACTTACCTACAAGGCATTCCATTGGCGATCAAAATTTTGATGGTAACCCTAAACTTGGAGAGTAAACCGATGGTAAACTAAACCCCACCACACGTGGGGGCGGGAGCAGTTTGGTGAAAGATGGCATACCTAACGACGAGAGAGGTATAGAGAGGAAAGGTGGATTAAGTATAATGAGGTGTGCGAGAGGGAGTTAGAGAAGCAAGAAGAGGTTGCAAAGAAAATGGAGTTATGGAGAAAGCTATTTTGAGAATGATTTTAAGTTCACGTAGAAGATGTGCAACCTGAGCCTCAGGAACTCCCCCATTTGGGAAAGAATGACAAAGAACCCTCCTTGGCCTCATGCAGAAGTGTGCCGATTGAGATGACTTGGGCCACGAGCGTGTATCGAATCCACCTACAAACCTTGCCCTTGTGGTTGGTTTTATAAAGCATCTAGTATAATAAATAGTTAGTAAGTTTATTCAAGTAGTGGGAGAGTAGGAGTGAGTCTTATAAGAGGCACAACAATGGCAGCACAAACGAATTCATTGTTATATGGGAGTACCTTTTCAGGTGTATCATCTCGCACATAATTCATAAATGTAGATTTTGGACTATCTTCTGGGAGTAGTAACACTTCACTGAATGACCGTCGAGTGCAGTTTAGTTCTCTTTGTTGGGACACAAGAAAGTACAACTTCTAGTATGAATCCAGCTACGGAGTTCAGGATCAGGAGGCATATGTGGCTCTAGTTTCGATGGATCTAGTGTTTTAGAGGCAAGAGGTAACATAGGAAGTTTTGGCTAAGGTGGACAAGGTCCACACCAACCCCAGAATATTTACATGGAGATGTCTCTTCATCTTCCAAAGTATAGGGGTATATAAGATGTTACTAAACACATACACATGTGTGAAATATTGTGGCATGCAAAATTAATCACAACTTCCGAGCCTAGGGAAAGCCAATTTGATACTATGTTACAAGGGCATACACGCAACTGGTATAGAAATTTCGACCCTAATCAGACTTGTGTAGACTATACAACTTTAAAAGATTGAATTCCTTAAAGAGTTTCACATCCCCGAGTTTGAGCAAGAAAAATTATAAGTGCACTCAAGGATATTAAGCAAGGCACTACCGAGAGTGTTAGAGAGTATGATTCCCATTTTAAAATGTTGTTATCTATGATTTCTTATAGCATATATGCAATCCAACATGCGCAATGGTTCATGGGGGTCTGATTACCCCTTTTAGGAGTGAATTATCACATAAGACATACACTGATCCACACAAAGCACCTAAAGAAGGCTTATGACCGAGGTGAAGCATAGATACTAGGGTGATCCTATCTTTTGAATCACAAATCGTAGCTATGGTAAAACATTTGGAGAAACTATCAAAACCTTTAGCACATGAGACACGCACATGGATTTGGTACATAGATTATGAAGTGGAAGTTAACACAAAGGATAGTTTTCTGGTAGATCGGTGCGCTCGTTGTTGTTGGAATGTTAGATATGTCATTTAAACCATGATTTCAGCCATTTTTCGTTACTACAATGCATAATATAGAAGAACATCTCTTGTTACTTTAAAATATGTAGGTCCATGACTCATGACATAGAAGACTGCTAGCTGATTGGTTAGATCCAGGATGCTATAGATATTGGTATACGTCAGGACAAAAGTTTTAGATAACTCTAAAGGTAAGAACAAGAATCGGGATCATGGTCACAATCGGGTGCGCTATGATTAGAATAAATGGTGTTTTGAAGGTGGTCGTGGAAGAAATTGAGGATACCGTGGTGGATTTGGAGGATGAGATAGTGGTGGTGGAAGAAACGAGTTCCCTCGGGAACATGTTATACATGCAGATCACTTGACCACTATGGGCATGAATGTCCTAAGAATATTACATGTTCTTTCTATGGAAATAATCATAGTTATGAGGAATTCTTTGACTTGTATTAACATCTTAGAAAGTAACATAAACAAGAAAATAAAGGCATATGGATGGTTAGGATACATCATATTGTTGAGAATCAATGGATGCCTAAGTTAGAAGTAGAGTTTGAGGAGTTGCAAATAAATATCATGACCCACACCGAGGTGGCACGTGCGAGAGAAGCATTGGAGTAGAAGCCTACCATCACTAAGGAGGAGGTTCTACAAGTATGATACCCAGATCCTACCCATCGAAGGAAGTTTAACGAGATGGAAAATATGCCCTATGTTGAGCCCTTGAGTGAAGAAGAACTGAATCAAATTTATGTACGTGTCACCCGGGATCTAGAGGTGTTTGAGCCATGTAAAGAAGGAACCCTTCAATGGGAGGATGCCTAGTCTATTAGTGATACTACAAGTGTTTCTTGTGATAATTGGGCTCATAACACTTATGCATTGGTAGGGCTCGTATTAAAGAGCATAATTCCTAAGGACAACAAACCATGTTATATCAAGAGGATAGCTCACAAATCGATACCTTGTTACACCGAAGAAGTAGATCTTATGGTATTAATACACCTCATAAAATCATAGTGGATAGACCCACTAGAGAGAAGGAATATGCTAGTCTATACCCTATGTGGGATAGCAACACACTAGTGGGTGGCCCACAAGGATAATCTTATAGGATGGAATAAAATTAGGATTATCTGTTGCCACTAGATTCTTCAATAGAAATGCACCTATTAAAATCTGAATTTACCATGGTAATCAACCTATTCAGCACCACGTTCAAAAGTGTGAGAGACTCTGGATAGAGGGGCAGGAAGATTTACCACCTTTGCTATGGGTGCACAAGTTTTATTCCACTTTACAAGGTTGCACGCATGCTTGGTATGTATATGTAGAACTCCATAGAGAGATTGGAAATTGGCAGGATTTAATTACAGGAATGACTCAAATGTTTGACTTCTCTACCAATCCTTGGTGGAAGAAGCATTAAAAGTCATAAAGTGCTTAACTATGGGAGATAACACCAAGGATGAAGAGATCCTTCAGGAGTTATTGGATGAGGGAGATTCAGGAGCATATTTTGTTGAAGAAACAGAGGCCGATGCCACACTACTTCAACGTGATTGCCTTGAGAAATAAAAAAGAAAAATGGTCTACTTATGGATGACAAATAATTAGAAAATCTAGATGTAAACCATTCAATAGGTATGTGTGAGGTGTTGGACAGTGCAGATAAGACCACACATGCCTATCATGAACCTATGAAGACAAATAAAGTGAATATTGGATCAGATGCTGAGCCTAAGGAGGCCATAATTGGAGACTATTGGTTAGACTCTCAAGTGGCAAAATTGTGAGAGTTACTTATGATATTATCAGGACTTATTCCTTGGGGATACCATGAACTTAAAGGAATTCATGAATAATTAGGGGAGATGAAGATAAAGATTAAAGAGGGTGTGCACCTAATAAGAAAGAGACCCTACAGGATGAACCCCAACTTACGTGAAAAGGTCAAGGAAGAGATTGACAAAAATTTGAAGTCTGGAATCATTAAGCCCCTGGACGAGTCAGAATGGGTTAGTCCAATGGTGATCAGTATCAAGAAGGATGGCTGGATTATTATCTCGTGTTGACTACAGGAGCTAAATGTTGCATGTGTGACTGATCCCTTTCCTACGCCATTCACTGAGGAAATACTAGAAGGCATTGCAGGGCATGAAATCTATTCATTTACAGATGGGTTCTCTAGGTATCATCAGGTTAGGATTTCCCAGGAGGATTAGGAAAAGACTACTTTTACTACTGAATGGGGTAGCTTCACCTATAATGTGATGCCTTTTGGTCTAAAAATGTGCCTGTTGTATTTTTGCGCATAGTTGTTCAAGCATTCATGGACTTTATTCACAACTTCTTGTAGGTCTATCTGGATGATTGGGTGGTGTATGGACTTGTTAAAGATCATTGTGACAATCTACACTTAATGTTTGAAATATGTAGATAGTTTAGTATCTCTTTGAACATCAAGAAGTGCATATTTTCTACACCATTTGGAATATTGTTAGGACACATCATCTGCAAGGAATTTTTTTGGTTGATCCAACTAAGGTTCCAAATCATTATAGGACCGAGAGAGCCTACCACGGTCGAGTGAGGTGCATGGATTTTGGGTCATACGGGATATCAAAGGAAGTTTATTAAAGGATATGCCAAGGTTACCACACCTTTAGAGGAGTTTGCGAAAGGAAAAGTTATGTTCTTTGGGAGAACCACAACAACGTGCATTCGTAACATTAAAGGAGAAACTTACTACCACACCTATTCTATGTTTTCCTTCGTGGGACTAACCATTTCATGTACATGCGGACACCTCTAGCATGACCATTGCACGGTGTTAGCTCATCCTAGAGAAGGTATTATAGATCATCCTAATATTTTTAAGTATAAAGTTGACTCCTACACAACAAAATTATACAACTACAAAGCACGAAGCTTTGTCAATGATCTATGTGCTACATAAATTCAGATAGTGCCTGCTAGCTACACCATTTTTATTTTATACAGATCACATGACATTGAAGTATTTGGTAAACAAGCCTTTTTTACAAGCGCGCATATGTAGATGGGTACTCTTATTCTAGGAATTTGATTTCATAGTTGTGGTAAAATCAGGGAAAAGTAATTCTGGACCAGACCATCTATTCAAAATATAGTCATGAGAATAAGCACAGGCCATTGAAGATACCATGCCCGATGTGTAGTTATACAAGTTACAATGAGTGCCATCAGAATTAGAGGATATTGATTTCTTTCTACGAATAGGTATGGCACCAGAAGGAATGAAATCCTTGGAGAAGAAATAACTTTCTATACGCATGGCACCCTATATGTTGATTAGGCTTACTTACTATACAAGTTAGGCTAGGATGAAGTATTGTGTCATTGTGTATTGGAACATGAGCACATAGATATTATGGAAGAAACTCATGGTTGTATTACAAGTGGCCACTATGTAGGTGATGCCACCGCTCGTAAGATTTACTCATTTGGATTATGGTGGGAGACTTTGTATAAAGATTGTAAGGATTATTGCAAGGCTTGTGATCACTATCATTATGGAAAGGTTTGATTTCATAGTTATGGTAAAACTAGAAAAAAGTAATTCCGGACCGGACCATCTATCCGAATACGAGTCATGAGAATAAGCACATGCCATTGAAGATACCATGCCCGATGTGCGTTATATAGGTTACAACAAGTGCCATCGGAATAAGAGGACATTGTTTTCTTTCTACAAATAGGTATGGCACTAGAAGGAATGAAATCCTTGGAGAAGAAATAACTTTCTATACACGTGGCACCCTATATGTTGATTTCCGGTTACCTATACAAGTTAGTCTAGGATAAGTATTGTGTCATTGTGTATTAGAACATGAGCACACAGATATTATGGAAGAAGCTCATGGTTGTATTATAGGTGGCCACTATGTAGGTGACACCACTGCTTACAAGATTCTACTCACTGGATTATGGTGGGAGACCTTGTATAAAGATTGTAAGGATTATTGCAAGGCTTATGATCACTATCAAGCATCTTGGGAAACTAGGTCAACAAGATGAAATGCCTTTAAGACCTATTACTAGTACAGAACTGTTTGAGAAATGGGCTATAGATTTTGTGGGTCCTATTTCACCAACCATGCGTAGAATTGGATTACACTATATCATTACTTACAAAGACTATCTAATAAGGTGGGTAGAAGCAACACCTATAAAGGATTGCACAACGGCTACAATAGCTAGGTTTCTATGGGAAAATATTATTACAAGGTATGGATGTCCTTTAAGTTTGACCAGTGATAGGAGCACACATTTTCTTAATGATACAATCAAAATTTTATTGGATGAATTCATGATTGCACACCATAAGACTACACCATATCATCCTCAGGAAAATGGAACTGCTGAGGCATTCAACAAAATTTTGAGCCAAACATTGACCAAAATATATGATGCTTTGGAAGAAAGGATTAGGATGATAAAGTATCTCCAAGATTACTTTGGGCACATCGAACAACATATAAAAGGTTGAACAAATCCACACCATTTCAATTAGTGTTTGGCATAGAAGTAGTTATTCCTATGGAATTTATGTTACCTTCTTTGCATATTACATGCACTAGAGGTCTAGCTGATGAGAAAGAATTAGAAGAATGGATTGAAAAGTTAATCAAGTTGGATGAATGAAAAACCATACAACGTATGTGTCAAAAAAAAAGAAAAGTCCAGGTAGAAAGCATGGCATGACAGAACATCAAGGATAAAAAGTTTGAGATTGGACAGATGGTGCTCCTTTATGATTCTATGTTTTTAGCCATCTAGGAAAACTCAAGGTACATTGGTTGGGGTCGTATGTTGTCACTCACATACTTGAAACAAGAGCTTGTTAATTAGAGGTGCTTGATGGAATCCAATTACCCAGATACTTCAATGGGAGTAGGCTGAATCCCTACTATAAATAAGTCTTCTTGGTGTTTGTAATAAGGAAGTATTGTCATTTAGATTAGGTTTTCAATTCTGCATTTCCTTAATGTATTTCCTTCTTCATCATTATGCTTTTTCAATTTATTTGGTGTTTTTGTGTAATAAGCGTGTTTACGCGCCATAAGCTAATTACTATTTGAAGAATTTTTATGCATAGAGGACTACACATACCCTTAGTGTGGGGTAGGTTATTGATATCTAGGTATAGGACTATTGAAAATAAGTCCACATGAAAGGAACAAACTGCTATAGGTGTTATTCAAAGTTGGAGAATTGAAAAAAATTGCTTATGGAAACAAGGACCATAGATGGAGATGAATGAAGAAATAATTATAATGTGAGATAAGAATAGGTGATGGGAACTACTAAGGGAAGGCATAGTGGTGAGGTACTCGGGCACTTGGATGTGTACTTGAAGAGAAGTCCATGGCTAGGAGGTAGGAAAATGCACTAGAAGGTTATAGCTTGGGCGTGAAGATGTACCACGTGAAAAGACCAAAAAATGGTCGATTAATGAGAGAATTGTTGGTAGGTGAGGGTGAAATAAATGCACTAAATTTTTAAAAATCTATATAAAGATGGTATGTGAGTTCATTTATACTATTGCAATTGAGAGAATTTAAAAAGAGATAAGTGCAAATGAGCTGAGCAATCCTATTGATGTGTGAAGAGTGTGAAACTAGACATGAAGAGAATATTTGTGCATAGGAGAAGCTTACGTTCCCATAGGTGAAGGGTTTGTGCAAAGAAGGTGCATTATAAAAGATCTAGGGTACATGATTTCCACTAGGGAATGAAGATTTGAACTAGGTTTTCAATTTGCTTAATTACAGAGGGAAGAAAAGAGATATTTTTCATATGAATCAAGAAAGCACCCACAACGGGGAGTAAAAGGAAGGAAGAAGGTCAAAGTGGAAGAATAAATTGCTTCTGAGAGTAATTTCTCATAAATGTAATATCGAGAGGGCATGATTTTAGGACAAGAATGGGATTCCCACATCCAAAAATTTAAAATCAGTGATTACAAAGGCATCGTACATCAGATAATAAGGAGTTGGATGCGTTGTTGAGTACAAAAATGAATAAGCACACAACATAAGACATGTCATTATACGATGATGTTGGTGATAATTTATTAAAACAAATTAGAGTCTATCAGTTGTACAAGCTTCCATACTTTGGAAATTACAAACCATTATATCGATGGTTGATGAGCAGAGTCCATGAGGACTTCTTCTACTTCGTCGGGAGGGTAAGAATCACAACTACCTTGATTTCAACAAAGTGATAGGACTAAGGGCCTTAGAAGTAGATCTAGAAACTGAATTAATAGATAAGGCTGCAATCCTAGAGATAAGGAAGGAGATGGGGTATACCAAGGGTCTGCGTTGTATGGACATTGAAAAATTAAAGAAGTACCCAATCGTATAAGAACTTCCCATCTTGTAACAAAGTTGAATGACCAAGAAAGGTGGTCATAGGTGAATACAATGTGGTTGCACATTGCAAGGAAGATGTCTCAAGGAGTGATCTACAATATTGTAGATCACATAACAAAGACAATCATTGAAGAAGTGTATAGGTGAAAAAAATTTGGTACTATTTTATCGTCTTTGGTGTTCATGGAGATTGGAGTGCCCAATGGGCCAAAGGAGAAGATTTGGGAGTACCCCACAAAACACAAATCTCTGGAAAAAATATTTAATAAATACTTATGCAAAGGGACCATGGGTGGGCCATTTAAATAGAGGGAATAGATGTGGTATGATAGGCTCCTGTGGAATTTGAAAAGGAGTGGCACATACCTAAGGAGTTACCTTTGGTGATGGGTAAAGCATTACAGTTTGTAGTCTACCAACATTTTTGCAAAGAGCGATTTACGATGAAGGACGGAGCTTGGAGCCCATGGTGCAAACTTCCATATGCCTTAATAGTAAGATATTTCTAGGGATCAGTCCACCATTTCTCAAATGTGTGCCACCTAACCTTCAATGTAGAAAAGGTATATTACGACTACCATACACTGAGAAAGACATATGTCTATCCAGGATGGACTGCCTACATTGAGAGGTTTATCTCAGATATTATAAGCATGAAGCCTATAAGCTTGGTAATTAGGGACACCAGAGAAATGCTTGTGTACTTTAAACTCAAGCCCAAGCTGGAAAATAATAAGTATGTAGAGAATGAGTTCGCGCTCAGGGCCACAAAAAGGTAAGCATACAATGGAAAATGTTCCAGCACCTAAGCCCACAGAGACAATATAAGTAGATGATGAAGAAGAGGAGCATCAAGATAGTGGTAGTTTGGAGCACAAAGGTAGGAGGCAGCCTCCAAATAAGGAAGAAGCTAAGCGTGCAAATACTCCACCCCAACCACAAGAAGTAGATGATGAGGATATATATGTAGTACAAGGAGAGCGCCACTTCAAAAGAGAATTCAGAGAACAAGGACCCAAGGTGCTTGTTAGTGTAAATTCAAAACACCACCAAAATGACCTATGGATCTGCTTTTCTAAGGCAATGTCATTTAGTGTGAATGCACAACATTGAGCTTTCCCAAAGCGTGGGACCTTTGCTAATGGGGAAAGCTCTCCAGAGAAGGTTGATTCCTCTTCCTAAACTACCTATCACAAGCTATTCCAGTTTAGGCAAGCTAATCTAATCCTAATATAACTATGCCAAGGAGAAAAAAAGATAGAAAATATGGAAAAATATAGCCTACACTAAAACGGTGGTACACCAAAGAAGGAAAATGCTAAACATCTATCAAAACTGTCATGGAAACAAAGAGAGGTGAGCAATGGAAAGGATGGACAAATGCATCACAAACCAAAAATGGATTTCACATAGAAAATGTTCCAAAATTCCATGAACATAGCTCTAAAACCTACAATGAACATCCAAACATGCAAAAATATCTGTAGTGAAGAGAGACAAGAGGAAAATAAGCAAAAATGAGCAAGGATGGACAAATGCATCACAAATCACATTTTTTATTGTTCCACAAGTTTGCACAGAACATCATTTTACTAGTAAGAGGCAAGAAATGCCATTACAGAGCATGAGAGGAGGTTCAAACTCCATTTTCAACCTTGGGGAAGAAAATAAGGGAGGACAGAGCAGAAAGAATGAACAAAATTTACAAATGAGCCAAATCTGGCTTTTAACCATCGAGCAGAATGGAAGAAATGAGAAAACGTGGGAAAATCTGATTTTGAACTTCAACCACCAATAATATTCATCTAATTGGACTACAAAATGATGTGTTTCAATAAAAAATCCCATAATTTGAAGTACATTGCTTTACATAGCAAAACAGAGGCCCATACTTCATTAATTTTGGTGGTTGGAGTCGTTTTATATTTTTGCATGCCAGAGATGTTTTTCCATTTTTCTCTTGTAAATATTCACAAAAATAAAAAATTTAACCCTCCATCATGTAGAGAATTTCAGCAGCTTTCCATTGATATACAAAACGTGAAAACCGAGCTCTGGATCAAAAGATATGGCCCTCTCGAATATTTAGGGAAAAAATGGGGCAAAAATTGGGTCGACGGGCTGAAAATTGAAAATTTTCCCCTTTTTTGAATTTGGGAAAAATTCCCAAAAATTCTCCACGCCCCTGCTCTGCTGCCATGTGTCACCCTCTAGCTGATCTGCGGGCCTCAAGATCATTTTCTGCCCTTTGCGCCTTTTAAATTTTCATTGGGAAAATTTCCCAATTTACCTCCGTGGGCCCGACCTCCACCGCTGATGTGGCCACATGGCACCATTTGATTAATTGATGGGGCCATGGGTTCAATGCTCGCCTTTGCACCTTTTGTAACTTTGGCAAATTTCACCAAATCCTTCTACCACCCCGACTCCCCCCTTTGTTGATAGGACACGTGGTGCCACCTCATTCGCTAATGGGATCACGGGCTAAACCTGCCTTTTTCCTTCTATTTCACTTTGGGAAAAAATCCCCAAACACCCTCGCACCCCACTTTGCCGCTACCATGTGTCACTTCCTCATTAGCCGTGGGCATGTACTTCAATATCTCCCCCTTGCGCCTTCTACAAATTTTGGTGAAAAACCAAAAACTTCCCGCCCCTCTGAATTTCACCTCCGACTATACATGTGTCAGCTCCTCATTGCTTGGTGGGCCTTCGGGCCAACATTTGACTTGGGCATTTTAACCCCCAAAGGCCTAAATGCCAAGTTTTCCTCTGCGGGCCTGCTCTAACCCATTTCTTTCCTTCATCGGGCTTACGGGCCAAAATTTTCCTTTGTACCCTTTGACCAAAGCACCAAAAACTTAAAATTTTCCCCGACGTCCACCCTTCCACCTTGTCATGTAGCACCTTCTCATTGGCCATGGGCCTGTCTAGAAACTTTTCCCAAAAAACTCTGCCAAGCCATAACTTGAGATTTACAAGGAGTTAGGAGGAAAATTTTACCTTTCTAGAAAGGTGAGAAATTTCTCTATCTGATGGAGCCATTTCCAGAAATTTTGAGTCCTTGAAATGTGTGAAAATTTAAGTTGAAGCACAAGGAAGGGAAGAATGAAGGCAAGTTAGCCAAAATAAGAAGGGGGCTCATTTTGGATAACAATTTGGCGACTGTCAGGGGTCATCTGCCTGCTAGATGAATGATCAATGGCCTTTGAAACATCCATTGGGCATGGAGTCAAGCTTGATGAATTGATTCTGATCTGAACTATGAAAATCTGACCTCTAAGCTACTTGGAAACCCACTGAACTTGGAGTTGATCTTCACCAAAATGCCACTGAAATGGACTGTGCAAGAGCAATACAACAACACCAAAAACTATGTACAAAACTAAAAATCATACATGCTCCAAATGGAACATGTAGAGTGTGCACAAGCACTTCTTTTGTTGAAAGAAAACCTACCTACTCTACTCTAACTGGAAGCAAAGGTGAGCTAAACAAACCCTACAACTAGTTGTGCAAAATAGCTTCCTTTCTTCAAAATTGGCAGCCATGCAAATGATTTGGAGCTGAGTATGGCTGCTAGGATGAGTGGAAAATCAACAAGAAGCTGGTATTCTACCCAAATTAGCAAGGTGTCAACTAAAAACAAATCCAATACCTCTTTTAGTTGCTCTACATTTGGATTGAAGAGGTATGGCAGCTGATCCTTGGAACTTTGCATATCATCCTCATGCTTAGAGGCAAGCATGACTGGTTGTGGCTTCTCCTTTGGCTCCAATGAAGCCAAATACCTGATTGGGAAAGGTCTGATCCATTTGATATGCCCATAACTCTGATTTTCCATTCCAAAAATGGAATCTTCTTGTAGACCTTCTTGAATGGATGGTGTGGAAGCAATGGTAGAAATTTTCTTCCCTTTCTCTTCCTCCAATGAAGAACATGGAAGATTTAAATCTTCCAATCTTGATTCTAAAGAGCTGTTATAAGATGTAGGCTGCTATAAATGAAAGTTCTCCTCCATGACAGCAAGTTCTTGTGTTTGGAAGATGGATGATGAAGGAGAAGATGGTGTGATTTCAACTAGTTCTTCTTCATCAAAACAGTCCTCCAAATCAGACAGGTAAACTACCTCATTGTTGTCCTACTACAAATGTTCAACCTCTCCCATGGTGTTCTCTTGATCTAGAACTTGATCACCATGGTTTCTTTCATCCTCCAACATTGAGTTTGAGAGATCAAACTCTTCTTCAGCACTAGAAATCGAGAGAGATGAAGTAGAAAGAAGAAATGAAGGTTCTTCTATAGCCTACTTTGTGCTCAAAGCCTTTGGATCTGCACTTTTCTCCCCCATAGCTAGAATGTTCTCCTCTTCTTTTGGATTTGGAGCAGCTTCTCCTTCCTCTGCTATTTGAAGACAATATTTCTCTTGATTTAACTCTTCCTCTAGCATGAAGTTTGTCAAGTCAAACTCTTCAATCTGCTGCTCTAGAGCACAAGTTGGGACTGCAAGATCTTCTTTCCATGGCTGATTGTGCAACTTTAATTAGACTAGCATTTCCTTCAAGTAGAGTGCCAACATAGACACTACATTCTAAGCAAATTGATTGCTGATATGCCTCTTCTTTTGCTCTTGTGGAGGGGATTTGGATTTGGAAGGGAAAAGGATAAAAGAATTGAGATGGGGTGGAAGACTAGGGGATGGAGAAATGGAATCAACACTTGGGGTAGCATGGGCTAGATTTGGAATTTGGAATTCAAAATGAGATGGTGCTGCTTGAGGAATGGAAAGAGAAAAACCAGATGATGGTGTAGAACTTACCCATTGACAAGGTTGCTCAACACCAAGTTTATAGGTCTCTATCTCCACTGTCCATTGTGTAAGTTGGGGCAGCATCTCAATCATGAAGTCCAACTTCTCCTGAGGGCTGTAATGTCTTGGAAAAGGGCCTCCCCATGGACAGGGTGCTCTGAAACCAATCTGAAATTCCTTCATTTGTGCTTGAGCCCTTGATTGCACCATGCCAACCTCCATTTTTTGGATTTTCTCCAACAAATCTACACTTTCTTCTTGACTGCCCTCATCATATGCATATCCTTGTGCTTGATGTGCTTCATAGCCAAACTAATTTTGGCATTGCTCATATGGATATGCATACTAATTTTGAATTTGATCAAAATGTTGATCTGGAGGATTTGAAAAACATGTTGGAGGTGGAATATATTGCTGTTATTGTAAATGTGAATTCCATGATGGAAATGAAGTCATGATTACACAAATTCATGGAATGAAAGAAGATGGAAGAGATGGAAAGAAGAATGAATGGAAAATGAATGAAAATGAATGGAAAGAGGGTCTATAACTCAGAGAATGAGTTATTTACCAGATGGAGTCACGTAAGTGATTTTGAATATGCCTCTAAAGGCTGAATCCTTAACAGGAACACACCAACCTATCAAAAATAAAGTGGAAGACCTCTAAGGTCCCACCGGCATGCCAAAACTGTTAGTGAAAATTCACAGCACCCCCAAAATGACCTATGGATCTACTTTTCTAAGGCAATGTCATTTGGTGTGAATGCACAACATTGAGCTTTCCCAAAGTGTGGGACCTTTGCAAATGGGGAAAGCTCTCCAGAGAAGGTTGGTTCCTCTTCCTAAACTACCTGCCACAAGTTATTATAGTGCAGAAAGCTAATCTAATCCTAATCTAACTATGCCAAGGAGACAGAGAGAGAGAAAAGAGGGAAAAACAAAGCCTACACTAAAACGGTGATACACTAGAGAAGGAAAATGTTGAACATCTATCAAAACTGCCATGGAAACAAAGAGAGGTGAGCAATGGAAAGGATGGACAAATGCATCACAGACCAAAGATGGATTTCACAGAAAATGTTCCAAAACTCCATGAACATAGCTCCAAAACCTGCAATGAACATCCAAACATGCACAAATACCTGCAATGAAGAGAGGCAAGAGGAAAACAAGAAAAAACAAGCAAGGATGGACAAATGCATCACAAATCACGTTTTTTATTGCTCCAGAAGTTTACACAGAACATCATTTTACTGGTAAGAGAGAAAAATGCCATTACAGAGTATGGGAGGAGGTTCAAACTCCATTTTTGACCAGGGGAAGAAAATAAGGGAGGCGTAATGAAAGAATGAACGACCTTTACAAATGAGCCAAATCGCTTTTAACCATTGAGCAGAATGGAAGAAATGAGAAAACGTGGGAAAATCTGATTTGGATCTTCAACCATCGATAAGATTCATCTAATTGTCCTACAAAATGATGGGTTTCCATAAAAAATCCCATACTTCGAAGTACATTTCTTTACAGAGCAAAACAGAGGCCCATACTTCATTAATTTTGGTGGTTGGAGTTATTTTCTATGTTTTTGCATGCTAGAGATGTTTTTCCATTTTTCTCCCATAAATCTTCACCAAAATCCAAAATTGAACCCTCCATCATGTAGAGAATTTCAACAGATTTCCATTGATATAAAGAATGCAAAAAACCGAGCTTTGGATCAAAAGATATGGCCCTCTAAAGATTTAGGGAAAAACTAGGGCAAAAATCAGGTCGGTGGGCCGAAACTTTAAAATTTTCCCATTTTTTGAATTTGGGAAAATTTCCCAAAAATTCTCCATGCCCCGCCGCTCCATTGCCACGAGTCACCCTCTGCCTCGTCTGCGGACCTCAAGATCATTTTCGGCCTTTGTGCCTTTTAAATTTTCATTGGGAAAATTTCCTAATTTACCTCCGTGGACTCGACCTCGCCATCGATGTGGCCACATGGCACTATTTGATTAATCAATGGGGCCGCGGGTTTAATGCTTGCCTTTGCACCTTTTGCAACTTTGGAAAATTTTCCAAATCCTTCCACCACCCTGACTCCCGCCGCTGACAGGACATGTGGCGCCACCTCATTCGCTGACAGAATCACGAGCTAAACCTACCTTTTTTCCTTCTATTTCACTTTGGGAAGAAATACCCAAACACCCCCGTGCCCCGCTCCACTCATTGTCGAGTGTCACTTCCTCATTAGCAGCATGCATGTACTTCAATATCTCCCCCTTGTGCCTTCTACAATTTTTTGCAAAAAACCAAAAACTTCCCCGCCCCTCTAACTTCCGCCTCTGACTAGACACGTGTCGGCTCCTCATCACTTGATGGGCCTTCGGGCCAAAATTTGACTTGGGCATTTTAACCCCCAAAGGGCTAAATGCCAAGTTTTCCTCCACGGGCCCGCGCCAACCCATTTCTTTCCTTCATCGGGCTTGCAGGCCAAAATTTTCCTTTGCACCCTTTGACCAAAGTGCCAAAAACTTAAACTTTTCCCCGATGTTCGCCCTTCCACCCTACCATGTGGCACCTCCTCATTGACCGCGGGCACTGTCAGGAAAATTTTCCCCAAAAAATCCACCGAGCCATAACTTGAGATTTACAAGGAGTTAGGAGGAAAATTTTACCTTTCTGAAAAGGTGAGAAATTTCTCTATCTGATGGAGTCATTTCCAAAAATGTTTGAGTCCCTGAAATGTGTGAAAATTGAATTTGAAGCACAAGGAAGGGAAGAATGAAGGCAAGTTAGCCAAAATAAGCAGGGGGCTCATTTTGGATAATAGTGCTACTCCAAAATCAATGCATATATCACCTCGAATCTCTCCATAGAAGGAGACAACTAAGAAAAGAAGAAGGAAGTTGAAGTTGAATGAGGAGGTGGAAGAGTCTAAGGAAAGCATGCTAGAATCTCTTACAGCTATAGAGAATGTGGAAGAACTAAGGGATGAAGAAATGAAGGATGGAGAAGAAGGAGAAAAAGAGAGATGAGACAACGTAAGAGACTCGCTGTGGTATAGTAGAACAAGCTCCAAATATTGACATTCAAATTCCCAAGTAGCTAAGAATGAAAAGAACAATTGGAGAATATGCTCCTTTGGTCATGGGTTATGCTGAGGACACATGTAAATTTTATGCACCTATTTTCAAAGAATAATGGAACAAAAGGAGTTGTATGGCTGGGATCTGATGGATGAAGATATGGCAACCATGTGCACAAGGAAGTCTGTTTTCATGGTCGATGCACGTGCACACGGATGAACCAGATTTTGATGTATGTTAAAATTCATGTGTATCAAGGAGGTTGAAGAAGACACCTCAGCCGACACATAATAACAAGAAACCTACTATTATTTCAAATGAAAAAATATCAATAGAGGTGGCATGGTGAAATATGGATAAGGCTGCAACAATTAGGGTGCTAAGAGAAGAACTCAAAACTAAGGATGTAGAAATAGCACGCCTAAAGCAAGAAAAATACTTGGCACATAAGAAGAACGTTGTTTTCATCAGCATGGCAGAGGAAATTGGGGACAATATCATGAAATCAAATCGACACGTAGAGCCAAAGGTACCCAATAGGTTTCCTTTGGAAATTCATTATGTAAGTACCTTGGTGGACTTAGTGATTGAATATGGACCTCTGCATGCATGCCAAAACTAAAGAATCCTGAGTAGAAAGCAGAGTGAGAAAAGGCTTGATGATGAGAAAGATTGCATCATATGAGGGGTTGCTTCAAATATTGCTGGAGGAGGAACTGAAGAAATTAGATCAAGCGCTAAATATCTGTACATACCTAGAAGCCCTTATAATAACCAGGACCATTTTGGAAGACAATGAAGTCCTGAAAGTCATGAAAGATGAGACCTTAGTCCACACAAAATGATTAGCACTTGTTAAGAAAAAGTGCAAGGCCTTTACTGATAGCACAAAACCACACAAGGAAAGGCTATATGAGCTTGGGAAACTCATCACGTAAAATATGGACTTATTAGAAGGAAGAATGACTATAATGTCTAGCATTGTTTTGGTCTTATAGAATGAGAAAGGAGAGATTGTTAAGGATGAGCTAGAGTCAATTGCAGTGGATATCCCAAAGAAGGTAGAGGCCATGCTCAACGATTTGTAGAATTTAGGCGGTGGAAATAAAAGAAAAATATCCATAATTGATTCTTCAAGTTGAAGTAGAAGATTTTGTAGGGTAAAGACATTCTTTTATTCATGAATATTCTTTATATTCTTCTATTCTTTGATTCATTTTCAAGACAACCATTGATAGGACGAAAATTTTATTAGTGTGGGGTAATTTTGATTAGTCAAAATATGGCACTTAGTGAAGGACATACTGAAGGTTCGTACGGAAGAGCATAGCACATTCAAAAGTGTAGCAGGATCGAAAAGGAATCATGTGCTGAGGATAGAGACAGATTCAGGACTTAGCCATTTTCACGATGATGAGCTATTTTTGGAGATAGCATGCCAAACACACAAACCAATTAGAGACTTGCACGACATGCATTGGCTATTTTTAGAGGATCGGATATGAAGTTATTTTCATGTATACAGGTTGAGAATAGGTTTACTACTATCAGTTAACTAGAAAAATCCTATTATTAGCGCACTTGTATGTGTGGATACTATTGTAATGGCGTGTGGATAATAATACCATGTGACCTATTTTGGGATTAGATAAGTGGTGAAGGGAAATTCCCCACCCTTATAAATATGTAGTGATTTTTGTAGCATAGAGGGATGTGAGAACTAAGTTATTATGAGGTTATTCTGCCAAATCTGATGCGTGCATGAGCGTATACTATTGTTATTGTAAGGAAACTTCTATGTATTATTGTATTTAATATAATGAAGGTTATTGGCTGAATCAAGGTGCTAATCATGGTTATAGTTTATTACTACATGAATGATTTTGCTATGATTATTATTTGATTCATGATACTTTAAGATCTAGATATGAACATGCATCGAAGAATGATATATTAGTCATAGATCTAATTTTTGGGCCCCTAAAATATTGACTAAGTACAAAAAGGTGCATGGGAACGCAAGGCCTAGGTTGAAGGATGGACACATAAGAAGAAGGCGCATAGGGTAGGGTTCTAGGAGGGTTTTAGAAGGACCATGTTATGCGTCGATAGAAAAAGAAATCAGGACTTAGCTATATATGGAGTATCGGGTAGAACACGAGAAAAGTGTGACCCGCATGTGCATGATGAATGGATAAGATGCTAGCACTCGGGTGACAGTGGCTTGGGAAGGAATATGCCCTATGATGGAGGCTTCTAGAAGGCCATCATGGCAAAGAATGAAGATCTTAGGCCTTGAGGATCATGTGCCCATGGAGGACCACATTCAGACACTTGGTGCTAGATCGAAGCCGCATAAAGATGAGTTGGCACTTCAGGGTGCCTATAAATACACGTGCCACACTGTAAGAAAAGGAGGGAGATCGATAGAGAGTGGAGATATGTAGAAATTCCTAAGGAGTTATATTGGGTTGGGTAGATAAACTATAGGAGATAAATATATCAAGGGTTTGGGGTTATAAAATTTCTTTTTGAGAGCTAAAGGACATGGATCCAGTTATGATGCATGACTTTGGTCTGCCATAATGTGGCGTTTTGTAGTGAGTCTAATAAATGTAATGAGGTTACCAATTTATCTGAATATGATCCCTCTTAGTTCAGATTCATATGGTATTCTTCATAGTTCTTTTCATGTATGTTTATAAGATGAATATGAATCCCTATGCATTTTCCTTTCTGTTTTGATTCAGTTCTTTAAGTCTGTTAAAATATCTATGTCTGTAATGACTGTAATGGTCTAGAGCCGTTCTGAGCTCTATGATGTTTGCATGTCTCATTCCCACTCACTTTATTTAAAGTTTGGATCATAGATGATGTTTTCCCACTCAAATCACATAAAAGAGAGACTCGGCACCCACACGTGCCTCGGGTGAGCGCCCAGTACCCACTGGGTGATAGGTCGGCACACATGGGATTCCCTTATTCTTTGGTGGGTGTAAAAATGACTACATCTTTTTTCTATTGTTGGGACCTATTTTCGAATTTGTAGTGAGAAATGACATACATCATGATTTGTGTAATGACAAAGAATTTTCTCAAAGATTCAGCATTGGACCTGAGTTTAATGCACGTAGATGGGTAGAAGGGAATGTCTACCATGATTTATATGAAACTTTGTTTTGTTTCTTCATAGTAGATCTGTATGAATGGATCTTTGCATATGTGTCTAGATCAAGTTGGTATTATAGAACATGCACGTGGACCCAAGAAGAGTACCAGAGGTCGCAAGATGAAGATCTGATTTGGACTTGTGTTGTGGATCATTAATGGAAGGGAGTACTAACTAGCTACACTTTGTAGTACACTATTTCCACGTATTCTTGTCCGGAGGTTGCTGATTTCAATTTTTGTGGGAGCCCAGAGGATCATTTCTATGTGTTATCCCTTTGGCAATGAAGATCTTGATCATGACCATGGGTTTAGAGGTGATAGGTGAGGAAGCTAAGGTGGAGGAAGATGGCAGAAATTGTGATGGAAAAGAAATGGAGGAGAGACAACTCAAGTATAGTGAAGCACATGAAAGGGATATTTCTAGACAATGCGAGGTTACAAGTGTGATGGATATATGGAGGTAAACGCGTTGCGGGAAGGATTTGAGGTTCACAGAGGACGTGGAACCGAGCAAGAGTATGTGTTACCCCCTTTTGGCAAGTGCGTAAGAAAGACCCTTCACCTTCCGATGAGAGTTCATTGTGTGGAGAAAGAAGAGTTGGTGGTGCGCATCTAAACCCACCTAGTGACCAAACCCCGGCACTTGGTTTTCTAGATTAAGGAAGGATTATCACCGACCTAGTTGGTATCGGTGGAAGTGATAGATCCGTGCCTAGGAGATACAATTTTTCAGTTCCCACTTCTATGGCTTGTTATCCCGTAAAATTGACAAGGGCAATTTTACCGATAACCATACCGAAAATTTTGTTTCGATCCCTCGTTAGGGATCCCTCGTGTTCGAAACATTGTAAAATCCCTTCCCGGGAAATCTAATTTTCGAACTTGGTCTTTTCAAGCCTTTTTTGGCTAGGCGCATGAAATTGCTTTGCAACACTAACTTTTGATGCGCCCCCTTAAAAGCCTTTGGCGCATGGTTTTCAATGTCAACACAACTTTTCATGCGCCAAAGAATGTTTAACCTTCCCTGCGTGCGCCAAGGCGCATGCGCTTGTGTTGGTACAACTTGTGTTGCGCCACTCTTTGGTGCGCCAAAGGGCGCACATAATCCCATGTCGACAATAGATTTGGTGCGCCAAGGGCACGCTTTATCTCATGTTGGCAGATGCTTTGATGAACCAAAGGGCGCATCCCTTCCCGTGTCGACAACAAATCTCATGCGCCTTTGAAAAAGTGGTTGGCGCATTTATGTCCAGTTTTTATATATATATGGTTTGCGCGCCCAAATGTCATTTTCACTTTTGTTGAGCACGTGATCGTTCTGAACTTGTCAGCCTCTGCTCCGTCATTTTCATCATCCTGTGGACCCGTTGCAACTTTTGCTATATATCCAGGTAAGAGGTGTTATTTCTCTCTTGTGCGTTTTGTGCTTTCAGTTCCTGGTGTGTTCCTGGTTTGGTTCTTGCTTGTTGGGTGGTTGTTTATATATGAATGTGATCGGCCTAGCCTCCTCCGTTTGCTGTCTGCCTGCCCCCATGCTATCCTTCCTCTTTCCAGATCTGCTGGAGAAGGTCATTTTCTTGAAACCATGGTTGTAATCCTCTTGGTTTTAACCGTTTCATTTGCCCACTGAGCATGTTAAAAAAGAGAGGAGAAGAAATCTAAGAATCATGTAAAAACCCCCTTTTAAGAGTTTAGTTTTCTATTTTTCTCCTTGGCGCGTCTGTCACCCCTGCAACACTAAGAACAGTTGCGCCCCATGGCGCACCTACCCACCCTGTTACAAGAGCAAAATCCGCGCCAATGGCGCACCCTTTCGGCCTGCTGCATCATGAGCTCATGCGCCCTCAAGGCGCGCCTTTTCCACGTGCTACAAGTGCTGAAACTGCGCCCCAATGGCGCACCATCCATCCATGTTGCATCCTTTTTCCATGCGCCCATGGCGCACCCAGCTTCCATGCAACACAAGCTTTATCTGCGCAAGTATGAAGCTATAAAGGCGCAGGCGCATCCCCGATTGCAATAACACCATGTTGTGTGAGTTTTTCGTGCGCCGCGCCATATTCCCTTGGGTGCATCCTGTCCCAATGTAACACGCGCTTCTCATGCGCCCTATATCAAATGCAATATGCAGTATCCATGCGCCATGCGCCTTTGGTGCCAATTTAACCTCTGCAGCACTCCTTTTCTGTGCGCCCTATCTATTTAGCCCTGTTAGCTGCAATTTTCATGCGCCCTGCGCCCTGAGCCTTAAAATCTCTAACTCTTTCTTCTGCTAACATTCCAATGGAAGATCAAATGGCTAATTCAACCTTTTTGGATTGGGTCTCGCTTCTTCTTCATGCAGATCAACAACTGAGTTCAAAAGAACATATGTCTACATCCAGCAAGAGACCCACCAAACCAAGAGGAAAGGCTAAGCTTACAGAGGAGGAGATGAAGTACAAATATCAAAGGGTCAGGATGCCCGAATCACAGGCTGAATGCAGTATGGATGTCAGGGACTCAGAGTTGGGTCACATTGACATGGAAGAATTCTGGGTTAGGACTCAGAAGGTTACAAGAAGTCCGTGGATGGACAAATTAATAGGCAGTGCCCTGCATTTCGCCGGAGGAATCCCCACGTCGGCCAACAATGAATTCATGATGGTGATTGCAGTCTTACAACAAGGACACAAGATGTGTCGAAAACAGCAAGGGCGAGGTAATCATAAACCTCACTACCCGTCATTTTGAGATAATGCTCGGCATCCCTCACCACCGGCACTTTGTGGCCGTCAGCCAAGAAGAGTGCATCAAGGCCTGGGAAGACAATGAAGACCAATGCATGCAACTAATGAACGAAGTCTACTTGAAAAACAAGAAGGTGGTAACCCGGTGGCCCCAAATCATCCACCGCAGTGACTTCTCAGAAGAGCTCAGCGATACTATTACTTTCCTGAGCAGGGTCTTCGGGCTTTCTGACGCCCACTACTTCCATAAATGGATGCTGAGGTACTTGGAAACAATGAATAAGAATGTGCCTGAGCAGCGCTTTTGCTGGGGAGAAATAATAAGCAGCACCATCTCCGAGCAGCTACAACAATTCGCCACAACGGGAGTGTTCCATATGAACTCCTACGTAGTCTACGCTGCAGCGTCGGAAAGGGATTATCCAGGGCTAAACCGAAGTGGAATTTGGCCTCAGGTCAAAATATATGAATATTATCCAGAACTAAGGTTGGAGAATAGCATCCCTCAATTCACCAAAATTAATGATGCTTTCTTCTATCACATCATTTGCCTGTTAAGGCCAAATCTAACTCATGGTCGCACGACCAAAAACATTGTGTCAACCGTGGAGAAGTGGGGGGCCCTGTTCACCCAGTTTCCCACATTTACCTATCTGAGGGCGGTCAACTTCTTGGGTGAGCCAACCAGGCTACCAAGGTATGCTGGACCTAAGCTGATTCTACTAGAGTTATCAAGGCAGCTGGTCACATACCATGAGAAATGCCTCAAAAGAAAGAAGGGCGGAACTCCTTTCCCCCTCACAGTGGGCCGGTACACATGCTCCTCCCATCACAAGGCGAAGGAAATGTTCGCAGAGCTGGAGTTGCTCAATTTGAAACATGACTTCCCAGCCAGGCCTACCTTTGACCCAAGGAGCTGCCTGCCAAGGGCTAAGCTTGATCCGATCCATGTCCCTCAAATTGAGGATATTTACATTGACGTCATCCACGAGGTGGAACTCAGAAGAAAGGATCATTCTCGCTTAGCATTGGCGGAAATTATCCAATACGGAGTGGCCATTGTCCCCAAAGGCTTCCAAACTACGGAAGATGAAGTAGACAAGGTGTATAATGACATGGAAGGGGATGATTGGCCCTTCCGGCCATTGACAGAAGCAAAGCTCCTCAAACAATTGAGGAGAGGGTCAAGGAGACTATGCGCAGAACAGAGCACTGGTGCCGCATGAACGGGCTGATCTACCTCGGGGTAGATTTCACAACCTCCCCATTGGGCAATGCACCTCCAAGGTCAAAGAAGCAGCTAAAAGGCAAAGGTGCGAGAAGGTGAACCTAGCACCATTCAGGAAGAAGCCCCTGGAAGTCCTCCTTCCACAACGCCAGAACAGGTAATAACTCTGGATTCGCCAGAGAAAGAAGCAGCGGAGGATAGTCCCATACACCCATCCACTCAGGATGTCGGCATTGCTACAACCACAGAGGTCCCTTCTATCCCTTCTTCTTCTCTTTCTTCCCCTCCTCGAGTGACTCAAACGACCACCCCTTTGGTCGTGTCCTCCGCCCCTTCTTCTACTCTTTCCCCTGCCTCTTCGTCTATCTTCTCCTCCCTCGCTGATTTATCTTCTTCCATTTCTTCCCTCATTTCCGGGCTCCCTTCCCTTCCTATGTCCTCTGCAGCTACAGTTTCCCTTCCTCCCGTGGACACTTCTTCGGCTATGCTTTCAATGCCACCGCCGCGTGTCTCCACGTTTTTCCCCTCTTCTCTTTGTTGCTCCCTCCTCCTCTGCCTCTCGGTCCTTCTTCCATAGGACCAGCATGGATCTCTCAGCAGTTGAGCCAGCAAAAGAGAAAAGTTCCCATCGCTCCGATGGACTTTTCAGTGATTCCAGCCAAAGGGGCAAAGAAGCAAAAGCCTGTAACACGCTTCTCTCAAAGTGTCGGGTGAGAGAGTTATGGAAATAGCATACCCTGATCCCCTCAAGGAGAAAAATATCTGTCTCGACAAATTTTCCGTGACTCAAGTCACAATGGGGATGTCTTCCGAAAGTCTCGGGGAAGCTCTTTCCGATCGATGCCCTCTGTAAAAAGCTTCAAGGAATAAAAGAAGAGAAAAGGCTATTGAAGGAGCAGAACAAATATCTGCTTCAAGCCTTACAGAAGATGGGTAGTGCACCTCCCACGACTGCCGCCGAGACTTCTGAGCTTCTCAGCCAGGAGAAAATCAATGAATATTCAAAGATCGGCGAAAGGTGGTATGGCGTTTCGCTTGGAGGAGCCAGATCCTCAAGGACAGTGAAAGAGTGATTGCCGAGTATGTCAATTCATATCTAAACATCAAAAAGGCGAATAAGGAACTCCAAGTATTAGCGGGTCCCATATCAGAAGAGCTAGATCATGCTAGACTCCAACATGAGACCTTTCAACAAATGTTCGATTGTTCATCGAAGATCTGGTCAAGTTCGGAGTTTTCGGCCATCCAAGGGCCCTCAACAAAACCATGTCCACTCTGGACTATCGGATAGATCAGCTGGAATTTGTTCTGGAAAAGATAGACAAGGTGAAGGAAGAGGCCCTGGATGTGATGCATCAAATGGAGTGAATTGTTCTTAACATGTCTCCAGGGCTGCTCACTCCTTCCTTTACCATGAGATCAGCTGATGAAACTATCCAGATCTTCAAGGAGATCGCTTTCTCGAGAACGGGCGAGGTCACATTTGACACTGAATCTATCAACAACCTGCTGGCTGTAGGGACTTCATCGGGTTCCTCATCGAGGCGGAGAAAGATTATTCTAAACTCCTAGAAAAGCTCATAAGCGAGTGGGAGACTTGCGAAGCAATCAGTGAACGGCACAAGGATCCATCACAGGATCAATTTGGGCCCATGATTAACAAGTTTTTGGAATACCGCGCTCAGTTCCACATATCATCTCTGAAAGCATCGAAGCGTGCAACCCCCTTTCGGCCGCAGGATGATGATGACGCAGTAAGCTTTGCTTCTTCTTCTTCTTCTCTCTATTCTCCGACTTTCTTGTTGAAATGTCTGAAGTAAGTTGATACAAACGATGACATCATCCATGTTGCATCATGGGATGATGTCATCCATCAAGTTGTCAAAAGTCAACATGACTTTTAGATATTTTGTAAATATCTTTGTAAATATTTGTTGGCTCCTTTTTTCTTTTCTTCTCCTCTCTTCTATAAATACTGGAATACTTGTTGTATTCGGGGTGAACATTTTTTAGATGAAAATAGAAGTGAGGAGAGAAAGACTTTGAGCTTTCTTGTAATAGAAGAAAAAAAGAATACAAATATTAAGACTTTGTGCTCAATAGTCATTGTGTTATGTATTAGATCTTCCTTACGTTAGATCTCGTATGTGTTTAATCTGTTGGATTCATATCTAATTTTCTGTCATTTGCTCATCAAGTATTGCTTTGTTTATTTATGAAAGTAGGTTTGGCTCTGCATTCACTACCAACCCAAAAACATAAATCTTCCGACCTTCTCGCTTTGGAATTCATTTCTTTTCTTCCTTCGGATCTGTTCTTTCTCTTTTCCCTCTTTCATTCCTTTCTTTTCGCACTGAAACACTCTCTTGGGATGAGATCCCAAACCCCGAAGGCGTAATGTGAGACTTGCATAGATTCCTGCTAGTAGAATAGGAATAAACCAGTTTCTCTTCTTGACTCAAAGAGGGCTAAGCCCCGCACCTGCTGTTGGCTCGTCATCCATAGATCTAGATCCAAGCGTGCATTTTCGGACCAACATGGCTATGCATACTATTCCAGTATTCAGAGGAATTTTTGGACAAGGAGAAAATATACAAGGCTTGGGTAATGCATCAGGGAGTGGTGTGGGACACACATCTGGTAGCGGCACAATCTCACATATGGTTGGCGCATAATTTAGTGGGACGTTGGGGACCCTAGGCGTGACCAGCCGGGCCCATTACTAGCTACGGGTGGATCGGAGGTGAAACAGGTGGATCTAGAGGCACACAACCTAGTGGATCTAGTGGAGGAGGAAACACCGGAGGAAGTCAAGGAACTGGATCAGGAGGACAAGGGCCCCAACCACCTCCTCAAGTATTCTTTGAGATGTCTTTACATTTTCCAAATTACAAGGGTATTGAAGATGTTGCGGAGCATGTTCACAAGTGTGAGTTGTTATGGCACGCAAAAGGGATCACAACCCCGAAATTAAAGGCATCAATTTGTAATGATGTTCATAAGGGCGTGTGCATAAGCTGGTATAGGAAGTATGACCCCCATCAGATTGTGGTAGATTACACCACATTGAAAAATTCTTTCCTAGTAGAATTCCACATCCCCGAGTTTGAATAGAAGAGCATCAGGCGCCTTATGGAAATTCAACAGGAATGGCAGAGAGTGTGCGATAGTATGATGCATAGTTTAAAACCATCCTATCAAAATTATCATATCACATTCACCATTCATAAAGCATGCTCAATGGTTTTTGGAGGGTTGATAACACATTTTAGAAGAGATTTATCTCATAAGAAATTCACAAACCCTGTGCGAGGCGTTGGAAGTTTCCTGAGCATTGATACTAGTGTTAGCCCGTTTTGGAAGCTCAAATCACTTCATGGATAAGAATTTATAGAATTTGTCTGCAAACTCAACCCATGAGACTCGAAGTGGTATATGGTGTACAAATTGTGAAATAGAAGGGCATGTCTAGGATAGTTGCCCTCATAGGATAGTGCGTGCCATAGTAGTAAAGCGTGAGATTTTCATGGGGACCATGATGCAAGTAGATGTCCCTTGTTATAGCACACAATTCGGAAGAATGTATCTTGCTATTGTAAGATATGCATCTTTATGACCCATGATACCAATGATTGTCGGTTTATTGACTAGATCCATGAGGCCATTGATCATGGTGTGTGTCAGACCAGCATTTCTAGTAGTTCTAAGAGTGATGACTGCCATTATGAGGAGCGTGCAGATGGAAGCACACGTGGAAGGGGATTTCATGGAGGATTTTGTGGTCATGGTAACCGTAGAGGAGGAAGCAGTGAGTTCCCATGTGGAACCTGTTTTAATTGTGGGTCTATAGACCAATTTAAGCATGAGTGTCCTGTCGACACTAAAATTTTCCTCCGTAATTTCTATTTCATTAATGTGTGTATTAGGAATAGGATGTTGTTAAGTATAATTAGTAGTAGTGTCTAATAGAAGATAATGACGCTACTGGTATGACGCCACCAATAATGTATAGTACGGTAATAGTAAAAAGTATAATAGAAATGTTGTGGTAAAAAGTAAATATTTGTCGTAAGTGGTCCGGTAATGTTAAAATGTCAAAGTTAGGGTAAGTAGAGAAGTAGGGTCTACATGATTAGGAATTAGAAATATTATATGGGTAATAAGGACAAGTAGTTAGGTCATAAATATTTTGTGTATTTTATTCGTAAAAAATCTAAAATTGTGGAACCCATGTGAAATGATAAGGTTTATCTTATCTTAAAAGATAAGCTTACATGTACAGATAAGAGTTAAGGTATGGAATATGATTCATCAAAGTATATTTATTATCCTATCTTAGAGATAAGATGGATAAGCTTGGAAGTTCTATAAATAGAGAGGCCACCCCCCTCATTTAGCATAGAAGGAAGTAGTGAGAAATATTGTATGAGTAAGTGTGTAAAGGAAGCCATCATTTTGAAGGTGTGTTAAAGAATCCATTAAGAGGTGTAATTGTGAAGTTTCTCCCATAGTTATTGTTGGAAGGCAAGTGAAGTCAGTAACACTTGAAGTACCTCATGGGTGAGATTGTAACAATTTCATGTTGATATTATAATTTACACTTATATTTCAGATTTATCATCATTCCTTCTTATCATAGTCTATGGTATTCTTGTGTTATGTTTGTTGTTGTGTTTCAGATTACATCCACCAAACTAAAAGTTGTGCATTAGTAAATAATCATAGCACGAGGAGTTCCCAGGTGAAGAATTATCATATTCAGTTGGTGATGACATTTTGGTTCCGTTCTTTGGGACCATTCCTCATTAGTAGATTTTACGGAGAGATATTCCCACTTAGTCAGAAAACATTTGGAGGGTAACCTTGTTTTTACTATGCATAGTAGTTACCATAGTAAAGTCACTTTTTATCGTGAATAGTATTTATTGCAGTAAAGTCACTTTTTACCATGAATAGTATTTACCACAAAGAACTTCACTTTTTATTGTGAATAGTGTTTACTACAAGTAAAGTCATTTTTACCGTGAATAATGCTCGATGAAGGAAGGACGTTGAGGTCCCTATTTTGGAGGTAGAGGTGGATCCCTACACTCCACAAGATGAGGTATTATGTAATGGTATTTCAATTCATGATGTCTTAGTTGATGGAGGTGCTGCAATTAATGTAATGACCAAGTCTCAGTAATGAATATGTTGGGTTTAAAATTGATCGCGCTTCAACACTTATGTTAAGGTCATTAAATAAGGGAAAAACTAAACCGAGAAGGTGTAGTTTCAAATGTGGCAATATCTATTATGGGTGATGTATGTGTGGTAGACTTTAGGTGATGAAAAATGGTACTGTTGCATACCCAATTTTGTTAGGAAGACCATGGCTAAGGAGAGTTCATGCAAGAAACTACTAGAATGAAGGCTTCATGACACTTGGACATGGCAGAGAGAGGGTGAAGATAAATGTGATCCCTCAACATCATAAGGCAGAACCTATGGATTCAAGTGATGGCGATGATTGGACCTCCTCGATTACTCTAGTACCAGTGAAGTGGACACTAGAAGATGAAGAAAGTGAGGTTGATGTTTCAGTCATGGATATCCTTCCAAGTCACACCGACTCATGAACCCATAAAATTATCTAAAGAAGAAATTGATGATCGTCTCCAAAAATAAAGATTGGTGATGTTGTGATGGAGAGTGAGAAGAAATCCTACCTCCAACTCTTTTCAAAGGTATATACACCTATTCACTTTTGATTATAAGGATCTCTGTTAATTAAGTTGGGTAGAACATTCTATTGAGTTGGTAGATGGTGTTAAACCAATAAATAAAATGCCATATAGAATGAATCCTAATTTTTCCAAGACTGTAAAAGAAGAAATAGATAAGTTGCTTGATGTAAGATTCATATTTCTTTGTGGAGAATTCGAATGGGTTTCTCCCATTGTGATCTCAATAAAAATAATTGGAAGCTATGCATTTGTGTTGATTATAGGAAGCTCAATAAGGCAACAAAGAAGGATCATTACCCTCTTCCATTCTCAAGATAAGATCTTGGATGAAGTAGCTGGCCAGAGTGCTATAGTTTTGCTAATGGATATAGCGGATATAACCAAGTTCATATAGAGGAAAAATATCAGCTAAAGACCATGTTCACCACTCCTTGGGGAAAGTTTTCTTATAGAGTTATGCCTTTTGGGTTGTGTAATGCTCTGGAAATGTTCCAGTGTTTGATGAATAGGGTTTTAAACCCTACACTGGGAACTTCATCAGAGTATTTTGGATGATTTTTACATCTATGGGAGCAAGATGGACCACCTACACCAGATGGAGACAACATTTCAAAGGTTAGATGAAGCACAAGCCTCACTAAACCCTAAAAAGTGTGTCTTTGGATGTTCTAAAGGTGTTTTATTAGGGCATGTTGTATCCAAAGATGGTATTGGTACTGATCCTGATAAAGTTTCAAAAATCAAAGAGTTACCATTTCCTATGAATAGAAGTAAGTTGAGATCATTTTAAGCCATGTGGGTTACTATATAAGGTTCATCAAGAATTTCTCAAAGATTGCACTGACCACTAACCTGAGTTCTTGAAGAAGGATGTTACTTATGAACCAGGAAATAAGGTGCATGAAGCTTTTGAACAACTGAAGGAAGCCCTGGAGTCTTCACCTATTTTAAAGAATCCAGATTAGAGCAAGCCATTAATTGTGTATATTGATTCCTCGGATGTAGTACTAGGAAGTACTCGAGCCAAAAGGATGAAAATGGGAATGATCATCCACTTTACTTTGGGAGTAGACAAACGGGCGGTCTTGAGGTAAATTATATCTGTAACAGAAAAAGAGGCTCTAGCTATCATTTTTACTATAAAGAAGTTTAGAAATTACTTGCTAGGGTAGAAACTTATAGTTGTAACAGATCATCGTGCTCTAAAATATATTGAAAATAAGCCTAACCCATTAGGAGGATAGCAAGATGGATAATTTTGCTACAAGAATTTGAATTTGATATTATAGGTAGGCTAGGAAAGAAGTATGTCAATACGAGATGCACTCTCTCGAGCCTATGAGGGTTTAGGTTCATCTTGTGATGATGATGATTTCCTAGATGCAACATTGTTATCCCTTGACACAATCCCTAGTGAATACATAGATATTTGGAATTATCTGAATGAATTCAAGTTTCCTGATGGTGCCAATGTAAAGACTAAGAGGAAGATTATTCAAGCCAATTGTTCATATTCTATTCTTCATGGAGTATTATTTTGAATAGGACCTGATGGATAGTACAAGAGGGTAGTTGGACGTGATCAAGGGAAGGAGATGATAGAAGAATTCCACAATGGTACATGTGGAGGACACTTCTCTAGACAACTTATAACAAGAAGGATCTTGGATGCAGATTATCACTGGCCTACTCTTTTTAGAGATTGTTATAATTATTGTAAGACATGTGATATTTGTCAAACACATGGTAATCGTAAGACTTCATCAGCTCCATTATGCCCTATTCTTCCACTTGGTCCCTTTGAAAAGTGGGGAATAGACATTGTAGGTCCACTTCCAACTACCCCACACCAAAATAAGTATATTGTAGTTGCACATGGATTATTTAACCAAGTGGGTTGAAGCTAGGCCATTGAAAACAACTTCCATGGATGAAGTAACAAGGTTCATATATGAATGCATTGTCACAGATTTGGTTGTCCATTAGAAATTGTAACAGATCAAGGAAGCCACTTCATTAATGAAGTGGTAGAATCCCTAGTCAATAAGTTTTCTATTAAGCACAGGAAGGAAACAACATACAAGCAAAGCACAAATGGATAGGTGGAACGAACAAATTTTGTGTTGTATCGAATTCTAGCAAAAGATGTAGCCTTGCATGTACATAAGCGGGATAAAAGGATTCATGCAAAGCATTGTGGGCATATAGGGCAACATCAAAGTCAACAACAAGATACTCCCCATTTCAATTGTCTTATGGCATTGATCTAGTTCTTCCTATTGAGTTTGATATTCCCACTGTGAGAGTTATGAAAAATGAAAAGATGGATGAAAGTGATTCAATAAAAGAAAGGTTGGTACATCTTCATTTGCTAGAGGAAATGAGGGAAATAGCAAAGGATACGAGCTATAAGAAGAAAATGAAGCAGAAGGAATACTTTGATCAAAAGATCCATTGGTCTCCATTTCATGTGAATGACTTGGTTCTAGTATATAATTCCAGATACAAAAAAAAGAAGACAGAAAATTTCTTCCAAAATGGATGGGGCCCTACAAAATAGTAAGTAGCTGTGCATGAAAATAGTACATACCAACCTGGAGGAATTGGATGGTACTCCCATTACGAAATGGGTCAACCATGACAAGTTAAAGATTTTCCAAGCACCCCGAGAATAGTCTACGCCGAGGATGGAGTAGAAGCTAGGAAGGGAGAAGATGTCGACACTAAAATTATCCTTTGTAATTTCTATTTCATTAATGTGTATTAGGAATAGGATGTTGTTAAGTATAATTAGTAGTAGCGTCCAATAGAAGATAACAGAGCTTCCTCTACGATGCGCCAATAATGTCTAGTACATTAATAGTCAAAAGTACAATAGAAATGTTGTGGTAAAAAGTAAATATTTGTAAGTAAGTGGTCCGGTAATGTTAAAATGTCAAAGTTAGGGTAAGTAGAGAAGTAGGGTCTACATGATTAGGAATTAGAAATATTATATGGGTAATAAGGACAAGGAGTGAGGTCATAAATATTTTGTGTATTTTATTTGTAAAAAATCTAAAAATGTGGAACCCATGTGAAATGATAAGGTTTATCTTATCTTAAAAGATAAGCTTACATGTACATATAAGAGTTAAGGTATGGAATATGATTCGTCACAGTAGATTTCTTATCCTATCTTAGAGATAAGATGGATAAGCCTGAAAGTTCTATAAATAGAGAGGCCACCCCCCTCATTTAGCATAGAAGGAAGTAGTGAGAAATATTGTATGAGTAAGTGTGTAAAGGAAGCCATCATTTTGAAGGTGTGTTAAAGAAGCCATTAAGAGGTGTAATTGTGAAGTTTCTCCCATAGTTATTTTTGGAAGGCAAATGAAGTCAGTAACACTTGAAGTACCTCATGGGTGAGATTGTAACAATTTCATGTTGATATTATAATTTATTTTGATATTTTAGATTTATCATCATTCCTTCTTAACATAGTCTATGGTATTCTTGTGTTATGTTTGTTGTTGTGTTTCCAGATTACGTCCACCAAACTAAAAGTTGTGTATTAGTAAATAATCATAGCACAAGGAATTCTGGTAGTAAAGAATTATCATAGTGTCGGATTGGGGATGATGGTCCAAATTCGTTCCGAGTGCTTATGGTGTAGGAAGAAGCACAAGTATGAGGAGTGCCCTAAGTTTTTTGAGCATATGAATCAATAGCACTGGAAAGACAAGGGCGCTGCAATGGTAAGAATTAAGAAGGATGACACACAATGGATGCCATAGGTGACCCATGATATAAGCTTAGAACCTATTATAAGAAGTAACAAGAGCAGAGGCCATGCACGTAAAGGAAATACCAAGGCAGAAGAACCTAGTTTCAAGGGAAGAAGTGGTACATGGGAAGTAGCTAAATCCTACACATTAGAAGGAGGTATATCAAGAAACCATGGATGTCATTCAAATTTTACAAGGATAAATCCAGTGTCTAAAAGGCGCATCCAGGAGGGAGGAGAAAAGACGGAAGGTCGAGGCACCAAAGGATGACACGGAGGAGGTCAAGGAAGTATGTAAAATAAAAAGGCAAGATAATATCATTCCCTTTTGGGAGAATGGTTGAGAGAGAATGTACCATGCACTAGAGAAGAGCATGAGAGGTAGGTCTTGCATGTAAACCTTTCCCCTCATTGCCTTGACTATGATAGGAAGATCACGTTAAATGTGGTCATGGATAGATGGCTCCATAGTAATATCCTCATCGACACAAAGTGCGGAGGTCAATGTTTTCACCTTGGATGCATGGCATCGATGAGAAGACCTACATTACAGCGATCTTTGAATGTGTTGTATATGGCGAAAAAAATTAAGGCAATACCCATCAGTTTCTTAAAGGATGTAACTATCACCATTCAAGGGGCTAAGTTTCTCGGGAACTTCAAAGTCTTGGTGCTCGTTGAGGTAGAAAATTTCACAGGCTTTACTTGGTTGCCCATGGTGCTATAAGAACAATGTTGATATTCGATTCAACAAGGGATACATAAGCTTTGAAAATGAGGAGGAACGGGTCAACATACCCCTGGCTGATGGAAAATCAACACCCTACATTGAACCTTTGGGAGAAGAGGTCCTAGATAGAATATATGTGTGCTCAATCAGGGATCCAAAGATAATTCATCCCATGAGGGAGTTATCTAGTTTGAGGATGCTCAGTCTTCAAGTGACACCACCAGTATATCATGTGATAATTGGGCACATGGGACCTATGAGTTAATCAGATGACATTTGAGAGGATCGGTGATAATGGTGACAAAGGCACGTATAATCCAACACCTAGGGGGAAAGGAGCTACCTAAGTATTCAGGAAGATCATTCATTGAGATCTTTTTACAGGAGATGGAAGCTCAATGGAAGAAGGAGAATGAATGAAGAGGGATGTTAAGTTACGTCTTACTCAGAAATGATGTGCACTGGTGGGTGACACATCAGGATAACCTCTTCAAATGGCGTGAGGTGATAATTGCCTTCTCTATAAGGTTTTACAGGAGTAATGTGCCCATGGGTATAAAAGATTTCCATGGTAAAGAGGTCACTTCCTTCCATATCCAAGCATGTGAGCATCCTGGATGGGAAGTACAAAAGCATTACCACCTTCATTATGGCATCATAAGTTGTATTCCACCCTATAACGTTATGTGCATGCATGGTACATTCATTCGAGACACACCATCGACGAGAGAATTGGCAAGATTTAACATGAATATCATTCAAGCATTCAAGTATTGGAGTACAAAACCCTTTTATGGATAAGGCGTTATAGGTTTTTAAGTGCCTTACCATTGGGGATAGTGTCATTGTAGAAGATAGGCTATTGGATTTACTAGGTGAACCCATTTGGAGGCGTGCTTTGAAGAAGAAGAAACAAAAGAAATACAACTTGAGCGTGCATGTTTGGAAAAGAAAAAGGAAAGATGGTGTATGTTATTAATGGGGAAGAAGTGGAAATTTTTCATGTTGACCATTCAGCGTAGGGATACGAGGTGTTAGAAAGTTCGATGAACATGTGTGCACCTATCATGAACCTTTAAAGATAAAGAAGGTTAACATCGGCTCAGAAGAAGAGCCTAAAGAGGCTATCATCGGAGACTATTGGTTGGAGAAGGAAGTCTCCAAGATCATTGATCTTTTACATGAGTTTGAGGATTTATTCTGCTGGGTATCATGAACTAAAGGTGTTCACCATTCCTTGGGAGAAATGAGAATTAAGTTAAAGGAGGGTGTGTGCAGTCCGGAAAAGACCATACCAAATGAATCCTAACCCTGCATGTGAAGGTCAAGGAAGAAATAGATAAAATGATAGCATCAGGTATCATTGAAGCTGTTGAAGAGTCGAGTGGATAATTCCAATGGTAATTAGCATAAAAAGGAGTGAAGGATAAGGATTTATGTTGATTACAGGGACCTAAATGAAGTGTATATCATTAATCCTTTCCCAACCCCATTTACTAAAGATATCTTAGAGGGAGTGGCGGGCATGAGGTCTATTATAGATTTTCAGGCTATCACCAGGTAAAGATCGCGAAGGAGGACCAAAGGAAGATGACTTTCGCTCTTTGTGTGGGAATTTTTCCTATACGATCATGTCATTTGGGTTAAAGAATGAGCTGTTATATTCTCGTGCATTTTGGTACAAGCTTTCCAGGACTTCATCCATAAATTTCTTCAAGTCTACCTAGATGTTTGGATAGTATATGGGTTAGTGAAGGACCATTGTGACGACTTAAGGTTAATGTTTGAAAGGTGTCGATAGTCGAGGATATCCCTCAATATTAGGAAATGTGTCTTTTCTACCTCGTTTGGAACATTATTGGGACACCTTGTATATAAGGAAGGCCTACTCTTAGATCTCACTAAATTTGTAGTCATTGTGGGGTTAGGGGAACCTACTAGCCAAAGCATAGTGTGTGGATTTACGGGGCATACGGGGTACTACAGAAAGTTCATCAAGGGATATGCCAAGATCGCCACGCCTTTATAAGAGTTGCTTAGACATAAAAGTGCCTTTCATTGGGGAGAGGCACAACAAAATGCATTCAACACTTTAAAGGATAGGCTTGTCACTGTGCCCATCCTACATTTCCCTTATTGTGATAAGCCTTTCCATGTTCATGTGAATGCCTCCGAGCTGCCATTGGAGCAATACTTGAACATCCTAGTGAAGGGATTGTTGATCATCCTTTGTGCATTACAAGCAGGAAATTGACACCAATAGAGTAGAATTACACTACAACTAAGTGTAAGGCATTGTCAATGATCTATGCACTTCAAAAGTTTAGACAATATCCATTGGAAATCCCTTTTATATTTTACACTAACCATATGGCATTAAAATACTTGGTGAAAAAGTCTGTTCTATAAGAGCACATATGTTAGTGGGTACTATTATTCCAAGAATTCAAATTCGTAGTGGTTGTCAAACTAGGTAAAATTAATTCCGGACACGATCATTTGTCTATGATTGACTCGGGAGAGAACATGGAGAGTATTGAAGAGACTATACTGACACACAACTATTTAGGTTGTGGTACGCACCCTCGATTTAGAGGACATTGCAAAGTATTCCTTAAAACAAGTGTGGCACTAAACGGAATGAAGGCCTTGGAGAGGAAGAAGTTGGCCATCCGCATCATGCCCTACATGCTAATTAGTGGAGATCTATACAAAATGGGTCATGATGAGGTTTTGCACCATTGCATACTAGAACATGAGTGCATTGCAATTATGGAAGAGGTGCATGGTGGGATTGCAGGAGGACACTATGCGGGAAATGCAACCGCATGGAATATTCTACTCATAGGGCTCTGGTGGGAGACCATTTATCAATATTGCATTGAGTTTTGTAAGGCCTGTGACCATTACTAACACCTTGGAAAACCTAGAAAAAGGGATGAAATGCCCTTGCGATCAATAGCTAGCGTAGATCCATTTGAGAAGTGGGCTATTGACTTTGTCGGGCCAATCTCGCTAGTGGCATGAAGGATTGGTTCGTAGTATATCCTCACTTGCACTGATTATTTGACAAGGTCGGCATAGGTAGCACCTACAAAGGATTGTACAATGGCTATGGCTACAATTACATTTTATGGGAAAACATAATCAGTAGGTATGGATGCCCATTGAGTTTGACAAGTGATAGAGGTACGCACTTCCTCAATGAAACGGTCAGGATTCTATTATCAGAATTCATGGTGGCCCATCACAAAACTACTCCATATCACCCTCAAGAAAATGGAACTGTTGAGGCATTTAACAAAATACTTAGTCACACATTGACTAAAATTTGTGATGTTGATAGGAAAGATTTGGATGACAAAGTATCGTTGTTCTTTGGGTGTATAGGAAAACCTACAAAAGTTTGAACTAGACTACACCATTTTAACTAGTGTTTGGCATGGAATCAGTACTTCGGTTAAATTTATGTTACCTTCATTGTGTATAGCGCATGTAGGAGGGATAGATGATGAACAAGTGCTAGAAGAGATAGTTAAAAAGTTAATGCAATTGGATGAAATACGATCACTCGCGAGTGGAGCCAGATAACCCGAAAAAGAAAAAGAAAAGGCATGGCATGATCATTGCATTAAGAACAAGAAGTTTGAGGTTGGGTAGATGGTCTTACTATATGATTCAAAGTTTTTTTGCCATCTTGGGAAGTTGAAAGTCCATTGGTTGGGCCCCTACATCATCTCGTACATCCTTGATTCAGAAGTGTGCAAGTTGCAAGCCCTGGATGGGATGAGATTGTGAGGAAACTTCAATGGGATTAGCTTGTCCCTACTATAAATAAGTCTTCTTGGTGTTTATAATAAGGCAATATTTCCAGTTAGTTTAGGATTTCCTTTAATGCATTTTATTTTCTTATGTTTCCCTTTCTCATTGCTATTTTGTGTTTCACCTTGGGCACCGGTAATCTCATTACTTTCTGAAGGTTGTAACTTCTCAGAGGACCGCACAACATTTTAGTGTGGGGTGGAGTAAGGTGAAATAATTTGTAAAGTTTTAAGCACTATGAAGGATTGTCGTTGGAAAGCTTGGTTGGATGGCCTTGGGAAAGGAAGTGCATGGAAGGAAAGGTGAAAAAGGATGGTTGGTGTTAGGGTAAGGCTACATTATGGATCCACGTACAAAAGAGGAAGAAGCGTAAAAGAAACACGAGGTAGGTGAGAGAAAAAATCATGATGGAATTACCTTCAGCACTGGTGACACGTGCACAAGAGTCTCCTATCAAGATGGATTGGTTGCACGTTAGAAGGTTGGGGAATTGTATGCACAGGATTGGGCGCATGAGTGAAAGTACTAAATTTGAAATTTGCTAAAAAATTTGCATTAAGTGTTGAAGTATAGTGGTAGGTAAGGTAACATTTAATGTTAAAAAATGAGAAAAACTATAAATAAAAGGTTCGATAAATCATTATTTTACTTTTTGAATATGAAGAAGGAAGAGATTTTACGAACTATGGTTTCTAGAGTTGATCTGTGTGAAGAAAATTGGAGAAAATTAGCCGTGAGTGACTAGTTTGGATCTGTAAACTAGGAGGGAATAGTTCACGGGCATGGAGAGAGTTATGGAGAAGCACCGTCTTATGAAGGGGATATTCCAGCGAGGGTTTGGAAGCTAGGGCACGGGTTGGAAAGGATTTTCTTCACAAGTTTGAGATCTAAACTTGGAAAGGGTAGAGAAGCAGAGCAAGAGAAGTTGAAGTGTAAAGATAAACTACAGAATGACACTCAAGAAACCAGCTGTAACACCTAAGAAAGGCAAGGGATAGGGAAAACAACAAGAAATTATCTTAAGTACCAATGAAGAATGGTATGCAGAAATGCAATACCCAAATGGGGTTTTGTTTGGAAAGGAGTGGGAGTCCCATTTAAGAAACATGACAGTAAGTGATTATAACCATCGCACAAACATGACTAAAAAAGAGATGGCATTGGAGTTAGTGTGCCCAACAAATAAAAGGACACCAGAAGGGTTACCCATTTATAGCGATGAAGTAAAAGTGAAGTTGGAGAAGGTGGGATTGTTGCAACTCTATGAGTTTCCCTACTTTGGGAAGCCTGAGCACCTCTATCAGTGGTTGATGTCACGCATACATGAAGATCACTTTCACTTCGTGGGGCGTAAGATGCACATAACTCCTCAAAGCTGATTTCAAAATTCATAGGTCTCATCTATGAAGGAGAAAGTATAGAGGATGACCTATGCGACAAAGAATCCATCAAAGAAACCATCACCGCATATGCATACAAGAAGGGGTCAAGGTACTTTTATATTACGGATATCCAAGATGTGGTGATGAGAATGGTCATGCCATTTAGTAACCAAACTTAATGACTAAGAGCGGTGGATGCAAGTAAAAAAATCATGGCTTAATGTTTGTAGAAGGATATCAGAGGGTGCCATCTACAACTTGTCTATGTACATTGTGAATGAGATCATTAGTAGCACATAGGAGGGTGACAAGATACTTTTCAAAAATGTCCTCTTACTTATTGTGTTTTAGAGATCAGAGTGCCAGATGGGGCACATAAGTTCATGTGGGAGTACCTAGAGGAATACCCCTCACCTGCAAAGATATTCAAAAAATATACTTGTGATAGCATGATGGCCATTCATAAGGCACATCTTGAGAAATGGTATATGCACTTAAGGAATATGTTCGGGGTAGAGTGAAGGATCTCAAAACAACCGCCAAAGCTCACAAAGGAGAATCTAAATTTGTAGTATACCAACACTTATACATTGGCATATTTAGGTTAGTTGATGAAAACATGATCCCTTGGTGTAAAATTCCATTTTCTTTCACTACTTAGTACTTCCAGGTAGGGGTAAATAGATTCAAGGAATCCAAGAAATTGAATTTTGACCTTGGAAGTATGGATCGGGACCATAGGGAGATGTGCAAGACATTGTTCTACCCCAACAAGCGTTCGTACGTGGAAAAGTACATGTCACATGAATTTCAGATGATGAAACCTCTTAATCGCCTATTACGGGGGTATACTTGAGGACCTAATAGGTAGGAAGAAGACCACACCCAAGAAAAAGGAAATGGAAGAGACAAAGAAAAAGGCACCAAGTGTCCAAGATAATAAAGCGGTGGGCACCCCGGGAACAAGTGCTAGAACAAGTACTTACACACGTAGAAAAATGTCACCAGTAGGAGAGGAGTGGCCGAGCAAGGAAAGCTTATCGTAGAGGAGAAATCACTAGAGGAGGAAGAAGAGAAAGTAGAATCTCCTATACTAGAATCCCTAGTTAGGAATAAATAGAAGGTAATGGAGGAAGCTGATTCAAAGGAAATAGAGAGCTTGGAGAAATACATAGGTGAGAGGGATGACGATGAAGAAGATGATCTGAAGGGGACCAAGAACCACTTGTTTTCAGCATGCACGATTCGGAAGAAGAAGGAAAAGAGGAGAAGAATGACTATCACTTTGTGTGAAGGAAGGGAAACCAAGAGGAGGAGGGCGCCCAGGACATGGGAGAAGGTGAAGAGGTTAGCAAAAAGATTCAGAGGACTCCAAACCTCATGTAGGAGTAAATAAATAAGGTGGTAGAAAGAGAAGAAACAAAAATTATTGAAGCCTTGGTAGAATAAGAGTTGGAGTGTAGTGCTGAAATAGTGATGAATGAAGATAAGGAAGGAAGCATAGGAAAATACCATAGTAGAGAGGGAGGCCCCTAACAGTAACTATTCCTAAGGGCACGCGCATAGGTGGAAAGTGCATGGAGATCAAAATACCAAGAATGGACTACATTGATGATCACAACAAGGTGTTACGTGCACGCTTCCAAAGCACAATCTCAATAGATCAACTCTTAGCAATGAATTCATTTGATGAAGAAGGCGCATACCCTCATATGAGGAAAATGATCTCTTGGGAAATTGAGTCCCATGTCGATGAGCCAGAATTTGAAATAATCCAAGGAGCAATAATGAAGATTCCGAATCAAAAGGAGATAACCCCTTGGTGAGCACTCAACAGCTTTCAGATGAACAAGTCTGTAATGCGTTAAATAAGGTCTCGGTTGAACTAGAAGCTAGGTTATTCGGAAGGAATGACAGGGTAAAATTTATAGAGGTAGAGCTAGAAAAGAGGGAAGAAGAGCTAGAAGAGAGAACCAAGAATTTGAAGCAGGAGGAACTAATCAGCGCGCAGCTAAAGTGTGAACTAAGGGAAGAAAAGGGAAGGGTGTGCGAGGTATATAAGAAGGTATAATCCATCACAAATGCCATTTTTTTGAATCATCCGAGACGACACCATCCACGCAAAAGTATGGATCTTCCTTTTAGTGCCTTGAATACTTAACATGCATCCTCACCATGGAAAGGCAACATCGGCTTTAGAATTTGTGGAAGAAGTAGTAGTGCACCTGGAGAAGGAGGGAAAATTAAAGGTTGTAGCAATCATTTTTGAGTAGAGAAAGGTTCTTGTTGATGTGAAAATTACTACCCATACTATTGAGGCCATGTATGACAGTTGCGTAGATAGAGATAAAGTGGCGAGCATTCTAGTCACCACTCACGAGGTAGAGCTCAAGGAATTCCAAGAGAAGAAAAAAGGAAATAGAGTGGAGCGGGAGAGGATCCTGGCCAAGGTCGAGAAGAAGTCAGAAGCTATTAAAACCTTATGAGGTTCAATTAAAAATTGGTTGAAGGAGTTGTACCCCTAGATTACAAGAAGGATGGAAGCACTTGAGGACATGGGAAAGGAATTTGAAGGAATGGTTAAAACATTGAACACTCAAGAAAATGGACTGGGTTTTGAGCAGGAGCAAGCATGCTATTCGACGACCTCTACTATAGAGCAAAATGAATTCGATGCCTATAACAAGTTGGAGGCTGACTTACAAAGATATTTTCCCATCTTGTTGAAAAGTGTTCCCATGGGCGGAGAATAGGTGAAGTGTGGTGTGATGTTGGGCCCCTGAAATATTGAATAAGTACAAAAAGGTGCATGGGCGCACAAGGCCTAGGTTGAAGGATGGGCACACAAGAAAAAGGCATGCAAGGTAGGGTTCTAGGAGGGTTTTAGAAGGACCATGTTATTTGCTAATAGAACAAGGTCTCGGGACTTAGCCATATTTGGCGTATCGGATAAAACATAAGAAAAGTGTAACCCACCTACACATGATGAATGGATAAGATGCCATCATGGCGACAGGTTAGCCTAGGAAGGAATATACCCTCCGATGGAGGCTTCTAGAAGGCCATCATGGCAAAGAGTGGAGAGCTCAGGCCTGGAGGATCATGCGCCCATGGAGGACCAAATTTAGACACTTGGTGTCAGATCTAAGGCCGCATAAGGATGACTTGGCACTTCGGGGTGCCTATAAATACAAGCATCCATAGAAGAAAAGGATGGAGATCAATAGAGAGTGGAGCTCTGTAGAAATGCCGCAAGGAGTTATATTGGGCTAGGTAGATAAACTATAGGAGATGGATGTATCAAGGGCTTGGGGTTATAAAATTTATTTTTGAGAGCTAAAGGATATGGATCTAGTTATGATGCATGACTTTGGTCTGTCATAATGTGGTGTTTTGTAGTAAGTCTAATGAATGTAACGAGGTTACCAAGTTATCATAATATGATCCTTCTTGGTTTGGATTCATACATTATTCTTCATAGTTATTTTTTATGTATGTTTATAAGATGAATATGAATCCTATGCATTTTCCCTTCTATTTTGATTTAGTTCTTTAAGTCTTTTTAAGTATCTTTATCTCATAACGACTACAATGGTCTAGAGCCGTTACGAGCTCTAAGATGTTTGCATGTATCATTCCCACTCACTTTCTTTAAATTTTGGATCATAGATGATTTTTTCCAACTCAACTCACATAAAAGAGAGTCTCGGTGCCCGCGCCTACCTTGGGTGAGCACCTAGCGCCGTTGGGTGATAGGTCAATTCGCATGGTATTCCCTTGTTCTTTGGTGTGTGTAAAAATGACTACATCAGTGATTTAAGTTTTCATCATGCTAAAATCTTGCAACAACAACCCTAAAGAGGGGCCAGTACCTTTGCGTACTTTGGGTTAGAATTTGAGTAATGTGCCGGCGAGCACGGGATTTTACTAGTAAATTTTAGGCTGCATCACTTGGAATATATAGTTATATCATCAAGGTAAATTAAGATGATATAGTTGATTAATCCTTTAAATTTAATGTCCATGGATCTTTAGAAAGTAGCCCCTGTATTAGACAATCCAAATGGCATTTTATTATAATCATATCCCCACTTAGTAGTGAAAGCTATTTTGAATTGGTTATATTCTTGGAGTAGAATATTATTATACCCGAATATCCATTGAGAAAGGAAAACATTTGATCTGTACCACCGTTTGAATGATTTTATCCATTGATGGAAGAGGATAATAGTTTTTCAATGAGGTGTAGTTCAAATCTCTAAAGTCTACGCACAACCAGATTTCTCCATTCTTCTTCCTTACATGTACCACATTAGCCACCCATGAGGAATGCTTGATAGGAAAAATTATACAGGCCTCGATGAGTTTGGTTAGATCTTTCCTCATTAGCATATCAATCTTGGGATTAATTGGCCTCTATTTCGATGAACTTGCTTTGAATTTGGGTCTAGTTCGATGGTGTGTTGCGCTAGACTTGGATCAAAACCACATAGGTCTTTGTAGCTCCATGTAAAATTTTCCGATATTCTTGACACAGTTCGATGAAAGATTTCTTATCTTTGGCAATACATACCTTCCCAATCTTTAAAAGTTTTTCGCTTGCCACCTCAACCTCTTCAAAATCCTCTTCTTTGACTACCATGTTTGTGCTTTGTTGTTTGGCCTGATCATCTGAATTAAAGATAGATTCAAGAGTAACTAAGCCTTTTGGTAGCTTGTTTCCCTTCAATTGTATAATTTTATCACCATACGAGTTTTGTAGTTTATCTTGGTGTTTAGTAGAAAATTTTTCCTCTTCTTGCAAGAAAAAAGCAATCTATTTGTCACTATCAAATACATGTCAGCTACTCAAATTATCCAAAACTACGAGATGGACCATCATCTTGACTATTTTCTGCTCTTCTTTCATGATGTCCACAGGTATGTCATGTTGTGAGCCAATTGTAGTGAGCCTATCAACATCTTGAAATTTTTTTCTATGAACTGCATGAATTCCAAAAGCTTCAAAATATTTTATCAAGCCCCAAACTCAATTTTTGTACAATCTTAACACATCATTTTTTGATGCATTGTAGGCTATCACTTGATGCACAACCAATTCACTATCTCCAAAGATAGTTAGATCCTTGATTCCTATCTTCTAAGCTAGTTGAATCCCTTGTATGAGAGCCTAATATTCGGCCACATTATTAGTGCAACTAAATTGCAATCGAAAAGATGAGAAGTATTTGTTCCCTTCTAGAGAAATCAACATAACTCCCGCACTGGACCCATTTTTACTTCTTGAACCATCGAAGAAAAATTTCCACAGTCCCTCAAAATTGTTTGATGTTTTAACCAATTGAGGTATGATTATTCCTTCTTCATGGATGTAGTATATACCCAATCCAGTTTCCTCCAACAATGGTAGTCCAAATTCTTCATCCGCCAATAAATTAGTGTAGAGATCATATTTAAGATATGTAATTACCTCATCAAGTAATATATTGGGAAATATTCTATGAGAGTGGTTGGTTCATGATCAGCATCTTCATCTTCTAGATCACAAATAGTATAATTCCCATTTATGGGATTAGCAAAGTGTATGGCTCCACATGATTATGGAAAATTGATTCTACTCTTATAGTCACCTTCATTCCATAGCGAGTCCTAAGAATCATATGTGACCAATTTTATGACAAGTAACCACCCATCTTTGCATTGAAATATCATGATAGGAAAATGGCGAAGAGAGGAGGAAGAACAATAACAAATATGCCTTATGTGAATGACAAGTTAGGACATGTATGGATGGTAAGTGGAGTCCCTTAATAGCTCAATAGTATTAACATTTGTTCCATCTAGCTGAACAACTCCTTTTGCAACTAGCACATATTGTATGCCTAGTACATCTACAATCTGTTTAGGCATAACAAAACTACTGGCTCCAGAATCGATCATGCAATTATGCACCAAATGATCGCCAATGATCAAGGAAATATAAAATGGTGGTGGCTTGCTAGCCTTAGTAATTCATTTCTCTTTTGGTTTACACAAACTTGTTACTATTTTTTTTTATGACCCAATGATCCATCGGTTGTACAAAAACTATTCAAATCCTCCTACAACAAATTTTGTTGAGAAGGAATTGAGGTACTTTCCACATCGTGACTCTCAAGTTATTTTTCTTCAATTGTTCCACTATACTAAAGGGAATTTCTCCTATTTTTTTACACTTATTTGGGCATTGGGATCCTCCTTTGGAAAATGGTTGTTGGGTATCGTGATGCCTGAAGAACCTTCTCACCTCATAGCTTGGCCAACAGGTTTTCTTGGCAGTTTTATTCCCGCATCTTTATCAACTTCCACTTCTTTATGACACTATGAAGTGGATGTTTGATCAGCCTTAGAAGATTGATATTCCATTTCTCTCTTTTTAGAAAGAGTATTTTCCGCCATTGATGAGGAATTTATATTCAACCCACAAAAATCTTGACTTGTCGGTTAAGCAAGGTGGCTTCTATAGGTGCCTATGGTTGATATGTTGTTTCTTACGTAGATGAATTATATGTTAAATATGAAGAGGAAAATATGACTTGAGTCATAAGGCCCTAGCTAATAAATTGATGGGGATAAATATTTTGATTTTGGGGTTGATAACAAGGATAACACCATTCGTAGTCTTGAACTAGATTATACTCGATAGTACTTATGGATCTAGATGAGATAAGCGGCAAGAGGGTTCCGAAATTTCAAAGGCCTGACATTTTTAGCTTGACTTGTAGTTTGATTTTGAGGTTGGTTGTTCCCTTTAAAAGGAGGATGGTTAGCTTGATCTCACGCCGAGTTTGAGGCGAGTATGGACGATTATATTGAAATTGTTTCCTCTTAAGTGCAATGAGCTCATTTCTAAAAGTCTGCATAAGTGACTTGACTTCAAATAGATCATTTGAAGAGGTAGGGGCATACTGAGATGGTTTATTAGAGGCTGCGAGAATAGGAGCAATGATAGGCTGATTGTTCATAAGACACGGAGACAATGACATTGGCGAGACGTGGAGATATCTTTCTAGCCTAAATCAAGGAATTCTCTGCTCTTATGGAAACTTCATAGGAATTAGTTAATCTATTCTCTACCATGGACTAGATCATAACTTCTACATCACTATTCAAGGCTCGCAAAAGTATAAGAATGCATTATTTGGAGAAGGCTTTATGAGTGCGAAATCCTATTCCAGTCTGTGGAATCGGAAGTTGAACTAACTCATGTATTCTTGGGAGATCTCTTCATGGTAGTGATCTTTTCCAAAAGTGATAGGTGATCACTCTTGTCTTCAAACTATTTTCAGAGCTTTTCTCCTAACTCTTCCCAAGTGGTTATAGTGCCAACATTTAACCCTCGAAACCATTGAAGTTCTTTTCCCTTAAAAGAGGTAGCAAGAAGTCTCACCGCAATGTTATCCTCCATGATGTTATGTACAACACAAGTTTTGGATACATCAAGAATATGTTCCATTGGAGTAATGTGAGTTTTCCATGTATAAAAGGGTAAACTAATGAGTGTCACAATAGGCATAGGGTCACGTTGAGCCAATAGAAGATGACTTCTTTCATTGAAAGGGGTAAAAATTGGTTACATGCCATAGAAACAAGAGGTTGATTGTTCCTTAGTGGAGGAAACCTTCCATACAGAGGCGTTGAATGACCCTATGAGGTAAAGATGCAACTTGTGATATTGAAACACCTCTTCTTCTTCTCTTTGGAAGAGACAAGGAAATTTTGATATGTTGGTAACTTCCTTGCTTTGAAGAAGATCTTGTCTAAATTATTTGCATGAGTTAACACATTGAGATTTGGAATCCGAGAGATATAGATTTTCTAGGTACTTTGATTTATGGCGAGAAGAGAAGTACCAACTCTCTATCCCACCAGGTATGCAAAAAAATGTTGTTTCCAAATCACTCCACCCCCCTGAATGGCCAAAATGTGAACATGACATTCAGTGTGATTAGGACACATGGGATCACCTCTCAAGTTATGGGACTTGGGCTCAAGGTGAACCTTTGGAGAATGTCAATTTCCACTTCCTAAACTAATTGTTGTACTACCCCTAGTGTAATAAAAATAGTTATCTAAACCTATGCTAACATTTTCATGGGTTTTAGGGAAAGAGATTTGCAAGAAATGAAACTATACTAGGGATGGTGATGCACCAAATAAAGGGTGTTTCAGACTCAGGAAGGGTTAATTTGAAGAGGGTGTGTGCACCATAAGTCAACTTCACCTATGTTGTAACTTAGAGAGGATACAAAATATCACAAACTAGGAAGCATACATTCCTTTTGTTAAACTCAGATTATGCGTAACAGATAGATCAAATTTGATTAAAAACACAATCAATCACCACAATAATATAAAATAGGCACATGTCAAACATCTATTTCACTTATAACATTCAATGATAATATGGCTTGTATAACATAAGGAAGATAACCTTTTCCACAACTGATATTCAAACAATTATATCACTTTCCAACAAAATGAAATAAGATATTATGAGATAAAGGTAATCCAACCACTTATACTAAGGAACTATGCTTTCACAAAGAATAAAAACATTAACCATTAACACAATAACTCATCTTTCCATGTAAAAATATCACTCTGAATAAAACTGAAAGGTTCCTAAATAGTTAAAGAAATCTTCCAAGCTTCAAGACTAACTTCTCAAAAATTTATCCCCAAAGACTTAATGTACTTTTCTATTTATATGTTCCTTAGGCTGAACCATTACAAATGGGCCTTAACCAATAAATTACTAAAAATAGAAATGTTATTAAGTTCTAGGGAACATGCTCCCATAAAAATATCAAAGTTTGTTGCAAGAGTTTGAACCAATCAACCCTACAACTTTGATCGATCCAAAGCTTGGATCAGTCCTCCCATTGCTACCTAGCTTTGGTTGGGCTCTCTGCAACATCTTCTCAACTCCACTTTTTCCTTTTTCCTTCTCCCACGCATCCATCTGATGTTTTTATTTGATGAAACACTTAATAATTTCCTAAATTTCTCCATCCTCTGGTCCACATGCATAGTGATTAACTACATCTACTATCTTAATATCTCTTTATACTTTGGCTAGAACTCTTTTGAGTTTACTTATTACTTCTCTTAGTCATCCAATGAAGTTTTGGCATGAAACCAACCTATCAATAGAGTCACTATAGAAGGTTCTAGTTACTTCATCATCCCTTTTTACCAAATCCTTGAAATTCAACTTGATCTGATCTTCAGGAAGAGCATCGATGTTTTCATTGAAGAAATTATAATTGATATTATCAAACTCTTCTAAAATGTCATTTAGAGCATCCATTATCTCTATACTCTTATCATCCAATTTATTAATTAGATCCTGCAAAACACTGGGACTGAAACTCCATAGATTTTTAATACTCGAACAATTTTGAGGCATCATCTATTACATCTTCCCTGAGAATCAAATTCAGAATTTCTTCTCTCGATTTCACTCCATTTAGTCAAATTTAATTTCAAATTATTATTATCTTCAGAGAAGGTTTCATCCATTTTTCGAATAGAGGTCCTTTCAGCTTGTAAATCATTGTATATGTCAATTGATTCTTTTATTAAAGAATTATCTTATTATAGTATATGCTCCATCCATCCATTTACCGATCTTCCCTCGGCTTATCTTCCCAATCTCGTGATAAGAAATATCATCGAGGGTGGAAGAAATTGTCGAGCCTGGTAGTTGAAATCTCAGTAGATGGAGAAGGTTGTGTCACTTTTCTCAATAATGCAGTGATGCAAACTAGAATTCAACAATACAAGCCTAGGTGTATTGGCACATCACTCAGCCTAGACTGAGTGCTCACCCAAAGCACACAAAGGTACCAGGCCCCTCTTTAGGGTTGCTGTTACAAGATGTTTAGCATGATGAAGACTTTAATCATTCAGATCTATGGCTAATATATCTTCCTACAATGCATATTCAGATCTAGATCTAGAACATAACAAACTTAACAAATAACCATAATGGAATCAAGCATGCAATACTGAAATATAACCATGATAACACCTTGTTTTAGTCCATAATCTCCATTATATTAACTGCAATAAATACATAGTAGTATACGCTCATGTGTGTAATAGATTTGACAACATAATCTCACTATAACCTAGTTCTCACACCTATATCTATGTTCTCTCTGCTACACATTTCAATACATATTTATAAGGGTGGGGAATTTCCCTTCACCACTTATCTAATCCCAAAATAGGTCACATGCTATTATTAGCCACGTGCCATTACAAAAATAGGATTACATGCAAGAGTGTTAACAATAGATCTCTCTTAGTCAACTATCAGTTTGCCATTCTATCTTTAGCCTACATCCATGCAAATCACTTCATATCCGATCATCCAAAAATAGCCAATGCATGATGTGCAAGTCTCCAATCAGTTTTGAGTGCTCCGTACACTATTTCCAAAATAGATCCTCATCATAAAAATGGATAAGTCCCAAATTTTCTCTACTCTATGCGTGATCCTCTCTGATGCTTCCACACCTTTGAATGTGCTCTGCTCTCCCGCACTAACCTTCTGTATTACCTTCACTAGGTGCTAAATTCTAACTGATCAACATTACCCCACACTAGTTGCATTGTCACCCGGAAATGGTTGTCTCCAAAACAAATCAAAGAATATGGATAAAAGAATATAAATAATTTTGATGAATAAAATAATGTTATTAACCCGTAGTATCTTCTCTGTAACTTTGAATAATCAATTCTAGATATTCCTCTTTTATCTCCACCTCTAAGGTCTACCAATCACTGAGTGTGGCCTCTTCTTTCTCTAGAATATCCACTGTAATTGACTCTAATTCATCCCTTGTAATATCTCCTTTTCATTCGTAAGACAAACACAATGTTGGACATACCGGTCATTGTCCCTTCCAACATGTCCATCTTACGAGTGATGAGTTTGACAAGCTCATCTAGCCTTTCCTTGTGTGGTTCCTAAGCTATTGTAAGAGCCTTGTGCTTCCACTTAACAGTGATAATAATTTTTGTGTGGCTCAATGTCTCATCCTTCATGGCATTCAGGACTTCATTATCTTCCAAAATTGCCCTAGTCCTTATAATGGCCTTTGGCATTGTACAAATATTCAGTGGTTGATCTACCTTCTTGAGTTCCTCCTATAAGCTCTGAAGTAATCCTTCATATCATGCAATCTTCCGCATCACCGAAGCCTTTTCTCACTCTACTTCTTGTGTTGCATTCTTTGTCTCTAGGTGTGTCCTAGCCTTCATGACATTGTCACCAATCTCTGCCATGTTGATAAACACAACATTCTTCTTGGGCCAAGTCACTTTCGTACTTTATGCACACTATTTCCTCATCCTTAGTCTTGATCTCCTCCCTTAGCACCCTAATTGTTGCAACTTTATCCATATTCCATCCCGTGACCTCGCCGAGACCTTCACCAAAGCATTGTTTATTTTCTCATCGGACATAACATCGGGCTTTATTGTTATGTGTCTAGCCTGAGGTGTCTTTTTCAATCTCCTCAACATGTATGACTCCTCACACACATAAAATTTGGTTCATCCATGTGCATGTGCATCGACCATGAAAATTTCTTCCTTGTGTGCACTATTTCCATATCTTCATCCATTAAATCATAGCCATAAAACTCATTTTGTTCCATTGTGCTCTGGAAATGGGCATCAAGAATTTTACTGTGTCCTCGGCATAGCCCATGGCTGGTGGAACTTACTCCCATTGGTTCTTCTTGATCTATGATGCTTAGGAATTTGGGCTTCAAAATTTAGAACTCATGCGGCTATGTCCTAGCGGTCTCGATGTTTGTCTCATCCACTCCTTTTCTCTCTCTTCTCTATCTTTCATTTCTTTGTCTTTTTGTTCCTCTATGTTCTTTGGAGGTTTGGGAGAATTGAGTGTGCTTTCCTCGACTCTTCCGCTTCCTCATTCAAATTTAATTTCCTTCTCCTTTCCTCGATTACCTCCTTTGGTGGAGAGAGTCAAGGTGATATGTAAACTATTTGTGGAGTAACACCTTGGGTCCTTGTTCTCCTGAATACTCTCTTGAATCGGTGCTCTCCTTGGACTACATCTAAGTCCTCATCATCTTCCTCTTGTGGCTGAGGTGGAGTAGTTGTGTGCTCAACTTCATCCTTATTTAGAGGCTATCTTCTACCTCTGTTTTCCAAACCACCATTATCCTCATTCTCTTCCTCTTCATCATCGACCCGAATTGTTTCTATGGGCTTGGGCACTGGAATATTTTCCATTATATGCTTACCTTTTGGTGGCCCTAGGAGCGTGAACTCATTCTCCACATACTTAGTGTTCTCCAGCTTGGGTTTGAGTTATAGGTACACAAGCACTGCTCTAGTGTCCCCAACTACCAAGCTTACAAGTTTCATGCTTATAATATCTGAAATAAGTCTTTCAATGTATGCATTACACCCTAGATATACATACTTTTTCCTCAAAGTGTGGTAGTTACAATCTACCTTGTCTATATTGAAGGTTAGGTTGTGCACATTTGAGAAGCGGTGAACTCATTCCTACAAATATCTCATTTTGAAGGAATACGGAATTTTCACCATGGTCTCTAAGCCACGTCCTTCATCACAAATCATGCGAATCAAAATGTTGGTATATAGAAAATTGAACTTCCTTACCAACCACTAAAGGTAAATCCTTGGGTATGCGCCACTTTTCCTCGAATGTCATGTAGATTCTACCATACCACATCTCCACCCTCTGTTTTAATGGTCCACTTATTGATCCATCACACAAGTACTTGCCAAATATTTCCACAGATGACTTGTGTTCCGTGGGGTATTCCAAAATCTTCTCCTTTGGCCCATCAGGTACCCCAATTTCCATGAATACTAAGGACAATAACATAGTGCCAAAACTTATTCTATCACATGTCCACACTTCTTCGATGATTTTCTTTGCTATGTGATCTATAATATTGTAGACCACTCCTTGAGACATTTTCTTTGTGATGTGTAACCACATGGTATTTACTAGGGACCACCTTCCTTGGTCATTCATCTTTTTACAAGATATGCAATGTTGCCTACACTCTCTGGGTACTTTTTCAATTTGTCAATGTCCATGCCGCATAAACCCTTGGTATACCCCAACTCTTTCCTCATCTCTAGGATTGTGGATTTATCAATTAAATCACTATCTAGATCCAACCCTGAGGCCCTTAATCTGTCAAGTGTTGAAATCAAAGCAATTGTGATTCTTACCCTCATCCAGTAAAGTAAAAAAAGAAGTCCTCATGGACTCTGCTCATCAGACCACCGATACAATGGTTCATACTTTTGAAAGTATGGTAGCTCATACTGTTGGTAGAATCCATTACCTTGGTGAATTCTCACCCGTGTCATCATATACCATCATATCCTCTTTTGTGCGCTTGTTCGTTTTTGTGCTCAACAATGTATCGAGATCCTTCTTATTATCTAATGTTTGATGGTTGTAGTCATTGATTTTACATTGGTAGATATGGTAATCCCATTCTTGTCCCACAATCACGCCCTCTAGATACTACATTTTTGAGAAATTACTCTCGGAGCAATTTATTCTTTCACTTCAACCTTCTTCTTCCCTTTATCTGCTACGGGTGCTTTCTTGATTCTATTTTAAAAATATTTCTTTTCTTCCCTCTATAATTGAGAAAGTTGAAACCCTAGCTTAAATCTTTATGCCCTAGTGGAAATCACATGCCATGTCTCTTTTTAATGTGTTTACTTTCCTCAAACTCTTCACCTATGGGAACACAAGCTTCTCATGCGCACAACCCTTCTCTCTACATCTGGTTTCACACTCTACACACCTCAACATGATTACTTAGCTCATTTGCACTTAACCCTTTTCAAATTATCTCAATTACAATGGTAAAAATGAACTCACATCTCATCCTTGTATAGAATTTCAAAAATTTAGTGCATTTATTTCTCCTCCACCTACCAACAATCCTCTCATTAATTGACCATTTTCATTATTTCCGTGTGGTACATCTTTATGCCCGCGTCCTCCTACCTTTTGGTGTAGACTTCTCTTTAGCACATTTCCATGTGCCTGAGTATCTCATCACTATTCCTTCCACTGGTAGTCTTCTCGGCCTCTACTTACCTCGCGTTATACTTGTTTCTTCACTCCTCTCTATCTATGGTCCTTGTGTCCAGAAGAAATCTTTTTTTTTAATTTTCCAACCTTGAATAACACTCGTAGATAGTTCCTTTCATGTGGACTTATTTCCATCAGTCCTGTACCTAGATATCAACAACCTACCCCACACTAAGGGTATGTGCAATCCTTTACGCATAAAAATTATTCAAATAGGAATTGGCTTCTGGCACGTAAACATGCTTATTACACAAACACACCAACTGAATTGACAAAACATAGTGACAAAGAAGGAAACACATTAAGGGAATGTATAATTGAAAACCTAATCTAAATGGAAATATTGCCTTATTATAAACACCAAGAAGACTTATTTATAGTAGGGATTTAGCCTACTCCCGTTGAAGTAACTAGGTAACCATATTCCATCAAGTGTCTCTAACTAATAAGCACATGAGTCGAGTATGTGAGTGATAACATACGGCCCCAACCAATGTACTTAGAGTTTACCGGATGGTACAAAACTTAGAATCATAAAGGGGCACCATTTATCCTACCTCAAACTTTTTATCCATGATGTGTATGTCATGCCATGCTTTTTGCCCAGTCTTCTCTTGTTTTTGAATCCAACATGATATAGCTCTTCATTCATCAACTTGATTAAATTTTCAATGCGTTTGTCTAATGCTTGATCATCGGAAAGACCTCTAGAACATGTAATATGCAAAGAAGGTAACATAAATTCCATAGGAAGAATGGATTTTGTGCCAAACACTAAATGAAATGATGTGGCTTTGTTCAACCTTTTATATGTTGTCTGATATGCCCAAAATACTATAGATACCTTATCATCCCAATCCTTTCATCCAACGTCACAAATTTTTTTCAATGTCTAGCTCAATTTTTTTTTGAAAGCCTTGGTAGTTCCATTCTCCCGAGGATGATAGGATGTAGTCTTATGGTGTGCAATCATAAATTCATCCAATAAAATTATAATTCTCACATTTTTTGGACCACGATTGCAATTAGACCAAAACCCATAGGTGTTAGTCTCTTCTATAATTACTAGAGTTAGGATCTACAAGAGGCGTTAGTCCATGTCATGAAACTCATGAGGATTGTTGGACACACATGCTAACAATCTCCCCTCGGTGTTACTCCGAGTGAGTTTTGAACTCAAGACCCGTTGCTCTAATACCATTTTTTAGACCACGATTTCTATTAGACCAAAACCATAGGTGTTAGTCTCCACTACAATCACCAGAGTTAGGATCTATGAGAGGCGGTTAGTCCATGTCATGAAACTCACGAGGAGCACTAGGCACACATGCCAAAAACATTAAGAAATTGTGTGCCCCTATCACTAGTCAAACTTAAAAGACATACATACCTTGTAATAATATTTTCCCAAAGAAACCCGGCTGATGTGGTCATTGTACAATCCTTTGAAGGTGTTGCTTCTTCCCACCTTGTCGAGATATTCTATGCAAATTATGATATGGCATGATCTAGTTCTATGTGCAATGAGTGAAATAAGACCCAAAAATCTATATCCCATTTCTCAAATGGTTTTGTACTAGTAATGGGTCTTAGAGGCATTTCATCTCATTGACCTAGTTTTCCAAGACATTGACAATGATCACAAGCCTTACAAAATTCCTTACAATCTTTATACAGGGTCTCCCACCATAATCCAACGAGTAGAATCTTGCATGCAGTGGCATCACCGACATAGTGGCCACCTGCAATACCACCATGAGATTCTTCCATAATACCCATACGCTCATGTTCCAATACACAATGGCGCAATACTTCATCTCGGCCTAATTTGTACAAGTCACCACTGATTAACATATAGGGGGCTGCACGTATAGAAAGTTGTTTCTTCTCCAAGGATTTCATTCCTTCTGGTGTCATCCTGTTCATAGAAAGACAATAATGTCTATTATTTTTATGGCGCTTGTTATAACCTATATAATCGTGCATCCGACATGGTATCTTCAATTTCTGTGCTTCTTCTCCTGACTATATTGTTGATAGATGGTCTAGTCCAGAATTACTTTTCCCTAGTTTGATCAAAATTGTGAAATCAAATTCCTTAAATAAGATCACCCATTGACATATGCACCCTTGTAGAATAGGTTTGTTTACCAAATACTTCAATGTCATGTGATCTGTATAAAAAACAAATGGTGTAGCTAGTAGGTGCTAGTGGAATTTTTGTAGCGTATAGATCGACAAAGCTTTGCGCTCTGTAATTGTGTAATTCTATTCTGCAGGAGTCAGTTTTCTACTAGAAAAAAAATAGGATGATCTATAATACCTTCTCCAGGTTGAGCCAACACCACACCAATGGCCATGCCAAAGGCATCAACATGTACATGAAATGGTTGGTCCCATGAAGGAAAACACAAAATAGGTGTGGTAGTAAGTTTTTCCTTTAATGTCTCAAATGCACGTTGTTGCGGTTCTCCCAGTAGAACGTACCTTTCCATTTCAATAACTCTTCCAATGGTGTGATAACTTTGGAATATCCTTTCTTAAACTTCATGTAATATCCTGTATGACCCAAAAATCCATGCACCTCACTCTGATTGATAGGCGTCCTTAGGCCTATAATGACTACAACCTTGGCTAGATCAACCAACAAACCTTCCTTGTAGATTATGTGTCCTAGCAATATCCCAAATGGTGTAACAAATATTCACTGTTGATGTTCAAGGAGATACTAAACTATCTACATCTTTCAAACATTAAGCACATATTTTCACAATGATCCTTAACTAGTCCATACACCGTCCAATCATCTAAATAGACATGTAAGAAGTTGTGAATAAATTCCTTGAATTCTTGAACAACTATGAGTGAAAATACAAGTATGCACATTTTCAAACCAAAAGGAATTATAGTATAGGAAAATCTACCCCATTCAAGTAGACGTAGTATTTTATTGATCCTCCTAGGAAATCTGAACCTAATGATACCCAGAGAACCCATCTATAAATGAATAGATTTCACGCCCTACAACTCCTTCTAGTATTTCTTTAGTGAATAGATTAGGAAAGGGATCAGTCACACGTTCAACATTCAATTTCCTATAGTCCACACAAATCCCGATCCGTCCATCCTTCTTAATATTGATCACCATTGCACTAACCCATTCTGAATCATCAAGGGCTTGATAATTCCAAACTTCAACATTTTTTCAATCTCTTCTTTGACCTTTTCACACAAGTTGGGGTTCATCCTGTAGGGTCTCTTTCTAAGCGGTCACGCACCCTCTTTAAGCTTGACCTCATCTCCCTAACAATGCATGCATGCCTTTAAGTTCATGGTATCCCCTAAGGAATAAGTCCCGATAATCCCTTAGTAACACTATGATTTTTGCCACTTCAAAATCTGACCAATAGTCTCCAATTGTGGCTTCCTTTAGCTCATCATCCGACCTAATATTCACCCTCTTTATCTTCATAGGTTCATGATAGGCATGTGTGGTCTTATCTAGATTGTATAACACCTCACACTTACCTATTTAATGGTGGACATCCAGATTTAAGTTGTGTGGCATCGGCCTCTATTTCTTTAATAAGACATGCTCCTAAATCCCCTTCATCTAATAATTCCTAAAGGAGTTCTTCAACCTTGGCACTATCTCCCAGATTTTAAGCACTTTATGACTCTTAATGCTTCTTCCATTGGAGGCTTTGTATAAAATAAGTCAAACATCTAGGCCATTTCTACAATTAAATCCTGCCAATTTCTAGTCTCTCTATGGATTTCTACATATACATACCAAGCACGCGTGCATCCTTGTAAAGTGGAATAAAACTTGTGCACCCATAAAAAAGGTGGTAAAGCTTCTTGCCCTTCTCGTATAGAGTCTCTCACCCTCTAAACATAGTGTTGAACAAAGTTGATTACCATGATAAGTGCATATTTGATTAGGTGCATTCTCCTGAAGAACTTAGTAGCAAAAGATCATTCCATTCTAAAATATTATCCTTGTGGGCAACCCATCAGCGTGATATTATCCCATGTAGTGTATATGCTAGCATATTTCTTCTTTCTAATGGGTCTATCCATTTTTACTCCATGGCACTCAAAAATACCATAGGATCTCCTTCTTCGGTGTAACAAGGTACCGAGTTGTTACCTATCCTCCTAACATAATGCAGTTTTCTACCTCTAGGAAATATGCTCTTTACTTCACACCCTACCAACTCATAAGTGCTATGAGCCCAATTATCACAAGAAACACTTGTAGTATTGCTAATAGATTATGCATCCTCCCAATGAATTATTCCTTCTTTAGTTGGCTCAAGTATCTCTGGATCTCGGATGGAATGTACATAAATCCTATTCAGATCTTCTTCACTTAAGGTCTCAACATAGGGCACATGATTTTTGCCATCATTAAAGGGATAATAAATCTCTCCTCCTTATTTTAAAAACTGATATATCCTTTATTGAACTGAAGATCAACATTATTTTCACAAAGACCAACGACACCCCAATAGATTTGGGAAGCTATCTCGACTCTACCGGCTAAAAATTCAAAGTCTCCAGTGAACTTGGCTCCCTATATGGTAATGGATGCATCCTTCAAAACTCTAATGGGAGTGGCCTTAGTCTGATTAGCCATGAACAATACATTAGAGAATGGCTATAACGGGGGTCTCCCCATTTGTACCCATGTATCTAAGGTAAGAACATTGACTTCAATGTCTATATCAATCAGTATATTACGCAATATCTACCCATCCACAACAACATTCATAGTGATTTCCTTATCATAATCTAGGCTATGAGGGGGAAGATTCACACGTAGGATATGTCATCTAGTCTCAATACTTACGCACGAGTTTTTCCTTTAACCAATCCCCTAATAATGGAATTATATTTTTCTCGATGCAACATTTTACACACTTTGTAAGTCATCTATATCAGTTTGGACCATCTACGATACTTTATTTTTCTCCATCTTCTGTGATTTCTCTTTTAAGTATTGTATCTCACCCTGAAGATTCCTAAGAACTTCCATGGTTTCCTAATAAACCTCCTTCCGATAGGAAGAATCTAGGTACAAAGTGCATGTATAACCTCCTCCTTAGTGATGGTACGCTCATTGTAATGTTTATTTGATGCGTGTTGTGTTAGCGTGAGTCACAATATTTACTTGCAACGCCTCGGACTCTGCTTCCAACTTAGGCATCCAATGATTTTCAACAACACGTTGTATCCTAACCATCCCTGCACCTTTGTTTTCTTATTTATGCTACTTACTAAGATGCTCATAAAGGTCTGGGAACTCCTCATAGCTATGGTTATTTCCATAGAAAGAAAATGTAATATTATGAGGACATTCACGCCTATAGTGGTCGGAGATCCACATGTATAACATGTTCCACTATAGAACTCAATTCATCCACTACCATAGCCTCATCCTCTTAATCCACCATGGTATCCTTAACATCTGCCACGACCAACTTCAAAATGCCCTTCATTCCGATCATAACATGCCCGATTATGATCCCAGTCCTGATGTAGTGCCCACTTCCCTTTGACACCTTTTGATGCTTATTTCGATACTGTGATTACATTATAGACATTATTATGTTTTGACTTAGTGGGATGTTAGACATTTGATCATGGATTATTGTTGATCTTGATTTGATTATGATGCATGATGGGCATTAGAGACACTTGTATGTGGATGATGATATATTATTTGACATGGATGTTGTTCGGACATATGATTTTGGATATTATGAGTAGATCTAGAAAATGGATATTTTATGATGATGATATAGTTGTTGATTAAAAATGCAAATGATGTAGTTGTTACTTCGATGTTGTTGTAATTCATTTATATAGTTGGTTTTGTGATTTAATTTATATCATGTTGGATGTTCGATATGGCCATGAGACCAAAGGAGGTATTTGTATTTTGCAGGTTAAAAATATCACAACAAAACATCGGGGATCAAGACCAACCATAATGGAATTCTAGGTGAATTTGACAAGGTCACCATGGCAACTTGTTTGTGTGTGTGTGTGTTGTATTTTATTAGGGATTCCCATGGGGGATTTCCTTTATATGTGACCATGGGTTTGTGTATTTTATTAATGTGGTTAAATTTTATTTATTGTTGTATGTATTTTATTAGTGATGTGTTCCTTTATTTAATTATGTTGTGGAGAATTAATGTGAGAAATCATATGGTTAAAATTTAAATAAATCAAATTGGGATATGGGAAAGTAATAATGGAAGTTGTTGGCTATTTTTATTAAATATGTAAGGGATGTGTAAGTTGTGTAAGAGTTTGTGTAAGTCAGTTTTGGAGTATGAAATACTCCACCTCCATGACAAATTCAAATTTGTCCTTGGGGCTATTTTTGGAGGCTTGTGGGACAAGTAAAACTTGTCCCATGCCTCTAAATTTAATTTACCAACCATACTTATGGTTGGAGAAGTGATTTGTGACTTTTATAATGAATTTTATTAATCATGTTGCTTTGTTTTGATTGCACTCTCTTACATTTTATTTATTTTGTTGTCCCTTGAGGTGTGGGATTTTTGGAGTGTGCAAGTAACTTGTCATATTTTCACCCACCTCTTTATTGTGCTTGGGATAATAGATTTTGTCTTTTATGTTTGAATTGAGGATGTGTGATGTGGCATCCTACATGGATCCACATCATCCTCTTCTCTTCCCTCTTCTATATAATTCAAACTCTTGCCTTGTTTTGGGTTGTTGAATCATTTTGCAACTTCTTTGGGGGCGCATTTTCTTGTGTTGGAGCTCTTGTTTTTGGAGGAATTTTGGAGAAAGCTTTGCATGCTTGGGAGATTGTTGTTTTGGACTGTTTTGAGCCTTGAAGTTTTGTTTGGAAACAAAAGATACCATGGAAAGGTAGGAATTTAAATCTTCTTTTATGTTGTCACTTTCTTTTGTGTATGGATGAATGGTGCATGTTTTGTTTTATTTATTGGTTGGTTGGGTAGACTGCCATAGGGATGGTGTGGAAGAAGGCTATGGGGAATCCATGTGGGGGCATAAGGAATTTCTTTGGCATCAAATTTTTGGAGGGAGTTTGGGTTTGGGATCCACCATGGAAAAGAAATAGCTTGCATTTCTTACTTTGTGGGAGGCATAAGAAAATCTATGGGGGCATAAGGAGGGATTTGTGGGGGGAATAAGGATGTGTGTGGTGAAATTTATTGGTGGTTTGTTCCATTGGATGCCCAATTCCCAATTGGGAGGGATAAGCATCTTCCCCCATAGACCTTGCTCATTTGGCTTGCATGATCAAGCTCGAGTTTTGTTTTTGATTTGTTTTCAAATGCGGTTGTGATTGTGATTTGTTGTTTTTGTTTGAATGTGTGCATGTTTGAAAAAATGTTGTGTGTTGTGGAAGCCAATTGTTGCCATGGGTTGAATTACACCTCTTATTGTGTTTTGGTTGGGGTTTTGGGGCCCAATGATGAAGGAATGTTTCTCCTTTCATTGGATGTCTTGGTTGGGTGGAGAGCATTGCCTTTCCCTCACTTTTGTTGTGATCAACTTGGAGAAAGAGAAAATTTGTATGTTGTTGTTCGGAGTAAGAGGAAAATGCGTTTTGAGAGTCCTTTGATAAACAAATTTATTTCATCATAGCCTTTTCCCACTATGATGTGGATGAAATTGTAATATGTATTTTGTGAAGAAAAGATGTATGTAATTTTATTATGAAGTTGTACATTCGAATGTGAAGGATAATTATATTTTGTTCTGTTATTGGAAAGAAAGAAATAGAAATGTGTTATTTGCATTCAAAACATGGAAAGATGTAAGGATGTATTCCTTTTTGAATTAATAAAGAATTACAAGACCTACTCTCATATGCATTGTTGGATTGAATTCAATGTTTCATTGTATGGCTAAAGAGATAGTTAGATCTCTGTTTGGAAAGAAGAAATGCACGTGGAAACAATGTTGTATTTTGTATTTTTGGAAATGTGTAAAAATGAAATTTAGTATTTGATTTGATCCAGAATGGTTTGTTTAAAGTAACTGAATGTATTAGATTAGATTGGAAATGAAATGCCATACTTGCATGATGAAAAGTTAGATGGATCTCTTTAGATTTGATCTCTTGTAAATATTTTAAAATTGGCAAATTTAATCAAAATGTATAGTTGGACTGAACCTAATAATCAACTTAAAAATGATATAGTTTAGTATGATGAGACATCAAGGAACTCAAATTGATAAAGAACACTTAAGAAGACAAGTTAAAATATTGTAAAATTGAATCCAATCCCTTTAACAGCTTGTATTTCTTGTCAATTGTTGGAAAAATACAAATTGAAAACAAACAAGTGAATTTACCCTCCTAAAACAATTTAAACCCTCCTAGAGAAACCCTTGTATTTCCATGTCTTTGGCATGTTGAGTGAAGGAGGAGATCCAATTTAATCAAATTTGAATGTTAGAAATTACTAGTTGGCTTTTTAAAATCCTCGTAGATTGTTTTTTTAAATTGTTAAAATTTATCAAAATGTAAAATTTATTATTCTTGTGTAAAGAGGGCATCGAGATATTTCCATAAAGTCCTCGTTTTCCCAAAATTGAGCTTTCTAGAAAAATTTATGGCACTTTGAAGTTTTACGCTCAAGGGAAAATTTGAGAAAATTTTCCTTGTCGGGCCCATGGCCCGAAAATTTCCCATTAAAAATCCTTAGAATTTTTTGAAATTTTCTCCACCAGCCCATAGCTAATCAAAGGCTACCACGTGTCCTCAAGGGGCAGCGGCAAAGGCACGACATTATTTTGTCCTTCGGACCTTTTAAAACTTTTGGAAAGTGTTTATCTTTTACCCCACCGGCCTGCAGAACTAACTCAGAGGCGCCACATGGCAGCATGGGGGTGAAAGTGGGGTGGGGAAACCCTCGCAACTTTATCCTATGAAATTTTTATTTAGAAAAATTTCACCTTTTCTCCCGTGGCCCCGCACTCCCACCTCGCCTTGGGAAATTCTTTTCGCGGGCGGACCCGCACATCCAACTTCCCCTTATCTCCCCTATGAAAAAATTCTCCAACTTCTCCTACCACTCCACCCTTCCCTCTTTCCCTCCCCACATTGTTAGTTGTGTGCCACGTGTCCCTGGCGGACCCGTGGGTGTGTGGGCATTGTTTGATTATTTTCTCCCTTTGGTGAATTTGTCATAAGACTCCCGTTGCCCCACCCTTTCTTTATTTTTCAGCGATGACTCAGAGGCCGCCACATGTCCCTGGATGACCCATGGAGGTGTGGGCATAAATGGTAATTTTCTACCATGCAAGGAAAATTTCCAAATGCTACCCCGCGACCGCCATCCCAAAATTGCTTTTCTTCCCCGCTCAACATGTGTCCCCTTGGGGAAAATTTGACCCCTAAGGTCCGCTTGCCCATATCTTGAGTTTCTACAGGAGTTAGGAGGACTTCTTTATATCATCGGAAAGGTGAGAAAATTTCCTATCCAATGGAAATGATTTAGGAAATTTTGGAAGATTTAAGCATGAGAAAAATCAAGTTAAAACTCTGAACCTATTAGAGAGTGGTTATGGGGATAAATTACTCCCTAAACCTAACTGGAACTTCTAACCCTTGAGTTTAGGACCTTGTGAGTCTGATGATTGTTAATAAAGGAAAAGTATGTTCTAGTGAAATTGAATTGTTCTAGATCCTATTAGTGTCAACTGTTGTCCTGCAACTTGGTTATGGACACTTCTAATAAAAAAAAATTTATTCCAAAATTTTATAACTAACCCTAGGTTGTTTCTTGGGTCTCAAGTGGGTTATTTTAACGAGCATCACACTTGGTATCAGAGAAGTGGTTCAAAAATCTTGGACCATTGGGCACACTAGAAAACTTGGGACATGGAACTTAAACCTAGCGCACTTTTAAATCTAGAAAACAACTCAGTTAGAATTTGTATATTTTAGTCAACATGGAAGTTGTGTGAAACTTAACAAAATGAACTAACTCTCACTTTGGTCTCATGCAAGAGGATCAGATGGAGTGAGAGAAACCTTTACAAAGAATCGACTTACCACCAACACCACCTCTAAATCAAGGTGTATCAACAATCCTACCTCATATTTTACAGACTCTTCAGGATGTTAATGTCGCTCTACATGGAGGATTAGGAGGAGGACATGTAGCTAGTCATGACAGAGCCCCTTCCATTGAGGGTCAGGTATCTCCTCGACCCAGCGAGGAGCATAGAGGAGAGAAATCCCATGTGGAGTCAGCCAGAGTAGAGTCACCACCAGAGGGACAGGGATGACGAGTTCTAGAGCATAGAGAGGTCTTGGAGCCCTAGGCTTAGGGATGAGCATGCAGAGAGACCTAGAGGCCATCAGACCACAGTTGCAGATCACATTAGGGAGATCCTGAAGCTTTAGCCATCACATTACTTAGGTGACATAGGTGGATTTCAAGCAAGAGGCCTGGCTAGTGAGCTTGAGTGGTTGCTTCAAGCTTTTCCTTGTTCTAGCAACACGAAAGCTTGTGTTGTGATCCATCTATTGAGGGATGGAGCAGGAGTATGGTGGAGGATAGAGGAGTAGAAGCTCCATGTAGATTCAAATACAAAGTGACACGAGAGCTATTTGAGGAGAGATTCAGGAGAAGGTAATTTTCATGGAGGTTCATGCAAGTAGAGGATCGATGAGTTCTATGACCTCTGACAGGCATCTCTTTCTGTAGCAGAGTATGAGAGTAGATGTATGGATCTAATCCAGTATGTAGAGTATATACAAGATGAGCAAGTGCAGATTCATAGGTTCATCTAGGGCCTGAGCTTAGATATTAGAGGTGCAGTGTGGATCCACTACCCACAAACATTAGCTGAGGCCATCGAGAAGGTCTATATTACATAGGAGAGTCGGGGAAAGACCCAGCAGGCTAGAGACCGAGTCCGGAGCTGCATACATCAGATGTAGGATGGTAGATCGATGGGGTCAGTACCCCTTCCTCATGGTGGTCAGTGGTACAACATAGCCATCCTTTAGGTTGCAACAGCAATAGCAGTCTCGCCCACCTCATAGACCTCCACAGAGAGTTGATGCATAGAGAGGTCAGAGTATGGGGCCTCCTCCTAGGGGTCCCATTAGGACACAAGGTGGACCTAGAGCTCGGTCGGCAAGAGCTCACCAAGAGAGACATCAGGAGACCACGGTTGGATCATCAAGGTCCACACCACAAACTTCTAGGGAACCTGCTGGAGGTGCTGGTCATTAGGGAGGATCAATAGGATGTTTTTTTTATGGAGTTACTGGACACTTTTGGAGAGATTTCCCACAGAACCCTAACAACAAGGGTTAGTCACAGATCTCTGAGATGACTGTTGGTGACATGGGACACAACCATATGATTTATATAGCGGTGGAGAACCTCCAGAAGAGCAAAAGAGCACAATCATTGAGACCACAGGTAGCATTGGTAGTATTCCTACCTCTGTATTGTTTAATTCTAGTTCTTCTAATTCTTTCATTGCACCATCTTTAGTAGAGCGATGCAGGCTAGAGGTAGTTAGGAAGGGTCTTAGTTGGGATGTTGAGATGGCTTCTAGATCCAAGATCTCTGTAGACTCCTTAGTTAAGGAGTGTGTAGTGGATTTGGGACCTTTCACCACTACCTCAGATCTTTGTATCCTTCCTTTGGGCTCGTATGGAGTCATTTTGGGTATGGATTGGTTATCTGCACATAGGTCCAAGATGGATTATTACCACAAGACTATATCTTGTGCAGATGATTTGGGAGTAGAGTCAGTGATTTCAGGGGTCAGGAGACACATTTATATTCGCACCATCTCCGCTATGTAGCTTAAGCAGTGTGTATGACGGGGTTGTCAGATGTATGTTGTTACATTCAGTGACAGGTGAGAGGATAGGTCTAGTGGACCATCATTATATGATCATTCCATCTTGAGAGAGTTCATAGATGTCTTTCCAAGGGAGCTACCAGAGTTACCACCCCCATGTGAGATTTATTTTCATATAGATCTAGTTCCTAGAGCAGATCCCATCTCATGGGCACCTTATCGATGACCACCCCAAAGCTCGTGAGCTCAAGTTACAACTTGAGGGCCTTTTGTTGAAAGGCCTTATCCATCCTAGTGTATCCCCTTGGGGTGTACCGGTGATCTTTGTGAAGAAGAAGGATGGATCCTTATGGTTGTGTATTGATTACCGCCAGTTGAACAAGGTAACGATCAAGAATCGTTATCCTCTTCCTTGTATTTATGACTTGTTGATCAAATGAAGGGAGCCACGGTTTTCTCTAAGATTGATCTCAAGTCAGGGTACCATCAGTTAAGGATTTTGGAGGTAGACATTCACAAGACCACCTTCCGCATAAAATATGGGCACTATGAGTTCACAGTGGTGCCTTTTGGTTTAACTAATGCCCCCGCAGTGTTCATGAGTTTGATGAATGGGGTATTCAAGACCTTTTAGATCGCTTTGTGCTCATCTTCCTAGATGACATTTTGATATACTCACGTATATACGTGAGGATCATGAGGGGCACCTTCGCCAGGTTCTTCAATGTCTTCATGAGTAGCAGCTTTACGGGAACTTGGAGAAGTGTGCTTTCTTTTAGACAGAGGTGCAATATTTGGGTCATATTATTTCTGGGGAAGGTATCGTAGTCAATCCTTCCAAGATTAGAGCCATTATGGATTGGCCAACACCCACTATAGTGACTAAGGTGTGCAACTTCATGGGATTAGTAGGTTACTACCAAAGATTCATTTAGGACTTCTCTCAGATTACACACCCTATCACTTCCCTTCAGAGGAAAGGGAAGAAGTTTGTTTGGTTAGACAGATGCGAGCGAAGCCTTCAAGACATCAAGTAATGCCTCACTATAGCACCCATTCTCATAGTGTTGGATCCACAAGGTGAGTGCTTTGTGTTGCTGATGATGCTTCTTTAGCAGGGCTTGGAGGTGTGTTGATGCAGGATGGTAGAGTAGTGGCTTTTGAGTCTCATAAACTCAAAGATCACGAGCATAATTATCTGACCCATGATCTTGAGCTTGTGGTAGTTGTGCACACCTTGGTTCGATGGAGGAATTTTATTCTTGGTAGGAGATTCACACTCAGGATAGATCACTTGAGTCTTTGCCACCTCTTCACGTAGCCCAATCTCAATGCTTGTCAATGGCGTTGGATGGAGTTGCTTTATGAGTATGACATGAACATCAACCATGTGAAGGGGAAAGAGAATGTGGTAGCAAACGGATACATGTGGCTATGGCCACATCAAGTGAGCATAGATTTACAGGAGTAGGATTCTTTAGTAGCTTCCTCGACAACTTCTACATCGCAGTTCGAGTAGAGATCGAGTCACGAGACCCCCGAAGGGAAGTTTGATAGTTTTTACTTAGAGACAAATGGTCTTCTCGCACGAGAGGCCGATATATGTTCCCAAAGATGGAGGATTGAGATATGACATCTTGGTAGAGGCACATTGTGCACCCTATTCATCCCATCCGGGGTGAAGAAGATGCATGCCACCTTACGGACAGTTGTACCATTTAAGAGGACTTTGTCGAGATGTGGCTCAGTTCATGTCACGATCTTTAGAGTGCCAGAGAGTTAAGGCCAAGCATCAGCATCCAGCAGGCCTTCTTTATCCTCATGCTATATTGGAATGGAAGTGGGACACCATTTCCATGGATTTCATTGCTAGGCTACCGATGTCGAGATATCATCACGACGCCATTATGGTCATGGTTGATAAATTAAAAAAAGTGGCTCAATTTTCTCCAGTGAAGACCACTTATATAGCTAGAGCAGTGGCACAAGTATACCTAGATGAGATTGTCATGTTGCACGGCATTCCACTGAAGATCATTTGTGACCGTGATCCTTTGTACACTTCACATTTCTAGACTACCATGCAGTATGTCCTTGGGACGAGAATCAATTTCAGCACAACATATCACCCCGAGACAAATGGACAGACGAGTGGTGAATCAGATTTTAGAGGATATTCTTAGGATGTATATGATGGATCAGTAGTCCAAATGTGAGGAGTACTGTACTTAGTGGAGTTTTCCTATAATAGTAGTTTTTAGAGTTCCATAGGCATGGCTCCTTTTCAGATTTGTATGGTAGAGTACAGGACACCTCTTAGCCTGGGACAGACTAGAGGACAGAGCATCTCTTAGACCAGCTCTTTTGTAGGACATGGAGCAAAGCAGGTGGTGTTGATTAGGCAAGAGATTGCAAGAGGCACAGACAGGTAGAAGAAGTATGCGGATCAGCATAGGATCAACCGTAGTTTCAATTTGGGCATAAAGATGTTCCTTCGTGTCGGCCACACAAGAGCCCTATCCGTTATGGAAAAGGTTCTAAGTTAGCTCCTAGATTCATTTTTGAGATCTTGGAGTGTATCGGCCCTTTGGCCTACCGTCTAACATTGCTACCCAGCTTGTCTCACATACATGATGTTTTTCATGTTTAAGTTCTCAAGAGATATATTGCAAATCCTTCTCATGTGTTAGATTGGACATCATTGCAAGTGTAGGATGAGGGGTAGGTGATGGTGGAGCTTGTTGCATCTTAGATCATGGGACCTTGGGCCTTCGAGGAGAGAGAGGTCAATAGGTTCGGGTGTAGTCGAACAAATATGATGAGACCAGTAACTACATGGGAGGACGCTACTTCATTACAAGTTCATTTTCCACATTTGTTCCAAAGTCACTTGAGGAGGAATTCAAGTCTAAGGGGAGGGGGATGTAGTGCCCACTTCCCTTTGACACTTTTGATGCCTATTTTGATACTATGATTACATTATAGACATTATTATGTTTTGACTTAGTGGGATGTTAGACATTTGATCATGGATTATTGTTGATCTTGATTTGATTATGATGCATGATGGGAATTAGAGACACTCGTATGTGGATGATGATATATTATTTGACATGGATGTTGTTCGGACATATGATTTTGGATATTATGAGTAGATCTAGAAAATGGATATTTTATGATGATGATATAGTTGTTGATTAAAAATGCAAATGATGTAGTTGTTACTTCGATGTTGTTGTAATTCATTTATATAGTTGGTTTTGTGATTTCATTTATATCATGTTGGATGTTCTGATATGGCCATGAGGCCGAAGGAGGTATTTGTATTTTTCAAGTTAAAAATATCACAACAAAACATCGGAGGATCGGAGACCAACCATAATGGAATTCTAGGTGAATTTGACAAGGTCACCATGGCAACTTGTTTTGTGTGTGTGAGTGTTGTATTTTGTTAGGGATTCCCATGGGTTTGTGTATTTTATTAATATGGTAAGATTTTATTTATTGTTGTATGTATTTTATTAGTGATGTGTTCCTTTATTTAATTATGTTGTGGAGAATTAATGTGAGAAATCATATGGTTAAAATTTAAATAAATCAAATTGGGATATGGGAAAGTAATAATGGAAGTTGTTGGTTGTTTGTATTAAATATGTAAGGGATGTGTAAGTTGTGTAAGAGTTTGTGTAAGTCAATTTTGGAGTATGAAATACTCCACCTCCATGACAAATTCGAATTTTTCCTTGGGGTTGTTTTGGAGGCTTGTGGGACAAGTAAAACTTGTCCCATGCCTCTAAATTTAATTTACCAACCATACTTATGGTTGGAGAAGTGATTTGTGACTTTTATAATGAATTTTATTAATCATGTTGCTTTGTTTTGATTGCACTCTCTTACATTTTATTTATTTTGTTGTCCCTTGAGGTGTGGTTTTTGGAGTGTGCAAGTAACTTGTCATATTTTCACCCACCTCTTTATTGTTCTTGGGAGAATGGATTTTGTCGTTTGTGTTTGGATTGGAGGATGTGTGATGTGGCATCCTACATGGATCCACATCATCCTCTTCTCTTCCCTCTTCTATAAAATTCAAACTCTTGCCTTGTTTTGGGTTGTTGAATCATTTTACAACTTCTTTGGGGGCATATTTTCTTGTGTTGGAGCTCTTGTTTTTGGAGGAAGTTTGGAGAAAGCTTTGCATGCTTGGGAGATTGTTGTTTTGGACTGTGTTTTGAGCCTTGAAGTTGTTTTTGGAAACAAAAGCTACCATGGAAAGGTAGGAATTTAACTCTTCTTTTATGTTGTCACTTTCTTTTGTGTATGGATGAATGGTGCATGTTTTGTTTTATTTATTGGCTGGTTGGGTAGACTGCCATAGGGATGGTGTAGGAGAAGGCTATGGGGAATCCATGTGGGGGCATAAGGAATGCCATTGGAATCAGAATTTTGTGGAGGGAGTTTGGGTTTGGGATCCACCATGGAAAAGAAATAGCTTGCATTTCTTACTTTGTGGGGGCATAAGGAAATCTGCGGGGTGGGGGCATAAGAAAGGATGTGGGGGGCATAAGGATATGTGTGGTGAAATTTATTAGCGGTTTGTTCTAGTGGATGCCCAATTCCCAATTGGGAAGCATAAGCAGCTTCCCCATAGACCTTGCTCCTTTGGCTTACATGATCAAGCTCCGAGTTTTGTTTTAACTATTTTCAAATGCAGTTGTGAACTACTATTTTTGTTTGGACTTTTTTCCTATTGAAATGTGCATGTTTGAAAGAATGTTGTGTGTTGTGGAAGCCAATTGTTGCCATGGGTTGAATTACACCTCTTATTGTGTTTTGGTTAGTGCTCGGGGGCCAATGATGAAGGAAGGATTCTCCTTTCATTGGATGTCTTGGTTGGGTGGAGAGTGTTTCCTTTCCCCCACTTTTGTTGTGATCAACTTGGAGAAAGAGAAATCTTGCATGTTGTTGTTCTGGAGAAAAGGAAAATGTAGTTTGATAGTCCTTTGAGAAACAAATTTATTTCATTGTAACCTTTCCCACTATGATGTGGATGAAATTGTAATATGTATTTTGTGAAGAAAATATGTATGTAATTTGATTATGAAGTTGTACATTCGAATGTGAAGGATAATTATATTCTGTTATGTTATTGAAAAGAAAGAAATAGAAATGTGTTATTTGCATTCAAAACATGGAAAGATGTAAGGATGTATTCCTTTTTGGATTAATAAAGAATTACAAGACCTACTCTCATATGCATTTTTGGATTGAATTCAATGTTTCATTTGTATGGATAAAGAGATAGTTAGATCTCTATTTGGAAAGAAGAAATGCACGTGGAAACAATGATGTATTTTTACTCTTGGAAATGTGTAAAAATGAAATTTAGTATTTTATTTTCATTCGAATGGTTTGTGTAAAACAACTAAGCTGTATTAGATTAGATTAGAAATGAAATGCCATACTTGCATATTGAAAAGTTAGATGGATCTCTTTAGATTTGATCTCTTGTAAATATTTTAAAACTAGAAAATTTAATCAAAATGTATAGTTCGGACCTGCACTTAATAATCAACTTGAAAATGATATAGTTTAGTATGCTAAGACATCAAGGAACTCAAATTGACAAAGAACACTTAAGAAGACAAGTTAAAATATTGTAAAATCGAATCCAATCCCTTTAATAGTCATTTTCTGTCAATTGTTGGAAAAATACAAATTGAAATCAAACAAGTGAATTTACCTTCCTAAAACACTTTAAACCCTCCCTAGAGAAATCCTCCATGTTTGTTTGGCATGTTGAGTGAAGGAGGAGATCCAATTTAATCAAATTTGAAAGTTGGAAATTACCAGTTGGCTTTTTAAAATCCTATAGATCATTTTTGTAAAATTGACCCTTTAAACTTTATCAAAATGTAAAATTTATGATTCCTATGCAAAGAGGGCATCGAGAGATTTCAGAAATTCCTCGTTTTCCCAAAACTGAGCTTTTTAACAAAAGTTATGGCACTTTGAAGATTTTTTGCCTTGGCGGGAATATTTTCCCAAGTAGGCCCATGCCGAAAATTTCCCATTAAAAATCCTTAGAATTTTTTTGAAAATTGGGTTGGGAAATTTTTTTAAATTTCCCCTACCTACCCGTAGCCAATTAGAGGCTACCACGTGTCCTCAAGGGCAGCGGCGGAGGCGCAAAATTATTTGTGCTTGGGACCTTTTAAAAAGTTTTGGAAAATTTTATCTTTTACCCCCCGACCATGCAACCAACCGAGAGGTTGCCACATGGCAGCATGGAGTGAAAGAGGGGTGGGGAAAACCCTCACAACTTTATCCTATGAAATTTTTATTTGGAAAAATTTCACCTTTTCTCCCATGGCCACGTACTCCTGCCTCGGCTTGGGAAATTCTTTTCGCGGGTGTGTGGACCCGTGCGTCCAACTTCCCCTTATCTCCCCTACGGTGAAATTCTCCAACTTCTCCCACCACTCCGCCATTCCCTCTTTCCTTTCTAGCATTATCGGTTGTGTGCCATGTGTCCATGGCAGACCCGCGGGCGAGTGGGAGATGTTTTATTATTTTCTCCCCTTTGGCAAATTTCCCATAAGACTCTCGTCACCCTGCCCTTTCTTTTTTCTTCAACAATGACTCAGAGACCACCATGTGTCCCTAGAGGACCCGCAGAGGCACGAGCATAAATGGGAACTTTCTCCTACACAAGGAAAAAATCCAAATGCCACCTTGTAACCCACTATCCCAAAATTTCTTTTCTTCCTTGCTTGACACATGTCCCCTTGGGGAAAATTTGACCCCTAAGGTCCGCCTGCCCATATCTTGAGTTTCTGAAGGAGTTAGGAGGACTTCTTTATATCACCGAAAAGGTGAGAAAAATTCCTATCCAATGGGATGATTTAGAAAAAATTTGGAAGATTTAATTTTTAGAAAAATCAAGTTGAAACTCTGAGCCTGTTAGAGAGTGGGTATGGGGATAAATTACTCCCTGAACCTAACTGGAACTTCTAACCCTTGAGTTTAGGACCTTGTGAGTCTGATGATTGTTAATAAAGGAAAAGTATGTTATAGTGAAATTGAATTGTTCTAGAGCCTATTAGTGTCAATTTTTTCTTCAACTGACTTGGTTGTGGACACCTCTAATCAAAAAAAATTATTCCATAATTTTCTAACCCACCCTAGGTTGTTTCTTGGGTCTCAAGTGGGTTGTTTTAACGGGCATCACACCGATGCTCATTATTTCCCTTAGTTTTTTTGAAACTCTTGTCTTTTGTACACCAATATCTATAGCATCATGGATATAACCAATCGAGTCATCAATATTCTCGTGTCATGAGTCGCGGACTGTAGATTTTACGGAGCTTGAAACGTTCTTCCTTATCGTGTATTGTAATAATGGGCAACGACCAACATCATGGTTTAAATAGCATATCTCACAATCCAACAACAATGTGTATTGATTTGTGAGGAAAACTATCCTTTGTGTGAACTTCTAATTCAAAATTTGTGCACTAAATCCATGTGCACGTCTCATGTGTTGAATTTGTTGATAGTTTCTCCAATTGTTTTTCCATAGTTACAATATATGCTTCTAAAAATGGCCTAACCCCACTATCTATGCTTCCAACTACCTCAGCACGTAAGGATTCTTCAAGTTCTTCACACGGATTAGTGTATGTATTATGTGGTAATTCCCTCCTAAAGGGGTAATCAGATCCCAACAAACCATTGCGCATGTTGGCTTATGTGTATGTCAAGAAAGATTAGATAACATGGTTTTAAAATAGGCATCATAATATTTAACACTCTAAGTAGTGCCTTGCTTAATATCCTTGAGTGTACTTATACTCTTCTGCTCAAACTCAGGGATGTGAAACTCTTTAAGGAATGCATCATTTAAAGTTGTATAGTCTCACGCAAGTCCGATCGAGCTCAAAAATTTGTACAACTATGTGCATGCCCTTATAAAGTAGTAGCAAATTATCTTGGCGTATGCTCAGAATCCATGATTACTTTTGTGTGCCATAGTATTTCACACATATGCACATGTTCAACAACATATTTTATTCACTTATACATTGGAAGACGAAGAGACATCTCCATGTAAATATTCTACGGTTAGTGCGGACCTTACCCACCTGATCCAGAACCTCTGTCTTTCACCTACCTCCAAATCCACTTTGGAGCTAGAGCTACCTAAGCCTCCCGATCCCAATCCTGTGGCCGAGGTCGAGACCGGAAGATGTGCTTCCCTATATTCAAATAGTAGAACTAAACTATACCTCAATAGTCCGCAAAGTGTTACCACTCCCAGAAGTTAGTCCAAAAATCGGCACACTTGTATTCTACACTGATGATACACCTAAAATAGTACTCCATATAGCAACTAAGCCATTTGTGTTGCCATCACTGTTCCTTTCATAAGACTCGTTCCTACTCTTCTACTGCTTGAATTAGCTTGTTGACTATTTTTTGTACTAGATGTTGTACAACCAAGCATAAGGGAAAGGTTCCCAGGTGGATTCAGATGCACACCTATGAGCGGAGTCATCTCTACTAGCATGCTTCTACGTGAGGCCGAGGAGGGATCCCTATCATGCTTTCCTAGATGGGGGAGTTCCTAATGCTTTGGATCTACATCTCCTACGTGAGATCCAAATCCTTCACAAGCCATCTCTCTCCTCAACTCCATCCTCTCAATAATGTCACGCTTCTTCTTTGCCTCCCTCTCACGCACCTCATTATACTTAAGCCACCTTTCCTCTCTCTTCCTTTATGCCGCTAGTTACGCCATCCTTCATCAAACTGCTCTGTCCCACGTGTGTTGGGGTTTAGTTAGCCATTGGTTTACTCTCCAAAATAAAAGTTACCATCGGGATCTTGATCACTAGTGGAATGCCTTACACATAAGTTCCCCTTGGATATTGTAAAATTGGAATTCAACTACCTCTAGACATGAATAAGTGGAAATTGAGTACTCCAAGATATAAATATTTAAAACACCACGGAACCACATATCCACAGCTCAAGTCCAAATCAGATCAACATCATAAAGGGCCTAAAATTCTTCCTGCATCCAGAAAAGTGTGCGATACCTCCAATTCCTCTTAGATGCATACGCAATCAGCCACTCATACAATTCTACTGGAAAGATAACAAAGAAGCTCTCATATAAATTGTCATACAAGTTTTGTTCCACCCACACATGTGCGTTAAACTTAGATCTAGTGTTGAAATGTCATGTGTATTCTTCTTCTAGATCGTGTATCCACTCCTCAACACTTGCTAAGGTCAACTGATATGTCTTCATCACGAACCATCCTGAAAAAAATGAAAAAGAGGTCCCAGCAACGAAACCAATGATGCAACCTAGAATTCAACAATACAAGCCCAAGTATGCTAGCACATCACTCAACCTAGACTGAGCACTCACCCGAAGCACACAAAGGTACCAAGCCCCTCTTTAGGGTTGCTGTTATAAGATGTTTAGCATGATGAAGACTTTAATCATTCAGATTTATGGCTAATATATCTTCCTATAGTGCATATTCAGATCTAGATCTAGAACATAACAGACTTAACAGATAACCATAATGGAATCAAGCATGCAATACTAAAATATAACCATGATAACACTTTGTTTCAGTCCATAATATCCATTATATTAATTGTAGTAAATACACAGAAGCTTCCTTATAATCACAAAGTAGTATACGCTCATGCACGTAACAGATTGTGACATAATCTCACTATAACCTAGTTCTCACACCTATATCTATGCTCTCTCTACTACATAGTTCAATACATATTTATAAGGGTGGGGACTTGCCCTTCACCACTTATCTAATCCCAAAATAGGTCACATGCTATTATTAGCCACGCATCGTTACAAAAATAGGCTTACATGTAAGAGTGTTAACAATAGATCTCTCTTAGTCAACTATTAGTTTTTCATTCTATCTTTAGCATGCATCCATGCAAAGTGCTTTGTAGCTGATCATCCAAAAATAGCCAATGCATGACATGCAAGTATCCAATCAGTTTGAGTGCTCCACATGCTATTTCTAAAAATAGATCCTCATCATGAAAATGGATAAGTCCCGAATCTATCTCTACTCTACTCTCCCACGTGAACCTTTTGTATTACCTTTGCTAGGTGCCAAATTTTACCGATCAACACGGTGAGTTTTTCAACCTTTAAATTGAGATCATCCTTGGAAGCCTTGTCTTTGTCATATTTTTCTAATGAGATTCCCAAGAGTAGTCCGCACATCCTGTTTTTCCCCTTTATGTGTCACATTTCACAGTGAAAATCTAGAAATTTGATAATTTGTTGCTGTAATAGTTTCCTTAGTTTTCCCTTCAATGGGAGTAGTAACTTCTATGACCCTTTCTCCAAATTGATTTACCGATAGGATGGAAACAATAGTCACCTCTTTTCTTTCCTTTTTGGTGTGTGTTCCAACACGCTCAGTTTTATAACATCCACCGAGAGGCACCTTCTTTTTCTATTTTGGAGTCGATGAAACAACCATTCTAGAATGGATGATGCTGATGGGAGTGGAACAACCGATTCACTACCTGAAACATTAGTCAAAACAAGAGCACCAATAACATTAGTTGGCATTTGAACAGAGGTGGAAATAATGGATGGGGCGGATGTGAAGATGGCCATAAGAGTGGATACAATGGGATTAGAAGATGATATGGAAGGAAATGGAAGTGTTAGAGGAAGTGAAGTAGAGATGGGCAACCCAATCATTTCCCCTATTGAGAGAACTTGAAGAGATGAGAACACTTGGGCCATAAAAGGAGATGGGAAGGAGTAAATGATTATAGAAGTGGAAGGAAATGATGTAGGAAGTGACAGTGGAAGAGAAAGGGGAGATGAATGGCCTTCATGAGACACTTAGAGAGTCGAGTGACTTCAACTATTTCTGACATTGGTATTGTTGGAGACATGGTTTTGGAAGCAGGAGCCTTAGAGAGAGATGAGCTTCCAACAATGAATGAAATATTTTTAGGGATTGTATGGGCCCTTTGGATGGACCTTTTCCCTTTGTGGGTGTTGGTAGACTCATGGTTGATGGGATTTTTGTATTTGTAGGTTATTCTAACCCCTTGGGTGAGATTCTCAAGGTAACCAACCAACTATAGGTTCTCTATAGAATGGACCCCACCCTCTCCTTTGTATTGTAACATTCTTATACATACCAATCAATCCATGGAAATGGTTGATTGGAAACATTATTATTCTTATATGTTGCATCCAAAACTTCATCATCATCTTGCATTTCCTTTGGAATCTCAAATGCTATACCAAATCTGTCAAATTTCATCCAAGAGTTAGAATCTCATATTCTCTTTATCGGATGATGAATTCATCTCGAAAATGAATCCAAATGTCTTCTAACTAGGGTACATGGGAACTAGACAAATCATTTTCACTAAATTTACCCCAAAGAGTCGAAACTGGTCCAATTATGGAAGGTCTGCAAAGTTACTTCTAACATTTATGCATCTACATTCTTTGCCTTATAAATATTTGGACAAGTGTATTTGCCAATTGAAATAGGGAAATGAACTCCCACCTTGTGTTGTTTATTTTGAATCTTATGATAGTCTAGCAATTCTTTGAACCAATTCTAACAAGACCCACTTGTTAGTGGGACATCTTGGCAACTTATTGGGAACACCTACAAAACTCAAAATTTGAATGTATCTAAATGTGGGAACTCAAGGTAAATAGCTCCCCATTCGTGCACTTCTTTAAAGGCTTCATCAAAAATTCTTCGATTGTATAAATCTTTATCAAAACAATAAAGAATGACTACAAAGAAGGTATCATTAATCCTATGGAAGTTCTTGTTTCCCTCATCCATTATGAGCTGAGGATAAAAATTGTAAATTTTTTAAGCACTTCAAATATCCGTAGTATTCGGCCCAAAGATAATCCCCCCATAGCGGTTGCAGCATAGACCAAAAAGGATGTCATATAGAAATTCTTGGAGGATAATACCTTGCTTAATCGAAAAACAAATGGAGTTATTGATATGATCCCCCATATGATAAATTCCTTGTTCTTCTTGATGGTGGAAATATACAAGAACATCCATTCCTGAAATTCCTTTGTAGAGGAAGGCCCGAAACTCTACTTAGTAACACACCAATGTCATTGAATTTATGGATGAAGTCTAATCGATATATGGTTTTCAAAAATTTGGTAACACTCTTGGCGAGATAGTTTTAGAATGACTTTTGTGCATAACTTAGCTTCCTTGTCCCAATGTTCCACTGCTAATTCTAGTGAAATTTTCACATAGTCTTCAATGTCTGGGAGTTTGAATAAATCCTCAAAGAAATCTAGGTCCAAGTGGATTACAGTCTTTCCATCAACACCGAAGTGAGTTTTGCTTGGTGAGATGAACTTAGGGAAATGCATGGATGTAGGAAAGCCAACAGCTAGAGCAAGTCCACTATCATATATGGCTTGCATCTAGGATTTCTGTTTGGGGCTTTCACCCTTGCCCAGAAGTCTGGAAAATCAATTTTCCTGAGATCAGTGTCTCCTATATTTTCCAAATCTGAGGACAGACAAGAATGAGAAGCAACTCGAGGAATGTATACTTCATTTTTTCCTTGCCTTTGACTACAGAAGTTAACATCAAATTTTGATTTCAGAATCCGAAGGCCTTCAAAACTATGAAATGCCGAAGTGAAAAGTTCTAAAACAAAAGGTTTCAAAAACCTAAAATGGAAAGTTTTGAAATAAAAGATTCCGAAGACTTAAACCCCGAAAGAGAAAGTTCTGAAAGAGAAGGACACAGTTTCCAAAAAATGAGAACATCTGAACAGTTGAATCTCCAAACTTTGAAAACACAAACTTCTGAACTCTAAAAAGAAAATCTTCCGAAAATGCTAACCTCGAACTTCAAAAAAATGAGAAGTACGAAAGGAATGATTTCACCAAAGGCACAGAAGGAAAGTAAGATACTCGAGAGGATCTTGAGGATTATGATGAAATTTGCCTTTGGATGCCCTGTAAAAAATTAGATTGTGGAACCGTTAAGATCAAAAACACCATCAGAGAAAACATGGTAAATGAGGATTTCATCTCCAAAATAGATGAAGGAAGAATAAAGAGAAACAAATAAAGAAAAAAATAACCAATAAGATCTCAAACCAAAAAGGAATAACTTAAATAAAATACCTTGAAAATGACACCGTGAAAGTACAAGATACAGTAGAAAAATCAAAACATCAGAGCAAAATGTCAAGTGAAAATGACAGTTAAATCGCGAGTTTAAATAGAAAAACTGATATTAATGCCCATATTTTGACACATACAGAAGTAGGTAAGAAATAAATGCACAAAGAAATTCCGTAAGTCCGAAATTCTAAAATTTTGGAATTTCAGAAATTATGAGGTAAAAATCGTGGAATGGTGATGGAAGAACTCCAAAACCTAAAAGTCTGAAATTTCAGACTTTCGGAGTTTCAGACTTGGAAGTCCGAAAGCAAAAAAATGAAAAAATGGTTGGGAAAATTCTGAAACTTGAAATTCCGAAAGTCTAAAATTTTGAAGTTTGGACTTGAGCTCCAAGTAATATTTTACCCAAAATGCAAAAAGAATTCCGAAAACCGAAAGCGAAAGTCCGAAATTTGTAATTTGAGTTTTAGACTTGAACTCCAAATCAGAAAATCGTCAATTACCAAAGGAAAACTCTAAATTCCAAAAGTCTAAAAGTCCGAACTTTCGGACTTTCAGCTTCAAAGTTGAGAACCGTAATCACGGTTTTAATTCTTTACCATAAAATTTTCGAAAGGGAAAATCCCCGAAATCCGAACTTCGATTTTTTTTTTAATTTTCAGAATTCAGAGAATTTCCAAAACTACTAAATACTTCCTCGTGAAGGATTTCAAAATTTTTGTTTTGATTGATTTTAACATCTGTTTCTCAAGGTAGATTTTAAAAGTTAAGCTGTTACTTGAATAAAAGCCAACCAGCGTAGAGGCGTCTCAATGAGTTATTATAGTGGACAAAATTGCTTAACTTTTTCAAAGTAACTATTGAAAAGAGAGGGTTTAACAAAAATATTTAATTTTGTGATACTTCCAAAATAATCCTCAAGTAGAAACAATGGAATCAAGACTTTATGGCTAGCTAGACAAAACCCAAAAGTCTTACAACAAATAGAATACCTCACCAAACTCGTAAAGAATGCTCTTAAGAGATTCCGGTACACTATTCTAGAACTATCAAATAAGGTTTTGGTAATTATTGCTTGCATGTAAAATATGATTTGACCACTCTCTTTTTGGTCTAAGGATCTAAAAGCATTTCTCGTATTTCTAAAATATTATTTGAATCTCTGGGAAAATGATAATTCCTTTGAACCCTAATAAGGTAGCTAGGTTTGCAAAATGAATAAGAAAAATATTTTGTATGGCTTAGGTAAACCATAAGAGAGAAAAAAAGCTCTTGATGTTTATTATGCCCCTCAACAATGTAAAATATAAAATACAACACACCAAGTGTGATGTAATGTTTTAGCCAAGTTGTCTAATATAATGCAAGTATCTACTTTATGTGACTTTTATGCTAGAATAAACATATGATGGAGGGATAAATTCTTCAAATATGTTCTTGTTTAAAATGTTGTAGTTAATTGTTTTGGGCATTCACAATGGCGCTTTCAATATCTCTTAATGATTATAACTTGATTTCTTAAATGTGTTAATGTATGTGTTTATTTACATAATTTTATATGGGTAAAAAAATTAACAAAGAAAAATTCAAAAACATCAAAGGGCCCAAAACAAAATCATATACTCATGGTCTTGTAGGCCCAAGACCATACAAACACGGTAATAAAAGACACATAACTATAATTATATAATTCTAGAAAATTTCTCCAAACATGTAAAAAAACATTAAAGAGAGGAAAAAAAGAAAAGAAGAGAAAAATGTGAAAGAAACCAAAGAAAGCATAATACAAAATAGTCAAAAGACTAGGAAATAATAGACACAAAAGTCCTAAAATAATGCATTTTCTACCACTAATAAATTATATCTATCAAAATTAAGTGTCTACTTAGCTTTGTTTAGACTATGGGCGTTTTGTACAAGCCACTATGAAGTTTTGAATATTAAAATATTTACTATATATTTAATAAAATTACGTCCTTCCGTGATTAAGGGCACCCAATTAAAGTAAAATAAAGTAATTAGATTGACAACAAAAGTTAGTATTACGGAAGGTTCATTCTTTGCACTTTCCATCATTTCAAACACTAATTATGATTTTAACTTGCCTCGTGTCCTTTTATTCGTGGTTATATTAAATACATACGTGCCTACCAAATAGTACATAGGAAATCACTCATAATTTTTATAGTCCAGCATGCTTTTAAATCTTTAGAAGGCAAACCTTAATCATGAATTTTATACTTCACCTTGTATTCAAACATTTTAATGTAATCATGAATTTTATACTTGTTTCACCATGCATCTTTCTATCAAGGGATGTACGAGGTTAATCAACACAAAAAAAAGCTAAGCAATATATAATGCATTATTATCAGCTTCGAGTAAAGTACATATCCATTCCATTTGAGTAATTGGTTTGTATATTTTAAATTTAATATTTGTATTAATGGTAATACTAATTGTTATAATTAATGGCTACATCGAGTGAGTTGTAGTTCAATCGTGCGTATGAGGGTGTAAAAGGTGTTGCCTAGTCACCTATTAAGATTCAAAATTTTTGAAAGATATTGATAAATAAAGAATGACATCGTGTCCTTCATAAAGTTGGTAGAATAGATCTATCCCTCAATCCTTAACAACTAAATCTAAGAATTATGTGCACTTATAATCTTCGGATTCAATCAAAACTAATCCTTACATTTCGGTGAATGTCTCTATCCGTACATATCCATTGTATTTGATTTTGGCTTATATGTCTCAAATTTGAGATTTGTACTAATAGTAATAGTAATTGTTACAATTGATGTTCAAATGAGTTGTAGTTCAATAGTGCGTATGATGGTGTAAAAGGTGTTATCTAACCACCCACTAAGATTCAAAAATATTAGAAGATATTGATAAATAAGAATCGTGTCCTTCATAAAATTGATAGAATAAATCTATCTCTAAGTCCTTAACTAAATCTAAGAATTATGTGCACTTATAATTATTAAATTTGATCAAAACTAATAATCCATCCCTATATAATCCCAAATAACAAAAAAAAGAAAGAAAAAGAAAAAGGGAAAAAAAATCCAAACATTTTAGTGAATGCAAGCTTTCAATTGGTTTATTTGCCCATTTTTCCTTCCATCATGATTGATATATTAGCTTTTATATGTTTGCAATCCTAAGGAAGTCTTTTAAGTCCATGAAATAATTCTGTCAATGAGTTGATATGATAAGGAGGAGGGCACTTTGGAGTCCCTATCGTTATTGTTGCCTTTATCCGTATTTATAAGACTTAAATAAAGCCAATGGGCACCACCCTGGGTTTTAATATTTACATTGCAGCCAAAGAAAACATGATAGTGGAACTTATCAATTCTAAGAATAACACGTAGAATGTCTTTTGGAAAAAGAAAGCGGTGGAAAATAATTGAGGAATGTTGTTTTTATTTTAATGCGTCCAAGAATGTTGTCTTTCCCATGCTTAACTCGAATCCACATACCGAAATCAAGGGGAGAAAACATAAATAAAAACAAAACCAACTCCTTTATCAAAATTCAACCCAATTTTCAATTTTTCTCAATACAAAGAGTATTGACATGGTTGTGTATGTGTATGTGTATGTGTATGTGTTCGGTAAATCTTTTACTAAAAAGAATTATATTTTTAAATTTAAAGTTTAAGATATAAATGTGTATGTACACATACACATATACATACATAAATATATATGGATATATACATATACATTCATACATTTATATAGAGGTTTATTTTGGGTTTGTCACATATTATATTGATTAAGGATTTAATTATATCTTTTACCATTTTTTTTTGTTGATTAATGATAGATAGTCTCAATGTAGTTGCCCCATGTTGTCGAGCTCAAAATATCTTTCCACGAAATGCAAAGGACTCCAAACTCCATTGTATACCAAAATATCATGAATTTTCAATTACCTTCTCTAAGAAAGAAGAAACTTTTTGGTATGACACTCAAAGGGATGTTGAATTGGAGGTCTCAACTACCATGTGACATGCAAATGGACATAAAATTCAAAGTCGTTCATTTTTAACACACCCACTTAATGATGAGATTGTACTCGCTTATCACACCCCTTTTATCAATGTAAGTTTGCCCCTCTTGGCATAATTATGTTTATTATCACCTCACAACTTAATTTTGCTTATAGTTGCATAGAGCAATCACCTAGAATTAATTTTTTTAATCAAAAGAATTGCCCCAATGCTAAAACAAATATAAGTCTAGTAGAGAACAAATGCTAGTTATATGCTTAACACATTCAAGAGTGTGGTATACTTAGTACATCCGAGCATGTGACGGGAAGTGTGTCTCAAATGCTAAGCTGAACTATCTAATCACATCGACCTCAATTTTCAACATTGAAAACTATAAAATCTCAATAATATCACATGTGCGTACACAAGAAAATAGTTCTCATAAAAGATAACAAAATAAATTCAATTAATATGTAGTGAATGCGCAAACTCCTTGTTTTACAAATATAGACTTTGTTGTTCCAATGTTAATCCAAACTCATTAAGATGTTTGAGTCTTTGTCGATTAAGGCCTTGGTAAAGTAAGCATTTTCCTAGGGTGCTAAAATCTAGGGGAGTTGTGATATATTTAACACATCCAAGAGTGTGATAAGTAGTGTGGCCAAATGTTAACTAAAGTATCTAATCACAAAAACCTCAATTTCTCAACATTGCAAACCATAGAATCTCAATAATGTCACATGTGCACGTATACTAGAAAATATTTTCATAATGGAGAACAAATTCAGTTCCATTAATATGAAATACATATACTCAAATCCCTTTCTTTACAAATATAATCTTTAATGCTCCAATGTTAATCCAAACACATTAATATACTTGAGTTAATGTGGGATCAAAGCCTAGGAAAAGTAGGCATTTGCCTAGGGTGCTAAAATCTAGAGGATATGTAGGCATATTTTCCTCTTAGTCATGCATACACTCGCATGTACACCCACCGTGTCTACCAAAATCATGTGTTGGTATATCACAAAAGGAGAGGAATCCTTGGGCACTCATTTGAGGTGCAAAGAAAGAATATTGGTTCATATTGGGCTAGTTGTGATGACTTCTTACATTATTCAACACAAAGTCTATACATAAGATTAAGAACCATGATGCCTCATATAACAAAGAGAAACAACAACCATGTATTGATAGCTCAACAATGAGACTCAACCGATACTATATAGTACAAAAAATGTCATGATTTGTGTCAAATTCACGTAATTTCTCATTTGATTTTTTAATGGAAATTTTGATACAATTATGAAACAATTATAGTGGTGTAAGAGTGACACAAATGTGATGCTGAAATAGCTTCACTTTTATGTAACATTTACCCCACCATATCCCCTAACTTTAAAAATAATAAGGGATAGGGCGAGTTGTGTCCTTTTTATTTTACCCTATTATGTTTAACAAAATAGGAAAAAGAGAAGGTATATGGAAGGACAAAGGGGATGAGTGGAAGGAGAAGAATAGAACAAGTAACATGGAATGGCACTTGGAAATGCAAAACATTATTTCAAGGTCATGGGTTCAGTGGGGAGAAGGGCTGGAAAAACATGGAAGACATGAAAGTTATGTAGATTTTTGGTTAAAAGATTAGAGGTGGAGAATATTTATCATTGAAAAGCATTCATCTAAGGTTTAAATTTGAATAGATAAAAATTTTCTCTCTCTTTATTACTTTTGAAATATGCATGCTTTTTAGTCTTTTAGATGGCATTCAAAATTTGTAAAAATAATATTTTCATTCCTAGGGTTTATAGAGAAATGAGGTTAAAACTCAAAAGAGATTTTCATATTTATAGTCATTCCTTTAAGGTTGTTAATCAGTGGACTACGCCACTTAGCAAAGAAAATAAGAAGGTTCACGTGGGAAATCGAGCACATTCAAAGGTGCAGAAGTATTGGAAAGGATCGCACACGAAGAATAGAAATAGGTCCAGGACTTAGCCGTTTTTACAATGAGAATCTATTTTTGGAGATAGTGTGTGGAGTACAAAAACTGGTCAAAGACTTGTGCGACATGCATTGGCTATTTTTGGAGGATCAGCTATGAAGTGCTTTGCATGGACACATGTTGGGAATAGATCTACTAGTGTCGACTAACTAAAAGTAGTCTATTTTTAGTGCACTTGCATCGTGGTTGTTTTTGTAATGACACGTGGCTAATAATAGAAACTAACCTCTTTTGGGATTAGATAACGGTGAAGGAAAGTCCCCACCCCTATAAATATGTATTGAACTCTGTAGTAGCATAGGATATATACGTGTGAGAACTAGGTTATAGTGAGATTATGCTGACAAATTTGTTACACACATGAGCGTATACTACTATTATTGTAAGGAATATTTTGTGTATTACTACATTTAATATAATGGAGATTATGGACTGAATCAAGGTGTTATCATGGTTATAGTTTAGTATTGCATGCTTGATTTCATCATGGTTATATTTTAAGTTTGTTATTCTCTAGATCTAGATCTAAACATGCATTGTAGAATGATATATTAGTCATAGATCTGAATTCTTAAAGTCTTCATCATGCTAACATCTTGCAACAACAACCCTAAAGAGGGCCTAATACCTTTGCGCACTTGGTGAGTGCTCAATCTAGGGTGAGTGATGTCTTGGGCTCCCGAGCTTGTATTGGTGAATTCTAGGCTGCATTATTGGTTCCATTCCATTTCGGGACCTCTTTTTTCAATTGTTTTCAAGATGGTTCACGATGAAGACATATTGGTGAACCTTAGCAAGTGTTGAGGCATGGATACACAATCTAGAAGAATAATATGCATGGCGGTTCAACACTAGATCTGAGTTTAACACACGCATTTGGGTGGAAAATAATTTGTATGACAATTTATATGAGAGCTTTTTTGCTATCTTTCTAGTAGAATTATACGAGTGGCTGATTGCTTATGCATCTAAGCGAGTGGAGGTATCGCACACTTAAGCTGGATGTAGGAAGAATTTCAGGTCCTATATGATGTTGATCTAATTTGGACTCATGTTGTGGATATGTGGTTCTGTGGTGTTTTGAACAATTATATCTTAGAGTACTCAATTTGCACTTATTCGTGCCCAGAGGTAGCTAAATTCTAGTTTTTACGATATCCAAGGGGAATTTACTTACAAGGCATTCCATTGGCGATCAAGATCTTGATGGTAACTTTGAATTTGGAGAGTAAACTGATGGCTAACTAAACCCCACCACGTGCGGGGAAGGAGTAGGGTTGGTGAAATATGGCAGACCTAGCGGTAGAAAGGTAGAGAGAGGAAAGGTGGCTTAAGTATAATGAGGTACACAAGAGGGAGGTAGAGAAGCAACGTGACATTTGCAGAGAGGATGGCATTGAGGAGAGAGATGGCTCGTGAAGGATTTAGATCTCATGTAGGAGACATGGAGCCAGAGCATCAAGAACTCCCTCATCTGGGAAATCATGATAGGGATCCCTCCTCGGTCTCGGTAGAAGTGCGCTAGTAGAGACGGCCTGGGTTGTGGGTGCGCATCTGAATCCACCTGGAAACGTTTCCCTTGCGCTTGGTTTTCCAACATCTAGTACAAAAAACAGTCAACAAGCTAATTCGAGCATTGGGAGAGTAGGAGTGAGTCTTATGAAAAGGCACTGATGATGAAAGTGTAAACAAATTCATTGTTATATGGGAGTACCTTTTCAGGTGTATCATCAGCACAAAATACAAGCATGCCAATTTTGGACTAACTTACGGGAGTGGTAATGCTTTGCACACTTTGTCGGGAAATAGTTTAGTTCTACTATTGGGACACAAGGAAGTAAATCTTCTGCTCGACCCCAGCTACATATTTGGGATCAGGAGGCATATGTAGCTATAGTTTCAATGGATTTGGTGGTTACGGAGGCGGAGAGGAAACACAAGAGGTTCTAGATTAGGTGGACAAGGTCTGCACTAAGCCCAAAATATTTACATGGAGATGTCTCTTCATCTTAGGAGTATAGGGGCATAGAAGATGTTGCTAAACATGTGCATATGTGTGAAATATTATGGTGCGTAAAAGGAATCACGGCTTCTGAGCGTAGGGAAAGCCAATTTGCTACTACGTTACAAGGGCACGCACATGAGCTGGTATAGAAAGTTTGACCTTGATCAGACTTGCATAGACTATATAACTTTACAAGATGCATTCCTTAAAGAGTTTCACATCCCTGAGTTTGAGCAGAAGAGTATAAGTGCACTCAAGGATATTAAGCAAGGCACTACTGAAAGTGTCAGAGAGTATGATGCCCATTTTAAAACACTATTATCTAAGCTTTCTTATGATATACATGCAAGCCAACACACACAATGGTTCATTGGGGGCCTGATTACCCCTTTTAGGAGGGCATTATCACATAAGATATACACTAATCCGAGGGAAGCACTTGAAGCGGCTTTACACACTTGAGGCGAGTTGAAAACATAGACACTTTCGGGTGAGCCCATTTTTAGAAGCACAGATCGCATCTATGGTAAAGCAGTTGGAGAAACTATCAGAAAATTCAGCACATGAGATGCGCACAAGGATTTGGTGCATAGATTCTGAAGTAGATGGTCACACAAAGGATAGTTTTCCTCGCATATCAGTGCATTCATTTCTATTGGATTGTGAGATATGCCATTTAAACCATGATGCTAGTCGTTACCCATTATTACAACACACGATAAGGAAGAACGTTTCAAGCTCTTTGTAAATTTACAGTCCACGACTCATGACATGGAAGGCTGTCGACTAATTAGTAAGATCCATGATCTTATAGATATTGGTGTACAACAAACAAGATTCTCGAGATAACTCTAAAGAAAAGAACGAGCATCGGGATAGGGATCACAATCGGGCGTGCTATGACTTGAATGAAGGGAATTTTAAAGGCGATCGTGGCTAAGATCGAGGATACCACGGTGGATTCGAGAGGACGGGGATGTGGTGGTGGAAGAAGTGATTTCCCTCACGAACATGTTATACATGCGGATATCCGACCACTACAAGCGTGAATGTCCTCAGAATATTACATGTTCTTTTGTGGAAAGAACCATAGCTATGAGGAGTTCTCGACTTGTATGAGAATCTTAGTAAGCAGCATAAATAAGAAAACAAAGGCACATGGATGGTTAGGATACAATGTGCTATGGAAAATCAGTGGATGCCTAAGTTGGAAGCAGAGTTTGAGGCATTGCAAGTAAAGATCACGACCCACACTGAGGCGGCACATGCCAGAGAAGAGTTAGAGAAGAAGCCTACCATCACTAAGGAGGAGGTTATACATGCATGGTACCCAGATCCTACCCATCAGAAGGAGGTTTACCAAGAAACCATGGAAGTTTTCAGGAATCTTCAGGGTGAGATACAATACTTAAAATAGAAATCACAGAAGATGGATCAAAATAAAGAATTAGAGATGGTCCAAACTGATATGGATGACTTGAGAGAAGTGTGCAAATTGTTGCACCAAGAACATATCATTCCACTATTAGGGAATTGGTTAAAAGGAAACACTCCATGTGAATGTGTTGATATTGGATGGAAGATCTTGCATGCGAATCTTCCCCCTTCATAGCCTAGATTATGACAAGGAAATCACTTTGAATATTGTTGTGGATGGGTGGTTTTTGAGTAATATATTGATTGATACAGTCGCGGAAGTCAATGTTCTTACTTTAGATGCATGGGTACAAATGGGAAGACCCCCATTGCAACCATCCTCTAATGTATTGTTCATGGCTAATCGGACTAAGGCCACTCCCATCGAAGTTTTGAAAGATGCATCCATTACCATACAAGGAGCCAAGTTCACTTGAAGATTTTGAGGTTTTAATGTTAGTAGAGTCAGATAGCTTCCCATCTCTATTGGGGCATCCTTGGTGCTATGTAAATAATGTTGATCTTTGGTTCAATAAGGGTTATATCAGTTTTGAAAACAAGGAGGAGAGAGTTATTATCCCTTTAATAGATGGAAAATATGTGCCCTATGTTGAGCCCTTAAGTGAAGAAGATCTGAATAGGATTTATGTACGTGCCATCCAAGATCCTAGAGATGCTTGAGCCAACTAAAGAAGGAATAATTCAGTGGGAGGATGCATAGTCTATTAGTGATACTACAAGTGTTTCTTGTGATAATTGGCCTCATAGCACTTATGAGTTAGTAGGGTGAAAAGTTAAGAGCATATTTCCTAAGGGAAGAAAACCACATTAGGTCAGGAGGATAGGTAACAAATCAATACCTTGTTACACTAGAGAAGGAGATCTTATGGTATTCTGTGCACCATAGAGGAACATTGGATAGACCCACTAGAAAGAAGAAATATGATAGCATATACACTACGTGAGATAGCAGCACGCTAGTGGGTGGCCGACAAGGATAATCTTGTAAGATGGAATGAAATTAGGATTGCTCTTGCTACTAGGTTTTAAGGAGCAATGCACCTACTCAAAGCTGCACTTATTATGGTAATCAACCTATTCAGCACCACGTTTAGAAGTGTGAGAGACTCGAAGAAGGGGGGAAGCTTTACCACCCTTGTTATGGGTGCAAAAGCTTTATTCCACTTTATAAGGATGCGTGCATGCTTGATATGGATATGTGAGAACTCCATAGAGAGACTAGAAATTGGCAGGATTTAATTGTAGGAATGGCCCAAACATTTGAATTCTTCTCTACAAAGCCTCCGAGTGGAAGAAGCATTAAAATTCATAAAGCACTTAACTATGGGAGATAGTGTCAAGGCTGAAGAACTCCTTTAGGATTTATTAGATGAAGGAAACTCAAGAGTGCATCTTGTTGAAGAAATAGAGGCCGATGCCACACTACTTCAATGTGCTTGCCTTGAGAAAGAAAAAGGAAAAATGGTCTACTTAGTGGATGATGAAGAAGTAGAAAATCTAGATGTAAACCATTCAATAGGTAGGTGTGAGGTATTGGACAGTGCAGATAAGACCATGTGCACCTATCATAAACCTATGAAGACAAAGAAGGTGAATATTGGGTCAAATGTTGAGCCTAAGGAAGCCATAATTGGAGACTATTGGTCAGACTCAAGTGGCAAAAATCATAGAGTTACTAAGGGATTATCAGGACTTATTCCCTAGGGGGTACCATGAACTTAAAGGCATGCATGAATCATTAGGGGAGATGAAGATAAAGCTTAAAGAGGGTGCGTGCCCAATTAGAAAGAGACCCTATAGGATGAACCCTAACTTGCACGAAAAGGTCAAAGAAGAGATTGAAAAAATGTTGAAGTCTGGGATTATCAAGCCCCTCGACAAGTCATAATGGGTTAGTCCAATGGTGATCAGTATCAATAAGGATGAATGGATTAGGATTTACATGGACTACATGGAGTGGATGTTGCATGTGTGACCCGATCCCTTTCCTACGCCATTCACTAAGGAAATACCGAAAGGCGTTGTAGGGCATGAAATCTATTCGTTTATAGATGGGTTCTCTAGGTATCATCAGGTTCAAATTTCCCAGGAGGATTAGGAAAATACTATGTTTACTACTGAATGGGGTAGCTTCACCTATACTGTAATGCCTTTTGGTTTGAAAAATGTGCCTGTTGTATTTTCACGCATAGTTGTTTAAGCATTCAAGTAATTTATTCACAACTTCTTACATGTCTATTTAGATGATTAGACAGTGTATGGATTAGTTAAGGATCATTGTGACAATTTGTGCTTGATGTTTGAAATATGTAGATAGTTGAATATCTCTTTGAACATCAAGAAGTGCATATTTTCTATGCTGTTTGGAATACTATTAGGAAACATAATCTGTAAGGAAGGTTTGTTGGTTGATCCAGCCAAGGTTGCAGTTATTATAGGCCTAAGAGAGCCTACCAGTCAAAGTGAGGTGCGCAGATTTTTGGGTCATATAGGATATTATAGAAATTTTATCAAAGGATATGCCAAAGTTGCCACACCATTGGAAGAGTTACTGAAAGTGAAAGGTGCATTCTCTGTGGAGAACCGCAGATAGCGTGCATTCAAGACATTACAAGAGAAACTTATTATTTCACCTATTCTACATTTTTCTTCATGGGACCAACCATTTCATGTACATGTTGATGCCTCAGCACAGCCATTCGCACGGTGTTGGCTCAACCAAGAAAAGGTAATGTAGATCATCCTATCTCTGTTTGCTAGTAGAATGTTGACTCTACAAAATAGAATTACAAAACTACATAGTACTAAGATTTGTTAATGATTTATGTGCTACATAAATTTCGACAAGTACCTACTAGCTACACCATTCTGCAAGGGCACATATGTAGATGGGTGCTCTTATTTCAGGAATTTGATTTCACGGTTGTGGTAAAACCGGGGAAAAGTAATTCTAGACTTGACCATCTATCTAGAATGTAGTCGGGAGGAGAAGCACAGAAATTGAAGATACCATGCCGATGCACGTATACAAGTTACAATGAGTGCCATTAGAACTAGAGAACATTGTTGTCTTTCTACGAATAGGTATGGAACCGTAAGGAGTGAAATCCTTGGAGGATAGACAACTTTCTATACACGTCGCACCCTATATGTTAATTAGTGGTGACACTGTACAAATTAGGTCGAATGAAGTATTGCACCATTGTATCTTTGGAACATGAACACACAAATATTATGGAAGAAGCTCATGGTGGTATTGCAGGTGGCCACTATATAGGTGATGCTATTACGTGCAAGATTCTACTCACTAGATTATGGTGGGAGACACTATATAAATATTGTAAGGAATTTTGTAAGGTATGTGATCATTACCAATGTCTTGGGAAACTAGGTCAATGAGATGAAATTCCTCTAGGACCCATTACTAGTGCGAGAACCATTTGAGAAATGGGCTATAGATTTTATGGGTTATATTTCACTAGTTGTGCATAGAACTAGATCACACTACATCATAAATTACACATGAGACTATCCGACAAGGTGGGCGAAGCAATACCTACAAAGGATTGTCAATGGCTACAACATCTAGGTTTCTTTAGGAAAATATTTTAACAAGGTATGGATGTCCTTTAAGTTTGGCCGGTGATAGGGCACACATTTTCTTAATGAGACAAACAAAATTTATTAGATGAATTCATGATTGCACACCATAAGACCACACCCTACCATCCTCAGGAAAATGGGACTGCTGAGGCTTTCAACAAAATTTTGAGCCAAAAATTGACAAAATTTTTTGATGTTGGAAGAAAGGATTGAGATGATAAAGTATCTGTAATACTTTGGGCATATCATACAACATATAAAAGGTTGAACAAAGCCACACCATTTTCAGTTAGTGTTTGGTGCAAAAGTAGTTCTTCCTATGGAATTTATGTTACCTTCTTTGCGTATTGCATGCACTAGAGGTTTTAATGATGAGAAAGCATTAGAAGAATGGATTGAAAAGTTAATCAAGTTAGATGAGTGATGAGCCATAGCAAATTGGATTCAAAAACAAGAGAAGGCCAGGTAGAAAGCATGGCATGACAGGCACATCAGGGATAAAAATCTTGAGATAGGATAAATGACGCTCCTTTATGATTTTAATTTTTTATGCCATCCAAGAAAACTCAAGGTACATTGGTTGGGGTCCTATGTTATCACTCTCAAACTTGAATCAGTGCTTGTCGATTAGAGGCACTTGATGGAATACGGTTCTGGGTTACTTGACGGGAGTAGGATGAAGCTCTACTATAAATGAGTCTTCTTGGTGTTTTTAATAAGGTAGTGTTGCCATTTAGATTAGGTTTTCAATTCTACATTCCCTTAATGTGTTTCCTTATTTGTCGCTATACTTTTTCAATTTAGTTGGTGTGTTTGTGTAATAAGCGCGTTTACGTGCCAAAAGCTAATTACTATTTGAATAATTTTTATGTGCAAGAGGACTGCACATACCCTTAGTGTGGGGTAGGTTGTTGATATCCAAGTACAAGACTGATGGAAATAAGTACACATGAAAGGAACTATCTACTGAGTGCTATTCAAGGTTGGAGAATTGAAAACAAGAGAGATTGATTTTGGACACAAGGACCATAGATAGAGAGGAATGAAGAAACAAGTATAATGTGAGGTAAGTAGAGGTCGGGAAGACTACCAGTGGAAGGCGCAGTGATGAGGTACTCAGGTGCATGGAAGTGCACTGAAGAGAAGTTTGTAGCCAAAAAGTAGAAGAGTGCACTAGAAGGTTACAACTTGGGCACGAAGATGTACCGCATAGAAATAATGAAAATGTTCGATTATCGAGAGGATTGTTGGTAAGTGGAGGAACAATAAATGCACTAAATTTTGAAATTATATATAAGGACAAGATGTGAGTTCATTTTTACCATTCAATTGAGAGAATTTTAAAAGGGCTAAGTGCGAACGAGATTAGCAATCGTGTAGAGGTGTGAAGAGTGTGAAACCAGATGTGGAGAGAAGGTTTGTGCTAAGGAAAAGCTTGCGTTCCCATAGGTAAAGGGTTTGAGCAAAGTAGACACGTTACAAATGAGCTAGGGCACATGATTTGTAATAGGGCACGAAGATTTAAACTAGGGTTTTGAATTACTTGATTGAGAGGGAACAAAGAGATATTTCTTCAAATGACACCGAAGAAAGCACCCACAACAGAGAAAAGGGTAAGAATAAGGTCAAAGTGGAAGAAGAAATTACTCCCGAGAGTAATTTCTCAGAAGTTTAGTATCTAGAGGGCATGATTGTGGGACAAGAATGGTATTCCCATATCTTCTAATGTAAAATCAATGATTACAACCATCAAACATCAGATAATAAGAAGGATCTCGATGCATTATTGAGCACAAAACAAACAAGCGTACAAAAAAGATATGCCAATATATAATGACACAGGTGAGAAGTAGCTGAAGTAGAATGGAGTCTACTAGCTATATGAGATGCCATAATTTGGAAAGTATGAACCATTATATTAGTGGTTGATCGGTAGAGTACCCAGTAGTGCAGGTAGCTGCACATCTTGTAACAAATTTGAATGACCAAGGAAGATGGTCATAGGTAAACACAATGTGGCTGCACATCACAAAGAAGATGTCTCAAGGAGTGGTATAAAATATTGTAGATCACATAGCAAAGATAATCATTAAAGAAGCATAGATAGGTGACAAAATAAGTTTTGGTGTTGTGTTATTGTCCTTAGTGTTTATGGAGATTGGGGTGCCTGATGGGCCAAAGGAGAAGATTTGGGAACCCCACGGAACACAAGTCACCTATAGAAATATTTGGAAAATACTTGTGTGACGGATCAATGAGTGGACCATTCAAGCAGAGGGCGGAGATGTAGTATGATAGACTCCACATAGCATTCGAAGAAGAGTGGCCCATACCCAAGAATTTTCCTTCGGTGGTGGGAAGGCGATTCGGTTTGCGATCTACTAAAATTTTTGCATCGTGTAATTTATGATGAAGGACGGGGCCTGGAGCCCATGGTGCAAACTGCCATATGCCTTCACAACAAGGTATTTTCAGGCATCAGTTCATCTCTTTTTAGATGTGCACCACCTAACCTTCAATGCGATACAAGGTAGATTGTGAATACCACACTCGAGAAAGAAATATGTATATCTAAGGTGGAATGCCTACGGTGAAAGGCTTATCTCAGATATTATAAGCATGAAGCCTATAAGCTTGGAAGTTAGGGACATTGGAGCACCGCTTGTGTACCTATAATTCAAACCCAAGTTGGAGAACACTAAGTATGTGGAGAATGAGTTCACACTCCCAGAGCTACAAAAAGGTAAGCATACAATGTAAAATATTCCAACACCTAAGCCCACGGAAACAATTCACGTAGATGATGAAGAAGAAGAGCATGAAGATAGTGGTGGTTTGGAACACAGAGGTAGAAGACAACCTCAAAATAAGGAAGAATTTGAGCACATGAGTACACCAACTTAGCCACAAAAAGGAGATGATGAGGACTTGGAAGCAATTCAAAGAGAGCATCATTTCAATATCCCAAGGTGTTAATCCGCAAACAAAGGTGCATAGATCGCCTCGAATCTCTCTAGTGATGGAGACAACTGAGAAAATAAGAAGGAAATTGAAGCTGAATGGGCAAGCGGAAGAGTCGAGGAAAGCACCTCCATTTCTCTTACATCTCCAGAGAATGTGGAAGAACAAAAGGATGAAGAAATGAAGGATGGATAAAAGAGATCAAAAAGGGGCAAATGAGACAACAATCGAGGCTACTCAAAGACACATGAAGAGATAAGTTCCAAATATTGAAGCCCAAGTTCCTAAGAAGCCTAGATCTAGAAGAAAAAGTGATGAATATATTCCACCAACCATGGGCTATGCTGAGGACACAGGTAAAATTGTCTACGTCCATTTCCAAAGCACAATGACACAAAATAAGTTGTATGGTTGGGAGTTGATGGATGAAGATATGGCAACCATGCACACAAGGAAGAAATTTTTGTGGTCGATGCACACGCACATGGATGAAATGTACTTTGATGTGTGTGAGGATTCATGTGTATCAAGGAGATTGAAAAATACACCTCGAATAGACACATAACAAGAATCCTATTGTTATATCCGATGAGCAAGTAAGAAATTCTTTGGTGAAAGTCTCGATAGAGGTGGCATGACGAGAATATGGATAAAGCTGCAATAATTAGGGTGCTAAGGGAGGAGATCAAGACTAAGGATGAGGAAATAGCGTGCCTAAAGTAGGAAAGAGACTTGGCACAAAATAAGAATGTTGTTTTTATCAGCATGGCGAGAGGAGATTGGAGACAATGTTATGAAGGCTAGGCCACACTTAGAGCCAAAGGTACTCAAAATGTTTCCTTCGGAAATACATTATGTAAGTACATTAGTGGACTTATTTCTTAAAGATGAACCCCTGTGCATGAAAAAACCAAAGGATCCAACACAGGAAGAAGAGTGGGAAAAGGCTTCAGTGATGTAAAAGATTGCATCATATGAGGGGTTTCTTTAGAGTTTGTAGGAGGAACTAAAGAAGGCAGATCAAGTGCTGAATATTTGTATAGCACCAGAAGCCATTATAAGAACCAGAACCATTTTGGAAGACAATGAGGTCCTAAAGGCCATGAAATATGAGACATTGGGCCAAAAATAATGATTAGCACTTGTTAAGCAGAAGCATGAGGTCCTTACAATAGCTCAATAACTATTAGTGTAAAATCACAGCACCCTCGAATGGCCAAAGATGTGAAGTGGTTAAAATGGGGCATTCGGTGTGATTGCATAACATTGGATCATATCTCAAGTTATGGGACTTGTAAACCTGATATGATCCTCTAGAGAAAGCTGATTCTTATTTCTAAACTACCTGCCATGAGCTAATCTAATGCAGGAAAAAAATAAACTATCCTAATCTAACCATTCCAAGGAACCAGAGAGAAAGAGAGGGTGAAAGAAAATCCTACACTAAAGTGGTGATACACCAAAGAAGGAAAGGGGTGAGATGCTCTATTGAGGGAGGATGAAACAGGGGAGAAAGGGAGATGGGAAGGTTAGAAAGAAGTGACACAAACCCAGATCCTAATCCATGATCAAAAATCCATGAAACACAATGTCCTACACCTGCAAATGTGAAATACATACAAAAAAACATATTTAAAATGGAGAGGCATAGAGAGACAACAAAACAATGCAAAGGGTTGAAGAAACACCACAAAACATGTTTTATTGCTCTATATGGGTGCATCAGACCATTACGTTCCGCTTAGAGGCACAAAAATGCTTGTCAGGCGTAGGAGAATGTTTTCAACTCAAAATGGAGTCAGTAAACAAATTTGACAGAGTTTCCCTACGCCTAGAATAATCTGTCTTCTCAAATGAGAAGTGTTACAATATATAGAAAGAATAAGAGAGAGAAGAGGGAAAATTTGAATCCTAATTCAACTACCACGAGATATGCATTGAATCTTGCCTTAAAAACTAAACCAATATCAATAAATGGTCCTTTCAAATCCACACCAAATCAGCCGATTCTAGTTCCCTATCGTTTGGTGTATTGAAGAAGAATGGTGGATGAATTGAATCGAGATCTAGTAGTTGGGGAAATCAGGCTCTGTATTAATGTCCTGGAAGACTTTTTCCCATTTTTCACCCACCAAATCCTACAAAAATGATATTTTATGTTTCCAAGGCATAGAGGGCATCAAGACGTTTCTAAAAATATTCTCCCGCCCAAATCTGAGTTCTCAGTCAAAATATATGGCCATTTGAATTTTTGGGTCACGGGCATGTAATATTTAAATGAGTCTATCTATACCAGGTCCACGTGGCAGCTCTGCGCTCGTTTGAGATTTGACTCCTTCCTTCACTCTTGGAATAGTGCCCATGTGACACGTGGTGGCATCCACAGGTTTCCCTATTTCCTTTGTATTCTTCCTGAGTCTTTTCCACGGGTGGAGGCACTGTATCTAACCCAAGACACGTGGAGGCTTTGTGCATGTTTAGAAACTACCCCTAGACTTTACCTTTGGAGTAGCACGGATATGACATGTGGAGACCTCCGTGGGCCTTTGGACTTTTCAATGGTCGCCCTCACCTTTTCAGGCTCTGGGACATGTGGCGAGTTGGCACTTGTTTGAGATTTTCTTTTAGACTGCGCCTTTGAAATGGTGTCGTGTTGACACTTGGCACCTTCTGCTACTAGCCCACCTCTGCTTTGTATTCAAAATGTGACTTTTTCCCCCTTTTTTTTAAATCTGGGACACGTACGAGCACGCGCTGGTTTGATTCTCCGCCTAGGGTCTCGCTTTTGAATGTGCGTTGTTTAGACACTTGGCACCTTCCGCTTTGCATTCATTAGTTAGCCATTTTGGACACATTATCCTTTTTACCTCTATTGACCACTGGCTACGTGGAGGGCTGGCGCAAGTTTGAGTATCCACCTTGGGCTCCCATTTGGAATGCGGCTGAGCCGACACTTGGCACCTCTCGTTGAGTCAAAGACTTTTCAATGGGTGGTGTAACTTTTGGAGCCCTAGATGCATGGAGGCTTGGCACTTGTTTAAGCATGCCCCTTTGGTTTTAACTTTTGGAGGTGTGTCATTTGGAAACTTGGGAGATTCTTTTGTATCCTCCATACTTAGTCTATTTTGAGTCCATCTGAACTATTTCGAGCACGAAGACTTTGAATCTTCTTTGTTTCTTTTATTTTGAGTCTCTCGGTTCCTTTGACACCACTCAACCTCCTACTTGACCCCGCTATTCCATTTGAAGCTCTCCTATAATTTGTTTGTTGAATTTGAGGCACAAATTTGCTCGACAGAGCCGTTTCTTGAATTTCTTCTTACGGAGTTCATTTGATATTTTCCAAGCCCCGCCACTCCATTGTAAAGTCCCTTTGCAACCTGTTTACAGGATTCAAACATGATTTCTCTGGTTCTTTCTATGTGGGGTCATGGCTGATCCAATATTTTTCCGAGGGGAAAATATGGATAACAAGAACCACACAAGGAAACGCTATATGAGCTTGGGAAACTCATCTCACAAAAGATGGACTTGTTAGAAGGGAAAATGACTGCCATGTCCAACATTGTGTTGGTCTTGCATAATGAGAAGGAAGATATGCAAGGGATTAGTTAGAATCAATTGTAGTGGATATTCCGAGAAGGCAAGAGGTTGCACGAGTAATGATTGGTAGACCTTAGAGGCAGATATAAAAGAAGGATATCTTGAATTGATTATTCAAAGTTGAAGAAGAAGATACCGAGGCTAAAGACATTCTTTTATTCATAAAAATTATTTCTATTTTTCTATTTCATATTCTTTGATTCATTTTGGAGACAACCATTATTGGGGTGGTAATGCAACTAGTGTGGGGTAATTTTGATTAGTCGACTCGGAACTTAGCTAAGAAAATACATAAGGTTTGTGTAGGAAAGAAAATTGCATTCAAAGGTGTGGAAGTATCGGAAATAATCGCACATAAAGAACAGAAACAATTTCGGGACTTAGCCATTTTTACGATGAGGATTTATTTTTGGAGATAGTGTATGGAGTGCACAAACCGGTCAAAGAATTGTGTGACATGCATTGGATATTTTTGGGGATCATCTACGAAGGGATTTACATTGACAAACCGGGATTAGATATATATTGCGTCAGTTAGCTAAAAATAGTCTATTGTTAGCACACTTGCATGTGTGGTTGTTTTTGTAACAGCGCATGGCTAATAATAACATGCGACCTATTTTGGGATTAGATAAGCGGTGAAGGGAAAGTCCCCACCCCTATAAATATGTAGTGAACTGTGTAGCATAGGATATATATGTGTGAGAACTAGGTTATAGTGAGATTATGTTGACAAATTTGTTACGCGCATGAGCGTATACTATTATTATTGTAAGGAAGCTTCTATGTATTACTGCATTTAATATAATGGAGATTATGGATTGAATCAAGGTGTTATCATGGTTATAGTTCAGTATTGCATACTTGATTTCATCATGGTTATCTTTTAAGTCTGTTATTCTCTAGATCTAGATCTAAACATGCACTGTAGAATGATATATTAGTCATAGATATGAATGCTTAAAGTCTTCATCATGCTAACATCCTACAACAAGTAACCCTAAAAGGGGCACAGTACGCTTTGCGTGCTTCGAGTGAGTGCTCAATCTAAATTTGAGTGATGTGCCGATGCACACCCGGGCTTGTATTGGTGAATTCTAGGCTACATCGGGTAGACCACAAAACAAGCCTAAGATAGGGTTATGGGGTTGAAGGAAGAAATATTAGTAAGAAAATAGGGTTGTTACATGTTCCATACCATTCTCCTACTTTGAAAAAAAAATGAAAATATGTTTATGGGTTAGTAGATTTTCTTATAAAAAGAAAAATTGTCGGTTTATGGTTGTTAAATGAGTGTAATAATTCTTAATTCATGTACATACTTGAAAATTATTGTAAGTTTTTTTGCATTGAATTTCATAGGTTAATCCGCATAAATAAAGATGTTTTCAAGAGTTTGATGAAATGTGCAAACACTAATATCTCTCTAGGTAAATCTAGGATGGATTTTTCAAATGTTTCATTGTATTTTAAAAGCTTTAAATTTGTTATTATGATTATTCAATTGAAGGAAAATGGGTTTCATAAAAAAATTCCATTAATTCTATGTATAAATCTACATTATATAGTCAATAGGATTTTATTTTGGGAATTCATTCCCAAATAGCATTTGGTAACCTTGTCACTTAGCAATTACTACCTATGCCTCACCGCCAACAATTTCTATTTTCTGAAAAATGTGTATCATCTCACTTTTAAATAGCGTTTTAATTTTTTAAATGTTCTCATTAAAATATAGAATATCTTGGAAATTGGCGAATCATATTAACAATCATCATTTATTGAAGAAACCACAATATTTCGGACATTTTATTCACAAAAATAGTCCTATTTATTAGATTAGCATGACAATCCAAAAATATAATTATTAAAAATCTTGATAATATCTAGTGATTTCATGGAAAACATCCCTAAACCTCCTTTCCAATAGTCTCTTTCATCCATCATTTAATCTTGAGGCTCTCTTACTATTTTTTTCAAATGATGGCTACACTTTTTGGGGAGGTGAATGTTATACATGTTAGGATAAATTAATTATGCATTATATGATTAATTATTAAATTAATTTTATTAATTAAATAATAATATTTAATGGTTATATTATTAACCATATTATAATTGTATGTTGTTATATGGTTTTAAACCATATTTGTCTTTTTGTTTCACGGGGATAATTATTACAATTATTATAACAATTTATATGCTTCAGGATGTATTATTGGAAGTAGTTGTGAGTATGGTTTTACATGTGCAACATATTTATTTATACGCACATTGCTATCCAATATGTATAAAGATTTCAACACTACATTGTAATGGTTAATTAATTTCACATTAATAAAATATACTGAGCTTCCATCCCTATTTGTAAAATTACATTTGGTACTAGAGAAAATTGAAGCTCTGGAAAGGTTTGGGAAGGTTGCGAGAGGAAGAACAATCGTGGAGAAGAAATCTACTTCTTTGGAGAGCCTTTGTTGCCTCCAAAGCATCTTCCCACACCTCCCCTGCACCTCACAATTCTTTGTGCATTCTCCATTCTACTATATTTGGAGAATTCTGTGTATTGGGATATACTCCGAGCTCTCTTACCGAGCTCATACCGAGCTACCTGACAGTTGCTTCCTGACCGGGCCCTTCATTATTGGTCAAGCTCTTCACACAGCATACCATGTTTTAGCACCGAGTTGGAGACTCCAATGCTATCAAGCCGTGTGTTTTATTCAAACCGAGCTCAAGTTGATCGAGTCGTCTATCGAGAATCAATCAATGATTGAACAACCATGAGTTTAATGCATTCAAAATGAGAGCCACCAATACCCTCTGTATAAGTGCTCGATCCATCTATTGAGAGCCATCGATACATCACCGGGTCATACACAAATCGAGGTATTCAAGGCTAGGGTTGTTGTAATTTTTGACCGAGTAACACACAATCTCTACCATAAATGACTATGCCTCACCTGCAAGAAAAGTCTCAACGTCTCAAGCAATCGAGACATCACCGTGACTTGCAATCAAATTATCTGCGTAGAAATACAAAACAAATATAAAGTGGCACTCACATATCAAACGGAGGAGTAAAAATCACGGGAAGTGAATGAAATAGAAATCTCCACCGAGTGCCTACACACAAGGAAAAAAATGGATCAAATCAATCAAAAATGGTGGAAACGTGTTGCAAAAGCGGCTAAAGCAAGAAAAACACGGTGAAAATAAAACGTAACCAGCACAGCAAATAGAAAACAAGCGGTGGAAAAATCAGAACAAGGAGATAAAGGTGTTTTAGATCCGGTTTTTGTGCATGCGTGAGCCCTAACCACCCTCCTCCATGCAAGCTCCACAAGGACAACTCAGCCACGTTTTCTTTTTCATGAGGTTAGTCATTTTTTGTATATTAAATATAAAATACTTCATTTCTATTTCAAGCGCTCATAAGAGCCTAGCTAGATAGAAGGAAAGTCTTGGAGTTGGGAGGTGCATGGTTCGAATCCCACCTCCAATTGAAAATTTTGAATTTGGCGAGACCACTAACTTTAGCGGAAAATTTGAATTTAGTTATAACTAACTAAATTTAGCAAGAAAAACCCTAAATTTAGGGTAAAAATTTTTTTTCTCCACTAGGCCTATTTTTTCATTTTGGGCATTTTTGTAAAAGGAAGACCATCCAAAAACTTCATCTTGGGCATTTTTTTAACGGTTTAGCATTTTGGGTCATTCTAGGCTCCAGAGGCCACCGTGGTCTGCAAAAAAAAAAAAAAATTTTTCGCCATTCAATTCATCCATATTTTTGAATGTAATTTGTATACTACATTATATTGTACTAATTTATAGGTTGTCATAGTCAAGCTGCAAGCTTTATATCGCTCAAAAGCGTGAGAATATTATAATCACAAAAAGCAAAAAAATGGTTTTGTAACACTCACGAGATCCTAGATCTCATTCGCGACGTTCGGTATATATAGTGCCTCTGCAAAGTGCTTACGGGTAAAGCTATCATGAATACTACTTGCACTTAACACCTAATATATTTGCAACAATGTCATCTAGGCATCATCCCTTTAAATTGACGGGGAGTAATAAGGTCACAGTGCACACACTATGAGCCATCCCATCCGTATGTGAATGATTGCACGACATAAATTTAGACTAAGAAATTATCCGAGTATATAGTGAAGTTATGCGCACGTATGAGGATATTTCTTTGAGCCGAGTGTTAATAATCACATAGACCCCATCAGTACTATCTTGGTACCACGTATTGAATTCTTTCACGTATGTTAACGCCTCTTTCACGTACTGCCGGGTATATAGAAAGGGCGAGATTCTTCCACATACCATCGGGTATATCGAAAGGCACGTATATAGAAAGGTTTGGTATATCGATCGATGGTATATAGATTAGGAGACCTAATACTAGAGTGATAAGAGCCAAACCCTATCAGTGATCTCTACAAAATGGGCACCAATGCCCCCAAATTTTTCTTCCAGATTCAAAACTACTCAGAGGAAACAACTATGCTACATGGAAGACAAAAATCAAGACATAACTTGAGTTTGAAGAAATCTAGCCTACTATGAATGGTACTCTGACCAGATCAACAATTGATACAACACAACAACGATAGTTTGATAAAGTAGATCAGAAGGCCAAACTCATCATCTTGTTTGGAGTGTCTGACGATGTGTAACCCCACATTCAAGATGCCAAAATAGCCAAAGAAGTGTGGGATAAATTGAGCACAGTATATGAGGCCAAGAACAAGAATGTTATATTAAATTTGTAGAGTCAGTTACACACACTGAAGTTCAAACAGAATGAAAAAATTGAAGCTTTCTTAAGAAGAGTTACAAAATTGAGGGCTTCACTTCTAGCCCTAGGAGAACCGGTCACAGATGATGCTCTCGTTCCCATTTTTCTGAGAGCACTCCCCTCTTCTTACCACATTTTTTTCACAACACTAAATGTGTCAGATACAACAGTTGGTTTTGACAAATTGGTAAACCTACTGCAACAAGAGGAAGCAATGCACAATAAGGATGATGAAGAGGAGAAGGCATTGTCTTCACATCAAAAATGAAAAGGAAAAGGTAAAGGAAAACCTAATTCCTATCAGAAGTCCCAAAATCAAAATCAGTATCAAGGGGATAGACAATAGAAGAAGCAATGTCCTATCTGCAAAAGAGGACATAACCTACAAGATTGTTGGTATAATACTTACAAGAAAGGTTCATCCAACAACTTTGGACCTCAACAACAACAATCTTACAAGGGAAATTCTAACAACAATCACGGGTAGAAAAAGGGGAACTGGAAAAGAAGACCCCACCAATAAGGTAATATTGCTGAGCAATAAGAACAATCAGACAATGAAGACTTCTTGTTCACTGCTCAATCAAGTGAACCATCCATGTCATCTAGTGATGTTTGGTATGTTGATTCAGGGGCCACTCAACACATGACCAGCCATAGAGACTGGTTTATTTCAATGAGGGACACACCATCGAAAAATCATGTTTCGTTGGGAGATGATTCTTCATATATAGTTCAGGGGATTGGAAACATTTATATACCCCTTGGTTCACGTAAATGTAGACTATCGGATGTCCTATGTGTCTGGGTTGATAAAGAATATGCTTTCATAGTCAACTCCTAGATCAAAACCTAAAAATTGACTTTTATAGTCAATCGGCGAGAAAAATGTGCTTGATTCGAGATAAATCAAAAGGCTCAAAAATAATTGTAAAAGCCTCTAATGTGGGACGTATGTTCCAACTTGATTTTGTTCATAGAGACGATCAAGCACTTGTGGCTAAGAACTCAACTCGACACAGTTGTGGCATCAGAGATTTGGTCATGTAAGTTTCAAATATCTTGAAACACTTCGTCAGTGTAATATGGTACATGGGCTACCATCTCTTCAGAAGGATACAGACAAGTGTCCTCATTGCCTAGCAGGAAAAAAACATAGAGCTTCGTTCCAAAGGAGTACATTTCGATCTCATGGTAAACTTGACCTGGTTCATACCAATCTTTGTGTTTGATGCAGCCAAGTCATTGCAGGGTTCCAGTAATTCATGTTGTGTGACGACTATTCGAGAAAAATGTGGATTTTTTGTCTTCACAAGAAAAATGAAGCATTTGAAACCTTCAAAAAGTTCAAAGTATTAGTTGAGAAAGAAAGCTGGTTATCACATGAGAACTCTCCGCTCGAGATCAAGGGGGCCATTCACCGGTGATGAGTTCGAGACTACCTACAAACTCACGGGATTTTGAGAGATGCCTCCTCCACATGAGACCACAACAAAATGGTGTTGTTGAGAGAAGAAATCATACTATCATGGAAATGGTGCGATGCATGTCGATGATTTCAGACTTGCATAGACATTTTGGGTAGAAGCGATAAAGACAAAAGTATATTTGTTGAACAGAGTGCCCATAACTGCTCTTGATGGAATAATACCACAAGAAGCATGGTCAAAAGCAGAAACCATCTATTGAACACCTCGGAGTATTCGGGTGTAAAAGAAGCATGCACATACCAAAACATAACAGAAAGAAATTGTACATGAAGTCACGAAACTCATTTCATTGGGTATAGTTAAGAGACTCTTAGATATAGATTGATGGATCCTAAGACCAAAAAAGTCTACACAGCACAGAGATGTTGAGTTTTTTGAGAAGAAGGAAGTGAGAATCCTCCTCCAAACTCACAAGACGTAGATTTTTCACTTGTAAAAATTGAAGCTGATGTTCCCTCAGAAGATGAAAGTGATGATGGGGATGATGGTGTTGATCAGATAGAACCAAGACCCATGGGAATAGTTCAACATATGCCTAAATGGTGTACAAGTACATTACGAGATGCAAGAATGGATGCTCCACCGAGATACATCCACCCTGGACCACGAACTCGTAGTAAAGCAAGAGAACAAGTTAATTTTGCTTTGATGAGTAGAGTTATTGAATCGAGATGATCCCTTTATAGTCGGGAAGCCCTATAGTCAAAATCTTGGAAATATGCCATGGATTCTAAATATCAATCGGTGATGAAGAATAATAGTTGGTAGCTTGTCAATCTTCCATCGGGGAAGAAACTCATTGGAGGCGAGATGGATATTTAAAACAAAGTACAAATTAGATGGGACAGTGGAGAAGTATAAAGCAAGACTTGTAGCAAACAGGTATGCACAAAAAGAAGGCTTTAATATGAGGAGACATTTTCTCCCACAACTAAGATCAAAACAATCAGGATGATTTTTGCTCTAGCTACTCAGTTTGGATGGAAATTTCACCAAATGGACGTAAAAAGTGCCTTCCTAAATAGAGATTTACAAGAAGAAGTCTACATGAATCAACTTGAGGGATATGTAGTACCTGGTCAAGAAGAAAAGTTATGCAGACTCAAGAAATCTCTGTATGGCCTCAAATAGGAACCCGAGCATGGTACATCAAGATTGATGAGCATCTTGTACAACATGGATTTTTATAAATCCATACAATCCCAATCTCTACCTCAAAAATCAAGGGGGGGAGGCGATGATTGTTGTTGTCTATGTCGATGATCTAATCATCACTGGTAGTACAGTGAGGATGATCGATGCAACAAAGAAATATCTTAATCGATCATTTGACATGACTAATCTTGGGCTGATGCATTACTATCTTGGATTGGAAGTATGGTAGAAAGAGAATAAAATTTTTGTATCTCGAGATGAAATATACCATGAAAATTCTCAAGAAGTTTAGGATGATGGATTGTACACCAATTGCTACACCTATGGAGAATAGATTGCAGATTATCTCATTCAGATCCATCTCCTAAGGTAAGTGCCACTCTCTATCGGCAGTTGATTGGGAGTCTCATTTACTTGAACTACACTAGACCAGATCTCATCTTTGTAGTGAGTTATCTATCTAGGTTCATGCAGGAACCCAAATTTTGTCATTGGAAATAAGTAAGGTGCATTTTGAGATATCTCAAAGGATCAGTGGATCTTGGTCTAGAATACAAAAAGAACGACAACTTCTTCTTGTTTGGATATTCGGATTTAGATCATGCAGGTAACATTGATGATAGAAAATCCACTTCTAGATTTGTATTTTTATGGGATTTGGACCAATATTAAGGGGAAGCAAGAAACAACACTTCGTTTCTCACTCTTCCATAGAAGTTGAGTATCGTTCTGTAGGAGAAGCTATCTGTGAAGCGATTTGGCTACGTCGCATACTGGAAGGACTTGGAATACCATAGGACAAACCGACCACCATGTATGTTGATAATGAAGGTGTTCTCAAACTTGTTCGCAATCTAGTTTTTCACGAGAGAACAAAGAACATTGAGGTATAGGTTCATTTCATACGTGAAAATGTGTTGAAGCACAACATCCAGCTTCAATATTGTGTAACAGCTGAACAACGAGTAGATATCTTCACAAAGTCACTTATACGTGACAAGTTCGAGCTATTCAGAGAGTTCCTCTCCTCATCCCTTGAGACAATGCACAATTAAGGGGGGGAATGTTAGGATAAATTAATTATGCATTATATGATTAATTATTTAATTAATTTTATTAATTAAATAATAATATTATATGGTTATATTATAAACCATATTATAATTGTATGTTGTTATATGGTTTTAAACCATATTTGTCTTTTTGTTTCACAGGGATAATTGTTACAATTATTATAACAATTTATATGCTTCCGGATGTATTATTGGAAGTAGTTGTGAGTATGGTTTTACCTGTGCAACATATTTGTTTGTCTACACATTGCTGTCCAATATGTATAAATATTGCAACACTCCATTGTAATGGTTAATTAATTTCACATTAATAAAATATACAGGCTTCTGTCCATGTTTGTGAAATTACAAAACAATCTCTATAGGTAGAAGGAGAACATTTTGTGCATTAGCTATGGCATGCCTTTTTCTAGCATGTATTTGTGAGGTAGTGTACTAATAAGTTACACATGCATGGTGACTAGTGCAAACTATGTAGAAGGGAACTTGATAGCCACTTTGAGGTTTCTATGGATATTTTCTTGTATGATAGCATCATATTAGCCTTTATTGGGCATTAGACTAATAACATTATATTGTGACTCCTTAAGGTTGTTCTAAAGATGAAAAAGGAATCCAAGGGGTAGGAACACTTCATTTTTACACACACCCTCAAATGTTTTTTTAAGTGTGACATCATCATCATCATTATGGAATGTGTTAATTCGAGCTATCGACATTGAATATTGGTCTCTTAGAGTACTTAATAGGTGTATATTATATATAATCTTCAAGGAATAATTCTTTAGTGTTGGGTTAGAATGGATCTAATTTACATTAGCACTATATTGTTTTTTAGTTTGTTTTACTAATAGACTTCACTTAACCAATTGTGGAATCTAGCGACAATTGTCTATCCTCCTAAACACTTATGTGAGATAATGGGATAACAAGGATTAAATAGGAAGGCACACACATCAATTGAGTTACATTCAAATAGCAACATGATGGATTTTCATGCTATAAGAAAGTATTAAACCATGAAAATGTGCATGCAAAAGAAAAAGGTCTACTCATTCTCATAGATAAGAAAAAGGGGTACAAATAGGATTTTTGTGTAACTCTAAATGAAATACCATCATACCTCCACAAGGGATAAGAGGAGTTGCATTACAGAAATGGAAAGTAACTCCTATATGATGCACTAACACATATTCCAAAATCTATGATAGAATCTGTCATACTCGCTAATACACCTAAGACCTATGATCTTGCCTAAGTGAGATGACTCACTACGCAATGTGGAAAATGCCCCGAGATGAAAAGGAAAGTACACACACCAAAACCCCCATTCATTGTAACTTAAGATGAGGCGGTAAGTCAAAAATGAGAAATTGGTCCCGAAAACTACACTTGATGAGCTACCTATGTACAACAAGGATCTCAAGTAGTGGAGGAAAATCCAGTGGGAAAAACATCCACTTACAAGAGATGGAAGAATCCCCTGATAACCTAAGAAAGATGTGTCAAATGGGTCCTAACAACTAAAGGCCTAATAAGGTACCCATGTACAAATTACAATCTTTAGAATAAGAATAATAGAAGAGAGGACCGAGACTAGAGAAACTAATGAACATGTGAAGCCGCATCACGATCGAAATATGTATCTCTATGAAGTGTCCAAGAATAATGTTGATCAAAATGTGACATTGGTCTAGAAAGTAAGTGAAAAGGAACCAAAGATAATTCCATGAACGTAGAAGTGTGAGAGTGTGAGAGAGGAACATCTACTGAAAGGATGCCCAAATGAAGTGAAGGAAAAGAAACAACCCCCAAAATAGTAGAAATATGATCCAAAGAGAAGGTGTATCAGTGATGGTATCTAAAAACATGGAAGTGATAAGATTCCCGGAAGGAAACTCCAAAAAGAGGATATGGAATCTTATGATACACATATAAAGAAGAGGAGTGAAAAAATCCCACACTTTGGAAGTGGAATGTAGGAAGATACAATGATAGTATGAGGCTAGGAATAAAACTCCTAATGTATGATGAGAAGGGGGAGTTTGCACATTCTATGAAGGGTGGTCAGGTGAAGGAGGAGAGGAGTCCTCATCAAGTACTCTTATCATCAAAAATAGACTAACAAACCTTGTCATCGAGATATGGGAACAATAAAATCAGTGTCATCAGAATATCATCACATGAAGAAGGAGAGGAGTCAACTGTATCGTATGATAAGCATCAACATAAATCTCTAAAAGGTCTCCAAATAAGGACTGAAGAATCCTCCAAATAGTGTGAAGAAACTCCATATGTGCCACATGAAGGTTGAGAGGCACTGAAATATATGTCAACAAATAACCAATGACCATGATGCAAGTGTTAATCCAAGTATTCAAGTTGAATAGGACCATTGGGGGTAAGTATTAATCCATACAAGAACATATATAGGTCATCATGATTGAGAAAACATTCCATGATCGAACACCATAATGGACATTTACCCCTACCAAATAGAAGAGGTGGAGATTGTGATGCGTGAACGATCCTATGAAGTATAGGTCTAGGAAAAACATTCTCTGGTGCATCTGTGAAAAGAGAAAGAAGTGTATAAGAGTCATAAGGACAAACACGCTCAAATGGAAGTCAAATTCAGAAAAAAATTGTGTCTAAAATGCAAGAAAGAAGAAGGGTGTGAGAATACATGTAAGGTTGTAAGATGTCGACTCAACCAAGAATGCATTTAAATGTAATTATAACACCTAAGAACAATGATAACCCCTACTTGTGAAAATTTATAAGAAATGAGTTGATTACTGATAAGGTGTGTTAGTGCAATGTGAAATAGTTGACCACTCACCTTGCAGTGGGTGATGAATCATGCAAGAGTGGAGGTCATAGTAAGTCTCATTTGAAAGCAAGGAAAAACACGTAAACAAGCACAAAAAGGGGTGTAAGAAATAATAAGGGGATATAAGAGATTTTAGTGTGAGAAAAATCATCTCATGTCGCATAATGGGCTCTCTTTCCGCAAGGTTGAGGCAAACATGCTAACTAGCTCATAAGCGAATAAGAGCACTACAATGTAGAAATGATTCAAAATGATTCAAAAGGGGCCCAAAATACCAAAACGACCTCCAAAACATGCAATAACAACTGAAAATGCCAGAAATGACACCAAACGGGACATACACACTTTATAAATGTTACACACTCCCAAAAACAATCAGCAAAAAAACCCGTTAACCCTAGTTTGAAATAAATTTTTCCCTTATTTTGGATTTTAAAATTTAAAAAAAAAAAAAAAAACAACCTTATCGTTAAAAACAAAGTTACACGAAGGCTAACCTCCTAAAAATAATTGAGCCACCTTTAAATTTTAAATTAGATCCCAATAAAAATATTAAGACCTAATTAAAACATAACACCTCCTTTAATTTAAAAAAAGAGCCCTACCCAAATTAAATTAAGTTATGATAATTAAAAATAATTATGCTAGACAAGAAATATATAACCTAAGTTTAAAACTAAGCAAGTCCAAAAAAATGAAAAGTGCGGGGTAAATTTAAAGTTGGGATGGAAAATATTGTGGTCCAATCAATAGTCAAAAAGGTAGCGCAAAGGTGCCATGTGGAGGAAAGGCACGGTTAGATGGCTTGAGGACTAATCGTGTGGTTGCCTCAAGGAGGATATGGAGGATTCTAGGAAAGTATGTGAGTTGATAGGTAATGGACCTAACTCCGTGGAAGCGAAGGATGGATTAGCCCAAAATTCCAAACCAAACACGGGATGAGCTCCAAGTGCAACAAGGTGTAATGGGCAAAGTGGCAAGCACGATAGAGGACAACAGGTCTAACCAAGCATGATTAGGTCACGATGAGGCCAACATGGCTAGGTTCATGAAACACAAGGAAATATGATGGAGGCTTTAGGAAAAGGGAAACTAGGGTAGACCATCCCAAGATGGGAAGGATAACATAAATCTTAAGGCCAAGTTGGGGGTCAAAACATGACAATGGATAACAAAAAGGTAGGGGAGAGGCTCAATAAAGCTCAAGATAGAGCCGAGTTAGCTAGACAAGGTGAGGAATATGGAGATCTTGAGGACCATGAACCAAGCACAAGAAAAAAATATGAAACTAAGTCGAGAAAACAAAAAGACACGAGCCAACTTGCTAGTAATTAAAACCCCAAAGCATAACTCATCAAGAACCAAAAATAATACCAACTCACCATTCGAAAACTCACCAAATAGGGACAACCATCTCACAAAGTAGCTCATTGAGCTCTCTAGGATCTTATTTGAGATGGAGAAGGAGAAGATCTCGAGGTGGAGGGGAAGAGGATGGGGTGAAGAGGAAAGAGTAGGTAGGGAATGATAAGACTAGGAAGGAAGAGGAAAAAACACATTTTTTAAAAATGAACTTTTTAATGAAAAACCAAAAAAAAAACCTCCAAACAAAGATATATGCCAAAGTTGGTTGCAGATAGCCATATTTAGTTGGAAAAACCTTGAAACACCAAAAATCCAAAATATACCTGCACATGCACTGAAAACACACACTCAAACAAGAAAAACTCCACAAAAACCAAGAGAAGACAAATCAATACAAGTAAAGAAAAAATGTGAAAATGATTACAAAGCTTGCACCCAAAACTATTAAATACACCAAATTAGTGATAGGAAACAAAAGATAGATAGTGGTGTGAATCCCAACAACATTCTCTGATACCATGTGAGAGAATGTGAGAATGAGGATCAAACGGGATGGTGCATACATGTTGTCATGCAAATGTGCAACATCAAAATTTCCAATTTTCAAGCATAACAACGATACTCCTGTGTCAAAACTTTCAAGACCTACCCTTTCATTAAACCCGGATCTCTTGAGTCATCCCAATGACCTCCTAGATGATGATAACTCAGTCCCCTATGTGAATTAGGAGATTCAAGTCAACCCCCTAGGTGATTTTAGGACATTGTGAAGAATGTTAATTTTGGGCATTGTTGGGAAAGGATACCACTTGGCTTTCTTAGGGATGGTGCAAACCCTTGGAATAGAATAGAGGAGATAAATATGACATGGAGGTGAATCAAAGGTCTAGAAAAATCCTGGAAGTGATTAAGGAAGATTCATAAAGGATTTGGAAGAGTTGGGGCAATTTCACCAAAATTAGGGTTCACAGACCTAGGCAACGCACATGATCAAAAGAGTTATTGAGATTCGGGAGGTGATTACGGGAGCTCATGATGGATATAGGAGCCAAACAAAACATCCTCGAAATGTAATTCCATCCACTCCAATATGGTGAAATTATATTTTTCATAAAACCTTTGTGTAATATGCTTACAACTAGTTTTTTCCATGCACAACTAAGGAGCTAGATCAAAAATCCAATTTTTCATTGCCTAAATGGGGGAATCAAGACCGATGCCCCAACCATGGGATTTATAAGGAAATTTTCAGTTAATATCATATACATTTTTTCCAAAAATTCTAGAAAGATCTTGAGATATCGCCATTTGAAGTTGCCCTCTAGGAGCGAGTTCGGGAGTTAGTCAAAATTTGATGAGGACACGTGTCAGTGCTAGGATCCTGACACAATTTCATGTCCCTTTTGTCCCTCAAGATAAGGGACATGAGGGACATAAAAATTCTCCTAGACCCTATAAGTCCTCTGGTCACCCACATAACTTCAAGATCGCGATTCAACCCCTAGGTGTTTGTGGGAACTCAAATCCTCAACCGTCAGATCAGCGACAAGTGGCGGCTTCTGGTGCACCATACAAATTTATTTCCCTCAAGTACCTTTGTGTTTAGGGACTTTAGGGACATGAAAATGTGCCCAGCCCTAAGGGATTCTTCTAGGCACCCATGTGACCCTCTCTAACGCTTTTTCTCAGCCCCCAAGAGCTAATGAAGCTAAAACGGAAGACCGTCAGATCAGCCGACAAATGGAAGCTTAAGACGTCACGTGAAAATTTATGTCCCTCGTGTTCCATTCAAGCATCACATGAAAATTGATGTACCTTACGTGAAAATTGATGGTACATCGGGGACATAAAAATGTGTCCATCCTAAGGAATGTCTCCTAGCCCTTCATACGACCGAGTTTCTAGTCCATAGGGATTCCAACTTGATTTTTAGCTCAAATTCTCAACCATTGGATTTCGCCACATGTTGCGACTAGGTCCCATGTGAAAATTGATGTCCCTATCATCCCTTAATGCTTAAGGGACATGAGTTACATGAAAATGTGCCTCATCCACGCTTTACATTTTTTTGAATTTTTAAATCCTTCTTGTCACTTTGTTTCTGCTTCTTACTTTCCACAACTTCACCCTACATAGCTCTGACAACTCGCAACTTACTCACACCCAAGTACACCATGTTTTTACCTAAAACTAGCTCCACTACAGAAATAATATCATCCACTCCATGATAGTATACAGATCTCGGAAGAAGCTGAAAATATCCATTGCCATGAAGCCAAAATTCAAAGATATCCTGCAAACCAAGACATGAAACAACAAACCAATTTTTTCTGTGTTTATCATTATAAGAAAACACAAAAAAATCATATTCAGATCTCCCATCATAGTAAGGAGTGCTCACAACAAAGAAATCTTCCTTTCGGCTTAACAAAGGAAAAAGCTCGATTTCCCATCAAACCGACAGTTGAATTGAAGCGAAATTTCATTGACGGAATAAGAAGAAAAAACCCACAAAAATATACATTTTTTGAAAATGAAGAAGAAAACCATACCTGTAACTTTCAAGGTCCTTTAATGGTTGTCGTGTTCAGGGTTACTGCCAGGTCAAAAATTTGAAGCATTAAAATATCACAAACTATTGATTGGGTAAACATGAAATTTTAGATGAGTGATATTAGGCAAAAATCATGTCGTAAAACTCCGTTCTACAATGATCCAACCACCGAAGCCCACTTTATAAAAATAGCATGTTTTCTACATGAGAGACTACTGTTTTGGGAAATTCACCGAGTGGCGGCTGCAAAGGAGGTAGTGAACACATAATATGTATTGCGGGGAGAAATCATTAAAATGGTTGACTTGGTCCAAAATTGATACTTACTAAAAATAGTAAGTGGTCCCACGAACACCTGCCAAAAATAGAAGACTAGTCTAGAAAGTGAGGAGAGCATAGAGGGAAGGAATATTTCTAGTTACCACAGCTAGTCAAAGTCCGAAGGAGCTGATTTTTATACTTGCTAAAAATAGTAAGTTACTTTTTTGGCACTTACTAAAAATAGTAAGTCATTCCAAAGGGTAAATTTCACAAGAGGAGCACTTTGAGAGTGGAGCAATCAATCTGACAGTCCCAGTTGGAGTTCGGAGAAGGATTTCCATACTTACTAAAAATAGTAAGTTGTTTTTTCATGCTAAGGAACCATGAAGTATAAATGGATAGGGTAGAAGTCGGTGCAACCTTTCACTTATGAATAGGAGATAGGAAACAATGTAGTCTCTATCATCAGACTATGCAAGAGTAAATGATAGTGAGGTTACTTAAATGGATCTCAACAGTGTCTTTCGACACTCATTTCATGCTTCGATTGGTAGGTGTAAGGTGGAATTAGCATAGTCGACACCATCAGACTATTCACGATCTGTTTCATCAAAATCATGTTCAGATCAACTAAGCAGTGTGGCAGTGTTGCAAGGAGTTAGGGTGGGATTTGTTCCAAATATTTAGCCTCTTTAGAGAGGATCTTCATGAGTGATTCTCATGGTCACCAATGGAATCATTTGACAATTTTTTTAAACACTTAGTTTGCGGTGTCCATGTGTCATCCAAGGAAAGTCTCTCAAGATCCATATTTCACTACATTGGAGCATTACATCGGATCATTCAAGTAGAATAGTGGATCAGTAAGGATTTTTCTTCATCGACATTGTTATCCCTCTCTCTCTACTTTCTTTCTCTCTCCTCTCATCCCCAAAAAAATTCTCTCTCCTCAATATTCTAATCTTACGTTGGGGTTACACTTTTTCTCATCCCTTAATTTTTTTAATGCAATAAGTCACCCTTTAGTTATAAAAGGGGACTTAATGTTTTCCTAGGAATGTGAACAATTTCAAGGCATATGAAGTTTCATCACGGGGTATATGAAGAATCACCGGGAATATGAAGAGGTGTTCTTCTTCTATAAATTATAATGCACTCCTCATTTGAGGACCTTCTTATCTATTATTGTGAATTAGGAGAGAAATCCTTGTGAAAGATCAAAGAGATAACAAAATTATTCCATTCCCTCTACTCTCAAATTTCTTCCATTTCTTATGCTATGTACAATTTCTACTTGAGCATTAATACAAGGGTTTCAACCTGTTTTGACTAAGGAATCTACTGATACTTTGTGTTCATTGAATTCTATTTGGTCTTGTTACTATTTGCAATATTGTTTCTTCCTAAATTCAATGCATGTGATGAATTTTCTAACTAGTGTGTGAAGGAATATGACTTTCTACCTATAGCATTAGTTCTCCTATCTCATTTCTCACTCCCCTTTCCCACCTTACAGAGACAAATTCATCTCTGGAAAGAAATTGATATCTTTCCGTAGGGTTAATGGAGTGCCCTGTTGGATCCCCGGCCACAAGGCCACCATAATAATCCACCTTTCTACTCACGCATGCATACATGACAGCTACACATGTTAAGTAGAGGACTTAGATTCCTAGAGCGTTGGTAAGAAATCCATAATTTTGTCCCCGGAAATTTTCTCACTAATAGTTTTGGCACTCACAATGGGGAAAACTTGGTAGCATGCACACCCAAAATATGACTGCAAGGTCCAAAAATAAAAATAAAATATCAAATATCAAAAAAACAAAAAAAAGGTTTATCATATTTCAAAAGAAAATCATTTTGAAGGAAACTCCATCAAGGAATCAATCTTTGTCACATTTTTTCCCACAAAATGAATAAATTTCTAGATTGGAGCAAAGTACCAATGAGTGTCGTGACGAAGAAGAAGAAGAAGATCATGACCGAGAAAATAAGATCATTGATCAGCCATGGTTCCAGACTAGTGTTTGTAAAGGAAAGAAGAAATAACCTACCACCGATGAAGAGGAAAGTAAGGATATGTTGGAAAGCATTCAAAGGAGACATAAGATAAGGTGTGAAGCTCAAGAATATGCCAAATTCTTGCAAGATATGTATGAGCAACTTGAAGTGGCCCATAGTGAGGAAGAAGAAGAGGAGATTTTTCCTATGGAGGAAGATCCTAAAATCATTCGTACCATATGGTTTTCATCCCTAAAAGGTTCTTGAACACCACTGAATAAAATCCTATCCTTGAGCCTTTTGATGAAGATCAAATCAGCATTCAAGAATATGACAAAAGACAGGACGATGTAGGATCCACTAAAGAATATTTTTGCACTCTCATACAACTCACTATAAAGTTGAGAACACTACCCTTTTTCTATCACTCTCTTGATGAATTTATTACATATGGTGATGGATAAATGAACATCTTGAAAAGAGAATATGTGGAAAGGATTCAAAGCATAATACAAGGAAATTCTGATCACAAATCCTATCAAGAGATTTGGAGGTATGCTCTAGCTTTACAAAGAAGGTATGAATATCTTGAATCACTTCATGTTGTCCAAAATGAAGAATCTCAAGAAGATCCTGATGATTTTCCATGCTATGAGGTGTTCATCCCTAAGATATTCTTGGATGCTCCTAAATAAGATCCTATCCTTGAATCTTCTGATGATTACCAACGCAACATCAGGGAAGATGATGATGAAATATATATGGAGGTGGAACCACTATTCATCCACTCTTTTTGGCTCAAGGAATAGCCCTTTCGAGAAGTAATATATTCAATAGAGGATTATTTTTTCCTAGTGGATGATTAAATGCTTTCCAAAGAGTCTGTCAATGATGAAGAAAATGGCTAATTTGAAGTAAAAATGAATAATCCCCACTTCAAATTTTTATTTTTCAATTATTGATGAAATGGACATGTGCAAAGAAGTGAAAGAGATCCACCCGACATCATGGAATGAAAATGATGAATTCAATATGGTCATGGAGGGTTTTCCCTCCTATTTTTATCCTTCAAGTGATGTAGAGATGATTCATGAAAGAATGAAGATAGTTGAAGAGCAATATTCTCTTCCAAATTCAATCACGGATGATTTGATGCAAGAATCTCACTTACTTTCAAGTCAATGAGAATGAAAAGTTTGAATACAATCTCTTCTCACCCAAGGAGTAGAATGAAGTCTTTCATTATCCATATGAGAAAGAGGATTCGATAATGGATGATCAAGATAACATCAAAATTTCTTTCCACATTTTCACTTTGACATGGTCCCATCAAGAGGATGATATGGATTTTGAGATCGAAGGAGTACCATTCCCACAAAGCATGGACCTCTTCTCTTTTTTAGAAGGTGTCGTGAATCAAGTGTGCCTGTGCTTGTAAGGAAGTGAATCTTGGGAAACACAAAGCATGGAAGGAGTGAACAAGGATGTTTCAAATGAATCATGGGAATGTGTGGATCAGATTTTCAACCATATTTTGGAGGCACAACATAAAGGAAATTTTAGTAAAAATGAAGATGAGCCTATGGTGAACTTGGAAGAATCATCTGTGCAAGACATCTTGAAGGCTGTAGAACAAACTAAAGATCCTCAACTCATTCTTGAACTCCTAACTTGGGCTATGGAAATACAAGACATGTATGAATCAATTTGTGCTTCTCATTTTGATTCACCAATGTTTGATGTTGAGATGGAATGGATGGATGAATTTGATGTCTTCACTGATGCTTTGGTTGATGAGAGTAAACATGAAAGAATGTATTTTTCTTCCACATTGTGTGAAGAAGTTCATGAGTGCAAAAGAAGAAAAGTTTGTGAATCTCCTTTGGACATCTTTAGTTTTGAAGACAACACCTCCACCATGGTGGAAGATGGTAGGGAAACTTTTGAGTTGACTCAGCTAGAGGGAAGTTGTTCAAAACAAAGTGAAAAGTCATGAGAACATTGGGGGTATGTTCAAAACCAACTTGGTCACACCACTTCAAAATGCTCTGTAAGTGTAGAACAAGAGTTCATGTAGAAAAATACACTCAAGGGTAAAGAGTGCCTCTATGAAGAAATTAAAGGTTGTAATTTCGAGACCGATATCAAGATGAGATTTAAACAATTGGATATTGAAATAAATTTCTCTGGACCAAAAAGTGAGGGTATGCATGATTCTTATGAAATAATTCAAAACCATATTTCACTCACTATTATTCAAGATCCGATGTGCCTTGAACAAGTTCCCATATTGTAACATTTCACTGAGATTGATAAGGGCTTCCCTCTCAATGATACAACCTCTATTTTGGGAAGTAATCACTTTGAGTAGTAGAGCGAGATGTTCAGAGAAGTTCATGAATGGGAAGGAAATTAGTTTTTCCTCACTCCTTTTGAGTACCTTGCTAATACAAGATATGATTTTAAGATGCAACAAAAGGATAAAGAATGTCTTCATGTTAAGGTCGACATCTCCAAACTCTAAATTATGAAGGAATGGTGTCTAATGATCATGGGACATCAAGAGGAATCTTTAAAATGCAAAATTTTCAAGAAGGTGACTCAATGGATGAAGGAAAATTCTCAGATCTTGTATGAGTATAAGGATGTAATCATGATAAATCTTCTTCTTTGCAATTCATGCAAGGCCATCAAAAAGTATGGTTTGATCAAATATCGGTTGGTATGCTTCAAAGGTCAAAATTCAGTCCTATTTGCCATGATGGCATGTAATTATCTCAACCCGTTTCCGGGTATGTGTATATTATTTTCCCACCTCTGTAGATATCCCCCCCTTGTATATAATTTCACTTTTACGTTATGTGTTGTTTTCCCCTTTCGGCGTGTTTCCCTTTTTGTTTTTTTGTTTCTTTTCCTTCCGTGTGTGTTGTGTGTTTCCTTTTTCTCTCTCAAGTTTTACACGACTCCGTCAAGTCCAATGGATAAGGCAATGGTCTATATATTGTAAAGTTGGGATTTTAAGATTATTCATGTCATGTCTTAGTTTTGCTCATTCCATGTCATGTATGTAAGCTAGAGCAAAATTTTGTCATGCAAATATGCAACATAAAAATTCCCAATTTTTAAGCACGACAACGATACCCCTATGTCAAAACTTTCAAGTCATACCATTTCAAGGCACCCTGTATATACTCTCGATTAGCCCAATGACCTCCCACATGATGTTTATTAGTACCCTAGGTGAATTAGGAGATTCAAGTTAATCCCCCTAGGTAATTTTAGGAGATTGTGAAGAATGTTAATTTTGGGTAGTGTTGGGAAAGGCTCACTTGGCTTTTTCAGACTCACGAAACCCCCGGAAAAAAATGAAGGAAATAAATTTTACATGGAGGTGAATTGAAGGTATTTAAACATCATGGAAGTGATTCAGAAATATTCATAAAGGATTTGGAAGAGTTGGAGCAGTTTCACAAAAATTAGGGTTCACAAGCCTAGGTAGTGCATAGGATCAAAAGAGTTGATGAGCTTTGGGAGGTGATTTTGGGAGCTCCGAATGGAATTAGGATCCAAAATAACATCATCATAAACATAATTCCAATACCTATGCTATGGTTAAATTATATTTTTCACATCACATTTTCCAAATAGGCTTACAACTAGTTTTTTCCAAGCACAACTAAGGAGCAGATCAAAATTATAATGTTGTAGGGCTCAAATGGAGGAATCAAGACCTGATAACCCCACCATTGGACTCAAAATTCCATTTTCATTCAATAACATATACAAGGTTTCCAAAAATTCCATCAATAGCTTGAGATATCACCATTTGAAGTTGCCCTCTAGGAGCGAGTTTGAGAGTTAGTCAAAATTTGATGAGGACACGTGTCAGCTCCAGGATCCTAGCATTATTTCATTTCCCTATCATCCCTCAAGATATGGGACATGAGGGACATAAAATTTTCCCATCCCCTATTAATCCTCTGGTCACCCATATAACCTCCAAGATCGTCATTTCAGCCCCTAGGTGCTTGCAGGAGCTTAAACCCTCAACCGTTGGATCATTGACAAGTGGCAGTTTATGGTGCACCATGAAAATTTATGTCCCTCATGTCCCTTTTTATGGAGTAAATTAGGGACATGAAATTTCACCCAGCCCTAAGGGAGTCTTCTGGTCACCCATGTGACTCTCTCCACTGCTTTTTCTTAGCCCCCAAAAGCTAGTGTAGCTAAAATAGAAGACCATTCACTGACAAGTGGCGGCTTGAGACGTAGGTGAAAATTTATGTCCCTCATGTTCCTTTGTGTTGGGGTACATCAAGGACATAAAAATTAAACTAGACCAAGGAATGGATCCTGGTCCTTCATACCACTAGTTTCCAGCCCCCAATGCTTCCAACTTGCTTTTTAGCTCAAATCCTCAACTATTTGATTTCCACCACATGTCGCAACCATGTGCCATGTGAAAATTGATGTCCTTCTCATCCCTTAATTATTAATGGACATGAGGGACATGAAAATGTTCCTCATCCCTGCTTTGCATTTTTTTGAATTTTTAAATCCTTCCTATAACTTTCTTTCCCGCTTCTTACTTTCCATACCTTCACCCTGCACATCTCTACAACTCGTGACTTTCTCACACCCAGTCCACCATTTATGTACCTCAAACCAGCTCCACTAAAGAAAAAATATCCTCCACTCCATGATATTATACAGGTCTCAAAATAAGGATTGATCAAATGAAGAAGAAGCCCGAAGATCTCCTTTGTTGTGAAGTAAAATTCGAAGAGATCTTAAAAACTAAAAGTACGCGGAAATTTTTTATATTTTTGTTATGTTTATCAATCTTAGAGAAAAAAATCACCTTCATACCTTCCTCTCACAACAAGGAGTGCTCAAAAAAAAATTCATTTTGGCTCAATGAAGGAAAAAGCTCAATTTCCTTTAAACCGACAATAGAATGAAGCAAAATTTCTTTGGCAAAATAAGAGGAAAAAACCCACAATTTTTTTTTTTTTGAAAAGAGAAGAAAAAACAGACTGCAATGTTCAAGGTCTATTAATGGCTGTCATGTTTAGAGGTGCTATTAGTAAAAATATGAAGTTTTAAAATCCTGTATTATTGCTCGGGTAAACACAAAATTTCAAAGGAGTGATATTGGGAAAAAACCAATATCGGAAAACTTCCTTCCACACCGATTTGACCACCTAAATCTCACTTTCTAAAAATATCATGTTTTCTACATGGAAGACTACTATTATGGGAAATTCACCGACTAAAGTGGCTATGAAGGAGGCGGTGAACAAAGAAGATGTATTACAGGGAGAAATCATCGAAATGGTTGTCTTGGTCCAAAATTGACACTTACTAAAAATAGTAGTGGTCCCACGAATAATTACCAAAAATAGAAGACTGGTCTAGAAAGTGAGGAGAGTACAAAGGAAGAAGCATTTGTAGTTACCATAGCCTTTCAAATTCGAAGGAGCTGATTTTTGTAATTGATAAAAATAGTAAGTTACTTTTTTCAGCACTTACTAAAAATAGTAAGTTATTCCAAAGGGTAAATTTCACAAGAGGAGCACTTTGAGAGTGGAGAAATTAATTTAATCAGTCCTAGTTGGAGTTTGGAGAAGGATTTCCATACTTACTAAAAATAGTAAGTTTTTTTTTCATGCTAAGGAACCATGAAGTACAAATGGACGAGCATAATCCAACGTAGCCTTTCACTTACGAATAGGAGATAGGAAATAGTGCGAGTCTCTATCATCAGACTATGCAAGAGTAAATGACAATGAGGTTACTTACATGGATATCAATAGTGTCTTTCGATACTCATTTCATGCCTTGATCTGTAGGTGTAAGGTAAAATTCACGATCGACACCGTCAGACTATTCACGATGTGTTTCAATAGGATTTTGTTCGGATCAACTAAGAAGTGTTGCGGTGTTGCAGTAAGCGGTCAAGGTAGGATTTGTTCCAAAGTTTCAGATTCCTCGAGAGGATCTCTTCATGAGTGATGCCCATGGTCAACAATGGAATCATTTTTTATAGTTTTTAAACACTTAGTTCACGGTGTCCATGCGTTATCCAAGGAAAGTCTCTCAGGATCTAGATTTCACTACATTAGAGCATTACATCGGATCGGTCAAGTAGAATAGTAGATCACTATGAGGATTTTTATTCATTGGCATTGTTCTCCCTCTCTCTCTAATCTCTTTCTCTCTCCTCTCATCCCCTACATTTCTCTCTCCTCAATATTCTAATCTTGCATTGGGGTTGCAATTTTTGCATCCCTTAATGTTTTCAATGTAATAAGTCACCCTTCAGTTATAAAAGGGGACTTAATGTTTTCCTAGGAATGTGAAAAGTTTTAGGCATATGAAGTGTCATTGGGGGGTATATGAAGAATCACCAGGAAGATGAAGAGGTGTTCTTCTTCTATAAATTGTAATGCACTCCTCATTTGAGGGTCTTCTTAGCTATTCTTGTGAATTTAGAAGAGAGAGATCCTTGTGAAAGATCAAAGAGATAGCAGAATTATTCCATTCCCCCCAATCTCTAATTTCTTCCATTTCTTATGTTATGTACAATTTCTTGATAGCAATAATACAAGAAGAAGGAGTTTCCAATATTTTTATACCAAGGAATCTACCGATACTTTATATTCATTGAATTCTATTTGGTCTTGTTACTATTTGTAGTATTGTTTGTTCCTAATTTCAATCCATGTGATAAATTTTCTAACTAGTGTGATTAGGAATCTTATTTTTACCTATAACATTAGTTATCCTATCTCATTTATCACTCCCCTTTCCCGTCTTACGAGATAAATTCATCTCTAGCAATAAATTGCTAACTTTTTCACAAGTGGTCGATGGAGTGCACCTATTAGATCCCCGACCGCAAGGCCACCCGAATAATCCACCTTTTTACTTGTGCATGCATATATGAGAGTTACACCGATTAAGTAAAGGGACTTAGATTCCTAGAGCGTTGACAAGAAATCCAAAAGTTTTTCCCCCAATTTTTTTATCACAAATAGTACATCATTCAAGTTACACTCGAATAAAATCTTGATGGAATTCTATGTAGTAAGAAAGTATTCAACCATGAATAGGTGCATGTAAAATGAAATGGTCTAATCATTCTCATATATCAGAAAAAATGGGTACAAATAGGAGTGTTGTGTAACTTTCAATGCAAGACCATCATTCCTCCATAAACAATAAGAGGAGTTACATTCTAGTAATGGAAAGTAACTCATGTAGGACACACCTTGATGTACATTGACACACATGAAGGAATCTGCCATACCCCTTAAAACACCTATGACCTATGATCCCGATTAAGTGAGACGACTCACCATGTGATGCGAGACATTACACTAAGATGACAAGGTAATTACACACACCAACAACTTATGCATGGATTTTCTTAGGCACATAAGAAGTACTATAGCCTCTTACATTAGTTTATGCTAATATTAATGACCAAAAATAATAAATTATACTCCATAATTTTTTATTAACAAATATATGTTTAATATAGGTCCCAAAGGAGATAACCATGTTGAATAATATGCAATTTTAGTCACAAAATCATGCACATACTAATAATATTATACCACTAAGTATGTTATTTTATATATGTATCTTTCGTAAGAATAGTATTCACCGATGACACGGTCCATAGTCTATGTGTCTGTCTTGTTGGTCTTTACCACTATTGATCTTGTACATTCGTCACTCATTTGCAGTTAGGTAAGGTCTTAGGGATTCTTATATGTCAAGTACTCACTCATTTTCATCATTAGTCTCGATTATGGCACTTAAATAGGGATTAGGGTGCTTGGGGCACCCTGGTCCCTATCATACTTGGTTTTATTTTTGACATTCAAGGTTGGTCTTTTCGGTTTTCCCTTTAATATCCCGAGATACTATTTGGCATGTCAGGTCATTAGTGTGAAAATTTGAACAAGAAATCCCTATACAAACACAACATACATATTACCTTAATAAACAAACTATTTCTTCCAAGGGATAGCTATCTACATAGAGCAAGGGACTGCATTTGGGCATTATTCTGCATCACACACTATATAGGAAGGGGAGTTCATTCTATTCCATCCACCATTTTACATTTTATCTAGCTATTTCCCGTTATCTCCGATGCATCCTTGAATTCACCACCACAAGCCCAAGTGCACCGGCACATCACTCACCCTAGACTAAGCACTCACCTAAAGCACGCAAAGGTAAAAGCCCCACTTTAGGGTTGTTGTTCCAGGATGTTAGAATGATGAAGAATTAAAGCATTCATATCCATGACTAATATATCATTCTACAATACAACTTCATATCTAGATCTAGAGAATGACAGACTTAAAAGATAACCCCGATGAAATAAAATATACAATAGTGAACTATAACCATGATAACACCTTGATTCATTTCATAATCTCTATTATATTAAATTCGGTAATACATAGAAGCTTCCTTGTAATACTTGATAGTATACGCTCATTCATGTATCATATTTGGAAGTATAATTTCACTATAACACAATTCTCACACACACTCTCTATGCTACTATTGACATTTTTGCACCCCCTATGGAAAAGGTCAACTCAAAACTTTTAACAGATTTCTCAGTTTGGTTAATTACTGAGTTTGATTATTTTGGGACAGCCACTTCGGATTAAGATACAATTTTTTGATTCTTTAGTTTTGGGTAGTCTTAGAAGTCATTTGGAATCAAAACTACAACTTGAGTACTGATTTAAGAATGCCATGCCTCATAGATGTAGCCATTCCATTTGAAACATTTGTCAGAACTATGCAACTACGTGAAACAACCATTGTAGGGCCCTAAGGAAGGTAGGAAGGGGTATGTATCGGACATGACATTCGAAGGTTGTAGACAGTGGCAGTTTTGAAGGACAATTTACAGTCTTACAAGCAGTTTGCATTTTCAGTGAGTGACAATAAGGTACACTTGATTGTTTATTTATTTCTATGATTAAGTGAATTATTTAAGTGTTTTGAGTTGTATAAGTTCATTCATTATCCATACAAATGAAAGAAAGTACAGAAAGGAAGGACATACATCTCATAACATGAAAATATTTTCATTTATTCATGAGGAATAATAGTACATATTTTCTCACACAAGCCGTGAGAAATAACTGAAAGGAAAAACAATGCATATATTTATGAAGCTGAAAATGTAAAGAGGTAAAAGAAACCCGTCATTACCTCGAGGAGTGTTCTTCTCTCTCTAAAACTATTGTTCCAGCTTTCCACTACAACTACATCATGGTACTTGAAAAAGGAGGAGAAAATGATCATCAATACTAAGCTCAGGGTTTAATTTAACTCCTTATACTTCCAACTTCAGAAATTCATGCATTCAAAAGTGTATTATCAGGTGAAGTAGAAGAATCAGATTTTAGAGGCTGAAGTCAACTGAAATGAGATAAAATTACAACTGAAACAAAATGAAAAGAGAATTTTGGGAAAATTTTGACAAGGCTTCACCATGAAAAATCAACATTTCAAATTTTCTAGCATGCATGTAAAGTTGTAATAAAGCTCAAATATAGTATTTCAACATAAACAAAAAGAAACTACAATATTCCAACAAAACTTCAAAGTTCAAGCATACAGAATTTGTGAAATAGAAATTTAGAAACAATATGTCCCTTCCAGGTTCTCAAACAAAATAAATTATTAACTTCTACAATTTTCATTTCTCATAATCATATGTTTCAAAGTTATTCACAACAGAAATAAGAATGATGTCCAGAACAAAGTTGTAGAAAATGGAGAAATTAATATTAAGCACATAATTTTACAAAATGACAACCATCATGTGGTACTATTTTTAGAATAAAATGAACATCATTTTTAGGCAGTCAAGGTGAGAAAGATTACTTCACACAAAAATCCAAGCTATAATACTTTGTAAAAACCTTTGTTGCTTTGAAAAAAAAATGATTGAGACTTTTCAACTTAGAAAATGCAGCTACAGGTTACAAGAGACCAAAGCGTAATCCATTTTTACAAATGAGGATCAAAGTACAATTGTGTCATTTGAAGCTCACAAATAAATAAGCATGATGCAACAATATCCACACCTCTACCTTGCTATGAACATCATCAATTACTTCAAGTTTGAATATTCAATACAAAAAGGAGTTTTCAATCTTCAAAGGACAAAGTATATTTTGGATCTAAATATGCACAGGATAAAGGAAATTGATCTATTAACGTAAAGAAGAAGATGAGATTCGGTCAACAAAAAGAAGTAGAAATTCCCGGTGAAGGCCCATAATAAGATGGAAGGGACAATTTTTTTAGGAAAAGATCAAATTAAGTTACTGAGTTTGAATTTTTGAGTAACAATCTTTGAAATACTCAATTACATAACAATGGGAGAAGATAATATTCAACATGCTTTTATATCGACAAGAATACCTACACAGGTTATTAAAAAAGTTTTTTAGCTACGATTAATTATATTTTATCACAGATTCTGATCATTTCAAGAGCCATCAACATTTTGCAAAATATTATATTTCAGAACTAGAGAACTCACCAGTTTGAGCTGAGTTGAGAAAAACCCTCAAAAGATCAATGAAGTGCAGAGGAAAAATAAATATCCAGGATGATTTCTAGTTTGAAATTTCCACATATCACAAAGAAATGCAAAAGAAAATGAATATCAGTTTCGGAGGTCAAAATGTCAAGACCAAGTAACAGTGAAAACTCAGGGTCAAAACTTACCGACTTCATCAAACAAAGATACAAAGAGCTCCATATTCACTTTCCATGGCAGACCCAATCGAGCTCAGAGAATCATTTATGTAGAGGGGTTGGGTTTCAAAAGTAAACACAATGGCAAAGCACAGTGATGCTCATCACACAGAGACCATTTTAAAGAAGGAGCCAAGCTCTAAAATCTCCAATGGCAGCAAGGTATTTCACAAGAACCTATCAAAATATTTCTCAAAAAGCTCTAAGAGAAGATACAGATGATCAAGGGCCATTAAAATGGTTTTAATTGAGTTTCGAAGCTCAGAACAATGGCGTCGAACAAAATTATGCCATGGCTTTGCCCACAAAAACATAAAGTCCAAATGAAATGATGTTTAGGGTTGAATTAATCTTACAATGCAAACTCAAGAGATGAATTAGTAGAATTCAACCATAGTTAAAAGATCAACGATCGAAAATGAAAAGTACACAGATCAAATGCCAAAGATCAAGCTCTATGATCAATGCAAACCATGGTTAAAATACATTTATGACATGGTAGAAACCCTAAAATTATCCCTTGGAGATCAATGGTTGAAAATCAATAAGTATAGAGATCGACGATCACAAACGAGTCATCAAAATCAAGGCAAAAGTCATCAGGTTGGAATGGCGGTTGAACTTAGTCAAAATTCAAAATTTTCAAGTTGTAAAATTTTGACCCGCAAACCTATAGGACCGCAACTCCTCAAAAGTACACGTGGCATAACAGTGCAATGGCGGAATAATGGAAGTTGGGAGTCACTTTAGTTTTCAAACTTAAAAAGTGCAAAGGTTAAAAGTTCCAAGTTATCCGAAGGCCCAAGTCTCCGTGATGAGAAAGTCAAAGCCACGGGGAGAAAGGTCAAAATTAATTCCATAGAAAATTTGCGGGGTGGCGGGTCTTCTTAAAATTTTGATACTTTTCACAAAATGGAGTAAAGTTTTAAGTTAACCCCATATGCCCGTAATTCCTCTAAGTAAAGGATCAGAGAGATTTTTGTCTTTAAAGCTTTTTTGCAAGAGAGTTAAAATGTTAAACTCGTCCAAGATCCCGAAAACCCGGAAAAGGAGTTAAAATGCCAAATTTTCTCATAGGTCCTCAAAAGTGAAAATACAAAGAGGATTGTTAAGTCATTCATGGACCCGTAGGGGAATTTTTTTGTTTTTGAGCCATGCTTCCGCTTAAAATGAGATTTGAACATGTGCAAAGGCTCAAATCAAGAGAAAATAACAAGTTGAATTTTTCAAAATAAGCATGTTTTATCAATCGAGTTGAAATCTGGTTTTGAATTTTTCAAAATTCTCAAAAATTTGATCCAAAATACATCTTCATCATTTTACGATAAAACCGCGTATTTGTTCAAGGAAGCCCTTATGATTCTCGGTGAAATGTTACAATATGGGAATTTGTTAAGACACATCGGTTCTTGAATAATAGTGAGTGAAATCTGGTTTTGAATTATTTCGTAAGAATCATTCATAAAATTTGGCTTCAACCGAGGAATTAATTATGGATATTTTTCTTTTATTTATGCCTCTAGAGTTTGCCAATCATTAAGTGCAGCCTCTGCCTTCTCTGGAATATCCAAGGCAATTGACTCTAACTCATCCTTTGCAATCTCTCCTTTCTCATTCTGCAAGACCAACACAATGCTTTGGGCATAGCAGTCATTCTCCCCCTCTAACAAGTCCATCTTTTACACGATGAGTTTTCCAGGCTCACCCAACATTTCCTTGTGTGGTTCTTGAGCTATTATAAGGGCCTCATGCTTCTACTTAACAAGTGATAATCATTGTGCATGGCCCATTTTTTCATCTTTCATGGCCTTCAAGACTTCATTGTCTTCTAAAATGGTCCTAGTTCTTATAACTACTTCTAGGGCTGTATAGATATTAAGCACTTGATCTACTTTCTTGGTTCCTCCTGTAAGCTCAAGTAACCCCTTATATGATATAATCTTCTACATCACTCGAATCATTTTCCCACTCTACTTTACTGTGATGGATCCTTTATTGTCGGCATGCGTAGAGGTTCATCTTCAAGCACTAAGTCCACCAATGTACTTACATAATGTATTTCCGAAGGAAACGTTTTGGGTACCTTTTGCTCTAAGTGTGGCCTAGCCTTCATGATATTGTCCCCAATATCCTCTACCATGCTTGATAAAAACAACATTCTTCTTTTGTGCCAAATCCTTCTCTTGCTTTAGGCACGATATTTATGCATCCTTAGTCTCGATTTCCTCTCGTAGTGCCTTAATTGTTGTAGCTTTATCCATATTCCGTCGTGTCACTTCTGTTGAGACTTTCACCAAAGCATTTCTCACTTGTTCATCTGACATAACAGTAGGCTTGATTGTTATGTGTCTGGCCTGAGGTGTCTTCTTCAACCTCCTTGATACACATGAATCCTCACACACATCAAAATCCAGTTCATCCATGTGCGTGTGCATCTACCATGACAGTTGCTTCATTGTGCACATGGTTGCCATATCCCCATCCATCAATTCCCAAACATATACCTCTTTTTTTTTTTGTTGTGCTATGGAAATGGGCGCAGACAATTTTACTTGTGTCCTTGGCGTAGCCATGGTAGTGGAGCATATTCCCACTTGTTCTTTTTGATCTAGGCTTCTTAGGAACTTGGGCTTGAGGATTTAGAAATTGTGTTTGCTATGTTACGAGTAGTCTCGATTCTTTGTGTCATTTACCTCCTTTCCTCCTTCCTCTCCATCCTTCATATATTCATTTTCTAGCTTGTCCTTAATCTCGGAGGTGTACGAGAATTGGACATGCTTTCCTCGAGACTCTTCCACTTCCTCATTCAGCTTTAATTTCCTTCTTATCTTCTCAGTTGTCTCCTTCTATGGAGAGAGTCAAGGAAATTTACACACCGATTATGGAGTAGATCCTTAGGTTGTTGTTCTCTGAATAATCTTTTCAAATGATTCTCTCCTTGGACTGCATCCAAGTCCTCATCATATCCCTCTTATGGTTGAGGTGGTGTAGTCGCACACTCAGACTTATTCCTTATTTGGAGGCTATCTTCTGCCTCTGTTCTCCAAACCACCACTATCTTCATGCTCTTCTTATTAATCATCTACTTGAATTGTTTTCATGGGCTTAGGTACTCGAACATTTTCCATTGTATGCTTACCTTTTGGTGGCCCTAGGAGCGCGAACTCATTCTCCACATACTTAGTGTTCTCCAACTTGGGTTTGAGTTATAGGTACACAAGTGCTGCTCCAATGTCCCCAACTACCAAGCTTATAGGCTTCATGCTTATAATATCTAAGATAATAATTTCAATCTAGACATTCTACATTGGATATACATATTTCTTTCTCAGAGTGTGGTAGTCGTAATCTACCTTGTCTACATTGAAGGTTAGGCAACGTGCATCTAAAAATTGGTGAACTGATGCTTGGAAATATCTTTTTGTGAAGGCATATGGAAGTTTACACCATGGGCTCCAAGCTTCATCCTTCATCACAAATCACACGATGTAAAAATGTTGGTAGACTGTAAACTAAACTACCTTACCCACCACCGAAGGAAACTCCTTGGGTATGCACCACTCTTCTTCAAACACTGCATGGAGTCTATCATACCACATCTTTGCCCTCTACTTGAATGGTCTCGCTCATTGATCGTCACACAAGTACTTGCCAAATATTTTCACAGGTGACTTGTGTTCCATGGGGTACTCCCAAATCTTCTCCTTTAGCCCATCGGGCACCCCAATATCCATAAACACTAAAGACAATAATATAGGGCCAAAAATTATTCAATCACCTATCCATGCTTCTTAAATGATTTTCTTTGCTATGTGATGTACAATATTATAGACCATTCCTTTAGATATCTTCTTTGCAACGTACAAATACATTTTGTTTACCTATGACCATCTTCCTTGGTCATTCAACTTTGTTAAAATATGTGTAGCTGCTTGCACTACTTGGGTACTCAACATATAGGGTTTTGCACGTATAGCAAGCTATTTCTTCTCTAATGATTTCATTCCTTTTGGTGCCATACATGTTCATAGAAAAAAAACAATGTCCTCTAGTTTTGATGGCAGTCATTATAAGTTGTATAACCGTGCATCCGGCATGGTATCTTCAATTGCCTATGCTTCTTCTCCTGATTGTATTCTAGATAAATGCTCTGGTCATAATTAATTTTCCCTGGTTTTACCACAACTGTGAAATCAAATTATTGAAATAAGAGTACCCACCTCCATATACACCCTTGTAAAATGGGTTTGTTTACCAAATACTAAAATTCCATGTGATCTATATAAAAGACAAATGGTGTAGTTAATAGGTACTATTAGAATTTATGTAGCACATAGATCATTGACAGAGCTTTGCGCTCTGTAGTTATGTAAATCTTTTCTGTAGGAGTTAGCTTTCTACTATCAAAATAGATAGGATGATCTATAATGCCTTCTCTAGGTTGAGCTAACACCACATAAATGGTTATGCGAGAGGTGTCCACATGTACATGAAGTGGTTGATCCCGGAAGGAAAATGAATAATAGGTGTAGTAGTAAGTTTATCTTTTAATGTCTTAAATGCACATTTCTGTAGTTCTCCCAGTAGAACAAACCTTTCCCTTTCAATAAATCCTCCAAAGAAGTGTGGAAAATTTGGCATATCCTTTGATAAAATTTATGTAATATCTATATGACCCAAAAATCCACACACCTCACTTTGACTAGTAGGCTCTCTTAGGATTATAATAATCGAAACCTTGGATGGATTAACCAACAAACCTTCCTTATAGATTACATATCCTAACAGTATTCCAAATGGTGTAGCAAATATGGAATTCTTGATTTTCAAAGAGATACTCAACTACCTACATATTTCAAACATTAAACACGAGATGCTCACAATGATCCTTAACTAATCCATACATTGTCCAATCATCTAAATAAACCTATAAGAAGTTGCGAATAAATTCCTTGAATGTTTGAACATCTATGTGTGAAAATATAGCAGGCACATTTTTAGACGAAAAGGCATTACAAGGTATAGGTGAAGCTACCCCTTTCGGTGAGTAAAATTATTCTTTCCCCGATCCCCTAGCAATCCTAACTTGATGATACCAGAGAATCCATATGTAAACAAAAAGATTTCACACCCGCAACACCTTCAAGTATTTCCTTAGTGAATGGCATAGGAAAGGGATCAATCACACATGTAGCATTCATTTCCCTTTAGTCAACACAGATCCTAATCCATCCATCCTTCTTGATACTGATCACCATTGGACTAACCCATTCTGACTCGTCAAGGAGCTTGATAATCCCAAACTTCAACATTTTGTCGATCTCGTCTTTGACATTTTCGTGCAAGTTTGGGTTCATCTAGTAGGGTCTCTTTCTAGTTGGATGAACACCCTCTTTAAGCTTTATCTTCATCTCCCCTAATGATTCATGCATGCCTTTAAGTTCATGGTACCCCCAAGGGAATAAGTCCTAATAATCCCTTAGTAACTATATGATTTTTCCCACTTTAGAGTCTGACCAATAGTCTCTAATTATGACTTCCTTAGGCTCAACATTTGATCTAATATTCACCTTCTTTGTCTTTATCGGTTCATGATAGGAATTTGTGGTCCGATATGCACCGTCCAACACCTCATGCCTACCTGTTAAATGGTTTACATCTAGATTTTCTACTTCTTTGTCATCTACTAAGTAGACCATTTTTCCTTTTTCTTTCTCAAGGAAAGTTTGTTGAAGTAGTGTGGCATTGGCATTTGTCTCTTCAATAAGACATACTCGAGTTTCCTTCATCTAATAACTCTCAAAGGAGTTATTCAGCCTTGGCACTATCCCCATAGTTAAGTGCTTTATGACTCTTAATGCCTCTTTCACCGGAGGTTTAGTAGAGAAGAAGTCAAATGTCTGGGCCATTCTGTAATTAAATTCTGCCAAATTCTAGTCTCTCTATGGATTTCTACATATACATACTGAGCACATGCACTGCCTTGTAAAGTGAAAAAAACTTGTGCACCCACGGCGAAGGTGGCAAAGCTTCCTGCCCCTCTATCCAGAGTCTCTCACACTTCTAAACGTGGTGCTAAATAGGTTGATTACCATGATAAGTGGAGATTTGAGTAGGTGCATTACTCTTGAACAACCTAGTAGCAAGAGAAATCCTAATTTCATTCCACCCTACAAGATTATCCTTGTGGACCACCCACCAGTGTGTTGTTATCTCACTAGTGTATATGCTAGCATATTTCTTCTTTCCAGCTGGTCTACCCATTGTTCCTCCATAGTGCGTAGGAATACCATAGGATCTCCTTCTCTGGTGTAACAAGGTACTGAGTTGTTACCTATCCTCCGACATAACGTGATTTGTGGCCTTTAGGAAATATGCTCTTTACTTCACATCCTACCAACTCATAAGTGTTATGAGCCTAATTATCACAACTAACACTTGTAGTATCGCTAATGGATTGTGCATCTTCCCACTAAAGTATTCCTTCCTTACATGGCTCAAGCATACGGATCCTAGCGATGCGTACATAAATCCTATTTACAATTTCCATTTCTTATGTTATGTACAATTTCTTCTTGAGCATCAATATAAGGAGTTTACAACCTATTTTGACTAAGGAATCTACCGATACTTTATGTTCATTGAATTCTATTTGGTCTTATTACTATTTGTAGTATTGTTTCTTCCTAAATTCAATGCATGTGATGAAGTTTCCAACTAGTGTGTATAGGAATATGATTTTCTACCTGTAACATTAGTTCTCCTATCTCATTTCTCACTCCCCTTTGTCGCCTTATAGACAAATTCATCTCTGCAAGAAATTGATAGCTTTTTTACGTAGGGCCGGTGGAGTGCCCCTGTTAGATCCCCACCACAAGGCCATCATAATAATCCACCTTTTACTCACGCATGCATACACGCATGACTACACCCAGTTAAGTAGAGGGACTTAGATTCCTAGAGCATTGGCAAGAAATCCACAATTTTGTCCCCGAGAAAATTTTGTCGCCAACATTTTTGGCACCCACAATGGGGAAAAATTGGCAGCATATACACCCAAAATATGACCGCAAGGTCAAAAATAAAAATCCAATATCAAATATCAAAAAAAAAAAAAAGGTTTATCATATTTCAACAGAAAATCATTTTTGAAGGAAACTCCATCAAGGAATGAATATTTTTACATTTTTTCCCACACAATGAATAAATTTCTAGATTGGAGAAAAGTACCGATGAGTGATCTGCGAAGAAGAAGAAGAAGATCATTATCAAGAACAGAAGATCGTTGATCAGCCATGGTTCTAAACTAGCATTTGTAAAGGAAAGAAGAAATAACATGCCGGCATTGATGAAGAGGAAAGTAAGGAAATGTTGGAAAGTATTCAAAGGAGACATAAGATAAGGTTTAAAGCTCAATAATATGCCAAATTATTGCAAGAGATGTATGAGCAATGGTAAGTGGCCCATAGCGAGGAAAAATAAGAGGAGATTTTTCCTTTGGAGGAAGATCCTAAAAATCATTCGTACCATAGGGTTTTCATCCCAAAAGGTTCTTGAACACTGCTGAAGAAAATAATATCCTTGAGCCTTTTGATGAAGATCAAATCAGCATTCAAGAAGATGACAAAAGACGGGACGATGTAGGATCCACTAAAGAATATTTTTGCACTCTCATACAACTCACTATAAAGTTGAGAACACTACCCTTTTTCTATTGCTCTCTTGATGAATTTATTGCATATGGTGATGGATAAATGAACATCTTGAAAAGAGAATATGTGGAAAGGATTCAAATCATAATACAAGGAAATTTCGATCACAAAGCCTATCAAGAGATTTGGAGGTATGCTCTAGCTTTACAAAGAAGGTATGAATATCTTGAATCACTTCATGTTGTCCACAATGAAGAATCTCAAGAAGATCCTATTGATTATCCATGCTATGAGGTGTTTATCCCTAAGATATTCTTGGATGCTCCTGAAGAAGATCCTATCCTTGAATCTTCCAATGAGTACCAAAGCAACATCAGGGAAGATGATGATGAAAGAGATATGGAGGTGGAACCACCATTCATCAACTCTTTTTGGCTTAAGGAACAACCCTTTCAAGAAGTAATATATTCAATAGAGAATTATTTTTTCCTAATGGATGATTCAATGCTTTTAAAGAGTCCACCAATGATGAAGAAAATGGCCAATTTGAAGTAAACATGAATAATCCCCCTTCAAATTTTTAATTTTTCAATTATTGATGAAATGGACATGTGTAAATAAGTGAAAGAGATGCACTGACGTCATGGACTGAAAATGATGAATTAAATATGGTTATGGAGGATTTTACCTCCTATTTTTATCCTTCAAGTGATGTAGAGATGATTCATGAAAAAATGAAGATAGTCAAAAAACAATAGTCTCTTCCAGATTTAATCATGGATGATTTGATGGAAGAATCTCACTTACTTTCTAAAGTCAATGAGAATGAATAGTTTGAACACAATCTCTTCTCACCCAAGGATTAGAATGAAGTCTTTCATTATCCATATGAGAAAGAGGATTTGATAATGGATGATCAAGATAATGTTGAAAGTTCTTCCCACATTGTTGCTTTAACATGGTCCCATCAAGAGGATGATATGGATTTTGATCTCGAAGGAGTACCATTCCCAAAAATCATGGACCTCTTCTCCTTTTTAGAAGGTGTCGTGAATCAAGTGTGCCTTGTGCTTGTAAGGAAGTGAATCTTGGGAAACACAAAGCATGGAAGGAGTGAACAAGGATACTTCAAATGAATCATGGGAACGTGTGGATCAGATTTTCAACCAGATTTTGGAGGCACAACATCAAGGATATTTTAGTAAAAATGAAGATGAGCATATGGTGAACTTGGAAGAATCATTTTTGTAAGACATCTTGAAGGTTGTAGAACAAACTAAAGATCCCTAATTCAGTCTTGAACTCCTAGCTTGGGCTATGGAAATACCAAAAATGTATAAATTGATTTGTGCTTCTCATTTTGATTCACCAATGTTTGATGTTGAGATGGAATGGATGGATGAATTTGATGTCTTTCCCGATGCTTTGGTTGATGAGAGTAAACATGAAAGCATGTATTTTTCTTCCACATTTTGTGAAGAAGTTCATGAGTGCAAAAGAAGAAAATTTTGTAAATCTCCTTTGGACATCTCTAGTTTTGAAGACAACACCTCCACCATGGAGGAAGATGGTAGGGAAAATTTTGAGTTGACTCACCTTGAGGGAAGTTGTTCAAAACAAAGTGAAAAGTCATGAGAACAATGGGGGTATCTTTAAAACCAACTTGGTCTCACCAATTCGAAATGATCTGTAAGTGTAGAACAAGAGTTCATGTAGAAAAATACACTCAAGGGTAAAGAGTGCCTCTATGAATAAATTAAAGGTTGCAATTTTGAGACCGATATCAAGATGAGATTCAAACAATTGGATATTGAAATAAATTTCTCTTGACAACAAAGTGAGGGTATGAATGATTCTTATGAAATAATTCAAAACCAGATTTCACTCACCATTATTCAAGCTCCGATGTGCCTTGAACAGGTTCCCATATTGCAACATTTCACTGAGATTGATAAGGGCTTCCCTCTCAATGATACAACCTCTATTTTGGGAAGTAATCACTTTGAGTAGTAGAGCGAGATGTTCAGAGAAGTTCATGAATGAGAAGGAAATCAATTTGTCTTCACTCCTTCTGAGTATCTAGCTAATACAACATATGATTTCAAGATGCAACTCAAGGACAAAGAATGTTTTCAAGTTAAGGTCGACATCTCCAAGCTCTAAAGTATGAAGGAATGGTGTCTCATGATCGTGGGACATCAAGAGGAATCTTCAAAATGCAAAAGTTTTAAGAAGGTGACCAAATTTTCAATGGATGAAGGAACATTCTCAATATTGTATGAGTATGAGGATGGAATCATGATCAGTCTTCTTCTTTGCAAGTCATGCAAGGCTATCGCAAAAGAATGGTTTGATCAAATAACAGTTGGTATGCTTCAAAGGTCGAATTCAGTCATATTTTCCATGATGGCATGTACTTATCTCAACCCATGTTCTTTGGGTATGTGTATATTCTTTCCCCACCTTTGTAAATATCCCTCCCCTTGTATATAATTTCACTTTTCTATTATGTGTTGTTTTCCCTTTTGGTGTGTTTCCCTTTTTGTTTTTGTTTCTATTCCTCCCATGTGTGTTGTGTGTTTCCTCTCTCTCTCTCAAGTTATACACGAATCATGCATGCAACCCAATGGATAAGGCACTTGTCGTATATTGTAAACTTGAGATTTTAAGATTATTCATGTGATGTCTTCATTGTTCTCACTCCATGTCATGTATGCAAGCTAGAGAAAACTTTTGTCATGCAAATCAGCAACATCAAAATTCCCAATTTTTAAGCACGACAATGATACCCCTGTGTAAAAGCGTCCTTAAGTCCTACAATTTCGAGGAAACCTGAGTCTACTCGGTCAGCCCAATGACCTCTCATATGATGTTTACTCATTACCATAGGTGAATTAGGAGATTTAAGTTAATCCCCTAGGAAATTTTAGGAGATTGTGAAGAATGTTAATTTTGGGGTGTGTTGGGAAAGGCCGCTTGGATTTTTTAGGACTAGTGAAACCCCCTGGAATAGAATGAAGTAAATAAATTTGACATGGAGGTGAAGTGAAGGTCTATAAACATCATGGAAGTGATTTAGAAATATTCATAAATGATTTGGAAGAGTTGGAGCATTTTCACAAAAATTAGGGTTCATAGGCCTAGGCAAACATGGGATCAAAAGAGTTGATGAGCTTCGAGAGGTGATTCTGGGAGTTCGGATGGAATTAGGATCCAAACATAAGATCATCATAAATATAATTTCAAACCCTATGATATGGTGAAATTATATTTTTCACATAACATTTTCCAAATAGGCTTACAACTAGTTTTTTCCAAGCACAACTAAGGATCCAGATCAAAATTCTGATGTTTTAGGGCTCAAATGGAGGAATCAAGACCTGATAACCCCACCATTGGATTCAAAATTAAATTTTCAGTCAATAACATTTACAAGGTTTCCAAAACATTCCATCGAGAGCTCGAGATATCACCATTTGAAGTTGCCCTCTAGGAGCAAGTTTGGGAGTTAGTCAAAATTTGATGAGGACACGTGTCAGCTCCAAGATCCTAACATTATTTCATTTCCTATCATCCCTCAAGATATGGGACATGAGGGACATAAATTTTTCCCATCCCCTATAAATCCTCTGGTCACCCATATAACCTCCAAGATCGTCATTTTAGCCCCTAGGTGCTTGCAGGAGCTCAAACCCTCAACCGATGGATCGTTGACAAGTGGCGGTTTCGGTGCACCATATAAATTTATGTGCCTCATGTCCCTTTTTTTGGAGTAAATTAGGGACATGAAATTTCACCCATCCCTAAGGGAGTCTTGGTCACCCATGTGATTGTCTCCACTACTTTTTCTTAGCCCCCAGGAGCTAGTGTAGCTAAAATGGAAGACCATTGGATCATTGACAGAGGCGGCTTTAGACACGAGTGAAAATTTATGTCCCTCATGTTCCTTTTTGTTGGGGACATCAGGGACATAAAAATTCAACTAGACCAAGGAATGGATCTTGGTCCTTCATACGACGATTTCACCCCAAGCTTCCAACTTGCTTTTTAGCTCAAATCCTCAACTATTTGATTTCCACCACATGTCGCATGACCATGTGCCATGTGAAAATTGATGTCGCTCTCATCCCTTAATTATTAATGGACATGAGGGACATGAAAATTTTCCTCATCCCTGCTTTGCATTTTTTTGAATTTTTAAATCCTTTCTTCAACTTTCTTTCCTGCTTCTTACTTTCCACAACTTCACCCTACACATCTCTACAACTTTGTGAATTTCTCACATCTAGTCAACCATTTATGTACCTCAAGCCAGGTCCACTAAAGAAACAATATCACCCACTCCACAATATTATATAGGTCTCAAAATAAGAATTGATCAAAAGAAAAAGAAGAAACGAAGAATGAAGAATGAAGAAGAAGCCTAAAAACCTCCATTGTCATGAAGTAAAAATTCAAAGAGATCTTGCAAACTAGTACACAAAACAAAAAAATTGTTTTTGTTATGTTTATCATTCTTAGAGAAAAAAAATAACCTTCATACCTTCCGTTCACAACAAAGGAGTGCTCATAAAAATAAATCTTCCTTTTGGCTCAACAAAGGAAAAAGCTCAATTTCCCATCAATCGGTAGTCGAATTGAAGTGAAATTTCACTTTGGCGAGAACAAAAGGAAAAAACCCACAATCAAAAATATGAATTTTTTTTTTTAATACGAGAAGAAAACAGGACTGCAATGTTCAAGGTCCATTAATGGCTATCATTTTTAGAGGTGTTATTAGGTCAAAAATATGAAGTTTTAAAATCTCAATAACTATTGATCAGGTAAACACGAAATTTTAGAGGATTAATATTGGGAAAAAACCCATATCGGAAAACTTCGTTCCACACCAATTTGACCACCTAAATCCCACTTTCTAAAAATAGCATGTTTTCTACATGGGAGACTACTATTATGGGAAATTCACTGACTAAAGTGGCTGCAAAGGAGGCGGTGAACATAGAAGATGTATTGCAGGGAGAAATCATCGAAATGGTTGTCTTGGTCCAAAATTGACACTTACTAAAAATAGTAGTGGTCCCACGAACAATTGCCAAAAATAGAAGACTGGTCTAGAAAGTGAGGAGAGTACAAAGGGAAGAAACATTTGCAGTTACCATAGCCTTTCAAATTCTGAAGGAGCTGATTTTTCATAATTGATAAAAATAGTAAGTTACTTTTTTCGGCACTTACTAAAAATAGTAAGTTATTCCAAAGGGTAAATTTCATAACAGGAGCACTATGAAAGTGTATAAATTAATTTGACAGTCCCAGTTGGAGTTCGGATAAGGATTTCCATACTTACTAAAAATAGTAAGTTGTTTTTCGTGCTAAGGAACCATGAAGTACAAATGGACAAAGCATAATGGAAAAGTTGACCTTTCACTTCTAAATAGGAGATAGGAAATAGTGCAGTCTCTATCATCAGACTATGCAAGAGTAAATGACAATGAGGTTACTTACATGGATCTCAATAGTGTCTTTTGATACTCATTTCATGCCTTGATCTATAGGTGTAAGGTAGAATTCACAGTTGACACCGTTAGACTATTCACGATGTGTTTCATTAGGATTTTGTTTAGATCAACTAAGAAGTGTTGCACTGTTGCAAGGAGTCAAGGAAGGATTTGTTCCAAAGCTTCAAATTATTCAGAGAGGATATCTTCATGAGTGATGCTCATGGTCACCAATGGAATCATTTTACAAAGTGTTTTTAAACACTTATTTTATGGTGTCCATGTGTTATCCAAGGAAATTATCTCAAGATCTAGATTTCACTACATTAGAGCATTGCATCGGATCGGTCAAGTAGAATAGTGGATCAGTAAGGATTTTTCTTCATTGGCATTGTTCTCCCTCTCTCTCTGCTCTCTTTCTCTCTCCTCTCATCCCCTAAATTTATCTCTCCTCAATATTCTAATCTTGCATTGGGGTTGCACTTTTTCGCATCCCTTAATGTTTTCAATGTAATAAGTCACCCTTCAGTTATAAAAGGGGACTTAATGTTTTCCTAGGAATGTGAAAAGTTTCAAGGCATATGAAGTGTCATTGGGGGGTATATGAAGAATCACCAGGAAGATGAAGAGTTGTTCTTCTTCTATAAATTGTAATGCACTCCTCATTTGAGGGCCTTCTTAGTTATTCTTGTGAATTCAGGAGAGAGAAATCCTTGTGAAAGATCAAAGAGATAGAAAAATTATTCCATTCACCCCACTCTCTAATTTCTTCCATTTCTTATGCTATGTACAACTTCTTCTTGAGAAATAATACAAGAAGAAGGATTTTCCAATATTTTTATAGTAAGGAATCTAGTGATACTTTGTGTTCATTGAATTTTATTTGGTCTTGTTACTATTTGTAGTATTGTTTCTTCCTAATTTCAATGCATGTGATAAATTTTCTAACTAGTGTGTGTAGGAATCTGATTTTTACCTATAACATTAGTTATCCTATCTCATTTCTCACTCCCTTTCCCACCTAACAGATAAATTCCTCTCTAGCAAGAAATTGCTAACTTTTTCATAGGGTCAATGGAGTGCACATTTTAGATCCCCAACCACAAGGCCACTGAATAATCCACCTTTTACTCATGCATGCATATATGAGAGTTAAACTGGTTAAGTAAATGGAATTAGATTCTAGAGCGTTGATAATAAATCCATAAGTATTCGCATGAAAATTTTTATCGTAATAGTACATCATTCAAGTTACACTCGAATGGAAGCTTGATGGAATTCCATCTAGTAAGAAAGTATTCAACCATGAATAGGTGCATGTAAAATGAAATGGTCTAATCATTCTCATATATCGAAAAAATGGGTACAAATAGGAGTGTTGTGTAACTTTCAATGCAAGACCATCATTCCTCCATAAATAAGAAGAGAAGTTACATTATAGTACTAGAAAGTAACTCATGTATGGCCTTGATGTACATTGACACACATGAAGGAATTTGTCATACCCCTTAAAACACCTATTACCTATGATCCCAGTTAAGAGAGACAACTCACCATGTGATGTGGACATTACACTAAGATGATAAGGTAATTACACACACCAACAACTTATCCATGGATTTTCTTAGGCACATAAGAAGTACCATAGCCTTTTACATTAGTTTATGCTAATATTAATGACCAAAATAATAAATTATACTCCATAATTTTTTATTAACAAATATATGTTTAATACTGGTCCCAAAGGAGACAACCATGTTGAATAATGTGTAATTTTAGTCACAAAATCATGCACATACTAATAATATTATACCGCTAAGTATGTTATTTTATATATGTATCTTTCGTAAGAAAAGTATTCACGATGACATGGCCCATAGTCTATGTGTCTCTCTTGTTGGTCTTTACCACTATTGATATTGTACATTCATCATTCATTTTCATGGTTCTAGTCAAGTCTTAGGGATTCTTATATGTCAATACTAACTCAATTGTCATCATTAGTCTCTCGACTATGGCACTTAAATAGGGATTACGGTGTTAGGGATGCCTTGGTCCCCTGTCACGGTTGGTTTTATTTTTGATATTCAAGGTTGGTCTTTTCGATTTTCCTTTTCATATCCCGAGGTACTATTTGGCATATCAGGTCATTAGTGTCAAAATTTGAACAAAAAATCCCTATACAAATGAAACATACATATTACCTTAAGAAACAAACTATTTCTTCTAAGGGCTAGCTATCTACATAGAGCAAGGGACTTTATTTGGGCATTATTCTCGCATCATAAACTATGTAGGAAGGGGAGTTCATTATATTCCATCCACCATTTTACATTTTATCTAGCTATTTCCCATTATCTACGATACATCCTTGAATTCACCAATATAAGCCCAAGCGCCTTTGGCACATCACTCGGCCCTAGACCGAGTACTCACCTAAAGCATGCAAAGGTAACAAGCCCCACTTTAGGGTTATTGTTGTAGGGTGTTAGCATGATGAATACTTAAAGCATTCAGATCCATGACTAATATATCATTCTATAATACAACTTCATATCTAGATCTAGAGAATGACAGGCTTAAAAGATAACCCTGATGAAATCAAATATGCAACTTGAACTATAACCATGATAACACCTTGATTCATTCCATAATCTCTATTATATTAAATTGGTAATACATAGAAGCTTCCTTATAATAACAATAGTATACACTCATGCGTGTATCCTATTTGGAAGTATAATTTCACTATAACACAGTTCTCACACACACTCTCTATGCTCTTGTTTACATTTTTACACCTGTGTGGAAAAAGGTCAGCTCAAAACTTTTAAAAGTTTCTCATTTTGGTTAGTTACAATTTTTATTATGTTTGGAATAGCCACTTCGGATTAAGATACTTTTTTAATTGTTCGGTTTTTAGGCAAGTCTTAGAATTCATTTGGAATCAAAACTATAACTTGAGTACAGTTTAAGAATGCCATGCCTCATAGATGTAGCCATTCCATTTGAAACCTTCGTCAGAACTATGCAACAGATTGTAAACAACCATTGCAGGGCCCTAAGGAAGGTAGGAAGGACAACATGTATCAGACATGACATTCTGAAGCTGCAAACAGGTGGTAGTTTTGAAGGACAATTTATAGTCTTACAAGTATGCATTTTTAGTGAGCGACAATAAAGTACACTTGATTGTTTAATTATTTCTATGATTAAGTGAATTATTTAAGCATTTGAGTTGTATAAGTTCATTCATTATCCATACAAATGAAAGAAAGTACAAAAAGTAAGGACATACATATCATAAAACGAAAATATTTTCATTTATTCATGAGGAATAATAGTACATATTTTTCTCACATAAGCCATGAGAAATAACTGAAAGGAAAAAAATGCATATATTTATGAAGATGAAAATGTAAAGAGGTAAAAGAAACCCATCATTTCCTCGAGGAAGTGTTATTCTCTCTCTGAAACTGTTGTTCCAACTTTCCACTGCAACTTCATCATGTTACCTAAAAAGGGAGGAGCAAATGATTATCAATATTGAGCTCAGGGTTTAATTTAACTCCTTATACTTCCAAATTCATAAATTCATGCATTCAAAAGAGTATTATCAAGTGAAGTAGAAGAATCAGATTTTAGAGGCTGAAGTCAACTGAAACAAAATGAAAAGAGAATTCTGGGAAAATTTTGCCAGGGCTTCGCCATGAAAAATAAACATTTAAAATTTTCTAGCATGCATGTAAAGCTGTAATGAAGCTCAAATATAGTATTTAAATAGAAAAGGAAAAGAAACTACAACATTCCAACAAAACTTCAAAGTTTAGCATACAAGAATTTGTGAAACAGAAATTCCAGAAATAATGTGTCCCTTCTAGGTTCTCAAAAAAATAAATGATTAACTTCTATAGTTTTCATTTCTCAGAATCATATGTTTCAAAGTTATTCACAACATAAATAAGAATGATGTCCAGTATAGAGTTACATAAAATGGAGAAATCAATATCAAGCACATAATTTTACAAAATGACAACCATCATGTGGTATTGTTTTCAAAATAAAATGTACATCATTTTCAGGCAGTCAAGGTGAGAAAGACTACTTCACACAAGAATCCAAGCTATAATACTTTGCAAAAACCTCTGTTGCTTTGAAAGAACATGATTGAGACTTTTCAACTCAGAAAATGCCACTACAGGTTACAAGAGACAAAATCATAATCCATTTTTACAAATGAGGATCAAAGTACAGTTGTGTCATTTGAAGCTCACAAATAAATAAGCATGATGCAACAATATCCACACCTCTACCTTGTTATGAACATCATCAATTAATTCAAGTTTGAATATTCAATATAAAAAGGAGTTTTCAATCTTCAAATCACAAAGTATATTTTTGATCTACATATGCACAGGATGAAGGAAATAAATTTATTAACATAAAGAGGAAGATGTAGATTCAGTCCAACAAAAAGAAGCAAAATTCCCAATGAAAGCCCATAATAAGATGGAAGGGATAAATTCTTTGAGGCAAAGATGACGATAGAGTTACTGAGGTTTGAATTTTCAACAACAAAACCAAAATACTCAATTACAAAGCAATGGGAGTAGATAATATTCAACGTGCTTTTATATTGACAAGAATACCTACACTGGGTTATCGAAACAATTTTTTGAGCTACGATTAATTATATGTCATCACAAATTATGATCATTTCAAGAGGCATCAATATTTTGCAAAATATTATAGTTCGAACTAGAGAACTCATCGATTTTAGCCGAGATGAGGAACACCCTCAAAAATATCAAAGAAGCGAGAGGAAAAATAAACATCCAGGATGATTTCTAGTTTGAAATTTCCACATATCACAAAGAAATGTGAAAGAAAATGAGTATTAGTTTCAGAGGTCGAAATGTCAAGACCAAGTAACAACGAAAACTCGGGGTCAAAACTTACCAACTTCATCCAACGAGAGATACAAAGAGCTCCATATTCACTTTCCATGGCAAACCTAATCAAGCTTAGAGAACCATGGTTAAAATGTAGAGGGTCGGAGTTTCAAAAGTAAACATAATGGAAAATCACAGTGATGCTCATCACACAAAGACCATTTTAAAGAAGGAGCCGAGCTCTAAAAGATCCAATGACGTAAGTGATTTCATAAGAACCTATCAAAATATTGCTCAGAAAGCTCTAAGAGAAGATGCAGATGATCAAGGGCCATTAAAACAGTTCAAATCGAGTTTCAGATGCTCATAACAATGGTGTCAAACAAAATTTTTCCATGGGTTCACCAAAAAAATGTGAAGTCCAAATGAAATGATGTTTAGGGTTGAATTGATCTTACAATGCAAACTCGAGAGATGAATTAGTAGAATTCAACCACAGTTAAAAGATCAATGATTAAAAATGACAAGTACATAGATCAAAGGCCAAAGATCAAGCTCCGCGATCAATGCAAACCATGGTTAAAATGCATTTATGACATGGCAGAAACCCTAAAATTATCCCTTGGAGATCAATGGTTGAAAATCAATAATTACAGAGATCGATGATCACAAACGAGTCGTCAAAATCGAGGAAAAAGTCGTCAGGTTGGAATGGCGGTCGAACTTAGTCAAAATTCAAAATTTTCAAGTTGTAAAACTTTCACCCGCACATCCGTAGGCCCGCCACTCCTCAAAAGTACACGTGGCATAATAGTGCAATGGTAGAACGATGGAATTCGGGAGTCGCTTTAGTTTTCAAACTTAAAAAGTGCAAAGGTTAAAAGTTCCAAGTTATCCCAAAGGCCCAATCCTCTGTGATGAGAAAGTCAAAACCATAGGGAGAAAGGTCAAAATCAATTCCCTTAATCCTTTACTGAGAATCGCAATAGTAGAAACAAATATGCAGAAAATATTATAGATCTCAAATAAAAGTGTAGAATAAATAACACAACACGAGAGAGACAAGATTTAACGTGGTTCACCCAATTTGGGCTACGTCCACCAAGAATCACTTTCTCAGATTTTATTACAAGCCTCCACTCTCTCAATACAATAGCTTGAGATCCATTTGGAGCTATGCTCAACAAACTCTCTGAAATTCACACCTAAAATCAAAACACATCCGTAATACATTTGCTAGTCTATCTATCATATGCATAAGACCATATGAATAGACAATTGTTTAATCAGTTTGATACAAAACCATGGGTATCAAAACAATGGGCTAAAACCAAAACCGTCCCATAAACCTATGGGTAGCCGAAGAGGCGGTTTTACAAAACAATGGGTACCGAAAAACCATGGCCCCAAAAACAGCCCATAATGGTTACCCATTATCCATGGGTTAATAAACCACCCATGAAAATTTGCTTCGGGGGCTTCACCCCGAACCCCCTTGACCCGCTCACCAACGAGCGAGACCGCCGTAAAAATACCCAAGTGTAACACATAGAAGGTGTACCACACTCTAACATGAAAATAGGCTCCACAAACATGACAAAAATGAAAAGTACATAGATCAAAGGCCAAAGATCAAGCTCAGCAATCAATGCAAACCATGGTTGAAATGCATTTATGACATGGCGAAACCCGAAATTATCCCTTGGAGATCAATGGTTGAAAATCAATAAATACAAAGATCGCGATCACAAGCGAGTGGTCAAAATCAAGGCAAATGTCATTCGAGGTTGGAATGGCGGTCGAACTTAGTCAAAATTCAAAATTTTCAAGTTGTAAAACTTTCACCTGCACATCCGCAGCCCGCCACTCCTCAAAAGTACAGGTGGCATAATAGTGCAATGGAAAAACGATGGAATTGAGAGTCACTTTAGTTTTCAAACTTAAAAAGTGCAAAGGTTAAAATTTCCAAGTTATCCCAAAGGCCCAAGCCTCTGTGATGAGAAAGTCAAAACCATAGGGAGAAAGGTCAAAATCAATTCCATAGAATACTGGTGGGGCGGTGGGTCTTCTTAAACTTTTGATACTTTTCACCAAATGGAGTAAAGTTTTAAGTTAACCCCGTAAGCCCGTAATTCCTCTAAGTGGAGGATCGGAGAGACTTTTTCTTTAAAGCTTTTTTGTAAAAGAGTTAAAATGTTAAACTCGTCCGAGAGCCCAAAACCTGCAAAAGGAGTTAAAATGTCAAATTTTCATGCAGGTCCTCAAAAGGGAAAATACAAAGAGTATTGTTAAGTCATCCATGGACTGTAGGGAAAAATTCTTTTTTGAGCTGCACTTTCTCTCGAAGTGAGATTTGAACGTGTGCAGGGCTCAGATCAAGAGAAAATGGTAGGCCAAAATTTTCAAAATACACATGTTTTATCGTAAAAATGATGAAGATGTATTACAGAGGTATTTTGGATCAAATTTTTAGCATGGTTATCTTTTGGAGAAGTAAAATATAGAGATTTCCAGCTAATATTTTTAATGGGAGTTTCAGAATGACAACCAGGGGAAATTAATTACTAGAAATAGCTCAATTTTTGCAAAATATTGCAAGTATTATAATTTCTTTTACCCATGAAAAGAGAGTTAATTTTTGTATGTTACACAAAAAGATAGAACAAACAAGAAGAAAAATTGCATGTTCAAAATAGGAAAGTCTTGCCTTGTAAGAAAGCTTATTATTAGCAAATTATTTACTCTTGCTTTCTTAAAAATAGATCAGTCAACTTTAGTTGACCAATTGTAATCAAGGCTATTAAATGCCTATTTGTAATTGCATGCTCTATTTTTATTCCTTTATCTATTATTAAATAAAGGATAAAAAAAAATAGAATGCATGGGAAAGTACAAGCCTTAGGCTATTTTTAGGAAGAGGGTGAATTTTATTTTTCTATATATTGTGTGCCTTTGCAAAGCACAAAGGAAAATTTGGAGGACTTTTTAGATATAGGAGTACTGAAGCAATTTTTGCTAGTTTTGCCTTCTGAGTGTGAAGTATTTTCTGCCTTACCAATTATTTGTAGTCTTGTGTATGTTTCTATTAGTCTTGTGAATGTAAATTCCCTGATCAATCATCTTACCCTCTTTGCAAATTCGGTATATTTCTACTTAATTTTAATGTGCATGTTAGCTTATTAATTTTGTTGTGAAATTTTCCTCAAGTACCACCAAAGTGTTTCCCTTAAATTTCTACGAGAAAATTATTGTCTTGTGCATCAAAATCCTTCACATATCAATTGTGAATATACTCAGTCAAATCCCTCATATAAATTTGGTGTATCACCTCAGTTTTAATTATTTTTATAGCCATCTTTTTCCCTAAACCCCATAAGATCAATTTAGGATACATCAACAAGGAACTGGGTTTGATACTAGAGACTCACCTCAAAATAGGTATACCCACAAACCTGAGGTGTTTCCATTATATCTATGAAAGAGAGGATCAAATTTTGCAAGCTTAGAAAACCTACACCATCTCTCTATAGGGTGCACTTTCGAGAGATAATAGTTTTTGGCACACCTGGTGGGACACTCACACAACTAAAAGTTTCACTTTAAGAGGTGTTTCATCATTCAAGCAGATCAGACACCATGCATAGCAGTTTTGGAAAGAACTACTATTGATGTGTTTTGAAGATTCAAGATCTGAAGTAGAACTCATCTAGCGACTCGTAAATCTTATTCCAGATCAGTATAACACTTTTTAACAAGTATTAAAATTTTCAGCTGCAGTCTTTAGGTATTTTTCAAGAAATTCAGATATGTTATTTTGTTGTTATCAATTGTTTTGTGAACAATAGACTGTTTTCATAAGTTCAATATTTTATGAGGTCCTACAACCATGAATCCTCACTTTCAACAATATTATTAGCCAAACCAGTAGTCCTTTTATCCACCTTCTCCTTCAGATCAGTTTTATAACCCTTATCAAAATGAATACCCTTATAACCCAAACTGTATATCAAAATGATTACCAATATGAGGGTTATGTTGTTCAAGGTCAAAGTTATGCAGAGGGTTATGCTGAGTATGAAAGGTGAAGAAATCTTAGAATTGAGTTTAATAGTTTGAAGCAACAATATTTAGCTATCAAGGAACAAATTGAGAAATCGACAACAATGAAGAATGATAGGTGTTAGGATAGGGAACCTTGTCAATGGGATGTTCCTTCTTACCCTCCCTATGAAAATTCAATGCCTATAAATTCTCCTTGTTAGCCAATGCAGCTTATTCCTTCGTTTCCTAACTATCAAGCTACTGCAATTCCTACTTTTTCTACCCCACAATCACATACTGAAGTCATAATTAAGTGTCCAAGTTGGCATTTTAAGCTATTCCAAATGCATATCTTATTCCCCAACCTCTTGTCCAAAATTTTCTAGTTGAATCTGAAACTAAGCCCACTCCTTCTTTACCCATACTTCCAGTTCAGGAAATAGAGAATCAAAAGATCAAGCAGGAGGGGCAGCTATCAAAAGAAAAAGATAGGATGGAATTCTTGTAGAACTTGCATGGATGGACATCAAAGTTTTAGTTTGATTTTATTCAGAATTGGAAAAAGGAACCACACATAAAGGTACAATCTATTTTTCTAGTAGATCAAGAGAAGTTGGAAGATGATCAACAATCTGCATATTCTGAGTGTAGTGTGCATGAAGGCACCATACTCACGTAGCTTGCAGCCATATCAGAAGAGGATAAATCAGTTTCAAATAAAAAGGAGGTTGAAATTAAAGAAAATTGTGTTTCAAATTTACAGCTTGAGGTTGATGATTTCTTGTCAGACTTGGAAAACTGCATAGGTGAAGAACAACCTATAGAACTAACTAATTTTGTAGTTTCAGCATTCAAAGAACCTCTGGTTGATAAGGTCCCTCTTGTACTTGAAAAAGAAGAAGAGATTCTATTAAATACAAATCTTTATTTTCCCTCTTGGAAGAACCATTTTGGGAGAAGAATGTCTCAAAAAAACATGCTACTCAAATCAGATCTTGTGTAGAAAAACCAGACAATTTTGATCTTACAAATTATTTGTCAAACCAAAATTAATCAAGATGAAAGATCAGTTGTGGTATAGCAGTTTGAAGGAGCTGAAGTATGTTCAAATTAGTTCCAGAATGTCCAAAAGGCTGATTCAAAACAACAACTTCACATAAGTACTTATGAAAATGAAGAAGATGATCTTCAATTTTTTTACTGTACCATGTATCTGGATAGTGCCTATGAAGAAGAAGAGGAGGAAATTGAGTTTTTAGACTACATGGAGGATCTGAGCAATGTAGAATCATTTGATAGAAGTGTTGAAAGGTTACTTACAATCAGTCATTGAACAACAACTTATAGAAAAAAAGCATATCTCAAAATAGTTTCAAGATGAGTTACAACAATTGGAAGACATAAAACAACCTCAAGATAGCTTTAGAAAGAGCTCATTATTGAAAATAATATTCATGATTTAGATCAAATCAAAACTATCAGCAATTTATTGTGAAAGGCCTTGCCCTATTCGGTATTTGGCTAATTCTCACCCACTATGGTATTGCATATTTCATGCTTGCCTTGGAGCACAAAAGTGAGTTATCTGTTCTCAATATAAAGCCTCAAATCATGCCAAAATAGATTATAGATCAGATAGAGGTGCTTCCCACTTCATGGACTGATCTGATGAGTGAAATAAAGGTACATGTCTCATTCCTAGCTATGTCACTTTGTTGGTTTCTAGAGATGAATTCATGGCCTTGGTTTTGGAGAAAAGGGAGCTACTTTTCATTGCCTATTTTAGGTTTTGTTTAGCCTCAATTGCTACTAGTTAGAGTAGGTTAGATTAGGATTTCCTTTCAATAAGTGTAGTTCCTACACATTGCAATGTTTTCAATTCAATAAGTGCATTCGTGCACGTGATCTAGTTTACCAGATCCTTTCCTAGTTTTAGTTCATTTTGGAAGGGTTGGACCTTTGGAAAGGAAGATTTTGGTTACATGTTTAAACTCCATGCCCAATGGACAAAGAGTAAGGCACTGGTCTACAAGCTAGCAGGTAGCTTTTCCTCAACAAGATCGCAAAAATGTTGACATTTTTTGCACCTGTGGAAAAAGGTCAACTCAAAATTTTCATCGTTTGATGAAATTTATGGTTTGAAGTATACCTGGGCTACCAAGATTAATGATTTTTTTAATTGTTTGTTTGCTAAATTAATTAATGATTAATGAAAACTACAACTATGTGTATAGTTTAAAATGTCAACCTCATAGATCACATATTTAAAATTTCATGATACCTTCAAGCAAAAGTAAACACACAGGGGGCCCGAGGAAGGAAGTGTGCATGTATCATGATGATGAATTACAAAGAATTAGAGAGTGGTGAGTTTTGAAGGACAATTTAAAGCCTTACAAGTAGTTTACATTTTCAAAGTTCGAAATAAAGTACATTTGATTGTTTAATTTCTTTCCTTTATGATTAAGTGAATTATTTAGCATTTTGAGTTGTTAAGTTCACTCATTATCCATAAAATTGAAAAGTAGAAGGAAAGGAACATACATCTCATAACATGAAAATATTTTATTTATTCATGGGAAGGAAGGTCAAATTTTTCTACACAAGCGTGGGATGAGAAATAAAAAAGTAAAATACATGCATATATTTATGAGGTAACATGCATGAAATAGTAAAAGAAAGGAGTATGAGTGAACCCATCATTTCCTTTGTATATTCTTTTGTCAAATTTGTTCTTCCAGCTTTTCCATCTTTTTCTACAATTCAGCATGGTACTGAAAATCAAAAGATAAAAATCATCAATAAAGAGCTTAGGGTTAATCCATATTCCTACATACTTCCTAATTCATGCATATGATCTCTAAAAAGAAGATAAAATTTTAGAGGCTAAAGATCAATCGCATAGATAAACTTAGAAGCAAAAAAAAAAGAAAAGAAAATAGGAAAAAGAGCTTCACCAAAATAAACATTTCTAAATTTTCAGATGAATGTAAAGTTGTAATGAATCTCAAATACAATATTTAAGTAGAAAAGAAAAGAATCTACAACTTCCAACAAAAATTCAAAAGGAAAACATATGCATTTGTAACTAAAAAAGAAATAATGTTTCTTTGAAATTTCTCAAAAAAAAAGATTAACTTCATAGTTTTCATTTTCATAATCAAATGTTTCAAAGTTATTCACAATGAAATAAGAAATCTCAAAGATTGTCGAGAAAATGGAGAAATCAATATCGAAAGCAATAGATTTTACAACTATTTTAGAATAAAATGTACATCATTTTCAGCAATGAAAGCATGAGAAAGACTATTCACATCAAAAATGAAAGCATAAAGTAAAACCTTTGTTGCTTTGAAGAAAGAACATTATTGAGACTTTTCAAACTCGAAGAAGGATTTTCTAAGTTATAAGAGACCAAAGCACAATCCATTTTACAAATGAGGATCAAATTACAATTATGTCATTCAAGCTCAAAGAATAAATAAGAAATGATGCAAAATATTCACACTTAATTTTTATTAAATTTTCAATTACTTCAAGTTTGAATATTCAATAAGAAATATTATCAATCAAAGCACAAAGTATAAATTGGATCTAAATGTCAAGAAGATAAAAGAAATAGATCTTAAAGAAGAAGAAGAAAAAATAAATTTTATGAAACCCATAATAAGATGGAAGGGAAAAATTATTTGAGAAAAGATCGAGAAGTAAATTTTGAGGGGTGAATTTTTGAGCAAAAAACCAAAATATGAACAAGGAGCAAGGATCAAGATAATATTCAACAATTTTTATCGACAAGAATACCTACACAGGTTATTAAAAACATTTTTTAGCTCTGATTAATTATATGTCATCACACATTATGATCATTTCAAGAGCCATCAATATTTTGCAAAATATTATAGTTTAGAAAAGCCCAAAACTGATCTCGAAGGTTTGAGTATAGAGGAAAATCCATTTCTAAAGATCAATGAAGTGAAATATTCAAAATATGCTAAACATCAATTGAAGATTTCTAGTTCGAAATTTCCACATATCCAAAAGAAACCCAAATACCCAGCTTTGAGGGAAATAAACTTACATTCATAGACAGTTAGGAAAACTTCGAGAGTGAAAAGTTCAAACTTCATCAAAGAGAATCAAAGAGCTCCATATTCACTTTCCATGGCATACCAAATCAATCTCGAGAGAACCATGGTTAAAATGTAAAGGGGTCGGGTTTCAAAAGTAAACACAATGGCAAAGCATAGTGATGCTCATCACATAGAGACCATTTTAAAGAAGGATTCGAGCTCTAAAAGCTCAATGGCAATAAGGTATTTCACAAAACCTATCAAAATATTACTCGATAAAGCTCTAAGAAGATGCAGGATGATCAAGGGCCATTAAAATGGTTTGAAATGAGTTTTGAAGCTGCGAAACAATGCAATTGTTAAACAAAATTTTGCCATGGCTTCACCTACAAAAAATTCAAATTCCAAATGAAATGATGTTTAGGGTTGAATTGATCTTACAATGCAAACTCAAGAGATGAATTAGAAGAATTCAACCACAATTAAAAGATCAACGATCGAAAATGACAAGTACATAGATCAAAGGCAAAAGATCAAGCTCCACGATCAATCTAAACCATGGTTAAAATGCATTTATGACATGGAAGAAACCCTAAAATTATCCCTTGGAGATCAATGGTTGAAAATAAATAAGTATAGAGATCGATGATCATAAACGAGTCGTAAAAATCGAGGCAAAAGTTGTTAGGTTGGAATGGAGGTCAAACTTAGTCAAATTCAAAATTTTCAAGTTGTAAAACTTTCACCCACATGCAGGCTCGCAGCTCCTCAAAAGTACACGTGGCATAATAATGCAATGGTGGAACAATGGAAGTCGGGAGTCACTTTAGTTTTCAAACTTAAAAGTGCAAAGGTTAAAAGTTCCAAGTTATCCCAAAGGCCCAAGCCTCCATGATGAGAAAGTCAAAGCCATGGGGAGAAAGGTCAAAATCAATTCCATAGTAATATTGGGTGGTGGAGGTCTTCTTAAACTTTTGATACTTTTCACCAAATGGAGTAAAGTTTTAAGTTAACCCGTAAGCCCATAATTCCTCTAAGCAGAGGATCGGAGAGACTTTTGTCTTTAAATATTTTTTTGCAAAAGAGTTAAAATGTTAAACTCGTCGAGAGCCGAAAACCCGCAAAAGGAGTTAAAATGTCAAATTTTCACGTAGGTCCTCAAAAGGGAAAATACAAAGAGGATTGTTAAGTCATCCATGGACCCAAGGGAAAAATGCTTGTTTTTGAGCCGTGCTTCCCTGAAGTGAGATTTGAATGCGTGCAGGGCTCAGATCAAGAGCAAATGGCAGGCCAAATTTTTCAAAATATCATGTTTTATCAAAAATGATGAAGATGTATTACAGAGGTATTTTGGATCAAATTTTTGAGCATGGTTATCTTTTGGAGAAGTAAAATATAGAGATTTCCAGCTAATATTTTTTATGGGAGTTTTCAGAATGGCAACCAGGGGAAATTAATTACCAGAAATAGCTCAATTTTTGTGAAATATTACAAGTATTATAATTTATTTTACCCACAAAAAGAGAGTTAATTTTTGCATGTTCCACAAAGAGATAGAACAAACAAGAAGACAAAATTGCATGTTCAAAATAGGAAAGTCTTTCCTTGCAAGCAAGCTTATTATTAGCAAATTATTTACTCTTGCTTTCTTAAAAATAGATCAGCCAACTTCAGTTGACCAATTGTAATCAAGGCTATTAAATGCCTATTTGTAATTGCATGCTCTATTTTTATTCCTTTATCTATTATTAAATAAAGGATAAAAATAGAATGCATGGGTGAGTACAAGCCTTAGGCTATTTTTAAGAAGAGGGTGAATTTTATTTTTGCTATATATTGTGTGCCTTTGCAAAGCAAAAAAGAGAAATGGAGGAATTTTTGGATATAGAGATATGAAGAATTTTTCCAATTTTGACATTTTTTCCTTCGAGTGTGAAGTATTTTCTACCTTACCAATTATTTGCATAGTCTTTGTATGTTCTATTAATGCAAATTCCCTAACCAATCATCTTACCCTGCTGCAATATCAGTATATTCTTCTTAATTTTAATGTGCATGTTAGCTTATTAATGTTGTTGTGACATTTTCCCTCAGTACCACCAAGTGTTTTCCTTAAACATTCTATAGAAAATTGTTGGCTCGTGCATCAAGAATCCTTCCCATATCAATTGTGCATATACTTAGTCAAAGCCCTCATATAAATTTGGTGTATCACCTCAATTTTTTAAAATTATTTTTATAGCCATCTTTTCCCTAAACCCCAAAAGATCAATTTAGGATACATCAAAAAGGAACCAACCTTGATACCAGAGACTCACCTTAAAATAGGTATACCCACAGACCTGAGGTGTTTCCATTGTATCTACGAAAGAGAAAGATCAAATTTTGTAAGCTTAGAAAAATTGCAGCCATCTCTCTATAGGGTGCACTTTCAAGAGATAACAGCTACACAGTTCACTACATATTTTTAAGGGTGGGGTATTTCCCTTCACCTCTTATCTAATCCCAAAATAGGTCACATGCTATTATTAGCCACGTGCCATTACAAAAATAGCCACACATGCAAGTGCACTAATAATAGACTATTTTAGTTAACTGACAATAGTAGATCTATTCTCATCCTGTATCCATGTAAAGTGCTTCGTAGCCGATCATCCAAAAATATCCAAGGTGTGTCGTGTAAGTCTTTAACCGGTTTGTGTGCTCCACACGCTATCTCCAAAAATATATCCTCATCGTGAAAATGACTAAGTCCCAAATTTGTTTCTATTCTACACGCGTGATTCCTTCTCGATACTTCGCGCCTTTGAATGTTCTTTTCTCTCTTACGTGAACCTTCTATATTTCCTTCACTAAGTTCCATATTTTGACTAACCAACATTACCCCACACTAGTTGCATTATCACCCCGGCAATGGTTGTCTCCAAAATGAATCAAAGAATATGAATAGAAGAATAGAAAGAATTTTGATAAATAATAAACAAATCATTTACCCTGCAAAGATCTTCTACTTCAACCCGAGGAATTAATTCTCGGATATTATTCTTTTATTTCGCCTCTAGAGTCGCCAATCATTGAGTGTGGCCTCCGCTTCTCTAGAATATCCACGGCAATTGACTCTAACTCATCCTTTGCAATCTCTCCTTTCTCATTCTGCAAGACCAACACAATGTTGGACATAGCAGTCATTCTCCCCTCTAACAAGTCCATCTTTTACACGATGACTTTTACAGCTCACCCAAAGATTTCCTTGTGTGGTTCTTGAGTTGTTGCAAGGGCCTCATGCTTCGCTTAACAAGTGATAATCATTGTGTGCGGCCCATTTTTTCATCTTTCATGGCCTTCATGACTTCATTGTCTTTGAAAATGGTCCTAGTTCTTATAACTACTTCTAGGGTTGTACATATATTAAGAAATTGATCTTCTTTCTTGATTCCTCCTCCTACAAGCTCTGAAGTAACCCCTCATATGATATAATATTCCATATCACTGAAGTATTTTCCCACTCTACTTCCTGTGATGTTTCCTTTATTGATGGCATGCACAGAGGTTCATCTTCAAGCACTAATTCCACCAATGTACTTACATAATGTATTTTCGAAGGAAATGTTTTGGGTACCTTTTTCTCTAAGTGTGGCCTAGCCTTCATGATATTGTCCCCAATATCCTCTGTCATGCTGATAAAAACAACATTCTTCTTTTGTGCCAAGTCCTTCTCTTTCTTTAGGCATGCTATTTATGCATCCTTAGTCTTGATTTCCTCTCGTAGCACCCTAATTGTTGTAGCTTTATCCATATTCTTTCATGCCACTTCTGTCGATACTTTCACCAAAGCATTACTCACTTGTTCATATGACATAACAGTAGGCTTGAATGTTATGTGTCTGGCTTGAGGTGTCTTCTTCAACCTGCTTGATACACATGAATCCTCACACACATCAAAGTCTGGTTCATCCATGTGCGTGTGCATCGACCATGATAGTTGCTTCATTGTGCACATGGTTGCCATATCCCCATCCATCAATTCCCAACCATACATCTCTTTTTCTCATTATGCTTTGGAAATGGCCATGGACAATTTTACCTATGTCCTTGGCATAGCCCATGACTAGTGGAACATATTCCCCAGTTGTTCTTTTTGATCTAGGCTTCTTAGGAACTTGTGTTGCTATGTTCGAGTAGTCTCAGTTGCTGTCTCATCTACCTCCTTTCCTCCTTCCTCTCCATCCTTCATATCTTTATTTTCGGCTTGTCCTTATTCTCATCAATGTGTAGGGAATTGGGCATGCTTTCCTTAGACTCTTCCACTTCCTCATTCAGCTTTAATTTCCTTCTTCTCTTCTCATTTGTCTCCTTCTATGGAGAGAGTCAAGGAAATCTACACACTAATTGTGGAGTAGATCCTTAGGTCATTGTTATCCTAAATAATCTTTTGAAATGACACTCTCCTTACACTGCATCCAAGTCCTCATCATATCCCTCTTATGGCTGAGGTGGTGTAGTCACACACTCAGCTTATTCCTTATTTGGAAGTTGTCTTCTGCCTCTGTTCTCCAAACCACCACTATCTTCATGATCTTCTTCTTACTCATCTACTTGAATTGTTTTCGTGGGCTTAGGCGTTCAAACATTTTTCATTGTATGCTTACGTTTTGGTGGCCCTGGGAACATGAACTCATTCTCCACATACTTAGTGTTCTCCAACTTGGGTTTGAGTTATAGGTACACAAGCACTTGCTCCAATTTCCCCAACTACCAAGCTTACGGGCTTCATGCTTATAATATACGAGATAATAATTTCAATCTAGGAATTCGTGTTGGATATACATATTTCTTTCTCAGAGTGTGGTAGTCATAATCTACCTTGTTTACATTGAAGGTTAGGCAACGTGTATCTAAAAACTAGTGAATCGATGCCTAGAAATATCTTACCTTGTGAAGGCATATAGCAGTTTACACCATGGGCTCCAAGCTTCATCCTTCATAAAAATCATACGATGTAAAAATGTTGGTAGACTTATAAACTAAACTCCCTTACCCACCACCGAAGGAAACTCCTGGGTATGCACCACTCTTCTTCAAACGCTCGTGTGGAGTCTATCATACCACATCTCTCGCCATCCGCTTGAATGGTTTGCTCATTGATCCGTCACACTAGTACTTGCCAAATATTTTCACAGGTGACTTGTCTTCGTGGGGTACTCCCAAATCTTATCCTTTGGCCCATCGGACACCCCAATATCCATAAACACTAAAGGAAATAACATAGCGCCAAAACTTATTCAATCATCTATCCGTGCTTCTTAAATGATTTTCTTTTCTTTGTGATCTGTAATATTGTAGACCACTACTTTAAATATCTTCTTTGCAACGCATACAAATACATTGTGTTTACCTACGACCATCTTCCTTGGTCATTCAACTTTGTTAAAATATGTGTAGCTACCGCACTATTGGGTACTCAACATATAGGGTTCGCACGTATAGTAAGCTATTTCTTCTCTAATGATTTCATTCCTTTTGGTGCCATACATGTTCATAGAAAAACAACAATGTCCTCTAGTTCTAATGGCAGCCATTTTAAGTTGTATTACCATGCATCTGGCATGGTATCTTCAATTTCCTATGCTTCTTCTCCGATCGTATTCGGATAAATTGTCTAGTCCAAAATTAATTTTCCCTGGTTTTACCACAACTATGAAATCAAATTATTGAAATAAGAGTACCCACCTCCATATGTGCCCTTGTAAAATGGGTTTGTTTACCAAATACTAAAATGCCATGTGATCGTATAAAATATGAATGGTGTAGTTAGCAGTAGTATCAAAATTTATGTAGCGCATAGATCGATCGTGACAAAGCTTTGCACTTTGTAGTTGTGTAATTATTTTATGCAGGAGTTAGCTTTCTACTATCAAAATAGATAGGATGATCTATAATACCTTCTCCTGTGTTTAGCCAACACCACACCAATGGTTGTGCTGAGAGGTGTCCACATGTACATGAAGTGGTTGGTCACATGAAGGAAAATGCATAATAGGCGCAGAGTAAGTTTATCTTTTAATGTCTTGAATTCACGTTGTTGTAATTCTCCCCAAAGAAACAAACCTTTCCCTTTCAATAAATCCTCTAACAAAGTGTGGAAAATTTGGCATATCCTTTGATAAAATTTATGTAATATCCTATATGACCCAAAAATCCACGCACCTCACTTTGACTAGTAGGCTCTCTTAGGATTATAATAACGCAACCTTGGATGGATCAACCAACAAACCTTCCTTATGGATTATGTATCCTAATAGTATTCCAAATGGTGTAGCAAATATGGAATTCTTGATGTTCAAAGAGATACTCAACTGTCTACATATTTCAAACATTAAATACGCAAGATGCTCACAATGATCCTTAACTAATCCATACATTGTCCAATCATCTAAATAAACTTGTAAGAAGTTGTGAATAAATTCCTTAAATGCTTGAAAATATAGATCAGACCAAAAGGCATTAAAGCAAAGCTACCCCTTTCAAAGTAGTAAAAGTATTCTTTCCCGATCCCCCGGGCAACCCTAACCCGATGATACCTAGAGAATCTATATGTAAAAATAAATTTCACACCTGCAACACCTTCAAGTATTTCCTTAGTGAATGGCACATAGGAAAGGGATCAATCAAACATGTAGCATTCATTTCCCTTTAGTTGACATAGATCCTAATCCATCCATCCTTCTTAATATGACCACCATTAGACTAACCCATTCTCGACTCGTGCCAAGGAGCTTGATAATCCCGGACTTCAACATTTTTTCAATCTCTTCTTTGACATTTTCGTGCAAGTTTGGGTTCATCTAGTAGGGTCTCTTTCTAGATGGGTTCACACCCTCTTTTAAGCTTTATCTTCATCTCCCTAATGATTCATGCATGCCTTTAATTTCATGATACCCCCTAGGAATAAGTCCTAATAATCCCTTAGTAACTCTATGATTTTTCCCACTTCATATTCAGACTCGGTAGTCTCCAATTATGACTTCCTTAGGCTTAACATTTGATCCAATATTCACCCTTTTTGTCTATATAGCTTCATGATAGGCACGTGTGGTCTTATCTCGCACTATCCAACATGTCACGCCTACCTGTTAAATGGTTTACATCTAGATTTTCTACTTCTTCGTCATCTAATAAGTAGACCATTTTTCCTTTTTCTTTCTCAAGGAAATAACATTGAAGTAGTGTGGCATTGGCCTTTGTCTCTTCAACAAGACATACTCCTGAGTTTCCTTCATCTAATAACTCTCGAAGGAGTTATTCATCCTTGGCACTATCCCCTATAGTTAAGTGCTTTATGACTCTTAATGCCTCTTTCACCAGAGGTTTACTAGAGAAGAAGTCAAACATCTAGGCCATTCCTGTAATTAAATCCTGTCAAATTCTAGTCTCTCTATGGAGTTCTGCATATACATACCAAGCACACATGCAGCCTTGTAAAGTGAAAAAAACTTGTGCACCTATAGTGAAGGTGGTAAAGCTTCTTGCCCCTCTATCAGAGTCTATCACACTTTTGAAAGTGGTGCTAAATAGGTTGATTACCATGATAAGTGCATATTTGAGTACATTCATTACTCTCGAAGAATCTAGTAGCAAGAGCAATCCTAATTTCATTCCACCCTACAAGATTATCCTGTGGACCACCCACCAGTGTGTTGTTGTCCCACGTAGTGTATATGCTAGCATATTTCTTCTTTCCAGCTGGTTTACCCATTGTTTCTCCATGGTGCACAGGAATACCATAGTATCTCCTTCTCCAAAGTGTAACAAGGTAACGAGTTGTTACCTATCCTCCTGACATAACGTGATTTTTGGCCTTTAGGAAATATGCTCTTTACTTCACATCCTACAAACTCATAAGTGATATGAGCCCAATTATCACAAGAAAAACTTGTAGTATCGCTAATATATTGTGCATCCTCCCACTTTGAAGGATTCCATCCTTACATGGCTCAAGCACTTCTGGATCCCGGATGACGCGTACATAAATCCTATTAAGGTCTTCTTCACTCAAGGGCTCAACATAGGGTGCAGATTTTCCATTTGTTAAAGGGATAATAACTCTTTCCGCTTGTTTTTAACACGATATAACCCTTGTTAAACCAAAGATCAGCATTATTTGCATAGCACCAAGGATTCCCAATAGATTTGGGAAGCTATATCGACTCTTTCAACACTAAAACCTCAAAATCTCTAGTGAACTTGGCTCTTTGTATGGTATTTGATGCATCTTTCAAAACTCCAATGGGAGTGGCCTTTATTCGATTAGCCATGAACAATACATTAGAGGATGGCTACAATGGGGTCTTCTCATTTGTACCCGTGCATCTAAAGTAAGAATATTGACTTCCGCGCCTATATCAATAAATATATTACTCAATATCTACCCATCCACAACAACATTCAAAGTGATTTCCTTGTCATAATCTAGGCTATGAGGGGGAAGATTTACATGCAGGATCTGTTTTCAGTCTCAACACTTGCACATGGAGTGTTTCCTTTTAACCAATTCCCTAATAGTGGAATGATACTTTCCTGGTGCAACAATTTGTACACTTCTCTCAAGTCACCCATATCAATTTGGATCGTTTCTGATGCTTTATTTTTCTCCATCTTCTGTGATTGCTCCTTTAAATACTATATTTCACCATGAATATTCCTAAGTACCTCCATGGTTTCCTGCTAAACCTCATTTTGATGTGAAGGCTCGTGGTACAAGGCATGTAGTACCTCCTCTTTAGTGATGGTAGGCTTCATTGCAATGATTCTTTGGTGTGTTCCCTCTCGCAGTGCGGGTCATGATATTTAATTGTAATGCCATGAACCTTTCTTCTAACTTAGGCATCAACTAATTTTCCATAAACACATTGTATCCTAACCATCCCCGTGCTTTTGTTCTCTTTTTATGCTACTTGTTAAGATGCTCATACAATTCCGGGAACTCCTCATAGCTATGACTCTTTCCACATAAAGAACATGTAATATTCTAGGGACATTCACACCTATAGTGGTCATGAGATCTACATGTATAACATGTTCCATGAGGGAACTCACTTCTTCCACCACCACAACCTCATCCTCCAAATCCACCATGGTATCCTTGACCTCTACTAAGACCACCTTCAAAACACCCTTCATTCCGATCATAGCTTTGCTCGATTGTGATCTCATCCCGATGCTCATTCTTGCCTTTAGAATTATTTGAGACTCCTATATGTCATACACCAATATCGTAGCATCATGGATCTTTCCAATCAGTTGGTAGTCTTCCGTGTCATGAGTCGTGGACCTAAAGATTTTACAAAGTAGCTTGAAATGTTCTTCCTTATTGCACAATGTAGTAAGGGGCAATGACTAGCATCATGGTTTAAATGGCATATCTTACAATCCAATAGTAATGAGTGCACCAATCTACTGTGACAACTATCCTTTGTATGACCTTCTACTTCATCATCTATGCACCAAATCCTTGTGCGTGTCTCATGTGTTAATATTTCTGATACTTTCTCTAACTTCTTTGCCATAGCTATGACCCATGCTTCTAAAAATGGGCTCACCCCAGTGTCTATGCTTCCAACTACCTCAACACATAAGGCTACTTCAAGTGCTTCACGCAGATCAGTGTATGTCTTATGTGATAATTCCCTCCTAAAAGGGGTAATTAGGCCCCCAAAACCATTGTGCATGTTGGCTTGTGTGTATGTCATAATAAATCTTAGATAAAAGTGTTTTAAAATGGGCATCATACTCTCTGACACTTTTAGTAGTGCCTTTCTTAATATCCTTGAGTGCACTTATACTCTTCTGCTCAAACTCAAGGATGTGAAACTCTTTAAGGAATGCATATTTTAAAGTTGTATAGTCTACGCAAGTCTGATCAGGGTCAAACTTTTGTACCAACTATGTGCGTGCCCTTGTAATGTAGTAGTAAATTGGCTTACTCTACGATCAAAATCCATGATTCCTTTTTCGCACCAAAATATTTCAAAAATATGCACATGTTTAGCAACATATTTTATGTCCCTATACTTTGAAATATGAAGAGACATCTCCATTTAAATATTATGGGGTTGGTGCGGGCCTTGCCCACCTGATCTAGAACCCCCTATGTTTCCTCGGCCTCCAGAACCACTAGATCCACTGGAGCTAGAGCCACCTATACCTCTTGATCCCGAACCTATAGTTGGGGTCGGACCAAAATATGTACTTCCATGTGTCCCAATAGTAGAAGTGAACTATACTCTGATAGTCTACAAAGGATTACCATTGCTCCTAGAAGACACCCAAAAATTAGTGTGCCTAAATTCTATGTAGATGATACACCCAAAAAGTTACTCCCATATAAAAATGAATCCTTTTGTGCTTTCATCGATGTGCCTCTTATAAGACTCAATCCTACTCTCCCACTACTTGAATTAGCTTGTTGATTGTTTGTTGTACTAGATGTTGGAAAACCAAGCACAAGGGAAAGTTTTCCAGGTGGATTTAGATGTGCACCCATGGAATAGGTCGTCTCTTCTAGTGGGATTCGTGTGAGGCCGAGGAGGGTTCCCTATCAAGTTTTCCTAAATGGGGAGTTCTTGAGGCTTGGGTTCCACGTCTTCTGCTTGAACTTCCACTCCTTCCCGAACTATCTTTCTCCATAACACCATTTTCTCTGTAACCTCCCACTACTTCTCTACCTCCCTCTCGTGCACCTCATCATACTTAAATCATCTTTCCTCTCTCTTCCTTTCTACCGCTAGGTCATCCATATTTCCCAAAACCTATTCCTACCTCGCACGTGGTGGGTTTTGTTATCCATCAATTTACTCTCCAAATTCAAAGTTACCATCAAGTATCTTGATCGCGCTGGAATGCCTTGCAAGTAAGTTCCCCTTGGATATCATAAAAATGGAATTTAACTACCTCTAGGCACAAATAAGTGGAAATTGAGTACTCTAATATATAATCGTTTCAAAACACCATGAGACCACATATCCACACCATGATTCCAAATTATATCAAAGCATCATAAAGGGCCTAAAATTCTTCCCGAATCAGATAAGTTTCGATACCTCTAATTCCTCTTCAATACATAAGTAATCAACCACTCATATAATTCTATTAAAAAGATAACAAAAATCTCTCTCATCTAAACTCGTCATACAAATTTTGTTCCACCCAAACATGTGCTTTAAACTCAGATTTAGTGTTGAACCATCGTGCGTATTCTTCTTCTAGATCATGTATCCACTCCTAAAAACTTGCTAAGGTTAACCGGTATGTCTTCATTACAAACCATCCGAAAAATTGAAAAAGAGGTCCGGAAATGGAACAAATGATGCAGCCTATAATTCGCCAATACAAGCCCAATGCATTCGCATATCACTCAACCTAGACTAAGCACTCACCCAAAGCAAGCAAAGGTACTGGACCCTCTTTAGGTTTTTTGTTGCAAGATATTAGCATGGTGAAGACTTAAAACATTCATATCCATGACTAATATATCATTCTACAAAATGCAAGTTCAAATGTAGATCTAGAGAATAATAAACTTAAAAGATAACCCTAATGAAATCAAACATGCAACACTAAACTATAACCATGATAACACCTTGATTCAGTCCATAATCTCCATTGTATTAAATTAAATAATAATGAAGCTCCTTATAATAATAGTATTATACGCTCATGTGCATATCAGCTTTGGAAACATAATTTCACTATAACACAATTCTCACACACAGTCTCTATGCTACACATTCACTACATATTTATAAGGGTGGGGTCTTTCCCTTCAAAGGCTTATCTAATCCCAAAATAGGTTGCATTCTTTTATTAGCCACATGCTGTTACAAAAATAGCCACTCATGAAAGTGCGCTAACAATAGACTATTTTTAGTTAACTGATAGTAGTAGATCTATTCTCAGCCTGTATCCATGCAAATCACTTCATAGCTGATCATCCAAAAATAGACAAGGCATGTCGCACAAGTTTTTGACTTGTTTATGTGCTCCACACGCTATCTCCAAAAATAGATCCTCATCGTGAAAATGGCTAATTCTTGAATTTGTTTCTATTCTACGCACGTGATTCCTTCTTGATACTTCCATGCCTTTAAATGTTCTCTACTCTTTTGCATGAACCTTTTATATTTCCTTTGCTAAGTTATATATTTTGACTTACCAACAATCTCTATGTCATCGGTGCTAGGGTAACCTAGAAACATTATTGAGAAAACAAGCACACAAAACTACTTTGGGTCTAAGATGTAGTGCAGTGCTTAGTTGTAAGTCCACCATTGTGATGGATGAGGCTAGTCTCGACCCCTCATTCTACATTTTTTTAGGATTTGATGTTTTGTGTGGGGTTTTATAGGTGATTCTTCATTACATTTTTACGACAAGACCAACGAACCAAGTGTAAAATTCATGTGACCAAAGGTGAATTATTACAAAGACTCAACAACCATATAAAAATCATATTCCAATCTATTCAACAAACCAGCTACCTAGATTTTAGACCAAGGTGCCTCAGCCACCCTCATCCTTCCCTAGGTGCCCCAATCGGCCAAATTTTCCTCCACTATAATTTTTAAAGTTTTTATGATGATATGTTTCATCATTTCGTCACTCTATTCAGTCCCGAGATCACTACAAGGTAAGTCTAATTTAGGTTAGTGCATTTCCTTTTATTTTATTTTATTTAAAATATCAAATAAATTACTTGGCATTCATATTTTAGTATATTCCATTTACAACAGATTTGTACTCTTAGATTCATTATAAAATTCATATTTTATAGAATCATTTTGGTGAACCTATAGATTAGAACATTTTCCCCTAGGATCTACTAAAACCCTAATGGATAAGGATAACTCTTCTCCTTCTTGGCTCATCATGCCTCCTATTATTATCAACCTCATCCATGATGAGAAAGCTATAGCTGATCTCACGGATCTCTATAAAGCAACGTTACTTATGTCATATGATGATCAAAAACAACTCTTAGCCCATGAATGCCATGTTCCTACTAGCTTTGAAAATTCTACTATTGGCATTGTTTCGATGTGATGAGCTTCACTCGTTTTACACCATGTTATATAGTTATCCATGATCCTCTTTTGACATTTCCAAAGAAATTATATATGATTCTCTTGTTGATTTCACATTTGTTCTTGATGATAATACACATGTGCATACTAATTCTCCTCCTATTCAGACCAATACTCTCATTGCATCTCATGCTTCTCCTATTTCTAATCATTCTTCTCATGATCCATCACATACTAGTTTGCATACTCCTTCATACTATGTTTATGATCCAATTGATGATACTCTTAATGAAATTTTCATATCTCGAGTCTTTATCTAATTTCGATGAAACTATGCTCATGTGTAAATTAGAAAAGTAATAAGACTTAAAAATAAACACCTAAGAGTTCCAAAGATTTAAAATAACCTAACAAGAACCATCAAGATAAGATCTTAGGGAAGATAATTTATTTAACATGCATCTAACTTTGAAAACAATCAAACTAACATGTCTAAATCAATCTCTACTATTTAAATGCTAACTTTGAAATGAACCTAAGAAGATCCTTAGCAATCATATTTGATTGTTGGTATGATCCCATGGTTTGAGAATGGAGTCTCACCATTAATGGCTACATGGCTATATGATTTTCTCCATATTACTCAAGCTTGCGTTAATGGATGCACTATGAAGATATTAGCTCAACAAATGGAGAAATTTTCAAGATCCTAATTGCCTATAGTTTATGCTAGAGAAGGAAAAGTGTTCTTTTTGGAATGGTAAGGGGTAGGGTTCTATTTATAGGTTTCTTATTCCAAGAATGGAATGATTTTGGTGTATGTGGGACAAAAGGATAAAGTAACTCTAGTTGAGTTAACCAAGGCTTGGTGAGTCAACATGGGAGTCAACACTTTATGGGAGTTTGGGGTGCATATAATTAAATCAAAATGATCAATTAATAGGGGTAGACTAGTAGAATTCTCTTAGAATAATATTAGTGTGATTTAGGGGGCACTTTAGAGGAAGTGGATTAAATCAATAGTTAATCTATTGATTTGGGGTTAGTAGCATAGTTAATTAATATTAATTAACTAACTTAGGTGGCGATGAATGTTATCAATGGAAGGTCATTAATAGGCATCCTAAGTTAGAAGGCGGGATAATTAGTTAGAAAAGTGTAACTAATCAATGGGAATTGAGGGGAGAATAGGTTAATTAAAGAAGTATCGTCAATTTACGGGAAATAGAATAGTTACTGAAATTTTAGTAATAAAATTCCTTTGATCAAATTATAGGTGTCTACATTTGCCCCTCTTTGGGGTGGCGTAAGTGACGCCACTTCAAATAAAGTAGATAAGAAAAATAAATAATTTTTGAAGGGGTGGAAGAAAAATTAATAGAGTGAAGGATGCCCCCTCGAGTGTCAATGGGGTGATGGAAGAAGTCGATCGACGATTGAAAAGAAGAAGGGAATAGATAAAAGAATAAGAAAGGGTAAGATGCCCCAAGTGAAGTAGTAGAATAGTGTGGAGAGAAGAAAGGGGTTATAGAAGAAAATATTATGAGGAAAGGGGATTGAGATAACATTGATCCAGTGCCTTTAAAACAACTTTATTTCATCATATTTCTAGTGATCTTTGTCATCGGTCCTTATTAAAAATATAAACACACAACAAAAGTGCGGGAATGACAAGAAAATCCATAATACAAACAAGTTCCCATTGTTAAAAACCCAACTCCATATAACATATATAATGCAATGCAATACAAGAAAGTAAACAAGCTGAACTAATAGGGAAACAAGTACAAACACACATACTCAAACCAAAAACATTTAAGACATTTACAAAAATTTTGTATTATCGAGATTTTAGTTCCCAAATATTCATTAGTAATGACACAGGTTAAAATTAGTTTCCCAAGAAAATATACATGTGAGGGGATTAATGGAGGACTCAGGGGTGCGATGATAAAACATTCATGCGTGACAAAAGAGTACCCAAGTAACTCATTGTGTAAAAGGTGTACAGACGTGGCAAGAAAACTAGCTTTATAAATGAGGGTAGATCAAAATGATCCACGATTTTTTGTTTATAGAAACAAGTGAAAATGAAAGTAAGATATGATTTGAATATAATGTGTTTGACATAAGCTTGGTGAGTACGGTGTGTTACCGCTTTTTGCAAATTTTGAATTTTTGTGATTTTTTAAGATTTTTTAGATTTATTTTATTTTTTAGAAGAAGACAGGATGGAATTCCTGAAAGCAAGAAAAATGCTCGGGGAGAAGCAATGGGTGCCATGGAATGAAAATATGCTCGGCGGGACAAAACGGGTGAAAAATGATCATTTATAAAAAATAAATATCGTGGTAGGTGATACAGAAGTTAGAATGATCACGGTGGTCAAATTATACCTCTTGGTCATCAAGGAGGAGATAATGCACCATGGAGGGGTCAATATTACAACATATACCCCTCTCGGGGTAAATTATCATGACCAATTCATTTATTACAGAGGTTTTTTCGTATTCGTGAGATTTACTCGATACGTGAGAGATATGACACAAGTTCACAAACATGGGAGGTGAGAAGACAATTTCGGGAGTACATGTGGGTTCATGGAAATGGTTCTTATATGAGTACCCCATACCTCTTTGTCTTTATCACATTTAATGGAATTTATTAGGCTTAGAAAGGAGGGAAATGACACATGCGCATGACTTGGGCACGTGTAGGTGTAGAAAAAACATATACGCACATGTGCATGCATTGGTAAGGGTATTTGGGCATTGCAAATTTGTCTAGAGAATATGTGCATGGGTGCATATGTAGTTAGGGAAACATGGGAATCATGGGGGCGTTTTGGCACATCTAAGGGTGCACACACAGGAAATTACACGTGGGTGTAAGAAGGGGTGCGTAGGCATTTAGGGAGAGGGGGTCGATTGGTTACATGTGCATGCATGTAAAGGAGCACATGGGTGTAAGAAAGGGTGTGTATGTGCATTTGGGATTGTATACACTGAAGGGGCATGCAAGCATCCTTAATAGCATGCGAGCGCCAAAGGGGGACAAAAATCATACTTAGAAAATTTTTAGAAAAAAATTGGAGGAATGTAGGGGTTAGTAGGCTATTTTTATATGGTGTTAGATGAAATAAAGGCTAATGAGCTTTTTTTTTGTTTTACAGAGGTAATTTCCCATTGTAAAGACACGGGAGTGACACAAGATCTTAACCTCCTTCGAGGTGACATTCTCACGATGGGAGAAAATATTTATGAAGATTACCTTAGATGTGACAGGCTCTCATACATGGCATGGATGCCACATATCACTTTAGACCATAGCCTTCTCGGTACCTTAGGTGAGAGGTGGCATAATGAGATTTAGTGTTTTCATCTCCCAAATTACGAGATGTCCGTGACATTGGAGGATGTTTGGCGGATACTTAGAGTACTAATTATGGACTCACCGATAGAGTACGATGGGAGGTATAACCATACAATTTATTTTATGATTGATCTGTTTGGTTTGAAGAGATACCCCGAAAGGGGATGTAACTTAGGTTGCATCCATGTTTGAGAGATCTAATATTATCCTAGGTTCCAAGATACATTATGGCTCTTATCAACGACATCCTGCTACCTCACAAGACTGGTGCTTCATTTCCTTAGGCATGATAAGAGTGATTAATAGCCTACTTAGAGGAGAGAGATACTATTGGTTTTAGTGCCTACTTGCACATCTATCTTGAGACCTATACCTGATTACTTTCCATGGTGAGGAAGACCATGGGTCTAGCCACATTATTGTAGATATGTGCATGGGACCATATTGCCATTGGTTGCCCCATAGGAGCACTACAAGATCGAGTTGCGTGAGATGAGCCCTCGGTTATAGATGGGCCCCCATTAGTGATGATGTTCATGGAAATATATGTGATAACTATTTCTATCACCATACCTTCGATGATATATAGTTACATATGATAATTTGGAGACCATACATGCATCATCGGTGGCGGAAGATGCAAGTGAGAATAGTGTTGTTATGGTTGAGTATTTTATAATTGGCACTCATGGGTACATTATGGAGTACTACAAGATTGATCATATACAGTGGAAATTTGTGGTAGTACAGGATGTTCTGGGCTTGAGATGTGGTATGCACGACACATGAGAGAGAATTTTGACATAGGCCCTTTGATGAGAATATAGTGGGATAGGGATAGTTTTGAGCAGATGGTACCACCGGTATGGGCACCATTATGACAAATAAGAGATCCAAGGACCACAACATTATATCCATTCTAGTATGTGATTGTTGCATCGGCATTTGATTATACCATAGGCTTCATGGGATGCAAGAGTGCAGCCCCCTCTAGATTAACATCCTCACAGAGAGATAGTAGGATAAAGAGGCTAGTAGGGGAGTGAAACGATGATGGATCGAGATGGATATGGTAATGATGGTCAAGGTCATGGAGGGGATGGACAAGGATAGAGAGGAAAATACAGGCTCATGTCTTGCTACAGAACTGGACAGTCTAGAGGCCCCGTTTGGGCTTACTGGGTGGGTGTGGATGTCCTCTTGTAGTAGGTTCCACCGCATGCACTGTTAAAACAAGCCCCATAGTAGACACCGATAGTTAGCCCCAACATATCCTAGAGGAGGCTAAGGATATTAGGCTCCACATCATGTAGGTGATTTAGATGTGTTTCAGCAATAGTTACACGCAGTGATAGCTCTTCAACTCCGTGTCACCTCGAGAAAGATATCGGGTTATCATAGAGAGGGATCAAGTAGTTATAGAGAGGGCCCAAATCCAAGGTGAGATAGATCGGTTAGCCCCTCGGCGAGGCATAATGGACCATTAATAGAGCTTAGTTGATAATGTAATAAGCACAACTACAGGTGGTTATAGTGGAGTGAGATCAGCTCCGGGACGAGCAGTCATTAGCACAAGCCAAGGTGGCACGAGTTTCAACAGAGGTGGTGTTCTTGCATTAAACTACTTTGGACTATTCGTTACACCTCATGTACATATGGAATTTGTTATAGCTATTATATAGGATACATATTATAGATATTTGTATTATGATGTCATCTCAAAGGGACATAGAGTTCTTGAATTTAGTCAACACTCCATGAGCAGTCTCTGTATGCGGTCTCAAAGAGTAGCACCATAAGTTAGATCGGTAGAGCAACCATCAGCACAATAGGGGCCACGGTGATGGGACCCCGAAACCTCGAAGGCCAAAAATCCCCATGAGGGATCAAGTTAGCAACGACTCTTTATTCATGATGTATTTATAGATGTATATAGTTTTCAATGTATGCCTCAATATGAAGGCAAATTTTTGATCGATGATATGTATTATTTTTTTCTATGTCTCACTTTTATGGCACCTTTCTCGATTGATGCCCATGATGGCACACCATGTATCCAGATGATTATGTATAGAGACACATTGTATATGGACATTGATATTTTTACACACATATATATATGATTATGATGATGATTATGGACTTTATTTATGATGTTGATGATTGTATCACATGTGATTGATCTATGAGATAACATTAGATGAGTTTGCATGTTTTGATGAGCTACTTCATGTTCTACTTATCACATTTTTTGTATGAGATATCAGTAGATGATATCATGTTATTTTGCATGTGATACTTATGATTGTCCACATTTTTATTATAGTCTATGTTTGAGGGGGGGACAGAAGGAAGTCCCTCTTTCCCTCAAGGCGATATTTATATGATATTAACTTAGCATACATGTTTTATTGTCATGTACATGATTATGTAGCTTATATTTTTATTTATATATGATTTATAGATGTAATGAATGCTAAATGATATGATAACAACTATACAAACAATCAAAAGCACAACTTAATTAAATCTAATTAAAACAATATAGCTATATACAAGTATGCAAGATAAAATGAAATCAATGCAATGTAGAACAGATTAAAGTAACACTTAATATAAGTAAGAAAATGAATTCAATTTAAAGCACACAACATGAAAAAGTAATGCAATCAAAACTATACAAACCAACAACTAAAAGTAAGAAAACCACTACTTTGTTTTTGTGGGATAGTTTTGAAACATTTTGTGTTGTTTTTGGTGTCATCCTTGAGACAATTTTCAAGGCTATTGTTCACATTATTTTTGGGATTTTTAGGGTTTTTCAAAAATTTAAATGAATGTTTTTGGAATTTTCCAAGGTTTTCCGTAGTTATGTACAAAAAAAAAAAAAGAATTGTGGATGCCCCCAATGTGAGATGGGAATATACAAAGGTGGAATGCCATGCGTGTATGTGTAAGAAGGTGAAGACGTGAAGGTGCGCCATAGTGGAGATGGGAATGTATAAAGGCAAACCCTTTAGTTACATATAAGAATAGATCGAGCGGGATCAAGGCCACACGGGATAGGTCTATAAATGATCTCTAAACCGAGGAAAACCTAGCCCTGAATTAAAGAAAGTGTAGTCCTTCTAGATATGAGATGAGCTTGTGAAGAACGGATTCTCCCAAGGTGCCGGAAAAATGGTTTTTACCTAGGGACCTATCCAATGTGCCAAAATTGCATCGTTTTCACAATTGGATGACCTATTTTCTTTTAACTTTTTCTTGATTTTTTTTGCTTGTTTTTTCTTTGATTTTTGAGGAACTCCATACTCAAGCATAGAACCACTTGAGATCTATTTCCATCATGGGTTCCTTTATCTCCTCACCATCTATGTGAGCCGTTTATATGTCTTTGAACCATACTTAGTGGCCATAACATATGGTCCTAACCAGCCTAGCTCAAACGTTTCTTTCTTTTCCCAGTCCTTGGTGGTACTTGAACTAATTTTCTTTGAGTACTAAACATCCTACCTTAAAGCTGGTGAGGTATTATCCATTTTTATAGCCTCATGACACTTGATTATAATATAATTTTAGGTGATTAAGTTCTAGCATGCATTTTTCTCATCTAGTAGCCCTATCCATGCTATTCGAACAACTCGGTAATATTCATCCTTGTCTAGATAGTCCCGGAGAGATATTCTTAGGGAAGGAATCTCAATCTCTAATGGTATGATGGCCTCAATGCCAAAGACTAGTGAGTAAGGTGTAGCACCAGTAGGAGTGCAGATGGAGGTTTTATAGGCCTAGAGGGCGGGATAGATTTGTATGTGCCAATTATGACCTATTTTACTTACCATATTTTCCATGATGTGAACAAGTGTTTTATTAGTGGCCTTAGCTTGTCCATTACCTTAGGGAAATAGGACATGGACCACTTTAAATGTATTTGGAAGCATTGACATAACGTTTTAACTATATTATTCTTGAAAGACTTACTATTATCTACTACAAGGGCACAGGGGATGTTTGTAATGGTAGATGAGGTGGTTCATGATGAATTTTGAAATTTGTGCGCTAGTAACATATGTAAGAGGCACAACCTCTACCCATTTTGTGAAGTACTCAATGGAAATTATGATAAGTTTGTGGCCATCTAAAGAAGTAGGAGTGAAATTCCCTATGAGATCTAACCCCATTTTGAAAATGGCCACGGTGTTGTAATGGGATGTAAACCATGTACTAGTGCATGAATTATGTTTTCATACTTCTGAAAAAGTTCACACTTTTTGACATAGTTACAGCAATATGCTTCCATGGTGAGCCAATAGTAACCTACTCTTAGTAGTTTCTTGGCGAGCACCATGTCATTTGTGTGTGCTCCAAAAATACTTCATGTACTTCTTTGATCACTTGGACTGACTTAGCCAAATCAAGATAACGTAGTAGATTCCCATCATAGCCTCAACCATAAAGGGTGCCTCCTAGGAGGATATAATAGGATATACGCCGAATAAGGGCTCTTTTCTCGGTATGGGATATGTCCGGAGGGAAGGTGTTTCTTTATAGGTAATTTAATATGGATTCATGTCAAGGAGAGAATGGACCAACAACTTCATATACGGACATGATTATGGCATGTCATATGCAAGCTCTCATAGATATTCCACAAAGAAAGGAATTTTCTTTACCTAAGGTGGAATGTGGAGCAAAGATCTGATCGTGGCCATGACATCTGCTGATCGATTATGCACTCTTGGAATTTGTTCAAAATCAATACGTATAAAGTATTCTTTGAGGGTCTTAACCATTTTCTTGTGTGGGATGAGATTTTCATGCTTAACCTTATATTCATCATTGACTTTTTAAAGATTAAGCTGTGAATCACCGATGACCTTTAGATGTCGGATATTCCACTAGATAGCAATTTTCAAACAAGCAATAAGTGCCTCATACTCAACAATGTTATTAGTACATGGAAAACTCATCCAAAAAGCATGTGGGATGAAATCTCTTGTTATATTGATAAGTACCACACCAGATCATGAACCGTGGTAATTGAAATATCCCTCAAAGTGCATATGCCATATGATGGATTCTTCAATGTACATCATAGAAGCATCTAGTAGATCTAAACACAAAGGTTATGTTCCTAGTAGGGGAGCTTCAGCTAATTGATCTGCAAGCACATGTCCTTTGAGTGATTTTTTGTTTAGTAATTCAATATCAGACTTGTGTAGGAGGATGATCCAATTAGCCATCCATCTAGTAAGTGTTGGTTTAAATAGAAGGTATTTCAAGGGGTAAACTTTAGAAATGAGTTTGGTTTTATTATTGAGTAGGTAGTGGTGAAGCGTTTGAAATGCAAAGAACACATGCTAAGCATGTTTTTTCTATCTATGGGTAATTCAGCTCATAGGTGATCAAAGTACGGCTAAGGTAATAAACCATCCTTTATGTTTGGCTTCGTGTTGGGCAAGTAGTGCACTAATAACATGTTAGGTAGCAAAATATACAATAATAGAGGTTTTCCTGGGGTAGAAAACATGAGAATAGGAGGAATATTCAGGTATTGTTTAAATAATTCAATTTTTTTGACATTCAGGACCCCAATTGAAGTTAACATCTTTCTTGAGTAGATTTTAAAAGGATGGAACTTATCCGCAATATATAAAATTAATCGATGGATCCCTTGAATTTTACCCTATAAGTTGCAAAGATTCTTAAGGTTCTTTGGTGGAAGAAATCTCATTGATAGCTGCCACTTTAGTGGGATCTACCTCAATCTCACTTCTTGAAATGATGAAACCCAATAGCTTTCCGATTGTATGCCAAAGACACATTTTCTTGGGTTCAATCGACCTTGTAGACTTGGAGGCACCGAAAGATACGCCTTTGTACTTGTGGATACTCTTATCTCGGTCATGGAATTTCCCAAGATATAATCTACATAGTCCTACATGATGTCATTCATCATGTCATGGAAGATGATTGTCATTGCTCTTTGATAAGTGGCTTTGACATTCTTGAGACCAAAAGGCCTCAATTGGTAACAAAATTTTCCCCAAGGGGTTTTGAAGGTAGTGTTATCCAATTTTTCCCCTCAAGAAAAAATGGATAACATGAGTAAATTGGACCCATAAAATAGGAGAGGTATTCGTGAGATGTTTCAGGATAGTTTTGTGTTTAAAGGAATATCGACGGGTGAGAATTTAAGGTTTACTTTAAACAAAATTCCATCTCGCCGAGTAGATTGGTGAGCTACTCAACAAGTGGCGATTCGGGAAGGTTTAAAGTCAAAATGGAACTCAATTCAAGGAGTCAAGTTCAATATCAACCCATAAAAATTAAGGTATCATCGGCATCTAGGAAATCTCGAAGGGATTTTCTCGGTTGATAGCTCTGTGTGAGCTCGGTCATCAACTCGTGTAGCCTCGATAATCAGCTCGATACATGATAAGAAGCTCAGAATTCGTAGTGGTAGTAGCTTGGAGAATCCATCACAAGATTTCAATAATTCATCTTAGATCTCGGATCACAAGAGAACATCGCAGGTGGTGAAGAAGCCCGATGTAGCAAATTCGGCTTAGAGGTCGTCTTTGGGCTCAACTCGAGCACACAAAAATCATGAAAGTTGATACACATGCGAACTTGGTTCTTGAAAATGACAAGGGTCAGGCCTGATTGATAGGGGATCATTGTCCTACCTCAGATCCAAATACGAAGGTGAGCTCAGTGGGAGTTAACTCACTCAACCAAGTTAAGCTCATGCATAATCGTTTGTGAATTGGTGAGCTCATTTGATAAAAATGAGGTAACTCGGTTGGTTGAGTTAAGTACAAGTTAGGTATAACTAAGGAAACTCCCTATGGGGAGCTCGTGGGAATATGAGAAGGTCGAGGCCCTACGGGATGAAATGCCAAGCCATGATGATGGGATGTCGAGCTAAGGTAAAGGTTCCACAACGGGAGGATTTCGGGGCCTGCGGCCATGGTGGAGATTAGTGAACAAATAAGCCAAGTGGTACTTTGATGGTGGCAAGATGAGAAAGGTGTTCCATAAAACAGAGCTTAGAAAACAAATAATCTAAGAAGGACTTTGACAATAGCAAGTTGAGAAAGGTGTTCCAAAATGCAGTTGATTCATGCAAGCACAGTCATGTGGGAATTATGAAATGGAAAGCCAAGGGAGAGGTTCTAAAAATTAAACATGAAATTTCAATCCTAAGTTAATGGCTGAGTTATTCGTAAGGGAGGCTACAAGAAAAATGGTGAGTTAATCACCGAGTTATTAGTATGGAAGTTAGAGATATTCTTAGAAGTAAGCAAGTGACTTGGTCATGATAGGGCTCCACATGCACCATTGCATCATCAAGTCATTAGGATCATGGTTCGAGAGAGGTGTTTGAGTATAAGGTGAGCCTGTCAAGATGACTCCATAGTGGGGTGAGTTCATGTGGAGTGCCATGTGAAAGGGCCGAGTTGAGTTATGATTCGGTATTAACAACAGCGTAAGGATCGAGGTACGTAGAGAAGCTCGGTCGAGTTGTTTGATTATGAGTTGTGTGTAGATCTTGCAAAGGACTCACTCTCGATAATCCATGGTGGACTTTTCAGCTTGGTATGAGAAGAAGGGAGCTCAAATTAGTTGCAATTAGCTCATGCCAAGCTCAAGCGATGTGGATAGAAGCTCGATGCAGAATGGAAGATTGGGATTAAGTTTACGGAGCTTGATGGACTCTACAATGTCGAGAAAACTTGCATAAAGATCAAGTCATGTGGGCATTCATAGTGTCGATTCGATATGGTTCAAATCAAGTTATTTTATGGGCTCACTCAAATAAATACAGGCTCATGAATTGGTTCGAGAATGATAGGCTCATTGATCGTCATTCAAAAATTGAGTCAGGTCAATCTCAAGCTCAATGATGAGATACTTGTTTCAGGAAAGATCTCAATGAGGAAGAAGTTTTGTCGGTGGTCGCAAAACTCGGTACAAATCAAGCTCAATATGAAGGAAGAACTCGATAGCTCGGTGAAGATGAAGGATCAATTCAACATTGAGCTCATTATAGAAGCGAGAGCTCATCAAGGTGAGGAGCTCACTCACAATGGTGGAGCTCGAGAGAGGACAAGTTTGATTTCCCACGATGGAGGAGTTTTGTGTTTTTGGTAGGGAGTTCTATCGAGGATCTCTTCGGTGGTGAGTTACACAATCGAGCTCGGTGGTGGGAATATTGTAGAGTTTTCTACGTCGATTCGAGACAAACCAAAGAAGAGTTTGAGGAGTTCGAGATGAGTTAAATATGATAAGGACTCGTCATTCAATGCACAATGGGCTTAGTAGTGGATGAGATGTTGAGATATTTGGTCATGGTAAGCTAATTGAGTTACTCGACTTTAGAGCTCGATTCAAAGGCCAAGTAGCTTGTTGATGGAGGCTCGGTTATGATGGAAGCTAAAGGAGACCAGGTTTGTAAAATCCCACCGAAGAAGAGTGCCCGAGCTAAATAGATGGAGCAGAGCTTGTGGAATTGTGGAAACATGTAACGTGGTGATCTCGATGCATTGGAAGATTGGCGTTGAATGAATAGGCCCGAGGCATGGTGATCTTAGATCAAGTGAGTTAATGTCCTTAATTTTTGAAGTATTGGTGTCACCAAATTAGAGACCTAACATATCATCTCATTTGATACAAACACAGATTGCAGCTCAGGAGAGCTAGCTCGATCAACCGAGCTAGATGGTATGATGAAAAGTGAGCTTGGGGCACCTGTGGTAAGAAGGCTTGGTGAGTGGAGGTTACTAGTGATGATGAACATCAACATGGAGCTAAGGATATGGCTCGGGTTGGAAATAAAACTCATAGGGTAAGGATTCCAAGCTGACTTCGATTAGCAAAAAAGATGTGTCAGAGCTCTATGAAGAATGATTAAGCAAAACAATGTTTAGAGCTCTGCGAAGAATGATTCACAAAACAAGATGGCTTGACTCCTCATTAGATCGGTTGGGTTATATGACTCATGAGGTGTGTACTCATGATCTTTGAGCCATGGTACAATCCTGCAAGTTGATGATTTTTAGATACATGGTGATCCTAAATGAGTGCGGTGTTAGGGTGAGTTGTGAGGTGGTATCACTACGGCCATGTGGTGAGTCAATGGAAGAATGTTTCAATATCTTAGTTGAATGAGAAGCTCACCGATTCAGAGAGAATGGAGCTCTCTCATGACGGTGGAGCTTGGTGAGGACAAGTTTGATTTCCCATAATGGAGGAGCTCATGACCTAGCTCGGTGAGTTGGCTTGGTAAGCCACCACCAAGTTGGGCTCTTTTTGGGCCTTTTCCTCATGATTCCCCCTTCAGCACAAACCGGTCAACAAGGGGCCCACCAAAAATAGTAATTAAATTAATATTTTTATTTTAATATTTTATTAATAATATTTATTATTATTATTAAAATATTATTTTAATTAATTGGGAATATTATGTCAACTAGGAATTAATGGCACATGATGGAAGCTTCTCAAAGTGGTTCAACCAATTGTAATAAATGCATCATGTGTCTTCCATTTAGGAAGGGAATTTATGACTCCTCTCCTCTCTCTCATTTTCTTCTATAAATGTAAGTTGGAAGTTCATTCCAAGAGGTTCCAATAGGTCGACGGGTTGGATAAGTTGGACTTCGAGATAAGTTTATAGTTTTTCAGAAACCCCCTTCTTTGTAAGTTGTCCTTGTATGTTGAGGAAATTTCAAGCCTTTTTCCAATATTGTAATGGAAACCATTACCTCTTCCGAATGTATGATGCATTATGCACGTTGTTGAAGTAATAAATTTTTGTGTTTTGTGACTAATCTCGGTCCTTTCATCCTTATATACTTCTTTTTCCTTTTCTCATGCTTACAAGTACACTTTGCAAGTCCACATTTTTGTTTCTATTTCTTAGAGTTACGTGCTTATCAAGTGGTGGAGAATTTCACATAGTTGAGTTGTGGATCTTGTTCACCCTTCTCAATTTCATCCTTATTCATTGGAAGAATGATAACTTGTTTGTATGACCAAGTTTAACAAAGGGAACATGTGCTTTCTAGTATATGGTATTTTGTACCCTCTCTAAGTTGCAGTAGGTGAATTTAACTTGTGGTGCACACACCCTCTTCAAATTAACCTTTCTTGAGTATTGAAACACCCTTTATTTGGTGCATCACCATCCCTAGTATATTTTCATTTCTGCAATCTCTTTCCCTAAAATCCATGAAAATGTTAGCATAGGACTAGATAGCCATTTTTTTACACTAGGAGTAGTACAACACTTAGTTTATGAAGAGGAATCCATCCTTCTCCGGAGGTTCACCTTGATCCCAATTTCCACAACTAGAGAGGTGATCCCATGTTTCCCAATCACATTGAACTTCATGTTCACATTCGGCCATTTGGAGGGTGTAGTGATTTGGCAACAACATGTATTTTTATGTTGATCTTCCTCTGCGATCTTTATCTAGTTATAGTCCAAATATCTTTCCATGAGGGACACCATCGCATAACCTACGGTTGAATTTACAATCATGTCGATGTTAGGCAAAGGAAAATCATCTTTAGGACATGCTTTATTAATATATCGAATTATGTGCAAACTCAAATGCCATCAAGATTCTTTTATAGTGGCATTATGTTTGATATCCATTTTAAATAGTCAATAGGTTTGATAAAAACTCACGCTGCTAATAGCTTCTCTAGTTCTTCTTTAGCTGAGAAGTGTAACACATGGGTGCATATTTATTAGCACGCTTGATAGGTTTGGCATTTAGGTGCACAACAAGGTTATGCATGACAAAGATGGGGTCTAAACCTAGCATATCTGCATAATACCACACAAATATGTCTATGAATTATTTTAGCAGCTCTAAAAATGTGTATTGCTCTGTGCCAAGAGTGAAGCTCCCAGTTGTACTATTTTTGGATCATCTTCTAACCCGATGTTAACACTTATAGTTTCTTCAACCAGCATTTTATATTTATCTTCCATTCATGTAGGATTAAGGGAAATATTAAGATATGCTTCTACAGTGTCTCAAAAATATTATTATCTTCACGTGGGTCAACTATCTTTTCCATTTGTTTGTCCACAAGAACCTCAAATAGGTTTTCTCTATGGGACTTAGACTTATTTGTTTTACAAGGCTTTTATGTAGGAATTTTTCCCTTTCTAATTTTTTTGTTTAAATGACCACACAACTCTGCCTCTTCCCCAAAGTATGTGCATGCATCCAATTCGATGGAGAAACCTTTTTATGGTCACTGATCGGAATGTCATCCCGAATACCCATGAACTCTATGATTTCCTCATCATTCTCAAAGAAATCAACTAGCACATGAAGTTATTGGCCCCAATCAATGAGGCTGGGATATACAAGGGTAATTTGGAAATTGGCTTGGGAATTGGACTGGGAAAGGGTAAATATGGTGGAATATAGGAAAATGTTGGTATAGGAAAGATCCTCGTATATGCTACAATGGAAATCTACGTTATTATCTGAATGAGATGAATCTTCCTCACATTCTGAAGAAGTGTCATCAATTTCTAAGGGTGGATCCCTATGAGGTTTAACACCAAGGCCATGTATATTTGATTTCCAGGGGGAATTGAGATAGGCTCTAGTCTATCTTGTGCATTCGTGTCACACCCAAATCCATAATAAATCATAGTGTACATCATTATGTGTGCTTTGATGTACTCTAGATCTTAGTGACATGCAACCTTTGTTCCTTTAGGGATCCAACTTGTAGGTGTATCCAACATTTTCTCATGTCAAAAAAGGCCACGGGGAACAAACTTCTCAAAGGGACTAGAACAACTATCTTGAGAGCTTGTGAACTAAAAATCAGGAAAACCACACATTTTACATGATAATGAGAGGTCAGAGACCAAAAGGGCTTGTTGAAGATAAATATCTTCATTTGGGCTATATGATCCCATCTTCATCTCCAATGAGGAAAATGGAGAGAGTGACGAGGAATGATCCTTATTACCATCTTGCAATGTGCCAAGATTCACTCGAGCTTTTAGAGCTTCTGTTTGTAATGGTATAACAACATCCATTGAAGGTAATTCATACGCTACCGAGAGAAACTATGTAACACCTGCAATGTGCAAATGGATTAGGATCTCCTAGGATGGTGATCATCTTCTCTCCATGATACAACTTAATGCATTGATGAAAATTGGAAGGTACACCTACATGACATGGATCCATGGGCAGCCCAAGAGCATGTTATATGGAAGATCCAAATGAAGGATGTGGAAATTTGTGTTGTGATTTGTTGGCCCTACTTCTATAGGTAACATAATGGTACAAGCTGATTCACACTCAACATTATCATAAGTTGTGATTATGATTATGTGAGTATCCGAGATCTTCTTCGATGTGCCCTAGCTCTCTAACTAGATTGAAGGTGAAAATATTTAAGCTAGACCCATTATCCACAAGAACTCTTTCAATCTTTCTATGAGTAACAAATACCTCAATGTATAGGGTTAATTTGTGCATATGGTTATTAAGTGGGACTTCACTCTGGTCAAAGGATATGTAGTCACTAAGAGAAAGGTTTGCAACCATGGCTTGGAGGTGTGAAGGATCGACATATGTTGACACTCTTGGCCCTTAAAGGATTTTATAAAGGATATCCTTATGATATTTTTATATCTTGAGAAGGTCTAAGATCAAAATCTTAGCTGGGTTTTCTCAATTTGATCTACCAAATCATATTGACTTTTTTTTGAGGTGTAGGTAATGAGAGGTTTTGGGATCACTAGACGAGCACGCGTCATGTTTTTGTGGAGCAAGTATTTTCTAATGATTATAATGGTATTTACCTATTTATTAGATGAATGAATACAACCTATGAGTGAATCAAAGGGACTATTAGCTGAGGTATATATGTAATGTGTAGCTCTATAGATGACTGACCTCAATCGGCTTCTTCGTTCCTTGTTTATTATGGTTAGGAAAGGGTTGTTTAAAGATTCCCATTTTTCCATTAGGTCCTTGTCTGATTTAGGTGATTCTACTTAAATCTTCCCATCCTCAATAAGGTCTTGAATAAAGTGTCTCAGTTTTAAACATTTATCTGTTGTGTGTTCCTTAACACGATGAAAATTACAGTAATCATGATCTCTATACCATCCTAGTTTAGGCACATCCTTTACATATGACACTGTGATCAGATATTGAACCATGTTCACCACCTCTAATTGTCTCAAAATCATGGATAATGAGTCTGTAAGGGGAGTGAACACCCGTCGTTGATTGGATTTTGACTAGGTCCTTTGGTAATTTTTAAAAGAGGACCACTTTGAACTGTTTGAACTCATTTAGAATCGGTGATGCCATCTCCTACCAAGTTATTTTTTTGTTTGAATAAGTTAGGTTTTTCCATGGGTTTTGACTATTTTGTGTCCTTTGAAAAATGTTTTTATTGTTCCCTTTGCTATTAAAGCCTTCTCAATTTGGCTTCCTTTCTCGATAACTTTCTCACAATTAGTGATGCACTACATTTATAAGTGGAATGGAATGTCCATATTTAAATTGGGCACAAAGATACTAACCAATAGTTTCTCAGTAACTATGCAAGGGAAGCAACTAGCTAGCCCTCACCATCATTATAGAAAAATGGTGAATGTTTCATTTGGTCTCTGCTTAGCGCTACATAGATCTAACATGGTTACTTCATTATCCATATTGAATGAGAAGTGATACACAAATTTCTCTACTCGCGTGGGCCATGAGACTGTTGAACCCTTTGGTATATGAAAGAACTATTCCAATGCTTTTCCTCCTAAACTATGAGGGAAAAAATATATGAGGTAATTGTCACTATAGGCTACTTCTTGGAAAGCCATGTAAAAGTATTTGATGTGATCACAAGGATCACCTTTTCCTTTATATTTATCAAATTTTGGACAATCAAAATTTTTTGGAAATGGTGTTCGCAACATGTCTCTTTCAAAAGGATAAGGACATAGCTCCTCATACGATACTTCTTGTCATGGCCTGTCTTACTTTCTTAAAGGTTCATAAGAATGTTCTTCATCAATTGTAACTCTTGCTTAAATATTTTCTCTTTTGTAGGAGAATACATTCTAAGCACTTGACCTTATTTGAAGGCTTCATCTTTATGAGGTTTAGTATAAATTTCATGAACCTTAGTCTTAGGTTTTTCTTAGCGTGTACCCTTACTTGGGATTTTACTTAAAGAAGAAGATAAGTTCACTAGTTGTTGGCTAAGGGTTTGTATTTGATTTTGTATAGTGACTTCCTCATTTTGAGGATCTTCTTCATCATCATTTTTGGGAGGAGGTAACTCCTCATGTTCATGTTCTACCCTAACCCTATGATGGATTTTAAGGGGTGGTGGTCGAGAACCACCTTTTTGTCTTGATGTTTCACCTTCCATGTTAGTACCGGAGGTAGAATCTTGTCTTCCCTCAATGTTATCTCTACGAGGGGATGTCTTTGTGTTTCTTATTCTTTCCTATTAGTATCATGGCTAGGGGCTTCTCTTTCTTGAGGCACTATGGCACCTAGTTCTAAAAATCATACAATTACGCAATCTCTTTTTCAGAATAGGAAGTCGTCAAAGTGAGTGACATCCATGTTGTCAATATCTTGAAATGAATCACTGTCATCTTCACTATGATTAGCTAATCCATCTGTTTCCTTTACTTTGGAGAAGAGGGGACCTATATTGTGACCCAGAAAATGGTTTAACTCCCATTTCTTGGATTCCATAGTCATGATATGGGCCATTGAGATTTTTATTTGAATTAGGATTTTTCTAATGTAATCAATGGTATAACAAACCTAAGTGTAATGTGTAACTTTTTGTTTTACGATCTCTAAGTATGTCAATAAATGGACCAAATAATAATGAATCATAAAAATTTATGAGTTTGATAATACATAAAGAATAATCATGCAAGTTTCTAGTAAACCAATCAACCAACAAAAAACTACACCCTAAGCTAATGTTTCCAAAGATAGCTCAATGCTAAATGATCAACACAATGTCAATACTTAAGTCAAGTTCGAAATGAACAAGGTGTAAGTATTAGCAAGGGGTTAATGTGATCTCTAATCAAAGGATACTTATGATGAGTTTAGAGACAAGAAAGACCCAAACCCTAAAAATGGAGGTTACGTATGTGATCCACATAAAAATACTACTAGGATACGTTACCAAATTTTTATGAGAAATCAAGGTGTTAGTATCAAAAAAGTATCGATAAGACACAAAATAAAGTAACCAAAACTATTTCAAGATTAGGGTAATGTTTGAAATAAAACAATGTCAAATTATGCTAAGGATTTGCTAAGATGTGGGCAGCATAATGTCACAATATGGACACTTAGATTACATTTACTAGAAATGAGATGTAAGTATCGTAATTGTGGTGAGGCGATGCAAACAACGTAACACTTCTAAGGAATATCAATGATGACTCAAGCCTAACTACGATGATAATGCGTCTCAATATGGGTTTGAGACAAAGGGCCTACTAGAACATGAAGACGTACCATTCACACTTTCAACACTTGCATTCGGAATTGCAACCTAGTCATGCAAGTAGACTACAAAAGTGGTGGACATGATTATTTCTAGTGGTATCCATGTGTGTTGTTCTCTTTTTCCCAAAATGGACAAAAAGATAGCAAAGGTGTAGATCAAGTGAGGTTGAAATATACTTGGTGTCACTTTGGCATAGTTTCACCTCACCTTAGGGCAAGTGAGAAACTAAGATAAAGTAAGGTTTTGTAAATCTTGTGATGAATGACACTTAGTGCAAACTTGAATGGAATCTCTCCTTGTTTGATAAACAAGATTTCAACTCCAAACATTTTTTTACTTTGCAAAATTTCTATAGAACATGATTGGCTTGATATGGTAAAGTGTGCTCCCAGACTATATATCTTCCTAATGGTTCTCTCAACTAGGTGTCACAAAATACCTCTACAAGCTTTGTTTTCCAAGGAATTCATACTGACTAAATCTTGGAGTATCTGGCTTTACTTTACCCCCTTTAACACAATGAGCATAAAATGCATTCAGTTATGTTTTCATTGGGATCACAATGGAGATAGTTTTGACTCTAAACTCACAAGTGAAAACTAGTCAATTGGGTAAGTGAAGCACTTCTTGTTTCATCCAAAAGGTTCCCTCTTGCATGGACTAATTTTGGGTTCCTAGGAGCATCCCTTTTGTTTTAGCTTAAGGCTTATGCCAAAGGGAGTTTCTCCTAGTTTAAATGGGATAGGTTTACCCTTATCGAACCTTTAAATCAAGTGTTTTGAATATTATGTGTTTTCTTATCGTTTATCTTAATGTGGTTCTTATCACACACCATTTGGAAACCTAAAACAAACATGTTATCCTTATTTTAGGTCCATATTCTTTCACAAGAGATATGGTCCTTCATGTAAACATTAGTAGTCTCAAGGTGTCACATAAATAGGATTAAACGTTGCTTTTGATTCCTAGGAACATTTTAAGATGTGAAGGAAGAGCATACACAATGTAGAACCCAACTATTTAGTAAACAATGATGAAATCCTATGAATCAAACACACAACTCATTCCTTTTTTATCCAAATTAACGTTCATTCCATTATAAAACTTTTAATGAAGTGTTCTTAAAAACCATGAAAGAGGTCTTGGATCGAATCTGATTCCCAAGATCACCTAGAAGGTGCGAGGGAAGGGTATACGTGATCCTAGCCTTGAAAATTAAAATACAACTATTAAAACACTTAGTGTAACTCAAAAGAAGACCAAACGATTAGAAAATCCAAAGAAACAACCCCTTGTTAGCTTAACATAGTTTTCCACTTTATATTATAACACCTACGCTCCCTTTAGGATGTATGCACAACCTCAGTAGTATGTGTGCATGCCTAGCTACATATGTGCACCTCACAAAAACACAATCAGTATTTTACGTATGCATGGGATAAGAAGCACATGCATGCCATTTTGGTGTATGTGTGTGTCTATGAGTGTATGTGTGTATCTTTTAATAATCAAGATAACACATAGGGGTTTTAGCATATGTGTGTCTTGAGAGACATATGCACATGTTTACAAGTGTATGTGCACCCTTCTTATCATATGTGTGTGCCTAGTAATTTTTAGCACGAGAGGGTAAAAAGCACATTGGAGCATATGCATGGGTAAGGAAGTGTATACGTGCATTTAGGAATGCATGTGTGCCTTAGTAAATAAGTGCGCATGAGTTTGAACGTATGCATTCCCCCTTATAACACCTATGTGTGTACCTGAAACTACACAAAAGAGGATAGAAAATTGAATTTTAACAATGCAAAGAGGTTATAACTTTTCTATTTAAATCAATTTCTAATATAAACCCATTAGCTTTGCATGTAAAAGGAATATTTTAACACATATAAGGTTAGAAAAATCTATTCAATCCTCAAAATGCATGGAATGGTTAAAAAAATGATGTAAATGACAAAGCTTGAAATCAACTTCTATGGACTATGGAGTAAATCCCACTGGGCATGCCAAATGTGTTCATGTGTAAATTAGAAAATCTATAAGACTTGAAACTAAACACCTAAGAGTTCCAAAGCTTTAAACTAACTTAATAAGAACCATCAAGATAAGAGATTAGGGGACATAATTTCTTTAACATGCATATAAATTTGAAAACAATCAAACTAACATGTCTAAATTAATCTCTACTATTTGAATGCTAACTTTGAAATGAACCAAAGAATATCCTTAATAATCAGCTTTGATTGTTGGTATAATCCCAAGGTTTGAGAATGGTGTCTCACCATTAATGGCTACAAGCCCATATGGTTCTCTCCATATTACTCAAGCTTGAGTTAATGGATGCACTATGAAGATGTTTTCTCAACAAATAGATAAATTCTCAAGATCCTAATTGCCTATAGTTTATGCTAGAGGAGGAAAAGTGTTCTTAGAATGGTAAGGGGTAGGGTTCTATTTGTAGGTTTCTTTTTCCAATAATGGAATTATTTTGGTGCATGTGGGACAAAAGGATAAAGTAACTCTAGTTGAGTTAACCAAGGATTGGTGAGTCAACACTTTATGGGAGTTTGGGGTGCATATAATTAAATCAAAATGATCAATTAATAGAGGCATACTAGTATAAGTCTCTTAGAAGAATATTAGTGTGATTTAGGGGGCACTTTAGAGGAAGTGGATTAAATAAATAGTTAATCTATTGATTTGGGGTTAGTAGCATAGTTAATTAATACTAATTAACTAACTTAGGTGGTAATGGACGTTGTCAATGGAAGGCATTTAATAGGCATCCTAAGTGGAAGGCGGGCTAATTAGTTAGGAAATTGTAACTAATCAACATTAATTGAGGGGAGAATAGGTTAATTGATGAAGTATCGTAAGTTTACAATAAATAGAATAGTTATAGTGAAATTTTAGTAATAAAATTACTTTGATAAAATTATAGGTGCCTACATGAAGTAATTGATAGTCATGATTCTACTACTTTACATACTGCTGAGTGTGAATCTCCTACTCCATTTCATCTTCTTCTGAGGTTGTATCTAATAATATGCATGACTCATCTCCATTTATTATTTCATCTCCTCCTACCACTTCATCTCCTCCTATCACTCCATCTCCATTTGTTAGTTAATATCCACTTATCATCCCATCTCCATTTGAATTTCACTCCTAGGGATGTTTTTGATGTTAATCCTACCATTTCTATGGATGTTCCATGTCCTTCATCACCTATTTCTTCTTTGGAACCTACACCTAGTGCACCTTTAGCATTGGACTGTCCTACATCTCCTCTCGACATCCCTATGATTACTCACAATGGAAAGTTACAACCGCTTAACACATTATTACCATCCTCTACTATTCCTTCATAGGATATCTTATCTCTCATGCATGTTGTGGGTCATTTATAGTCTCGAGTTTAATCACTCACATTTAAAAACAATTCCTACTACACTTCCATTAATAACAATTCATTGCATGACAACCCTATTCCTAAGAAGATTCACAACTCGGAATGTATGAAGCATTTTATCATGCCTACCTTTTCATGTTTTGATGGTACTAGAAACCCCTACTTGCATCTCAAGCATTACCATATGGCTATGGATTCATATTCTAATGATTGATTATTACTTAAAGCCTTTCGACATAGTCTTACAGATGATGCTCTACAATGGTATACCCATCTACCATTTGGATATATTAGCACTTATTGTGACATGGAAGAATCTTTTCTCCATTGCTTTATCATCAACAATGGCCCTCGAGTTACATATGATCACCTACCTACTTTACATCGAGAGAAAAAAACCTATCATGGAGTACATCTTACGATTCAATGTTTATATGCACCAATTAGTATTTCAACCTATTGACTTAGAGAATAAATTTATATTTTGTTGTTGTTTGATTCCCACATTAAAAAAAAGATTACAATATGATATATGTGAATCATTCACACTTCTATGCTATAGATTCATTGATCTAGAACAAGACCTCATTACTACACATGTTATAGATCCTCCACCTATTGTTACTACTGCTACATCATCTAGTTATTTTCCATTACCATTAGTTGAGCATCCTACATGATCTCCATCTCCTCCTCACAAACAATTTCATCCTACTACATCACAAAATTATCCTTCTTCTCTCCTACGTGTGGCAAGCTACACCTTAATCTTCTACACTTGTTTCATGTGATCCATTACATTTCTATCATCACACTCAACCACATGATGTGCTACATGATTTACTTGAAAAGTGTTTAATTCTCTTACCTTCTAACTAGCATCATCCACATCACCATTTACAATGCCATCATAATCAACCATACTGTGATTATCATCGTATCAATGGCCATAGGGACAATGATTTATTTTACCTTCATGATTGATTACAAAAATTTAGGATAAGGGCATCATTTCCTTTAGCTCTTACTCACGTGAGTGGTCCATATCTCCTCTCCCTCATCAACAAGCTACTACTCTAGTTGAGTTATCTCCTTCATCTAGTGTTAAGGTCATTATTCATCCATCACCATAGGTTGTCACTCATGTGCGTTCTCCATCACATCCATCCATTATTGTACCATCTCACCCATTTCATCCATCTCATCCATCACATCATGCTACTACTTCACATTAGCTTCCACAACACTTGGCATTTGCATCTCCTAATTCCACTTTACATTACATTCAGTTTGGTTCATATGCTCATGCTGCTTTCATTCCACATGCTTCCACCACTTTGCGTTTCCTCGGTCTTTAGTTGGTTATTTCTATCACCTTACCCCCTAATGACACACATATGTTTTTATGGTTATTACATGACTATTGAGGGATCTGTTATAATAATAACCTCTCTTCACGTGCTCTATCACTTCATCTAGTGCACTTTATCAAATCATTTCTTGATGACGTACTCTTTCTTTATGGTTCATTATTGGCTATTGAGGGTTATTATCTTAATGAACCTCATCGTATATACTCGGGGGTATCGCTAATCTTCTCCCCCCTAACTTCATCATAATAACATACACTTCATTATACTATGACAACCACATCATACTTTTATAAATCATCAAACATTCATCACAAAATTCTTCACAATCATATTACATGCATCATTTATCATCATAATCACTATATCATCATCACATTATAGAACAACTACGCATCACGAGTAAATTCAACAAACATGAACAATATTCAACACATTGCACATCACAACAATCATTCCCAAATCATACATCATCAATCACATCATAACATCAATAAACATCAAGTACAATCATTGTATGCTAATAAAATATATATATATATATATATATATATATCGATTATAATCATCGTTAAAAAATCTATCATCATTGAGGGACAACCCCCACATTACATACAACAATTCAAATCATATCTCATCATCATTTTCACTCTCTGGTACTACAAGAGTTCTAGAACTCAAAGCCTCACCACTAACTTTTCACCATTGATCACGACCTTGATATCTCTCCACCTATCTCTGTAGTAATTTCACCTCCATATACTTCTCCACAAAGTGAATCTATAACTTGATGAAACGTGAAAACACATCATGCACTAAGGGACCACAAACCGCAACCTCTCTAGCTCATCGTGTCTCCTCATGTGACTCATCCCTCTCTCTCAACAACATAGTACATGTTGTTGCTACTATCTCTACTAGCTCAAACAAATGGGCATGATCTCCCATAATGTCATCCACACGCTCCAACATCCCTCCACCCATAAGTATGTCAATGGGCACATTCCATGTCAATGTGCAAAAATATGTGTCCACAATTATTGACCAATACACATCACCTATAACCAATAGTACAATGCATTTGACAACCATAACCATCACATAAGAAAGTAACCAATCATATAATATAACTATACAAATACTCACACTTCATTATCACCACACTTGCTACACTATCAAGGAATGTGCTTGCCCCTCCACTCCTCCCTATGGTAATCCTTCTACATCTTCCAAAACTAGAAACAAAAATATCCATTGATGCATCACCTTGACAATGCACGATATGCCTCTATACACCCCAAATCATCTACGTTTATCGGCTCTATCATCACATTGAACTCATCTAGCCCGGGAGGTACTAGCTGCTCTCCTATGGGCCCCGGTCTAGCTCCAGCCCTCCTCGGTGCTCTAATAGCTCTAACCCATATATATGGCTTTGGGGGCACATCCTGAGCCATACCAAACTATTGAGATACCCACTCCACCGGAATAACTTATTCACCCTTGGAAACCAATCCTCCAACCACATCGTCCTTTGTATGCATCATAACTCTACCACATCCTCTGGCCATCCTCCATAGTCTTGGTATGGCCTCCATGTCACTACCTCTTTCCCCATCGATCTATCGAGTTCTCTATAGATGTCGTATTTATCTTTTACCCACGCACACCAATACATCTTGTAGCAAATATGTCTATCCTAGCCCACTCTTATTGCGGACCACCAACTGGCCTCAATAATACTATATGTTCATAGGTCCATACATGCAATAATTTAGTAGCTCCAATCTCACCTCCATGCTCCTCCTTAGAGATATCTATACAGGTGGGCCAACACACATCATTCCCATATATATCTTATACTCTCCTCCTCATGTCTGGTAGAAAATATCATGCATCTTATAGAATATTCCCATGCTACCACCCTCTACTACAATCGATGACACAATAACCAAGGCTATAAAAATTTTAAGTGTGGAATCCCCGATCTCAAAATTGTATCCAAACTAATATGGGCCTCGAGAAGGTACTCGAGTCCCTATAAAATACTTCCTAGTGGATATCTTATGTCCCTCCATATTCTCCATAGCCATGACATGTACCCTCTCACTAATAATAGGTAATCACAGTATGTAATATACATCCTCTAATGTGATTTTCATCTCACTCTTAGGTATCTAAAACATACATGTATCTACACACGATATGTCACACACATTTGTCAACATAGGCATATTATGGGGCACATCCCCCATCCTCGCTATGTGTTGTAGGTTGGCATGGTCCATAACCTCCCAATAATCATCTGATAAACCCAACCCAAGAAATGTACTCAAGTCATGACCAGGATAGAACTCCCTTGAATGGATATCCCTCATCACAACACAACACAACACTAAAAATGACATTATAACACCAAAAAAATGCACACATGATTACTTACGACATCACTACATACCAAATTTCACATTTACATCACGCTGGAAAAATATTATACTTTAGACATGGGTGCCCAAATGTAGGACTGGGGTTCCCAAGAACAAGACGTTAGTGCCCATGTCTCGAGAACTCTATCTCGAAGGCCACTAGAGCCTCACCACTCTATTCCAAGTCCAAAACGTTGATAAAAAAATATCACATAAATTCACCCAAAATGACTACACATGTATTTTTCAAAAAAATCACGCTTACCAACTCCGTCATTATACGTAATGCCACTATAGTCACCACCATATCAAATCGATTTGGTCATGGTTCTCTAACTTGCGGCATCCTTACACATTTAGATTACACTATCACACTTGTGCATAAGACAAATGAGTTGACTAATCACTTTTTCACTTTACTATTTATAGTCACTTTTCATTTTTAACTCTACAAATGAGTTGACAAATGAGTTCACATTCACTACGATTTTACTAATATCTTAAGCATTTTTACTTTGATTTCTATCCCTTTTGTGACATTCTCTTCAGAATTCCTCTTACCATTATATCATACACATGCCATTCACACTATTTCTCCTTGAAATTGTCTTTCAATCAATCTACACCTTTTTTAGGATATCCAAAATATTTTATGTTCTTACTTTTGGCTTAGCATTCATTCTTATCATCACTTCCCCTTTTGTCAAAAGGGGGTATACAATTGGGCTCATCCTATAATTCCCCTTACACCACTATGTGATCATTCAACACTTCTAATTCTTCATTTTTGAACATTTACTAACACACCCTATGAAATTTCATCACTTTCTATCAATTCCCCCTAATGACCTAACACGGGGAAACAAGCGTAAATATCTCTAGGAGTAAAAAAACAATTAATCAACCAATAAAATATGTTCAAGTATATAAAAACCAAACTCATACCATTAAATCGATACAATACAACACATTTGGCCTCCTAGATGACCTAATTTGAGAGTTACATTCATTACTTTCCCAGATGACCTAACATGGGAATTTATTCTACATTTCACATTTACTTCCAAATAACTTGAATTAGAAGCCACCACATACAAATTATGGTAACACCCTTGGAATAGGGGCAATGAGATGTCATTTCCTTTCCTATATTGTTCCTATATGGGTCAACACATTTGATCAAAATATTTGGATCCAAATTCACTAAAAAAATTGATCAATGTTCATCTGCAGTGGCTAGATATTTTGAGGATGTAGTTAAAGGTTGGAGAATAACACACCTTTCTACCTACACTCTTCCTCTAGCAGCAAGATGCCCAAATCCCCTAGTTTTTCATACATACGCAATCAAGTTGGGAACTGATCACTCCCTACCCCATCACATCATCAACATGCAAAATTTGAAATCGCCAATCATTCAATATCACAATCATCACTTTCGTTTAGTGCACTTCATCATGGTCTCATGTATCTCGTTATGCTGCATGGATCAACATGCTAATACATGGTTCATCACGCTATATGTTTTCATTCGGCATTTACTTCTACCACATTTTCACATTCTTCTAAAATGTGGGCTTCTCCATACTTCTCTCGGTACTCATCCCTAAATAATTTATGTCACCAAGATTTTTCTCACCAACATAAAGTGGGGGCATATGTAGTCACAAAATTAGGCACTTACTACTAATATTATACTACCAAGTATGTTGTTTTATATATGGATCTTGCATAAGAAAAGTATCCATTGATAACTTGATCCATAGTCTAGTCATTAGTCTTATTGGTCCACCATTGTTTATCTTGTATATTCGTCACTCACTTACACAGTTATGGTCAAGTCCTAGGATTCTTATATGTCATTACTCACTCATTTTCATCACTAGTCTCCCACTAGGGCACTTAAAGAGGATTAGGGCATCGTGGTGCCCTGGTCTTGATTTTAGATGCCTTGGTCCCCCGTCAAACTTAGTTTTATTTTTGACATTCGAGGTTGGTATTTTTGGTTTTCCCTCTCATATCCCTAGGTACTAGTTGGCATGTCAGGTCATTAGTGTCAAAATTTGAACAAGAGATCCCTATATAAACACAACATACATACTACCTTAAGGGAAAACTATTTCTATCAAGGGATAACTATCTACATAGAGAAAGGGACTGCATTTGGGCATTATTTTGCATCACATAGTGTATAAAAAGGTTATTTCATTCGACTTCCATCCACCATTTTTCATTTTGTCTAGTTATTTTCTGCTATCTCTACGTCATCAACACTAGGGAAACCTAGGAAAATTATTGAACATACAAGAACATAGAAATACATTGGATCCGAAATGTAGTGCATCGCTCATTTGTAAGTCCACCATTGTGGTAGCTAAGGACAGTTTGAACCCTCATTCTACATCTTTATTTTTTAGGGTTTGTTGATTTTTGTGGGATATTGCAAGTGATTCTTCATTGCAGGTTTACGGCAACACAAACGAACCAAGTGTGACTGTTTCACCTTTTTCTTAGATTGTTTCTTAGAAGCATTGACAAAATAGATAGGGTAACGGGCGTAGGAGGAATACCTATTCAAATGTTGGTTGATGGGTTGTTACGCACGTATGACTTCAAATCCACATCTGATCGTGAGAGCTTCCTTTTGGCTAGGAGGAACTACTTGTAATGAAAACAAGACCACCAGAAAGGATTAAACAATATGGGCAGTGAACTGCCTAGCGTGAGCTAGATCCAGGAAGTATGATACTTCCTAGATGGTTGTCAATCCATTGTTTTAAACAATTCAATGTTGTAAACAAAGTAAATCCTATTGTTATTTTAAAATGATTTAGGTATCTCACTTAAAAACATAATAAGAAATAGATCTAATTCTAACAGGCTAAGCTAGAATAGAATCTAAAGGTCAAATGATTGGTTCTAGGTTCTACGAGGTTTCGCAGGGTCTCCGGTAGATCACGGTGAATGAGGGTGAGATAAAATGAGATGGGTATGTCTCTATTCAGAGATGTGTGGGAAAACACGAGAGACCGAGTGTCGATTAGGGGTGACCAACGATGATTAAGTATAATCGGTGCGGTTACTTATGAGATCTAGAAATGTCCGCGAAGCAGTGAGGTCTCCTTTGTGATTACACAAAAGACTTTGGTTGGTCGGGACGGTGTATTGGGTGACTAGAGTAGGCTTCTGTGAGGTTTTAATGGGTATACAGAGGTGAAAATATGGAGAAGGTCAATAGGGAGCAAGATAAACAATGGATGATAAAATGATGAAGAAATGAAATAACCAGGAAAGTATGATATTGTACTTACTTGGATTTCATTCCTGAACATATGTGTGTGAGGAATGGAGGTGTTGATAATGAGTTTGAAGGTTGCAAGTGATCACCAATTAAAGAAAATCTTTTGCATGGGCTGCATGTACACTCCTCTTTGCTTAGATAGATCAGATCATGGTTGGGATGGCTATGTAGGAGAATATGCTCAATCTCCTTCCTTGGATGTGAGTTTTCATTGGAATTGGCTCTCTAAAGATGTGTTATCTCTCTTAGATGCATTCTTTTCATCAACCTCTTTTTTCATCCAACTTCCAACTTCTAACCTCTAACCTTGAGAATAAGGTTGTTTTGGGTTAAAAGGGGTAACCGACGGTGGTCCCAGCAACTTGATGACGGTTAGGGGTAATCAACGTCGGTCAAGGTGGGATTTCCTAGGTTTACTAAACTAGGGATATCCTCCTAATTTCCTTGGATCTCGTGTCGTTATCCCATGGATTAGACTGGGAGCTTCTTGTGAGCATGCGGGAATGTGGTTAGAGGGAATGTAGGCATTGATTTTTAGGGTTTGGGTAAGTCTTAGTTAGTTATGGGAACTTGCTAAGAATAGGTCTTAGGTTGAGTTGGCTTAGTGAGGTGTCTAAGTGAACTGTATGTGTAGATATTATTTAAATAAGATATTTAAATAATAAATATAGTGAGGATAATGCATTAATTTAATTAAATTAATATTAGTGGGGTGAAGGGGGTCATGGCTAGGTAAATGTAATAAAGGGTGCTTATATGTCAAGGGACAAAAGGGGAGTGTGACCTAATTTTAGTGTCTACATTTTGCCCCTTTTTGTTGTGTAGCTTGTATTGGTAAGTGACACTAACAAAAATAAGATGTGGTTGCCCCATGTGTGGGTGAAGGTTATCCCCTCAAACCAGAACTCGACAAGGTAGCAAGCTGAAGCGGTGAGTGGTTTGATGAAAGGTAAATATGAGGGAAAGGCAAGTGGGATAGGGGAAAGGGTGAAATTTATATTCGGGAAATCTAGGTAATGGGACGGGGTCACAGTAGCAACAATCAAACACATGCACTGTATAAGCGTAGCACACCACCAGGTTGAAGAGTAGGAAAACTCTACATCATCGAAGGTTGATAGGTTTATCTAAACAAGGTTGAAGTGAATCTAGTATCCAAGGTATAGGATATGGTTAAGAAACACAACGTAGGTTAGGTGCAGGAACGTTTAGGTATGTTCCGGTACACCAAAGGTAGGGTTAGGATAAAATTTCATGGAAATAGGCTAGCTAAGGTCATTAGGTCAATCAACATAGGTAATAGTGCCACAAGGTATAGTGAACACATGAGGTCAAAGGTCACTAGCAGTGGTTCAGGTCCAAATATATAGGTCATGACATGGGTAAGGCCATGGTAGGGGTAAAATAATTAGAAGTCCCCAAAGCAGGAAAAATGGAGTGAGGAAGTGACGACATTAGGAAAGGTAAGGTAATGGGTTGGGTAAAGGGCTGATGGGGTAAAGAGTAAGGTAGAGGATGGGGTAAAATGGTAAATTAGGGTCAATGTGTAGGTAAGGGTGATTGGTGGCGGTCATGGATAAATCGAAGTCGGTATAGGAAAAATGCGGCGAGCGATTAGGTAGGGCACGAGACCGATGTTGGTTAATGGAACCGACATCGGTTAGGTCAATTATTGTATAAAATAAAAAATCCATGGTTTTATCATTCATTTTTGATTTGTGAAGTGAAGAAACAACAAAAAGATAGAAAAGTGAGAAAAGTGTTCAGAGAGGAAACAGACAATGAGCTGTGAAGTGTGCTTTGATGGTGGTTGGGTTAATGAGTAGTGGGCCCATGAGATCAAGGTGAGATGATTGATCGTAGGTTGTGGGTAGATATTCAAGGATGGTAAAGGCTGGAGAGGGATCGGGTAGACCCCGGCACAACGGGGCAAACGTGCCACCGAGAGGCGATGTAGCACGATGAGGTAAGCGCCTAACTCTATAGTGTGAATTAAATAAATTAGAAGTTGTGATAGTTGTTTGTTTTGGGTTTTGTGTGGTTTTGTGTATTTTGGGGGTGGGAAAAAGTTAAATTGGGTATGGAGGGGAATAACAGGCAAAAAAGAGGGGAGGGTAGTAAATTGGATAGGTGGGGTGGGTAGGGGTTTTGGGGTAGTGTAGGTCATTATAGGTGGGGTAAAAGGGATAGGTGGGAGGGTTTTAGAAAAAGGGGGTTTGGGAAGTCACATATTTTTCTGCGACAATGATCGACATTATTCGAGGCTTGGCGGCATCGGTCAGTAGGCTAGGATCGGTCACCTAACAGGTGACCGATGTCGGTTATGTGGTAACCGTGGTCGGTCCAGTTGAACCGGTATCGGTCACCAAATAGGTGACCGATGTCGGTTTAAGGGTGACCGGAGTTGGTTAGGATGAACCGGCACTGGTCGGGATTTTAGGCACAAGGGTCCAAAAAATGATGTAGGTTAGGTGGTTGAGATGGGTAGGGTAAATAAAAAATAAAAAAATAGGGTGGTGGGTAATAATTAGTGATGAATATGGTCATGGTAAAGGTAGATTAATGTTGTGCTTTGGATTGGATGTAGGGGAGATTGTAGTTACATATGTGGGACAGGGTTCCGCTGCTACTAGTGACATTGTGTGGCTTAGCGAGCCCTTTAGAGCTACAACATGTGGAGGTAGTGGGCTTGAGTGGTATTCGAAGTTCCGACATGCTATTTGGAAGCCTAGTTTGATGGTCACATTCATCGATGGATGGCACTCTGTGACCAACACATTCCACCTTCCGATGGGTGAGATGACGATCACACTTTGGAGGATGTGTTGAATTCTCGAGCTTACCCATATTAGGGGCCCAGGTGTACTCTATCTCCTCGAGGCCTCAGAGGAGTTGATTGAGATAGTATTTGGTGAGGGAGCGGTGGAGCTAAGATTCCATAGTGCCAGTTTGAGCTATGGCGAGATGTACCTAGCTCATCCGGATGAGACAAGGCTAGTAGTTTTATTGATGGAGCAGTGTGCTGTTATGCACTACCCGATGCAGAGGGTGGATGCTTTCCCCAATCACTGATGGGGGTGCTCCACGATATGATGGTGCATGAGACACACTTCACCTGGGCACCAGCATTCTTGGTGCACCTATACAGAGAGTTGTGGATGTATGGGTGGTTGTGCGGAGTTCACTTTTGTGTTGTACATTTATACTACACTGCTGGGCCTACGAGCACATAGTCTATGTTTGACCTATAGGGATGCCCCAAGTAGATGCATTCCCACTAAGATGTGTGCGGTTGGGATACAGGAGATGGGTGTTGGTTACAGGAGAGCGGAGGTCAGATAGGCCAACATATGATGTGGCCCATTTTTAGTAGTTGTTGGAGGGGTTTTCAGGTGGACATTATCTAGAGACCATATGTGGGATTCCCCTCATATAGGCACATGCATGAGGAGCTAGCTGAGCTCCAACTAGAGAGGTGGATACAGGGTCACCATGCTAGGGAGGATGAGATGATCCCGGTGAGAGGTGGTCGCAATGTAGTTCGGGCTTGTATAAGATATTTCCCCACCCTTCCCGTAGTATCGAAGAGATGACTTGGAGATGCCTCTACCTCTACCATAGCCTTCAAAGGTGTCATAGGAGAGGAGAAGTAGCAGTGGATCAACATATTGATGATGTCGAATGCATAGATAGGTATAGAAATGGTGGGCGCTCGGTTAGTAGTCATACCACCTAGACCAGGGCAGCCAGACTTAGCTACCATGACAAGAGAGAGACACCCTAGGGGCGAGTAGTAGTGACACTAATCACGTAGATAGGTATCGTAGACACAACTAGAGGGGTTAGAGGTAAAGGTAGTAGAGCTATATGAGGCAGGTGGCGGTCTGAGCCCAAATGATGGAGGGAGAGGGTAGAGGTGATGGAGGAGATGGACACGAGAGATGGTCGGGTGGCATCCCTACGAGGCTCAGGTGGTAGGGCTAGCTAGCCACATCCCAGACATAGAGTGGGGCCTTACAGGCCCAGATACATGCACAAGGACAAGGGGCACCATCATAGGGATAGGGACGGGGACCACCACCACAAGTGCGAGGGAGCTGGTCGAGTTCACAGGTGGCTGGCGTAGAGGCAGAGTACATGGACCGAGACCTATGGTACCACCACAAACCATGCCTATATCCAGGTTACAAAATGCCCTAGGTGAGGTGCGATACTATCGAGGACTAGTTCATGGTAGCTAGTATAGTCTTCCTCTCTTACGGAGAGTACAGGGCACAATAGACGTCTAGTGAGAGGATGAGATCCACACACATAGTGTGGAGAGCACAAGAGGGTAGCGAACTCGAGGCACGATCGGGAGAGGCCATGAGCACACGGTGACTAGAGCAAGGTGATGTGCTAGCAAGAGGGCACGGGAGGTGAGGTATAGGTGACACGAGAGCAGAGGACATCCGGTGAGATGTTTGATATGCGGCCTCCCGATTTTTGATGTATACTAGTGATTATTTTTATATAAATGTCGGCCTACGTACCGAAGATAGTTATATATTTTTTTGATCACATACCATCCTACATGCCGAAGATAGAGAGGATGTATGAGTGATTTTTTTGTATATTTTGAGCACATACTGGCCTACGTGCCAAATATTTTTGTAGTGATTCATTCATTCTTTTTATATATATGAGACCGGCTTGCATGCCGATGACATTTTGTATTGTATATCGGCCTACGTGCCGACATTTTTGAGATGATGGCCATGAGATAGGCATGTATTTTGAGATACACATTTATTGATTTATATGATGAGATTCATGGTATTTTGTGATGTGTTAATATGCTTATGAGATATTGGATGTATGGCTTGTGTTAGATGAGATAGGGATTTGTTACTTTGATATGGATGGAAATTAGGTGAGTTAGGCATGATGGAGTTAGGTTGGTTTAGGCATGGATCGAGTCAGGTTATAGGCATGGATCGAGTTAGGTTATAGGCATGGATCAAGTCAGGTTATAGGCATGGATTGAGTCAGGTTATAGGCATGGTTGAGTCAGGTTATAGGCATGGTTGAGTTGAAAGTAGGTTTAGTTATGATTCATTATGTTGGTAATGAATGATATTATGGGTCATATGTGAAATTTTCTATAATCTATGCATAGTGATGATAGAGAGATGGTAGGCGTAATAAATGTATGTTGTGGTAAGCAACTTGTTATGTATGTGGCTTAATTTCCAATTTTCTTAAAAAAAAAAGGAACTAAGTGAAATGTGGGGTAAATGGTGAGTTAGGCATGGTTGATGAAGTGGTTTAGGGTAGATAATGGCCAAGCTAACCTCAAAGGGCCCCATGCCCTTGGAGTGTTACCTACATAGTCTCAGTGAAAAGGGACCTCAGGCCGATGTAGTTCTCCCATGAGCTAGGGAAGAATATAAAAATAAGTTAGTAGGTTAGTGGGCATGTTGTGAGTTTAGGGTTAATAGATGTGGGTAGATTATAGGAAAAATGATGTAGGTGAAGGTTTTTATGTGAAAGGGGAGGATTAGCCCAAAGGTAAGTGTCGAGTACCAATTCCTATATAACGTAATCAAAAACATCAACAAAGATGGTTAAAAGATAAGAGGGGGGCAATAGAGCCACCTGATTGGGTAGGATCATACCGAGTAGATCATACCTTGAAGGGGGTGATGAACACAAGACCCGAAAGGCATTGCACGATTAACTATTCTATGGTGAAAGTAGTCACAAGATCACCAAATGTCAAAATTCCAAGATGTCCCTTGAGGAAATTGAGAAAATGATAGTGGAAATGGTAAGGTGGGTGAAAGGTAGTTAATTGTATATGTTTTGAGTGACAGGGCTTTTGGGAAAGAGGTCCTAGGTCACAATGGGCAAGTCCATGACTAAAAAAGTTTTTGTTTTGATAGACTGATCGATGTGGGAAGTATATATGGGATAAATAATATGGTACTCCTTGAGGTCTTCGTGAAGTTGATCGATGTGGGAAGCTTTGGTTTCTCTCATTTTATTTTTAAGCTTCACATAGATGTCCTTCGAGGGAGTAGTCTATTTATAGTTGCAATTTTGTTGAGAAGGAAGATGTCCTTTTGAGGAGTCATCTTTTTATTAGAAGTTTGACTCATGGAGTTTGGTCCCATGTGAGGTTTTGAAATCATGGACAAGACCAAGGTGAAGGATAGGAATATTGTTCAAAAAGAAAGGTGGAACAACCATGGGAGCTCATTTAAAGGTAGACAAAAAAGTATCCATGAGAATCATGTTATGTGTAGTGTCGTTGTACACATATTCAAGAGAAGATAACAAGTGACGGGTACTCACATAATTCTTGTTTAATCATTAGGGAGATGTATGGAGTTAATAGCACTCAAGGGATGAGCCTGTAAAGAGATAAAGGGTGAGGTAGGATGATGAGTCAACAATAGAATGGTCGAAGATGCAATGCGTTAAGGGGCTTAGGTTCGGGTTTACCATCAAGTGAGGATAAATGATAGGCACCCGATCCATAGGTATGAGTTATGATGTATGGTCCAAGCTAATTAGGAGTGAATTTTCCCCATTTACTTTTTCTACTTTGGTTACGTGTTGATTTTCTTTCAAGACAAGGTCACCGACTTGGAAGGTTTGTTCATGAACACGTTTGTCATAAGCACATTTGATACGTTGTTAGTAAACTTGAAGGTGATCCAGAGTGTTAAGACGACATTCATCTAATAACTCTAGTTGTGCTAAGTGGTCTGAAAAATTCATCATTAGTAAGCATGTCATGGAGAGAAATGTGGAGTGAGGGGATCTAGACTTTGAGAGGTAGAACAACCTTGGTACCATAGACCAGCGAAAAGGGTGTGGCCGAAGTGGAAGTGTGAATACTGGTGTGGTATGCCCATAGGTCAAAAGGAATGTGCATATGCCAATCCTTCCCAGTATCGTCAACCACTTTCATGTGAATTTTGTTGATGGTTTTGTTAGTGGATTCGGGTTGGCCATTGGTTTGCGAGTAATAAGGTGATGAGAAACTAAGTTCAATGTCAAAGGCATCGCAAATTTTTTGTAGTGTTTTCTTTTAATTGTTTTCCATTATCAGTGATGAGGTGATGAGGGACACCAAAGTAACAAATGATGTGATGGTTAATGAACTCACATATTTTCTTATATTTTGTGGAGATTAGTGGTATGGCTTCCACCCATTTTGTGTAGTATTCGGTAGTAGTTATGATCCATTGATAGCATTGGGAAGAATGAGGATTGATTTCTTTGACAAGATCCAAACCCCATTGAGATAAGGGCCAAATGTCACGAGCGACCTGTAAGGCATGACTGGGTGTATGATGAAGGTTGGAATGTTGTTGACATTTCACACAACATTTGACATAGTCGCAACAATCATGGTTAAGGTTCGATCAGTAATAGCCTAGGTGAAGAATACGCTTAGCAACGACAAGGCCACTAAAGTGACCCCCACATATGCCATCATTAACCTCCTTAATGGTATAAGGAATTTTAGAACTTGTGAGGCATCGTAAAATAATACCATCAAAGCTGCACTTATAGAGGATTCCCCCTAGAATGACGAAATGGGAGACCTTTTTAAGGAAGGCGTGTTGTCCATTATGGGTGAGATCAGGTGGTAAGATGGAGAGGGAAAGGTAGTCAAAGTATTGTTTATACCAAAGGTCACTCGGGTCAGGGGTTTTGTTTATGATTGAGTAAACATCATGAGGTAAATAAGAAGGTGAATGGAGGTGTTGTACGGTGACAAATATTTTGGAATTGGCAGGGGAAGCAGGTATTTGGGAAGCTAAGCAGGCCATGGTATCTACAAATTTGTTGGTTGAACGTGGGATGGTTTGAAGGGTGTAATGATCAAAGGTTGTCAAAAGTATGTCTACATGATTTTTATACTTTTAAAGTATCTCATTACGACATTGGTACATACCATTGACTTGATTTACGACCAATTGTGAATCACCAAAGATGTTGATTGATTTGACATCTAGGGCATATGCAGCTTGGAGACCTAGTACAAGTGCTTCATACTTGGAAATATTGTTAGTACATTCAAAGTCTAGTTTGAAAGACAAAGGCATGGGTTCCCCATCTAGAGGAATGAGGATAACACCAGCCCTGCCCCCATGCTAACACTTGGAACCATCGAAGAATAGTGTCATTTGGTAAGGGGGTTCATCCAGGGAAAAAGTAGTAATTGACTCATCGGGAAAGTCAAAATTAGCGGGTTGGTCCCCAAAAATATGTGCATCAGCCAGTTGGTGAGAGATAGCCTAGCCTTTGATGAACTTTTGGTGAATGAATTTAAGGTCAAGATCAGCTAAAATCATAAGTCATCACGTGGTGTGCTGATTTTGATAAGGTTTGGTGTACATGAAGTGTAAGGGGTCGGTGTTGGTAATGACATAAGTTTTGTGGTTGAGTAGGTAATGGCATAGTTTGGTGGAAACAAAAACTAAGTCTACGCAAAGCTTTTTGGATTGTTGTATCAAGTTTCATAGTATAAAAGAGTACGGCTTATGTAATAAACTACCTACTCCCTATGTTGTTCATCGCGATGAGCAAGCATGGCTCCCAAGGAATGATCGGTAGCTGATATGTATAGGTAAAAAGGTTGATCGTCTTTAGGTGGAATGAGTACGAGTGGTTGGAGAAGGTATTGTTTTAGGGCCTCAAAATCTTTGTGGTAGTTATTGTCTCATTTAAAGGAGACATCCTTCCTAAGTAGATGATGAAATGGTTGATACCAATTAGATAATTGTGAAATGAAATGGTGAATGGACTATAATTTACCTTGTAGGATACGAAGTTGTGTAAGGTTAGTGGGTAGAGGCATTTCTAGAATGGCCTTGACTTTAGCAGGGTCAACTTCTATACCATGGAGGGAAACAATAAATCCTAAGAGCTTTCCTAAGAGAACTGCAAAGACACACTTTTTAGGTTGAAGGCGGATGTAATATTTAATGAGGCGGTCAAAGATGGTTTCGAGGATGGTGAGGTGCTCAACACGATGTTTATATTTGGCCAAGAGATCATCCACATAATCTTCCAAAAGGCATAACTCAATAGCAAAAGGTTCCCCAAGGGGTAATGAATGTGGTCTTGTGATGATCTTACTGGAGTGAGAAAAATTTGGTTATAACCCGAGAAGCCATCCATGAGTGAGAGCATCTCGTGGCCAGTGATAAGGTCAACCAGTTGATCAATACTAGGCAAGGGAAAGTCATCTTTTAGGTTGGCGATGTTGAGGTCACGAAAGTCCTTGAAAATGCGAGAGTCCCCTGTTGCTTTAGTAATATGGAAAATTTTAGAAATCCAACGAGGATAATCAATGGGTAAGATGAAGGAGATGGAAATAAGGCCTTTGAATTTCTTCTTTGTGAGAAGAGCAATGCGAGGTGCATTTTCTCATCTTTTTTTTTTTATAGGTTTGGCATCAAGAATGGTGACGATATTGTAGACCACTATGGTGGGGTCAATCGGGTATGTTTGCGTAAGACCAAGCGAAAGTGTGGTTATGATCTCGGAGAAAAGAAGTGATGGATTTTTGTTCGTGCAACATCTAAAGATTGTCGATCTTTAGGATGTGTGGGTCATCCGGAGTATGAATGTTGATCTTGATTTTTGATTCATTTAACATGGTTTATGTCTCGGATGGTAATGATCGATGAATATATGAGTCTTCTACACCAAGGTAGGTGAGTATGGATTCATCATCGATATTAAGCGATGTTAATTGTATGTGTGTCATCATTGTTCATCTCAGGATATAGGAATGGGAGAGTGGAAGGGGCCTCGCCTTCACGTTGATAAGTCAAAGGCCCCAAGGAAATGGTGTTTATGAAAAAAAATTAGGGGGGATAGATTCAAGATCCATCGAATTTGTCGGTGAGGGTGGTGATGAAGGTGGAGTGGGTGAAGGTAGTGATGAAGATGAAGGTGGAGGAGGGCTAGGGTATTCAATGAGTTCAATGTGGGCCTATTTGGTAGGAGGTTCGGGGAAGCCGATACCACTACAGTCATTATGTTTGCGGGTGGTACATGGAATAATGGTACGGTGGCCTTTCTCGTAAAATCCAAAACCAAAACCCTTCCATGCACATAACGGTGTAAGAAGGTGTGGGTGAAATGGCTATTTACAAATGATTGGAAGTCAGTGGAAAATGGATAGGGTTGTGATGGTGGTTCGGTGTGTAAATGGTAGTATCAAGTCCCCATAGGTGAGACTAGTTTGAAGATGAGGACCATAAAGGAGGTGCTCTCCTTTACGGTGATCATAGTGAGAGTGTTGGTAAAGGCTTCCATACTCGTGTGGAGTAAGGAATGTGTTGACACTATATAGGCAATACTCCCCCAGAGTGAGGTGTTGAAAAACACCTTCCAAGGGATCAGTGGTTAGTATGTAGGTAGCTGGTATGGATGATGTGTTGGAGGTTGATGCAGAGGTGGAGTTAATGGATTGGGAAGCTAATGGTCAGTTGTTTATAGCAATGGTAGGAATAGAGGAGGTATGTGTGGTGAAAGCAACGGTTGTATTAGTAGGTAGAGGTGTAGGTGAAGCGGTATTGGTTGCGGAGGTAGATGGCTTGACAGGTATGAGCACATCATTGGGTCGGTATAGCATGTTGCATGTTTTGAAAGGTGATGGGTTAGCTGGAATGGTATAAGTGTGTCCTTCATTTTCAAACTTTACACAACGATGCAAAGTGGAAGGAACGTAACCCATGACATGGATCCAGGGTCTACCAAGCAACAAGTTATATTGGAATTCCCCCTCCAAAATGTAAAACAATTCTGGAATAGTGCGGGGGCCCACGTGAACATGAAGAATGACAGTTCCTAGTGTGGAAGTGATAACGTCATTGAATGAATGCAACATAACCTGATGTTTATGCATGCAATTATCGGTATGCGCATTTGAGTAAATGCATGGGATGAAATGATTTTAATACTAGCACCTCTGTTAATCATCACATGGTGTACCTATATGTTATCAATGTGGACGAGAGATGAAGAGGGTTGGGTTCGGGTCATCATTTTGGTGTGGCGCGATCTCCTCCTACGAGAAGCTAAGAGAGGCCACTTGGTGAAAAAGGTGAGGTGAGGATGAAGGTGGTAATTTGGTGAGAGAGGATACATGATGGGGTGTGATAATGGAGGCTATGGGTGTGGGGTCATAAGGTAAAACCTCAATAGATTTTAGAACCTCCATGAGGGCTTAACGATGGGATTCCAAGGTTTGGATGAGGTCATATAAGGACATTTTGAGGGGACAATTGTGTAGTTCTTTGAACGTGGTGCGACGTGTGACGCCATTAGAAATGGGGTATGTGGGGCGCGAATAGTTATTTTAGGTATGGGTGCAGATGGTATGTTGGGTATAGGATTGGTTAGTGGGTCAGTTGCCTTTTCTTTTCCCTTCTGCACATGTGTAGTGACGTGTATCATGTTAATTTGAGGGAAGTTGGCAAATGGAGAAGGTGTAGGGTGAGTGGTATAATGACATGAAGGGTAAAAACCTACTGGAGGAGAAAAACCCTGTGAGGTCAATTGGGCGCAACGACATTTGGGTGGTGGCATGGAAAGTTCTCTGATGTGAACCATGTTAATTTCAAATCTTGAGTGTGGCTCTAGAAGCTGTGAGGGTGGAGGTTGTGGTTGTCAATGAGTGGGTAGTTTGGGAATGGGTGTTGGTGAAGCAGTATCCTTGTTGAGAAGGTCATTGTCGTCAAAGTTGGTTTCAGTGGACACAACTAAATAAGGACATTTTTTAATGCCTTACAGTTCTCCACATCATGCCCTGGCACACGATGGTATGCACAAATTTTAGTATCATCAAACCCTTTTGGCTTTGGTTTGAGGGTGTCATAAGGTCGGAGTGGCGGTAATGTGATAACTGAAGTCTTAAGGAGGTTGGTTAAAATTTTGGCATAGGACCCTGTTAGTGGATCACAATGAGAAGTGAACGTGGGTTTGGGTGTAGGTGTGGTTGATTTTGGGAACCATTTTTGGAAGAGTAGGAATGGGTTGAGTTACTGATTTTAGGTGCCGGTGTGGTTTTAGGTATCGGTCGTGTTTGTTTGGGTAGGGGTATAGTAGATGGACGGGTAGGAGGGTGTGTGGTTGTTTTGACTACCTTATTATGGGGTAGTATAATTTTGTTTTTGGGTTACACCTTCTTGGGTAAAGGTGATGTGTGTATATGAGGTCGAGAAGGAAAAGTAGATAAAGGAAGAGGGTGAGTTACCCATGGGGATAATGGAGGTGCTATGAAGGTAGATGACGTGGGTCATACTTGGGGTGTGAGGGAAAATGACTGAAGTGTAGTGGGTAGTGAAGCAATAGCTAAAGGTATTGGAGGTATTGGTGGTAAAGAGATTACAGGTGTGGGTGTAAGTCATGTTGTGTGCCTAGGTAGGTTAGAGGTTTGTGAGGAAGGAATGGGTTGTTGTGTTATTAGTTTATGGATGGGTGAAGGGTGCTTGACCATGTTAGGCAGCTGAGGTTTTAAGGTAGATGGGACAAGTGTAGGCATGATTGGTGCGGTAGGGGTATGAGGTCGATGAGTTTGTTTCTTTGGTTTGGGTGTCGGAGTAGGTGTGGTTTTGACATTGGAGGATGTAGCTAAATCTAGTTTAATTGGTGGATGAGTAAGGCTAGTGGTCGGGGTGACCCCTAAAGTGGTAATAGGTTTAGTTGAGGCAAATGTTGTGGGTGTGGGTTTGGGTTTAGATGTAGGTTAGGTTATGGGTAAGGGTGTGGTGTGAGTGCTAACGGGTATCGTGGAAGGGGTTGTGACAATAGTAGTTGTATTTGGTTTGATGGGTCGAAATGTGTTTGGGTAGATAGTGGAGGTATCAGTGAGGGATCTCTGCATCTATGTTGAGACAGGGAGTAAGAGGCGCCCCCATAATAAATCCCTATCCACATAATCTAAGTGATTGGAAAAATGTGAGAACAACACGTCTATGGGTGGAGTTGGTGAAGACCTAATAGAAATTCTAGTAAAATGCATCCTAGAGATGGGGAATTGGCCAGCTTCAACTTCCATGGGTAAGAGAGCCGAAAGTAGGTTTGTTGGATTCTAGGTAGCAGAGATGGAGAATGCTCACCGAGAGGAAAAGGTATCTCAACCAGGTCTATGATGGGTGGAGAAGATGATGGGAGCTCCTCTATAAGTAGAGGAATGGATAATTTCTCCTCGTGGGTGGAGGAGGTAATGGGTGCTCCTCTGCAGGTGGAGGAGGTAATGGGTGCTCCTCTATGGGTGGAGGAGGTAATGGGATCTCCTCTATGGGTGGAGGAGGTATGGTAGGTAAAGGTTCTCTAAGTGGAGAAGCTAGGGGTGAGATGGTCTCAATGTTAGTGGAAGACCCCTCCATTGGTGATGAAGGAGATGAAAGGTGTTCCTCTATTGGTGAAGGAACAGTGAAGGTTGGTTTCAATGTGGAAAGAGGATTTCGGGATAGGATTTCATCTATGGAAGGGATGTGAGGTAATTGAGAGGTGATAGGTACCTTGTTAAAGATAGCATAAACCACATGGGTATGGGTATCATGAGTGGATGTCTCACCAATTTGATTGGATGAAGGGCCATGGTTAGGAAATGGTTTTTAAAAATTTGTAGATTTTGGTTGGGGGTGGCATTGGGATTATCCACAGTTAACTTGCCTTTCTCGAGAATTTCTTGGAAAATATTCTTGAAAGTGATGTAGTTGTCGTCACTATGACCTTTCACTTGGTGATAGTTACAGAAATCATGCTCTTTATACCATGCGGGCATGGGGCGAGCAAGGTCAAAACTAGTGTGGGGTTTTATGGGTGGAAGGGTGATGGCTCCAGCTTTGATAAGCTTTTCTAAGATAGAAGAGTAAGGTTCCCCAATTGGGGTATATTTTCACTACTCTTGTCTGAATCAAAAATCCTGGATAGGTGATAGATTAGATGAGGGTGTAGCTTGATTTGATGGATGAGCTGGGGCCTTGAGTACCACTGCGTTAGCGGTGCCCTTAGTTTTGGAATAATTGGTTTGTGGTTTGGAAGAAGAAGAGGTTTCATTTGACTTGAATGTCGAATTCTTATTTCGTAATTGGATTTTCTTCTCTTCGATGGCCTGAATCTCTAACTTTCATGCCATAGTGAATGCCTCATCAAATGTTCGAGAAGGTTTGGACCTACAAGGTTGGGGAGATATGTCTAGTGTAAGCTCGTGTGAAGATCTTGATGAGTTCAGTTTGTGGCAGTTAGAAGGTAAGTTGATTGATCAGGTTGTGCTAGCAAGCGACAAAATCTGCGATGAATTTTTCCTCATACTGACGTGTGGAATATAGATCGGTCATGGTAACCTTCTTGACGATATTGATAGAGAAATGATCCAAGAAGGCTTGGGCTACTGATTGAATGAGAATATAGAGTGTTTGGGTAACCCACTATACCAATCTAATGTGGGTCCAATGAGAGACATGGGAAAAGTTCTCAAAAGCAAGGCATCATCATGAGCGATCGAGATAACACCCATGTTTGAACAACTACAAATGTTGTTATGGGTCTTCTTTGCTATTGAAACAATTGAATTTAGGCATTTCCCAATGCATAGGGTATGAAACAAATAGGAATGGATGGGTGAATAGGCTCATTGCAAATCTCATCGTAGGTGAGAGTGTTGTGGGAGCTGAAACTAATGCCTCCAATGTCTGCATCTTTTCCAACATCAATTTAATTAGGTCATTGGTGGGTTGTGATGATTGGATGCCTCCTATAGCATGAGGAGGTTGGTTTTGGGCATATAATGGGGGTGGCATTCCAGTGTATGGGGCTGCCATGTAAGGTGGTGGAGAAGAAGGTAGTGAAATAGGGGGTACGTACCCAAAATGAATAATAGATGAAATAGATAGTTGTTGGTAGTATGTATATGGGGGTGGAAGGGTCGTGGTAACCCTAGTGGCAATAGGGGCTAATGATTGTGGAATGGAAAGAACCATGTTTTGAAATGGGGTAGGAGTCACTAACACTAGAGGTGGGAATGTAGCTATAGGTATGTATGAGATGGTTGGGATGGATGAGGTTGTGTTTGGAGTAGTCATCGAGGGTATGGTGGATGTGAGGGGTGCCACAGAGGTAACAGACGTGGCAGTCATAGCGGGTATAGAACCTAATTGTAAAATGACTGGAGGTAAGGTGGATGTGGGTAGCACAGAGCCAGATGAGGTTGATGTGGAAGTGGGTGCAAGAGTCGGGGGATAGATATGGGCATGTCATATATCAACTGACCTAAGGCATCTTGAGTGGATGAGTGGGAAAGGTAAAACTACAAGGTGGCAAGGTTCTAGTCAAGGATTCGTGCAAACTCCTCATCTCTAGTAGTGATAGTGGTAGGTTAGATGGGATCCATGGCTGGTGATAAAATAGAAGGTGGTGAAGGACTAGGTGGGAGTGGTTGACAATTGCATGGAATACGAGGGTGTTTGCTTGTCTTTGGGTTAGCACCATGTGAACCAGTATTGATCAAGTAGGGATGCTTCTCTGTAAATGATACAGAGAACAACAAGAACATGTGAATCTGGTGATAAAAATGGATGAAGTAACAAATGGTGGCTGGAATGTGAAATAGGCTAACCGATGTCAATTAGGAAAAACCAACATCGATCGGGGTAACCACTATTGGTCATTGTAGAAAATGGTGTGAGTAAACAACAAGGCGAGAAGGTAAAATTTGTGGTATGCCAAATATGGGGATGTTTAAAACGTCAATGGGAATAATGACAGTGACAGAGACCGTGAAAAGTGGAAGAAAGTGGAATAAAATGTCCTTTTGAGTAGATTTATCAAAAGGACCTAGAACCGATGTCGATTAGGTATAAGCGATAGTAGTAAGAGGTAGCAGACGATGGTTTCTTTGTGAAATTGAAGCAGTGTTGAAATAAAGTGGTTGTGAATTAAAATCTGATGTAGAATCAGACCCAAAATTCTGGAAATGATGATGATATAGCCTAGGCACACTCAAGTGAATCTATAATACACCAGCTATGATGAGGAGCATGCAAGGATGAACAAGAAAAAGTGATGAACATGATCTCTCACCTCAAAACGCAAGCCAATAAAAACACTAAGAAAATGTGATCCTAGGATTGCCTTTTCTATTATTTTTGTATAGCTTATGGTATTTAGGGACCGACACATGAATTGTGAAATAGAGTTTTTGGTGAGGATGGCTTCCTATGAATAAGGAGATCTAAAAATATGAGGTTTTGGTATGTTATGGTGGGGGCAAGCTTCGTTCTAAAGTATGACTTGATAGAGTAGAGAGTTGGGTGCCCATTGTACCGTGATCGTGTGATCACCTACAGTTTCTTCTAGGTAAGATGTTGTTTAAGAATGTATGTATTTTGAATTTTTGTGTGGTTTGGTAAGACTCATAGAAAGAGAAAAGGCTTTTTCTATGATTTGTTTGTCAACCATCAGTTGGTCATGACTTCCAGCGTATAGGTTGCCCTCAATTAATGTGAGCTAATGCAATAAATCAGAATGGAATGCACTTGTTTTTAAACCCAAATCAAAAATGTGAAATTGGATGACATAATAATATGAAGAGGAAGAGGGATGCTCTTTCACTACAATGCAGAAAACATGAAGAAATGGTTCTTTTTAATTACACCAAAAGAAAAGTTTCCTTTAGAGAAAATAGAAAGGAGAGGTGGATTACCAAAGAAGAAAATTAGTGTGCATACTTTTAGAAGGGAAACAAACACACAATTTTTTCCTAGGAATGAATGAAATGCAAGGAACCCCGGATGGGTCCCACCGGGTGTGCCAAAATGTTTCACCTTTTTCTTAGATTGTTTCTTAGAAGCGTTGATGAAACAGATAGGGTAACGGTGTAGGAGGAATACCTATTCAAATGTTAGTTGATGGGTTGTTGCGCGCGTATGACTTAGAATCCACAGCTGATTGTGAGAGCTTCCTTTTGGCTAGAAGGAACTACTTGTAATGAAAATAAGACCACCAGAAAGAATTAAACAATATGGTCAGTGAACTGCCTAGAGTGAGCTAGATCCGGGAAGTATGATACTTCCTAGATGGTTGTCAGTCCACGGTTTTAAACAATTCAATGCTGTAAACAAAGTAAATCCTATTGTTATTTTAAAATTATTTAGGTATCTCACTTAAAAACACAATAATAAATAGATCTAATTCTAACAGGCTAAGCTAGAATAGAATCTTAAGGTCAAATGATTGGTTCTAGGTTCTGCAGGTTTGGCAGGGGTCTCGGGTAGATCACAGGTGAATGAGGGTGAGATAAAATTAGGTGGGTAGATCTATGTTCAGAGCTATGTGGGAAAACTCAGAGACCGGTGTCGGTCAGGGGTGACCGACGACGGTTAAGTATAACCGGCGCTATTCTTGTGAGAACTAGAAATGTCATAGAATAGGTGGGGTCTCCTTTGTGATTACACAAAAGACTTTAGTTGGTTGGGATGGTGTATTCGGTGATTGGAGTAGGCTTCTGGTGAGGTTTTAATGGGTATATGGAGGTGAAAATATGGAGGAGGTCAATAGGGAGCAAGATAAACAATGGATGATAAAATGATGAAAAAATAAAATAACCAGGAAAGTATGATATTGTACTTACTTGGATTTCATTCTAGGTAAACGTATGTGTGTGAGGAATAGAGGTGCTGATAATGAGTTTTAAGGTTGCAAGTGATCACCAACTAAAGAAAATATTTTTCATGGGATGCATGTACACTCCTCTTTGCTTATATAGATCATATCATGGTGGGATGGTTTGTGTAGGAGAAGATGTTCAATCTCCTTCCTTGGATGTGATTTTTCAATGGAATTGGCTCTCTGAAGATGCGTTATCACTCTTAGATGTGTTCTTGTTTGTCAACCTATTTTTGCTTCCAACTTCTAACTTCCAACTTCCAACCTATAACCTTGAGAATAAGGTTGCTTTGGGTTAAAAGGGTAACTAATGATGGTCGGCAACTTAACCAGCGGTTAGGGGTAACCGAGCGTCGGTCAAGGCAGGATTTCCTAGGTTTACTAAACTAGGGAGATCCTTCGATTTCCTTGTATCTCATGTTGTTATCCCATGGATTATCTTTGGGAGCTTCTTGTGAGCATGCGAGATGTGGTTAAAGGGAATGTAGGCATTGATTTTTAAGGTTTGGGTAAGTCTTAGTTAGTTATGGGAAGTTCTTAAGAATAGGTCTTAGGTTGAGTTGGCTTGGTGAGGTGTCTAAGTGAACTATATGTGTAGATATTATTTAAATAATAAATATAGTGAGGATAATGCATTAATTTAATTTAATTAATATTAGTGGGGTGAAGGGGGTCATGGCTAGGTAAATGTAATAAAGGGTGCTTATATGTCGAGGGAAAAAGGGGAGTGTGACCTAGTTTTAGTGTCTACATTAACATTCATGCAACCAAAGGTGAATTATTACGAAGACCCAATAACCATATCGAATCAGATTCCAAGTTGTTCCACAAACTAGGGCACTCATATTTTAGACCCGAGAACCCCATGCACTCTCATCCTTCCCTAGGCACCCCAATCGGCCAAATCGCCTCTGCTTACAATTTTTAATTTCATTGCAACACTTTGTTCTATCATTCAATCGATCATTATAGTCTCATTTCCCTATTCACTTTAAATCCCAAGCACATCGGCCTATCACCCAACATTAGCTAGGAGCTCACCCAAGGTGTGTGTAGGTGTCGAGCCCCTCCTTTATGTGAGCTTTGTAAGAATGCTTCGCCATTAATGGATGAATGTTTATAGAAATAGAAATAAAAGAAATTACTTTATGATATCTAAGCGAAATGCACCATAATATGAATGTAAACATTGCAATAAAGCATAAGAAAACCATATTTGTACCATGAGTAATGTGAAATACACTAGGGTTTGAACCCATAAACATAAATATTCATAACTATCCATTATATTCATTGATTCACAACTATTTATAATAGCAGATTACATCAACTCTGGGTCATAACAGACCAAATATATCAATATAATAGCAACCTACATCCGAAACCCCATATTAGCCCCTATGACCATTACATATTCCCTTCCTAAAAACATGCACCACACGAGTGCACACATACTTGACCTCTAGCCTCTAACACCCAATACCCTTATCTAAATCCAAATGCCTCCTTAAATATGATAGGATCTCACCTAACAATCATTCTAGAATCAAACTCACATGTCAAACGTCATTATATTCTTTTATACTCAAGTTTCCAAGCCATGATGCCAGATAAATTAGCCATAATAACCTCTACTTTATATCCCATAACCATAATGATTCCCAAGAATATTATTTTCTTGAGCTTCAAGTCTCCATTTAATAACCTTTTCATCATTACTCTTATCTACTGACTTCACATGTTTTTCATATGATGCCCTTTTAACCGAAATGTAGCTATTCCTTAAACCCTTAAAAATTTTCTTACTCCCACGTGCAAACCTATCTCTCCTCGCATGCATTTACTTACATGATTTTCTCCATAGTGCCTTCCACGTGTGCTCATCTTCTTCTTTAGTACTTAGTCATTTTATGAGATCAACATCACCCCACACTAAACATGTTGTTTGTCCTTGGAAAACCATCTAATCTCTAAAAAATAATAAAAAATGGAGGGAAATAATAGCATGTACTTAGCCTACTCTAAGGAACAAAATAAGTTTACTCTTTTGTTGTATAAGGATTGGGAAGTCTTTGTTCAAGGATGCTTCAATTTTATTCCAGGCATCCACCTCACTCTGTGCTTGTTGAAATAAATCCCCTATCAATGTGCTGACTTCATCAAATTATAATTCTTCACCTTTAACCTTTAGTGTATCAACAATATTCTCCATCTACTTGCTAAGGTCACTCAACATGTCCATCCTTCATGTAACCTAGGGATATAATTCCTTCACTTTATTTTTAATCGAGACCCTTAAGTCTTTGATCACCTCAGACTTATTCTCAACCTATGTTATGATCTTGTCCCACTCTTCCCTATTATTCTTGTTCTTTTCTGGAACTCCTTTAGGTCTGCCTCATGGGTAACAACCAATAAACTTTTCACCATATCCCTATCCCCATAGTTTTCATAGAAAACTTTGGTCATGTACATTGTGGTTTTTACAAAAGGCAAGGAGCTCGGAGTATTGAGTTATGGTCTCTTTAATTTTCAACTTCTCCTACTCTCTTTGTTGCATGAAAACCTCTACGTCGACTCCAAAGACAAATGGTTGTTTCTCCATTGTGATCAAGTGCGTCAAATCCTATAGGAAGTGGAAAGCTAACTCATACTTCTATTCAAAGGGACTAAGTCTATGCATGTGTAAATATGGAGTCTAAGATATTTTCGCTTTCTTGTAGGTTACATGTACCCTCTCCTTTTCCTCCTCAACTCATCCTTTAGCTATGCAATTATAAACTCCTTCCTTTTTATCTCCTTGTCTCTCTCTATTATTTTCTTATTCTTTTCCTCCAATTCCTCCTCCAATGCTATGATTCTATTATTCCTCCCAAATAACCTTGCCTCCACTTCCTCCAATACCTTGTTGAGCACATTACAAGTATGCTCATCCGTTAGCCACTAGGTATCCAAAATCGGATTCACCTCATTGGGGTTATGCGTTTCTATCACTACATCCACACCAATTTCAAATTTGGGCTCATCAACATGGGACTCAAAGTTCCATGACATCATCTTCCTCATGTGTGTGTACGTACTATCTCTATCTAATGATGACCAACAAAATATTTTATCTATGGGCACCATCTTTATGGAACTTTACACCTAGGACCTTGTTTGGGTCATTGACATAAGTCATCATGTGTTATTACGCCACTATCATGCCCTTTCCACTAATGTTCACTACCTTCAAGAAGATGACCACTAGAATCTTATCCTTTTCTATGCTTTCTTCTATTTCTCTCAATATTTCTTCACATTGTGCTCCACCAAGTTTTGTATGATATCTACCACTTCCTTTTCCACAGTGTCATCCAACTCCTCTACAACCAAGTGTGGGGTATCTTATGTATTCATATTCACCTCTTCACTTCCTCCCATATTCTGAGTGCCCTCCTAAAATCCATTCTTCTTTTCATAAAATTTGTGTATATTGTACACATGGGGATCCTAACCTTCCTCGCGCCCCTCATTCTCCTCCTCAAACTTGTCACCTTTCATGCTCTCTGTCTACTCGAGTCTACACTTTGTGCCATTTTTACTTCTTCTTCACTGATGACTATTATATCACAAGGGACCTTTCCCTCTCAGATGACTTCTCCTTCATGGGGTATTTATTCCTTCAAGTGTAAGTGCTTGGGCTTCCACTGACTCCTGTGCCCTTGCGGTCTAAACTATACACATGTTCGTCACTCGCTTGTTGGAGTTTCCTCTCTTTATATCTTCTTTGGCACTATCTTCTTTCTTTTGGTGGGGTCTTGGGATGGATACATCATACTCAATGTACACACCTTTTTTTTAACTTAGGCCTCGTGTGTATATATACACTTGCTTCCATTTTTCCTATAATAGGTATTGACACAGATTTCAACATGTGTACATTGTGAGAGACATACTTCTCCACATATGTGTGCTTCTTAGGATACACTAATGTTTGGTGTAGTTTGTGGTTCTCCTGATCTACCTCACTTAGATAAAATCTAAGTTTCTTAGCCTCCTTGAACTTGTTAACCATGTTTTGAAAGTATTTCGTTGTGAAGGAAAAAGGTAGTTTACACCATGGAATTTTCATGCCATATGTCAAAGTGAATCTACCTATGTAGAAGTGTTGGTATACAGTGAACTTAGCTTCATCATCCACCAAGGATAGAATTTGTTTAGGGATTCTCCATTCTTCCCCAAATGCATCACACATTCACTTGTAACCACTTCTCCAAGAACGCTTTATATGGAGTATTCATTTTATCACAAGTATATGATTTGAACCTCTTAGCGAGGGAAAGGTCCTCTTCAGGGTACTCCCAGACATAGCTATTCCACCCATCAAGAACCCCAATCTCCAAAAATACAATAGTAGAAAGGACATTACCATACATGGTTTTATCCCCATCACACGCAACATCTATGATCTCCTCTACAATGAAGGCCGAGAGGTTGTAGATTGTTCCTTCTAAAATCTTCTTGTAAATGTTCAACCATCTCTTATTCACTTGTGTCCATCACTCCTATCCAGGTAAATTTGGTGAGTAGGTGCGGCCATCTTCATGGTTTGGTTGGTGATATTGGTGATGTGAAAATAGTATGAGCCCTTCTTATATTCATATTTTTGGCTATTTCCTTGACATCGTCTTTTTCATCCAAGTCATCATCTAGTGATTCTCATGTGAGATAAGCCCAGTGTATTTGGAGATCAACTGAGAAGTTAAGTGTATTCTCCTCCCTACAAAGTAAAAATAATATTTATACACATGTGACATGAGCCACTAGTATAACCTTTTAGGTTTTCGAAATATGGAAACTCATAGAGTTACAAAAGTCCAACCTTCTCTAATGTGGTCTTCACAGAGTCATCATACACCGACTTGTCATCCTGTGTCCTTTCTCCTGTAGGTCGAACTAGTTCCAATGCCATCTCTTTCTCAGCGGTGCTCATCCTATGGTTATAGTCACTTATAGCCATCTTTCATACATGAGAGACCCATTCCATCCCCATTAAAACACCATCTGGGTATTGCATCTCTACGTACCACTCCTTATTAAAACTTGTTGATACGATTGGTTTTCCTTTTCCCTTTCCCTTGCCCTTCTTTGGTGAAATGTTCACTCCTTTCCTTGGTGTCATTTTTTTTATCAAGCCCTTATAAATTCTTCCTTGTGTCTTACTTCAAAACTTCTCGGTCCCTTGGCTCCACTCTATGAAATTTCTTCAAAACTCGTGCCCTAGCTCTGACAAACCCTTACCTAGAAAACTCTCCTTCTAAAAGATAGTGTAAATACCCATGGGAATCCATCAAACAAACAAATTTGTACTCTATTCCCTCTGGTTAAAAAATCTTTCAAGTTCTCCACTTCACACGCAATTTTCCAAAAAAATTCTCACAAGGATGCCCTAGTTTGTAAGAGCTCTTCAATAAATCAACACAAGTTAAAATAAAAACTTACCCCGACCTTCTATTTATATATTTATTATTTTTCAGCATTGATATATGTTCCACCAACCATTGTACTTTTGCATTAAATTTGAATTTTTCCAATGTTATTCATCCCGCACGTTGTGGCTAGTGCTTTTCCTCTACACACCAAATTATGTGTAACTTCCTCAACCAACGGCATGTAAAAATTCATCGATTTGTAGACTTCCTTATGCACGCTTCCAAAGCATCAAAATATTTCTTGCCTATGTCTTATACCAATTTCTTGTTATAACTTACCTCAATTTTTATGCACTTTTATCCCGTATGTTCTTTTTATAAAGCTTTTGACACTAATGTTCACCCATAATCAGTCTACGCTACGCGCGCTCCTCCGACCCCATGTGCGATTGATTTCCTCATTCGAGCCACCAATCAACATCACTCCCAACACTTGTTTCATACCGCACTATTAATTAAAACTCTTATTTACACTCTCCACCCCACACTACATAGATGGGAAATCCTCTACACACAAAAAACCCCTTTAGATAATAATTGGCTACCAAGACGCGAAGTGCACCCACAATAAAAAAAAAAAAAAAAAAGACAAAGCATAGCGACGATGAAAGGAAACACATATAAAGGAAAATAAATTAAGGGAAATCCTAAGCTACATGGCAACACTGCCTTATTTACAAACACATATAAGACTTATTTATAGTAGGGATTCAACATATTCCCATTAAAATAACTAGGAAACCATGTTCCATCCAGTAGCTTGTAACTAGCAAGTGCTTGAATCAAGTATATAATATATAACATACGGTCCCAACCAATGCCTTTGTAAGTTTCCAAGGATTTCATAGAAACTTTGAATTATACAGAAGAACCATCTTCCCAACCTCAAACTTCTTGTTTTTAATATGTTGATCATGCCATGCCTTCTGTCAAGCTTTCTCCATCCACTGGATCCACCTAGCAATGGCTCATCATTCATCTAGCATCATAAGTTTGTCAATGTGCTCCTCTAATACTTTCTCATCAAACAATCCTCTGTGCATGAAATATGCAGGGATGGTAACATAAATGCAATGGGCATAATAGCTTCCACACCAAACACCAATTGAAAGGGTGTGGCCTTGTTCAAATGTTTATAAGTCGTGTGATATGCCCATAACACTGTAGATACCTTGTCATCCCAGCCCCTCCTTCTGAAATCACAAATATTAGTTAATGTGTGGTTTAATATTTTGTTAAAGGCCTTAGCAATCCCATTCACCGGGCGTGATAGGGCATAGTTTTGTGATGGGCCACCATAAACTCTATCACTAAGATTCTAACAATTTCATTCAAAAAGTGAGTACCCCTATCACTTGTTAAACTCAATAGGAATCCATATATGTTGATTAGATTCTCACATAAGAACCTAGTTGTTTTAGCCATCGTGCGATCCTTTGTAGGCACCGATTCTTCCCACCGAGTAATATAATTTGTGTAAGTGATAATATAACACAAACCTATCCTATGTGCGATTAGGGAAATAGGTCCTACAAAGTCAATTTCCCATTTTTCAAATGGATTTGCACTAGCAATAGGTTTTAATGGCATTTCATCTCTCTACCCTGGCTTACCAAGGCACTAGAAATGGTCACAGGCCTTGTAATACTCTATACAATCCTTATAAACTATCTCCACCAAAGGCCTAGAAATAGGATCTTACACGCAGTCACATTCCCTGCATAGAGTCCTCTGTAATGCCAACATGAGCTTCTTCCATGATTGTAGTACACTCATGTTCTAACACACACCGATGCAAAACCTCATCTCGGCCTAGTTTGTATAGGTCCCCGCTAATCAACATATAGGGCACGATATGTATGGTTAACTGCTTCTTCTCCAAGGTATTCATTCCTTCTAGTGCCACACTCATTCATAAGAAAACAACAATATCCTCCAAGTCAGAGGGTGCACATTGTAATCTAAATAACTATGCATCCGACATTGTGTCCTCAATTCTATGTGCGTCCTCTCCTAAGTTAATCCATGACAGATGGTCAGGTCCTAAATAACTCTTTCCCAGTTTCATGATGACCAAAAAGTCAAACTCTTTAAATAATAAGATCCATTGGCATATGTACCCTTTTAGAACATGTTTGTTCACCAATTACTTGAGCACCATATGATTTATATAAAAGGTAAAATGAGTATCCAACAAGTATTTCTTGAACTTGTGTAGTGCATAAATCATAGATAACACTTCACACTCCATTGTTGTATAATTCTGCTCAATTGGCATTAACTTTCTACTTGCAAAACACAAGGGGTTACAAATAATCCCCTCTCTAGGTTGTGCTAATACTACTCCTATGGCCATACCCAATGCATCAACATGTACGTGAAATGACTTATCCCAAGAGGGAAAGTGCAAACGGGCGTAGCAAAGTAAGTTTCTCCTTCAAGGTGTCAAAATCCACCTGCATCACCTCACCCCAATGGAATTTACTTTTATGTTTCAAAGTAGTTGGTCCAATAACACGAGAATCTTGGCATAGCCCTTGATGAACTTCCTATAATATCTTGTATTCCCTAAGACTCCACATACTACGCTTTAATTGGTAGGCTCCTCCAACCCTAAGATAACATCAACTTTGGTAGGGTCTACCAATAAGCATTCCTTGCATATAATGGGACCTAGTAATGTGCCAAATGGGGTAGAAAAACACATTTCTTAATTTTTAGGGAGATACTTAATAGTCGCATCTCTCAAACATCAACCTCAAATTGTCAAAATGATCCCTTACTAACCCATACACCGTCTAGTCATCCAGGTAGACTTGCAAAATTTGTGGATGAAGTCAATAAAGACATGTACCACGATGCATGAAAATATAGTAGGCACATTCTTAATCCCAAAGGGCATAACCGTGTAAAAAAATTCCCCACTCAGTAGTGAAATTAGTCTTCTACTAGTCTTCCTTCACAATTCTTACCTAATGATATCTAGAGAATCCATCTATGAAAGAATAAATCTCTCACCCTGTGACACCCTCAAAAATATCCTCAGTGAATGGGGTTGGAAAGGGATCTATGACACACACAACATTCAAATACCTATAGTCAACATAAATAGTTGATGCCAATTACCATTGGGCTCACCCACTCTGATTCTTCAATTTCCTCAATGATATTGGATTCTATCATCTTATCTATTTCATCCTTAATCTTTACGCATAAATTTGGGTTAATCATGTATGGCCTCTTTTCGACAGGCACGCACCTTCTTTTAACTTAATCCTCATTTCCCTAGAGAGTGGTGAAATCCCTTCAATTCATGGTACCCATGCGGGAACAAATCTTGGAAGTTGTGCAGAGCTCAACTCTTTTTGAAACCTCTAGTCGACCAAGTAATCTCCAATGAAATATTCCTTTGGCTCTACCTCTGTACCAATGTTAACTTTATTCATTTTCAAGGGCTCATGATAGGAGCGTGATTTTCGTTTGCTTTGTCAATACTATACGCGTACATTCTGCATGAGCAACATCTAAACTTTCTACTTCCTCACCATCTATCAAGTATACCAACTTACCCTTTTCTTTCTCCAGGAAAGTGCACTCAAGTTGTATCTCCTCTGTCTCTCCTTCTTCTTGTTATTCTTATATGAAGTGCGCCCCTAACTTATGTTCCCCTAAAAATCTAGGATTTGGTCCTCAGCCATGGCACTATCTCCCAAGGTAAGGCATATGACTACCTATAGCACCTCATTCACTGATGGCTTAGGAGATTGGTACTCAAAATTCTATTTAATATCCACCATTAACTCTTGATAATTACCCATCGATGGCATAACTCTAAATGGATATACCATGTGCACACACAGCCCTACAAGGTGGAATAGAACTTATGCACCCATTGTGAAGGAGGCAAGGCTTCCAGGTCTACCATCCAGGCTCTCTAACATTCCTGGATGTGGAATGAGGAAAAATATTTCCCATGATAGTCATGTATTATAGAAGGTGCATTACTCTGGAGAAACTAGATAACATGATTCTCACTTCATGTCACTCTAGAAGATTGTCTCAATGGGTTGCCAACAAATGCGTTTCTATTTTGTGTAAGTTATAAGTAAACATATTCCTCCTTTCTATCTGAAACATCCACTATACCTCCATCACATGTAGAAAGACGTCAAGGTTACCCTCTCTAGTGTAACTCGGGTAGCTACTTTCCTCCCAGGAACCTAACCAAGAGTACCCTAGCGATGCGAGTCAAAATTCCCTTCAATTGTCTTCCAACCAAGAGCACCCTAGCGATGCGAGTCATAGGTCCCATGCACCCAATTATCACATGAAATTCTAGTTGTATCACTCATGGACTGAGCATCTTCCCATTGAATGACTCCTTCACTTGATGGGTGGACAACCTTCAGTCTCTACTTGTGCACACACAAATTCATTCTAGGTCCTCTTCTCTAAAGGCTATACATAGGGCACTAACTTCCCATCCATCAAGTATAATAACAACGTGATCCTCTTTATTCTTGAATTGTATGTATCCTTTGTTAAAGCACAAGTCAACATTATTCTTATAGCACTAGGAGTGTTCAAGTAAGGCTAGAAATTTATTTTCCTTAGCAAGCACTTGTAGACACCAAATTTGTGTCTTACGACCCCTTGTGACCCGCATCTCATCTCGCAACTTAACCTCATCACCTAAACCTTACACAATTATTTATTAATTACCTTGTAATTGATAAATCCACCATCACCTTACCTGCCACCTCATTTTGCCACCTCATCATGACCTAGCCCTAACCCTAAACTAACCTAATTAAGACCTATGACTTGGTCTAGACTCACATCCATAACTAATGCCTCCTTACTCGCACCCAAAACCGACCTTCTAGCCACTTGACCAAGCCCGCAACTGATCTCTCGGGAGAAAAGCAGGGAAGGTGGGCTATTTTACTAAAAATAGCCTACTTTTTCCTTACCGATGCCGGTTCCTACTCGACTGCCGTCGGTTACGTAACCGCCATCGGCTCCCTGTAAATGGGCTCCCCGAACCAAAATCAAGGGTCGAATGATTTTTGAATCAACAGAGATCATTGGGAGCGAAAAACAGAGTCCAGATCTTCACTTGACCGAGCAGAGATGAGTGAAGAAACCAGGAGCGTTTGCAGCAAAGGAGATCAACTTGCATCTTTGTCAAAACCAGTAAGTCACATCTTGCATGTCCTCTGTTATAACATTTCTTATGCTCTTTGAATCACAATCCTCCTAAATCCGTTTCTGAATCCACTACCCAACGTGCCATTGCATCTAACTGTCATTCTTTTACCTCTCATCATCTCATTTCCTAATATCATCCATAAACCAGCCTTACAAACACCATAGCTACCAAGAAGGTCCTAGGCCCAACCGACGTCGGTTACCAGAAACCGGTATCGGTTACCCTGACTATAACCAGAAACCAGCCTTCTCCTACCCATTTCAACCAAGTAATCTAATTGATATTTTGCAGTCATTTGTGTTAATTCATATTAGTAGGGAACCTGACCACCTTCGAAAGGAAGTTTTATATTTCCTGGGCCCAAGGTAGTTTCCTCATTTATTGTTTAATCAAATCTTGTGGTCTTGTGTTCTTATTTGCAGGTAGTCCTTCCAAGACAAAAAGGAGTTCTTCGCAGTCAACTTGATCTTTCTCCACGGTACGCGCACACCATCTCGACATTTAACAGGTATTCCTCCTAGCCCTAACCCTATCTGTTTCTAAAAGGAATGAAAGGATAGAAACAACTCTATTCCTAGAAGCCGAAACATTCCGAGCGAAACATTTTGGCACGCCCGGTGGGACCCATTTTGGGTTTCTTTCTTTCTTACTTGCTTTCATATAGGGAGCATACCTGCTGTTTTCTTCTTCTAAAGATATTCATAAGGTTTTGTATTATTTTGGTAAAAGAACTTGCTTTGTTTTTGCATCTTGCATTAGTGAAAGTCATCTCTTTTGCTTCATCGAATATCATTTTCGATTTGGGTTTAAAACACGTGCATTGCATTCCTGCTTGTTGTTTTTCAATTCTAGTGAACGTAGATTAAGTAACAGGTCGTACACGTGGGGGTGATATCCACGGTATTGACAGGAAATTAATCTTACATTCACTGCACAACACATACCGAATCACTTCACAATTAACACAACAGCTCAAACATCCCCTTTTTTTTCCGCGGTATTCCTCCGCCCGATTGAGGTAACCTTATAAGCCAAAACAAACTTGACATTTCCCCTAGGTCTTGTTGTTTAGGATTCTGACAGCATTCTACGTCTAAAGGCATAAGCCCACAATAATTAAAATTAACCCTAGGGTTAGTCTCTGGATTTGAGTGTGCATCTTGCTTGTTTTCAGTTCTGTTTTCTTTGTCATATTTTGTCTTCTGTGATCAATAATTTGACAAATATACTAAACGTTGTTAAAAATCAAATTAGCAGCCTTTTATATCTTGTTAACCTAGACTTCTTACACCGACATCGGTTACCTGACCGACGTCGGCTATAGTATAACCGACATCGGATACTAGACCGATATCGGTTACTGTCTTCTACAACCCCTGACAAACCAGCAACCTGCCAATTTCACCATTCTAAGGTTGTTTCTGTTCCGGATAGATTGAAACCCTACTGTGAACACCTGTCCATGGTTGTTATCACTCGAAAGCAAGCCGCCGCCATGGTTTCACATGCTTGCTCTGTTTCTTTACCTGAATCACCCCCTTCACATTCTGTGGGGAATCCTACAGACACCAGTGAGATCCCCCAAATTCCTGTAGGAGACAAGGACTTTGCCAAATTTCTGGATGCTAATCCTAGCGCTGTATAATACTATTTGTCTCATGCCCCTGACCGTACGCCTGATGGTCAGCTCTTTGTTGGCATGCCTATTAGTATAGCTGCTCATTTAGCCCCCACTCCACCTGATAACACCGCCTTGCTTCCGGCACCTTTAGCCCCATCTCCCAATCCGACAGCTTCAGAGGTTCATACGACTCAGATTGGCTTTTCTTTGGCTAATCTTGGACCCCACATATCATTACCACCGACTGCCCCTACCTCATCTCTCTTGCAGACTACTCCATTCATGACTTGCTCTCTGCCACCTATCCACACGAGCTTTCCTTCTCAAGCTCCGCCTACCTTTTCATTCCCATACACGTATCCAGTAACCTCAACACCTTATATGGGACATCCCTATTCTGTCGCCTCAACATATTCATCCTCCATACCTTATCAACACTTAACCCCACCATTGTCCAGTGGAGGCCCTTGGCCCAATTTGCCTCCGTTTGCCACAACCGCACCATCATCTCATCCAACCACAGATTTCATCAAACAAATGATGGACAAAATGCAAAATCTGGAGGCTTCTGTGTCGGGAAGTCGTAGCGCCTTGACATACGAGCAAGTTTGTCGGGAGCCCATTCACCCTTCTGTTCCCCTTCACTCATATCCTCCTCAATGGGAACTACCGAAATTTACTCGTTTTAATAGTAAAGAGGATCCTCAACAAGCACTTGCGATCATTTAGACATGCTTGTTATTTGATTGCCCATGATGATGCCTTGCTACTCCACACATTTCCCATGTCCTTATCAGGACCGCCTTGGAGTGGTACAGTGCTTTAACCCAGCACTCAATCTTCTCTTTTAACCAACTAGCCCAATCTTTCTTGGATCACTTCTCCATTAACATTGCTAAGAAAGTATCCATCACCGACCTTTATGCCATCCGACAATTCGAAGACGAATCTATCGCAGATTTCGTTGGACGATGGCGTGGCCTTATCAACCAACTTACATATGCCTTGCCTCAGGCTGAACTTATCGAACTTTTCACACGGGCATGTGCTAAGCACATTTCTCCTACTCTTCAAATTCAAACTTTCCGCACATTTGATGAGGCCTTTACCATGGCTCGGAAACTAGAAATTCGAGCCTTAGAAGAAGAGAAATTGCGGTTGCGCAACAAAAACCCCAATTTCGAACTCCTGATTCTACCAATAAACCAAATACCACCACTCCTCACGCGTCCACTTCTTCTAAATCAAAAGGAGCTGTCCACGCGGTGATGGTTAAATCTCAAACACCATCTAATGCCCCACCAAAAACCACCTATAAGTACAAAGCCGAGCCCATCAACTACACTCCCTTGGGAGAAACATATGGTGTGATATTGGAAAAATTGCTCAAAGCAGGAGCCATTACATTACCTCCTGTTAAACCTCATTTCGGGTTTGATTCCACTCGCGCCATACCTTCCTGGTACAAAGAAAATGACTTCTGTAACTTCCACCGCGTGAAGGGACACAGTCATGAGAACTGCAAGATGTTGAAAAACATAGTGCAGGAAATGGTTGATGCAGGGGATATAACCCTCGATAATCCTAATGCCCCTGCCAACCAAAATTTGAAAATCTTCAACAAACCATTCCCGAATCACTCTCCCAATAGTAACACAAACCAGGATATCTTAGCCGAGGAGAGTGTTCATGAGATCCATGCAGTCTTTGATACCCAGCCCAAAGCCTCTATCGAGAAAATTTTGAATCAAGCCTCTTCACTAACACAGGAGCCCGAACCTCCTTTACCACCATCGAACCAAAGCGAAATCATTCCTTTACCCATAAGGGAGTTAACTGCCCAGACTCCTCTTCCCATCGATGAGTCTGCTTATACCACATCCCTACAAGGCGTGACGGATGTTATCTAATCTATCTATTTCCCAGACTTCCCCTTCTACCACTCTTGTTGCACAAGAGGAAGGTACGCCACTCCTTTTGACATCCTTAGATGAGAAATCTCTTGCACCGACATCACCAAATTCTTTAACCATGACGGATCCTCTCGAACACGCCCTCTTACCTATTAGTTCTTCATCGCCTAAATCTTTTCAACGACCGGTTGACCTCTTAACATCTATTGATACAGTGCCTCATCTACTCACTGTATCACACCCACAGTGGACTGGAATCACAACCCACCTTTCTTCCATACCAAATTTACAATTCAAACCTGAAGACTGTCATTCTCCAGAGGATAGACAAATCCTATGGGAACGTTTGAGTACGCCATATTCTACTCAAATGCAAATGACCGATCCTGAGACCTCCACCATATACCCGAAGTGTTTACAGAAGCTTAAAATGCCCATGTTCTCACCTTCACCCCCCTCACCTCTACCAAATGCCTCGTCCACTTCTATTAACTTAGCCAAATCTTCCCCTACGCTTGGGACCTTACCCATACCCAGTCTAACACACCCGCCTAAGCGACTAGATTTGTCCAAGAATAAAGCCGCCCCGCCACCTAGGAGACACACTCAACCCGTGCCTCTATCACAATCAAAACCATCATCGTCATACCTACCTTCCATATTGGGACCTCATCCTTCCACCTTGCACCAATATATCACACCTCTTGCGTTTTCTCTAAAAAGACATACGCCTTCTGCACCTATACCGAGATCTAAGGGTATATCAACATTATCACCCCACGTATCCTGTCCACCCATCAACCCTAAACAAACTCCATCATCAAAGGATTTATTTTCTGTCACTCCCCTTTCTCCGTGGTTGTTTCCCGCTACCATGTCATCTGTAGCCTCATCATCTAACCAGCCGAACGTAGCTTCTGCGCCAAAGAAACCACGTTTAGTGAAAACCACGTGTCAACACCCCTTGGCTAAACCACCACCCATACGAACCAGCCACGCCCAAACATTACCGAAACCCACACAACCAATACCCTCATCCTCCTCCGATTTTGACCCACTCAAAGGATCTTACGCTAAAATCCTTGCCATGTTGGTAGAGAATGCGACCATTTCCTACCCCCACTTAGACCTTATGACCCGTCTAAACCTCGGCTGTAGATTACGATGAGTCTAAAATCTGTGCTTATCACCGCACTTTTGAGGACATGATGTGGAGGGATGCAAAGCTTTAAAAACCATCCTTCGTCAGTCACCTCTCCCAGATAGAAAGGTTAAGAAAGACAACTTACGAAGGAGAGACCTTTAGCTTCAATTCCCTCTCTATACCATCTATCCCGCCTCACCACGATCTATCATTATTACAACCCCACCTCTTGAAGACCATAATTTATCCTAACCATCTTCCTCATCTCGGGTTTACGAGATTAATATGATTAGTGTTGCTACTCGAGCGCGAGAAAAACAACGAGAAAGTGAAAGAAAGCACACTGCGTCCTCTCTTTCTCGTCAGCATCCCGATTGCACCACCACCCAAAGTGGTTATTCGTGGACCGCTTACCCCGTCTCTAATGGAGTTGCCCATCGAGCCATGATCAAAGCGACTTCACCGATCACCGTCAAAATGACACTATATGATCTCATTCAGACTTCTGAATCTCATCGACAAGCTCTCGTTGAAATTCTTCAAGGATCGAGGTCTTACCTAATGAAACCCCACTGTTGCCTCCATTCTAACACCCAATCACGTTGCCTCTCTCACCAAACAACCCACCGCCCCAACCACTTCTGTCTCTGTACCACAAGCTGCTGCTGTCAGTTTCTCTGAAGATGAAATTGTCGATTTTGGTATAGAAGATCCTGACCCTGCCCTGTTCATCTCAGCTTACGTCCGGGACATTCGTGTACGTCGTGTTATGATTGATGGGGTGCTAGCCTAAACATCATCTCTTGAAAAGCTTTTCAACAAATGAATATCCCTTCTAGCTACATGTGTGCCAACCCCATCATGTTGCGGTCATTCAATACTTTATTACCTCTACCTTAGGCACCGTGATCCTCAACATTCGGGTAGGACCACGTACTTTACCCGAACTCTTCTATGTCCTTGAGGAGAGTTCGATATAATATATTCTTTGGGTCGTCCTTGGATCCGGGCCATGGGATGCGTTCCTCAACCTTACATAGATGCATAAAATTTGAGTACGAGGGAAGTCCTACACCGTAAAAGCTGATCCTCCCCCTTTAAAACTGCTGCAATATGTTATACCGCCCAAATGATGTCTTTGGTACCAATCAAAACACCCGTTCATTCAACCCAACCATCTTCTTCAACTATGCCTCAACCATGTACCTCAATCGCACCTACGCCTTGGTGATGAAACCACCATCGCAAAAATCACTTCCCTTCCCGCAGCTAACATCCCAACCGTGGACCCCTTAGTAGATGTTTTTCGGCGCCTTATGCTGGGGGAGTATCGCTATATAACGTTAGTTCTTTCCATACCCCACAGGAGTACGGACAGGTACATGCCCATCCTAACTATGACCGTCGTGTGGGGGAAGTAATCTCCTACGGACCACCTCACTGCCGCACTAACCTAACGTATGGGGGTGTCGACGCATCTTCCGTTGCCCCTGAGCCTCCTCTTGGTGTGGTTCCTTTCGATCGATTTTCAATACCTTACCAATCGTCGCTTTGCCCTCACCTTCTTGACTCGCTGTGCTTGGAAAGGCTTTGGTTTTGGTCTTTATGAACAAGGCCGACATACGCTCATCCCCATCACCACACGCAAACACAATGATCGTAGTGGTCTCGGATTTCCGGAAACACTTACATCGAAAGAACCTCGTGACAGTTGCCTTCTGGAAGAGAACGACGTTACCCCTAACAAACCATCATCACCCACTTTGCCATCGTCACCCACTGAGTCGATAGATCACGAATCTATCCCTCCTAACTTTTTTTTTTCATAAATGCTATCTTCTTAGGCCCTCTCACTTATCAACGCGATAATGAGGACCCCTCTTCTATCCCCCTTCTATATCCAGACATGATCGAAGAGGACTCGCCTTGATTGCGTTGTTGAGTGCCGGGATGATGACTCCATCCTCACTTACCTTGGCGCGGATGACTCTTATATTCAACGAGCCTTACCATCTGAAACCCAAACCATGCTGAATGAATCTACAATAGAAATCAACATCCACACGGAGGAGGATCCTCACATTGTGAAGATCGGACAATCCCTTAACGCATCAGAACAAGTCGCCTTTACTACTTTCCTCCGTGCTGCACCAAGCTTTAGCTTGGTCTATTGACATGCCAGGAATTGATCCTGACATTGCTGTCCATAACATTACACTGAAACCCGATTCCAAGCCAATTAAATAGAAATTGAGAAAAATGCATCCACGCATTGCCCTCTTGGTCAAAGAGGAGCTCCAACGACTCCTTTCTGTTTCCTTCATTCTGCCTATTGACTATCCTCAATGGATTTCTAACATCGTACCTGTCACTAAAGCGACGGGGGGACTTCGGATATGCATGGATTTCCGGGATCTTAACCTCGCTTGCCCTAAGGATGACTTCCCCTACCTAGCATTGACCAACTTGTTGATCTCACTGCAGGCCATGAGATGCTCTCTCTCATGGATGGCTTTTCGAGGATCTGACCAAATTTTGGTTGCCCTGCCGATCAACACAAAACTACCTTCATAACTCCTTGGGAACCTTACATTACCGTGTAATGCCATTCGGCCTTAAGAATCTTTGGTGCCACCTATCAACGGGCTATGACCTACATTTTCATGACATTATGCACACTATCCTTGAAGATTACGTCGATGATCTTCTTGGTGAGTCTAAACATCGCAGTGAACATCTCGATGTTTTAACCATTATTTTTGACCGCCTACTACAATATTCTGTCCGTCTTCAACCAAAAAAATGTGTCTTTGGTGTCCTTTCAGGAAAACTTCTTGGCTTTATCGTCTCTTTGCGTGGCATTGAGGTCGACCCATCTAAAGTCAAAGCTATTCTCGAAATGCCCCCACCTACCAATCTCAAACAATTGCGTAGTTTACAAGGTAAGCTCCAATCTATCCGACGTTTCATCTCCCAACTCTCGGATCGATGTCAACCTTTCCATCACCTCCTTAAGAAGGACATTGATTTTCAATGGAGCCAAGAGTGCCACCAAGCCTTTGAGGCTCTTAAAACTTATCTCTTATAGCCACCCGTGCTTATCCCACCTCAAGACGACCGCCCTTTCTACCTTTACCTTTCCGCCACTGACCATGTTGTAGGGGCCATGCTTGCACATCGTGACTCTGAGAATCGAGAACAAGCCGTTTATTATATAAGTCGTACTTTGGTGGACTATGAGACTAGGTATACACATGTAGAAAAGTTGTGCCTAGCCCTATCATTCGTGGCTACCAAACTCCGACACTACCTTCTGAATCACAAAACTTTCGTCATCACCAACACGGACCCCATCCATTACATGTATGCCAAACCTCATCTAAACCAACGCATCGCCCGATGGCTCATGCTCCTCGCCGACCTCGACCTTGAGTTCGTCCACCAGAAATCAATCAAAGGACAAACCATCGCAGACCAACTTGCGGAAGCCCCTTTACCTGGAGAACAATTTACCAATTTTACATTCCCGACGAACTCATCGCCACTCTTTCACTCAAGGAGGAGTCGTATCCAATGACTCTCTTCTTGATGGATCCAAATGCCAACGCGGTGGAGGAGCTGGCGTTGTTCTCGTTCCTCTTGACGCTGAGCCTATGCCTCTTTCATTCGACTCGATTTCCCTTGCACTAATAATACGGTGGAATACGAGGCCCTTGTTTCAGGTCTCCGGGTTGCTTATTTGCACTTAGGTATCAAATCTATCAATATTTTTGGCGACTCTCAATTGGTAGTCAATCAAGTTATGGGCATCTACCAATGCAAAAATGAGGAACTTCAAAAATACAAACACTACGTGGATTCACTTCTAGCCTTATTTACTCACTATTCTATCCAAACCATTCCACGCTCTACTAACAAATTTGCGGATACTATGGCTTGCTTAGCCTCGCAAATTCCAGCCTCATCAACTGACTCTGACATTTTTGTCTTGGTCCAACAACTCTTTGCCCCATCTTATTCAGCCCCGGTTGTTTGTACGATAAATACTGTGTCTGCTAACTCGCAGGATACTTGGTATCACCAATTCCATGACTACCTTACAACCTCTGTTCTCCCTTCTGACCTTACTAGTACTGGTAAACGTGCTTTTCTTAAACGCGTTTCTCGTTATGTAGTTATGGGGGGACTCCTTTATAAACGTGGCTTTGATGGCATCCTCCTTCGATGTCTCACCGGTGCGGAGATCACCCATACCATCCAACAAGTCCATGACGGTATTTGTGGTGGACATTTTAGTGGCCTTGCCGTGGCCAAACGAATCCTTCGCCTTGGTTATTATTGGCCTACTCTCAATAACGACTGCTACGAATATGTTAAGCGTTGTGTTATGTGTCAACAACATGCCAACCTTCAACATACTCCTAGCCACCCGCTCCAGGTCGCTCGAGATCTTTGGCCCTTCTCACAATGGGGTTTAGACCTTATTGGTGAGATTCACCCGTCCTCTTCACAACGTCACCGATGGATTATCACAGCAACCGAATATTACACAAAATGGGTGGAGGCTATTCCACTCATTTCAACTAAAAAAGAAAAAATTGTAGAGTTCATTAACCACCACATTATCTGTCGTTTTGGTGTTCCTCATCGCCTGATTACAGATAATGGAAAATCTTTCAAAAATAGGTTGTTGCAAGACCTTTGTGACAACTTTGGTATCAAACTCAGCTTCTCATCACCCTACTATCCACAAGCAAATGGACAAGCCGAATCCTCTAATAAAACCCTAACCAAAATCCTCATGAAAGTTGTCAATGAGTCCGGACGAAATTGGCACGATCACATCCCCTTTGCCCTTTGGGCTTATCGTACTAGCATCCGTACCTCTACTAATGCCACACCTTTTTCTTTGGTATATGGTACCGAGGCTGTTTTGCCTCTCGAAATACAAATACCCTCCCTTAGAATATCTCTTCAGGATATTCTCACCAACGATGATTTCCGCCAAGAGCGGTTAGCCCAATTGGAGCTCCTTGACGAACGTCGTCTTACAGCTCTTGATCACCTTCAAATCTATCAAAAACGCATCAAGCGTGCTTATGATAAGCGACTCCATGAGCGTACCTTTAAGGTTGGTGATCTTGTCCTCAAAGAGAATCAACATGTCACCAAACTAGAAAAGAGCAAACGTGGAAAATTTGCTCCCAATTGGATTGGGCCTTACATAATCACTCACACCTATGGATCAGGCACTTATCGTTTAGCTTCGCTTAATGGTAAGCCTGAGCCTGAACCCCTTAATGCCTTGCATCTTCGACCATTCTACTATTGAATTTAGTGTTATATCACTTCTTATCTACCTGCCGCTCGTCCCTTGAGCTCACATACCACCACATGCACTTCGTTTCCTACACCTCATAATAAAAATCAAGCTCACATAGTTTGATTCTCACCTCACCTAAACGATGCCTTCCCCTTTTTAGTCTAGTCCATGACTTCAAAGTATTAAAATAAGCCGTATTCTTATGGGATTTTCTTGAGTCAAACTTCCTACCAAACTAGATGCTTCACGCCAAAAGAACATCTAGCTATCTAAATTATATATAGATTGTTCCCTCGAAGGATTATATGACTATATGCCAAATTATTGCTGCTATTCTATAAATAGACTGCTCCTCGAAGGACAGACTATACATGAAGGAGTCAGCCTTTATCGAAGCTTCTCGCATTGATCAGCCGTGAAGACCTCAAGAATAGCACAATCAATATCCCTTGTAGACTTCCCGCATCGATCAGTCTATATTCAGTAAAATAAAGGCCTCATTCAAAAGAACTTTTTGGGTCATGGACTTGTCTATTTAGGGTAGGTTCTCTTTCGTCAGAACACTCACTTTGTAATAAATTCTCTGTACCTCAGCTATATCATCCACCTCACCTCACCATTTGTTTGACTTAAGGGACGTAACGTTCACCCGATATATTGTGATCATACAACTCTTTTCACCTATGGACTTCTCGTCTATGCACGGTACCTAGGGCTTCAAGCTCGTTCTACGTTTGGTGGTTTGTTTAGCTCTTTTCACCTACGGAGCACTCTTTCCGCTTTGCCTCGCATCTAGGATTGTGTGTTGATCTTAATCAGGACATGGTTCCCTACCACTTGGGTAGGCTAACTTTCGCTTCCCTTATACCTTTTACAACATCACCAATTCATTTCCGACACCAACAACCTTACCTTACCAATATTAATATCAATATTCTTACCAATCAACCAATTGCCTAAACCGTACCAAATTGCCTGAATTCACCTCTCCCTGATCCTAAGGGAGAACTACATCGGTCTGAGGCCCCTCCTTGCTTTGTGCAAAGGGCTATGTAGGCAGCACTTCGGAGACATGGGGTCTCCCAAGGTTAGCTCGACCATCCCCTACCATAACCTATCATGTGTGGTAAATATAAATATTTTTGTGTATTTCTATTTAATCACATTCCTCTTTATCCTTTTTCAAAACACCGAAAGTCAAAACGAAAACATTCTTATTATTATAACTCAAATCAACATACATATCTCGTTTTATTTAGATGTTAAACAAATACATCTTCTCTATCATCGACCACACGCAGTCGGTACTCTTATTTATTATTATACCTTGCTAACATTTATTTAGACCCTCACGCCTCATCCCGAACTAGGCGATGATCGTGATCGTCGACCCCTCTCGCCAGGCCTCTCTGTCCTCAATGGTACCACGGCTATTGGTACCACCCACTGATCTGCCAATCTCTCCTGTAACATATGAATACGCCCTCTCGCATGGAGGACTCCAGCCTCTAGTCTCTCGCCCAGTGACTCATGACCACTAACAATCCTCTTGTCTCATTCACATGCGTTTGGAGCTGCTTTGAACCAAACGCTGCAGATAATCCCTCTCTGCTTTGTAATCACCACTATGTCAGGACGATCACGTACACCTCGCAGTTTTGCTACCCACCATAATCTATAGGCCTCTGTCGTTCCTGCATCCATTACCCTGCGATCGGCTGCTACCTCTTCAGGCCCTTCTGGAGGTGTTGGCTGGGGAGGTGAGAATACTGCCTCTGCATCGATCCTCATATAGGGTCTATAAGCCTGGGGTATATCCTGCACAAATCCAAATTGTCGCCGCACGTGATCTAGAGGAATCCTCTCATACTCACCTGGCCTGTGCCCTGCGATCCACCTCAATCGCTCTACACCCCTCAACTCCTCAGCTATATTCTCTGTTACCATATAGTTCCGTAAGGCCGCCAACAGATATCCACAATCGTCACCCTCTCCCATACCTGCCTATAATACTCAATGTCACCCGTCATACACTGGGATCTTGCCTCTTGTTCTGTTTGGACCCATCGTCTGAATCCCAACCTCTGTACTCCGGTCTCTCCTGACTGGATGGGTCGGCCTATTGGTCGCACACAAACAATGTGCTCATAGGCCCAACAGTGTAATAAGTATGAACAATCCAGTGTCGTTCTGTGATTTCACCTACAAGCCCATAAACCCCTGTATAGCTCCGCCAAATATGCAGGTGCCCATGCAAAAGTCACGTTCCTTTCTATCATCTCCCAAATAACACACATCAATGCCTTTGGAAATCTTCCCCCATCTGCCCTCGGTAATGCATAATACCCTACCGCTATCATTAATATTACTGCTAACCTTGTCTCCTCAGGATGTGCTGCATACATTATCCCATACGTAAATGAAAAACCTCACTATGTTAAGTCTCGTGCATATGGACCAAATCATGGTTGCATTGTTATCGCTCCACTTGTGCCATGGTGTTACTAGGTAATGCACGATATCTTGGTTTTCTGTAATTGGGAGTCTCAAAATACGGAACACATCTTCCGATGTTATCGGTCTGTCATTTCCCTGTTGACAATAATTTGAGCGTTTAGATAGAAGGTATTTCCCGTAACACTTATAACCCTTGCTATCATGTTTTCTTTTTCATATCTACCCACTTAATCTCTTATTCATAACACATGCAAAAATCAAATCACAACCAAAACGTTTACCTCTTGGGTTGCAGCAGCTTGCGGTGGCACTTGTCTTCCCTCTCGTCCCTGCCTGCTGGATGCTTCTCCTCGTTCTGCCATGATCACCACTCTTTTCAAATTCACCTTTCTACTTTCTGAATCTCAGATCGCATTCACTTTCCTGTCTCTTTTCTCCTTATCACTCAAATCTCTCATGCAATTACATGTCTCAGTCGTCAAAAAGCGTCGCGTTCGCGTATTTAACTTCTTGCATGGCTCTCAAAATTAGAACTTAAGTTGCCACCCTAGCTTTTTTATTTTTAGAAAAGCTCATACCTAAATAACCGGTATCGGTTATGTAACCGATATCGGTCTACTATCTACCGACGTCGGTTACCTAACCGATATCGGTTATACACCTGCCTTTTTGAAACATGGTTCTTTTCTTCGTTTTTTACCTAATTTTTGTCGCGCCCGCCTCTTTTCCTGCATCTCATCACCATTATCCATATTTGTCCATCCACCACACATATCATTACAATTTCATTAACATCATCTATTTTACAAAAACAAACAAGTCATCAACTAAGGATACCAAAACAAAACAAAAAACTATCTATCTATACATCATTTGGATCCAACTCATCAGATACATATATAACAATGTCATAAAACCAGCCCAAAACATGCAACATTTCATCATATAACACATCATCCATATATCAACATGTCAATTAAACTCATCATATATTCTATACCACAAACCATTGACGAAATACTTAAAAACATTTTCAACACTGCATATGGATCAAAACATCATCTATATATATATATATACAAGTTTTCAAATATACACTGTGCCCTACATCGGGGCCTCTGTGATCTCATAATCCAACAAAGCCGGCACGCAGGCCGCAATAACTATCAATAATCTCGACTCGGCTCGCAGGCCGGTCCCTCATATCAAAAATATACTCGGCTCGCAGGCCGGTACCAACTGTACAACCCGTACTCGGCTCGCAGGCCGGTATACAATAAATGAATGAATGAATAAATGAGTAATATGTAGGCACGCAGGCCTCTATAAACATAACCGGTTCGCAGACCGGTGCCCATATCCAATATACAAATACAAAAACAATGCAGGGATCCCTCAGCTCTCCCCACCACCCTCGGCACCTCTCTCCCTTTGGTCCTGTGGCGCCTCTCGCCTCCCTGCGTAATGAGACACGCGGGTGTGGCTGCACCTCCTGCGATCTCGACTACGCGAGGTCTCCGCTCGGTGTGTCGCATATGGCGATACTCGGCTCGGTACTATCAAGAACATCACGATAGTCAGGGCCTCGCTCTCGCCTCCATGTATCTATCTCGTGCCCACCGTAGTCTTGGGGCTGGTCCCAGGACTCCTCTTGCCCGGTACCCCACATTGCTGTCTGTGGTGGTGGTGCTGTGGGTCAATCTGTCTTCTCTCTTTGATCTCTTGCTACTGTACCTATACTCGCACTGTGTGTCATTGTCTGTTCTTTGGTGGTGGTCTACTGTGCACAATACACGAGCACTGGGCTAATTTTAGCTGCCCCTGTAAGACCCCTATCTGTGCCTGTGCAGTAACAATTGCCCTGTAAGAGTGCTTTGACCCCTGAGCTGATCTCTCTCTGCCGTCACAGCTGCCAAGTCTGGCTGTGCGGGCTGTGCTACCCTCGCCGCTCTCTGACCAGCCCACCACACCATGTATGCTCCTGTACAACCAGCATCATCTACTGTGTCATCTGCTGGCCTCTCAGCAACCCAATCTGGATCCAAGGGCTGTGGTGCAGGCAGTGGGGCCTCTACATCATCCCTCCTGTACTGAGGGAAGGGAGGTGGCTCGTCCTGTCGCAGCCCCATCTACTGCGTACCCTCTCTAGGGGTATCCTCTCGTACTCTCCCGGCCTCCGTCCTGCTATCCAGAAAGTGTACTGGATCCAGCGTAACTATACTCGGCCTCCTCTATGCGGGTGATGACCTCTGTAAGGTCTCCATACGATATCTACTCTGTCAGGCCCTCTAACAAATTCTGTAGTAGGCAACGTCTCTCCCCGCAAGCACTGCTCGTGGCTGCCCCACGACTCCCAACCACCTCTGAAAGCCGTATCTGTATATAACTTGTGGCCTGCTCTTTGGGGCAGCCCTCTTGAGTGCGATGCATATGATGTGCTCATATGCCCAACAAGAAGTAAAAATGTCGACAGAATCCGAATCGCCTCATCGGCGTGATAACCCCAGAGCTCTCAGTATAGTTTGCTTGAGATCTGCTGGTGCCCCCACGCATAGCAAGTATGCTCCTCAATCATCTCAAGCAACACCCCCATCAACACCCGTGGAAAGCGGCCTCCCTCTGAGTCGGGAGGGCGAAGCAGGTGATCCCAATCATCATCAGCCTGCCCACCGTGTCTCGTGTCGATGCGCACGGTACATGTCACCATACCCAATGCTCGCGCTGTGATAGGTAAGTAGCGCGGCTGCATCTCCAAAAACCTATAATATGCTGTCCATGGCAGTCTCTGAATCTACCTGGAAGACTGCCTCTCCCTCGATAGGTAGTCGAAGGATGCGATACACATCCTCCAACGTGATAGTCATCTCCCCAGTCGGGAGATGGAACACATTGGTCGCCGGATCCCATCTCTCGATGAGGGCGACCATCAGGCTGTGATCTCTCTCTATCGCTCTGTACCTCTGGACTCCACCGAGTCCCACCTCGCGCATGATCACCCAGTGAGCTGCGGACACATGTGGTCTCATCCGCACCAACAGCGGGGGCATCCTATCCCGCATCGTCAACTGCTGACGTGCCTGCAAAACCAACCCACATCCTTAGACCTACTTTTTATCACAACATCTACTTTATCCTCTAAACCCCCTTTTATCCCCCCGACCACACCCCGACTCTCTACCACCCCACCCAAAACCCAAACTCACCCCACCTACAAAACCAAACTCACCCCACCCAAAACCCAAACCCACTCCACCTAAAAACCAAACCCACCCCACCCAAACCCCTACCCGACCCAAAGCCCAAAATCTACCCAAATCCAAACCCACCCAACCCCAAAACAAAACAAACCCAACCCAACCCACCCCAACCAAACCCCCCCCACCAAACCCCACCCCCCACCCCCACACCCCACCCCACCCAACACCCAAACCCAAAACCCAACAAAACACAAAACACGCCCAACCCCAACCCAACCCAACCCATACCCATACAAACCCAAACCTGACGCCGCCGACATACGACCAACGCTGGTCCAAACACACTGTCTGCACAATTTGCGACCAATGCCGGTCGCTTAGCAACCGACATCGGTCGCTGTAATTGCCGGGAGCCGAACCCCCGCGCGGCCCCCGCCCATATTTTTGCATTTTTATACTTATCTACCCACCCAAACACCATAAAAACCTACCCACCCAGCCGACTTGCCCTATTTTACCCATCTATCCTCTTCGTTTTTCAAATTACGTCAATTTATTCATTATTTCCTAAAACATGTAAATTCCTACCCAAACCCCCAATTTAGCTTAACACCATTCAAATGCACACAATAAAGAGTTCCGAACATACCCGAACGACGACACGTCATCGTGGTGGGATGGGTGGTGGTGGTCCAGCTGGTCCAGCCCCTCCTGCTCCTCCTGCCTGTGCCATAGCTCCAATTCTGATCTGCTGGGTCCCCGGCCAATCAACTGCTGCCTCCTCCTCACTCGGGCCCGCAAACAACTCACTCCTCCAGCAAAATAGCTCCACCTCACTCAATAAACCTCCAATCTCAACTCTCCACGTCAGACAAGTCAATTTGGTTTTCAAAATAACAAAGTGACAATGACAAGCCGTATTTTTCTTTTTATAGGTTTTTCGCCCTTAACCGATATCGGTTTCATGTTGCCCTAATGAACCGGTATCGGTCCCTTAACCGATATCGGTCACGTAGAATCGACATCAGGTTTTTTCTTCCAACTTTCCCCCAATTTTTTGCCCTTATTTACCATTTGCCCCTTTTTAACCACATATCGCCTATATCCACCTTTGCTGAACACCATTTGTTTACAAACCGGCCCGACCCAAGGCCTCGCCCTAACAAACCGGCCCGACCCAAGGCCTCGCCCTAACAAACCGGCCCGACCCAAGGCCTCGCCCTGCCACCCTGAGCCCGGCCCGACCCAAGGCCTGCCCTACCCTACCCGAGGGCCTGACCCAGGCCCGCCCGAGGCCCGCCACCCCCCGGCCCGACCCGAGGCCTCGCCACCCTACCGGCCCGACCCAAGGCCTCGCCAACCCTACCGGCCCGCCCGAGGGCCAACCCACTTGGCCAGATCACGTATCCCAATACCTTACCCAAAATCAAAACCATCCACTTTTATCCTCCCATCCTGTAGTTTTTGTTCAATCGAGCTCACTGTTCGTGTTTTAGCATGATTAGGGTCCTTGACTTGATCGTCGACCAACTTTGCTCGGACCTAGACCGTGACGTTTATCTCAACCAAACCAACCATTTGAGTCTTGCCAAACATGCCTAAGCGTTCTGTACCTTACATTATATACCACGGAGCTACTTCTATGCCTTGGATACCAGGATTATATCACCCTTGTTTGGATAAACTATCGACCTTTGCACTATGCCTTTGCTGGTTTTCTCGTCAAATCATGTACCCTAGTCGTACTATTGCATTTTACCATGCGTAAATCGCTTCCTTGGACCTACCCCACCATCTTACCATCCCCTCTACCCCATTTACCCTTTATCAACCCTATCCACGATTTCCCGTTCACTCAATCTGTGATAGATTTGAGGGGATTACCTATACCCTTAACGGGAAACCACTTCATATTATTGTCAGTGCGACTTTACAAAACAAGCTACATGACAATAAGGGCTAATGTAGACACCAAATTTGTGTCTTACGACCCCTTGTGACCCGCATCTCATCTCGCAACTTAACCTCATCACCTAAACCTTACACAATTATTTATTAATTACCTTGTAATTGATAAATCCACCATCACCTTACCTTACCTCATTTTGCCACCTCATCATGACCTAGCCCTAACCTAAACTAACCTAATTAAGACCTATGACTTGGTCTAGACTCACATCCATAACTAATGCCTCCTTACTCGCACCCAAAACCAACCTTCTAGCCACTTGACCAAGCCCATGGCTGATCTCTCGGGGGAGAAAAGCGGGGAAGGTGGGCTATTTTACTAAAAATAGCCTACTTTTTCCTCTACCGATGCCGGTTCTGCTCGACCGCCATCGGTTACGTAACCGCCATCGGCTCCTATAAATGGGCTCCCGAACCAAAATCAAGGGTCGAATGATTTTGAATCAATAGAGATCATTGGGAGCGAAAAGCAGAGTCGAGATCTTCACTTGCCAAGCGAGAGGCGAGTGAAGAAACCGAAGCGTTTGCAGCAAAGGAGATCAACTTGCATCTTTGTCAAAACCGAGTAAGTCACATCTTGCATGTCCTCTATTATAACATTTCTTATGCTCTTTGAATCACAGTCCTCCTAAATCCGTTTCTGAATCCACTACCCAACGTGCCATTGCATCTAACTGTCATTCTTTTACCTCTCATCATCTCATTTCCTAATATCATCCATAAACCAGCCTTACAAACACCATAGCTACAAGAAGGTCCTAGGCCCAACCGACGTCGGTTCATTAGAAAGCTGTATCGGTTACCACGACTATAACCGAAGCTTGACCTTCTCCTACCCGTTTCAACCAAGTAATCTAATTGATATTTTGCAGTCATTTGTGTTAATTCATATTAGCAGGGAAACTGACCACCTTCGAAAGGAAGTTTTATATTTCCTGGGCCCAAGGCAGTTTCCTCATTTATTGTTTAATCAAATCTTGTGGTCTTGTGTTCTTATTTGCAGGTAGTCCTTCCAAGACAAAAAGGAGTTCTTCGCAGTCAACTTGATCTTTCTCCACGGTACGCGCACACCATCTCGACATTTAACAGGTATTCCTCCTAGCCCTAACCCTATCTGTTTCTAAAAGGAATGAAAGGATAGAAACAACTCTATTCCTAGAAGCCGAAACATTCCGAAAGCGAAACAGCACTAAAACTTCAAAATCTCTAGTAAATGTTTCCCCTTGAATGGTTACGGATGCATCCTTCAATACACTGATGGGCATAGCCTTTATCCTATTCACCATATACAACACATTTGAAGTTGGCTATAATGGGGGTCTCCTCATCGATTCCATACATCTAAAGTCGAAAATTGACTTCAAAGTGCCCATGTCAATCAAAATATTTCTCAATATCCATCCATTACACAACCGCATTCAATGTGATTTCCTTGTCATAATCAATATTGTGAGGGGGCATATTAGCATGCATACGATACCTACCTCTCACACTCACCTCCAAAGACACGACATTTTTCTATTATCCACTCTCCTATGAGAGGGATAATATTTTCCTAGTGTAGCATCCTACACACTTCTCTGACCTCATCCATGTCCTTCGAGGGAACTCAACATTTTTTCTTATTCCAACTTCCTGGATTTCTCCTTCAAACACTGAATCTCCACTTGTTGGTTTCTAATCACCTCCATGGTCTATTGGTAAACCTCCTAATGATGAGTTGGATAAGGATATTTACCATGTAATACCTATTTTATTGTAATGAGAGGCCTTTTCTTCGGTATTTCCCTTACGTGTGCTGATTCTACACATGTAGTTACTAAGACAGTTTCAACTCAAGGTCATGCACCACCCTAGGCATCCATTGTGGATCCACTCACTTCAAACTCACTAACATCACACCCTTTTCCTTCCTCTAGTTTTAGCTCATGTTCTCATATAACTCGGGAGCTCCTTATACTTATGCTTCTTCCTGCACCATGAGCATTATAGCAAATATGGACACTCGTACTTGTTGTGTTTAGTATATCCATAATTACAACATGTTCCATGAGGAAATTCACTCCTACCTCCTTAACTACCATGGCCTCTCGAATCCTCCATGAAATCCTCTCCCTCAACCACCTCCATCTTTGTGTCCTTCAAATGATGACCTTCATTCTCGAGAATCGCTTCCAATGTTGGTCTTACATACACGATATCAATGACATCATGGATTTGGTCTATCAATTAGCATTCCTTTATATCGTAGGTTGTAGATGATAAAATATTACAATAAGAAGACACAGTCTTTTGGAGCACGCACTACAATAATGGGCATCTACTTAGATCATGATCTCCATGAAAAATTTCACAATCTAATGACATGGCGCACACCGAATTTCATGGGAAACTATCCTTTGGGTGCCCTTCTACCTCACAATTCATGCACCGTAGTCCACTTTGTAAGTCTAATAATCCAAGTTCATAGAAAAAAATTCAAGTTGTTTTGCCATGGAAGAAATATGTGCCTCCAAAAATAGACTTATCCTAGTATCAATGCTTGTGATGACCTCATCATGCAAATTAGCCTCTAAGGCTTCACGTGGATCCATGAAAGTGATCATCTTAAAGGTGTTATCAAGCCACCCATGAACCATGAGCATGTTGAGATGGATGGATATCATAAGATAGATTTGACAAGAGAGTCTTAAAGTGCACATCATACTCCTACAGACTCTTTGTCATACCTTGTTGAATCTCATTTAACACGATGATGCTCTTTTCTCGAAACTCAGAATATGAACTTCTACCAAGAATTCATCATGCGGTGTAGTATAATCCTCCATTGTCGATGAGGGTCATACTTCTAGTACCAGCTATGTGCGTACTTGCAATGTAGTTGTAAACTAGCTTACTTTCTGCTCAAGGAAATGATACCCTTAGCGCGCCATAGTGATTCACACTTGTGTACATGCTCTGTGCCATCTTCGCAACCCTTGTAATCGGGAAATTGAAGTGACATCTCATAAAACACCTGCTGTGAGTGTTGTTTCCCTTTCCCACAAGATCCGAGACCTAGATTCCCTCATGGGTTGCCTCTACCACTAGATTAACTAGATCCACTAGCTCTTATCTGTCCGAACCCACCAGATCCTCCTCCTGTTTTAGGTAAAGGGCATGATGTATATGTTCTTTGTGTACCCACCATCGCGTTAAAATATACACTGATAGTCTATGACATTGAACCACTTCCAGACGCGATACCCAGATTTTGTGTACTCACACCTTGTCCAAATGATGTGCTAGATAGGATGCCTCCAAACACAAGAAATGTATGTGCTACCATAGAAGAACTAAATGAAAAATTATATCTACCAGGTGCCACTCGATTACCAATACCAACACCAACTAGGTTAGTAATGCTTATCTCAGGAATTGGAAAACTAAGCACTAGGGTTTGGTCACTGGGTGAGCTAAGATACGCACCTACGACTCTCCTCCTTTCTCCATATGACAAGCTCTCAATAAAATTCAAGGATGTTTCTCTCCTGTACTTTCAAATATGGGGTAACACAGACTACTTAGGTCCCATACCCTCTTTTTGTGAACCTCAAATCCTTCCCATAACATCTTCCTCCATAAATCCATCACTCTAACAAATTTTTAGTATCTCTCCAACTTCCTTCCTTGCACTTCATTAAACTTGATCCGCCTATCCTCTCTCTCTCTTCTTCTACCATAGGTTCTGCCATCTTTCACCACACTGCTTCCATACCCCACACCTAGTGGGAGCTTTAGCTAGCCATAGAAAATGCCTCCATGATTAGATTGATAATCAAGATCTTAATGGCTAATGGTATAACACACAAGAATGACCATGTTGGCTCCCACAAGAACTCAAACTCAGCAATATCTGGGCAATAATACATATAAATTGTGTATTCTAAGGTATATCTAGTCAACACTCCACTCCACCAATGATCAACAACATGATTCTAGGTTATATCAACATCATGTAACCTCTGATACTCTTCTTAGGTCCAAACAAAAGGTGTATAATAATAATTCTTCCTTGATGCATATGTTAAAAACCATCTCGTACAACTATACTGGGAAACAACAAAATAATGTCTCATAGAGCTCATGATATAGGTGCTCCTCTACCCATTTACGTGCATCAAACTCAAATATAGTGTTAAATCGATGAGAAAATTCATCCTCGTGCTTTTAAGCCAAGTCTAGACACTGTCCAAGGTCAAGTGTTTTGTCATCACACACCATTCTCACAACAACTTCAAAAGAGCTCCCAACAATAGAACCAAAATGTAGTCCCATTTCCCTATTCCCTTTAAATCCCAAGTGCACTAGCCTATCACCCAACATTATCTAGGCACTCTCCCGAGGCATGTGTAGGCATCGAGCCCTCCTTTATGTGAGCTTTATAAGAATGTTTCTCCATTAATGGAGGAATGTTTACAGAAATAGAAATACAAACATTTACTCTACTAGATCTAAACATAAATGCACCATGATATGAATGTAAACTTTGCAAAAACATAAGAAAACTAAATCTATACCATGAGTAATACGAAATACACTAGGGTTTAAACCCATAAAAACATATATTCATAACTATCCATCATATTCATTTATTCACAATTGTTTATAATAACCAGATTACATCAACGGGGTCATAACGAGATGGAATATATCAAGATAATAGCATCCTACATCCAGAAACCCCATATTACCCCTAGGACCATTACATATTCCCTTCCTATAGAAAATGCACCACACATATGCACACATACTTGACCTCTAGCCTCTAACACCCAATACCCTTGTCTAGATCCAAATGCCTCCATAAATATAATAGGAGCTCGCCTAATCATCATTCTAGAAGCAAGCCTACATGCCAAATGTCATTATATCCTATTGTACTCAAGTTTCCAAGCCATCAAGATGCGGATAGCCATAACAAAATCCACTTTACATCCCGTAACATAATGATTCCTAGGAATATTATTTTCTTGAGCTTCAAGTCTCCATGTAAAAACCTTGTTATCATTACACTTATCTGCTGACTTCATGTGATACCCTTTTAATCGAAATACAGCTAAGTCCTTGTTTATCAGAGAATACTTGTTAGAGAAGACACAAGGAGTCCGCATGGGATAGAAGACTAGGATCAAGGGTGTGGAAGGATAGGAAGGAACTATGCATGAAAGGTAAGTTCACCATTCAAGACATAGGCAATTTTGACCATGATGACCTATTTTTAGAAGATGGCATGCGGAACACACCAATGATGCATAGACATGCACATCATGCATTTTCTATCTTTGGAGGATCAGATCAAAGCATTTTGCATGGAGACAAGCTAATAATAGGGTTGACACTTCAATTAACTAGAAGAGGTCTATAGATAGCACACTTGCATGTGTGGCTATGCCTATAAATGGTGTGTGGCTATTAATAGCATGCGGCCTATTTCTAGAATAGATAAGTGGTGAAGGGAAAGTCCCCACCCTATATATATGATGCTAGGTACATAGTAAAAAGAGGATGAGTGTGATGGATGTATGAGGATACGAGATATACGCATATGATTGAATTAATGTATCAAATCCATACGTGCATTGGTATAGATTGACATTATTGTAAGGAGATTCTATGTTTATTAATAGATGGAAGATATTGGTTGAATCTAAGTGTCATTCCTATGTGTAATTGAGTAGTGCATGTTATTGATTCAAGCATGATTACTATTTAAAGCTTGTCTTTCATAGATCTGAGTATAGCATGCATTGTAGAATGATGGATTAGTTATGAACCTATATGTTTCTTCCTTCATCACACAAGATCCTACTACAACAACCCTAAAAAGGGACTGGTACCTTACTGGACTTGAGTGAGCACTCGGCCTAGGTGAGTGATGTGCCAACACATCTAGGGTGTTATTTGGTAAATTCTAGGCTGCATCATTGGTTCCCTTTCGGGACATCTTTTTGATTGTTTTTAAGATGGTTTGTGATGAAGACGTCTTTGGTTGACTCTAGAATGTATTGAGGAATGGATACATGATCCGGAGGAAGAATATGCATGGTAGTTCAAGAGTGGATCTAAGTTTAACGTACGCACTTGGGTAGAACAGAATCTATATGACATCTTATATGAGAGATTTTTGCCATCTTTCTAGTAGAACTATATGAGTGGCTTACTACTTATGCATCTCACGAATTGGAGGTATTGTGCTTTTTTCTAGACATAGGAAGAATTTCATACCCTTTATGATGCTGATTTGATCTAGACTCGCGCTATGGATACGTGGTTCTATGGTGTTCTAAATAGTAATATTCTGAAATATTCAATTTCGACATAATATTTCCTAAAGATAGCTGAATTCCACTTTTTATGGTATCCAAGAGGAGCATATTTGAGAGGTATTCCACTGGAAATCAAGATCTTGATGGTAACTTTGAACACGGAGAGTAAACCGATTGCTAACTAAACTTCACCACGCACGAGGAAGGAAGGAGTTTAGTGAAAGATGATAGACCTAGCAACAAATATGCAAAGAGAGGAAATGTGGCTTAAAAATAATGAGATCCGTAAGAGGGAGATAGAGGAGCAACGTTTCGTTGCAGAAATTATGGTGTTGAGGAGAGAGATGGCTTGTGAAGGATTTATAGCTCACGCGAGAAGATGTGGAGCAGAGCATCAGAACACCCCCATCTTGGAAAACATGACATAGATCCCCTCTACGCCTCACACGGAAGTACACTAGCAAAGACTACCTAGTCCACGGGCATGCATCTTAATCCACCTAGTGACCTAGCCCTTGTGCTTGGTTTTCTAGTATCTAGAATGAAAAATAACTAGCAAGAGTAAGTCATAGAGTAATTAAATCAATGGCGGGATAGAAAGCTTCAATAGTATTTGGAGGAACATTCTCAGTAAATCATCCACATAAAATGTGAGTGCACTGAGAATATTGGATTTATCTCTACGGAAGTGGAACTACCTCACTGATCGTAGGGGTTCGAGTATATTACTACTATTGGATAACATAGAGTACATCTATAGGTCCTATTCCCACTACAGGTGGAGGATTAGGAGGTATAGGTGGTTCTAGTTCTAGTGGATCTAGTGGTTCTAGAGGTAGAGGGAACACAGGAGGTTCTGGATCGGGTGGTCAAGGTCTGCAGCAACCACAAAATATTTATATGGAGATGTCTCTTCATCTTCTAAAGCACAGAGGTATAGAGGATGTTGTCGAACATGTGCATATGTGTGAAATCCTGTGGCATGCTAAAGAGATCATGACTACTGAGCACAAGGAAAGTCAATTTGCTACTACATTATAGGGACGAGAACACATTTGGTATAGGAAGTTTGACCCTGATCAAACTTGTGTGGATTATGCAGCATTAAAGGATGCTTTCTTGAAAGAGTTCCATATCCCAAATTTTGAGCAGAAGAGTATTAGTGCACTCAAAGACGTCAAGCAAGGCACTACTAAGAGTGTACGAGATAATGATGCTCATCTTAAGACACTACTATATAAGATATCTTATGATATTCATGCTAGTCAGCATGCACAATGGTTCATTGGAGGATCGGTTACACCATTTAGAAGGGAATTGTCACATAAGATATACACTGATCTGCACGAAGCACTTGAAGCAGCTTTGCATACTGAGGCAGTTGGGAGCATTGACACTAACATTAGTCGATTCTTATAGGCACAAATTGCAGCTATGGAAAAGCATTTAGAGAAGCTATCAGCAAATTCAGCCCATGAAACACTCTCAAGAATTTGGTGTATATATCACACCAAGGATAGTTTCCCTTGTAGATTTGTATGCTCATTACTATTGGATTGTGAGATCTTTCATTTGAATCATGATGCTAGTCACTATCCTTTGTTATAGCGCATGATAAGGAAGAATGTATCTTGGTTTTGCAAAATTTACAGGTCCATGACCCATGATCTTGAGGATTATCGGGTGATTAGTCGGATCTAGGATGCTATAAAAACGGTAGGGTACAACAAACAAGTGTAACATATAATTTTAAGGGTAATAATGAGCACTAGGATCGGGATCATAATCAAATTCACTATGACATGAATGAGGGGCGTTTTGAAGGAGGCCATGGAAGGGGACGTGGGTATTGTGGTGGATATGGAGGACAAGGATGTGGTGGAGGAAGATGTGAGTTCCCTCATGGAACATATTGTACGTGAAAATATGTTGACCACTATAGGCAAGAATGTCCTCGAGAATATTGCATGTTCTTTTTGCGGGAAGAATCATAGCTATGAAGAGTGCTCAGACTTACATGAGCATCTGAGTAAGCAACATAAGCAAGAAAACAAAGGCATCGGGATGGTTAGAATCTAGCATGTGGTAGAAGATCAGTGGATGTCCAAGATAATAGAAGGACCTGAGGCATTGACAGGAAAGATTACTACATGTGCAAGAGAGGTATTGCACGAGAAGCATATGATCACCAAGGAGGAGGTTTTACATACAAGATACCCAGATCTTGCTCATCAGAAGGAGGTTTACTAGGATACCATGGAAGTGTTAAGGAATCTTTAGGGTGAGATACAATACTTAAAGGAGCAGAAGAAAGCATCAGAGACAGTCCAAACTGATATCGATGATCTACAAGAAGTGTGCAAAATGTTATGCCAAGAGAACATTATCCCACTATTAGGAAGTTGGTTAAAGGGGAACACTCACGTGCAAGTCTTGAGACCAGACGGCAGATCTTGCATGTAAATCTCCCTTGATAACATTAACTATGAAAAAGAAATTACTCGAATGTTGTTATGGATGGATGGTACATTGAGCAACATATTGATTGATATAGATGCGGAAGTAAATGTACTTACATTAGAGACATGGGTACAAATGGGAGGCCTCCATTGCATCCATCATCTAATGTGTTGTTCATGGTAAACTGGACTAAGGCCACTCCCATAGGAATTTTAAAGGATGCATCTATAACCATACAAGGGGCCAAGTTCGGTGGGGATTTTGAGGTATTAGCACTTGTAGAAGCGAGACAATTTCTGCCCTACTTGGGCGTCCTTGGTGTTATGCGAATAATGCTGACTTGAGATTCAATAAGGGGTATATCATCTTTGAGAACAAGGAGGAAAGGGTTGTGATAACATGATGAGATGGGAAGCCTACACCATATGTTGAGCCTCTAAGTGAGGAGGACTTAAACAGAATTTGTGTACACATTATTCGGGACCGAGACAATGAGCCATCAAAAGAAGGCATCCTACAGTGGGAGGATTCTCATTCTATTAGTGATACTATGAGTATTGCTTGCAATAATTGGGCTCATGGTACATATTAACTAGTAGAGTGGGAGGTAAAAAAATTTGGTTGCATGCAAGAATGGACTTTACTCTGTTTGACGGATAGGTAGCACAATACCTTGGTATACAGGGGAAAAAGATCTTCCTGCATTCTTAAAAGCCATGGAAACACAGTGGATGGATCAAATTAAGAGAAGAGATATGTTAGTATATACCTTGCACGGGACGATGTAGCGTCTTTGGTGCGTAGTCCACAAAGTGATAATCTTATAGAATGGGAAGCAATTGGAATCACCCTATTTATTAGGTTTGTAAGGAACAATGAATCTATGTAGATCTACACTTGTCATGGTGATAACTGCTCAACATCACTTTCAATAGTGTGAGAGCCTCACGGGACAAGTAAGACAGGAAGCATTACCACCTTCACTTTGGGTGCATAGATTGTACTCTACGCTACAAGGATGCACATGCACCTAGTATGTGTATGCATAACTACATCGAGATACTGGAAACTATAAAAATTTGACTACGGGGATGATCCGGACCTTTGACTACTTTTCTCCCCAACCTCTAATAGAAGAGGCATTAAAATTTATCAAGCACTTAACTATGGGATATAGTGAAAAAGTAGAAGAGCATATTCAGGAATTATTCGGTGAGATAGAGTCTGGAGTGTGTTTTGAAAAGGAAGAAGAAATAGACTCCATACTACTTGGATGTGCTTGCCTTGAAAAAGAGAAAGGAAATATGTTTTACATCGTGGATGATGAGGAATTTGAGAACCTAGATATTGAACATTCACAAGGGGTGCACGAGGTCTTGGACAGCGTAGAAAAGGATATGTGCAGCTATTATGAACCGATGAGGACAAAGAAGGTGAATATAGGTTTGGAGGCTAAGCCTAAGGAGGCCATAATTAGAGACTACTTGGTCGATTCGGAGGTAGCAAAGATCATTGAGTTACTTGGGGATTATCGGGACTAATTCCTTGAGGGTATCATGAACTTAAAGGCATGCATAAATCACTTGGGGAAATGAAGATAAAGCTTAAGGATAGTGCACGCCCAGATAGAAAGAGGCCTTATAGAATGAATCCTGATTTTCATGAAAAAGTAAAAGAAGAAATTGATAAAATGTTGAAATCCAAAATTATCAAACCCCTTGATGAGTCAGAATGGGTTAGCCCAATGGTGATCAGTATCAAGAAGGATGGATGAATTAGAATATGTGTGGACTATAGGGAGTTGAATGTTGCATGTGTCACCGATCCATTCCTAACATCATTCACTGAGGAAATCTTTGGAAGGCGTGGCGAGGGCACAAAATATATTCCTTCACAGATGGGTTTTTTGGGTATCATCATGTTAGGATTTCTCATGAGGATCAAGAAAAGACAACATTTACTATTGAATGGGGCAGTTTTTCCTATATTGTGATGCCTTTTGGATTAAAAACACACCTGCTATATTCTCATGCATAGTTGTTCAGGCATTCAAATATTTTATTCATAACTTCTTACAGGTCTACCTAGATGATTGGACAGTATATGGGCTTGTGAAAGATCATTGTGACAACCCATGCTTAATGTTTGAATGGTGAAGATAATTGAGTATCTCTTTGAACATCAAGAATTTCATATTTTCTACACCATTTGGAATCTTTGTTATGACATATAATCTACAAGGAAGGTTTTCTCGTTGATCTAACTAAGGTTTCGGTCATTCTAGGCACGGAAGCGCCTACCGAGTCAAAGTGAGGTGTGCAGATTTTTTAGGTCATCCTGGATATTATAGAAAATTCATCAAAGGGTATGCCAAAATTGCTGCACCCTTGGAAGATTTCATGAAGGGGAAAGTTACATTTTATTGGGGAGCACCACAGTAGCGCGTGTTTGAGATATTAAAAGAGAAACTTACTACCGTGCCCATTCTACATTTTCCCTCATGGGATAAACCATTTCATGTGCATGTGGATGCTTCTGGCATGGCCATTGGCACTGTGTTAGCTCAACTTGACGAAGGTATTATAGATCATATAATTTGTTTTGCTAGTAGGAAGTTGACTCTGTGAACAAAATTCAACAACTACAGAGCGCAAAGCTTTGTCAATGATCTATGCATTACACAAGTTTTGACAATACTTGTTAGCAACACCATTTGTATTTTATCCATATCACATGGCATTAAAGTACTTGGTCAATAAGCCCATCTTACAAGGGAACATATGTAGATGTGTACTCCTATTTCAATATTTTTATTTCACAGTTGTGGTGAAGCTAGGAAAAGCAATTGGACAGACCATTTATCTAGAATCAACTCAAGAGAGGAAGCACGAGAAAATTGAAGAAACCATGTCAAATGCACGATTATATAGGTTATAATGCACACCCGAAAATAGAAGACATTGTTGTCTTTCTATGGATTTCTTTCACATGGCACGAGAAGGAATGAAGTCATTAGAAAAGAAACAACTTGCTCTACACACAACACCATTTATGTTAATCAGTGGTGACCTCTACAAGTTAGGCAGAGATGAAGTATTACGCCGTTGTGTATTAGAGCATGAGTGTAAGGATATTATGGAAGAATCTCATGGTGGTATTGTAAGAGGCCATTATGCAGGTGATGTAACTACCCAAAAGATCCTACTTGTTGGATTATGGTGGGAGACATTGTATAAGGATTGTAAAGAATATTGTAAGGCATGTGATCATTGTTAGCGCCTAGGAAAACCAAGGCAAAGAGATGAGATTCCTTTGAGACCAATTACTAGTGCCAAACCATTTGAGAAATGGGTCATTGACTTTGTAGGACCTATTTTTCCAGCTGCATGGAGGACTAGATCGTGCTATATCATTACTTGCACAAATTATCTTACATGGTGGGCGACGTAGAAGCACCTACAAAGGATTTTACAATAGCTACAACAACTAGGTTTTTATGGGAGAATGTTCTTACAAGATATGGATGTCCTTTAAGCTTAACAAGTGATAGGGGTACACACTTTTTGAATGAGATAATCAAGATCCTATTAGATGATTTTATGGTTGCACACCATAAAACTACACCCTACCATCCTCAAGAAAATGGAATTGTTGAGGCTTTCAATGAGATTTTGAGCCAGACTTTGACAAAAATTTGTAATGTTGGAAGAAAGGATTGGGATGACAAAGTGTTAGTTGTTCTTTGGGCATATAGAACAACTTACAAGAGATTGAACAAAGCCACACCATTTTAGTTGGTGTTTGGCATGGAATTCATTCTCCCTATAGAATTTATGTTACCTTCTTTATGTATTTACACCTGGAAGTCTAGCTAATGAAGAATATTTAGAAGAGCGTATCAAGAAGATGATTCAATTGGATGAGCGACGAGCCATAGAACAATGGATTTAGAAGCAAGAAAAGGCCAGGCAGAAGGCATGGCATGATAGAAACATAAGGGATAAGAAGTTTGAGATTGGACAAATGGTACTTATTCATGACTCTAAGTTCTTGCACCATCTAGGAAAGCTCAAGTACATTGTTTGGGGCCATATGTCATCACTTACATACTTGAATCAGGTGCTTTCCAGTTATAAGCACTTGATGGAACATGGCTACCCAGTTACTTTAACAAGAGTAGGCTGAAGCCCTACTATAAATAAGACTTCATGGTGTTTTTCATAAGGTAGTATTGTCATATTTTTATTAGGTTTTCAATTTTGTATTTCCTTAATGCGGTTCCTTCTTTATCACTATGATTTGTCAATATAGTTGTTGTTCTTGTGTAATAAGCGTGCTTGCGCACATGAAGCTACTTACTATGTGAAGAATGTTTATGCACGAGAGGATTGCACATACCTTTAGTGTGGGTTGGTTGTAGTTATCCAAGTAAAATACTGTGGGAATTAGAAGGTGAAAGGAATAAGTCACATTACGGCTATGCTTTAAGTCAAAAGAAAATTGCTTCTCAAAAGTGACCAAGGATGGAGATGAGTGAAAGGATAGTATAACATGAGGTAAGTAGAGGCCATGATAACTACTAGGATAAGGTACAGTGATGAAGTACTCGGGTGCAAGGGTGCACACGAAGATAAGTCTATGACCGAGGAGGATAGGAAGGCACACTAGAAGGTTATAGTTAGGGTGCAAAGATGTACCGCACAAAATGAGTGAATTTGGTCAATGAATGAGAGGATATTTGGTAGGTGAAGGAGAAATAAATGCATAAAAATTTGAAAAAATTATATAAGGATGGAATGTGGATTCATTTTTACCATTGCGACTAAGAGTATTTGAGGAAAGAGCCAAGTGTGAAGAGACGAGTGATCAAGTTAAGGTGCAAAGGGTGTGAAACCAAGCGTGATAAACAAATTTGTGTGAAAAGAAGCTTGCATCCCTGGTGGTGAAGGGTTTGAGTGAAGAAAGGAGGAAGAAAGGAGTTAGGGCACGAATTTTCCACCTAGGGCACAATTGAATCGAGCTAAGGTTTGATTCACAAGTTGTAGAGTTATAGAGGAGACGATTGCAAGGTAAAAATGGCACCCAAGAAGGCATTTGTAGCAGAACAACAAAAGGAAAGAAGAAAGTGGTCATTGAGGAAGAAGAGATGGCAGCCAAAATCCATTTTTCAAAAATGTAAAATCTAGGAGTCATCATTGGGAGTGGGATTTACCTATCAAAAAGAGTAAAGTGAGTGAGTACAATCATAGGACCACGGAGAACAAGAAGGATCTCGATTCCTTTCTCACTGCTAGGACAAACAAGCATACGGTGGATGATATGCCGGTTTATGATGATGTAGGTGAGAATATTTTGAAGAGAATTAGGGTCTACCAATTATATGAGCTTCCATATTTCGGGAAGTATGAGCCCTTGTATCAGTGGCTCATGAGTAGAGTACATGAGGACTTTTTCTACTTTGCAAGACGCAGAGTTAGAATCTCATCTACGCTTATCTCATCAATTACAAGTTTGAAGGACATAAGAGAGGACATACGAGAATGATCTCATGGATAAATTTGTGATCTTAAAGACCAGATATGAGTTGGGGTACAGAAAGTCTGTGTAGTATGGATATAGACAAATTGAAGAATTTTTAAGGTTGTGCAAGAATCAAGTACACCTTGTTACAAAGTTCAATGACTAGGAGTAGTGGTCATAGGTAAATACTATGTGGTTACACATTGCGCGTAAGATGTCAAAGGAGCAATCTATAATATTGCAGGCTATATTACAGAAAAAATAGTCGAGGAAGCATGCACGAAGGGAAGATTAGCTTTAGGGTTGTTCTAGTATCACTAGTATTCATGTAAATTGGAGTACGAGATGGGCCAAAGGAAAAAGTATGGGAATACCCCATGGAGAAAAATTCACCAGCTAAAAGATTCAACAAGTATCTATGTTTCAAGGGTCCATGATAGACAACGTAAAGCAAAGGGTGGAGAAATGGTATGACAGACTCCACACAAAGCATTTGGAGAAGAGTGGCACATCCCAAAGAACATACCATTAGTAGTACGGAAATAAGTCTAGTTTGTTGTATATTAACATTTCTACATCGTGCATTTCCCAATAAAAGATGAGTCTAGAGGCCTTGGTGTAAATTGCCTTACGCATTCACTACAAGGTATTTCTATTCACATATTTATAGACACACGCTGACTTGTATTCAATGTAGATAAGGTAGACTGTGACTACCACACATTGAGAAAGAAGTATGTGTATCTTGGAAGAAGTGCCTATACTGAGAGGATCATTTTGAAAGTGTTGAATATTGAGACAATAAGTCAGTTTGTAGCGAGATGTAGGGGAAGCATTGGTGTATCTTCAGTGAAGCCAAAGATGGAGAATAAAAGTATGTGGAAGATGATTTCGCACTTCGGCACCACCAAAGGGAAAGCTTACAGTGGAGAACATCCCAGTGCCTAAGCCCACAGAGCCAATTGAAGTAGAGGATGAGGAGGAGGAGCACGAAGATAGTGGTGGTTTGGAGTATAGAGGTAGGATCCTGTATGATGGAAAAGTGACAAGCGAGTGTGGGAATCTACAAGTAACTCTTCCTCGCACCCGACCTCTCGAGGTCATGCCAAGACAGCTGGTGGGGATGGAATACGTGTGGGATGTAGACAAACTAGTTAGGTAATCTGATGTCTTCGACGTGCACTAGTGGAAACTACGAATCTAAGGTAAAGAAGGCCCTCCTAACCTGAACTGGTGTGATAGATCGATCGGCAAGGATGACTGCTCGAAGGCTCCAATCAATATCGAGCTCTGGCATGATTTGGTCTATGGGTTGTGGAATACATGGAAAATGACCTGGGATAGTTTTGTGTATGTCTCCAAATAGGGTCATAAGGTGGATGATGTATATAATTGACTCTACGGGTGATTATCTGGTCTAGTCGAACTCCTTGGCTTTGTTAGCTGCTATGTCTAACAAGGATAAGCTGTTCGATGATGATAGGTGGAAGTGGAGTGGATCTGAATATTAATGTGTGTAGGTGGCATCTATGTCTAATTCACTTATAGATTCGTTGGGTTACGAGATTTGTGGGTACAACCATAGATTCATGTTTGTTGTGGTCTGCTTTATGGTCATGTGCTAAATCAGTCCCTAATCCCTAACATCTAGTAATCGTATGCTTTTCGAGCCTCTATATTCAAAATTAACAATTGTACGATCTTTTGAGTATCTCACGGGCATTCGTGCAACTTTGAATTCTTAAGTAGTATCTATATACGTGAGAGTATCTCCTGCGTCGGCTATGGGACCAAAGGTTCGAACCGAATGTTTTCTCTCTTTCAAGCCCTTCTGAGTCATGTGGATATATACCTAGGGTAATCTATAGTTGAGTTGATTTGACCAAAATGTGTGCACTTGGTTTTCTTCTATGTTTAACCCATGTAAGCGGGATTTGATCTGTTGTAAACTTGTCATTGTTTGGAAGACTTGGATCTAACGTTCGATCTATATCGATTATTCTTTGTGACAAGATTGGGTTGGGGCATGATTGGCTCGAATACGTATTCTCTGGGCTCTCTAGGTCCCATAATTGTCATACAAAAGGAAATTATACAAATCTAACTAATTGTGGATGATATATCTATGCATTTTACCAAATCTAATAACTTATTGATAAGCTATTGAACAGAATTTAAAGAACATTTATCTAGTATATCTAAGATTGACAACTAAACTAATAATTCGATTCTAAAACAAACAGAGCAACCGAGTGTAGCTACTTGTCGTGTAATTGATAATTCTATTCTAAATAATGAAATAACTGATCCAGTCTATTTGAAAGACTCTCAATCCTACCTCAGAAGTGAGGAGTGAATCATAGTTTCTCAGAAACTATCAATCCCCATAGCTTCCCTGGCAATATCGAAAGTAAAATCAACTAAAATGAAATAATTGGCTACTCTATTTTATATATTTCTAACTAGAACTTTGAAAGCTAGGACTGGATTTTGCGAGTAATAGTGGCGAATCCAATGGTGTGTGTGGCTTTGTCCCCTCAATGTGATCTCCTCGTTCCTTTGTGCTCACGTGGATCCAGAAAAGCGTGTAATGCTAGCATCAACAAAAGTAGATATTGGAGTAAAGGCAGCTTTAGGATACAGACTGAATACAATGCGAGTAGGAGAGGGATAGCGCAAGAGTACAGAGCTTGGCTTATGTAATTCCTAGCAGGATTTATTGCGAGTCATGCGGCATAAAACTTCCAGAACCTGAAACTATCCTATTTGAAGAACAAAACCTATAAATTTAATGGCTTCCTATTGAATTCAAACTATCCTATTCCAATTGGTTTGGATGAAGTGATAACAGACTTGCACAAGATGGATATGTGGCTTCCTAACAGCAAAACAACACTAACTAGGCATGCAATGAATGAAACTATGAATTCTAAGCAAAAGAAGAACTGAAACACTGAAATGAGAAATTGAGAGGCAAATTTGAGGGGCCATTTGCTTGAGCACAAGCCAACTATTTATAGCATTTACATTTACCCAAGGTAAAAACCAAATTGATCTCTTAAACTATAAACAATGGCAAAACACTATTCTAGGGAACCAGAATCATTAATGCAAGCCAAGGCGGTGAAAAAAAGCTGGTAAACGTTGAAATTTACGTGAGTCATGTTAAAAGAGAATTCTGGAAAATGCGTGAAGGACCACTACCCGAGTAGGGGTGGTAGTTCTGAGGACCTCCGCCCTACTTAGGGTGCATCATGAGACCACCACCGAGTGCAAGGTAGCGGTTTCGTAACTAAAGAGAAAAAAGCAAAGAAAAGAGGGGAAAAGAGGAAAAAAATCACACGGGGGCTAAGCGGGGCATGCGGGATGATAACGCATACTTGGAGAGCTTTTCGGATCTCGAACACCTTACGAGGAGACCTGTATCATCATTGGGGTACGTGTTACATTGTTCCAATAGTGCAGTACCCTATAATTTTGGGTACGTACATATTTCCCCCTCGGAGAAGCGTTTTAGCCATGAAGAGGTGTAAAACGGTGGGTCCAAGTATGGCGGTCCCGAAATGGGAAATTAGAAGTTATACCTAATACGTCTATGTGTCGGAATGATGCCATCCGAAATTCCCGCTACCTGTAAAATGAAAAGAGAACTCAAGTGCAGATAGACACAATAGATTAGAAAATAAATACTAAAATAATATGAAATGAGGACGTACCATTTGTGCGGGGGTAAGCACTTACCTCCGTTGGCGCTCTAAACCTGTGAAAAGGGCATTTAAAACAAGCCAGGTTGCTATATATATGAAAGTGGGCCCATGTTCCTATTCATTTGCGCATTGATTTGATTGATTCTGAGCTCTGGGACCCACGGTGATGGTTTCTTACGAGATTAGAGTCAAAACGTTCGTGACAGGATAGCGATCATGCCTCCGCGAGTGGAACATCGACCCGTGAGATCACAAGTTAGTTTTTCTCAATTTATCATTTTTATCCCAAAACTTTGAAATGTTAAAATCTTTGTCGTGGGGGTTATTTTTGAAAATGTTAGGTTCAAAAGGTCCATCTAGGGGGGGCACCTACTGGGTAGGCTTTGTTTTAGTTAAAATGGTCCTTTTTGGTGTTTTTAGGCCTTTTTAGGATATAAAACCCGCGTGGGTTTTCGGGACACGACACCGCCGCCCTACCCAAGGCGGTGGTTACACGACCGCCACCCTGTTTAAGTAGCGGTTGCGAAAACCGCCACCCTGCTCAGGGTGGCGGTTCTTCACAGAATGTCAAAAGAACACTTGTTTGAGATTGTTTTTGCATTTTTAGCATTTCTATGTGTTTTCATGATTTTTCTAATGTCATTCGGATGCTAACTTGCTTTGTTTTGTGTGTTTTTGGGTGTATGCAGGCGAGGGAGGAGTACATTCGGTGGAGTCGAGAGAGAGTGTGTGACTGGCTCTCAGTAGTGTTAGATGCCCTTTCACAGGATGAGCAGGATACTCTTAAGAGGGCTAGTATACTATGTATATCATGGGTTCCACATGTTGCACCATCTAGTCACATACTTTGTGACTTATTTTCCTATTGGGATGCTAATCGGAACACCTTCCGATTACTGGGGTTCCGAGGTGAGTGGACCATCACACTAGAGGATGTTTACCATATCCTGGGGGTCCCGATCATTAGGAGATGACTCACCCTTGAGACAAGCAAGTTCACGGGCCCAGATAGCACAGTGGGCTTCTTACATGGGAGATGCAGTTATCTCCACTAGTTTGAAGAAGGGGGTGAGGTTCGATCTATCCCTATCCTTCCCATCCCCTTGATTTGCCAGGCTATTATGGGGATCCTTGCCTCGAGATTGATCGGGGACAAGGGAGGAGACACACTACTATATTGCTGGTCCCCCATCATTGCACAGATCGAGGGACATGGCGATTTACGCCTGGGGAGTAGATATACTTGGGACTACCTACCACGACTTGTATAAGGTAGTCCATTTACGAGAGGCGATCTTTGAGCCACCCAACCTTAGTCATGAGCAGGTTAATGAGCACTTCATTCCCTATGGTAGAGGTGTAGAGGTGGCGGATCCCAGAGCTGTGAGGGTAGCCGGATGGACGAGATATGTCGTTGCTCGAGCACCTCACCGTGGGCCTAGTTGCTTCGCTAACCACTAATGACATGGAGGCCACACCGTATCAAGCCATGGAAATCTTATGGGGTGAGGAGGCTCTTACCTTGATCTCCTACTCCACCATAGGGTAGCTTGTTGACAGAGTAGGGAGAGTGGAGATACACCCCTTTGGCCGAGTTCCTCAGTAGTTTGGCCTACCTTACATAGGTATGCTTCCCCTGGTAGTGCCGGTATACTGAGTCGAGTTCGAGAGGCGAGATGGGGTCCCTAGAGGCCGTGGTTGGGACGGTTGTCACACACCCGGCATTCCTATTGTGGCCAGGAGGGTAGTACGTGCCCGAGGGAGAGCCGGTGCTCCTTAGGCACCCTTACTCCGATTATCGCGAGACCCACCCACAGTAGTGATGACCCCATTGACATAGACTTCGATTCTGAGGAGTTCACAAGGGGAGAGACAGAGGAGGAGACCGAGGTTGAGGTCAGCGAGTCGGGTGGAGAGGAGGATAGTGATCCTGAGTGGCATGACACTCAGGATATCATGCAAGAAGAGAGGGCCAAGTAGAGCGCAGAGAGGGTGACTCTAGTTTCAGAGGAACCACTCTCCCAAGGTCATGGTGGGGAGGATGAGTTTGTTGTGGAACACTATGTCGCTCAGCCACGGGGGAGCACCTTAGTCACCGCGGCATCTGTGGCAGGTGCTGACCCTAGAGATCCATCCTGGAGGCCTGGTGATCCGAGTAAGTTATCTTCCCTTTGCTTTAGGATTGCTTTAATTGCCATCTCTCCTTTTGTTTACACTTGTGTTTATCTCTTGTTTTATTTCTAATTCATTTTCTCCTTTGTTTGCAGAGACCACCAACGAGTGGCGAGACCTGATTTGCAGGGTATGCACCGATACCCTGATGATTCCTATGGAGAGGACCCGTCCAGAGCTGTCTGTGGATGCGAGGGAGCCCTCAAGAATCGGTAGACACACCGATGTCTTTGACCCTATCGGCATGTGGCCGAGGATGGTATCGACTCTTCGTGACGACAGAGCCGGGGGTATAGGACAGTAGAGCACCTGATGAGGAGTCATTCTCATGGTGAGACCGCAGCTGCCCCTCGGGATTGTGAGCCCTCCGTACACTTAGAGCACCGGCATATCCGGAGTCCTAGGCATGGGCGTGCACCCTCAGAGGGGTCTTATAGGGATCGAGAAGCCACTTGGCTCTCTTAGATTTTTGTATGATATTTTGTATTTCCGGGCTCTTTGAGCGTTTTGACCATGCTTAGTGCATGATGGCATTGTACAGAATTTTGATCATTTATATATATATTCTTTTTAGATCAGACTCTTGGCATCCACGACCTTGCTTCCATTTCCATTTGTAAACTATGATGTTATGCATAAATGCTTTTTTAGAATGTATGCAATGGAGAACAAATGATACAAATGTTTACTTTCTTTTTGTATGTCATGATGCTGATATATGATAATATAGATACAATGTGATTTTGAATCTTAGTTTATTTAAGAAATTTTTGATACTTCATATTTGTTTTGGCAAAGTGGTGAAGATAAGCCGGTATGATGGGTAGATAGACTTGCCCCACTCCTAACCCCACACAACTAGTAAGATGCGAGGGCTCATCACCGAGAGCTAGAAAGGGCACAAGTTGTGAAATATGTTGAAATGATAGTGATGAAAGATAGACAAAGCTTTGGTGGAACCAAATTGGGATGCTACAAGCCTACTCTACCCGAGTGACTTCATAGTTTGGGATGCAACTTGCTTTGTGGTTTATCTAGACTTAGATCCGTAGATGGCCACATGGTAGACAAAATCTGGGTTTTTAGGATTTTAACTCTCTTGGAATTTTGAACATCTGATTCATTTGTTTTTGACTCAAGGCTTCAAGATTTGAATTGTTTGCTTATGACCTTTAACGTTTGTTTGTCAAGAGGACCCCCTACACTTTGCCCCATGCTACTAGTAAGAAGCGTGGGTTTATCACCGTGGGTAAGGCATAGGTGAGTAAGGGCATTTCCATCCTTTCCCAACCCTACGTCACTAGTAAGAGATGCAAGCTCATCACCAAAGGTTGGTGGGGCAAGGAAATGTGTAAAATTAAAATTTTTGTTTGATCTATATTTGACTTGTTTATTTGAGCAAAATGTCAGTGTGTTCTTATTTCCAAAGAGATATATGTATGGGATAGATGTGACACAATGAAGCTTCTAGAATAGACCATAGGCAAGACACCTATCCTAAGAAGAAACCAAAAGTGAGAAAAAACCTGTAGATCTTGATATGGTTACCATTAAGACCTTGTCACATTTAGCTTTATTTGATGAAATGATTCGAAATAGTTTGATGATATCATGGAAATGGAGAAGTATGATTAGAGTGTTTATGCCAACAACATCATGAGTTTGTAATGAATTACTTTGAGAATAAATTCCTTGATCACAAAATTGTACGAAACAAGTGGACAAAATGATCCTAACTATATGAAGATGCAATGTAGATATAATTATACAAGTAGTGCTAGTTGCTTATGCGTAGAATCGTTTGAGGTGTAGGGAATTGACTGTTTCACCAAATTCCTCACCTTCTAGTGTACATAGGAGATATGCACCATTTCCATAGTCCTTCATGACTCGGTATGGGCCCAACCATTTGGGCCGGAACTTCCTTCCTTCACCGGTATTTTTGTCGATCCAGACTGTCTAGCCTTAGAACTAGATCACCTTCATATATGTCACGTTCATAGACTTTCTTGTTATACCGCCAAAGACATCCGGTCAGCATCTAACCTAGATTCATCTAGGATTTCTAGTTGGGAGAGACGTGCTTCTCTGTAAGCATCTTCGTCTAGAATCCCTTGTAATGAGATATGAAGATTGGGTATTTCAACCTCAAGCGGGAGAACTGCTTCTACCCCGAATACCAGTGAAAAAGGAGTGGCTCCTGTTGGTGTTCTTATTGAGGTTCGGTGGGCCCATAAGGCCGGATATAACTTCAAATGCCAATCTCATTTGTTTTCCTTCACAGTTTTTAAGGAGAATGGCTTTTAATGTTTTATTTTTTGCCTCACCTATCCATTGGCTTGAGGGTAATACAAGGAGGCCGTATGATGGCTTATTTTAAATTTATTGCACAATTCATGAACTTCATCATTCTTAAAAGAAGTCCCATTATCCGAGATAATGATTTGTGGGACACCGTACCTACAAATGATTTGGTTCAAAATGAACTTGGCGATTACAGAACCCAGATACAGTAGTAAGAGGCATAGCCTCTACCCACTTGGTAAAATATTCGGTGGCCGTGATTATAAAATTATGGCCGTCTATAGATGAGGGAGAGAATTTCCCTATCAAATCTAGGCCCCACATAGAAAAGGGCCATGGAGTAGCGATTGGTTGTAGAGCTTGTGCTGGCATGTGAATCTCATGGGAGAATTCTTGGCACTTATGACACCTTCGTACAAACTCTATTGCATCGTGTTCTAGAGTAGGCTAGAAATAGCCCATCGATGTATTTTACGAGTGGTGGCATGGCCACCGAAGTGGCCTCCACACATTCCACTGTGAGATTCGTGGAGAATCTTCTTGGATTCTTCTGTGTCGACACATCTTAGAAGCATTCCATCGAATGATTTTCGATAGAGCACTTGCTCTATGATGACGTATTTAGCTACGATAATGCGTAAACGCCTTCTTCATTGTGGTGTAGCACCTTCCAGATATGTATGGTCCATGATATAATTAATAATATCAGTGTACCAAGGACACTCAGAGATGGGAGGTCTGGTTTCGATGTAGTATACGCACTCATCGGGAAAGTCCAGATCTACTAGATCACCTCCATCTAATAGGTTATCAACTAACCAATCCACGATGATTTTTCCCTTAACAGACTTCTGATTTACAAATGTTAATTCAAATTCACCCATTAAGGTTATAAAGTGTCCATCCTTTTTAGATAAGGACCCTTGCGTGAGGAAAATTCGTAAATGCTATGTCTTTACAATGACCTTTGTTTCTTGATTTAACATGTAATGTCTTAAGCACTTGGTTGCAAAGACTATAGCGAGGCATTCTCATTCTGCTTGCGTGTAGCATGTTTCATAGTCGAGCAATGTCCGGCTAATGAAATAGATTACACGTTCTCTCTTTTCATCGTCTTCTTGAGCCAGCATACAAGCTAGCGAGACATTGGTAGCTCATGAATATAAAATTAATGGGCGATCCGGCTTAGGTGGCATTAGCGTAGGTGGTGATAACAAGAAACACTTAACTACGTTGAAAGCTTCATTGCAATCTTCGGTCTAATCAATGCTATAATCTTTCTTGAGTAGATTTTTGATTGGATGAATGGCGAAACTTAAGTCCGGGATGAATCTCTGGATTGCACCAAGCTTTCTAAGAAATGACCTGATTCCTAATTCATCCGAAGGTGGGACCATTTCAAGAACAGCTCTTAATTTTGGTTGGGTCAACATCAATCCCTCATGATGATATAATGTAGCCTATAATCTTCCCTCCTGTTACACCAAAGACACATTTTTCTGGATTTAGCATGACTTTGTATTCTATCAGACGTGAAAGAATGATGTGAAGCACTTCCGGATAGTCACAACGCTTCTTGGCCTTGGCCAACAAGTCATCTACATAGGATTCCACAATTTTATGAATAAGGTCATGAAATATATATTTCATAGCCCGCTGGTATGTAGCGCTAGTGTTCTTGAGATTGAATGGCATAACAAAGCATAGCAATAGGTTCCCAAGGAGTTATAAACGTGGTTTTAGCTTGATCTTGTTCGAGATATTTCGATTTGATTGTATCCCAACAATCCATCCATAAGAGATAAAAGCTCAAACCCAGTTGTTGCGTCAACAATGACATCTATAGATGGTAATGGGAAGTCATCTTTAGGACATGCCTTGTTAATGTCTCAGAAGTCTATGCAGATGCATATCTTTCCATTCTTTTTAGAACCATAACGATATTAGATACTTGAGAGTAATCGACTGGTTTGATGAATCCTACTTGGAGGAGTTTCATTACCTCCTCTTTCACCATGAGATCTACCTTGGGTTTCATTGGTCTCGATTTTTGTTTAATCGGCTTTGCATCTGATTTAGTGATGAGGTTATGTACCGCAATGTGTGGTGCAACCCCTATCATTTCCTTATAATTAAATGCAAAAGCCTTCTGATGTTCCTTGAGGATTTGAGTGTGTATTTCTACTTCTGATGGAGTTAACGAGGATCATAACTTCAATATCCTTGGTTTATCTTCCATTCGATGTTAATATCAATTGTTTATTTGATTAAAGAAGTGTTATCTTCTTCAAACTCGCAGGCGAAAGTGGAGGTAGTTCTAGATTGTCTCTATTCTCGACTGTGTATATGTTGAGTTCCTTTTGTGGGGGAAGTTCTATCATGGGATTCCCAAAGTAGGAAGATGAATACGGGGTTAAAGAAAAATCTATTGTGTGATGGGTGAGATGTAACGCTGTATAGGCGTTCAAGTAGTTAAGAGTGGTTGTATCACTATCAATGTGGTCTGGGATAGTAGATTTGTTCTCATCTCTAATTGTTGAAAGAGGATTTGACATTGCTTTTACCACCGGTTTAGTACGAAGGGATACCATGAAATGGGTGTCCTCCAACTTACTTTTTGGAGTAAAGCATGATGCTGAGATCGTTATTGAATCGGAAAGAAGATTTTGCTCTCACGGGATTGCTTTAATTGATATGAAGTCAAACTTCTTGCTTAAATCCAAAACAGTTGTTCTGTAGAGCTGTAAGTGCTCAACTCTAGTTTCATACACCTCAAAGAATTGGTTTGCTACCAATTGTGAGTCTCCTAACACTCTGATGTTATCAACACTGATCCTCTTAGCTAGGATGAGGCCCAGGAGGAGGGCTTCATATTCAAGTGTCGTTGTTTGTACATTTGAAATTTAGTTTAAAGGCAAATGGTAAGACTGTTCCCTCGAGAGAAGTGATAATTATACCTACCGGCCCGTAATGACATCTAGCTCCATCAAAATGGAGATTCCAATACTTATCTAGGAATATGGGCATTGGGAAATTTGTTGTGTTAACATCCTCTACCTTTACCATGTAGAGATCTACTACTAGAAGAGAACCAACACCTAGGGTGTATCTCATGCCTACGAGAATCAAATGGTAGGAACATTGGTAGATCCTTTTCTAGTAACTCAAAAAATTTTGCAAGTAGTTCCTAATGATACCATTTCTATAATGTTAGCCTCATCCTTGAGGGTCGGGACCGTCTTGACTAGACTCATATTCTCAAGATCATTGTAGGTACCAACTTTTCCTTTGATTTTGCATCGTGGGTTTATTAAGTTGGTTTGTTGGGAGTTCAAACTCCAAGTGAATGCTTGGTCTTCTCTTTAAGTCAGCCAAGTGTATATCGAATGGTTTTGATCACCTTTGGCTATGAATATCTTTCCTAAGTGTAAAAACCTTATCTCTTAAAATAGCATAGAAGGGATTTCCTTCATACGGTGTATCCATGGTCACCGAGGATCATATTATAGTTAGTTTCCGATCTATAATATAAAACTCAGTCAGGATTGTTTTGGGTCCTAATGTGACCGGTAGTATTATAGTTCCAATTGAAGTGGCTTTAAGGTTGTCATAGCCTCTTAGTGTATTTTGAGTTGTGGAACAATTCGTTTCTCCATATCCTAGCTTTTGAAGGAAAGAGAAGGGGACTATGTTAACTTCCACCCCATCGTCAACCATCACGCATTTCACATAATTGTTATAAACCCATACTTGCAAATGTAAGGTTGGATCACCTCTGCATGGGCAATCTCAGCGTCTGTTGGCATTTTGTCTATTTCGAATATAAACTCGGTATCTCTATCCGGCTGTCCCGGAGGATGGATATCAAAGTCTATATGGTTTACCTGTGTTTCGGGAGGTGGAGTGATGTTAATTAAATGACCTAAGCCTAATGCCTCTAAAAGAGCAGCCCTGTGAGTAGGGGAGTTCTTCAATAAATCCAAAAAGGAGATGTGCGAGAAGGTTTTTGTTAGATCATTAATTAAATCGTAAGCACCCACGGGCTTTATTAATTCTTGTTGGATATTATCTCGTCTCCGGTAGGTGATTTGGACTTGGCTGAGAGGGATACTCTCATGTCCTCATGTTACAGCTTCTATGGATAGTTCGACGTCTAATTCCACTAAACCGACTATCTTAGGTCGTGGCTGATTTCCTAATTGTGGCGCAACTAACGGATTTAGTGAAGTTGAGGCTTCATGATCATTGTTTTCGTAACTACACCCTTGTTTCTCCTCGGATTTAACCCGTTGTTGTGATTTGGGAGTGGATCATTAAAGATCTTAAGGGCTGCATTTTGAGGAGAAACTGCCCCTGTAAAATTATTTGGTGCTGGTGGCGTAGGATCTGCCAAGAACATATCTATGAAAAGTTGTCTTTGTTCCTCTAGAAAACATTGCATGAACTTATTGTAGTCATGGCACGTTCTAGTGTCATGGCCCTGAATTTTGTGGAAACCACAATATGAGTTAGGATTGTAATTCCTAGTTTGTTGGCTTGGTGTATATTGTGGCCCAAAACTCTGATCAAACCGTTTCCTATTAGGATTAAAGTTTTACGTTTGTTGTCTTTGGTTTTGGTTCTGGTTTTGATATCTAGTTGAGTTTTGGCTTGGACCCTGTGTAGGGTTTCACCGTTGTTGTTGTTGTTGTTGTTGTGGATGATTAAAATCCACTACATTGATTGTTGGGGTAAAGTTGTTTCGTTGGTTGTTCATTAGTGGTGGAGTATTCACAACATTTACCTTTTGGCCTGATCAGTTACTCCATCTGTTGTCACTCCACAATTTTTATTGAGGATTTTAGGTCCTTGATTGACATTCGTGGTAGTAGGATAAGTTGTAGTGTTCTGGTTGGAGGTGATTAACCTCCCGTTTACTCCATATGTCTTGCGACCACTATCAATCGCCGCTTGATCTATTCGGAGAGCACTCTCAAGTACTTCATCGCAAGTTCTTAGTGGGAACTTTTGGACTTCTTCCTTTACTTCTCTCGTTGAGAGAATGAAGGAATAAATCACATAGTTCCATCTGATCCATGTTTGGAGCACTTTCCGAAGAATAAAGAATTGTACGCCACCTCTGGATAAAATGGGCGACATATTCATTGTGTTCTTACTTAATGTGCAAGAATTCCCGATTCTTGTTCTTAATAGTTTGTTCATTTCGAATGCCTTAATGAAATCTAAGACGAGTTGTTTAAACGAATGGATGGAAGCCTCAAGTATTCTATAATACTAGTCGAGAGTGATGCCTTCCAAGGTTTTGGGAAATATCTTAGCAACAACCCCATCCCAAGGGAGTAATTCTCGAATGGCTGTAGCGTAAGCCTTGATATGTGCATTCGGATCTCCCTCACCTTTGTACTTGGGAAAATCAGGAAGGGGTCTTGGAAGCATGATGCTTCGTATGGTGAAATCTAAGGGCTCTTTCAAGTATTAGGATAATTCCCTATCGCATAGGTTTCAACCATTGATGGTGCCTGTTGAGGTGGTGGAGGCGGAATGGGTTATTGATACGACGTAGCATATGTGTTGGTAGGAGCATAAGGAAACCCTGTGTTTGAGAAACCATGTCGGGAGATGAGAACATATCCCCTTGTGGTGATTTGGAATACATGTTTAAGTATGAGGGGGTATTGTCCAAGAATGGATTATTTTGTACTAGACCGGAGGTATCGGAACGGTGTTAGAAATGGCGGTTCTAGTTGGCATTTGTTGTGAATACTGAGGAGTCATGCCTAACGTGCCTATTCCTGTGAGGAGGTCTACTTGGCTAGGATGGTGTGGAGGATTAGAATTTCCTGCCTACATGAATTGAGAATGGTGATTTTCTGAGCAAGTTCTAACCCCCTCACTTTTTCTACTAAAGTTGAAATGACTTCATTTGGTGAAGTCATGGTATTTTTCCTTAGTGGCGTTTGTTGTATATCCTGATGTTGTATAGGCATGTGATATCCCGCTATGAATTGATCACTGCCCTGCCAAGTTTCCCAAGGGCATTTCCTATATGTAGTGGCATGGAGGTATTTTCTTGAAAAGAGACCTCGGGTTGTGTTTGTAAACTCCCTATAGGTGGGTACATACTTCGAGAGCGTTGTTCATTCCTAGCATAACATACCAAATGTTCATCATCTAAAACCAGGTATGGGTCTGATTGCCTACTAATTTGTGGTCTAAGTAGTACCTGAGGAGACGAACCAGATTCTCCTGTGAATGTCATATTGTTCGAGCCTGAAGGCTCTATTTGTTGTGTTTGAGTGAGCTGATCCAACTCCTCTGTTTGGAAAGATGAGCTATATCTGATCCTTGGAGATGGAGTTTGTGTTGATAATTGGTTAGTTGAGTAGTTGTCACCCCATACTGAGAGTGAGGGTGATGATTGTCTATTCAGTTGAGCATAGTATGCTTCAAGACCTAGGAGAGGTCTACCATATGCATCGAATCCGACATATTCGGGGGGTATATGAATACCCACAGAATAATGGGTAAGAGCGAAGGTGGAAGGAAGAAGTGAAAATAAAAGAGGAAGAACTGTTTCTTTCACATTGGGTTCACCAATTTTGTATGATGGAAAAGTGACAAGTGAGCGTGGGAATCTACAAGTAACTCTTCCTCACACCCGACCTCTCGAGGTCATGCCGAGATAGCCGGTGGGGATGGAATACGCGTGGGATGTAGACAAACTAGTTAGGTAATCTGATGTCTTCGACGTGCACTAGTGGAAATTGTGAATCTAAGGTAAAGAAGGCCCTCCTAACCTGAACTAGTGTGATAGATTAATCAGCAAGGATGAATGCTCGAAGGCTCCAATCAATATCGAGATCGGCGTGATTCGGCCCATAGGTTGTGGAATACGTGGAAAATGACCTAGGCTAGTTTCGTGCATGTCTCCCGGATAGGGTCATAAGGTAGATGATGGATATAATTGACTTACGGGTGATTGTCCGGTCTAGTCCGTAACTCCTTAGCTTTGTTAGCTGCTATGTCTAACAAGGATAATTGTTTGATGATGATAGGTGTAAGTGGATTCTATGTCTGATTCACTTATGGATTCGTTGGGTTGCGGGATTTGTGGGTCACAATCGTAGATTCATGTTTGTTGTGGTCCTACTATGGTCATGTGCTAAATTAGTCCCTAATCCCTAAGCATCCAAGTAATCATATGCTTTCTCGGCCTCTATATTCAGGATTAACAATTATGTGATCTTTTCGAGTATCTCACGGGCGTTCGTGCAAGCTAAATTCTTAAGATGGTATCTATATTTGTGAGAGTATCTCCTACATCCGGTGTGGGACCAAAGGCTCAAAATCGAATGTTTGCTCTCTTTCAAACCCTTCTATAGTCATGTGGATATATACCTAGGGTAATCTATAGTTGGGTTGATTTGACCAAAACGTGTGCGCTTGGTTGTCTTCTATGTTTAACCCATGTAATCGGGAGCTGATCTATTATAAACTTGTCGTTGTTTGGAAGACTTGGATCCTAAGGTTCTGATCTATATCAGTTATTACTGTGACGAGATTGGGTTGGGGCATGATTGGCTCGAATACGTATTATTTGGGCTCTCTAGGTCCCATGATTGTCATACAAAAGGAAATTATACAAATCTAACTAATTGTGGATGATATATCTATGCATTTTACCAAATCTAATAACTTATTGATAAGCTATTGAAGCAGAATTTAAAGAACATTTATCTAGTATATCTAAGATTGACAACTAAACTAATAATGTGATTCTAAAACAAACAGAGCAACCGAGTGTAGCTACTTGTCTGCGTAATTGATAAGTCTATTCTAAATAATGAAATAACTGATTTAGTCTATTTGAAAGACTCTCGATCCTACCTCAAAAGTGAGGAGTGAATCATATTTTCTCAAAAACTATCAATCCCCACAGCTTCCCTGGCAATATCGAAAGTAAAATTAACTGAAATGAAATGATTGGCTACTCTATTTGATATATTTCTAACTAGAACTTTGAAAGCTAGAACCTGGATTCTGTAGAATAGTGGTGAATCCGATGGTGTGTGTGGCTTTGTCCCCTCAGTGTGATCTCCTCGTTCCTTCGTGCTCACATGGATCCAGAAAAGTGTGTAATGCTAGCATCAACAAAAGTAGATATTGGAGTAAAGGAAGCTTTAGGATACAAACTGAATACAATGCGAGTAGGAGAGGGATAGCGCAAGAGTACAGAGCTTGGCTTATGTAATTCCTAGTAGGATTTATTGCGAGTCATGTGGCATAAAATGTCTAGAACCTAAAACTATCCTGTTTGAAGAACAAAACCTGCAACTTTAATGGCTTCCTATTGAATCCAAACTATCCTATTCCAATTTATTTGGATGAAATGATAACAGCACTTGCACAAGATGGATATGTGGCTTTCTAACAGCAAAACAACACTAACTAGGCATGCAATGAATGAAACTATGAATTCTAAGCAAAAGAAGAACTAAAACACTGAAATGAGAATTTGAGAGGAAAATTTGAGGGGCCATTTGCTTGAGCACAAGCCAACTATTTATAGCATTTGCATTTACCCAAGGTAAAAACCAAATTGATCTCTTAAACTATAAACAATGGCAAAACACTATTCTAGGGAACCAGAATCATTAATGCAAGCCCAAGGCGGTGAAAAAGCTGGTAAATGTTTAAATTTACATGAGTCGCATTAAAAGAGCATTCATTCTGTGTGAAAATGTGATTGAGGCGGAGGACAGGATTTGCCCTACTTAGGGTGGATTAGGGCGGAGATTACAGATCGCTGCCCTACTTGGGAGGCGGCGGTCATGAGACCGCCACCCAGGCAGGTGGGGGTTTCAGAATCGAAGAGTAAAAAGTAAAGAAAAGAGGGGAAAAGAGGAAAACAAAGCACGCAGGGCTAAGCGGGGCATGCGAGATGATAATGCATACTTGGAGAGATTTTCCGGATCCCGAACACCTTGCAAGGAAACTTGTATCATCATCGGGGTACGTGTTACGTTGTTCCAGCAGTGCAGTACCCTACAATTTTGTGTACGTACAGATACATCCTACAAATAAGGGTGAATATGAGCGCACCATTACACCACCTCAGCCACAAGAGGGGGATGATGAGGACTTGAATGTAGTCTAAGGGGAGCATAGATTTAAGAGGGTGTTTAGGAGAATAAGGACCCAAGGTGCTACTCCAACCATGGTGTGCAGATCACCCAGACTCTCCCCACAGAAGGAGGTAACCGTGCAAAGGAGGAAACTAAAGTTAAATGAGGAGGTGGAAGAGTCAGAGGAAAGCGTGCCTAATTCTCCTACACTTCCAAAGAACATAGAAGAACAGGGTGAGGAATACAAGGAAGGAGAAGAGGATGAGAAGGGACCAGAGGGGATGGCTACTAAGAATGTGCAGGACATGGAGACACAAGTCCCAAATTTGGAAGCTAAAGTCCCTAAGCAACAATAGTCTAGAAGAACAAGTGGAGAGCACATTCCACCAACCATGGGGTATGTAGAGGACATAGGTAAATTTTCCACGTCTACTTCAGAGAATGATAGCATAGAAGGATTTATTTGGTTGGGAGCTAATGGATGAGGATATGGTGATTGTGCACACTCAAAAGCAACTATCATGGTCAATGCACACCCACATGGATGAGCCTAACTTTGATGTATGTGAAGATTCATGCATTTCAAGATGGTTAAAGAAGGCACCCCAAGCTAGACACATGATAGTAAAGCCTACTGTCATGTCGGATGAGTAGGTCAAAGCAATGCATTAGTGAAGGTTTATGCTGAAGTGGCTAGAAGAAACATGGACAAAGCCACAACAATCAGAGTGCTACATGAGGAGATAAAAGAAAAGGATGCGGAGATAGCGTGCATAACACAAGAGAGGGACTTCACGCAGAAAAAAAAATGGAGTATTTATCAACATCGCAGAGGAGATTGCGGACAATGTCATCAGAGCAAGGCCACACTTAGAGGCCAAGGTACCACAGATGTTTCCTTCAGTGATACACTATGTAGGAAATTTGGTGGACTTGGTACTTGAGGATGAACATCTGTGCATGTCAGCACCAAGAAGCTCATAGAAAGATGCAGAATGAGAGAAATCCTTAGTGATGCGCAAGATTGCATCTTATGAAGGAATTCTCGCAAGCATTATAAGAAGTATTGAGTAAAGCGGAGACTGGCTTTAAATATTTGTACAGCTCTAGAGGTACTTATCAATATAAAGACCCTACAAGAAAACAATGAGGTTCAAAAAGTAATGAAGGATGAGGCATTGGGCCACATAAAAATATTTTCAATAGTTAACTGTGAAGCTTGAGGCCCTAGCAAGAATAAAGACAAGAGCCGCATAAGACTCGGTTGGAAGAGCTTATGAAGCAAATTGCGTAGAATATGGATATTCTAGAAGGAAGAATGACATCAATGTCCATCATTGTGTTGGTTCGTAGAATAAAAAAGGAGAGATTGCAAGGGATGAGTTGGAATCCATTGTTGTGGACATCCTAGAAAAAGTAGAACAAGCACTCACTAAATGGTAGGTTTTGGAGGTCAAAATAAAGAAAGATTATCCTAAATTGATAATTCAACCGATACTGAGAGGAGGCTGCCTCATAACCTCATAGAAATTCTTTATTTGTCTCATTATTTCATTCTTATTCCTTCCATTATTCTATTTTTACTTCAATTTTTTTGGGAACACCCATTGTCGGGATGACAATGAGATTAGTGTGGGGTAATGTTAATCAGAGAATACTTTTTAGAGAACACACAAGGAGTCTCGCATGGGATAAGGCCGGGATCAAGGGCATGGAAGGATAGGAAGGAACCGTGCACAAAAGGCAAGTTCAGCATTCAGTACTTAGCTGATTTTGAGCATGACGACCTATTTTTAGAAGATGGCATGCGGAACACACCAACGATGTAGAGACATGCACGTCATGCATGTCTACATCTTTGGAGGATCGGATCAAATCATTTTGTATGGAGACAAGCTAAGAATAGGGTTGACCCTTCAATTAACTAGAACAGTCTATACATAGAACACTTGCATGTGTGTCTATTCCCGTAAACGGCATGTGGCCATTAATAGCATGTGGCCTATTTACGGAATAAATAAGCGAAGAAAGGGAAAATATCCACCCTATATATATGATGCTAGGTACATAGTAAAAAGAGGATGAGTGTGATGGATGTATGAAGATATAGAGATATATGCATATGGTTGAATTACTGTATCATATCCATACAAGCATTGGTATAGATTGACACTAATGTAAGGAGATTCTATGTTTATTAATAGATGGAAGATATTGGCTAAATCTAAGTTACATTCCTATGTGTAATTGAGTAGTGCATGTTATTGATTCAAGCATGATTATTGTTTAAAGCTTGTCTTTCATAGATCTGAATGTAGCATGCATTGTAGAATGATGGATTAGTTATGAAGCTATATGTTTCTTCCTTCATCATGCAACATCTTGCTACAGAACCCTAAAGAGGGACTGGTACCTTTGCACACTTTGGGTGAGCGCTCAATATAGGGTGAGTGATGTATCAACACGTCTAGGGTGTTATGTGGTAAATTCTAGGCTGCATTAGTCCTTAAACCCTTAAACTCTTTCCTGCTCCCACATGTAAACCTATCTCTCCTCATGCGTATTTACTTGCGCACTTTTCTTCATAGTGCCTTCCACGCGTGCTCATCTTCGCTTTAGGAATTAGTCATTTTATGGGCTAAACAATCACTTTGTTTGGTCCTACAACACTGCAAGGTAAGTCCAATTCGAGATAAGTACCTTTCCCTTTATTTTATTTCATTTAAAATATCAAATAAATTACTTAGCATTTATATTTTAGTATATTCCATTTATAGCAGACTCTATACTCTTAGGTTCATTATAAAATTAAAATTTTATTGAATCACCATTATATTTTATTTATATTTTTTCTTGAATCCACATTGAATATTGGGAATTTTATTTCATTAGTATCATATCTTGAAGCATGAAGTTTATTATTATGGAAATTCTAATGCTTGAATACATTCCTAATTCCCAAACATTTAATTTTCTTATGAAACACTCCTCTTCCACCATCTAAACTACGAATTGGGTGGACAATTAGACATTGAGAAAATAAATAAAACATTTCATGCAAATTTTCCTCATGATTGAAGCTACCTTTCTTTTTTGGCATGCCCCATAAATATCCTACCATGGGAAATGTAGGATCACACAATAACGAATGAGGACATGGGATATTCATAGGTAATCTCTCCTAGTCATTTAGTAAAACACTTTGTTTGAAAACACCAAATTTTTGTGCTCCTATTCTATGTTGGTTTGTTATGGATTTGGTAAGGGTACCTATGTCTAGTAAAATGTATGCTCTTATCACTTTAAGCTCCTATGATGATTAATCTAACTATAGATTTAATCTTTTCATCCTTTATCAAATTTGGATGATAAAAATGTGAACTTACTTTCCCAATTAGTTGATTTGATGGTTGTATAAACCTTTACCATTATATTTTCCATGAATAGTTGAGTTTAATGATTGTATAAACATTTACCAATGTGATTTTCTTGTTCCCATAAATTTGTTTAATTACTAGAGAAATTTCATAAGTAAAATGTGATTTTAAACACAACCAATTTAATTTATTCATACCCAAAAATTACTAAAACCCATCTAAAAAAGAAGAATATACTTTTTCTTTATGATCTAGGTTTTTAACATATTTTTGGGAATTTTTATCTTTCATGTTGGACAAAATTTGTAAAATTTGTAGCTTTGAACTAGTCTATATTGTGGGAGAAATAGGGAAATCATTAGCTCCATGTATTATTTTCAACCCTAGTGCATCTTAATTACACCTAATACTTTATTACTTAAATTATGTATGCACAAAATGGAACAGATAAGTGTTTGACAAAATGACTACAAGATTAAATACATATTGTAAGTATTTAAGAACATTTTTATGATGAGAATTCGAATCTGGAATTTTTTTCTTTACGTATAATGTGCTTGGATTATTATATGCATAGAATACATGGTAAGTGTTTGAAAAAATGACTACAAGTTTAAATACATAATGTTGTTAGTTAGGAGCATTGTAATGATGAGAATTATTTTGTTAGAATAATTATTATGTTATTAGTTAAATTTCATATTTTTAATTGACAATTCATATTTACATTGAATAACTAATAATTCATCCAAAGATCTAAAGGAAATAATGGTGTCATAGTGTAAAAACGATCAAGAGGCTTATACTTAAACTATCCATCTTGACATCTATTTTTGTACCACAATATTTTAGTAGGAAATTATGTAGCTATATGCGCATTAGATTGATGCATAATGTTGCTTTAGGATAAGGCTAGTTGGCTTAAATAGGATTACACAAAATAAAACTTATGAGATACATCTAGTCATGAAGGCACTCTTTATCTAGGTAAATAACTACTACATTTTGTAGAAATAACACCACTATTAGGGTCGATTTTACTTCATAAATTGACCTTATTTTGTATTTTGGCCACATTTATTTGAAAAATTTGTGTCATGAGTATGGCGTAACCTTGACACAACTAGACCATTTAAATTATGTCACATTTACTTCATGTTTTTTTCATGATTGTGTCACTCCTTTCATTTGATAAATTAATATCAAGTGGTGCAAATGTGACGCAAAATTCATTCAATAAATTAAAAAAATAAAAATAACAATGTTCCAAGCCACAAATATCTTAAATGCTAATAGAACATCACATTTAATAACATGAAATCAATTTGGCATAATAAGTGTTATCTAAAATTACACCCCATGTAGTTTTAAACAACTTATGATGAGGTCTTAACCATTTCTATACTTTAGAAAATCCGTAGTAGACTAATTCGGTCTATTGCGGGATGTAGGAACTCAATGTTCCGTGGATTTTCCTAAACCCGTAGAAGCGGTGAAATTAACAATGTAGGGACTTAGGTAGAATTCGGTGTTGTGTAACATTATTTCAGCCTTATAACAGTATGGAAATAAGTCCTTAGAAAAAGGAAAGGTTGTGGAAGTTTGTGAAGGTCATGGATTAAGAAGGCCAAAATAAAAGTCGCATATCAAAGTAAAACACTGCGATATCTCAAAACCACGTCGGACTCAAAACTAGAGATCCAACCACCTCAAATACCCAAATTTAATAAAGGATAGTGTTGTTCTAAGCATTTACGATGGCATGTGATAAACTCAAGGATCATGTTAGAGTTTTTGGCTAAGATTGGGAGCATACATAACTATACTAAAAGCAAACTCTAAAGATAAATTATGCCACCCATGTGTATTTAATGTAATTTTCAATAGTGTTAGCTCTAGCTTGGTGGTCCTATCTCTCTCTCTCTCCTACTTCTCTTTATCATTCAAATTGTATAAATATTAGTGCTCTCGCATAAGAGAAGGGTTCCTTCCTATGAATTTTTAAGCTTTATCTTAGATTCCATGTTTTTGGACCTCTTATAATCTTTTTTGCTAGAATTTTTGAACCTCTGCTTATGTAAATTCAAGTGATATATTTAATTGAATGCAAGTGTGGTTTTCCTTCATGCTTTGTGTATTATATTTGAATTTCCCACTTGTATTTATTTGAATTTGTGTATCCATCTTTTACATAGTTTGGATTTTCTTTGGCTCTTGCATAATAAATTCAAGCTGTGTCAAAAAAAAGTCAAGTTTGAATCCATGTTTTAGTTTGGTGCATCCCTTCCTTTTAGTTTCCAACCTCTCTCCATTTCCCTCTTAACTACGGATCATGTGACAACATAGTTTAATTTTAGATTAGTTGCATTCTTAGGTTGTAGGTTAGTTGTGGCATGCTAGAGAAGGAGGAATATGGTATTCTCTAGAGGTTGATCTTGCTTTGCACAATCCCACACTCTCAATATCATCCCATGTTACCCAAAGTTTTGGATATTTTCCAAAATATATCCATAGGGTGAAAATTTTGGCATTAATGATAACCTTAAAAAAAATTGTGAACAAAGAGAGACAATATTGTATATTATATCTCATGGAAATCTATGTAGGACAATGAAAAGGGGACTTGCGTATATAGGCAAGGAAGATCAATCTAATAACTACTCAAGGCCATAGGTCAAGCCATAAATCAAATTATTCAAGTCCATAGATCGAACTAGTCAAGACCATAGATCAAGGAAAGAACTATGCCTAACAAGTAGATAATATCCTCCTAAGATATAAATAAGATAAAAGAAATATCCATACATAAGTGGGTGAGGATAAAAATATAAGTAAATAAATTACCTAGTGATTATACTAAAATGTAAAATAATAGCCTAATCTAATGCAAGTTTATAGTAAATAAATGAATAATGAAATACAGAAATTAACCTAAGCAACTAAGAAATGAATAAATGAAATCCTAGATGCAAAGAGGGTTAGAAGAGCCTTAGTTGATTTACGGTGATCTTTAGGCGTGTCATAGTGATGACCGGGTAAAAAGAAATGGAGAACCATCACACAGAAGCCTAGAAAGTTACAGATTTGGCAGATTTGGCTAGACTGGGGCACCTAGAGAAAGGATTGGGGCACTTGGGGCACTCTGGTCTAAGTTTTGGGTGCCCTAATTTCCAGAAATGGTCGGAACCTAGTTCAAATACGGTCGTAAGGGCTTTGTACTTGTTCACCTTTTTTCACGTGTATGTTTTTGTGAGATCACTAAGGTCGTTGTAAACTGTAATGAAGAAAACACCTAAAAAACCCTTAAATAGACATCAAATCCTAAAAATGAAAGATGCAAAATGAGGGGTCGACTGTCTCGCCTACCACAATGGTGGACTTACATTCGAGCATTGCACTACATCTTAAACCCAATATAGTTTTGTTTGTGTGTATGAGGAATTGTGCCCTATGTTTCTCTTGTGAGTGTTACACTTGAAGTAGTGAGCAAGTAGCTAGATATAGAATGTAAATAATGTGTGCATGGAAATAATAGACTCCCCTCCTATGAATTGTGATGCAGAAGAACTATCCTTTTTCCCTTGTGATGGAGCTAGATGGATTCAAATTGAGGTATAGATGCCTTAGTGAATGCAACCTTGGGTGGTGATAGATAGTGCTTAGTTCTTGGTCCCTTATTATGATCACATAACTTTATATTTATATGATTCCAAAAAGATAAGATGCCGACTACCGAGAAAGATAAGATGCTCAAATGGCTATAAAGGACCCAAAAAGTGTGACTAAAGTGTAAAGAGGACAAGGGCACCCAGAGGGGATGGGGGTGCCTAGCATTGACGTCCTAGCTGGGCACTCTTGTCTAGAATGGAAAATATTGAAAGGTGAAAAGAAAGACCGAGCGAATAAGAGTGCAAGACTAAAAGTAGAAGTATAAAGCAAAAAAATATGTCCAAAGACACTTGTTGATTATTACTTTTTGTACTTAGGAATCATGTAAATAGTAATATGTGATCGAGACTAGATAATTACCCAAAGTGCATGATTTTATGTCTAAACATAGGTGAACATGAGCTAAGGTAAACAACCTACTCTAAAAAAATAAATGTAATATAATTATTTGAAATATCAAATAATTTTATTACATTTTGTGTGTGTGTGTGTGTGTGTGTGTGTGTGTGTGTGTGTGTGTGTGTGTGTGTGTGTGTGTGTGTGTGTGTGCACGCACCCGTGCATGCATATAAATTTAAAACATATATGCTAAGATGGTATTGAACAAACTTTCTACAAAAAATAATTAATAATATTTAAATAGACAATATACAATATAATAGAATTCAAATTAAAATAAGTTATTTTTAAAATATAAATTAAAATGCTAAAATAATATATCAAACATGGGAAGGAATTACATATTTTATAAATGAACGTCATATTATTAAAATTTTGAATTTTGAGCCATTTTCTTCAACATCCTTTGCATGTGGACCATTAATATGTTCAACTCTAGTGTGATGTGAAAGATGAGTATCTATTTCCATTTCAATACATAAATATTTATATTATGACTTATTGATGATGTAGCAACATAATAGGTATGCAAATGGTAAAAATTTAGGCCGGTGTAGACCCTCCAAACCCTCAGTATAGGGGGTTCCCGGGTGGTCCCCACTAAAACCCCCTACTCACGTTCTTCACATATGAAAAACCACCACACATGGGATTGTCGTATGCCACACCAAAATGTTGAATATCTAAATATTAAATTCATCTCCTAAATATGCCACACCACTATGTATGCATGTGTGTGTGTGTGTTTTATAATATATTATATAGCCATTTTTGTAACATTTTTGTACCTAAGTTTATTTCAAAATTGACATTTATGTTTTTCATACCCATACCCATTTCTTGAAAACATAGTTGTAAGTAAATAACATAGGTCTACACACATCGTCCTTGACTTAATACCTCAATTTTCTCTTTTCTTTTTGGTGTCATCTCTTTAAAGACTTGTCCACTCATTTTTCAAGTGTGCTTTTTTCATATTTGTGCCCATCTACAAGTGAAAAAACAAAACATTATAAACGTTCCTTTCCTTAAAATGTATTATTGTAATAAACAAAGCATAAATGAAATTCTATTGCAATTTGGGTTAAGGTGACAACTATACCTGTGTCACAATAGCATAAATCGGAAGAGATACATAGATACAAATGATTTAGATAGTAGTCCTAAATTTCAATAATAAATAGAATTGGTTAGGTTAGCATATATTGTCCCTAGTCTCAAATATTATTGGGGAAAAGAGAATAAAATTTTATTTTTCTTGAGTAATGGAATTCATGAAATGGGTATTGGTAAAAAAATAACATAGAAAAAAAAACCATAGGGGAGAATTTCACACATACTTATGCACCTCAATACTAAGATAAAAACCTATTTACTAAAACAAAAGTAATATTCAGTACAATACCTTATGGAGACCAAAATATTAAAGCCATCTTTCGGTGATATATTTATATATTTCTGAATGTTGAATCTATTTTGTGGAGAAAAGTTAGCATGTAATATAAATAATTACTTTTACCGTTAAAATAAAAACTTCATAAAATTATAGGCATATTAAGGAAGCATACAAGTATAAATACATGACATAGTGTGTGGTAATCACTCTTAGGAAAAATCTTCAAAAATAATCTCAAAAAGTATACTTGTATGCAACATATATGTCATGTAAAAAATGATTCCATCAAGTACTAAATTACATTAAAATAGAATATGAATATTAGGAATGAATATATAAAATGCACGTGAGATTGTACAAATGAGTCTAAAATCCAGGTTTGAAAAGAGTATTGTGAGTGAATAGTATGACATGTTCACATATTAATTGGTGTCAATCAATTGGGTAGACCAAACACTATTGAAAATTATATTTCAACATTATATTCAAGTTATATGTAATATTTCACATGAACTGGAATATACCATTGCAAATAACTCAATTTTTCATATATGACATAGTTCATTGGTTCTTCAGGTGCTTCATCCCATCAAACACAAGACTTTCTTGAATTTTTATCATACTTGGAATAGTTTAGAACCTTAGCAATGTTGGTGGAAATTTTTCTAAAACCATATAAACGCTTCTCTACCATCTTTATAGATAGTATAATTTTGTCAATTTTTTACGAATGGGTTTTGCAAAGAATTTTGATAAACTCTTTCAAGTAATGGTGCACTCTATCACTATAGGTCTAACACAACATACCTTGTTATACCTCCAAACTTAATATTTGACCTTCAAGTACTATCAAAGAGTAGATTGATTGTTAAGGAAATGGAGATTTTCATGGTAAATAGGAAAAGTGAGAGTAAAAAACTAGAGTGATAGTTAAATTTAGAATTGGTGGTTCACAACGTGCTAGATTTTACATTGATTTTTTTCTTGATTACTTTGAACTCTCCTCTTAGACTAAAAAATTTATAAAAAACAATTTAACATCAAGTTAAAACCAAAACTTGTAGAAATTTACAAACTTCTAATCAAATCTTATTCGAATCTCTCGTGCTCCAAAGTATATATCCTTACTAGTTACGAGGTATGAGAATACCTTATCGTCACAATTTACCTATAGGTGACCTTTATATAATCTCTAACTCCTTTACTTTTATCTACCCTTGTGTATCTTTCACCCTTAGTCATAGGTAATAGGGTGCTAGATTCAAGGTCTTGAACCGGTTTCACTTAAATGCTCTTGCTCCATTTATTGTATCCCCTCACTCATCATCCATCTTGCATTTCATTGTCTTGTAATACTTCCACTTAGTTATTAGACCCAATCACTAATAGAGATATTCACTTCACATTACCTTGAGATAATTGAATATACCATTAATCACTAATGTAATAAATCTCCTCAAGGGCTTCAATTGCAACCTATCTTTCCAAACATGTTACAACTCATATCAAGACTATATTGAGACTATTAGGCCTAGAGCACTAAACTAATATTTAAATAATTGAACCCATTCAAGGGATTATAAACATAATTATATCTTATAATAATATGAATGCATACCCTCAAACCTCTACTTAGATTGAAATCACAAGGAGATATCAAAGAAATATGTTTTCACCCTTAAACTTTCCATTATACCTACTAGCTCTGCAAATACTACTTTTTCTTAATAAGAACCCATAGACGAAATTTATTCCTAAACTAATACACTTTTGAGATACCCTTTTATATTTTACACACCTTAGGGAAGCCACTAACCATTAAAATTCCACAAATCTACTGGTTCAAAGAATGCACTGGTGAACGATGTGAGACGTGAATTGTTCCAAGACAAAACAAAGCACACATACAAGACTGAAAATTATGAAAATACAAGAGATATAATTACAATAACATAGAAATAGCTCCAAATCAATACGATCAAATAGAATAATTCAAGATATGTACATATAGGAGGTGAATTTATAACCTACTTATAGAATCATGACGATATCCACCTAGAATGGTGTATTCAATTGGTAACCAACACCTAGAATAGTGTAGTCAAGTGTACACCTAAGAAAGCATATCCCATAAGTGTAGGGAAACTCTAAGTGAGGTGGAATATCTAGATTAGGATAATAAAAATAAAGCGAGGAAATTAAATCCTACACTAACACCCCCATAAGCATAACTTAGGTGGGCGGTGAAAAAAAAGTAAAGTGGGTCCCGTGACAAGGACTGATGAGGTGCCCATGTATAATGCAATCTCTCATAAGATAAAGTAAAAGGAGAAAACCCAGTGGGAAAACTCCCCCAAAGAGAGACATAAAGAAGTGAAGAGGCTAGAAATCCCCCTAAAGATGATGAAGCTTCGATGTAAAACAAACCCAAAGAAGAGATTGTAGATGAAGAAAATTTCTCTCAATGAAAAATTTAGTGAAGATGTCAAGCAACTTACTTTGAATACTAGAAGAATATCAAATCGATGACCTGCTCATGAATGAGATCTCAAATTAAGTGCATGTGAATCTTAATGTGTTTTTTCCTCGATGAAAGATTGGATTCCTTCATATCTGTATGGTTTGTGGTTATCACAAAAGATGATTGTAGGCTACCTAATATGGATGTCAAGCTTAGCAAGAATACCCTCGAAACTAAATAGCCTCAATAGTTGCATTAATATCTCCCTATACTATACCCGTATGGATAATAGAGCAATAACATTCTACTTCTTATTAGTGAATAATAGGAACATAACCCAATGAGAAATAGTAACCTGAAGTGGACTTACGACACTCAATGTCGTCAGCCCAATATAAGTTTGTTTAGCTGGCTAAGTCAATGTCTAAACCAACTCTGTAGTAAACCCCATATCGTGTGAGTCTTGAATGTAGTGAAAAGTCCTCTTAAATGTTTTCCAATGCAGATCATGGGGTTACTACATGGACCTTGAAACAATACCAATGACATCTGAGATATCAAGTTTTATGTGAATTAAGTAAATAAGGTTGCCAATAAGTTTTCGATGTAAAGTAGCATCGACCAAGGGTGTGGAACAATTAACCTCAAGATTGACTCTAGATAATAATGGATTCGGATATGGCTTATAGTAAGCCATATGAAACTAGGATATAAGATCAAGAGAGTAATTGGGTTGTGAAAATGAAATCTACGAATCAGAATTTGTGATCTCAATGTCAAGAAAGTAATGCAAGAAACCCAATTAAGTTGTGACGAATCTATCCTGAAGGGTTGTATTCACCACTAAGATGGATGATGAAGTACTCCTAGTGATCAAAAGGTCATCAACATAAAGTACCAGTATCATTAATGAATCATCCCACCATAATAGATATACATTAGGATCCAAATGGCACCGAGTGAAACCAAAAACTAAAAATAAGGTATCCATCTTTGCATACCAATCTGAGGGGCCTCGCTTGAGGCCATAACTAGATTTCTTAAGTCTATAAACTAAGGATGAGTACTAAGCAAACCCAGGTGGATTCTTCATATAGATATCCTCTTGTAGGTATCCATAAAGAAAATAAATCTTCACATCCATCTGGTGCACACTCTAACCATGTGTGCATGCTAAAGAAATTGTGAGTCTAATAGACGCCATCTTAGCTATGGGTGCAAAGGTCTCTAAGGAGTCTATTCGGCTACCTAAGAGAAACCCTTAGCTATAAAATGATCCTTGTACTTATCAACTAATCCATCTACTTTGTAAATTTGGTTTGGTATATCCATCGATGTCAAACTATCTTCCTTCCTTCATGAAGCGAAGTCAAATCCCAAGTGTGATTGTTGATTAAGTAATTATATTCCTCATGCATAACACTATCCCACTTAGATATGTCTAATGCCTCTAAGAAGTTATATGGATCTATCTCTGAAGCATAAAATTCATGTGGCCTACTCGATATTCTTCCAAGTACGTTTATCATCATTTGGATCCCCTTCCCAAATGACTGCACTTTGAAGTGTCTGTCTAGACCAAAGAGGGCGAAGTGGACGAGTCATATGCCAAATCCTCATCCTCTGAAGTATGGATAGAAGTAAATGAGGATGAATCCTCATTACTCTTCTCATTTTAAATATAAAAATAACTAGAATATTTACCCCATGAACCTATTGTGGATGATCTCGTATCCTCATATTGTTCATCAAAACTGAGTGAATCCAAAGTAGATGGAGAAGCACCAAGTAAAGAGTCAGTGGGACTCTCCTGAAACTTAACACTTCTCTTGATGATCAACTCATGAGTATTAGGATGGATAATTCTATAGTGTTTGATCCCCTCTAGATACCCAACAAAGATGCAAGGTTTGGATTAAGGCTACATTGCTTTGCATTTATTTTTGGTATATGTGCCATTATTGGTGATCTAAAGACCCTGAAGTGCTTATATTTTGGTTTCCTATTGTGTCAAGCTTCAAAGGGAGTTATACCTTTCAAATATTTTTAGGGAACCTGGTTCTATATATAATAGGAATAATTGACGGCTTCTACCAAAAGTTGTAGAGTCAATTATTTAGAGTGGATCATACAGTTTTCCATCTCTTTCAAGGACCTATAGTTGCATTTTTCCATGCCAATCTATTAAGAAGTTTAAGGAACTATCCGTTGTAGATCAATACCCTATATGGTGAAAAATTTCTCAAATATGTTGCTACTATACTCCCCCATTATTTGTTTGAAGAACTTTGATGCATTTCCCAGATTTTTTATCAGTGAGTTCCTTGAATTCCCAAAACTAATCGAACACTTCAGAATTTTTCCTAAGGAAGTAGACACATGTATATCTAGAAAATTCATCTATGAAGGTGAGAGAATATTTTTCCCTAGTAATATAAAGATGGGGAAAATCATTTGTGACATCATTGTGAATCAACTCTAAATGTGTTGAATCTCTCCAATCTTTTCCTTTGTCAAATTTATCTCTAGGGTGTTTTCCAAGAGCACAACCCTCACAAGGAGGGAACCTTGTGGATGAAACAGAAGTGCTTTGCACTACCTATCTCGACTAGTGATTCCTTTGTGAGATAGAGTTATAAGTTGTCCCTATGTGACCCTTTTAAGTACATGATGGATGCATTCTTATCGCCCACCGTGTGCTTGAAGGGGGCAAAGTCGAGATACTCCCAAGATAGTCGAGACTATTTGGGTAAATCATCCCACTTGTGGATAATCTTTGTAACACCTAGGATGAGAGAACCACCTAGGAAAATATACTTTGGATAGGACCCCACTTTGACCATTCTAAAACAGTGTTGAGTTGTGAACCATATTTTTATTGTGAAACGTGTGATGGTTACTTTCGCTTAGTTTTTACTTGCTTTAGGGTGAGGTGAAACTCTGCCGAAGTGAATCCAGCATTTTTCATCCCATTTTTTATTTACTTTCTTCACATTCTTTTGACACTTTATTGATTAGAAGGAGGGTGACTACCTTTGTGTTACCAATTGATTGTTTCTGCCACTTTTTTGTCCATTTACGCCCATCCATGTTTGCGGTTGGGTAAGTTAAATGTCTAAAGTGCACGGAGACGTATTCATATCATTGGTGACCATTATTATCTTGATACCCATGTCAAGATCATCATTGTAGTTAGGCATGGTTCATCATCTTGAACTTCCTTAGAAGAGTTAGCTTGTTTGTATCGTATCACTACAATTTTGATATTTACGTCTTGTTTCTTGTAAACTCGGCCTAAATATCTATATTGTAAGGTTACGCTGCACACATTTTAACTATTCCTAGCTATACTTTAAGATTTTTAGTTTGATTCTATTATTACCTCGATTTTGAAGAGTGCTAGGTGTTACCACTCGTGTGTGTTATATCAATAGTACCTTGATATCAATACCTTACTTTCTCACAAAGTTTGGTTAACATATCTTGGTGATATTTTTGTGTCACTCATGAATTGTAATTGGCACTTTTTGAGATATAGGTCTTAATTGAGTTTGGACTCACTTTTAGTATATCTTGTTAGGAGGTCACATTAAATTTTTGTATTTACTTACGTCTTGTTCATTCTCTTGAACTTGGCATAAGTGAGAACATCTTGTTAATTATCTTGCGACACTAAACTAATTTTTTGAGACGTAGTCTAGGAGGTACTTCATTTGATAGGTTTAGATACCAAACATTTGTGTCACTGGTGATTTATCACTCTATCACATTGGTATTCTCACATTGTTAATTCATTCATATTCTTGACGATTTATCTTACATTTCACTTAGGTGTGGTCACAAAGTTTTGAACACATTTACAACTTACCCTAGTGAAACTATTACAAATCATGGCTCCCAAAACACGATTAGGACTCAAGAAACAAACATACGAGGAACAACAAGTGCAAGCTTGGGAATCCTTGAACAAATAAGGGTCAAACCCTTTCATTGGACATGATCTAGGGCCTCTGTTTTCTGCATAAAAAGAGATAGAAGATATGGTCGATCATAGTGGTAATGAATTGGAATCTCCACACGTAGAATTCAACTTTGACCCCACTCTATTAGATGATTTTCTCTTCAGAAATAAGGATAGAGTGCTAGCACGGTCGTAGAATTAGGGGCTAAAATTCCCACTGAAAGTGAAACAATCCCACCTGTGAATAACGCTAATGAGGAAGAACGATTCCTTGTCAACATGGAGGACATTTTGTCGCATGGACGTACTTCTAACTCCAACGCAGGAAATAATAAGATAGTGGGACATAGAATACCCTTTCTCAAAGTGCCATGTAAAAACATGATAGGACATGAGAATGGTGAAGAACCTCCATAAGATGAGAAAGAAGAGGAACCGTTAGAACAAGAAACCACCATTCAACAATAGATTAGTAACCTAAGCTGAAAATTATCTTTGCTAACCTCTCGTGTACAGAAGGAAGCAAGAAAAAATGTTCAAAAGTCAAGGCCTAAGGTTAAGATTAATGAATTTCATAGAGAAAATCAAGAAGAAGATGATACAAGATATCGCCGAGTATATATCCCCGCTTCTCCCACTAGAGAACAATTGCTCACACAAGAGGTACAATCTATGAAAGTAACACTTGCAAGCCTTCAAGAGAGCAATATAGGGAGTGTTAGAAAGTATCAATATGAAGAATTATGTCCCTATCCTTTTGACAAGATGATGACCCTTCAACCCTTTCCTAAGAAATTTGACATGCCAAAATTCAAAAAATATAAAGGGAAAGGAGATCCATGGGATCATGTCAAATATTTCTATATGGCATGTCAAGAGGTTTCCTACAGTGACAATTATCTCATAATAATTTTTCCTAAGAGTCTAGGAGGTCAAGCCTTGGAGTGGTTTACACGTTTACCTCGGGATCAATTTTCACTTGGCCAGAATTGGCAGAAAGGTTTGTGCGTCACTTCTCATACAACATAGAGAGTGATGTCACCATGGCAGATTTATGTGGTGCCAAACAACACCCTAATGAGACTTTCCCAACTTCCTCTAAAGGTGGAGAGGGATAGCTAGCCGCTTCCCTTGTGCTTTCCCTGAAAAATAGCTGGTTAGTATTTTTGTACCCAACCTCAATCTGGATATAGCTTTCCACCTCCAAATGCATTGTGTTCACACTTTTGAGGAGGTCATTGAAAAGGGGGTTCAAATAGAGAAATCTCTCATTGCAAAAGGAACTCTCAAGTCCCAATCTAGAGATAATCAAAATGTTAAACCCATGGAGAAGCTGAAGTTTTTAACAAAAATAAAAATTTTGGTGGGAGATGGGATCACTGATTCCAAACGTGTTCAAATGGTCCAAACCGGTCAACCTTTTAAATTGACCAAAGGACCAATTCAACCACCACCAAAATGAAGAACATTCACCTCTCTTAATGAACCTTTGTCGGTTATACTAAAACAATTGGATGTGGCTCACATGATGACATATCCTACAACACAACCATTTGATGACAATGCTCCAAAACCTTCATGGTACAAGGAGCATGAATATTATGAAATGCATCATGTCAAAGGACATAAGATAGACAAATGTCTGCGACTTTGTCATTATATCCAAGACCTCATCGACAATGGGGAGATAGAGGTGGACAACCCAGGAAAAAATCAAACACCCAACGAAAATATGGGGATATATAAAGAGCCATTCCCCAATCATGATAAATCAAAAAGTCAAAGTTGGATGGGGAGAGTCATCCCAAGGTTATAAAGTAGCGAATTACTTATACACCAAAAAAGAAAACAATCATTATGATTCACTTATTGGATGTATTCGCTCTCCTACTGACCATATTAATGCCATCCAAATCAAGGGAAAGGATTTGCTGTGGTAACAAGGCGTGCACCTTGTGATTTTGAAACCTTCTCCATCAACCCCAAAACTAGTAAATACAACCTCTTAGAGCAACTTGAGAAGACGTCTGCTAAGATTTTGATCTTAGATCTTCTTAAGATATCCAATGTACACAAAGACATTATGTACCAAACTCTTCAGGGGTTGGGAGTGCCATTAGAGGTCGATCTTACACACCTTCAAGCCATAGTGGCAAACATCGTACCAAATGAACATATTTCCTTTAATCATAGGGAGATCCCTACTGAGAATCCAACACATAATCTTCCTTTATATATTGAGGTAGCCGTTACTGCAGGAAGATCAAACGGGTGCTTGTGGATAACGAATCAGGGTTGAATATCTACACAATCAAGTTGGTTAAACAGTTAGGACATGCTGAGGCAGATCTTGAGTCCAATATCATCACTATAACCGCATACGACAACGTGGAAAGGGAGTCAGCAGGCATAATCATGCTGCCCATAGAGGTGGATCCCACTTTCCATCAGACAAAGTTTCATGTCCTGGACTTGGAACTTTCATATAATATGCTTCTAGGCCGAGCATGGATTCATGCCATGCAAGTCGTGTCATTGATGTTCCATCGGTGCATTAAATTAAAGCATGAGGACACAACATTACAATATAAGGAGATTTAGAGCCCTTCGATCATTGTAGAGCTCTCAATAGCTTTGCACGAAGGGACACATATGCATGTCCCTCCACCGATATAGTTGTTCCTCTCCAATATGAGGCCATGGAATCCTAGATAGATTCGGATTCTCTCAATTCTTGTGCCCATGGTGCATCTACTTCAACATCTCCTTTTGATTCTGGGAGATGAAAATCCTTGAATATGGTTGCGGAGAATATAATGTGCAACAAGCTCTCTTGGTTTTAGACCTCTCATTGTCACCCAAGACTAGAGGTCGACCCAACTATCACTTCAGAAGACCTAGAAATGAACACACTATTGGGTCATTCTTACCTGGAGGCTTGTTGGCTAAAGAAAAATTGTTAGATCCACCTACAACTTGGGTCCCAGAGGATACTCAGCCAACCTGTTATCAAACCCCTGAATATGAGAAATCTAGCAAAATGATGTACTCCATGGGCTACAAGGGCCTAGGATGTGGAAGAAACGAACAAGGACAAAGAGAACCAGTACCTCTTCCACATTTTAAAATAGAAAGATACAGCATTGGGATTCACCCTTATGGAGCACACCCCAATGATCAAGATGCTACTTGTTCTGAACATGAGGATAGCTCTGACTATCTAGACAGTGATACGGATTCCCATTATAGCCAATATGAGGATCTTGCCTCCACAAACCTATTCATGAACAACGTTGTCCTAACCATAACCCCTATGAGAACCAACCCTTGACCTTGTTTACCCTTCCCTTGTTGAATGGGACCAACAATGTCACATGTCACTAGATTTATTCAAGAATGATGAAGCTATCACAGAGTTCATGGGCATAAGGGATACAATTCCCATTGGAGACCATAAGAAGGGTTTCTTTATTGACTTGGATACATGCGCCTACTTCGGTGAGGAGGTTGAGATTCATGGTCAGCAAAACTTAAGAACACGTAAGGAAAAAGTTCCAACGTAAAGCCTCAGAAAAAATCAAAGTCCAAGTCGCACAGTGAGAACCTATTTGAGGCATTGGCCAACAAACAAATAAAAAAATCAAAGGACAAACAAAGTGAGCATGCAAGGATGAAAATCTCATGGAGACATCCTTAGACGAAGATCTCAACCTTCCTCCTGATCCTACCCATATGGAGGACTTTTCCAAATTACTAGTCGAGGAAACCATTGATGTTAACATTGGTACAGAAGAGGACCCAAAGATAGTAAAATTGGGAGCATCGCTCTCGGCTAGAGAACAAAAGACATTCACTATGCTGCTATGAGAGTTCATCGACATGTTTGCATGGTCTTATACAGACATACCAGGCTTAGATCCAACTTTGGTCATGCACAACCTAGTTGTGCACACCTAGTTGAAGCTCAAAAGGGTTGTGCAGATGCTAAGCCTATCAAATAGAAGCTCAAAAAGATGCACCCAAGGGTAGCCTTACTAGTTAAAGAAGAATTAGAAATATTGTTGGCGGAAGGATTCATTTGGCATATAGATTATTCTGAATGGATATTCAACATCGTCCCTATCCAGAAAAATCTTATCAGTATCAGAATTTTCATGGATTTTAGAGACATTAATAAGGATTTCCCTAAGGATGATTTTCCACTGCCAAATATTGACATGATTGTGGATTCAACAAAGCAGGATATGAGATGTTATCTCTCATGGACGGATTTTTGGGATACAACCAAATCAAGATTGCTGATGAAGATCAACACAAATTCATGACTCCTTGGGGTACCTTCTATTATCAAGTGATGCCATTTGGTCTCAAAAATGTAGGAGCTACTTATCAGTGGGAAATGATGGTGATTTTTCATGATATGATTCATGATATCATGGAGGACTATGTGGATGACATCCTTGGAAAGTCCAAGACAAGAGAAGATCACCCTGTCATTTTGCGGCATATCTTTGAGCACCTACGAGAGTACAAGGTCAGGATAAATCCAAAGAAGTGTGTATTCGGCGTGCTATCAGGAAAACTGTTGGGCTTCATTGTATCAAGAAGAGGAATTGAGGTAGACCCTACTAAAGTGTCTGCTATTACTGAAATGCCTCCACCTAAGAATATTAAGCAACTGCGTAGCTTACAGGGGAAAATCCAGGCTATCCACCACTTCATCTCCCAGCTTGCAGATAAGTGCCACTCGTTCACCCACTTACTTAAAAAGGATGTCTCCTTCATCTGGGGATTAGAGCAAGAGCAAGCCTTTGCTTTGCTTAAATAATACCTAGCTAATATGCATGTCCTCATGCCTCCAACTCCTAGGGAGCCACTCTTGCTTTATATCTCTGCTACGTAATTTTCTATTGGTGTGTTGCTCGCCCAATATGACCTGGGTCATAAAGAAAAATTGGTGTATTATCTCAGTTGCACTCTCATCGCTTATGAGCTCAACTATCCCCAAATTGAAAAATCTTGCTTGGTTGTTGTTTTTACTTTTCAAAAACTCCACCATTATCTATTAAATACCAAAACCAAGTTGATATCCAAAGTTGACCCACTCAAGTACTTGTTGCCTAGACCCGCCCTCACGGGTAGAATGGCTAATTGGATCATTCTATTAATTGATTTTGACATAGAATTTGTACATCAGAAGTCATTTAAAGGAAAAGTACTCACTGACCAGCTAGAAAAATCACCTTTGCAAGGCACTGAACCTTTAAATCGGGATCTCCAAATGCCTCATTGCTATACATTGAAGAATCTTTCGTATGGCAGATACACTTTGATGGGTCCTTTAATTTTCATGGTTCAGGTGTGGGGGTAGTCCTCATTACTCCTTCGACAACCCTATACCACAGGATTTTCACCTGGGTTTTCCTTGCACAAACAATATTGCAGAGTATGAGGCACTTATCATAGGGATGAAGCTTGCTATCAAGTGGAACATTCATCATGTCAAGGTTGTGGGTGATTCTCAGTTAATTATCAAGCAAGTTAATGATGAATACAAGGTTAAGGATGACAAGCTCATACCTTACAAAAAGTTGGTAGAAACTCTAAAGGAGTACTTCATGTGCATTACATTTGAAAAAATTCCAGTGTAGAATAGATCGGTAGATGTTATGGCGATGGTGGGTTCTATGCTTCGTATTCCACCAGGGAATAATGACATGTTGTTCTTTGTAGAAAACTTGTGCCAACCTACGTATGACATACCGAGAATCTTATCTGGCTTGTGATTTTTTTGGTCCCAATTCCCCATGGTACGAGCCCATCTTTACCTATCTCAAGGACAACACATTCCCTCCCGATATCTCCCGTTTCGAGAAATAAATCCTAATTCACCAAATAGCCCGTTACACCCTTTTAGGAGGTACGCTTTATCATCGTGGCTACGATGGGAATTTGTTACGTTATCTTGATATGATAGAGTCAATCTAAGTGATCAAAGAAGTACATGAAGGGTTGTGTGGAGTACATATACAAATGGAATGGTTTTGGCCAAGAAATTGCTAAGAGTGGGCTACTATTGGCCTACAATAGAAACTGATTGTTGCAATTATGTCAGGAAGTGTGTACTTTTCCAGAAGTATGGAAACTTCATCCATGCTCCATCGTAACCATTGCAACCTATCACTACCCCATGGCCATTTTCTAAATGGGGACTTGACTTGATAGGGAAACTTAGCCCCACCTCATCTGATGGTCATACCCACACCATCACGGCTATTAAATACTTTACAAAATTCCCTTAACCTATGTAACAAGAGCTCAGATTTCTAAATTTATCATGAATCATATCATTTATCGATATGGCATTCCTGCGGCCATTGTTATGAATAATGGGAAGTCATTCAAGAAAAAAATGGTGAAAGGTATTTTTCAGTGGTTCCAAATCAAGTTAAAATGGTCTACACCATATTACCCCCAAGGTAATGGACAGGCCGAAGCCACAAACAAGACTTTGGTGAGAATAATGGAGAAGATGGTCAATAAAACAGGTCGTAATTGGAACTTGCAAATCCACCTAGCTCTTTGGGCTTACATAACCTCCATTCACACTCCTACGGGGCGACACCATATTCTCTAGTATTTGGGACAGAATCTATCATCCCATTAGAAATTGAACTTCCTTCCCTGAGAATCTCACTCAGGGACTATCTGGATAAAGATGAGGATTACCGGGTAGCAAGACTGGCTAAATTAGAGCTCCTAGATGAGAAGCGCATTCACACTCTTAATCACCTTAAAGTGTATCAGAATAGAGTCTCCAGAAACTACAACAAAATAATCATACCTCGTCAGTTTGAGGTTGGTGATTTAGTCATGAAGGAGAATCAGTTCAACACAAGAGTGAAATGCGAAAAGAAAGGAAATTTCAAACCACATTGGTTGGGACCCTACGTTATTATGGCCACATACGCACAGCGGCATACAAAATTTCTCACCCCAATGGTGATGAGATTCATGAGCCCATGAACACCATGCATCTTAAGCAATTCTATGCTTAAACATGGCACAGAAAGTCAAAAAAGTAAAAACTCAAAAACAAAACATGGTAAAATGATTAAAAATACAAAAAAATCAAGAAGAGAAAAAGAAAAAGAGAAAAAAAGTCATCCACAAGTGAAAACCACACAATTGTGGCAATTTGGATAATTCCTTGGGTGAAAATAGTTTCGGCACCTTGAGAGGATTCATTGTTCTCACAAGCATCTTGCATCTAGAGGGTAGTTTTCCTTGGCTCGGCCCTAGTTCTACCTTTGAGATTCCTTGTGAGCTCGATCTGTCGTCGGGATTGATCTAGCTTTGTCTTCTTTTATTCATCTGTGAGGGGCATGGTCTTTTGCTATTCCCCATCTTATGCTGAGGGCAATTCAATGACTTCACCTTCTTGTTCATAAGCATGTGGCTTCTTCCCTTGTATATTCCCCTTCTAATGTTGGGGGCATCCACACTTTCTTGGTTACCTATGCATAACTCTAGAAAACCATTAGAAAACAACACAAAAACAATAGAAAATTGTTTCAAAAAAACCTAAACAATAGAAAATTTTTCAAAACACCAAAAATAATAGAAAATTGTTGCATGAAAACAAATCTTACAAAAACATTTACTTACATTTATTTACATTGTCTTGTTTCTTGCTTTGCTTGTTCCTTGTATAGTTGTTTTATGTTTTTCCTTTGCATTGTTTTTTTCTTGGGCGTACTTTTTAGGATTCATCTTTTCTTGATTAGATTAGATTTATTCTTACTTGTGCATATTGAGGTGTGTTTTTACATGCTAGTGAATCCCTGGTGTGTTGTTATGTTATTTCATTGTGTTCTTTGTTAGCATTTGATTGTGTTTATTGCATGTGCATTTTTTTTACAACATCACATTATCATCACATATAACATCATCTATACATCATATATCAAGGAAAGGCTAAGTATACATCATACATGAATGCTAAGCTAATCATCACATATCGTATCATCAAATGGGGGCAAGAGGGATCACAAATATCAAAATCTATCCCCTTGCACCCTTATCATCGTATCATCCCATCCACTAAGTATGGAACATCTCATAAACAAAACACATTTGATATATTCTACAAGATCACATCATCTAGAAATCAAAACACATGTGATACATCAACAAGATCATGATACATATATCATGTCAAATCATATATATATATCACATCAAAATATCTAAAAATCAAAAAAGGGAAAAAAATTTCACAAAATCCTAAAAAGTAAAAAACCTACAAAAATGGTAACTTGCTTATTACGGCTAAAACTTGTGTCTTGTGCATGGTATCCTCTCCATATCCTATTGGTTTGTTTCACATCTTCCCGATTAATACGACTCGTGGATCACCGGATTCACAACCATTCACAAAGCTAGTTGCTTGCTTCATCTGTACTCTGGGGCACATTTGTTGCCTGGTGCTGTTTCGTTGCACACAAAGCTTTTTACTTGGACCTAATGTCCATTATCATTTCCCCTTGCATGTATCCTTTCTCGGGAATCATTTTTAACCCTTTTTGTCAATCACAAACATGTGGATCTCTTCATCTTGATAACAAAACATTTGTATAATTGTCTTGACCGTTGTTGGGTTAGATATGTGCGTTCGTACTTATTTTCCCTATTAAATGAGCTTGTTTCCTTCTCATATTGCATTGCATTGTTGTATGTTGCGTGGAGTTGGTATTTTCAGCAATGGACAATTGTTCGTAGTATGGATTTTCATGTCATTCTACCTTTGTCGTATGCTTATATATTTTCATAAGGACCGATGATGTAGATCTCTTGGCAATATGATGACATCAAAATTGTTCCAATACATAGTGGCTAGAGGCTAAGCTCTTCTCTCCCCTCCATATTTCTTCTACATCACTTTTCTCTCACCCCTAGTCTTTTGTCTCACCAGGGCATCTTACCCCTTCCCATTCTTCTATCTATCTCTTACCTTTTCGATCTTCGATCATCTTCCTTCATCACCCTATTGACACTCGAGGGGGCATCTCTCCTTCCTACTAATTTTTATTTTATCCCTTCAAAATTTCTTTTGTCTACTATATTTGAAGTGGCGTCACTTACGCCACCCCAAAGAGGGGCAAATGTAGACACCCATAATTACGCCCAAGCAATTTAAATACTTAAATTGCGCTAATTATCTATCTTCTGGAAAATTGATGACATATTGTCAATAACACTCATTTTCCCTCATATCATCATTAATTAATTACACTAAGCTAATTAATTAAGTTACCTATCCAACAAATACCCTAATTAATGACCTTCCATTGATAAATCACCCCTTCTACCTAGACTAATTAATTATTATTAATTAATTAGTTTTCCTTCCATTTAACCAATAAATAAATATTTAATTGATTTAATCCCCTCTAATAGCCTAAATCTCGGGTAGATAGATTGATTCAAGGCAAAAAATCATGTTTCTAGGGTCCCCTCAGATTTTTTCTAACTCTCCTGTCCAAGGAGAAAAGAGAAAGTTCTAAAAAAGGGTGAAAAAGTTGCAAAAAAACAAGCTTGGGCAGAAAAAATCATGAAAATTGGCTAAGTCCTAGTCCAGGCGGCCCTTGGGACAGTTGGGACGTCGGGGCGCGAATCGGCCGAAAAGCCTCCAGGCGGTCTGCGCAGCACTAGGACAATTGGGACATAGGGACGCGTGGGACGCGAAAAGGTGAACCGGCTGAAGGTAAAAGCAAAATTGACTAAGCATTGTGGAAGATGTTGGGACATCGGGCGAGGACGCGAAGGATGCGAAAAGGTGAAGCGAAAAGGTGAAGAGAGAGAAGACAAGGAAGCCCATTTCGGGTGGTTCGGAAGAATTTCCCAGACAGATTGGGACGGTTGGGACAAAGAGGACGCGCGATGGACGCGAGAAGCGAAAGGAGCTAAGAGCCAATCAAATCACGCCACGTGTCTTCACCGAAAGAGGGACAGGGAAGCCGAATCGGGCGGATCGGAGGAATTTGTCCCGAGACAATTGGGACAACCGGGCCAAAGGGGCGCGAGGATGTGAAAAGAAAGCGGCGGGCCGCGGATGAATCAGGAAATGCCACGTGTCACAAGGAAAATGTCCAAAATTTCAAAGGGGAAGGTTTGAAGCGTTGGCCCGAGCCAATAAAAAGAGGACACGTGTCCTAAGGAGAAGGGGAGTGTGGAGCTCGGGGAGGAATTGGAGAATTTGGCAAAAGTTTTGGCCAAAAACTAAAAGGTGAAGGATGACCCCGCCCCTGTCCTCCAACCAGATCATGCCACGTGTCCCAAGTGGCGGGGGGCGGGAAAAAATGAAAATTTTCCAAAAGTTAAAAAGTCAAAACTTTCAAGGAAAACCTGTGGGTAAGGGAAGGAGAGAGAATTTCTCATCCAATCAGTGCCCGACACGTGTCGTCCAGGTGGCGGAGTGCGGGAAAAAATTTCAAAACCCATTTTTGCCTGTTTTGTGCCCTAAATCTTCAGATCGCCATATCTTTCGATCCAGAGCTCAGATTTGCACGTTCTTTATATCATTGGAAAGCTTATAAAATTCTCTACATGATTCAGGGGTCAATCTTGAATTTTGGTTTAGTCTAGAGAGAGAAAGTTAAGAAATGGCTCTGACGCGTGTCCATGGCCAGAAATGACATTTCAGTGACCAAATTTAATGCAGAATGGGTCGCATTCTCCTCCAATTCGGTCAAAAATGACAGGGTATGGGTTTGTAAGGTCCTCCATGCTGATTTAATGCATTTGCAGTCAATGAGGAATGGGCTCCCATTTTTGTACATTTTCTCTCTCCTGGGCTCGACCCACTGATGTAAAAGCAGATTTGGCTCATTTTCGAAGGGGGAACACTTTTTGGCATAGCAGACTTCTTCTTTCACCTCCAGCAAGTGATTGTTGAAGAATCAGACCTCTTCAAGGATTATAATGGTTTTTACCTCTCTGAGGTTGTAATGCAATGGTTTTGACATTGGAAATGATAATGCAAGCTTTGTGAATGGGTTTCAGTCCTTTGTTTGTATTATTTGCTTCATTTCAGATCCTAAATTATATCTTATCAGCCTGTGTATGTTTTATGTTGCAATCTTTGGTTTGTGTCTATTTGCATGACAAAAATATTCACCACTCCTTTTGGTGCATCACCATCTTTAGTTAGTTTCAATTTTTGCACTTCTATCCCTGTCTCCTTGCAATTTAGAGTAGGATTAGGATCTGAACCTCTGTAGTTGTGCAAGCATTAGATCTAAATCAGAGGAGTTTGAGGAACCAGCCTCTAATCTGGAGATTCCTCTCTCAGTTTCACAAGTCCCACACTTGGAGAGAGGTTTCCATGTTGTGCAATCACACTGGATGCTAGAGTGATCAAACTAGAAATCTGATCAACATCCAGGGGTGTTGTGATTTGCTGCACAACATAGTTTTGGCATGCCCGGTGGGACACTAGAGGTCTCATTTTTATTGCAGCAAAGTTGATGTGCATCTGCTGCAATTTTTCTTCTTGCTTAAAAAGAGCTATTATTTGCATATATGGTGACTCAAGGGAAGAATCAAGCTGGTTTTAGTAGTGCGGGCTGAAAACTCATGAGAAGAATCACCACAAGGTCAAGAGTTGGAGAAGAAGAAGTGTTGTTTGAATACCTGCAATTATTCTCTCAAGAAGAAGGCAAAGAGGAAGAAGGATTCAAAGGTCTCCATCTCCACCAAACAGAACTCTCTCAACTCCTCCACAGTAGGCCTTTCATTCGATCAACAAGGGTTTTAAGACCAATTAGAATGGCACAAAACAACCCCTATGTCAACTTCACGAGGCAGCAGCCCACTTGCCCTCAATGCACAACATCAATTCCTATTGCAGCCTTGAAGAACATTCCCTACTTCACTTTGGAGAAAATAGACTACTCAGGTGATCATGTTAAAGATATTGCTAACCTTTGTGCAATCCATGAAATCAATGAGATGCAAGTGGTGTCAAGTTCTTGGCATCTTCATTCAAGAGGTAAAGCATTGCTGATGGTTTAGGAGCCTTGGAGCTGGTTCTATCACAAATTGGAATCATTTGTGTATAGCACTTCATGAGCAATTTGGAGAAAAGGAGACAACTTGTCTCTTTTGGAGCAGTGACAACCATCAAGAGAGCTCCCAATGAGCGGTGGCCGATTTCAACTTCAGATTTCAAAAGACTTGGGAGAGAATTCCAGTGGCAGTCAGGCCAACCGCAGAAGGTGCTTTTCTCTACTATCTCAAAGCTCTAAATTCTGATATTTCTATGTTGATTCAGTCCATGGGAGGCATAACTATCCCTATGGCTTATAGCATTGCCATTAGGGCTGAAAATTGTTTGATCCAAGCTGGAAAACTTGCCCCTAGACCTCCCATGCCATTGTTTCCAAGTTTAGAGAATCCAAACACCAATCAAGCACCTAATTTGGCTCCTTCTCCCACTCCTAGAAATTAGAGTTCAAATGAAGCTTCCACTTCATCTCCAAGTGCCCCAAATGAGCTTCAAGAAGTCATGAAGCAATTGTAAAACCTAGGCAATGAGCTGGTTACTCTCAAAAGGCAGCAAGCCCAAGGTTTTAGACCTTCTTATCAACCCCAAGCTCAGCCTAATAGGCAGCCATACCAACCACAAAGGCCACCTAATCCATTGCAAATATGAATCAAACAAGGCCTCCTACCAATAGACCATTTCAGCCCTATAATCCAAATGCCATATCTGCCTCTAAGGCATTGGTGCCAACACAAAACAACATTGCTCAGGAGTATGATTGGTGTTTTCCATGCAATGAGCCTCATAACCAATCCATGTGCTTCGATGGTGCTTTGAATCAAGCATTAATGGTGACAACTACTGGTGTGGAGGGTGAGGGCAGTTCAAGAAATAACCAACAACAAGAAACATTCCAACAGCAATCAGCCCCAAATGACACCACATTGGTAAATTGGCAAGCAGAAGATTTTTGTGGCATGAATCAGGTAGTTTCTCAAGGTGTTGCAGCCAACACAAGGTCAAAAAGGAGGAATTTGGGTGAAGAACAGCCATTAGCCCCAACCAATCCACAACCTTCCATGGCTCCACAAATGATTGGAAAGCAAAATCCAATTTCAAATGCACAAGGGCAGCCAAGAACAGCCCCTAGGCCAACTCAAATACCAGTTGTTGCTGCCCACATGCAAGGAGTGAATGTGCAAACCAAGGGACAGCAAAGAGATCCTTCATCACCATTCAGTATCATTGATCAGATGAAGAAGACAAACGTCAATATATCAATGTGGGAATCCCTATCTATCCCAGGCCAAAGAGATCTGCTGCAAGCTGCCATGAAGGACTGGCCAACTTGAATCAGCAAGTTCAGATGCAAGACAAAGTGCTTACAAATGCTGCCCAGCCTGAGGGAAATCATGGAGGGCAAGCAAGGTAAAATGTTGAAGCCCCCTCCTTTCTATGTTTCATTAATCATTGGAAATCAGCTAGTACATAATTGCATGATAGACTCCGGGGCAAGTAGCTCGGTAATGCCTAAACAAATAGCTGATCAGCTAGGGCTCTAGTATGAAACAACATCCAAAGGGGTAGTGCAGCTGGATGGGACAGCAGTAGCAATAGTTGGAGTGATTAGAAACTTGAGTCTTACCTTGCATGCATGTCAAATGTTGTTGTTTTACAAGATGTATCGTCATAGACCTTCCACCACTCTTTGCCCTATGCTTGTCAAGGGACTTCTGACCAAGATTGGGGATATTTTTATGCTGATTGGTCACACATCTTTGTTGAGAAGCGAGGTATGGAACTAAGGCTACAATCAGGTCAGAACCTATTGCAAACTTCCATATTGAGCCTTACACTCCAAGTCAGATTAATGCCAATTGCTCAGCATTTGATCAAGAAGATCACCCAAGCACTGATGAAGCTGACACTAAGGTTGGAAGCATCCCGGATCTAACTCTTGATGAATGGGAAAACAAGATACATGCATTTGATCCTTATCAAGAAGTGGAAGAATCTGAGCTAGGGGTCTATTGCATACACGAAGAAAATCAGCCTATTCCTAGCATCACCAAGCCAAACCACAAAGATGACAATGAGGTATGGCAGCTATTTTTTGATGGATCAAGGAGTAGACAAGGTGCAGGAGGTGGAGCTATGCTTGTTTCACCTCAAGGAGTAAAGTACTATTCAGCTTTTAGATTTCAGTTTGCATGCTCCAATAACACTGCTGAATATGAAGCCTTGGTGCAAGGGATGCATTGGGCAATCAAGAAGAAAATAAAGAACTTGCAAGTCTTTGGTGACAGTGAATTGATTGTAAATCAGGTCAAGGGACAACATGCTGCCAAGAATGATCTACTCAAGTGCTACAAGAATAGGGTGTGGGACCTCATGGAAGATTTTGAGGGTTTTGGCATCAAATCCATTCCTAGGGAAGAGAATCAAGCTGCTGACAGGCTTGCAGCAGTAGGGGCAGCCTTTGACATTGTGGAAAGCATTCAACAAGACAAGGTACAGCCAAACATCCACGTGATTGTGAGGCCTTCAGTGCGGATAACAATGTCAGTTGGCAAGTGTTTGAAAATGACCAGCAAATCATCCATTTCTTGTAAGAAGAAGCTGAGTTCTCAGCCAAGAATCAAGAAAGATTGGAACAGCAGTATGGTGACCAAGTAGTACAGCTGAGAACTAACAAGCTGCCCAAGAGGACTTATCACTTTGGAGTCCATTTTTAATCCCAATGATCAGTTTAGAAAGGAGAAAGCAAACATTAGGTCAAGAGAGAGGATTCAGTATCCATCTTGGTAGAAGAGAACAAACCATTGCAAATTGGAAGGATGACAACTGAACAAGAAAGGTATGAGTTCATACAGTTGTGTCAAGAGTTCCCTGACGTGTTTGCTTGGAGCTATGAAGACTTGAAAGGTTTCAATCCCAACTTAGCTCAGCATACCATCGAATTGGATCCAAATACTAAGCCTGTCAGGCAGAAACAAAGACCAGTCAATCCACACATGGAGCCTCTCATGAGGAAAGAATTGGACAAGCTGATTGAGTCAAGGATCATATTCCCAATCAAGCATTCTAGTTGGGTTGCCAACTTAGTTCCAGTCAGAAAGAAGAGTGGAGAGATCAGATTGTGTGTTGACTTCAGAGACTTGAATAGAGCCTCTCTCAAGGACCATTACCCACTCCCTTCCATGGAGCAAATCTTGCAAGTTGTGGCTGGCTCGAGAGGTTTTCACTACTTGATGGCTACTCAGGCTACAATCAGATTATGGTGAAGGAAGAGGACCAATTCAAGACAGCCTTCACAACCAAATGGGGAACTTTTGCATACAGGAAAATGCCATTTGGGCTGTCCAACGTAGTGCTTTACCTTCAAAGGGAAATGGACATGGCATTCAAAGGTTTGATTAACAATGTGGTGCTGATTTACCTTGATGATATCACTATTTTTTCCAAAAATGCAGCAGACCACCTCTCTCATTTGAGGCAAGTCTTCACGAGGTGCAGGAGATTTGGAGTGTCTTTGAATCCTAAGAAGTGCATCTTTCTTGCACATGAAGGAAAGCTCCTTGGCCATATTGTCTCCAAAGAAGGATTAGCAATTGATCCAGAGAGGGTTGAAGCCATAAGAGCACTACCATTGCCAAGCCACAAGAAAGCCCTTCAGAGTTTCTTGGGAAGGATAAACTTTGTTCGGAGGTTTGTCCCAGATTTTGCAGCCCTTGTCAAGCCCATCACCAAAATGTTAAAGAAGAGCATGGCTTTCAAGTGGATAGCAGAAGGCAAGGAGAGTTTTGAAGCAATCAAAGAAGCCATCTCTCAAGCACCAACTCTCATCAACCCGGACTTCTCCAAGGATTTCATCCTCTATGCATTTGGAGGTAATGACACTATTTCTGCCATTTTGGTACAGCAGAACAAGGATAATGATGAGCAGCCAATTGCCTTCTTCAGCTAGAGCCTAGATGACTATGAGGTGAGGTACTCTTTTATTGAGAAGCATGTACTTGCAGTTCAGAAGCTTGAAGAAATTCAAGCATTTAGTCTCAAACAACAAGGTCCGATTTGCTGGTCTCACATCGTTGGGGTTAAGGACTTCCTCCTCAACAAGGATTTGAATGAGAAAAGGGCAGGTTGGATCACCCATGTCATGGAGTATGACATTGAGATCAAGATCACCAAGCTGGTAAGAGGGAAAGGATTGTGTGAGCAGCTGGTTTTGGGGAAGCAAAAAGAAGTATGCAATGAAGAAGAGGCTGTTTTGACAGTCCAGGACAGCCATGAGCCAAGTGGCAATCAAGAAGAAGACAATGCTGCCCCCACTCCTTGCTGGACCCAAGGCATTATACACTTCCTAGGCACAGGCCTATGCCCTCCGGAGATGAACAAGACCCAAAGGAGACACTTCAGATTGCAGGCTGTCCCGTATGCCATTGTTGATGGAGTTTTGTTCAAGAAAGATGTGAATGGAGTGCTTCTGAGATGCATTAGCACAAATCAGATTCAAAGGGTGTTGGAAGAGTTTCATGGTGGACCAGTGGTGGTCATTTTGCACCAAGAGTGACACTCTAAAAATCATGAAGGCTGGTTATTATTGGCCTAAAATCTTTAGTGATTGCTATGCATGGATCAAGAGGTGTAAGAATTGTGCATTCTTCACAGGAAAAGAGAGACTTGCTGCCCTTCCATTACATCCAATCTCAGTTGACCAGCCATTCATGCAATGGGGTTTGGACTTCATTGGAGTCATTAATCCCAATTCAAGCCAAGGGCACAAATGGATTTTGTGACCACGAGACTACTTCACCAAATGGATGCGAAGCGTAGCACTCGAAAAGAGGCAAATGAGTCTAGCATCTTAGACTTTTATGAGGGGATAACAACTAGATTTGGTGTACCTGCTACAATAATCTATGATAATGCATTGGCATTCATTGGATCTAAGGTGACTGAGTGGGCTGTCAAGAATGGTATCTACCTAAGCACTTCATCAAACTATTACCCTCGAGGTAATGGCGGGCCGAGTCTACAAACAAGAACTTGTTGAGGATCATTAGGAGGACTCTTGACGAGAATCAGAGGTCTTGGCATACCAAACTGAAATCAGCCTTATGGGCTGATAGGATAACTCCCAAAAGATCCACAGGTAACTCTCCATTCAAACTTGTCTATGGAAGAGAGGCAATCTTGCCCATGTCACTTGAGTTGCCAACATTGGAACTCATGAAGCATTTGGAGTTGCTTAGAAGTTTGAGCCCATGGAGGTGAGGTATGCGAGTTGATGGAGCTGCAAGAGATCAGAAATCAGGCATCCCAAGCAATGGAAAAGGATCAAGCTTTGATCAAGAAGACCTTTGATAGGAAGGCAAGGATAGATCTTTTCAGAGTTGGAGATCTAGTGTTGAAATGGGATGTGGATAGAGAAAAACCGGGAAGGCATTCAAAATTTGATGCCATTTGGAGTGGCCCATACATGGTCACGAAGTGCAAGAACAACAATGCTTTCCAATTGGCCTCATTGGATGGTGAAGAACTGCAGATTCCAGTAAATGGAATCTATCTCAAGCATTGCTTCTAGAGGAAATTCACTACCTTGTAAATATTAGATTAGATTTTCATTCCTCCAAGTGCTTGTGCACATTGTTTTGCTGTAGGTTAGTTTTGTTTTCCCTAAGTGCTTTGGCACAACTTGCTGTCCATGGAGATGTTTTGCAGTCCTTGCTTCCATCAGGTGATATTCCATCTTCCTCCTTACACATTCTAAGTCAGTTGGGGTTCTAAACAGAATATTTGATGACTCCATGCCCAATGGACTGCTTCAGGAAACTGGTATCTTCTACCTAGCAGGTAGGTAACCCTGTTGAGTCACCAAATTGTTATCCAAAATTCACCCCCAGGGTAAATTTTGATAACATGCATTAAATTCTCAAGTCCCAGGCAAATAGATTGATTCAAGGCAAAAAATCATGTTTCTAGGGTCCCCTCGGATTTTTTCTAACTCTCTGTCCAAGAAGAAAAAGCAAGTTCTAAAAAAGGGTGAAAAAGTTGCAAAAAAACAAGCTTGGGCGAGAAAAATCATGAAAATTGGCTAAGTCCTAGTCAGGCGGTCCTTGGGACGAGTTGGGACGTCGGGGGGTGTGAATCGGCCGAAAAGCCTCCGGGCGGTCGCATGAGCAAGCTTAGGACATTGGGACATGGGGACGCGGGAGCGCGAAAGGCGAGGCGGCCGAAGGTAAAAGCAAAATCGACTAGCTGCTATTGTGCGAATAAATGCATTGGGACATCGGGCCGTGAGGATGCGCGAAGGACGCGAAAAGGTGAAGTGGCTGAAGAGGGACAAGGAAGCCCATTTGGGCGGTTTGGAAGAATTGGGACATCGGGATAGTTGGGCTAGAAGGGCGCGGGGATGACGGAAAGCCGAAGGAGCCGAGAGCCAATCAAATCACGCCACGTGTCTTCGCCTCAAAGAGGGACAGGGAAGCCCGAATCGGGTGGATCGGAGGAATTTTTCCCAGATAGTTTGGGACAACCGGGCCAAAGGAGCGAGGGTGCGAGGGCGTGAAAAGCCGCGTGGAGCCGTGGATGAATCAGGAAACGCCACGTGTCACAAGGGAAAACGTCCAAAATTTCAAAGGGGAAGGTTTGAAGCGTTGGCCCAAGCCAATAAAAAGAGGACACGTGTCCTAAGGAGAAGGGGAGTGTGGAGCTCGGGGAGGAATTAGAGAATTTGGCAAAAGTTTTGGCCAAAAACTAAAAGGTGAAGGATGACCCCGCGCCCCTGTCCTCCAACCAGATCATGCCACGTGTCCCAAGTGGCGGGGGCGCGGGAAAAAATGAAATTTTCCAAAAGTTAAAAAGTCAAAACTTTCAAGGAAAACCCATGGGTAAGGGAAGGAGAGAGAATTTCTCATCCAATCAGCGCCCGACACGTGTCGTCCAGGTGGCGGAGCGTGGGAAAAAATTTCAAAACCCATTTTTGCCTGTTTTGTGCCCTAAATCTTCAGATATCGCATATCTTTCGATCCAGAGCTCGGATTTGCACGTTCTTTATATCATTGGAAAGCTTATAAAATTCTCTACATGATTCTAGGGTCAATCTTGAATTTTGGTTTAGTATGGAGAGAGAAAGTTAAGAAACGGCTCTGACGCGTGTTCATGGCCAGAAATGACATTTCAGTGACCAAATTTAATGCAGAATGGGTCGCATTCTCCTCCAATTTCGGTCAAAAATGATAGGGTATGGGTTTGTAAGGTCCTCCATGCTGATTTAATGCATTTTTAGTCAATGAGGAATGGGCTCCCATGTTTTGTATGTTTTCTCTCTCCTAGGCTCGACCCATGCAATGTAAAAGCAGATTTGGCTCATTTAAAAGGGGGAACACTTTTTGGCATAGAGACTTCTTCTTTCACCTCCACAAGTGATTGTTGGAAGAATCAGACCTCTTCAAAGGATTGTAATAGTTTTTTTACCTCTACGAGGTTGTAATGCGATGGTGGTTTTGACATTGGAAATGATAATGCAAGCTTTGTGAATGGGTTTTAGTCCTTTGTTTGTATTATTTGCTTCATTTCAGATCCTAAATTATATCTTATCAGCTTGTGTATGTTTTATGTTGCAATCTTTGGTTTGTGTCTATTTGCATGACAAAATATTCACCACTCCTTTTGGTGCATCACCATCTTTAGTTAGTTTCATTTTAGTTTCAAAGTTTTATTGTGAATGTTTAGCATCTAACCCTTGTTTAATTCTTATCATGATGGTGCTAAGTAGTTTGTTTAACTCTTGCTAATTAAGGCTATTTAGGTGTTAGTATTTTACTCATATTAGAATTATTTTAAAAACAACACATGCACACATCACTCACTCTCTATGTGCTACACTTCAATGATAAAATTTTCTTACCTACAACAACGCATCATTCAAACCATTTCCCGATGATGCACTCTTGTTATATGGTTCATTCTTAACTACTTAGGGGTATTTTATAAATGAACCAAAATTCACTCATGCATACATCCACACTTAGGGGGCACGCTACCCCTATCACACTCATATTGCATTCCATTCCATCTCATCCACAACATGTTGCATATCTTGGTTGCACATAGTTCTTACTCACTTATGCTTACATGTACACTTTATTACACATGTTAGATAAATATCTTATATGTCATTATCTTTATCATACACACATGCACATTCACTTATTTTCTAGTTGTGATTACATACTTTACAAAGACTGATACATGTAGTGTGGATGTTTGGTGCAATACCTCATACCAGTCCCACAATGGCTCTTGAGGGCATCCACATTTATACACATTTTAGGTGCTATTGTTTCATTATTGTACATAACACACTACTATATCAGATTATACATGCTTTGACATACTTTATATCTTTCTAACATGCTAACATGTGCTTCATGTGCAACATTTACCTTGCAAGACCTATTTTCCACCATGGTTATATGATGTTTTCTTACTCTTATTTTCTATTATTTGTGGGATTTTCCCTATGTTTTTTCTTGTGTGCACACTGTATGCTTTCGGCCATTGTGGCCTCAATTGTCTTGTGACATCGTTAGTGATGTCCCATGTTTGCAGCCCACTTTTCATGATCTACACTACCTTCATGCTTGTTAGCTTACAAATTATTTTCTATATGCATGCTTGTTTACACTAACACTTGTCTTATAACCACTATTTACGTGTGCATTGGTTTCTACTAAGGACAGTACCTCCTACATATAAGTATCACTTCAGCATGGGGTCCTCTTTTGGGCCACATCCTCCTAGTGACATCACATGCACCCCAAACAAGGGGGTATATATTGGGTAAATCAGTCACCCCATTCAACAGATTATAGTCACAGTTTAGTATTCTACAAATCACAGTTCAATATAATAAAACATAGATTCAACACAATCTATAGACTTAGACAGGGCTCAGAATCAGACTTGGGTCCTTACTTCAACATAAACACTAGCACCTAGAATCATACTTGGGCATTTAGGTGATTTTTTCCCTTCCTGGGTGCCTAAGACCAGGCGTAGATTCACAACATTTTTAGTTCAAGTACCATTTTAGCATTGTCACAAGAGAGGCTTTTCACAGGACAAGTAGTCCTTCAACACTTGTAAATCACATTTTATTGTACTAATTCAAATTAGATCAGACTTGTGCACACCACATGTAGTGGTGTTTTTACTTTAGGAATCAGTCAAAAGTTTGAGAATAACACTAGACCTTTCTCCTTATACTACTTATGTCACATCATGAGAACACCCAAAAAACTTTCTCTTCATCAACATATTCAGGATCCTTTCTATCACTTTTTCTCATCATGGATCAGGTTCACATGTTCCTTTTTCTACTATTTACACATTTTTACACACTTTTTACATGCATTTTTACATACATACACACATATTTGACTACTTGTTTGTTCTTCTCTTTTTGCAGTCCGTCCTTATGGGAAGTGGTAGTCAACATCAACACACAACCATCATGCTCCAAGCACATCATCAACAATAGGTACAACATCACATCTACACATGTGTTTTCACCCTAGGGTCATTATTCATCACTTTTATTTTTACTTCCTCTTCTTTAGCATCCACACTTCACACTTTTATCACTCCACACTTTTCTTGTCTTAGCACGCTCTTCTACATCAATCTACATGGTTATCAAGTACACATATCTATCTACTTTATGTTACCGAGCTTTCACTCACCAACATAAAGTGGGGGAAAATGTAGACACTAAATCATGCACTTTGGGTACATTACTAGGTCCTAATCACATAAATTACTATTCATATGCTTCTTATGGGAAAAAATTACTAATTGATTATTATACTTGGCCTCTTATGTTCCTTTTCGAGTCTCCCTATTAGCCTTACGAACCTTACAATCCAGTCGACCCTTCATACTTCAGCCTTTTAGCTCTGACACAAGACCATAGCCAATTCGCTAGCACTCGAGTGCCCTTGTTCCTTCCTGGGCACCCTAGACCTCTTTGTACTTTGTTTGCTCTTTTTGGGTCCTTTCTAGTTGTTGGGCATCCCTATCTCTTAGGTGTCACCTTTTAGTGATCAATTACGAAATTTGAATAAGAGAAGCATATAAATATAAAGTTATGTGACCAAATTAAAGGACCAAGTCTGTAAAAATTTGTACTATCACCTAAATTTTCCTCTCACAAGAACTCAAAAGCATATTTGCATTCATCTACCACTATTACAAGGGACAGGGATGGTTTTCTTCATCACATACATAGAAGGGAAATCTTTTTATTCTATGCCCACATCTATTACATATTTTTTCATCTATCTAATTTTCTCGCTATCAAGTGTGAAATGCACAAGAGCCAACCTAGGGCATTATTCAACACACACACACACATAGAACTACATTTGGTTTGATATGTAGTGCAATGCTCAGTCATAAGATCACTTGTTTGACGGTGAGGATAGTCGACCCTTCATTTTGCATCTTTATTTTTTAGGATTTGATGTTTTGTTGAGGGTTTTACGGGTGATCTATTCATAATGAGTTATCAAAGTGACATTGGCAATCATAGTGTGACCATCTAGTGAGAAACATCGAGGTTTTTGGATCATCCGATGACCCCCTGTAAAATTCATCTCTATACCTCTTGCTGATGCACTCCGAGTGCCTAGGAAGGGATCCTAGCTGCCAGGCACCCCAAGCACCAGTCCATGAACCCCGGTCCCTAATCCTCCCGCACTTTTCTCGGGGTTCGATTGCAAGGTTTTGTCTTGTCATTCTAATAGTCTTTCAACTTAGCACATTGCCATGATATTTTTGAAATCAGCTGACCTAACTCTCTATTTCACTTAGGGTTTTAATTCCTTTTCTTATTTGCTTGAGTCATTTCTATACTTTATTTTCATATCTACTTGTAACATTCGTAAGGATTTAACAAATTAAATATACACGCTACTTTATTTTTATTAAATCACTTGTAATTATAACTAATTTTTGTGGATGAAATTCATGAAACCTATATTTATGTACACTTCTTCCATAATTTTTCCTACTAACTAATCTATGGTTATAATGTCATAAGCATTAATGTTTATCACTACATCCACTTTATTAAGAATCCATCATCTTACATCCTCATGTTGAATAAAGCTAGATATTTCATGCTAAAATATTTCATGAGATTATTAAATTTTAGTTTTAAATAGTTCCCTCTATGAAGAAGGATCTAGATGGTGATTTTGGAGTTTTTTCGGAGCATTTGGCTCCTCATTTCACAATGAAGAGGATCCCATCACTACAATATTGTATTTAAGATTTGAATTATTATGTGATGATCAAATAGATGTCAAATTTGATGTTGTTAATAACTATTTATAATTAGACATTAGAAAACACCCCCATATAACTATATACATACATACATACATGTGTGGGTGTGTGCACGCGCATGGGATCTCTATTTAGAATAGTATTTTTAGACAATTATTACATCCATACAATTTTGTTTTTCCGTAAGATTGACATAATATGTTATAATTTCTCAATGATAGAAAAGATTGATAGCTTTGAGACCACCACTTTTATAGTGATGGAAAAAACTAGGAAAGTGAACAACCCAAAATTTGTAGAGGAATATTCAGAGCATGTACAAGACCATACAAAAGGATAGACCATAGGGTACAATCCTCGAACTAATGGTATGGTATTAACCTAGGTTAAATTATAGCTACATTCCTAGTTGTGAAGGTTAGCCAATTCCACATTTACACAATCCCAAATCTTTCATAAATCATTAAAATTATCTAATTGCTTCGTAGATTTTTTTGTGATTTTGATTGCATGTTAGGATGATCAATGTGTGTTAATTATTTCTATCCGATATGGTTTATAAATATGAAGTAGTGATTATATTGTAACATATTTGTAAGATCAATAATCAACTCCTAATCTAATCTATACCAAATTAAATTGACCTAAAATTTAATTAAGGTTTAAATAATAGGAGTGGTCTTGTGGTGCACAAACATGTGGTTGGACATAAGTATGTACATGGTATCATTCAAGAAATGATTACCCCCATCACTAGTTAGATTGAGAAGGAAACCATAATAACTTATAATATTCTCCCATAAGAACCCCACTACAAGTAATGGAAATAAACTTCCAAGTTAGAATGGATTCATCCTAATGAGTGGGGTATTATATCATGGTGGTGATATACCATGTACTTGTTATTCAAGAAATAGGTGAAATAGGGACCACAAAATCAACTTCCCATTTTTCAAATGGTTTCTATGCCATCAAAATATTTATTAACATCTCATCCCCGTGATTTATCTTACCCATGTACTTGATATGTATAACATTGTTACACATAAGTCTTAGTATCCATTAAAGATTTAGGCCACTTTGTAGTCTAGCCATAAAACCCTTATGTACCATCACTTAACCTATATAAGCATCCATCGATAACTCCCTTGTGCACTTCCATGATAATATCTCGATGCTCATGCTCCATAACACACTGGTGTAGAAATTCATCATGTCCCATCTTGTATAACTCCCCCTCAATGAGCTATTAAGGGCTTGGGTACTACAATTTATTTCCATTCCTTAATGCACATGGTCTTAAGTATGCTTCTAGACATAAAAACGATGCAATATCCACCATTTCCTTGAGCGCACATTTGACATGGTAAAAGTTGGCCATCGACATGTTGGTACCTAGATTTAATTTCCTTCACAACTGAGCAAGCATCATGGATTTTACAAGACACTCAAAGGCAGATAAATGATTTATATGTCATTTTGTAGCTAGGAAGCAATTTATCTAACTTGTTGGCACTCGGACGTTCAAGAGGTGGGTAGAACCTTGAAAGGATTTTGATCTAACCTCACTATTTTAGGTTGTGCCTTTCAACCAAGGTAAAGAGATTGCAAATGCCACTAAACTATCTACAAGAAATGAGACCATGTATGATCAAAAGAGTTTTCAAACACAAGACTACAACAGGAGCAAGAAACACAAATTAAAAACATTCTGGAACATAAGTGCATGCAAATTTTGCCAAGAGACAACACAAAATAATCTAGAAATGATCAAATCTATCAGTAGGGGAATGTTATAAGAACAATCTCAGAGCTTGTTGATGGATTTACAACTGAAACCAACTCAACATGATATAAATCTGATGTAAAAGGAATTAGAAATGGTTCTCAGGCGAGTTTCTCAGAGAATGGGCTTCTTCCCATATTTTTCCCGTGAAATTCTAAGTTTCTCCGACCTTTTGCATGTCTCAAAACATGCATTATATAACTTTCAATTACATTTGATCCTTATTTCCCAAGAAAATAATATGCCCAGCATCAAGTTTGTTACAAAATTCCAACATGATTCACAAATAGGGACATTTAAAAAATTTGCAACAAGAGTTGCCAGGTGTTTCTAAAATGGTGAATCATTACAAATCCTTCATCATTATCCATTGTGGAGGCACGTTTTTCATTCTCCAAGCATGCAGACCCCTTTCATTTCATCATTTCATCCTTATCATTTCAAAATTTGATTTTGTAACTTTATAATTTGATATTTCACGTTTTGCATGGGCCTGAGTAAAAATTTATTTCAAAAACACCTCAAATCTGCAAATTAATCCCTAAAACCACTTGCATTGATCTTTGCAGGCACAAAGGACACAAATTCACCAAAAATTTGATGAAAAATGATGCAAAATTCACATTTCCACACTTCCTAGAGCAAAAATGGCACCAAAAATGAAAATGTACTGATTACCCTTGATCTGCTCTTTCTCCTTCAATTTGGGCCCTCCACGTGTCAAAATATGATTGGGAATGAATTCAGGCTCACTTTTTGACTTTTTGACATTTTTGGAAAAATGGAAAAATTTGAATTTTTCCTCCACCCCTCCACCCTTGAAATTTGGTGATGACACATGGCATATGGTGGGTCCCATTAAAATCGCGCTTCAATTCTGTGCATTTTGACCTTTTTTGGAAATTTGAAAAAAATTCACTTTTTGCCTTGCGGGCCCGCACCTCGCCTTTGCCCTTCGACACGTGTCATCCGCTCTATCACTAAAAACCGTGGGCTTATTTCATGTTTTAACCCCTTTTTCACCAAGGGAAAAAATTTCATTTTTCTTCCTCGGGCCCGCACCTCTCGATTTCTCCCCTACCACGTGTGTGGTCGTTGATTCATTCGTGGGTCAGCGCTTCAAACTTTCACCCTGAGTCTTTTTTGCAAAAGGGAAAAATTTCCCTTTGCCTCATTAGAGCGGAGATGCATCCCATTTTTTAACCTTAGAAAACAAAGATAAAAAATCATTAAGTTTTCCATCGGCCCACTCCTCCATTTTTGTTTTTCAAGGCCACGTGTCAACCTATGATTGGCCACGGGGCCACACTTCAAAATTTCACTTTAACATTTTCTGCCTCCAAAGGCAAAAAACTTCAAAACCACCGCCATCTCGCATCCCCTCACGCCAAAAATTGTGTCACATGCCCTCCTCTGATTGGAGCGGGGCTGAAACTAATTTTGTAACTTTAGAAAAATAGAGCTAAAAAACTCTAAGTCCCCCATCGGCCCACTCCTCCCTTTTTATTTTTAGGACACGTGTCCACTCCCGATTGGCTACAGGGTTTCAGGCCAATTTTTGACTTTTAAATTTTTGCAAAATAAAGTCTAAAAACTCTAAGGAAATCCAACCACCCGCCATCCCTCAGCCAATCAAAACATGCCACATAGGCAAAATTGGAAAAAGCGGAGCCCTGGGCCCAAAAATGCCCCATTCACCAAAAAGGCAAAAATGATAAGTTATAACACTTCCCCACTTCTCCTCAGCTAATTAGATGCTGCCACGTACCCTCTAACTTCTCAGCAATAATTTGACGGCTAAAATACGCCCGTTTGACCATCAAAAACACATAATTTTTCCAGTTGTGCCTAGAATCCAATTTTTCACCAAGGATGGAATTTTTTTGAAATAGAATCAGATGAAACATGATTCTAAGCATTTCTTGACCACGGGGATAGATTTTCAAAGGCATATAGGTATAAAACGATCATTTTTAAGCTTCCACGATCGGGAAAATGGAAAAAACAACATAGCCCATAGATTTGAAGAATTTAGGGAAAAAATTAGGAAAACTTGAGTATTCTTGCAAAATGGGGCATGTCAAATGATTTTCAAATGGATTAAGGCATGGGAATAGAGGCAACAACTTCATTTTACCCATTAAAACTGTAGAAAATGTTTTAGGAAATGCAGAGTGAAAAGAAAATTAGGGCAAAGGTGGTGTAAGATCAAAATGGACACCAACATGACATAAATCATATGTGTGATTTCTAGAGGTGACATTTGAGAAGTAGTGTGGGATTGAGATGCACTTATCATGCTTGACAATAATTAAGAACTAAAATTTTTAAACAATATGATCCACCTAAAGATTATCCAATGCAATACATTCTCATTGACTGTGGTGCTTGAGGGAGTTTTAGTTAGTGAAATTGATAAAGGGTGTAATGAAAAAGTACTATTATAACTTATGAAGTAAACAGACCATTGAAAGTCCCTCACACTCAATCGTGGTATAATTTTGTTCTACATGTATGAACTATTGGATTGAAAAGTATAATTTGGTGATCCAAATTATTTTCTCCAATATAAGTAAGGATCACACTAATTATTGTTCCATATGTGTCCATTTGGATGTGAAAGGGGTCTTCCAATATGGATATTAGAGAATGGGTATAATATCCAAATTTTCCTTTAATACCCCAAAAGACTTATGCTAAGATAGATTCGATTAAAATATGATATGTTTTTGAAACAAATCATCTAAAGATGCAATAATAATTTCATACCCTCTTTATGAACTTATACTAGTAACATGTATGACCCAACAACACACACACACAAACACACATCCCATTAAATCTAGGGAAATTTTAATTGATGAATCACCACAATTTTGGTTGGGTTGAACAAGATTCCATCTCCTCATATGATGTGGCCCAACAAGGTGCTAAATGAAATTACAAAGACATACTACTTCCAATTCAAGTGAATATGAAGTTGGTGACACTTATGGAACATGAGGCATAAACAACCATAGTGGTCCTTCACCATACCTTAAACTCTGCAGTCATTATATGACAAATTAATATGGATCCCTCGCTTCATTTTTCAAATGTTGGGGTTCAAATTTAGGTTTACACATAAGATGCAAATACTAAAGGTTCTTAAGAAGTTCTAGTGTAGTAATTCTATAGGACAATAGCCATATCCCTAAGGTAGTTATGGGTTTCCAAGGCCTATACCTAAGATAAAGATAAGTATCCTATTAGGATTCATAATAATATTAGATCAAGAGATGGAGTTAGCCAATGGTCATAACATAACAAGAAAAAGCAATGGATCAAAGAAAACATACATCTACCCTAATCTATAGAATGAATGACCAATCATCTACACAACAATAAACATGTAAAAAAGGAAAAGGGGGCATTATAAATACTTACCTATAGTGTGGCTAATGATACATGATCCTCAAAAAGACAATAACATTAAAAATAATCATTATAGGTGGAGAAAGGGGAAGCTCAAGAAGAAGATCTCAAATCCTAACTCACTTTGGTGACCCAAATGCTAAAGGGAAAGCTCCAAAACCTTAATTCTAACAACTAGGTGTGAAAAATATGTGCAAATGTGTTGATCAGAGAACACTTGATAGAACTCACACAAGAAGTCCGCACGGAAAGCAGGTTGGGTTTAAAGGGTGCGAATGGACAAGAAGAGCACATGTGTGAAGAGCAAGTTCAACATTGAGGACTTCTGATTTTGAGCGTGACGACCTATTTTTAGAATATGGCGTGCGGAACACACCAACGATGTAGGGACATGTGCGCCACACATTGTCTATCTTTAGAGGATCGGATCAAAGAATTTTACATGGAGATGAGCTAAGAATAGGATTGTCACTTTAGTTAACTGCAAGAGGTCTATAGATAGCACACTTGCATGTGTGGTTATGCCTTGTAAATGATGCGTGGCTATTAATAGCATGCGGCCTATTTTTGGAATAGATAAGTGGTGAAGGGAAAGTCCCCACCCTATATATATATATATATATATGATATGAGTCACCTAGTAAGAGTGTATGTGTGATGGAGAGATGGATGTATGGAGGTATAGAGATATATGAATAGGATGGAATTATCAGACGATCCATGCGTGCATCGGTATAGATTTTGATTATTGTAAGGAGCTTTTGTGTTTATTAATGGATGGAAGTTATTGGCTGAATCTAAGTGTCATTCTTGTGTGTAATCAAGTAGTGCATGTTCTTGACTCAATCATGATTCTTGTTTAAACTTTTTCTTTCATAAATCTGAATATGGTATGCATTGTAAAATGATGGATTAGTTATGGAACTATATGTTTCTTTCTTCATCACGCTAGCATCCCTGCTATAAAGAACCCTAAAGAGGGACCGGTACCTTTGCGTGCCTCGAGTGAGCACTCAATCTAGGTGAAAGATGTGCTAACATGACCGTGGTGTTATCTAGTAAATTCTAGGATGCATCATTAGTTCCATTGCGTACCTCTTTTTAAGTTGTGTTTAGGATGGTTCGCGATGAAGATGTACCTGGTTAACTAGCAAGTATTGAGGATTGGATACACGATCCGGAGGAAGAATATGCATGGCAATTCAAAGAGTGGATCTAAGTTTAACGCATGTATTTGGGTAGAACAAAATCTATATGATGACCTATACGAGATCTTTTTCACTATCTTTCCAAAGAGAACTATACGAGTGGCTTACTCATGCTTATGCATCTCACTAGAATTGGAGGTATCATGCACTTGTCTAGACACAGGAATAATTTCAAGCCCTTTATGATGTTGATCTGATCTAGAATCATGTTATGGATATGTGGTTTCATGGTTTTCTAAACAGTTATATTCTAGAATATTCAATTTTGACATATTCTTTCCCAGAGGTAGTTGAATTCCAATTTTTACGGTATCCTAAGAGGAGTATATCTACAAGGTATTCCACTGGTGATCAAGATTTTGATGGTAACTTTAAATCTGGAGAGTAAACCAATGGCTAACTAAACTTCACCACGCACAAGGGCAGGAATAGGTTTGGTGAAAGATGGCACACCTAGTGACAGAAAGGTAGAGAGAGGAAAGGTGGCTTAAGTATAATGAGGTGCATGAGAGGGAGATAGAGAAGCAAAGCATTCTGTTGCAGAAATTATGGTGTTGAGGAGAGAGATGGCTCATGAAGGATTTACAGCTCACATAGAAGACATGGATCTAGAGCATCAGGAACTCCCCCATCTTGGAAAACATGACAGAGATCCCCCTTGACCTCCTCCGAAGTGTGCAGCAGACTACTACGGGCCGCGAGCATGCATCTTAATCCATCTGGTGACCTAGCCTCTTGCACTTGGTTTTCAAGATCTTGTATGACAAGTAACCAATAAGCTAACTTGCGAAGTAGGAGAGCAAGAGTAAGTCAGGGAGCAAGTACATCAATGGTAGGATAGACAAATTCAATGATATTTGGAGTAACATTCTTAGATGCATCATCCACATAGAATGTGAGCACGCAGAATGTTAGATTCACCTATAGGAGTGGAACTACCTCACAAACTATAGGGATTCAATATAGTACTTTGTCGGCGCATGTGGGAGTACATCTATAGGTCCTATTCCAGCTACAGGTGGAGGATCAAGAGGTATAGGTGGTTCTAGTTTCGGTGGATCGGTGATTCGGAGGCAAAGGGAACATAGGAGGTTCGGATCGGGTGGTCAAGGTCCAAAACAACCACATAATATTTATATGGAGATGTCTCTTCATCTTCCAAAGTATAGCGGCATAGAGGATGTTGCAGAATATGTGCATGTGTGTGAAATCTTGTGGTGCGCTAAGGGGATCATGGCTGTTGAGTGTAAGGCAAGTCAATTTGGTACTATATTACAGGATGAGCACATAGTTGGTATAGGAAGTTTTACCCTAATCAAACTTGTGTGGATTATGTAGCATTGAAGGATGCTTTCTGAAAAATTTCCATATCCCTGAGTTTGAGCAAAAGAGTATTAGTGCACTCAAGGATGTCAAGCAAGGCACTACTAAGAGTGTACTTGAGTATGATACCTATTTTAAGACACTTCTAAGTTATCTTATGATATTCACGCAAGTCAAAGCATGCACAATGGTTTGTTGGCGATTGATTACACCATTCAAAAGAGCCTTTGTCACATAAGACATACACTAATCCGAGTGAAGCACTGGAAGTAGCTTTGCATGTTGAGGTAGTTGGAAGCATTGGCACTGGTGTTAGTCCATTCTTGGAGGCACAGATTGCAGCTATGGAAAAGTAGTTAGAGAAGCTATCAGTAAATCCGGCTCATGAAATACACTCAGAATTTGGTGTATAGATTGTGAAGTGGAAGGTCACACTAAGGACAGTTGCCCTCACTGATTTTTACACTCATTACTATTGGATTGTGAGATCTCGTCATTTGAATCATGATGTTAGTCATTGTCCTTTGTTAAGTGAGCAATAAGGAAGAATGTATCTTGCTTTTGTAAGATTTGCAGGTCCACGACCTATGATACTGAGGATTTTGGTTGATTGGTCAGATCCATGATGCTATAGACATCGGGTACGATAGACAAGTGTAATAGATAATTCTAAGGGTAAGAATGAGCACCAGGATCGGGATCATAATCAAACGTGCTATGACAGAATGAGGGCATTTTGAAGGAGGTCGTGGAAGGGGACGTGGATATCGTGGTGGATATGGAGGACAAGGCCATGGTGGAGGAAGAGGTGAGTTCCCTCGTGGAACATGTTATACGTGTGGATCTCCTGACCATTATAGGTGTGAATGTCCTCAGAATATTGCATGTTCTTTCTACGGAAAGAACCATAGCTATGAAGAGTGCCCGGACTTATATGAGCATCTGAGTAAGCGAATAAGCAAGAAAACAAAGGCGTTGGGATGGTTAGAATCCAACACATGGTAGAAGATCAGTGGATGCCCAAGATAGCAGAAGGACCTGAGGCATTGATAGTGAAGATTACTACACGCTGAAACGACACGCATAAGAGAGGCATTGCACAGAAGCCTACGATCACCAAGGAGGAGGTTTTACATGCAAGATACCTAGATCTTGCTCATCAAAAGGAGGTTTACCAGGATACCATGGAAGTGTTAAAGAATCTTCAAGGTGAGATACAGTACTTAAAGGAGCAGAAGAAAGCATCAAAGATACGGTCAAACCGATATCAATGATCTGCAAGAAGTGTGCAAAATGTTATGCCAAGAGAACATTATCCCACTATTAGGAAGTTGGTTAAAGGGAACACTCCACACGCAATTCTTAGATCGGATGGCATATCTTGCATGCAAATATCCCCTTGATAACATTGACTATGAAAAATAAATTACTTTGAATGTTGTTGTGGATGGATGGTTGTTGAGCAACATATTGATTGATACTGAGATGAGAAGTAAATGTGCTTACATTAGATGCATGGGTACATATGGGGAGGCCTCCATTGCATCCATCATCTAATGTGTTTTTCATGGCAAACCGGACTAAGGCCACTCCCATAGGAGTTTTAAAGGATGCATTTATAACCATACAAGGGGCCAAGTTCACTGGGGATTTTGAGGTATTAGCACTTGCAGAAGCAGACAATTTTCCAGCCCTACTTGGACGTCCTTGGTGTTATGCAAATGATGCTGACTTGAGATTCAATATGGGCTATATCAGCTTTGAGAACGAGGAGGAAAGGGTTGTGATACCTTTGACAAATGGGAATTCTACACCATATGTTGAGCCTCTAAGTGAGGAGGACTTAAATAGAATTTATGTACACACTATTCAGGACCCAGAGGTCAATGAGCCATTAAAATAAGGCATCCTACGGTGGGATGATTATCATTCTATTTGTGATACGATTTAGTATTGCTTATGATAATTGGGCTCATGGTACATATGAACTGGTATGGCATGAGGTAAAAAGTGTGGCTATGCACAAGAATGGACTTCATTCGGTTTACGGATAGGTAGCACAAAGACCTTGGTATACGAAAGGTAAGATCTTCTTATATTTTTGAAATCCATGGAAGCACAATGGACAGATCAAATTAAGAGAAGAGATATGTTAGTATATACCTTATGTGGGAAAGTAGCGCACTACTGGGTAGTTTATAGAGATAATCTTATGGAGTGGAAGGAGATCAGAAGTACCCTATCTAACAGGTTTATAAGAATCAATGCACCTACGTAGATCTACACTTATCATGGTGATCAACCTTCTCAACATCACATTCAGTAGTGTGAGAGACTCTGGACAGCAGGACAGGAAGCATTACCACCTTCACTCTGGGTGCATAGACTGTATTCTACTCTACAAGGATGCGCACGCACCTAGTATGTATATGTAAAACTACATAGAGAGATTGGGAATTGGCAAACTTTGACTACAGAATGCTTCAGACTTTTGACTATTTTTCTTCACAACCTCCAAAAAGCAGAGGCATTAAAATTTGTCAAGTGGTTAACCACTGGAGATAGTGCAAAGGAAGAGGAACTCATACAGAATTAATAGGTGAGACAGAATCAAAGGCGTGCATTTTGAAGAAGAAGGAGAAGACTCCATATATGGTGGATCGTGCTTTTATTAAGAAAGAAAAAGGTAAGATGGTGTACATCATGGATGATGAGGAAGTTGGAAATTTGGATATTGGCCATTCAAAGGGGGAGCGCAAGGTCTTGGATAGTGCATATAAGGATACACGCGCATACCATGAACCAATGAAGACCAAAAAGGTCAATATAGGATAGGAGGTTAAGCCTAAGGAGGTCATAATTGGAGACTATTGGTCAAACTCGGAGGTGGAAAAGATCATTGAGTTACTCAGGGATTATCAAGACTTATTCCCTCGAGGGTATCATGCACTTAAAGGCATGCATGAATCACTAAGGGAAATGAAGATAAAGCTTAAGGAAGTTACACACCCCATGAGAAAGAGACCTTACATAATGAATCCTAATTTACACGAAAAGGTAAAAGAAGAAATTGATAAAATGTTGAAATCTGGAATTATCAAGTCCCTTAATGAGTTAGAAAGGGTTAGTCCAATGGTGATCAAGTATTAAGAAGGATGGAAAAATTAGAATATGTGTGGACTTCAATGTGGGAGTAGGCTAAAGCCCTACTATAAATAAGTCTTCTTGGTGTTTGTAATAAGGCAATATTGTCATTTAGATTAGGTTTTCAATTATGTATTTCCTTAATGTATTTCCTTCATTTTCGTTATGCTTTGTCAATTTAGTTTTTGTTCTTGTGTAATAAGTGCACATGAAGCTAATTATTATGTGGAGCATGTTTATGTGTAGAGGACTGTACATACTTTTAGTGTGGGGTGGTTGTTTATATATAGGTACAAGATAGTGGGAATTAAAAGGATAAAGGAATAAGTTGCATGGGTGTGCTTTAAGTCAAAAGAAGATTGCTTCTCAAAAGTGACCAAGGATGGAGATGAAAGAAGGAACAATATAACGCGAGGTAAGTGGAGGCCATGATAACTACCAGGAGAAGGTACAGTGACGAGGTACTCAGGTGCAAGGGCACGCACTGAAGAGAAGTATATGACCAGAGGGTAGGGAGGCGCGCTAGAAGGTTATAGCTGGGAGCGAAGATGTACCACGCAGAACAAACAAATTTGTTCAATGAATGAGTGGATATTTGGTAGGTGAAGGAGTAATAAATGTATCAAAATTTGAAAAAATATATAAGGATGGGATGTGGATTCATTTTTACCGTGCATGCGACTAAAGAGAATTTGAGGAAAGAGCTAATTGCAAAGAGCCAAGTGATCGGTTTAAGGTGCAAAGGATGTGAAACCAATTATGACAAACAGATCTATGTGAAAATAATCTTACGTCCTTGTTGGTGAAGGGTTTGAGTGAAGCAAGGAGATAGAGAGGAGTTAGGGCATGAAGTTTCCACCTAGGGCATGATTGAATCGAGCTAGGATTTGATTCGCAAGTTGTAGAGTTAAAGAGGAGACGATTACAAGGTAAAAATGACACCCAAGAACACACAGTGAAAGCGGGAGTAAAAGGAAGAAGAAAATGGATCTTCTAGAAGGAAGAATAACATCAATGTTTAGTGTTGTATTGGTCCTATAGAATGAAAAAGGGGAGATTGCGAGGGATGAATTGGAGTCCATTGTTGTGGATATTCCAAAGAAAGTAGAACAAGCACTCATTGAATGGAAGACCTTAGAGGCCAGAATAAAAGAGGAGTATCCATAGTTGCTCCTTCAAACTGATACAAAGGATGCTGCCTCTTAAAACATTCTTTATTCATCTAAATTCTTTCTATTCAATATTCTTTACTGTAATTTTTAAGATACCCATTTTCGGGGTGACAATGTGATTAGTGTGGGGTAATGTTGATTAGAGAACACTTGACAGAACTCACACAAGAAGTCCACATGGGAAAGCAAGCTAGGTTTAAAGGGCATGAATGTACAGGAAGAGCACACGTCTTTGAGGAAAGTTTAGCATTCAGGACTTAGGCCGATTTTGAGCATGAAGACCTATTTTTAGAAGATGGCATGTTGAACACACCAAAGATGCAAGGACGTGCACGGCACGTATTGTCTATCTTTAGAGGATCGGATCAAAGTGTTTTGTATGGAGACAAGCTAAGAATAGTATTGTCACTTCAGTTAACTACAAGAGGTCTATAGATAGCACACTTGCATGTGTGTCTATGTCTGTAAATGGAGTGTGGCTATTAATAGCATGCGGCCTATTTATGGAATAGATAAGTGGTGAAGGGCAAGTCCCCACCCTATATATATGATATGAGTCACATAGTAAGAGTGTATGTGTGGTGGAGAGATGGATGTATAGAGGTATAGATATTTATGCATATGACGGAATTATTGTATCAGATCCATGTGTGCATCGGTATAGATTTTCCATTACCGTAAGGAGCTCCCTGTGTTTATTAATGGATGGAAGTTATTGGTTGAATCTAAGTGTCATTCCTATGTGTAATCAAGTAGTGCATGTTCTTGACTCAATCATGATTATTGTTTAAACTTGTTCTTTCATAAATTTGAATATGGTATGCATTGTAGAATGATGGATTAGTTATGGAACTATATGTTTCTTTCTTCATCATGCTAACATCCTGCTATAACAACCCTAAAGATGGACCTGGTACCTTTGTGCACTTCGGGTGAGCACTCAGTCTAGGCTGAGTGATGTGCCAGTGCGATTAGGGTGTTATCTGGTAAATTCTAGGTGCATCAAAATGTATGATGCTAAGAAAGTGAAGCATTTTAGAATGACGTGTGAGTGATCATAAAACAACAAGAGTAATCAAGTATATATACATGATGTGCTTGCCCATGGGCGATGACATCATCCATGGGATCAACCAAACTCGACACCATCACTCATGGGTGATAACACGGCCTGGAGGAAACCTAAGGTCAAAGGGTGTAAAATAGAGTGATGTGGAAGACAAGAAATAAATGGAGACAATGAATTTTTTTGAGGATGACAGAAAGTAGAGATAATAGCATGCATGTGTGTAAAAAAATAAACTTAATGAGACTAGTAGACATAATTGGTACAACCCAAGACGAAAATGATTAAATGAAGTGAGTAGAAGGGAATTGTGGCATAATATCAACATCTCTCAAATGTTGTGGTCTATTACATGTGACCAAGTACGATCAAAACCCAATCCTAACAGCCCCTCGAGGCACCCACTTAAGAGGAAAATTCAAGAGTAGCCTCTACACATATATATGCCCCAACCAAAAATCATCACATTTCACAATATTGAAACACAAGATGGTCTTCGGAAAAATATTGATTCAATTCTTGAAATTGAAAGTAAATAGTAAAAGTAAAGTAAAAAGGAAAGTGTTGTAAAGAAATGATGAAATGCACTAAATGAAATATACCTACCTCATACTTACAGAAATTAGTATCGTTCAACTCGCATGTGGTAGGTGAAATAATTACTGGAACTCGAAGAAGCAAGAATAAAAATAAACATTGGAAGATAATTAACAAACTAAGACATAAATAACCTAGATAAGAGGTCTTAGGGATAATGTAACCGAGTGTCGCAAAGAAAAAAGTGTGGGAAAATAATATTTTTAGCCATATTTTGTAGTGGTACGTTTAATATATCAAAATGATAATCTCTCTACCATGATCATGACACAAATTATGGAATATTCTTAGTATTTGTAGTGTAAGAGATATGAAGGATTGAATATCGAGGAAATCATAGTGAAATCGAGTTATAGAAATTGTTATAAATAGTAAAGATAACAACTCATTTGTCACTTGGCTAATTGAGATTAAGAGAAATGAAACTATGGGATTATTTAATTTGAGTGATATGATATTGGTGCCTCGAGAGAAGGGGCGTGATTTGTAGGAGCCTGCGTATCGATATATAATGACGATGGGGAATTTTTGGGAAGTAAGGTTAGTTGTAGGAAACACATTCTCAACCCATCAATGCATCTTGCTTCTATGACCATCCTCATTGTGACTTGACCATATGGTTGTCTTGTAGAGGTGTTTGGTTAATCCTTCATGTTGAACTTCCTTCACCTCGGTTTTGTAACTTTTTTAGCAACTCCAACTAGTAGTCTATTGGTAAAAACTTTCCATTCAAAATTTGGAAATCATTATATCCCAATGAGTAATATTATCTTTACCCCGTTTATTCTATTTGGTATGTAATTCCTTATGCCATGGGTTTAATGACCTTTTAAATTTGTTTAAGCCCCTTTCATTCTCATTATATCCTTTGCATCATCAAAATTGAATCACCTTTTGATCTCGATAAGCCAATCGATTGATTCCTCATCATATAAAGTTATTGAGAAGTTGGGAACTTCTATCTTGGTTTCTTTATTAATCCTTAAGACAACTATAAAGATAATATCTTCACCCGCATCTAGTTATTTCTCATGTGCTTTCTATGGTTCCACTTCCTCTACTTTTTGCTCTTCTTCATCATTGCCCACATAATCTCTTGTTGAAAAACCTCTTCTTTTGTTTTTCTAACAACATCCACTATTTATTTTATTGCTCTTAGTGTTCTATTTCCCTCATCTATTCTCTCGATCATGTTGGTAATTTCTCTCTCAAGAGGCATATGACACTCTTATCAATTACTATATCTTTGTTTTAATCCATCTAATTAAAATCCTATGTAGGCAAGGTACACTCTCAAGAACTTGAATCAAAATCGATTTTAATATCAAATGACGCAATGCCATATAGGGAGTCAAATGGACAACAACCTTCTCGTGTCGTCATGGATTTTACTCTCTAAGTTATCGTGAACACAAACATACACATATATACATCCAAGACATGATGACAATGGACAACTACTTTATTAGAATCAAATGACTAAATTGTAGACTAATATGACACAACACAATGCACTTCACAGTGTTTATTTATCTTGATTACAAATTATGAAGAAGAATCACCCAAGGTTAATTCCTCAATGTACTTAGAGTCAAACCCCTCGCATTTATTTAAACTTTGAACAAATACCATGGACCTCTCTCATACTAACATCCACCAATTGATGTTACATACTTTCCTTATCTAATATGACCTTTGGGATTTATCTTCGAATTCCTCGAGTTCTTAAAAGCGACCAAAATCACACAAACATATGCTCTAGTCCATTACTATCTTCTTACAATTGATGTAAGTGAAACTGTTGCTTTTAGAAGACTAATGGTTCTGACAACCACCACCTAAAAAGATCAACAATTTTCACAATGATCGATTGATGTAGATCTATGATTTCATAGATGCCCCTACATTAATCGATAATTTCTTCATCTACTAAGGATAATCAATTTGATTCTTATTTAATAACTACAACTCTCTTTTTTTTTTACTTCATAATTTTTTCCAAAGACCCGATACTTTCCTTAATCACCCTAGATTAGATCATATTACTTAAAAAATAATTATAAAATTTGACTAATAAAGAAGACACATTACTATACTATGAATTAATGCACATATATCACATGTTCCTGTAAAAACAAACCGAGGAATTGATAACCAAAAATATAAAATTCCAAATGGTCTTTTACGTTAAGGTTATGTGACCATGGGAGAAACTAAGAATCACAACACGTTCCCCTTTCTTTCCCAAACTTTGCCTTTGTGAAGCATTATCACCGTCCAAGGCCATTGGACATCTATATCACAGGCCCACACAAGCCATTTGTCGGCCTATGAATGGCCATGGCCGCGGAAGTCTTTAAAATCTAGGCAAATACCTTTACCGCGGAAGTTGACACAAGAAGAGAGTTTTAACATGAGTGCGTTGGAGGGCCCCACCCAAACTAATGTGCGGGATAAAACTAAAACCAAAAATTAAAAATAAAAAACGGGAAAAAACATTCTAAAAAACACCAGGGGCTCTATAAATTGGACTCCAATAGCTCACGCTTCCGAAGGGTTTTAGTAATGTCAGTCTAAATCTCTGAGACCTACTTATTCCTTATGATAATTGCACAGACCAAGGGATATATTGTGTCCATCTTGCTCTCTGGTGGGGAGGCTTTTCAGCACAAGAAGAAGAAGAAGAAACATTTTAGTGTATAGTTCTTGATGATAAATTTTCAATATCGTACTGCCTGTACATTTTTTTCTTGTGAAAATCTGTAAAGGCCAAGTTTTTTTTTCTTGTGATTAAAGGAACGGCCTTTCTGTGAGATTTTTAGGTGGCTTAGCATTGTTTGCTGAAGATTTTGAGGTTTTTAGGGAGTTTTTTTCAACTGTTTGATGAAAATCTCGTGATTTGAGGCGTTCGTTTGGGAAAGCTTTGTTCTTGAGGCAGAAGTTTTTGGTGTTTAAAGCTTTGGGGAGGTTTGTGAAAACAGTCCGTTTTCTGAGCGAAAACATTGTGTTTAGGCTGTGAGTATAGTGGAGACTAGAGATTTAGAGCGAATCTCGGAGTTCATTTCTGAAAAATCAGACCTTGAGCGGTTCGTTTGAGGAAATAGTCGAGTTCGAGCGGTTTATTTAGAAAAGGCTTTGTTTTGTGAAGTTTTGTGAGGAATTCAGACTGTGAGCGCTTCAGTCAGGAGTATCGCGGAGTTTGAGAGATTCATTCTGAAAAAAAAGAAAGAAAGTTTTGGAGAAATAATCAGAAATTTGAAGAGAGAACTTTGTTTTGCAAGCTTTTGTGAATATTTCAGAGCTTCAGCCTCAAGCTTTGAGTAAAACGCAAAGAGTGCGCTATTGAGGGAGAAGATTTCAAGCAATTGAGCTTCATTTCTTGCTACAAGCTTTTTGCTGCGAAAATTCTCTTCATTACGGTAAATTTGGAAGCAAAATCTTTTGCTTTTGTAAAGTTCTGACATTCCAATGGACTACGGAGAAACAGATACAGTAAAAGTTGAAAAGATGAAGGCGATGAAGAAATACAAGCGTAACCGCAAGGCGAAGAAGTTTCTGCGCTACGCCGGCGTGGCTTTAAGCGCTGTTCTGCTCTCCTGGAGCTCCGTATGGATTCCGATTGTCGTGCAATCCACGACGCTTTACTTCCGCTTTGCCTGCACGTTGGTTACGAGCTCGAGATTCGTGTTCATCATGTGCAACGTGATCATCATAACCCTGGCTGCGAAGTCTGGACAGCTGAGCAGCCCTTCCGGGGGTTCGAACTCTGGCTCTCCCGACCTGTACGAGGAATTCATAAAGAATGCAGAAAATCGGCCAAAGTTTGTCATAAATTTGTCCGAGCAGTATGAAGAAGAAGTGGTGAAGGAGTGCATTTCAGAGGAAGCGCCATCATCGGATCAGCCAGAGGAGGAGGTAAAATCGACGGTCCCTGATGAAGAACATGTTCGAAATAAGGAACTTGTGAAGTCAGAGGTCCCGTGTTCGAGTCGCAACAAGTTCGCTAGGAGTCAGTCGGCGAAACTGGAAAAGAAACGCGGGCAGAAGCTCAAGCGGTCGGAAACCGGCATCGAAACTATTGTTCTGCTGCCGGAGACTTCAATTCCTTGTGATTCTGAAAAGGCTGTCGTGGAAATTCCCTCGCCGGATTTTAACGAAGGCAACGATGAGCTCATAAAGCGCATTGAAGATTTCATCGCCAAACACAGAGATTTTCACAGGCAGGAATCTAGACAGGACATGGTGAATGTTTAGCTGAGTAATTACCAGGTTTCGATACTTGTATCTCCATGTTGCAGCTGATTTTTTTTGGTTTTTTTCCTTTTTACCCTCTGTTTTGATCTGGGTCTTTGTAAGAGCATTTACATTTTATCTGCGATCCGATCCGATCTGATCCGATCCGCTATAAAGCTCCTTACTAGAAAGCTGTACATGAATGAAATATGGTCTTTCTTTGTTAACGTATGATAATTAACCAGTTGTAAAAAGGTAAAGGTTTGTGTAAATGCAATCACCACCTTTTACAATTAATCCTTTGTCCTAGTCCAGCTTTATTTTTTGCTATTCAGTGCCTTTTATTTCATGATCGTAAAAGGCCTTACGTGTGTAGTTTCGAGTCAAATTTTTACATTGGTCTTTTCTACGCCAAAAACGTAAAAAAGTAATATTTAAAAAGAAATTGTAAAACCTTGGATGATCTTTTTCACCATTCAAATTGTACAAAGCTTTGGATTTTTGTGTTAAGGATTTACATTTACCCGGAAAGCAATTGTTTTATGCAAGGAAAAATCAATTTTTGATTCGACGTTAAATATTCAAACGGGTCTCTACAAAGAAAAACAATTGTTTTAACTAAAAATTGACTAAAATTAATAATTTTAATTAACGAATAAAAAAATTAAATTGTTTTGATTTTATTATCTTTTAATTTTACATTTTAATAGGGAGTGTTGAAATACTCTACTATAGGTTGCTTTGATTTTATTAGTTTTTTTTTTTTTTTTAGTTTTATAACGTATTGGGTGAAGAGGTTGGAATACTCTATTACTACCACTTCACAAATATTTGTTTTTTCTTTGAGTAAATGATGGATTTTTATTTCATTAGACTCACCCATCCACCACAAATCTTCATATTTGAATTTTGGATAGAGAGCTTAGAATACTCTACTATGAATTGGATTACCAATTCACCTAGACTTTTTGTTATTGAGTAAATGATCATTTTTACTCCATTAGAATCATGTGTCCACCAAAACCCTCATGTTTGAACTTTGGATGAAGAGGTGAGAATACTCTACAATTAATTCGATTATGAATTCACTCAAACCTCTTTGTTCTTTGAACTTGGTATGAAGAGCGTGGAATATTTTACTACGAATTAGATTACCAAATCACCTATATCTCTTGGTTGGAGTAAGTGATGAATTTTTACCACATTACACTCATTTGTCCACCACAAACCTCATGTTTGAGCTTGGGATGAAGATCTTAGAATACTCTACTACGAATTAGATTACCAATTCACATATACCTCTTTGTTTTTGAATAATTGATTAGTTTTTACTTTGTTAACCTCGTGTGTCTACCACAACCTTCATGTTTAAATTTTGGATGGAGAGCTTGGAATACTCTAGGAGTCGGAGTCTCATAAAGTCATGTGTCCACCAAAAGCTTCATGTGCATATTTTGGAATATTTTACTACCACTTGAATTACCAACTCACCTAAACTCCTTGAACTTCATTATATTTTTTAACTCTAAATTCTTAAAGAAGCTATTTTTAAATTATTTTTTCCTATTTAAAATAACTAGAGTTTTTCAGATTTTTATTCCATTCACCTCAAGTGTTACTTTAATATGTTTTTCCTTAACATTTATAATTTTATTTTTGTACTCACAATTTTTATCTTTATGTAGTTGATTATAGTTTAAAGATAAATAATGGATAATTTTATTGTCTTATACTTGTTTTGTTTATGTAAATTCTACATCAATATTATGAATCTATGATGTATGGTATTGTGAGATTGAGATTGTAAGTTATTTGTTAAAGTTTTAAATATTCAACACTCAAGCAAATTGTAAATACTTATATAATTTTATTTAAATCTCTTACTACACATTTATATGTTGTATATTTTTAACTTTAAAAATATAAAATTAATTCCTAAAAATGTTAACAAGACATATCAAATATTAAATATTAAAAAAATGAAAATGTTAACGCATTATCAACACTATTTTAACAAATGTGTGAACATACTTATAAAATATAAAAGGTGATTATTAATATCTTTTACAAATTTGTTTGATGGTTCCTATAGATATTTATTTTGATTTAGAATAAGGTTTTTCAAATGTTTGTTTCGTATGTTAACTTATTAAATTATGATTGATTGTAAATATCTACTGAATTTTATCTAATATTGTATTGGTGAGTGGTTAAAACAAAATTAAGTGAGACGAACCCTTATCTTCCGCAAAGAATCTGAGGGTAGGTAGTATAGTTTTATATTTCCTATTTTAATGAGCACAATAATAATCCACACTCCTTTTGTTAATGAGAAACTGTTGTCATGGTGTGGAAAATTGAATACACCACTTTTTATGATTACACCCCACCACACCCTTTTGAAGAGAGACCATAGTTAAATGATTTAACACACGTTTGATGGCGAGGTAAGTTAAAATGATTAAAGAATAAAATTCTGTTTGATGGGCGGCATAGAAAATCATTGCGTTTCTGTCTGCTCATCAATAGACAACAAGGGTATCCCTTCTTTTACTTTACTTAACACAAAAGCCTCGTTGTGGGTTTTTTTATGCTCAAAGATTTGCAATATCTTTCTAAAGCAGCCACTAATCTCCATAATTTATTCTCTTACTTTAAATGGTGGTTGCTCTCATAACTTTATTAAAACACATAAAAATTCCAATGCATTGCTTAGAAATAAAGAATGAGGGAAGTGGAACAAAATGTTCCCCTTTATTTATGTGGTGTTGGCAGCACTTGTATACTATACTTGAAACAGCTGTATGCCTGTATCACCAACTAGGAACAGTGACCAACATTGTTGGCTTCTTTTGTCACCACATTTATTTTATCTATTTTTACTTTATCTTTTTAAAAGGTAATAAAATTTGATCATTATAAAGTTTGTTTTTATTTACAATTAAACTTTTGGATATATTCAAAAATAATAACATTAGATTAATCACACATGAATTTTACGAATCACTCAAATTTTATACTAGTATTTGTTTTAAAAGGAGGTATAATGTTATCTTGATAGTTAAATATAAGAGTTTATAGTATTATTGAAGTGTTTTTTAAGATTTATCGAAAATGTATATCTCACTCGGCTAGTGATGTACGTAAGGTTTGCGGAGTCATTTAAGTAATCCTAAGATACACCGAAGAGGCATATCCGACCTTAGTAACAAGGCAACAAACATAGATATCCAATAACCACTTGACCATTATGTTAGTAAGAGGGCCACATCTCATTGTGAAATCACTCATATTTAAACAAGGATCATAATATATTAATGCGAACTAGGGAAACCAACCTAGATAGGATTGAATTTTTTTGATTAAATGCAGATTTTAGATTTATTGAAGAAAATCCAAGGTGTGTCGAACTCATAAAACCAAATATATCCATCATTGTTGCCTCCGCAACATCAACGTCAACGATATTGTCCAAGATAGGGTGTCACCATTACTAGCATTTGTGTTAGTGAGAGGACCACCTCTATTACATACAAAACATTAGAAAATGGCAAACATTAATGTTAACACGGAATAATTTCCCCTTTGCATACAAAGTTCCATAACACTCCCAATAACACGACACTCGCTACCCAAATATTAAATCTTTATCATTATATATATATATATTAATTTAATAATAAAAAACCACAAGAATAAATTAAAAATAATAATTTTTAACATCTTATTACCGCAAGAAATTGGTGTTAATGAAATTGAGGTAATTATTTTGATAAGCATTTAAATTTACAATAGAACCTTTCACATATTGCCATTATATATGTTTTAATTAAAATGTTTGATAAATGTTTATTTAATTTTATAAAAATAAATGATTATAAGGACACATAATCTTTATGCTATTTGTTTTTGTTTCGATAATATGTAAGACATCTTTAAATCTAGCCAACACGTGGTCTCAAAAAAATTTTGTAATACAAATTTTTTTGGATGAAAATAGATCTTATATTATATTTAATTCAATAAGATACAAGATAGTTTTCAGCAAAAACACGGACGATATGAGAGCATGCCCCAAAACCGCAAGCGAGCAAACAACGAGAACACTAGGCTAAGTCTAGGAGAGCAACAAACTAGGCAATGCCTAGGAGATTAACAGAACACAAAATTAAGTAGCAATAGCAGCGATGAACATCCTCTCGAGTAGGACGATCATGGTCATCCGGCTAGCCCGATGCGGGAGGTCCTTACCAACATCCGAATGACCCAACCAAAGTGGGATTTTGTAATACAAATTTGAATTTACATGATCAAACTATAATTTTTGTTTGTCGTAGTCATCTTATCCCAATGTAGAGCACATTTTACCAACGCCTTTAAGAGGGAGCATTTTCCCCACTATTATCTATGGGCTAATTAATTTTTTTTTTAAAAAGAAGAAAAATAAAAAATCAATATAAGAGGACTCATACTTTAAAAACATAACTCAATCCCAACCATTTAATACTATAACATTTATCCTTCTAAACAAATGAAAAAATAAACTATCCATTATAAGAAATCTCATACCAAAAAGTGATTTAAAAATGCTAGGCAACCGTCCTATAGTCCCTAGGTTCCTAGGCCAAAGTTGGTTTACCTATTTCCCCTCTTATCTACAACAAAAACATTACCTATGGTGACACGTCGTTTAAAAAAACCTTATAAATTGTGGAGGCCATGTAGACATTTAGGCCATGATTTACTTTGGGGTTTCCTTTTTACAATGCATGCGTAATTTTAAAGCTGTTTTATTATATGAATTGATGTCTCTATAAATGACTCTCACTTTCTTCTTGATATTCAAACTTCTTATGATTTGAATATCATAAGGCTTGGCATTCGTCACCATCTTCTAAGAATAAAAATATCAACCCAATTTCTCGTTGATACCAACCCATTTCTTGGTAAGTAACCTCTCACTGTCGGAAATAAAGTGAGGTATTTGAATAAATATTATATTAGATAATATTATGAGTTCACATCTTTTATTAATAAACCTGTGAGTAGATTTGGATTATATGATGTTCCAACAAAGTGGGTATTGTTCCATTTCAAGTTATCTTGATGATTTACTTTTGACCTCAATCTTACCTTCATTCTTAATATAAAGTTTATAATTTTTAAATAAAAGATAAAGTTGGAAGATGATTTTGGTGGAATGGAAACTCCTCAATCCTCGTGAGCCACGTCTAAAAATTCTATGTAGGTAATCCCTACAATTTTAGATTCAAATAAACAAAATTATGAAGACATAATACGGTTTACATTCTCAAGTTCTATAATGAAAATATACTATATTGAAATCAAGTGGTAATAGCTAATTTCAATAAAAATTAAAAATACTAGGTTTTATAAACAATTTTATTTTTAAGTATTCTAATTATTCAAGTGGATTGTAATCCAACAATAAAAATGACAATATAAAAAGTGTCACCTAATCATTTATCAAAAGAATTTAAAAATAACTTTAACTATATAATGTAAAAAGAATGTAAGAAAAAAATACCTTTCAATCCTTAACAATAATCCAAAAAAACAAACATTATATACACCTTATCCATACCAAAAAAAATTCATCACCGATAATATTAATAGTAATAATTTACAAATCCCTTAGTGTTAAACAAGAAACTATGATGGTAAAGATGAATGTTTCTTTGTCATTGTTTTATTCTCACGGATAGAATTTGTGCATGGCTTTGCCGTGTAACTATTGTGGAGACGACCCTTTTTCACAAGTGGGATGATTTTTAACCATTTGTTAGAAGAAAAAAGCATTGGGTTGGTGGAAGCCAACCTCTCCTTGTGGGTCACATTAAGATGCACTTTTTACCCAATATTAATGCAATTACTTAATTGGTAGTGGAAAATTATAGGCATGGGTTACAAACATGTATAATCTCCTTCAAATCAAATGTGTATCTCATTGATGTTCGACATTCATTTTTAATAATTTATAAGAGGAAAGAAAGAGTCGGTGCAAAACTCAAGTCCAAATATTTAGCCAATGAAATTTGTATGGATTACTAAATAGCTAGTCACTATATTATGTTCAAGTCATTATCTAACTTAGCTTTGGGTTCCCTGCTCTCTCACGTCATATTCATTAAAAACAAGTGTTTTAGGGTTGCACATTCCTATCTTTTTATTTACCTTATAATATTATTATTTTCTTAATCCACTAAAACTCATATGATATAATTAACACTCGTCTTTTAAACCAACTAGATAATGCACACATTTTTGTATACTAGAATATTCATGTAAATACAATATAAAGTTAAGTATGGTGTTTATAAGTTTTCCCATTATTATTAATTATTGATTTATAATTACATTTTTGTGAATTTTAAAAAATAACACATTTATTAATGAATAGAATTTTGTAAATTTATTTATTTATTTATAATTAATTAATTAATTAATATTTATAATTAATGAATTTATATATATAATTATAGTATCATTTAAAATTTAAATATATATGTATTATTTTTGTAGATCATTTATACTAAATATATTTCTTAGTTATTATATTGAAAATATTTGTTATTACGTAAAATTTGGAAACAAACTTTTATTGGTTAAAAAATTTCTTTTTCTTTTTATAGAAAAAGGTGCTCATAAATTTTAGATATGGTGTATTATTTGTAGTGGATTTGTATCACCTTCTTAAATTTCATAAAAATAAAAGTATTTAAATAATATCAACTAATACATATATTTTAAATGTGTTTAACTCGAAAATCTTGAGAGTTATCAATCATAAAGATTTTATCTAAGATCTTTATCATATTTAAATTATTCATAACTTTATTATTTTTTCACATTTTTTCATGAAATAGTAATTTTTGAATAAATTTTCATGAAAAAGAGCACTAACTTCTTAATAATAATCAAATGTATGTCAAAATTAAAAATAACAAACTCATAAACATTATAACCCTTCCACCACCAATCATATACTCTTAAGTAAAAACGTAAAAAATATATGATTATTCTTAGCACTTTTATAAGATATAATTAGACACATGTGGAAACATTCTATACATAATTGTGAAACAATATAGACTTATGCACTCTTATAAGACATTTTATGTGTTATTATATATATATATATATATATATATATATATATATATATATATATATATATATATATATAAAGATGTTCGGGAATATTGCGTAAGTAACATGAGACCCCTATCTAACTAATGAAGGTGTGAGCGATCAATTAGAGAATTGCACTCTTAAAAAAGTGGTTATGTAAATTTTAAAGGACAATTAAAATTCTAAAAATAATTGAATTGAAGTGGATGTACATCATTTTCATTTTATATAAAAGAATCTTTTATTTATTTTTATGAAACCATCCATATTTATTCAAAAAGATTGTGACAATATTTATCTATGAACAAATTACAAATCGTCTAAATAAAAGTTTTCCCTTTATTATTATAAATATTTTTGTTAATTCAAAAAAACAACACACACGTAAATTGTTTTTATAAGTCACTCATAAGAAAGATACTTCTTAGTTATTAAATTGAAAATATTTTTTATTATTTAAAATTTGGAAACCAAATTATATTTCTTAATAATTTTCTTTTACAAATATACATGATAGAAATATTATAAAAAGGTGCTCATAAATTTTGGATATGATGTATGGTTTGTATCATTTTCTTACATTTCATAAAAATAAAAGTATTTGAATAATATTGACTAGTATGTATATCTTAAAAGCATCTATACAAAAAAACTAGAGAGATATCAATCACAAGGTCCTATCTTACATTTTTATCATACTTGAAAATAATTCATAGGTTCATTACCTTCTTCACAAAAATTTCATGAAAATAGTGATAAATAGTATTAACGATGTCTACCATTTTATGACTTTTTGATTAAATTTTCTATGAATAAGGAGAAAAATTCTTAAGAATGCTCAAATGGGCATCAAATATTTAAAATCGAACACACATTCAAACATTATATCCAAGATTTCACCCCTTTGATTGCAATTGTAGAATGCCTCTCGACATAATCATAGAAAATTTAACCCCTAAAATTAAAAAAATGTAAAATGTTTGATTATTCTAGAAATCATGCTTGAACAACAAAATTAGACATAAAGCATTCTATGTATAATTGTGAGACAATATAGACTTATAAGGTCTTGTAAAAAATTTATGTACACCATATTTTATAAATATAATAATAAATATATACAATAATGAATTTAAAAATATAATTCTATTTAGAATGATGAAAAAAATTGATATATTTTATGTATAATGAATATTTTCAAATTGTTGGTGAAATAATTTATCGTATGCAAATTATTGAGTTTTCACCAACGGTCACAAGGCTAAGCCCCTCCTTTGATATGGGGAGGATCCCATTATTGAATGTATACTAACCTAAAGATGTGGGTGTTAGGTCGAGGATCCGAGGATCACCCATGGAAAAGTGCTTAGAGAGAGGGAAGGTTAATCAAAGGGGAGTAGGAGTAAAGGAGAGAGAGGGGTTAATCTTGTAAATAGGCACTAAAATTTTTTTCATAAGAATTAACCAGAGTAGGTCCACATTCAATTAGAAGAACAAAATAATGTAAGCCATTAGCAAGACTGATAAACAAGAGACACAAAGTTCTACAAATCTATCAATCAAGGACACAAAGTTCCTTATTGGTTGTACAAGATCATAATTCTCACAAAATTGGAAAGTAAAGAGAGTAGAGGAACATTGAAAAATAAATAGAAGAATTACATCTTTGATTTCTTGATGTAGAAGTTGTAATCTCAACAATATACATTCAATCAACCATTGCTAACCCTTGGAAAAGAGATTTCATTACAATATATAGCTTTACAAGAAGACTCTTCATCTTCCCCATGTGAATTTTCAACTTAAAGTGCAATCCTCAATAAATAAAAATAAATTTAAGTGACTTAAGTCACTTTTTACAAAATTTCTTCTCAATGAAGAAATAGAATTCTAGAGAGAGAGAGAGAGAAAAAGAGAAGAGAGAGGAGAGAGAGAGAGAGAGATGAAGCTCCAAGCTTGAATGATGAAGGATGAAGAATGGAGAAGCTTTGATCATGAAGAAGATCTAATATTGATCCTGATGAACTCAACAATGATGCTCCAGTGATGTGATGAACTCTTGATGAATAAATCTGACCCTTCTGCAATGTGAGAAGCCTCCTCTTGAATGATCAACAATTGTAGCCTATTAGGTACACTGAGAAAAAAGTGAGAAATAATTGATCAATAGACCATTAGAAACAATGAAGAATACCCTCATTCACTTGAACCAATCCTTCCAAACCATGAAACACTACCATGTCTTCTTGACCAACCATCCATATGAAATGAACTTGAAACAATTTTCCCGCACAATGAAATCACGATGATCTTTCCACCCGTCGCCTTGAGGACATAGTGAACAAATGTGAGACTTGACACTTTCTAACTCCAAGAGGGGTGAAGGGGAGAGATATTAGATGTAATTCCATTCACATTATGATCAAGTACTCTGCATGAGATGAAGCAAAATGTCTTCTGAGCCAAAATACACATTGAGACCAAAATTGGGAACCAAGAGGGCTTCCCTTCCGCTTGATTCATGAATCAAATTTCAAGCCTCTTGCAATCATGAAATTATCCCCCTTTCTCCAACGAGGTAAGATCCTCGATACTTGGTCACAGTATGATGTAAAGGTTAAAAATCCATGTGATTTGAAATAGGTGACCATTTACTTTGAGAGAATCCTCGATGGAGACATAACGATGATCACCATCATGTTTCCCATTATTAAATATTTCAAAAAAATTGATAAAAAATCCTCCCACACATGCCTTTGAAAAGTCTCGAGAATGAGCTTTCTTCCTCGCAACCCTTTGCTTTGAATCATTGGAAATTCATGTGATCCACTAAAACTGAAAAAGCCCATATCTAGAGTTTTGAAGCTTCATTTTGAATTTTTATGATCCTGTTATCCTTGAGAAGTGACATGAATGTTATGGTGTAGGAGAAAATGGATTCCACAATCATTTATGGAAACCCATAAATTTGAGTGCAATTTGGCGCTACGAGTTGCTAATTTCACAATTCGGGTAAAATTTGATAAAATAAAATCCAAATTAGATGTGACTCAATTTCAAGAAGATAATCCCAAGAAGAAAAATTTCTCCAATTTTTTTATTTTATCTCATTAGAATCAACGGGAAATTTGAAAATGGGTTATGGTTGTGGGAAAAGCTTGGTAAATGGTGAACATGAGATATAGGAAAAAAATTCATCTGATCATTCCATGAGAAATTATTATCCATTTTATCCAATATTAGTCTCATTTTTAATGTCTCGGGAGAGGAATATATTCTCCAAATTTCAAGGGATTCTCTCACAGGGTTTGAGAGAACGAGTCGAATCAATTTTTCAAGGGTGTGGGGTTTTGAAGGGGTTTTGGAGCTGCAGGATAGTTTTTCTTGTATATTTTGATTTCTTCCACTTGAGGTCATAAATAGTGTTTGAAAATAATCCATTTTATCATATGAATTATTCCTCCAAGTTTCAAATGATTCCTTTGTGAGATTTGGGATAAATCTAACTTGCAAATCTTGATATTTTGGAGTGTCAAGGTCCAGGTTGTCAAAATAAATAGTCATCCATATATTTTTAACCTAGTTTTCATGTGCCATGATTAGTGTATCATCTTTAATTTTTTCACACAAGGAACCTTTGGTTCAAATTTTGTGGCAAACAGAGTAAATGGCTAGGAGATATGAATGAAACAAGATTAAGGAAGCTAATGCATCAAAGGAAGTTTTTTTTGTTTGTATGAAAACACCAGATTGAAAGGAGCTCTAATGGCTACCAATTTTCACATTTTACTTATGTTTTGAGTTCATTTTTGTGGAGGCAAGATGAGATGCATTTTATGGTGGAAGTTAGAGTAGAGGAAGCACATGGTGAAATGGAAGGGTGGGAGAAGTGGAGTTTTGATGTCCCATTACACCTAGGAACCCTTTTGGGTACAATTAAACCTAAAAAAATTGTGCCCAAGGTGCATGGTGGATTTTTGTGGGTTCATGTCCCTTGGATGGGTGAAAAGCATTCATACACATCACACCCACAAGGCCTTTTTCATGTTTTTAACTTACATGTATATGGGGGAAATGGATCAATCACTATTGGAAGCACAACCACTCATGGGGGGTGTGAATCGGTGGGAAATAAAAATTTCAATCACTCCAAAAATTTACATCCATCCATCATTCAATTTAAAATAACCATAAAGCATGCATGCATTAAAAAAACCATAGAAGAGCAAATGAGAACACATCAACACATTAACACCATATATAAGTGGAAAACCATAAAAGGGAATAAAACCACTAAAAAAATTATTTATTATTGTAATGATTAAAATTTAGTTGAGAACCAATTCAATAAGGAGCACTAACCCCTGAGGTTTAGTGAGGAGGCACTAACCACTTAGATGGCTCAACACCAACTAAATCCAACTAAATTTTCATCACCTTTGAAAATTTTCCTCACAAATGATGATGATACACATGAATCTCTCTTTCCTACTATCTTATCCAAATCTATCATTCTTGCTAACTCGCTCAAGCACTTCTTCTTCAAGTTGATTAGGTTTAATGACCTATCTCTCCAATATCCGAGAAATCTCTAGAACATCATATCATACTCTATTCCCTCTCGTGATGGTCACAAAGAACTCCTTCACTCCTTCAAACAACCCTCTAGCTTGTATTTTCTCATACACACATAAGGAAACACAAATAAGCCTTTAAAACATGCTTATATACATGAATCATGATCATAAATCTTCTAGGTTGACCATCATGGGGAAAAATCACTTAAAATTTTAATAAAATCCTAAAAACATCATACAAAGGACCATATAGTTCGTAAATAACATGAGCAACCTCAAAATCTCCATTAGGACCCAATAAGCCCTAAAGCACAAAATCTGCCCACTCGCCAAAGCTGAATGTTATTGAGCCACCAACACCTTCACCAAGAATAAAATAACACTTATAATTTTTCTAAGACCACTAGAAACCTCCAACAATCTAGATAAGCTCTGCACCACTATATCTCATCATGAAACCCTCTTGAGAACAAGGACAACCAAGATGCCCCAAAACTAGTCTTCAAAGATGAATCTTAAAACCTCATCAAATCACTTGAACCATGTAAGTGTGATATATCAATGAAAATATCATGACCTCGTAATCATAAAAATATTCTCAAAAATACCACAAATAATATTGAAACACTACTAAAACACCTCTATAACTAGGTTAGCTAAAACCGCCAAAAATCGGTCTTGCAAGATTGGCCTCAAAATACCTCCAAAAGGCTTAATCATGATCTGAAACCACCATGGACATGTAAAATATCTTCCATTCTCCCTAAAATACCAATTTAGTTAACATGTATATTGCAAAACTTGGGAGAAAATGAATTACAATAATGGAGTTAGAACAAAATAAACACAATAATAGTCTTCTCTATTAATTTCATACGGGAACTCTTACAAATATATAGGAATAGGTTGTCCTTAAATTAAGGAATCATATTCTCTCTCCACAAACAACTCAAACTAATCTTAGGTGGGTTGTTTTAACCACCCAAATAATATTGTTATCACAATATTATATTCAACAACTTAACAATCTAAAATAATGTACACACTAATATTATAATTTTCCTAACATTCCCCCCTTAGTGCGAACATGGGGAAATCATGCCTTATACTTGCACTTGCTCATGATCTAGTGATTTTCATAGGATGATCACAAACCTCAAAGATGGTTTTACAAATGATCGAACACAAACCGAGAATGGTGTTTTTGCACTTGGTTTACCACAAACCACAAGGTGATGGTTTTGTAAATGGATTACCAACAACCAAGAATGGTGGTTTTTATTGGTTTACCACAAACCAAAAGTGAAGTTTTTCAAGTGGTTTACCTACAACCACATCGTGATGTTCCAAGTACTATCATCAGCTCTCATCACATATCACTGTAGGGAATAACATAGGAAAATATGTTGAATTCTACTGCTCATACAAAAATACTAAAAACTAGAAATGGAAATGGAACATTGGTGTCATGTCCCCCCACAATGTGAAATTTCCACTTATTCTACAAACCAAATAGGAACACTGAAATAAACACACACTCACACACATCACCAAATCAATATTGTGGTGGCCTTGTCGGTGATGACTAACGAGAGGTCATTGATTGACCTCTAGCCTCGATGCTTCCATCCTCTAGTTTCATGCTTCTAGTTCATCTGGATGTGATCATGGAGATCATTGCATAATTTATATCCATAGGATGAATGTTGTATAAGTGAAAATGCGTCCAATTATTGAAAAGTGAGGCAATTTTTTATTTTATATTTTGGACTTTTTACAATAACTCAAATAAATGACTTATATTTGACAAGAATACTATAATGACTTTTTTGACAATACAAGACTAAAAGACTTACAACATAGACTATTTGAACCAAAATTTATAATAAAATGATAATTACAAATCTAAACGATTAACATAAATAATAAAAATAAACTTAGAGACTTACAAAGAATTTAATAGAGACACTTAAAACATCCAAAGACAAGCAACATCGATGACAAAAATTCACAATGACAATATTTGACTGCAAATACTTTGAAACTATTGATATAATAACAATTTTTGACTTACAAGAATGATAGACTATATGACTTATGAGACGCACTTAAAATAATAAAAACCAATATAAAACAAAAAATGGATACTTAACAAATTTTTGGAGGTTCACTAAAATAGACCCTATGACCATTTAACACCAGACCTATCAACACAATAATCGAGTTCGAATGTATACAAACCCAAAAAGAGGTACCGAAATGGAACATATTTTTATGGCTATTGTCAGAAGCGTCATTAATGGTGTCCCTAATATTCTTATAGTTACCGCTGCCATCTTGCATTACAGTCACATCTATCGAAATGACATGCCATCAAAAAACAACCTTCTATCTCCACCAGACAACCACCAAGGAAACTCAGAAGAAAATCATTGTCATCAAATAAAATATGTCGGTACCACACAGTAGGCTTCTCTGGAATCCAAAGTTTATTGATAAGAGCCACACTATTTCTCACCCACTATGATGAGCTACTAATTTCAGTAGCAAACACAAATTGGCTGGTATTTATATTCGCTTGATGAAGACCCCTAAGATAGGTCCGTTGATTTGAGTGAAGGGCTCATTAATGTCTACAACATGATTCAATTTCAGGGTTTTTTTGTGATCGATTCAATTTCTCAAGAAAAATAGTCCAAAGCAAGATCAATAAATGTTAGACACCGATCGATGGCTCGGATCGTCTTCTTGTCGAATGCTTTGCTAACCCATCCATTGGGAGGGATAAGATCATAAACTCTCTTGACTTTGGCTAAAATCACCTCCACGTAAATTCTAGAGATATCTTTCAGACCAGATTTTGAGGATCTTGGATTGTGATCAAGAAAACTGGATCGACATGACTCATGCTCCTCGGCCAATTCGTAGGTTAGATTCGAGAATATTGCTGCTTTTGATTTCAACGACGAAGAAAAGTATTAACACAATATTTGATACTGTAGATTTTCATTTATAGGAAATCAAGCCAATTAAATTTCCCTTGGAAATCAAAACATTTTTCTAGTACCAAATGAATTACAACAATGGAGTTAGAACAAAATAAACACAATAATAGTCTTCTCTATTGATTTCATTGGAACTCTTACAAATATATAGGAATAGGTTGTCCTTAAATTAAGGAATCCTATTCTCTCTCCATAAACAACTCGAACTAATCTTAGGCGGGTTATTTTAACCACCCAAACAATGAATGTTATCACAATATTGTATTCAACAACTTAACCATCTAAAATAAAGTATGCAATAATATTATAATTTTCCTAACATAAAATAGAAATTCTTCATAAACTTACATATTTAAGTGGGGTAAACATACATTCAAAACACATAAATACCACATGGAGAAATATGGAGGAGTCCTATATAACCTCCAATCATCAAAATTGGTCAAACAATCCATTTTAGGCCATTAGGAACAAGATATTATCCATCACTTCATAACTAGGGTTTAGAAGTTGTTTACCTTCTTAATGATTGTTCATAAAGCTATGCCCATCAATCCAAAAATATGCCTAGAACATTGAGCTAGAACCATTACCAAACTACCATGAAGAGATTAGACCACCATGCAGAGTTTACATGTGCCAACGAGCACAAGAGAGTCTAACTCAAGCTCAAATTCTCACTTCTAGAGACTTGGTAAGGGAAAAACTCAATATCTTTGTCAAATATGCAAACTAGGACCTAAAATTTGGAACATATCTCTATAAAAACCTGATTTACCTTCCATAATGCTCACCTTTCCATATTCATGCTGAAAATTTCTCAACCAATCTCATTTGGACACCTAGGGCTTGAGGATAGGTATAGTGTAGACCTAGAAAACATACCCAAACCTCATACCAACACTCCGAGACCCTTTGAGTGTCTCAAAACCTCATACTCATGATATCCACGCTCTTACCATGCATAACAAGATACTACATACCTATACTATATCATGTCATACCATACTTACCGATTAGTCCTCCAAATTAGGCCACTTAAACATGCATGCTTCATCAATGCTAACCACACCATCATTTTCCCACTCTTTCCAACCTACAAGAGCCTTCAACACACTTCATGAAATTACTACAACATCATCCTTCTTGATACTTCAAATACAACAAGATACAATCTTAAGACAATACCATCTTGTTCACATGGTGTAAGTTATCCATATTCATCAAATATTCTCAAAACAATGCTAGAGAACATTTTCTTTGAATTCAATAAATTCATCAACTATTCTAACTCAGACCTTTGTATGAAAAAAAACTCAAACCACAAACATACCTTGAACAAGGTTATCGATTAAGAAAACCTTCACAGATCGCTAAAATGATGCCAAATAGGATTTTGTAATTTTACTTACTTTCTTGTTGAGTCGGACCATCAAAATTTCTTGACCATACCCATATTTGACTAAATTTTATCATGTTATCTTTCAAAAATCTTGATCACAACTAACCAATCACATTCTATTAAGGAATCAAATCTAAATATGGTCACACAACATAGTCCAATGCCCAAACATACACATCTCACTCTTCTCATTTATCATTGTCACTATCATACCTTCTAGATTCCCAAGAAAAACTTTGAATCTACTACCTAAAGTTCACGAGACACCCAACATTAGTTCTCAATTGACATAAACCAATATAGGTATCAATACACAATTATAGGCTCAAGTAAACACACCGATACATATAAGTTTTCAAACACCTTCATTTCCTCTAATGAATATCCAAATGAACTGATAAGCACATACCTTGAAATTGTACCATCGAATCAACAAAATCTCACTTCTTTAAACTAACTTTCTACGCAAGGTCTTAATTTAAGAATGATATCATCTTCTTAACACACACACAAAACTATCTTGAGTCTTTTAATGTAGCTCACCTTCATAGTCCTCCTCGGTTATCCAAGATTCATGACATAATTTAGAATTCCAATGTGAAAAATAACACAATGCACTTCGTATTTGAATTAACTCAAAACTCAAAAAAATTACATGTTCTCGATGCACTGTACCAATTTCTTAGACTTGTCAACAAACATAATTCCTTCTCAACGCTACAAACCTCTTCCAAATAGTCTACTTCAACTACCTCAATACTTCATGTCACTTATATGGGCTCAAACAAATATTTACCTTACAAGCCAATCATCTCTCAATTCAAAACTACTAGATAGAATGAATGATCAACTTGTTTACCTTTGATTTAAGCACTTAGAGGCAACAAAATCCCCCTAAGACCAAACATGTATTAAGCCTTTGATTCATAGAGCCACTAGGCTCCCTTGAGTCATACACTCACTCAAGCACTCCAAAACATATTAAAATCCATTTTTCACTATGCTTTGCCTCCTATCTGCCATGAGTCCATAAACCTACAACAAACCTTGGAAACATATTTTCACTACATCCATTCAAGAGCTATCTCCTAGTTTCTTGCCTTTTTTTGTAATGTCTTTGTTAAGCACCTATCCTAGAGCCTAAGAGGCTCCCTTATCTCCATGAATCATCTAGAACTTCAAACATATAAGAAATTAGGCATACCGACCTTCTTGCTAATACTTTATGGTTGATGACACACCTTTCCCAATAACATAGACTCAATAGAGATCAAGCTTAAACACGTCTAACTGAACCTTAGACCCTTTTGAAGTGCATCATCTTGTGATTCATATTCATTACATCCATCCATGCTCCCCCTAACTATATACTTCTTCAGATAGATGAATTTCTCTAATAAGCTTAGTAGAAACATCCCTAACTATAGGGACCTAAAACAACAACTTAAGGAGATTAAAAGACCTCTTTGGAACTTGTGTACTATCTTCTTAAAATTTCTTCTAATTAGGAACATGTGAGCATTCATGAATTTATTTTTCATCTGTCTTATGCTTAGATGGACTAATTTGATTCATTATTGGTTCCCATGCCTTACCTTGTTTTCTCTCTGTACTTATAAGAGATTGAAAATTATTGTTTTGGCTTGAGGAATCATGAAAACAAAATTTTGCAATATGACCAACATGATGACAATTATAGAAAACAACTTAACTCTTACCTCTTTTCTAGTGTGAAATGAAACTTATTCCTTTGTTCCATGAATCATCATACTTGGAGGACCTTCTACACTCTTTTTCTCTATGTCCAAACTCATTGCAAGAATAAAAATAACCATTTAAATATTTTCATACCTTGTTACATTTTTCATATTTCTATTAAAGTTGTTATCCTTGATCTTATTTGGAACTTGGTCCAACATTCCCTTGGTTTGAGAAACATCTCTTGAGTCACGTTTTCACCCTTTAGATCCTCCTTAAAAATCTTAGACCACTTCTATCACCTATAGACTTCCGTCTTTCCGAAATATCATATAGATCCTTGGAACTCTTCTCAAAATTCTGAAATAATCTTACCTTGCTAGCTTCTCAAAGTAAGTTTTTCCTTTAGAGACTCTATTTATTTCTTAGACTTGAAAACACTCTTCCTCATATTTTGGGTTTGAGCTATAATATCCATTTGAGTCTCTAACTATTTAATGATTTCATCATATTAATTGGTGTCATTACAATGTTTTTTTGCAAGAAGATCAATATTTTCTTCATAATATTTAAATTTTGCATTTATTTTCTTATTTTCTTCTCTCGCATGCTTCAACACTTTTGGATACACATCAACTTAGGTTCAAGATCAGCTTCAACCTATTCTTCATCCGAATCCACACATGAACCTCTATATATGGAAGCTTCATTTTTATAACTCCTGCTCCTTTAGAAATGAATAGGACTTCATTGTTAACATTATCATGATTAGGATTAGATTCACAAGTTTCATTATTTAAATTTGATGATATGCAATCCTCCTTGGAATAAAAACTACTCTTCGACTTCTTTTTGTTGTGACACCTCCGCAATTCTTCCATTTGTACTTGTTCATTTTGAAGTGGATTGTAACATTGACATGTGATTGTTCTTGAGTTGTTACTCGTAGAATTGATTAAATCATGTTGCTAGATTGATGTTTATCTCAGTTGAGATTTGTGTAATAAATCCTACATTTATTTACAATGTACTCTTGAATTGTGATGTTTACTTAATTGGTTTGTGAAATGAATTAGATGTCTTCATCTTGTGGAAAGTTTGAATCCCATCTTGGAACTATTGGGTAAGCTGGTAATTTGGAAAATTATTCTAAGTCAGGAATAATCATTTATTATTATTGATAATTGATTAAGAAAGTACCTTGGATCAGTTTTGTTGATCCAAGGCATTCTCTTAATTGATTTGTAATTACATTTGAATGAAATAAATTGTAGTTATTCATCTGTTTATGGATCATCAATTTTATAATAATTGATCTTGGTGACTTATTCTAGTTTTCCTATGATTTTAGTCCCATATTGAGGGCAGGAAAGTGTTTGAGATATGTTCATGTAGGACTTCTCCATTTTAAAAAATAAACATTAGTCAACTGGTAAGGTCTTAGTTGTGGCAGTTATTAAAGGCCTAGGCTATAACTAATGTTTTGATAACACTTAAATTTTTCTAAGGGTTTAACCTAGACCTAAGGCATATGAATTATTTATGGTGGCTTGGGAACCTAATCTTAAACTTATGCTAAGTTGATATAAATTACTAAGTTATCAACTAAACCCTAACCTATGTTTGGGAAAGGGGTATGGAACCTAACTCCAAGCTAACCCTAGTCAATTTTTGTGGAAGCATGGTTAAGGGCTGAGTTAATGGTTATTGCCACCCTACATGTACTAGAGCTTTTATTTTTGTGCATTAATGGTGGACACCGCCACTCCTTAGTGGTATGTAAATTTAAATTTAGTAAGTTACTAAAAACTTGCACTAAGGTTGGGAAAAATTGAGTTTTGAATGGTTAGTGTCTTCGCTAATGGAATTAGGGGAGGTCGGTGGTTTGGTGGGATAGACAGAGTGTCCTGTCTAAGAATTAATGACTTTGAAGACCATTCCAAACTGCCATGGGAAAACATGTCGGATTCAGTGAAGGCAGTATTGTTGTTGAGTTTCCACTTGGTCATTTTGCTTCTCCTTTCTGCTCTGCATATGGATATTGGGGGTGTTTGAATTGTTTTTGAATTTTTTTGAATATCCACTTCTGTTTTGTGGAGAAAGCTGTTGGGGGAGATTCCAATAGAAAGTTGGAAAGAATTTTGTGAAGGTTGTTTGCTTTGTTTGACCGTAAAAGCTATCGTGGGAGTTGGAGGAAGAAACCTAGGAGTTGGAAGAAGACTTCGGGAAGCTCTACTAGGCATGATAGGCTCTAATCCCTTACAAAATCTTGTTCTATCTAATTAATTCATGAAAGGAACTATGCTTATAATAGAAATTATTTTGGGGTTCTGGGTTTTTATTATTATATAATAAAAGGGAATCTCTTGCTTGGTAAGTAGCTTTTGGAACTGATTTTTGATCTTGCAATTGTATACTTGTTCTTATCATGGTCAAAATATTTTTTTCTTTGTATGACTATTTTGGGTGTTTTAAAATGAACTCGTCATGACTGTATTTAGAAAAATAAGTGTGATATTCGAGTTACAAGAACATATACTTTATAAATCAATTTTTGTAGTGGTGTTATCGATCTCTGTGTGATTATTTTTTATGACTGCAAGACTACATGTGCATATATTTTTAAATAACAACCCTATGTTTGTGGGTCGAGCTTTAACTCAAGAACTTAGTCGATTTAGACTGGTGTTGTTTAATGATATTATTATCTAATCTTTTGGGTCTTTTTTGTATTCTGGTTTGAATACTCAAACTCTTAAAACAAAGTAACTATGATTTCAATGGGCTCTTGCTTCTTGATCTCCTTGTGTGGGTGAGTTGATATTCAAACCTAGTTGAGTATGGACTTGTTTGTATTATTATGTGAACGATTTAGAAAGGTTTGTTAAGTTGATAACCTAGGTCGGGTTATATCTTAACTAAAACTTTTAGGTATTATTTTTACCCACTGTGATAAAATGCATTCATCATTGTGTGTAAGTTGGTGACAAGACTATTCTTTGACTTAGCCGTGCTCAACTTTTCTTCTCTAAATCTGTGGAGGGTTTAACCATCACTATGGTCATAAGAGTTTTGGGTTCTTATTTTTCATCGTAAATGTTACATATTTTAATGCTATCGGGATTGACGGTATGGTGTAGAATTTGATAAAACAATACAAAGTAGTCTTGTGGTAAACTTGACTGTAAGTATAATTTTTTTGAATTTAGGAAGATTAGTGTTTACTCGGGGTTACCATGGATCTTCCTGTGAATCGTTTGGCCCTTCGGGTAGACTTCCAGTGTATTAATAGTATGATGAATTGTAATACCTTCCGGTATGTTTACTTTTTGAAAACTATTATTAATGATATTTTATTGTTAGGTTTTCTAGTTGATAAACTTGACCTGGACTAGTTGGATGGTTTATTAAACTTGCTCTTGTGTGTTGATTGATTTAAAATGTTATCGATCCTTGATCATATGAAGATGATCAAGGGTATCGTTTAGTTAGTTTGGAAGTTTGTTTGATTGTGAGATTTTCTTACTTGGTTGAATCATTCAATTCATAAGCTTGAATGATGTGTTTTTATAGGTATGATCCTTTACCGATAATAGTATGGAATACTTGGATTGATTTAAAACAATATTATCTCGATAAATGTTTGTATAGTGCATTCCAATGACTTGTATACATTTAAATTGGTTGGAGCCAAGTGGGTAAGGTATGGATTTCTTGTATGATAAGATAAAATGGATTTGGGCTTGAGAGCTTGTTATCATTCATTTAGTCTCTCTACTCAACTGCATCAATCTTATTAAACATATATGTTGAAGGGCTATTGAAATTGAATTCATTCTTGAATGTAATTATTTGACCCAAGTACAATGTTTTAATAATGTAGTATGGGCTACATTATCTCTCTTTTGGAAAATTGATGACATATCATCAAAAGTGCTCATCTTCTCTCTTACTATCGTTAATTAATTACACTATGCTAATTAATTAAGTCACCTATCCAATGAACAACCTAATTAATGACCTTCCATTAATTAATCACCCCTTCTATCTAGACTAATTAATTATTATTAATTAATTAGCTTTCCCTTCCATTTAACCAATAAATCAATATTTAATTGATTTAATCCCCTTCTAATGGCTTAAATCGTACTAATATTCCTCTAAATAGCTTCTATAAGCTTACACCTACCTATTAATTAATCACCTTTGATTAATTAAAGCACCCCTTCAACTCAACTCCCATGACTTGCTAAGCATAAATTAAACCCTTCTAAAGTAAGGTTACCTTTTATAAAGCAACCTTATCCATTCCTAATCTTGTTTTACCTTTATCCCACATACAAAGGGATGAAGTGTTTCCTTTATCCATTGGGCTATATAAGGAGCCCTCCTTCTACCTTTATACCTACACCTAAACTTCTTGAGAAGACAAATGCAAAGCATATAGCAAAATAGACTAAAAGCTTTCCTTTGTTTTCTTGAGAGTTCACCACTTGGAGAATTAAGCCTCTTTTCTAGCCAAAAGTGCTTAGGTCATATGGGAGGTGTCAAAAGGGTCTTGTAGCCCAACTTTGATAAGCCCCCATTCCTAGGTTCTTGGAATATCAAGAGCAACCTATTTGATTATCATGGAGCTTACATAGGTTCATTTATTTGTTGTTAATTAAAGAGAATAGAGGATTTAGACACTTAGCATGTTAATTGTCAAAGTTTTATTTAGTGTCTAACCTTGCTTAATTCTCATCTTGATGGTGCTTTGTATTTTGTTTAATTTTGCTAATTAAGGCTACTAGGTGTTAGTCTTTATTTGCATTAGCATTAGTTTAAACAAATCATGCACACATTTGGCACGCCCGGTGGGACCTAGTCCCTTGGCATTTTAGTTTAAATTCTATTGTTTTGGCTAACTTTTGATATGCACATGTAGTAATTAATGTCCATTTTCTTGGAATTTTTGCTAATATTATATGTGTAGGTTCTTGTTCATAGCCATCATTTTAATGGGTTGTTGCCATTTTAAAACTAACTTGCTAAAATTTGAAGTATTGTGAGCTTTTTTTGTTTTTTTTGTGTTTTTGGTTGTAGTAGTGGTGCAAGCACACTAACAGGAGCGCAGGTACATTTATGGTGGTGGCACACCTCTGGGTGGCGCAGTGCACTATCGAGTCTGAATTTCTGTTTATCGACCCGACGACACATATACTAACTTATCGCACATGCCCTAACCAAGTGCACGTGACTATACCTTCTATAACTTTCAAAAATGATGCATGCACTAACCCGAGCGCAGATGTTATTTCATATTGTACCTTCACTGTAATTCAAAACCTGTTAGACTAGTGCATACACCCTAACCTAGGTGCAGTGTTCCTTTGGTGGTGCATGCACATTTTTAGTGGCAAGCGTTTTGTTGGAATTTGATATTATTTTAATTAGCGGTGGTGCACACGCTTTTATGGTAGTGCAAGCACTTTTACGGCAGCAAAGTAGTGAATCTAAGACTATTTTAATCTTGAGAGTCTAAGACTTTTTTTTTTCGGTGGGTGCAGCACACACACGCATTTTTTTATGGTAATAGCACACGTTTCTAGTGGTGCAACACTAACCTCTCATAGAGCATTTGAGACAATTTTTCAACTTCGTGGTGGCACACACCTTTTCGGTGGTGGCGCACATGCTCTTCTGATAGTGGCACACACACCTTTCAGTGGCGCACAATATTTTATACATGCACTTTTTGGTGGTGCATGTGTCTCTATTTTAATATTTATGGGGGGGTGCACATGCATACAAAGGGGGCGCATGTATATTTTTTAATCCGGTTTTGGTTACAACTTTTTAGTGCTCCTTGTTTTGATCATAACTTTTGACTCGTTAACCTTTTTTTAGAGTTTGAATAGGCGTCGAAAGATAATGAAGTGTAATTTATGAGGGAACTTCCAAAATTTAGATACCTTTGGTATACCAAATTCTATCACAAAACTCCCAAAATGCCTTGAGACCTCCAAAATGCAAATTACTGCTGTTAAAAAGTGCAAAAATTGGATTTTAGAATTTTTAAATTTTCTTGTTTTCTAACTCTTGGAATAAGTTCTAACAAGTGGTTTACAGGTTTCCTTTGCATTAGGTTTATTTATACTAACTTAATAAAAAACATTTGCATCTTTATTTGTGAAGGTTTGAAACACGTATGCTCTTCCCTCGTGCCTTTCTAGGTGATCTTGGGAATAAAAAATGTTTCACCACTTTCTTCATACTTGCAAAACAGTTTAATTAGCTTTCAAAGTTGGTTAAAAGGAACTTATTTTCACATTTACTTAGGAATTTTCCATTTATTACAAATTTGAGTGAGATACTTGTTACGTATGCTCTTTCCTTACGTCTTAGGATGATCTGGGAAATCAAAAACAACATCTTATCTCCTTTATATGACATTTTGGAAAATTACTAACCTTGGTATGTAGGACCAAAATCACTTGTCAAAGAAAGGAGGAATAAAAATGAAGTCAAAACTACTAATACGTTGTTGTTATATTAAAGTTGCAAAAGGTGTTCAAGAAAACCACACCTAATTAAACAAGATAAAAAGAACAACATATTCAAAACACTGTATTGTAGGTTTTAGAAAAGGGTACGTCCCTCTCCGCTCAACTGGAACATAACCCCTTTGGCATAATGCCTTAAGCTACAACAATGGGGTGGTTCAGAACCCCAAAGTAGTCCACGCAAGAGGGAACCTTGTGGATGAAATGGGAAGTGCTCGCACTACCTACTTGACTAGTGATTCCTTTGTGAGATAGCATTACAAGTTGTCCCTATCGCGACCCTATTAAAAGTACACGATGGATGCATTTACTACCCACTATGCTTGAAGGGGGAAAAGCCGAGATACTCCCAAGATAGGCAAGGGACTATTTGGGTAAATCACCCCGCTCGTGGACAACTTTGTAACACCTAGGATGAGAGAACCACCTAGGAAAATATACTTTGGCCAGGAGCCCACTTTGACCATTCTAAAACAATGTTGAGTTGTGAGCCATCTTTTCATCACGAAACGTGTGACGCATTACTTTAGCTTAGTTTTTCACTTGCCTTAAGGTGAGGTGAAACTCTGCCAAAGTGAAGCCAACATTTTTCATCCCCATTTTGATCTACTTCCTTCACATTATTTTGACACTTTGTTGATCAAAAGAAGGGTGACTACCTTTGTGTTACCAATCGATTTTTCGCCACTTTTTTTTTCATTTACGCCCATCCATGTTTGCAGGTTGGGTAAGTTAAACGTCTAAAGTGTGTGGAGAGGCATATTTATATCATTGGTAGCCTTTGTGATCTTGATACCCACGTCAGGATCATCATCATAGTTAGGATTGATTCATCATTTTATCTCCCTTTGACATGTTACCTCGTTTGCATTGTCTCGACATAATTAAGATACTTATGTCATGTTTCTCATAAACATGATCTAAGTGTCCACATTGTGGTGTTACACTACCCACATTTTAACACATCCTTAGTATACTTTGACTTAGTTTGATTTCAAACATTGTCCCAAATCTTGAAAGGTGTCACTTACTTTGTTTGTGTCATTTCGATACCACTTTGACACTAATATCTCACTTCTCCACGTGAAGCTTGATAGACGTGTCCAATTGGTGTGGTTACGTGGCTTACATTTGTAAACCTCACCCTTTAACATTTAGGTCTTGTTGGTTGTTGAACTTGTTGTGGTATCCTTTGATTGGGAGTCGCATCTACCCTTTGTTAATATTTATGCCTTGTTCATTTCGAGCTTGACGTAAATATTGACATTGTGTTGATCATTTTGCATCGAACTATCACTTTGCACACACATTTGCATAGGGTTTATTTCCTTGTTGATTGGCTTTGTGTTTCACACTTGCATGATTGTTCCTTGTGATTATTCATTAGAAAACTTATTTTCTAGGACAATCCCTTTTTATCTCATCGATATTGCATCATCACGATGTCTATTTTCCTTAGACCTTCTTGAAAAATCACGCACACATATCAATACTTATGAAATGTCTAGTTGGTTGTCCTTATGCTACCAAAATCGACATGTCATTTCCTTCCCTTTGAAGGAGTTCCATCACACTATCTAGATCTAGACATTTGTGCTTAAAACAATGCCAAAAATGACTAACTATCGCGTGGTTCCCCATACTTACAAAAATATGGAACCTAGGTTTAGCAATTCAAATCAAAAGATTCCCATTACAACTAAACCTCGTTTGGTTCTTCGTGCTAGAGAGCCCATATGGGTAACTCGTTCCCCACCTTCATCTCATAGTCGGTGGTATGATTTGGATGCTTATGATCCAAATTATTATTCGAGTTCCCCCACTCTTCTTCTAATTCTAATCCAAACATTTCCTCTTCTTCTAAGGATTCCAATCCAAATATTTCCTCTGAATCTTTTGATGATTCAGATCCAAACTACTATTTGGATTCATCTAAACTCCTAAGTCATCTAATGTGACTCCTATGTCATGGTCCTCCCTATCTTGTAGGAACCTCTTCATCATACATTTAATATGACTCCTATGTCGCGGTCCTCCCTTTCTTCGCAGGACCCCTTTTATCAGTCACCTCAACGATGTCTTCTTCCTTTGAAGATATGTGCGACTCCAAATCCCTCCAATCAAACATCTAATACAATTCTTGAATCACGGTCCTCTCTTTCTTTGTAGGACCCTTGTTATTATTCATCCGATGTGATTCTTGAATCATAGTCCTCCCCTTCTTCAGGACCTTCTTCATCAATCACCCCCAATAAATCTTCCTTCTTTGAAGATTCATGTGACTCAAAGTCCTTCGAGTCAAACATCTGAATTGACCCATGCATCAATCTACAGACTTTAGACTTAATCCTACTAGTTTACAGATGATATACCATCATATAGGTAGGTCCACACCACCTTCTTCTACTCCTGAGACATCTAGCTACACATCTTCTTCATCCCCCATCATCTTCTTCTATCAATCATCATCAAACATCTTCTAAGTCTTCCACACCAAGTGAACCTCTTTCTTCCAATCAACCCCTGGTGGTCGATCAACAACTCATATTGATTGATCTCTTTTAGAATGAAGAAACAATCAAGGCATTTATAGGGGCATATGAAGATATTCCTTTAGAAGATTATGAAAAAGGATTCTCTTTAGACTTTGATACATCTGCATATTGTGAGGAAAAGGTTGATTCCTTTTATCAAGAAATGAGGAAGAGCCTCAGATCATGCAACTTGATCCTCCTCTTAATCTTCCATCTTCCCATTCTTCATTATGTGATGAAACTCCTTGGTCTTGCATTGATCCATGACCTATCTTCTCATCACCCAATAACTCTTTGTCTATCATAATTCCTCAATCACAATCTCTTATGGGGTCAATGCCAAGTAGCCCTTCATCTTCATCTAGGTGTGGGTCACCTTCTAGTAGCCCTCCCTCTGCTATTTGTGGGACATTTTGAGTAGTCCACTATCTTCTATTCTTGGGGCATGCCCAACTAGCCCCTTGTCTTCTAGGTATGGATCACCCCCTGGGTAGTCCATCATCTTCTATTCTTGGGCCACATCCTAGTAGCCCATCATCTTACATCTATGGGTCATGTCCTAGTAGCCCTTCTTCTTCTATTCTTGGGCCACATCCTAGTAGCCCTTCATCTTCTATCTATGGGTCACATCCTAGTAGCCCTTCTTCTTCTATTCTTGGGCCACATCCTAGTATCCCTTCATCTTCTATCTATGGCTCACCCCCCAGTAGCCCATATTCTTCAATCCTTGGACCATATCCTTTTCATCCATCACATTATTCTTCTACCAAAGATGGTGGCAAGCCCATGGTCATTTCTCACATCAGTTCTAAACGTCCACGTTCACTTTCTTCTCCTTCTCGGGATCAGACAAGTCACGCGTTAGCTTATAAGAAACCCAAACAGTTTCTTAATCAAGCTCAGATCAAAACTGCAAAGAGCTCTATAGCTCCCAACAAATCAAACAATCTCAAAATTCTAAATCAAGCGCGATTCAAGAATGCACATCAATGTAACCATCAAGTATGGCGTAAAGTGCATAAACCTCTAGATGGGGAATTAAATCTCCCACATATGAAATCCATGTTTCAAAACAAATCATAGTCATTTATTGAGTGTGAACTCACCTCGATCATCGAGATCGGGGATAATATCACTCTTGATAAACAAATGCATGCCTAGTCTCCTTATCAAGGAAGTCACAAACATTGTTGTTGGATCTTACCACACAGAGTGACTTTGTTAGTCCCAACCTCTTAAAACTATCAAAAATCTAAAAATAAAAAACAATTCAAAAATACAAAAACATTGAGAAAACACATGACAAAAAAAATCAAAGGTACAAAGATCAAACATTGCAATCGGTATCAGTGTGCGTACACATGGATGTTTCTTTCTTCCTTCCTTGTTATTCTTTTGTGCAAGTCTCCCTACCATTTTCATCCCTTTGGTGATATTTTGGTTAGCTATTCACACATTTTGTGACATTTATCTCTATGGTATCTGTTTGACCCTGGTCTTTATCACCTTGGTAAATTAAAGAACGACTGACCTCTTAGAGATCCTATCACATTCAACATCTAATAAAACTTGTTGTGAAGAACTTTTGGACATATTTGTGGACACTAGCCAATGTCATCATCACAATCACTTCCACCTCCTTCCATCAAGTCATCTATGGTTCTTAACCCCTTGTCAAACAAGAGAGCTGAAATAAGTTTTCAGAAATCAAAAAGAATCAAAATCAATCAAAAATCAAAAGCTAAAAGCTAAAAGAAAAAAGCAAATTGATATATTACTCTCTCTTGGGGTATTTCCAATAATCTCTATCGAGGCTATGGATGCCTAATGGAAATAGAGCAATGTTGTGATTAGAATCAAATGCATCTCGTCGAGGCTATGGATGCCTGGCTGGTAGTGGAGCAATGTATGGCTATCCTTCCACCCTTCATTCACAAAATCACCTTTCAAAATAAATCATCCCTACACTTTGGCTAGGGTGTCTTCACTTGTTGTCTATTAAATCTTCCCTTCAAGAGGTAATAAACTCCACATGCACACACTAGATCTCTATGAGTAAAGGATGATTAGTATGTTACCAAGTGTCTTTTTGGACCTTGTTCAGACTCTTACTCTAGTCCATATCTCATCTCACGATTTGTGCCTTTGGCTAATCACTTCTTCATCATGAGGCTTCTAAGCTACATTCATATCATTCACATCATTCTTCTACTTCATTCAGAACATCCATGTGTATAAGATTACTTTTTTCCATGTTTGTGGACACGTTTGTCACCTTTCACAAAAACAATCTTCTCCTTCCTTTCTATCATGTGCTTTAGGACAACTTACATTGGGGGCATCCTTGCTCCTTCCCAACACTTCATTGGTTTACATTCATCATCATCATGTTGAACCTATCCATAATGGCCTTGGGTCCCGCTTCTACCTATGAAGAGTTTGCCTTTGAATACTCCCACCTAATTGTTGGGAATTTTGCATCTTCACCTTTCTCATACGCACGTGGCCTTATGCCCTTATACATCCCATCTAGTCTCAGTAGGGCATCCACGCTTCCTCGTCTTCCTGTCATAGTTTTAAAAGTCTTGAAAAAATAAAAACATATGTTAGAAAAATCATCAAAAACTTTTAAAATATGTTAGAAAAACATTCAAATATGTTAGAAAAATCACAAAAACATTCAAATATGTTTAGAAAACTTCTAAAAATTGAAAATCATCCTACAAAACGTCACTCTTTGGTTCTCACCTATTCATGTGCATGACTTGCAGATCATATTAATCTACCTCCATCAACAAAAGCTAGGCTGCTTACTTTTGTCTATACTACTACGGGGCACAATGAGTTCCTGCATTCTTGTTTCATAGTGCACATTACTTTTTCATGGGACCCAAGTGTCCTCCGTTATTCCCCTCACATGTATCCTTGCTTGGGGCACCATCATCAACCCTTGTTCGTTAATTCAAATAGGTTGGAATTGAAGCTTGATAATAAAAACATTACATTATGTTTCTCTATTAGGTTAGCTTGTTTACTTTCTCATATTGCATTGCATTTTGTATGTTGCATGGAGTTAAGCATCTTTACTTTCTCGTATTGCATTGCATTTTGTATGTTGCATGGAGTTGGTATTTTTAGCAATGGACAATTGTTCGTAGTATGGATTTTCATGTCATTCTACCTTTGTCGTATGCTTATATTTTTCATAAGGACCGATGACGTAGCTCTTATGGTAATATGATGACATCAAAATTGTTCCAATACACAAATGGCTAGAGGCTAAGCTCTTCTCTCCACTCCTCCATATTTCTTCTGCATCACTTTCCTCTCACCCCTAATCTTCCATCTTACTGGGGCATCCTGCCCCTTCCCATTCTTCTATCTATTTCTCACCTTTTTCGATCTGTCGATCGTCTTCCTTCATCACCCCATCGACACTCGAGGGGGCATCTCTCCCTCCTACTAATTTTTCTTCTATCCCTTCAAAATTTCTTCCATCTACTATCTTTGAAGTGGCGTCACTTACGCCACCCCAAAGAGGGGCAAATGTAGACACCCATAATTATGCCTGAGCAATTTAAATACTTAAATTACGCTAATTATCTCTCTTTCTCACAAATTGATGACATATCGTCAAAAGCACTCATATTCTCTCTTATGTCATTAATTAATTACACTACACTAATTAATTAAGTCACCTATCCAATGAACAACCTAATTAACGACCTTCGTTAATTAATCACCCCTTCTATCTAGACTAATTAATTATTATTAATTAATTAGCTTTCCCTTCATTTAACCAATAAATCAATATTTAATTGATTTAATCCCCTTCTAATAGCCTAAATCATACTAATATTCCTCTAATTAGCTTCTATAAGCTTACATCTACCTATTAATTAATCACCTTTGATTAATTAAAGCACCCCTCCAACTCCCATGACTTGCTAAGCATAAATTAAACCCTTCTAAAGTAAGGTTACCTTTTATAAAGCAACCTTATCCATTCCTAATCTTGTTTTACCTTTATCCCACATGCAAAGGGATGAAGTGTTTCCTTTATCCATTGGGCTATATAAGGAGCCCTCCTTCTACCTTTATACCTACACCTAAACTTCTTGAGAAGACAAATGCAAAGCATATAGCAAAATAGACTAAAAGCTTTCCTTTGTTTTCTTGAGAATTCACCATTTTGGAAGAGCTAAAGCCTCTTTTCTAGCCAAAAGTGCTTAGGTCATATGGGAAGTGTCAAAAGGGTCTTGTAGCCCAACTTTGATAAGCCCCCATTCCTAGGTTCTTGGAATATCAAGAGCAACCTATTTGATTATCATGGAGCTTACATAGGTTCATTTATTTGTTGTTAATTAAGAGAATAGAGGATTTAAACACTTAGCATGTTAATTGTCAAAGTTTTATTTAGTGTCTAACCTTGCTTAATTCTCATCTTGATGGTGCTTTGTATTTTGTTTAATTTTGCTAATTAAGGCTACTAGGTGTTAGTCTTTATTTGCATTAGCATTAGTTTAAACAAATCATGCACACAATACTTGTATAGTTTTGGGTTACTTGTTTGGATGAATAATGGATGAATGTTAAATCTATTTTTGAATGTCTTCTAGTTGATAGGAGTTAGACTTGATTGGATTGTTAGATGCTAACATTATAGGGTTTTGTGATACACTTGAGTAAGGTACTTCTGGAAGTGTTCAAAAATAAAATATCTTTTGTGAACCCTTGACTGATTTCTATTAGTAAGCAATGTTCCTTCTTGAAGTTGTTAGTTAGAACATATGGTTTCAAGGATTTATCTCCTATCATGCTTAGTTCAAATGAACTGACATAGATGTTAATAATCTTGCAGATAAATTTCATGAAAAAGGAAAAGAGGAAGACTTATGGAAAGCTACATTTATTCTATTGATTGAAGAAATGTAGTTTGATGAAAAGATTATGTTTCATTTACTGAATTATTCTTGTGAATAAATGTTTAAGGCCTAAGGCTAATTATGTAAACTGTTGAAAGAATTTGATTACTTCTTGTCTACTTGAATTGACATCTTATTCTGAAAATAATAGAAGTTGTTGCTTGAATCATTCTCTTTTGACTGGTTCAATTGTGTGTGAATGATGTTTTCAAGTTTAAGAATTCTTTCACTTAGAAAGTAAGCTTGTAGGGAATCAGTTGATATGCATATTACTTTACTTCTTGACATTGATTAATAATCTTGGGAAAGTTATATGAAATGTTACCAACTTCATATTACTTTTTGAAGCAAGGAATATTGTTGATATTTGAATATGCGGAAAAAGGGATAGACATGAAGCATTGTCTTTTGTGAATGACTTGTATGAAAGGTATAAATGGAATGTCTTAACTATGAAATAGTTATTGGTTGTTATAAATTTTAATTACTGAATTCATTTGAATAAGACAGTAATGAATAAGTTATATTCAAACAAGTTATATGTTGTGGAAATTAAGTTATGATTGATTATGCTTAATTACATCATTATGGGACAATACTAGTATGGTTCATTTTATAAGGAATGTTATAAAACAAGAAAGGGTTGCATGATAAAAGTAAAGGGGAGACCTTAGGGATAATCACAAAAGTACTTAATCTCATTAAGTACATATAAGAATCTACCTTGTAAAAAGGGATCTAAGTGATTATACTATAATGCAATCTATCTATCCTAAATGATGAATTAAGTACAATAATGAAATGGAATTGTACTTAAGAAAGGATAGGAATGATAAAATGGGTTAGATGTATAACTTGAACTAACCTTTAAGGCATTAAGAATATAGTTCTTCTTTTCTACAATAATGAATTAAGAAAAATTTCTTACATGTATAATGTAATTATGTTATGATGAAACCTTGGTAAAGGGGCACTATTTGAAAAAAATGAACCCTTTGAAGTCATAAATATGATACCCTTCCATCAAGATGAGTTATACTTGAGGGATAATGTTAACTAAGTTATAATAGTTGAATAGTTGAATGACTTAAAGGAAAATGAATGTTAAGTCAAGAGAACTATTATGGGTTGAAAGCATAGAACCCATTTGGAGTCAATAATATGAATGAATGTTCAAATCTTTCCTAAAGTATATTTGGATGTATGTGGTTGTTTAACTAAATATACTAATAATATGTTTCTAAGATACTTAATCAACTAAAGGAAATTTCATACTTAAAAGAGAATAAGTAATGAGCAGAAATAAATTTATAGATCCTTCTTATTGATTTAAGTGGAAACATAACATTCCTTATTGGAATGTTGATAGAACTTGAGTTAGTCCTTAGGAATGACACCTAAGACTAAAATAACTAATGGGATTAACTAAAGAAATTACGAATTAAAGGGATTAATGAACTTGTTAAAATAGGAGGATTAGATTTATATGAACTTAATGGGTTGTGCAGCATAATAAACACAACATTCAAATTACCCATCTAATGATGGGGTTCATTAGGTGGTTATAATGAGCACCGTTATGGTCGCAATAATCTATTTCAGCTCCTCTAAATTGAGGTTAGAATTAAATGGGATCTAATTTATTGTTATACACTAGGAAGTGATGAGCCATGGTCTTATGGGTTGTAGTATGTAACTTATGTTGACTACGGGTGATGAAGTGGTACTAATGATGGGACGAGGGGTCGATTTGAATAGTCATTGATGAACCTTAGTCACCATAAGTGGACTATCTGCACTAGCCCATGTGGTTTATCTCTTCTTAGTGTCTAACATGGAAATGGGAAGGATTGACATAAGTCAAGAAAGTCTAATCAAGATAACAGTTTCAAGTGTGGTGAAAGACATATTCCTTCATGATGAGTATGTCATCTTGGAATATAGGCATGAAAACATGTCTGAAACTTTGGCCAAAGTATCGCAAGTTATTGGTTGTGTTGTCTTAAATTCACTAGACTAAGGTGTGGGATATAGGATGGGTATTCGTAACAAGTACCTAGATAAGCCCTTAGTAGTTGCACTTGATGAGCCCTTAAATGAAAAGGGAACCACAAGTATATAGAGTATACAATGAAATGAAATATGAGAGATCGGTTTTATATCGAGTCATAAATGAAATGAAATATGAGAGATTGGTTTTTAATCATAAAGTCATGAGAGATCATTTTTATACCGAGTCATAATAGTTGCATATGGTTACTGTTGTAGGATTGATTAGTAGATTTAATGTGGTTCTAAATGTTGAATTTAGAATAGTGAACATTGATATAAAAAAAAATTCCCTGCTTTTGTAATCATGAAATAGGGATGTTACATCTTGGTATCAGAGCTGAAGGTTGCAGCTCTTGGACCTATTTGAGTCCACTTATGATAAAAACAAATTTCTTGATTACAAAAATGGTGAGAACAAGGGGACATGCTACAAATAACCCACCTCGGGTGGTGAAGCAACTACAACTCAAAAGTTGGATGAAATCCTTGCTGCCTCTATGTAGGACACAAGGAATAGGATTGTTGTTCTTGAACAACAAGTGGCATGGAAATAACACTGAGATTGATAGTGAGTAGTCTTAGGGGCAGCCACATGATGAGAGAAATGATGATGTTGAGGATCTCAATGTTGTGAATGATAACGCTATAATTAATGTTAGAAACAATGCTAACATGAATGTACCCAATCATCCCTGAGAATAAGAGGGAAAGATTGGTAGCTGAATTGACCAATGATATAAAGAGGATAAGTCCACCAAAATTTGATGGAACCACCCAAGGAGATGGGGCTGAGAATTGGCTCAGTGAGATGGAGAAATATTTCATGATAAGAAATTTCTCAAGGAAACCAAGGTTGTATGGGGAGCTTATCAGCTCTCCCATGAAGCATCTTCATGGTGGGACAACCACAAGGTTGAGCTTAATGTTGATGAGAAAACATCACATGGGACAGTTCAAGGGTCATTTTAGGAAGTGTTGGCTTGCCCCAACTCTACTATGACTAGAAAATGATAGAGTTCCAAACCTTAACTCAAGGAAAATTTGGTAATGGAATATTGGGAGAAGTTCACCAAGCTTCTCAAATATGTACCGCAATATCAAACAGATGAAAAATTTTCATATAAGGAAGTTCATCATGGGGTTGTATCCTATCATAGGTGGTGAGGTGGATGTACATATCCCCACCACTATGGAAGAAGTGGTAGAAAAATCCATTCGACATAGAGCAAAAATTGAAGGCAATTTCTACACATAAGGAGGAAAAATGTAAGAAAAATGGGAATGCTTCTTCATCTTTTCCACCCAAGAAGGGTACATGGAAGAAGTTTGGAAAAAAAAGTAATCCTGTGGCTAGAAATGAAAAGAAAACAATAGTAGGTAAAGCTACAACAAATAACAAGAATAATGGACAGAAGGGTAATCATGGGAAAAATAGTACTTTCAAGGCTGAGAATAAATATGAGCCTAAGAAAGGACATGTTGAGGTTGTTTTAATTATGGAGGAAGCCACTATGCAAGTCATTTTCCTTTAAAAAAATGACAAACAACCAACAAATATAAGATACATGTTGTGGTAGCTGACAAGCAAGTTAAAAAGTAGGCTACGCCCATAGAAGTGTCAGGTAAGTTGTATGGCCTACCTATAACTATAATTTTTGATATTGGTGCTTTTGAATGTTTTATTTCTAGAAAGTTAGTTACTAAATTAAAACATAAAGTTGGTTTTATGGAAAAACCATGGACTATCCAGTATGGGAATAATGTTGTCCACATAGTTAGTAAGTGTCTTTTTGGTGCAACCTTAGAATTGTGAGCTTCACAACTAAGGTAGACCTGTATGTTGCACCTCTAGGGTCTTATGACATAATAATTGGTGTGAACTAGTTGGCTGATCACAAGGAACTTGTGGACTATTTTTGGAAACATATAAGGTGTTTGGATGACCTACAGAAATCAATAGACATTCAAGGAATAAAAAGAAGCATAAAAGTTAGAGAAATATCAGCTATGCAACTAAAGAAGGCCAAAAATAAGGGTTGCATGCTTTATGCAATAAATTTTTAGATTCAGCTGAAGAGGGAGGTAAATTTTTGGAAAGATATCCGTTATTACAAAATTACAATGATGTGTTTCTAGAAGAGCTACCAGGTCTTCCACTAAAAAGAGAGTTTGACTTCACCATTGAAATCAAACCGGGAATGAAACCTATTTCAAGGCACCTTATCGAATGAATACCACTGAATTGGTAGAGCTTAAGGCACAATTGCATGAATTATTTTCTAAAGGGTTAATAAGGTTGAGTGTCTCGCCTTGGGGAGCACCGGTGATCTTTGTTAAAAAGAAAGATGGAACCTTAAGACTTTGTATTGACTACAGGATGTTGAATAAAAACTATTAAGAATAGATATCCTCTTCCAAGGATAGATGATATTTTTATATAGATGCATGGAGCATCGGTTTACTCTAAAATAGATCTATGTTCTAGATATCATCAATTAAGAATCAAGGAAGAAGATATTCATAAGACTACTTTTAGAATGAGATATGGACATTATGAGTTCACTATTTTACCTTTTGGGCTAACTAATGCCCCTACAACCTTCATGAATTTGATGAATAATATCTTTCAAGAATACTTGGACAAGTTTGTGCTTGTATTCTTGGATGATATTCTTATCTATTCATGGAGCTTGGAGGAGCATAATGAGCACTTAAAGATTGTACTTGAGGTACTAAGAAAGAGGAAATTGTATGAAAAAACTATCCAAGTGTTATTTTTATGAAACTGAGGTACAATACTTGGGGCATATAATAAATAAAGATGGAATCTTGGTTGATCCCTCAAATATTTCAGCCATAATTGATTGGCCAACACCTAAGAATGTACATGAAGTTAGAAGCTTCATGGGGCTTGTTGGATACTACAAAAATTTGTAAAGGATTTTTCAAGGGTTGTTGCCCCAATAACTTTCATTGCAAAAGAAAGATAAAAAGTTTGTATGGAGTGAAAAATGTGAGGCTGCATTTAAAACATTGAAGGAACAACTAACTTTAGCCCCTATATTGATTATTCTTGATCCAAATGAGAGTTTTACTGTGGTGACAGGATGCTTCGGGGAGGGATTAGGGTATATTGCTGTAAAATGATCATGTAATAGCATATGAAAGTAGGAAGCTTAAATTACATGAGAAAAATTATGCTCCCCATGATTTAGAGCTTGTTGCAATAGTACATGCACTACAAGTTTGGAGACATTACCTCTTAGGGAAGCCCTTCGAGTTGAAAATTGACCATCTTGGGCTGAAATATATCTTCACTCAGCCTAACTTAAATGCAAGGAAATGGAGATGGTTGGAGTTCTTATCTCAATATGATTTTGACATCAACTACATAAAAGGAAAAGAAAATAGAGTGGCAGATGCACTAAGTCATAGAAAATATATTTCTGCACTTGTGACTTTGAGAACTCAGTTTAAGGATGAGGTCAAAAATACCTTAATGTCGATCCATACTTTCAGCAGGTAAAAAACACTTGCTGCAAATCCAAAGGATGTGAGGTACAAAGGATTTTGGTTAGATGGTGAAGGAATTCTGAGGTATGAGGATAGAGTGTACGTGCCACTGGGAAATGAGTTAAGGAAGAAAGTGATGACTAAATTTCACAATGCACCTTACTCTAGACATCTCAGGGTGACAAAAATGCTTGTTGATGTTAAACAACAATATTTTTGGAAAGGGATGAAGAGAGACATCTTGGATTATGTGTCTCATTTCCTAGAATTCAATGTGTAAAAGTTGAGCATATGCACCCAGTTGGTTTATTGTACCCTCATAACATACCACAATTTAAATGACAAGGTTATAAGTATGGACTTTGTTCAAGGACTTCCTATGTCAAGAAATAAGCATGATGTTATTTTGGTTGTGGTTGATAAACTAACTAAAGTAGCACATTTCATTGTTGGAAATATGAAAGATGACTCACTTGTTCTTGTAAAAAGGTTTGTTCAAGAAATTTTCAGATTGCATGGTGTTCCCAAGTTGATAATCTCTGATAGGGACCCATGAATGACTTCATGATTTTGGAAAACTCTTAATGCAACTTTGGGAACAAAGATGAACTTTAGCTCTGCTTATCATCCAAAACGGATGGGAAAATGAAAGAGTGAATCAAGTTCTAGAAGATATGCTTAGGATGTACTGCATGGATCAACAATACAAATGGGAAGAAGTATCTTCCTTTGGTTGAATTTGCATATAATAATACTTACCATTCTTCTCTAAAAATGGACACCTTTTGAGGCTTTGTATGGGTGAAGGTGTAGGACCCTTGTTAGTTGGGATAACATTGAAGATAGAGAAGTAATTGGGCCTGAGATGCTTTTTGAAATGGAACAATAGGTAAATTTAATGGGAAATATTAAAAGAGGTTGTTGATAGATAGAAAAAATTTATGTAGACCTAAAAAGGGTCAAAAGGAAATTTGAACTTGGTGATAAAGTTTTTCTAAGAGTCAAGCCTAAAAGAGCTCGATTACCTTTCAAAGTCAGCCAAGTTGTCACCTCATTATGTAGGCCCCTTTGAGATTGTTGAAATAGTCAATCATGTGGCCTACCAACTTGCATTGCCTCCCTCATTGGCATAGATGCATGATGTTTTTCATATTTCTTTACTTAAGAAATATGTTTCAGATTTATCACATGTGTTAAACTAGAATGCTTTGCAGGTCCAAGACCCAGGGGTAATCATGGTAGAACCAGTTAGAGTGCTTGGAAACCCACAAGTTGCACTTGTGTAATCATGAAATTGGACAATGTAAGGTCCAATGGGATCAGTTTAATGAAGAAAGTGTAACTAGGAAAACTTGGAGGACATGAAAGTTGTTTTTCCTCACTTGTTTTAGCAGAAAGATTTCATTTCTCTTCCAAAAACTTGAATCATTTTGACTTGCAACTGATTCTAGATTTGTTGTTTTGAGAAAAATACCTTTATTGAGTATTATTATAGCCTTTGGTGCTGTTATACCTTTGGAAAACTGAATTTTTGGATTAAATTATGTTTGTTGTTAAGGAATCTTATGGTTAAATAAATTTTATTAAACCTATTTTCTGGAAAAATTGTTTTGGAATTAAGCCAATCATCGGGATGATGATATTTTTAGAGGGGAAGTATGTAACACCTCTACAATTCTTCCATATGTACTTGCTCATTGTGAAGTGGATTGCAACGTTGACATGTGATTGTTCTTGAGTTGTTGCTTTGTAGAACTGATTAAATCATGTTTCTAGATTAATGTTTATCTTAGTTGAGATTTGTGTAATTAATCCTCCATTTATTTGCAATGTACTCTTGAATTGTGATGTTTACTTAATTGGTTCGTGAAATGAACTGGATGTCTTCAACTTGTGGAAAGTTTGAATCTTGTTCTTGGAACTATTGGGTAAGCTGGTAATTTGGAAAATTATTCTAAGTCAGGAATAATCATTTATTATTATTGAGAATCGATTAAGAAAGTACCTTGGATCAGTTTTCATTGATCCAAGGAATTCTCTTAATTCAATCTACAATTATGATTAAATGTAAGAAATTGTAGTTATTCATCTGTTTATGGATTATCAATTTTATACTAATTGATCTTGGTGACTTGTTCAATTTTCCTATGATTTTAGTCCCATATTGAGGGATGGAAAGTGTTTGAGAGCTGGTTTGTGTAGCACTTCCTCCATTTGAAAAAAAAACATTTCTTATTGGTAAGGTCTCGGTTGTGGCAGTTATTAAAGGCCTAGGCTATAACTAATGTTTTGATAACACTTAAATTTTTCTAAGGGTCTAACCTAGACCTAAGGCATATGAATTAATTGTGGTGGCTTGGGAACCTAATCTTAAACTTATGCTAAGTTGATATAAATTGCTAAGTTATCAACTAAACCCTAACCTATGTTTGGGAAAGGGGTATGGAACCTAACTCTAAGCTAACCCTAGTTAGATTTTGTGGAAGCATGGTCAAGGGTCAAGTTAATGGTTTCCGCCACCCTTGCATGTACTGGATATTTTATTGTTGGGCATTAATGGTGGACACCGCCACTCCTTAGTGGTAAGAAAATTTAAATTTAGCAAGTTGCTAAAAACTTACACTAAGGTTGGAAAACATTGAAGTTTGAATGGTTAGTGTCTTCGCTAATGGAATTGGAGGAGGTCGGTGGTTTGGCGGGATAGAAAAAGTGTCTTTCTAAGCATTAATGACTTTAAAGACCATTCCAAACTACCTAGGGAAAACATGTCAGATTCGGTGAAGGTAGTATTGTTGTTGGGTTTCCACTTGGTCATTTTTCTTCTCCTTTCTCTGCTCTGCATATGGATATTGGGGTGTTTGAACTAGTTTTTGATTTTGTTCAAATCTCTACTTCTCTATTTCATGGAGAAACTATTGGGGAGATTCCAGTAGAAAGGTGGAGAGAGTTTTGTGAAGGTTGAACTGCTTCGACTGTAGAAGCTATTGTGGGAGTTGGAGGAAGAAAATGGGAGTTGGAAGAAGACTTTGGGAAGCTCTACCAGGCATGATAGGCTCTAATCCCTTGAAAAACTTGTTCTCTCTAATTAATTCATGAAAGGAACTCTTCTTACAATAGAAAGCATTTTGGGGTTCTAGGTTTTTATTATTGCACAATAAAATGGAATCTCTTGCTTGGTAAGTAGTTTTTGGAACTGATTTTGATCTTGCAATTGTATACTTGTTCTTATCATGGTTGAAATATTGATTTTCTTCACATGATTGTTTTGGGTGTTTTAAAATGAACTCACCATGACTGTAATGGAAAGAATAAGTGTGATATTTGAGTTGCAGGAACATATACTTTATAAATCAATTTTTTTAGTGGTGTTATCGATCTCTGTGTGTGATTATTTTTTTATGATGTAGGACTAGCATGTGCATATCTTTTTAAATAATGACCCTGTGTTTGTGGGTTGAGTTGGAACTGAGCACCTAGTCAAGTTAGAATGGTGTCATTTAATGATATTATTATCTAATATTTTGGGTCTATTTTTTGTATTCTGGTTTGAATACTCAAACTCTTAAAACAAAGTAACTGTGAGTTCAATGGGCTCTTGCTTCTTGATCACCCTCATGTGGGTGAGTTGTTATTCAAACCTAGTTGGGTATGGACTTGTTTATATTATTATGTGAATGGTTTGGAAAGGTTTGTTGAGTTTTTGATAACCTAGGTTGGGTTAGATCTTAACTAAAAACTTTGGGTATTATTTTTACCCACCGTGATAGAATGCATTCACCGTTGTGTGTAATTTGGTCATAGGATTGTTCTTTGACTTAGCCATTTGACTTTGCTTTTTATGAACCATGGAGGGTTTAACCATTTTTATGGTTGCATAAGAATTTTGGGTTCTTCTTCTTCATCATGGTGACTATTACATCTTTTAATGTTGTCAGGATCAACGATTATGGTGTAGCATTTGATAGAACAATACAAAGTGGTCTTGTGGTAAGCTTGACCTGTAACTATGATTGTTTTGAATTTAGGAAGCTTAGTGTTTACCTGGGGGTTATTGTGGATCTTCATGTGAACTTTTTGGCCCTTTCAAGTAGACTTCCAGTGTATTAATGGTATGTTGAACTATTATACCTTCTGGTATGTTTAAGTTTTGAACACTATTATTAATGATATTTTATGGTTAGGTTGTCTAGTTGATAACCTTGACCTAGACTAGTTGGATGGTTTATTAAACTTTCTCTTGTGTGTTGATCGATTTAAAATTTTATCGATCCTTGATCATACAAAGATGATCAAGGGTATCATTTAGTTGGTTTGGAAGGTTGTTTGATTATGATCCTTCTCTTCCTTGGTTGAATCATTCCATTCCTCATCCTTAAATGATGTGTCTATCTAGGTATGGTCCTTTACTGGTCATAGTATGGAATACTTGGATTGATTTAAAACAATCTTATCTGATAAATCTTTGTATAGTGTATTCCAATGACTTGTATACATTTCAATTGGTTGGATCCAAGTGGGTAAGGTATGGATTGATTGTATGATAAGCTAAAATGGATTTGGGCCTTGAGAGCTTGTTTGCCATTAGTTTAGTCTCTCTCTGCTCAGCTACATCAATCTTTTCAAACCTATAGGTTGAAGGACTATTGGAATTGAATTCATTCTTGAATGTAATTATTTGGACCCGAGTACAATGTTTTAATCATGTAGTATGGGCTACATGATTAAGGAATTTCTACTCATGCTTTCCCTTCTATGTTGTTATGTATACTTGGCTTTGCATTATTGGTATGATATTTCTTAAAGTGAGAATGTATACTTGTATAGTTTTGGGTTACTTGTTTGGATGAATAATGGATGAATGCTAAATCTTTTTTGTTGAATGTCTTCTAGTTGATAGGATTCAGACTTGATTGGATTGTTAGATGCTAACATTGCAGGGTTTTGTGATACACTTGAGTAAGGTACTTCTGGAAGTGTTCAAATAGGAAAAGATATTTTTGAACCCTTGACTGATTTCTATTAGTAAGTAATGTTCCTTCTTGAAGTTGTTAGTTAGAACATATGGTTTCAAGGATTTAGCTCCTATCATGCTCAGTTCAAATGAACTGATAGATGCTAACAATATTGCAGATAAATTTCATGAAAAGAAAAAGAGGAAGACTTATGGAAAGCTACATTTATTCTATTGATTGAAGAAATGTAGTTTGATGAAAATATTATGTTTCATTTACTAAATTATTCTTGTGAATAAATGTTTAAGGCCTAAGGCCAGTTATGTAAACTATTGAAATAATTTGATTACTTCTTGTCTACTTGAATTGACATCTTATTCTGGAAATAATAGAAGTTGTTTCTTGAATCATTCTCTCTTGATTGGTTCAATTGTGTGCGAATGATGTTTTTAGTTTAAGAATTATTTCACTTGGAAAGTAAGCTTTGTAGGAATCAAGTTGATATGCATTGCTTTACTTCTTGAACATTGATTAATAATCTTGGGAAAGTTATATGAAATGTTACCAACTTCATATTACTATTTTGAAGCAAGGAATATTATTTTTATCTTTGAATATGCGGAAAAAGGGGATAGACATGAAGCATTGTCTTTTGTGAATGACTTGTATGAAAGGTATAAATGGAATGTCTTAACTATGAAATAGTTATTGGTTGTTATAAATTTTAATTACTAAATTCATTTGAATAAGACAATAATGAATAAGTTATATTCAAACAAGTTATATGTTGTGGAAATTAAGTTATGATTGACTATGCTTAATTACATCATTATGAGACAATACTAGTATGGTTGTTTTATAAGGAATGTTATAAAACAAGAAAGGGTTGCATGACTAAAAGTAAAGGGATTTGACCTTGGGTATAATCACAAAGAGTACTTAATCTCATTAAGTACATATAAGAATCTACCTTGAAAAAGGGATCTAAGTGATTATACTATAATGCAATCTATCCATCCTAAATGATGAATTAAGTACAATAATGAAATGGAATTGTACTTAAGAAAGGATAAGAATGATAAAATGGGGTTAGATGTATAACTTGAACTAACCCTTAAGGCATTAAGAACAAAGTTCTTCTTGCTGCAATGATGAAGTCATAAAATGATGATACCCTTGAATGCATAAGCTAATTATGTTATGAAATATGTTCACTAGAAACAAAATGTGATGAGGTGGATGTGAAATATCCTTCCATCATAGATGAGTTATACTTAGGGGATAATGTTTAACTAAGTTATAACAATTTGAATAGTTGAATGACTTAAAGGAAAATGAATGTAAGTCAAGAGAACTATTGTGGGTTGAAAGCATAGAACCCATTTGGAGTCAAGAAAATGAACTTTCAAATGATCCTAAAGTATATTTGGATGTATGTGGTTTCTTCCCTACAATATACTAATAAGATGTTTCTAAGATACTTAATCAACTAAAGGAAATTTCATACTTAAAAGAGAATAAGTAATGAGCAAAAAATAAATTGTAGATCCTTCTTATTGGTTTAGGTGGAAACATAACATTCCTTATTGGAATGTTGATAGAACATGAGTTAGTCCTTAGGAATGACACCTAACTACTTGAAAATAACTAGGGTGGGATTAATAAAAAGCTTGCGAATTAAAGGGATTAATGAACTTGTTAAAATAGGAGGATTCATTTATAGGAACTTAATGGGCCATTGGATCATAATCATTGTTGCACAATACCCATATGTTATAGGGTTCAATATATGGTTACTTGTGGAGAAAGTTGTTATGTGCAATAATCCATTCAATCCTCTCTAATGTGAGGTTCATTTTTGAGTGGGATCCCAAATCATTGTTACACTCTAGGAAGTGATATGCTATGGTCTACTGTGATGTCAACTTATGTTGACTACAGGTGATGAAGTGTACTCGAAGTGATGAGGGTCAATTTGAATACACTTGATGACCCTTAGTCACCATAAGTGGACTATCTACACTAGCCCATGTGGTTTATCTCTTTACGTTAAACAGAAATGGGAAGCATCTAACATGAAAATGGGAAGGATTGACATGTAAAGGGAAATTGACAAATAAGAAATTCTAATCAAGATGATAGTTTCAGTGTGGTGAAAGACATATTCCTTCATGATGAGTATGCCATCTTGGAATATAGGCATGGAAAACATGTTTGAAACTTTGGCCAAAGTATCACAAGCTATTGGTTGCGTTGTCTTAAATTCACTAGACTAAGGTGTGGGATATAGGATGGGTATTCATAACAAGTACCTAGATAATCCCTTGGTCAAGTTGCACTTGATGAGCCCTTAAATGAGAAAGGGAACCACAAGTATACAAAGTATACAATGAAATGAAATATGAGAGATCAATTTTATACCGAGTCATAAATGAAATGAAATATGAAAGATCAGTTTTATACTGAGTCATGACAATTACATATGGTTACTATTATAGGATTCTACTTTTGTAATCTTGAAATAGGGATGTTACATTTGTCTTCAAAATTTCTAAATTTATACTTGATTTTATCATACATGCGGTACCTCTTATCATCATCATGTTATTCACTCTTATGCATGTGAGGAAACTTATTATCAAAATTTCCAATCTCACCATAGTTGAAACACTTGAAGGGAAATTTACCCTTATACTTACCTAAACCTATATTCAACTTCCTAGAAAACATAGAAATCAATTAATCATCATCAATATCAAGAGATATAATCACCTAATATCTTTTTACCTCCTGAATTCTTTTCAGATTTGAAGGATACTTCTTTATTTAGAGGTTTATCAACACATGTACTCATCTCATAAGAAGTCAAGATACCATGGAGTTCATCCATTAGTAGAGTACTTAGATCTTTGGATTCTTTTATAAGCGAGAATTTGGGATAAAATTTGGGAGTGATAGATCTTAGCACCTTCTACATCACTAAATCTTGTTTCACTTCTTCTCCTAAACCTCTAATGGTATTGAGTACTTGATCTACTATGAGAAGATACGAAACAATGGTTTCTTCTTCCTTCATCTTAAAACTTTCAAACCTGATTCCTATAGGTGCGGAGCTTTTCCTACAAATTCACATTAGATTCAACTTTATAGATAACTTGTAGATTATCCCACATATATTGGCTAGTAGAAATTGCATTACCTTGAAAATTTTTGATTCTACTGATTCACACAAAATAACATTCATAGCTTTAGAGTTATCATTATTAGCCTTCTTACTTGTTGCACCAGTTGGAGGATTTTGAGGAATGATGTACCCATCTATGATTTAATTCCATATATCACATCCTAAGGAAAAAATATGATTTCTCATCTTGATACTCCAAGAAAAATAATTTATACCATCAAACATGGGAGCTTTTGTAGTAGAGAAACAACTTTCTTGACTCACCATTATATAGCTGTGCTTCAAAGGATCACCTCAAGCTTGTTAAGATTGCTTGGATGACCTACTTTGATACCAATTATTAGAAGAACAACCATCGGGGGTGAATCAATGGAAAATAAAACTTTAAATCAATCTAAACATTTACATCCATCAACCAATCAATTAAAACTAACACTTAAGAAAGCATGCATTGAGAAACATAACCATATAAGAGAAAATGAGAACACATCAACACATGAACACAAGATATAAGTGGGAAACCCTTAAGGGGAAGAAAATCCACTAAAAAAATATTTTATTATTTCATTGATTCAAATATAGTTGAGCACAAACCTAACAAGAGCACCAACCCCATGATGACCTGACCCCTAGATTTAGTAAAGCACCAAACCTACAAAGAGGCACAATCCCTAGATGACTTAACACTAAATAAATCTACTTGAAAAATTTTCACCTTTGAAATATTTTGTCAACGGCTGATGATGACACCTATGAAGCTCTTTTTCCTTATATCTTCTCCAAAATTTCCCTTCTTTTTAACTCACAATCAAGCACTTATTATTCAAGTTGATTAGGTCTAATGACCTATCTATTCAATATATGATAACTATATAGAAAATAATATCATATTTTGTGCACTCTCTTGATGTTCACAAAGAATTCCTTCACTCCTTCAAATAGACCTCTAGCTCACACTTTCTCATACATAGAAAAAGGTAACACAAATAAACCTTTAAAACATCCTCATATACATGGCTCATGATCATAAATCATCTAGGTCGGCCATCATGGGGAAAAATCACTAAAAAAACTCAATAAAATCATAAATAACATCATACAAAGACCATATAGGTTCAGAAATAACATGAGTAACCTCAAAACCTCCATTAGGACTCAAGAAGCCCTAAAGCACTAAATCTGACCACTCGCTAAAGATGAAAGTTATTCAGCCACCAAAAACTTGATCAAGCATGAAGGACCACTTTAACATGTTGTTTAATACCACTAGAAGCCTCCAAAAATATATATAAGCTCTACACTGCTATCTCTCACCACGAGACCCTCTCACATAAGAACAAGGACAACTAAGATGCCCTAAAACTAGTCTTTATAGATGAAGCTCAAAACCTCATCCATTAACCTCAACCTGCAAGTTTGATATATAAATGGAAATATCATGACATTAGGGTAAGTGTAGAAAGTTGGTGGACAAATAAGTGGACATAAAAACCTGAAATTCACATACCACGATCGCATTTTTAAACCGTGATCTTACTATTTTCTACAGGCTTGGGGATTTTTGAACCTAAAACTGTGATCATAGTTCTCTGAGACAAAAAAACCAAACTTATGACCCCTCACTTTCCCCCATTTTCCCCTACAAATTGTGATTTATCCTTGACTATTGGCACTCAAGCTTTGAAAACCCCTTGCAAATTTCTCTTAGACTTGACATCATGAAATTTTAAATGATGTTGCAAGATGAAGAGGTAAGCCCTCGATTTTGATCAAATTTCTTGCATTTTAGGTTAATTTTTGTGATTTTCATATATTTTTCAATTTTTTGTCGGTTTTTAAGCAAGCTTGTAATCTTGAAAACTTTCCAAATATTCCTCAAAACCTCAAAAATTCCTCAAAACTCTCCTCAAACGTAGATCTCGCCTCTTGTGGCTCCTTCCGTCCCCATGGAACCGGTAGGAACACAAGCTGATATCATTGGAAGAATATGTAAAAATAAAATTTTCATCGATAACCTTATTAGACAATAAGATAGTCATGCCATAAATCCATCCTACTTGACTTTAACAACCACATTGTAAACATTGATTGGCGAAGTCGACTCATAACTAACTAAATAGATAGATGGAATACCTTTAGAGGTGATTGTAGGTGGTGGTATGTAGATAAATTATCCCATGCAGCTGTAAAAGACAAAAAAATTGCAAAAGACCACATTTGTGCATTATTTACTAACCTGAGAACCAATGCCCCCATAACTACTTGCAAACGGTTCCCAATCCATTGGTGCCATGATGATCGAATCAAGAATTTTTTTGGGACCAATGGTGGATGGTTTTGATTATCACCATGCAACAACAATGAGGTTTCTCTCTATTTTTGGAGAAATTATATTGCAAGTTCATGCTTAATGAGGTCCCAAATTATTTTGACTTTTCTATATTTTATGGGAGAGGAGTTCACTCTGCACAAAGTAGACCTAGTGCACACGTTGGTCAACCTAGGATCCCCACGATGCACCTAGAATTCTCGGTTAACACCTTGTCGCGTTGGCACATCACTCAAGCATAGGATGAGTGCTCACCGGCACGCCAAGTGTACAGGTCCCTCTTTAGGGTTGTGTAGTAGGATGGTATCATGGTGAAATGATAAAGACATATATTTAGAAACTAATCCATCATTACAGTTATACCGAACCAGATCTATAAAGGCATGCATTCAAGTATAAATCATCAAGAAATCAATAGTATGCAATGATAACACATAGAAGACACTTTGGTTGGCCAATATTCTTCATATAGTAAACATGACAATAATACAGAAGCTTGATACAATAATAGTCATGCGCGCATGGATTTATTACAATTATCTAGTCTCATGCACTCATGAATCTCTAACCCTTCAACACCACCATTTTTCAACTAGGTGATTCATCTAATATATATAGGGTGGGGAACTTTCCCTTCACCACTAACTATGCCAAAAATAGGTCACACGCTAATAATAGCCATGCACCGTTTACAATTATAGCCATACATGCAAGTATGCTATCTATAGATCACTTACAGTTAACTAGAGTGATGAATCTATTCTTGAATTACTTCCATGTAAGAGTGCTTCGATATGATCCTCGAAATATAGAAAAATCATGGCATGCAAGTCTTAGCATCACTTTGTGTGTTCCGCACGCCAGCCTCTGAAAATAGACTTGATCTACAAAATCGGCTAAGTCCCGAAAGTTTGACTCTGCACCTCACACGCGATGCCTTCCTATTCCTTCATGCCTTTGATCCCATCCTATTTTTCCACATGGACTCTGTGTGTGAGTTCTACTAAGTGTTTTATCTGACCAACATTACCCCACACTAATCTCATTATCGCCCGACAATGGTGATGTCCACAACTGAGTAAAGAATAGTTGAAATACAGAATGCTGAATGAATTTTACACAAAGAATAGAAAAGAATTAAAGAATCAAAGAATTATTCAGGCTTCAAGCTCCTCTGTTTCTTTCTGAAGTATCATCTCTGGATACTCCTCCTTTATGTCTACTTCTAAGTTCTCCCACTCCATTAATGCCTTTCCTGCTTTCTCTGGAACATCCACAATGATAGATTTCAGCTCATCCTGAGTTAGTTTTCCTTGCTCATTCTGGATTACAAGCATTATGCTTGACATAGATGTATGCATCCCTTCCAGCACATCCATCTTCTGAGAAATGAGTTTTCCAAGTTCATCTAACCTCTCTTTATGTGGTGCCTGTGCCACGGCCAATGCCTCGCTTCTGCTTCACCATAGTTAGTCGTTCAGCGCAGCCTAGTGTGTCATCCTTCATGGCCTTTTGCACCTCATTGTCTTCTGCTAGTGTTTTTACCCTTATTAGCGCATCTGGAGCTATGCATATCATTAAGGCATGATCGGATTTCTTCAGCTCCTCTTGGAGTGCTTGTAGTAGGCCCTCATATGTAGCAATCTTCCTTGCTACTATAACTGTGATTTTTCTACCTCTTCTACTGGGTCCTTGGGCTGCTCTAGTATATGCACCTTTTCATCCTCCAATACTAATTTTATCATTGTCTTTACGTAGTGCATCACGAAGGAAATTCTTTTGGTACTTGTGATTCCAAATGTAGGCGTACCTTTAGTACATCATCTCCAATTTCCTCCACCATACTAACAAAAGTCTCATATTTCCTTTTTCTCAGATCCCTCTCCTGTACTAAACACGCTATTTCCACATTCTTCACCTTTAGCTCCTCTGTCAGTGCTTTAATTGTAGTAGATTTGTCAATGTTTCTTCTAGCTACCTTAGCAGATACTTTCACCAAGGCATTGCTTACCTACTCATCCATCATAATAGTTGGTTTAATTGTCATGTGTTGGGCTTCTAGTGTCTTCTTCAATCATCTAGATGCACATGATTCTTCATAGACATCAAAATCTGGTTCATCCATATGCGTATGCATCGACCATGAAAGTTTCTTTTGTGTTCATAATGTCACCTTGTTCTCATCCATAAGCACCCATCGAATAAATATTTTTACATGACGGTGCTCTAGAACCAAGCGTGAACAATCTTCTCTGGTCTTCTACATACCCCATTGTTTGTACCCTCACGTCCTCACTTGTCCGATGGGACCTTGGCCCTTTTGGAATGGCGGCATCAAGGTTAGGAATACTGGTTGTATCCTCATCCTTGCCTTGTGTAGCTTCTGATTGCTCCCTTTCTTCCTCTCCGCTCGATTTTCCTCCTCCTCATTCTGAGGCTCCTCTTCTACCCTATGATGGATTGGAGATGGAAGCACTTTCTCCTCAGACTCTTCACTTCTTCATCTAGCTTGAGCTTTCTTCTTTTCTTCTTCTCCTTAGGTTCCTCTACCGGTGAGAGTCGTGGTGACTTCCTTGTTGTCTGTTGGGCTTCTCCTTGCGACCTTGTGTGCTTGAACACCTTTCTGAACCTTTGGTCACCCTATGCTACCTCAGTATTTTCTTCTCCTTGTGAATCCGTCATGTGCTCTTCCTCCTATCCATGCCAGATGGTTGCTTCCTCCTACGCACCAAACCACCACTATCCTCATGCTCTTCATCCTCTTCCTCGTCATCCTGCATGGGTTTAGAAGGCCTAGGTGCCGGGATGTTTTCCATAGTATGCTTCCCCTTTGGTGGTCCTGGGAGCATGAACTCGTTCTCTACATACTTATTATTTTCCATCTTTGGTTTAAGTTGGAGATATATGAGCATGGCCCTAATATCCCCAATAACAAGTGTTTCTGGTTTGATATTCAAAATCTCCGAGATAATACTCTCGTTGTAAGCATTCTTCCCCGGATATCCATACTTCTTTTGCAAGGTGTGGTATTCACAATCCACCTTGTCTGCATTAAACACTAACCTCCTTGTATCAGTGAACCGATGAATGGAAGCTTGGAAATACCATGAATTGTGAACATGTATGGTAGTTTGCACTAGGGGCTCCACGATCCATCCACCATTAGAAAACATGCAATACAAAAGTGTTGGTAAATAGCAAACTGAGCCTGCTTCCCCAATACCAAGGAAACTCCTTTGGTATGTGCCACTCCTCTTCAAAAGCCACATGGAGCCTATCATACCACATCTCTGCTCTCTCCTTTACCTCATCTTTCATAGACCCCTTGCATAGATACTTGCTTGAATCTTTCAGCTAGAGACTTGTTATTCATGGGGTATTCCCATATATTTTCTTTCGGGCCATCCGGTACTCCAATCTCCATGAATACTAAAGAAAGTAAGACAAAACCAAAACTTATCTTACTTCTTGTGCATGCTTCCTCTACTATTTGTTCTGCAATAAAGCTAGAAATGTTGTAAATAACCCCTTCTGACATGTGCTTTGCCACATGCAACCACATTGAGTTTACTTGTGACCAATGATCTTGGTCATTCAATTTTGTAACCAGGTGCGCTGTTGCTTTTACTACCAGACAATCATGTAATTTATCGATGTCCATTCCGTGTGGTCCTTTCTAGTATCCCAGTGCTTTGTGTGTTTCTAATATGGCAACCTTGTTAGTTAGGTCATTTTTGATGTCCTCACCTATCACCTTCAAACCTATTACCATGGCAATTAAAATGGGTGTTAGTCTTACCCTTCGCCTGCAAAATAGAAGAAGTCCTCATGGACTCAACTCATCAACCACCTGTATAATGGTGCATATTTCCCAAAGTATGGGAGCTCATATAATTGGTAAACACCAATCCTTTTCAATAACTTCTCCCCTATGTCATCATATATCGGCATCCCATCACCAGTTCTGTCTGTCCATTGGGAGTTAAGTAAATCATCCAACTTCTTTTGATTGTCCTTGGTTCGATGGTTGTACTCACTTATTTTTCTCTTTCGTATGTGGGAATCCCATTCCTAGCCCATAATTACCTCTTCAAGGTACTACATCTCTGAAAAATTGCTCTCAGGAGTCATCTCTTCCTCCTCTTCCACTACTACCTTCTTCTTTCCTTTTGTTCTGTTGCTTCCTTCTTTGGAGCCATTCTTCCCTTTGTGTTGTGTTTCTACACCTTCTTTTATAACTCTTTAATGGTTTACTTCAAACCCTAACCCAATTCAATCATGCCCTAAATTGTAATCATGAAATCACGTGCCCTAGCTCTGCTCTATCAATCTGCTTCATTCAAACCCTTCTCCTATGGGGATACAAGCTTCTCCAATACACAGATCTACCTTTCACACTTGGTTTCACCCTCTTCACACCTTGAATCACTTACTCAACTCTTCACACTTAGCTCTTTGTCAAATTCTCGTAGTTGCAAGGGTAGAAATGAATTCGCATCCCATCCTTATATAGATTTTCAATTTTTGATGCATTAATTACTCCTCCACCTACCAAATATTTCTCATTTATTGCTCAATTTTGTCATTTCCACGTGGTACATCTTCGTGCCACAACTATAACCTTCTAGCGTGCCTTCCTACCTTCTAGTCACAGACTTCTCTTCAGCACGCACTCTAGCACCTGAGTACCTTGTCATTACACCTTCTCCTAGTAGTTATCATGGCTACCGCTTACCTCGCGTTATACTTTTCCTTCATTCATCTCCATCCTTGGTTACTTTTGAGAAGAAATCCTTTGTAAATCACCTTTAGCAGCTTACTTCCTCAACATCACAACATTATACCTTCTAATCTTCACAACATTATACCTAGGAGTCACCAACAATCCACCCCATACTAAAAGTATGTGTAGTCCTCTACGCATCAACATGCTTCATATTGTAGTTAGCTTCATGCATGCGCAAGCATGCTTATTACACAAAAACAAGAACTAAATTGACAAAGCATAGCAATGATGAAAGAAACACATTAAGGAAATGCAGGAAGAAGGAAACCTAATCTATCTGGCAACACTACCTTATTACAAACACCAAGAAGACTTATTTATAGTAGGGCTTCAACCTACTCCCGTTAAAGTAATCAGGTAGCCGTGTTCATCAATTGCTTCTAATTGGCAAGCACCTGCCTCAAGTATGTGAGTTATAACATATGGCCCCAACCAATGCACCTTGAGCTTCCCTGGATGGCACAAAAACTTAGAGTCATATAGAAGTACCATTTGTCTAACCACAAGTTTCTTATCCCTGATATGCCTATCATGCCATGCTTTCGTGCATGCTTTCTCTGTTTCTGACTCCATCGTGTTATGGCCCGACGCTCATCTAGTTGAACCATGTTCTCAATCCATTCTTCCAAAGCTTTCTCATCAGCTAGACCTCAAAGCACATGCAATGCACAAAGAAGGTAACATAAATTCTATAGGAAGAACAACTTCCATGCCAAACACCAACTGAAAAGGTGTGGCTTTGTTCAATCTCTTATATGTTGTTCGGTAGGCCCAAAGAACAACAGATACTTTTTCATCCCAATCTTTTCATCCCACATCACAAATCTTGGTCAATGTGTGGCTCAAAATCTTGTTGAAAGCCTCAGCAGTTCCATTTTCCTGAGGGTGATAGGGTGTAGTCTTGTGGTGGGCAACCATAAACTCATCTAACAAAATTCAGATTGTCTCATTTAAAAAATGGGTGCCCCTATCACTGGTTAAACTTAAAGGACAGCCATACCTAGTAAGAACATTTTCCCATAAGAACCTTTCTTATTGTAGCCATTATACAGTCCTTCATAGGAGCTGCTTCTACCCATCTCGTAAGATAATTTGTACAAGTAATGATATAGCGTGATCCAGTCCTACGCGCAGTTGGTGAAATAGGCCCTACAAAGTCTATTGCCCATTTCTCAAAGGGTTCTGCACTTGTAATTGGTCATAAAGGCATCTCATCCCTCTGTCCTAGTCAACCTAGATCGTTGACAATGGTCACATGCCTTACAATACTCCTTACAATCCTTATACAACATTTCCCACCACAAACTAGCAAGTAGGATCTTTTGCGTTGTAGCATCACCTGCATAGTGGCCACCTGCAATACCACCATGGGATTCCTCCATTATATCCTTTCATTCATGCTCTAATACACAACGGCGTAACACCTCATCTCTGCCTAACTTGTATAAGTCACCACTGATTAACATGAATGGTGTCACGCGTATAGCAAGTTGCTTTTTCTCCAAGGACCTCATGCCTTTTGGTGCCATCCCCATCCTTAGGAAGATAACAATGTCCTCTAATTCCATTGGCACGTGCATTGTAACCTATACAACTATGCATCAGGCATGGTCTCTTCTATTGTTTGGGCTTCTTCACCTGATTGAACTCTAGACAAGTGATCCGGTCCAGAATTACTTTTCCCTGGTTTTACCACAACTATAAAGTCAAACTCTTGAAATAAGAGCATCCATCTACATATGCGCCCTTGTAAGATGGGCTTGTTCACCAAATACTTCAATGCCATATGATCTGTATAAAACACAAAAGGTGTGGCCAATCAGATACTATCAAAACTTGTGCAAGGCATATATCATGGACAAAGCCTCGCGCTCTGTAGTGGTATAATTTTTGTTACTGTGGGGTCAACTTCCTACTAGCAAAACAAATGGGATGATCAACTATACCTTCTCTAGGTTGAGCTAAGACAACACCAATGGCCATGCCAGAGGCATCCACGTGAACATGAAAAGGTTTATCCCATGAAGGAAAGTGCAAGATAGGTGTGGTAGTAAGTTTCTTCTTCAGTATCTCAAACACGCGCGTTGTTGTGACTCCCCCTAATAGAATGTACCTTTCCCCTTGAGAAATTCTTCCAAGGGTGCAACAAATTTGGCATACCCTTTTATAAACTTCCTATAATACCCTGTATGACCCAAAAATCCATACACCTCACTCTGACTGGTGGGCACTTTCAAGCCTAAAATGACCGCAACTTTAGCTGGATTGACTAAGTAACCCTTCCTTACAGATTATGTGTCCTAAAAGTATGCCAAAGGGAGTAGCAAAGATGCACTTCTTGATATTCAATGAGATACTCAACTATCTACATCTTTCAAACATTAAGCGTAGATTGTCACAATGATCCTTAATTAGCCCATAAATGGTCCAATCATCAAGATAGACCTGCAAGAAGTTGTGAATAAAATCCTTGAATGCTTGCACCACTATCCTTGAGAATACAAAGGTGCATTCTTTAATCAAAGGGCATCACAAGTATAGGAAAAGCTTCCCCATTCAGTAGTGAAGGTGGTCTTTTCTTGATCTTCCGAGGCAATCCTAACCTAATGATACCCTGAGAACCCATTTGTAAATGAATATATCTCACGCCCAGCCACTCCTAATATTTCCTTTGTGAATGGCGTAGGGAAAGGATCTATAACACATGTTGCATTCAACTCTCTATAATCAACAAAAATTTAAATCCTACCATCCTTTTTGATACTTATCACCATAGGACTGACCCATTCTGACTCATCCAATGGTTGAATGATCCTAGATTTCAACATCTTGTCAATTTCCTCCTTTACTTTCTCACGCAAATTGGGATTCATTCGATAAGGTCTCTTCCTAACAGGGTGCGCACCTTCCTTAAGCTTTATCTTCATTTCTCAAGTGATTTATGCACGCCTTTAAGTTCATGGTATCCTCTTGGGAATAAGTCCTCATAGTCTCGAAGTAACTCTATGATCTTTGCCACTTCTGATTCTGACCAGTAATCCCCAATTATCACTTCCTTAGGTTCAGCTTCTGTGCCAATATTTACCTTTGTTGTCTTCATAGGTTCATGATATGTCGCATATCTACATCCACATTGGCTAACACTTCACGTGCTCCATGTGAATGATCAACTTCTAAGTGCTCAACTTCCTCATCATTAATTATGTAAACCAACTTCCCCTTGTCTTTTTCTAGAGAAGCACGCTCAAGTAGTATGGTATCATCTACTTCTTCCTCAAAATGTGCCCCTGTCTCTATCTCACCAAATAATTCCTGAATAAGTTCTTCCACTTTCCCACTATCTCCCATGGTTAAGCACTTGATAAAGCTTAAAGCCTTGTTCACTGGTGGTGTAGATGAGAAGAAGTCAAAAGTTTGGATCATCTCTGCAGTCAATTTTTGCCAATTGCCAGTGTCATGATGTAATTCAACATATACATACCAAGCACACGCGCAACCTTGTAGAGTAGAATAAAACCGATGCACCCAAAGTGAGGGCGGTAATGCTTCTTGTCCTCTTTATCTAGAGTCTCTCACACTACTGGATATGATGCTGAACAGGTTGATCACCATGATAAGGGAAAATCTTTGTAGGTGCATTACTTCTTGAAAACTTGGTTGATAAGGCGGTCCCAATCTCTCCCCATTCCAAGAGATTATCCTGTGAGCCACCCCCGGGTCGTGCTACTATCCTGTGTAAAGTATATGACAATATATCTCATATTTTAATTTGGTCAGCCCAATTTACCTCCATGGCCTGCAAGAATCCAGCTAGATCTTTGAGATCAAAATATGTGGGTCACTTGGGTGACCTATACATCAGACAGAGTGAAAACCCTTTTTGCAAGCAACCACGTGCTTAACTTCATACCCCACCAGTTCATAAGTACCATGAGCCCAATTATCACAAGCAATACTGGTAGTATTGTTGATTGACTGAGAATCTTCCCAATGAATAATTCCTTCCCTAGATGGCTCATTAATTGGGTCCCGAATAATGCGTATATAAATTTCGCTTCAAGCACTCTTCACTCAAAGGTTCCACATATGGTATGGATTTCCCATCTGTCAACGGTATTATGACCCTTTCCTCCTTGTTCTTGAAGCTGATATACCCCTTGTTAAACCTCAAATCAGCATTGTTTGCATAACACCAAGGGTGCCCAAGAAAAGTTGGGAAGCTATCTACTTCCGCAAGTGCTAACACTTCGAAGTCTCCTGTGAACTTGGCCCCTTGTATAGTGATAGATGCATCCTTCAAAACTCCTATGGGAGTAGCTTTTATTCTGTTTGCCATGAACAATACATTAGATGATGGCTGTAATGGAGGTCTCCCCATTTGAACCCATGCATCCAATGTAAGTACATTCACTTCTCGCACCTGTGTCAATCAAAATATTGCTCAACAACCAACCATCCACAACAACATTCAAAGTGATCTCCTTATCATAGTCAATGCTATCGGGGGGAGATTCACATGGAGTATTTGTCTTCTAGTCTCGGTTTGGAGTATTAACTACGAGTATTCCCCTTCAACCAATTTCCCAATAAAGGAATAATATTCTCTGGCATAACCATTCTATGTACCTTTGATGTCATCAATATCGATGAGGCCTTTGAGATCCTTATGCTCCAACTTCCGAGACTGCTCTTTCAAACATTGTATTTCACCTTGAAGGCTTTTAAGGACCTCTATAGTTTCTGATAGACTTCTTTCTGATGAGTTGGATATGGATACCTAGCATGCAAAACCTCCTCCCTAGTGATTGTTGGCTTTTTTGGAAATTCGCCTCTTTGCCACCTCGGCCTCATCCTCCATATCCACCTCGATATCCTCATCCTCTTCCATGACCTCCTTCAAATATTCTATCATTCCTGTCATAGCATGCTTGATTATAATCCCTATCTTGATGCTCATTCTTTCCTTTAGAACTATCAGCCACACTCACCTATCATACCCCAATATCAATGGCATCATGGATCTGGCCAATCAATCTACAATCTTCAGTATCATGGGTCATGGACCTACAAATTTTACAAAAAGAGGATACATTCTTCTAATCACACGTTGTAGTAAGGGGCAAGTGACTAGCATCATGATTCAAATGGAAAATCTCATAGTCTAACAATAGTGAATGTACAGATCTACGAGGAAACTATCCTTGGTGTGGCCTTCCACTTCACAATATGTACACTGATTCCTGAGCATGTCTCATGAGCTGAGTTTGCTGATAATTTCTCTAACTATTTCACCATAGCTGCTATCTGAGCCTCCAAGAATGGACTAACTCTAGTGTCAATACTCCCAACTACCTCAAAGCACGTAGAGCTGCTTCAATGCTTTGCACGTGGGTTGGTATAAGTCTTATGTGATAGTGCCCTTCGAAATGGAGTAATCAATCCCCCGACAAACCATTGTGCATGTATGTATATCATAAGAGAGTTTGGATAGAAGTGTTTTAAAATGGGCATCATACTCATGTACACTTTCAGTAGTGCCTTGCTTTATATCCTTAAGTGTGCTTATACTCTTCTACTCAAACTCTGGGATATGGAACTCTTTTAAGAAAGCATCTTTCAATGTTGCATAATCAATACAAGTTTTATTGGGATCAAACTTCCTATACCATTGTGCTATGCACACGCGCCTATAACATAGTAGCAAATTGACTTGCCTTACGCTCAAAAGTCGTGATACCTTTCACACGCCACAATATTTCACACATATGAATATGTTCAACAACATCCTTGATACCTCTGTACTCTAGGAGATGAAGAGACATCTCCATATAAATGTTTTAGGGTTGCTACGGGCCTTGACCACCCTGACCCAGAACCTCCTTAGTTTCCTCTACCTCCAAAACCACTTGAACCACCGAACTAGAACTGCCCATACCTCCCAATCCTCCTCCTAAAGTTGGAATAGGGCCCGTAGATGCACTCCCCTATGTGTCTCGACAGTGGTACTATACTAGACCCCTATAGTCTGTGAAGTATTCCCAGTTCCAGAGGTGAATCCCACACTGCGCGCTCATATTCTGTGTAGATGATAAGCCTGAAAACATACCCCAAAGAATAATGAAGCTATCTATACTGCCATTGATATACTTTCTATCGACTTGTTTATGCTCTTTCACTTCCTAAATGAAAACTTTGTTTACCTATTGTACTAGATACTGGAAAACCAAGCGCAAGGGCTAGGTCAACAGGTTGGCTTAGATGTGCCCCGGCCTAGGTCATATCTGTTGGTGTGCTTCCATGTGAGGCTGAAGAGGGTTCTTTGTCATGCTTTCCTAGATGGGGGAGTTCCTGATGCTCTAGCTCTTCTTCATCCTCATGAGCCTCAAATCCTTCATGAGCCATCTCTCTCCACAATGCCATCCATTCTGTAACTTCTTGCTTCTTGCATAATTCCCTCTCGCGTGCCTCATCATACTTTAGCCCTCTCTTCCCTCTGTCATGTTGCCACTAGGTCTGCCATCTTTCACCAATCCTATTCTTGCCCCCACGTGTGGAGATTTTTAGCTTGCCATGGGTTTATCTTCCAAGTTCAATGTTACCATCAGTATCTTGATGGCCAGTAGAATACCTTGCAAATACGTCCCTCTAGGATATCGTAGGAACTGGAACTCAGCTACCTCCGAATGAATAAGTCAAAATTGAATACTCCAGAATATAGCTATTTAGAACACCATGAAACTAGGTATCTACCACGTGAGTCCAGATCAATGTAGCATCATATAGTGTTTGAAATTCCTCCTATGTCCAAACAAGTGTGTGATACCTCCAATTCCATTTAGACGCATATGCAGTCAACCACTCGTATAATTCTATGGGAAAGATAACAAAGAAGCTCTCGTACAAACTATCATACAAATTATCTCTCTACCCAAGTGCGTGTGTTAAATCCGGATCTAGTGCTAAACCTTCATGCGTATTCTTCCTCCAGATCATGAATCCACTCTTCAACACTCGCCAAAGTTAGCCGGTATGTCTTCATCATGAACCATCCTGAAAACAACTGAAAAGAGGTCCGACAATGGAACCAATGATGTAGCCTAGAATTCTCAGTTAACACCTAGTCGCGTTGGCACATCACTCAGCATAGGCTGAGTGCTCACCAAGCACGCCAAGGTACCAGGTCCCTCTTTAGGGTTGTTGTAGTAGGATGGTAGCATGGTGAAATGATAAAGACATATATTTAGAAACTAATCCATCATTACACGGTTATACCAAACCAGATCTATAAAGGCATGCATTCAAGTATAAATCATCAAGAAATCAATAGTATGCAATGATAACACATAGAAGACACTTTGGTTTGGCCAATATTCTTCATATAGTAAACATGAAAATAATACAAAAGCTTGATACAATAATAGTCATGCGTGCATGGATCTGTTACAATTATCTAGTCTCATGCACTCATGAATCTCTAACCCTTCAACACCACCATTTTTCAACTAGGTGATTCATCTAATATATATAGGGTGGGGAACTTGCCCTTCACCACTAACTATGCCAAAAATAGGTCACACGCTAATAATAGCCATGCGCCATTTACAATTATAGCCATACATGCAAGTATGCTATCTATAGATCACTTATAGTTAACTAGAGTGATGAATCTATTCTTGAATTACTTCCATGCAAGAGTGCCTTTGATATGACCCTCAAAATATAGACAAAGCATGGTGCACAAGTCTCAGCATCACTTTGTGTGCTCCGCACGCCAACCTCTGAAAATAGACTTGATCTACGAAATGGGCTGAGTCTTAAAAGTTTGACTCTGCACCTCCATGCGTGATGCCTCCCTATTCCTTTGCACCTTTGATCCCATCTTGTTTTCCCCTCGCACTCTATGTGTGAGTTACGCTAAGTGTTTTATCTCGACCAACATCCCCATGCCCCAAAACCCCACTACCTTTAGTTATCCCTCCTACAAAGAATGAATGAGGTTGTGGATATTGACACAATACATGTATTAAGGAGCTCACCGACACTCGACCCAACATAGTGACCAGATTGCATCTAGTGATACGGTGGAGGTGCTAGTTCTAGTGCACCACACCACTATGGATCATGTGGTGTCATATGCATTATAGGTGAGACATCATTTGTTGGATCACATGATTTCTTTTCTTTAGATGAGATGATGGTGGATGTTTTTAGAACTGGTGCAAATGATCTTGGTCTTTCATAGATAAATGTTAAATAATATATATATATATATATACAATAGTTTAATTCATTTGAGATTTTAATATATATTTATTTTATTATGTCATGTACATACATGTAAAAACTAATTTTTTTAATTTTAAACAACAAGAGCTGGTGAAGGAAACATCCGACGTCAACATGCTAGCTACTATAGTTGGGCATGTTACAAATGTAAGTTTCAAGTTACTTACATTTAAAATTTCATTTGATTGCACTTTTATTATTAAATACACATTTTTAATGTTCATGTATAATGTTTCATGTGTACATGTACATATTAATATGTTTGTCTTTTTATACGTAGGAGCTTTGATGGGTCATCATTTGCTCTAGGCACTGAGGCTATTGACATGCCTCATGTGAATTTTACGCAAGTTAGTTTCTCTTTACACTTTGTTTCTAATTGTGGAAGTTCAGTTGTGTATCTACTCTTGTAGGAATTTTGGAGACTCGAGTAACATTAAAGCTTCCCTAGGATCATTAAACCTAGATTCCTACTCTTCCAGGAGGTCATATGACAATAAGCAGTATTATTAACCTAAAATGGAGGATTATTGGGAATATTGTGTCAACAAGATTAATGTTTATTACCAATACTTCTATAGAATGACATTACAACAAATAACAGACTTTCATCTCTAATGGGTCATAGAGGACATAAAATATGATGCTAATGAGTTGTTCAAAATGGGATACCTAGAGTTGATTCACTTCACACCTATCCCTCCTATAGATAGGTCATTTGTGAAGCCTATTAATACACTAACTCGTACTGCAAAATTCCTCCAAAGATCGAAAAAGTGGTTCATTCAGAATATGCATGAACTCAACTATACTACTTTTCCTACTTATAGATAATCTTCCCCAAAACAATTAGCTTCCTGAACAATATATTTCAAGTACCCAACTTCTTAGTGATACAAGTTCAATCGTTTCCATTATTGAAATAAAATGATGTTTTAGTACCATGGCTTTGAGCCATGTTCCACATTGTAAACTAACTTCTTGTAGATTAAATAATTATAAAATAGACATGTTGAAATTGATATCTTTCAAGACAAGTTGACTATACTAGACACATTCAAAATTTTCAAATACTTGGCCAAAAATAGTCTCAATAAGGTGATTGACTTCCATATCTCACTAAATGTGTAGACTTATTATTTTCATGCATAAATAATTATGAGCCAAATTATTGGGAAGTGAGAAAGGATTCACGTACTCCATTAGCACAACTAAGCAAAGAATCTATTGATACTTACTTCAAAATCCATGTTTGTGAGGTTTACAATGACTTGAGCATTAATGGTGTGTTAACTTACTAGGAAAATCATCAAGAATAGTCTCTAAAGGAAATTAATTTTTCATGGCTCCAATTTTACAAATAGGGTAGATCCTAAGTCTATGAGAGACTCCAAAAGTATGATTTCAATGATGTTATTTTTAATGTCATCACATTTGTAATTTAAGTAAAAGGAGATAAGGTGATATGGTGTTTTGAGCCTTAAATATCTAGGTCATTTCCACCATCAGTAATGAGACAAAATTCATAGATTGGGGAAAGATAAGATCAATGATAAAGCTCATAAGAAACTAGTGGACCTCCCTCGAGCTCAAACATTATTTATGCCTTCTAACCTTATCTATTGCATTGTCAATCTTAGACATTGTTGGTATGTAAAATTTCTCCACATTTTACTAGACAACCCAGTCAAAGTTGTGAAATTGTCTCTTTTCAAAGATCAACTTGTATGGAAGGTTTTGCAAGCCTCGGGTGGTTTCAAAATACTAGGTTATATTAATTGGGAAGGTATATAATTATACTTCATGATAATATGCAATAAGAGCACTGCACTAGTCTTGGGAACACATTCCCTTTTGACAATTTTTGTAGAATTTTTTTACTCTCAATTGTAAAGGGAAAATAAACTTGGGAAGATGATATTAAGAGCCTTGGTTGGTTTCTATTAGAAAATTAATGCATTGGTCTATTTTGTGTTGATTATGATTTCGTATGTTATGGAAACTTCATTCTACATTTTTATGCCCTTAGAACAACATTCATCATATTACCCTGTCACAGAGCCTGAGTTATTATATCATTATACCTATCTTGATAATAGGAGAAACATCATATGAATAATAGATCTGATCCATACCATAAAGGAAATGCACTAGGTTTTACACCCATGAACAATACATATTTAGAACAGAACCATATATTTCATATTGATCATAGTTCAACAACCATATTACATTCACCAAGGCCATGACAGGCCAATATATCAATGCAGATAAGATTCATGCATCAGAAGTCCTAACTATGCTTCCCATATTACAAAGAATTTATCATAACCCCATCCCTCTAGACAAGCTATCACTCCTATAGTCCTCTAAATGAGAACCCCAACTCTTTGGAACCTCCTATTATTTCTGAGAGCTTCACCCTTCCATTCTCTCTAGTCACACTCTCTTCCTTGCTCATCTCTCTTGATCTTTTACCCATTTTTTTCTTTTACCTAAGCATCTCTATATATAGTTGTATTGCCCACCGCCATGCCTTTTTGAAGTAGTAGATCGGTCACCAAGTGTCAAGGTGGTCCTCTAATGGAGCATGCTTATTCCCATCCAGGATCTCCACTCTCTGTAATGATGTCTTTCTAGATCCTTCCATCACATGGAATATTCCTTTCTTGACCACCAAGTTTCAGGATGGCACCTTATCCACTCTGCATGCTTAGTCGGGTCACACTTTTCTCGTGTGCTCCTGGAACCTGAATATGGCTAAGTCTAAAACCCTTTTTGCTTTTCCTTGCGTGCATGCCATGGGTTCTACTAAACCCTTCTAAAACCCCTTGTCCTATGTGCCTTTACCCCGTGTGCCCTTCTTCATATTGGTCTCGTGTGCGCTGCATGCCTTTTTGTACTTAGCCAATATTCTGAGGCCCAACATCACCCCACACTAAGCTTGTTCTCCATCCTCGGGAACACCTTTCTTCAAAGAATAAAGAATGGTGGGACTCTAAAAGGTTGGAATAAAGAATGAAGGAATGAAGAATGAGGAATGATGACAAATTAAAGAATGGGGGGAATGAAGAAGAATTTGTTTATTGTTGAAGGAGGAGTGGGAAATCCTTTCTTATATCCACCTCAAGCTTCTCCTAGGCATCTACCTCACTCTGTGCTTGCTGATAGAGGTCACCTACTAGGGTGCTCACCTCCTCAAAACTTAGCTCATCCCCTTTGGCACTCATCGTATCAACAATCCCTTCTAGTTTTTTCCAAAATCATCGAGCATGTCCATCCATTTGCGGGTGATCTAGGGGTATAATTCCTTCAGCTGGTTTTTGATCGAGCCCCTGCAAGGTCTCGATAGCTTTTGATTTCTTCTCCACCTCGGCTAGGATCTTATCCCACTCTCTCTATTCCCCTTATTCTTCTCCTGAAACTCCTTGAGCTCTGCTTCATGTGTAGCAACTAGAATGCTTTGTTACCCTATCTCTATCAGCACAATTATCATAAAACTTCAACAATTTTCATGGTGGCCTTTTACATCGGCAAGGAGTTTGGTATACTAAGAAATGATCTCTACAACCTTCATCTTTTCTTCTCTTTTTCTTGTGCATGCCAAAGCCTCTTCTTGTGGACTCTAAGGTGAGTGGCCTCCTTTCCATTGTGAGGATGTGAGTCAAATCCTCTAGGAACTGCAAGGTTGATTCATTTTTTTCTAGGTGGTGCTAGGTCGGGATGCTTTAAGACAATAGCATTTGTAATCATCTCAATTTTCTTATATACTTCATGCACCCTTGCCTTTTCCTCTTTCAGTTTCATGCCTTAACTATGTGTTGATTAGCTCTTCTTGCTTTAAGTCCTTTCTCTTCTCGAGGAGCTCCTCCTCCTCCTTCTCAATTCCCCTTCTAGGAATCTCACCTGTCATTCCTCCAAAAATTCTTTGGCCTCAACCTCAACTGAAACCTTGTTGAGTGCATTACACAAACTTTCTCATCTGAAAACTGTTGAGCATTCAGGGGTTTATTCCTTTTCCTCTGGCATCTTCATTAGTGCCCCTTGGCTCACTTTGAACTCAGGCTCATCAACATGGGACTCAAATTCCCAAGATAACATCTTCTGGTCCATGGGTATGCCTTCTTCATCAAATGAAGACATGGCAGGAGTTGTTTTGTTGGCATGGTGCTTTGGAAACACATGTGCATAACACCTTACTTGGATCATTGATATACCCATTCCTTTCCTTTGCTTGCTACACCACAACCTTCCTCCACCTATGTGCATGTGCCCTTTGGAAAGCTTACTGCTAGGTTGGGTCTCCCCCATGCTCTTCCATACTCTTTCCAATGATGCTCTCTCTTCTATTTCCTTGAGCACTTCATATGCGCTTGCACTCTCTACCTCTGTTCCACTAAATTTTTGATAATTGCCACTTCCTCTCTCTCTCGTACCTCTCTTACTTTTCTCCTTGGTGAGGCTTGGGGTCCTTTGATCTTTCATGTTCACCTCTTTCTCACCCCTCTTCCTTGAGCATCTACTTCCTCTTCGCCATCCTTCTCTTCATTTCCTTCTTCTTTGAATCATGTATATCATACATGGGATGATTCTAAACTTCTTCATCCTCATCATCATCCTTTTTACCTCTATAGGCCTCAAGCCCTCTATCTCCTTTGAGTCTTCCTTCTCTTCCACCTTCTGCTTCTTCCTAACTAGTGATTCTAGTATAGGAGATTATTTCTTCTCTTTTTCCTCTTGCATAGGTGACTCCTTTCTTGGTGATTCTTCTTGTGTGGGAGGCTCTCTCTTCTCATTGCTTCTTCTTACGAGGGTCTTCTCCCTAACTGGGGACTTCTTCTGCACATGTAAGTGCTTGGCTTAGCACTTGTTTTCGGTGTGCCCATAGATTTTGTTGTTTGTACACTTGGTGCCTTCTTCTCCTGCACTTCTTCTCTCTCCCTCTTCTTGGCACAACCTTCTTCCTCCTTGTGGGGTCTTCTAGAATGGAGACATCATTCTCTAGGTAGGCACCCTTCTCAAACTTTGGCCTAATGATGCACAAGTATACTCTTGTTGTAGTCCTTTAGAAATTGGTAATGTCAATGGCTTCATCATCTACACTTGTGGGAGACATACTTCTCCACATATGCATGCACTTCTTTGGGTATATGAGTTTTTTGTGCAGCTCGTGGTGGTCTTGGTCCACTTTCTCTAGGTGAACCTTAGCCTTTTGGCCTCCTTGAAATGGTTGACCCCTACCTAGAAATACTACGTGGTGAAAGAGAATGGAAATTTACACCATGGACTCTTAGTCCCATCATTGAGTGAATCTTCCAATGCATAAATGTTGATATACAACAAACTCATCCTCTCCATCTATAAGCATGGGAAGTTGCTAGGTATCCTCCACTCTTCCCCTGAATGCATTGCACATTCACTTGTACCATTTCTCTAGTGTGCCTTGTGGGTGGCCATCATGGTATCACAAGTATACTTCTCAAATATTTTTCATGGGTGAGGGATCTTCATCTGGATACTCCCATACAAACTTCTCTGGCCCATCGAGCACTCCAATCTCTAAGAAGATGATGGTGAGGAGAATATTTCCAAACATTATCTTGTCCCCTCCTTCACTGCTAATGATTTCATCTACAATAAAGGTGGACAAGTTGTAGATGGTTCCTTCTAAAATTTTTGGCATACATTCAACCATGCCTTGTTTACTTGTGTCCACCTTTCTTGACCATTCAGCTTGGTAACCAAGCACATGACCATCCTCATTATAGGGTGGGGATATCTATGATATCAAAGTAGTGTGAACCCTTCTTGTAGTCATAGGCTTCACAGTCACCTTAATGGCCTCCTTATCCTCCAAGTCATCATCTATGGAGTCCCCTTCACAAACTAGGCTAGTAAATTTTGATATGAGAGTTGAGGGTTATGCACATTTTTGGCCTATAAAATAGAAGTGGTCTTCATGTATATGCATGACATCAACCACTGGTATAACCACTGGGCTTTCCAAAATAGGGAAACTCATATAGTTGTAGCAACCCGCCTTACCCAACTTCACCTTCACCTCATCATTGTAGATCAACATTCCTTTTGGTGTCCTCTTGTATAGTTAGATGAACTAGTTCCAACACCATCTCCTTCTTTTTGGTACTCATGTGATGATTGTAGTCACTCATGGCCATCTTCCTGATGTGTGATACCCATTCTTTCCCAAAACACTCCATCTGGGTACTACATCTCTGCATACCACTCCTCATTAAAACTAGTTGTGGTAGTTTTTTTCCCTTTTCCCTTCTTCTTTGGTGAAATGGTCACCTTCTTTGGTGCCATTTTTACTTGTTGGGTTATAACCTAAACTCTTCTTTCTCTCTTCCTTTCTCTTCTCAATCCTGTGGCTCAACTCCATGGAAGAATCCTTCTACTCCCATGCCCTAGCTATAGAACCCTAACTTGGAAAAACTCTTCCACAAGATGGTGTACTCCTCTGAAACTCTCTTCCCTATGCCCGTGTACTCCTTCCACTTTGGTTTTAGATCAAACCCTAGTCACGTACTTAAATCTCTATGATTCTCTCTTCACAACTCTCTTTTTGTGGATGCCTAGTTCACAAGAGCTCTTCAATCATCATAATAGCAAGGTAAATAATAACGTGCTTGACTTCATACTTATAGCTTTTCCCCTTTCCAGCAATAAATGCTACACCACCTACTAATGTACTTAGCATTAAATGCAGTTTTTTCCACTAAATATGACCTTAAGCACCCTTACCCATGTGCCCAATCCTATGTGAAACCTTCTACAACCTTCTGGCATGGCAAAAAAATCCTTACCGACCGAAGACTCTTACGCACGCGCATCTGCAACACCGAAGGCACTTCTTCTATCCTTGACCTGATTTTTTCCCTTTCCTACCTCATGTTGTTCTTGTGCTTCTTATCCTTTGTACATGGTCTTTGTTAAGCTATCTTGACACCAAAATTCTTATCCACCATTTTTCCGTGCATGTTCTTCTATCTTTCACACCTTTAATCCTTTCATCTAGGCCCTTTTAACACAACTTTACTACCAGCTTGTATCACACTTCACACTACTTCACATTACTCCACCCCACACTAAATCAGATATGCATGGTCCTCTGCACATACAACCTTTTTGAAAGTAATAAGTGGTTACCGATGCACAAGGTGAAAAACAAAAAAAAAAGAAAGGAACAAGCAATGAGAAAGGGAAACACAAGGAAAGGAAATGCATAAAGGGAAATCCTAAGCTAACTAGCAATACTACCTTATTTACAAACACAAGGAAGACTTATTTATAGTAGGGCTTCAGCCTACTCCCATTGAAATGGCTAGGTAACCTTCATCCCATCTAGCACTTATAACTGGTAATGTGCCTGAATCAAGGATGTGAGATGATGTAAGGCCCAACCAATGGACTTTCAACTTCCCAGGATGGCACAGAAACTTGGAATCATACAACAAAACCATTTGCCCAACCTCAAACTACTTATTCTTGATATGATGATCATGCCATGCCTTTTTTCTAGCCTTTTTTTAGTCTTTCGAACTCCATCTAGCAAGTGATCACCTTTCATCCAACTGCATTAACTTGTCAATCCTTTCCTCGAGCACTTTTTCATCAGCCAATCCTCTATGCACATGCTTATATGTAGTGATGGTAACATGAATTCAACTAGAAAAATAACCTCTCATGCCAAACACCAATTGAAATGGTGTGGCCTTATTCAACCTCTTGTAGGTTATTCTATATGCCCATAGAATTGATCCGATACCTTGTCATCCCAATCTTGTCTTCCAACATCACAAATTTTGGTCAATGTGTGACTTAGTATCTTGTTAAATGCCTCAGTTGTTCCATTCACTTGAGGGTGATAAGGGGTAGTCTTGTGATGGGCCACCATAAACTCTGCCAACAAGATCTAATGATCATTTCATTTCATTCAGAAAATGTGTTCCCCTATCACTAGTCAAGCTCAAAGGACATCCATACCTGTTGATTATGTTTTCCCATAAGAATCTAGTTTTTCGTTATAGTGTAATCCTTTAAGGTGCTTCCTCTTCCTCTACCCATCTTATCAAGTAATCAAGTGCAAGTGATGATGTAATGTGAACCAGTCCTTCGTGTGGTAGGTGAAATTGGTCCTACAAATTTGATTTCCCATTTTTCAAATGGTTCACACTAGCTATTGGTCATAAGGGCATTTCATCTCTTCCAGGTTTTTCAAGGTGTTGGTAGTGGTCACAAGCCTTGCAAAACTCAATACAATCCTAGTAGATACTTTCCCACCAAAGCCCTATGAGTAGAATCTTTTCATGTGGTTGCATTTCCTGCATAGTGTCCTCTGTAATCCCACCATGCACTTCCTCCATAATCACCATGTGCTCATGTTCTAATACGCATCGATGTAGAACCTCATCATGACCTAACTTGTACAAATCTCCACTAATCAACATGTAGGGTGTGACACGTATAGCTAATTGTTTCTTCTCTAAATCCTTCATCCCTTCGGTGCCACACCATTTTAAGAAATACTGCAATATCCTCCAAGTTAGAGGGTGTGCACCACAACCTAAATAGTTGCACATTTGGCATGGTATCCTCAATGCTCTATGCATCCTCTCTCGAGTCAATCCTTGATAAGTGGTAGGTCTGAATTACTTTTTCTTAGTTTTACCACAACTAAAAACTCAAATTCTTGAAACAACAAGACCTAATGACATATGTGCCCTTGAAAAATGGGCTTATTTACCAAATACTTCAGTGCCATGTGATATGTGTAGAATATAAAAGGTGTTTCCAGTAGATACTACCTGAACTTATGTAGTGTGTAGATCATTGACAAGTGCCTTGTGCTCAGTAGTTGTGTAATTATATTTGTTGGTGTCAACTTCTGACTTACAAAACAAAGGGGGTGATCAACAATCCCCTCACCAGGTTGTGCTAGTACTTCTCCAATGGTTGTCCCTGAGGCATCAACATGAACATGGAAAGGCTTATCCTAGGAAGGAAATGTAGTATGGGTGCGTAATAACAAGCCTATCCTTCAAAGTGTCAAATGCCTTCTGTTGCTCTCCCTAGTGAAAGGCACTTTTGTGTTTAAGTAATTTTTCCAAGGGCATGATGATCTTGGCATATCCTTTGATGAACTTCTTGTAGTACCCCGTATGCCCAAGAAATCACACATTGCGCTCTAACTAGTAGGCTCTCCCAATCCCACAATAACAACAACTTTGGTGGGATCCACTAACAAGCCTTCCTTACATATAATATGTCCTAACAAGGTTCCAAATGGAGTAAAAGACACACTTCTTAATGTTGAGGGATATCCTCAACTACCGACATCTTTTGAACATCAGCCTCAAATTGTCACAATGGTCTTTTACAGCCCATACACATAGTCTAGTCATCTAGGTAGACTTGAAGAAATTTATGGATGAAGTCCTGAAATGCTTGTACCATGATGCGTGAGAACACAATAGGTGCACATTCTTCAATCCAAAAGGCATGACCATGTAGGAAAATCTTCCCCACTTAGTGGTGAAATTTGTCTTTTTTTGGTCTTCCTTTGCAATCCTGACTTGGTGATACCCTGAGAACCCATCCGTGAAGGAATAGACCTCGCCCAGCTACTCCTTCTATAATTTCTTCAAGTGAATGGGGTTGGAAAAGGGTCAATGACACACACTACATTCAAGTCCCTATAGTCAACATAGATCCTTATCCTTCCATCCTTCTTGATATTGATGACCATTGGGCTTATCCACTTTGATTCCTCCACAACTTCAATGATGCCTGAAGTGATCATCTTGTCTATCTCTTCCTTGACCCATACGTGCAAGTTTGGATTCATCGATAGGGTCTCTTCTTGAATCAAGGCATGCACCTTCCTTCAACTTGATCCTCATCTCCCCAAGGAATGGTGAATGCCTTTGAGCTCATGGTACCACATGGGAATAAGTCCTAAAATTCACAAATAGATCAATGATCTTTGAAACTTCTTTCTCTGACCAATAATCCCCAATGATAGCTTCCTTAGGTTTTCCTCTGACCCAATGTTAACCTTCTTCATTTTCAAGGGCTCATGGTAGGTGTGTGCTCACTCATCGGTGCACTATCTATGACTTTCACATGTACCCTAGAATGGTTAACATCCAGACTTTCCATTTCTTCACCATCTATTACATAGACCATTTTTCCTTTTTCCTTTTCAATGCATGTGCTCAAGTTGTATCTCTTTGATTCCTCTTCATCGAAACATCTCCAAACTAGGTTCACCTAAAACTCTAGTAACCTATCTTCTACCATGGCACTATCTCCCATTGTAAGGTGCTTGAAAACTTGCAACACCTTATCTATTGATGGCTTGGTACTTTGGTACTCAAAATATTGAATGAGATCAGCCATTAACTCCTCAATTCCCTGTTTGATGGCATGTCTCTGAGTGAATATACCACCATGTGCATGCACAACCTTGTAAAGTGGAATATAACTTATGCACCCATAATGAAGGTGGTAAATGCTTTCATGCCTCCCATCAGGCTCCCTCACATGCTTGGATATGAAACGAGGTGGGTTCCTTTCCATGGTAGTCTTATATGATAGTGGGCACATTGCTTTAGAACCTAATAGAGAATGTGACTCTCACCTCATGCCATTCTATGAGATTCTCATGATGTGTAGCCCCACCAATGTGTTACATAGTTCCTGAGTAAGTTATAGCTTAGCATTCCTCTTTTTCATTCTCATTTTTCCACCTGAGCCTCCATTTCTCATAAGAAATCACCAGGGTTGGCTCCTCCAGAGTAAGTTGGAAACTTCTTCCCTCCCGGTGCTTGATTGAGTGTGCCTTTGTTACCCTTGTTATAGATCCTCTCAATTATCACCCAATCAACTCATAAGTCCCATGCACCCAATTGTCACATGTTATGCTAGTTGTATCACTCATCAGTGAGCATCTTCAAATTGGATAACTCCTTCATAGGATGAATTATCTCAGGGTCTCTGATGGAGTGCACATAGATTTTGTCAAGGAATTCTTCTCCCAAGGGCTTAGTATAGGGTGTTGATTTCCCATCTATTAAAGGGATGATGACCCATTCTTCCTTGTTCTCAAAACTGATATACCCCTTGTTAAACCATAGGTCGGCATTGTTTTTGTAACACAAGGGCACCCAAGTAATGCTGGAAAGTTATCCACCTGGCTAGTGCCAAGACTTCAAAGTCCCTAGTGAACTTGACCCCTTGAATAGTGATAACTACATCCTTCAAGACACCAATGGGCATTTCTTTTGTCTTTTTTTCCATATACAACACATTTGAGGATGGTTGTAGTGTGGGCCTTCCCATTTGATGCCATGCATCCAAGGTGAGTACATTGACTTTTCACTCCCTTGTGTCGATCAAAATATTTCTCAGAAGCCATCCATCTACAACAACATTCAAGGTTATTTCTTTGTCATAGTCAAGGATATGGGGAGGAAGGTTAGCATACAACACTTCCCTCTCACGCTCTCTCTTGGCATGTGGTACCTTCTCCCGTAACCATTCTCCTAGAAGGAATGATATTCTCTACCTTAACATTTTGCACACTTCCCTGACCTCATCCAGATCCTTCTACGAGCTTCAACATTCTTCCTTTACTCCAACTACCTTGACTACTCCTTTAGACATTGGATCTCCCCTTGTAAACTCTGAATTACATCCATAGTCTCTTGATACACCTCCTTCTGATGATGAAGGGGTCTAGATACTTCCCATGTACCACTTCTTCCCTAACAACTAGTTTCTGTCTTGGCATCTCCCTTGCATGTGCAAGCCTCTACTCACGTTGTAACTAGGACAAGGTTCTAGTTTTGGTTCATGCACCATCCTTGGCATCCATTGAGAGTTGGATTTCCTTATGCTTACCATCCAATGCACCTTTATCCTTTTGGTGTTGTTGGCTCATGTGTTCAAAAATCTCAGGACACTCCTCATACTTATGCTTCTTTCCACACCATGAGCATTGCAATAGATAGGACACTCATGTTTATAATGCTCTGTCATGTCGATCCACAATTATAATAGGTTCCATGGGAACTCACTTCTTCCTCCATCCATGGTTTACTATGTGACCATGAAATCCTCTGTGAAAAACCTCTTCCACATGCCCCTCCATCTATGTGCCCTTCATAATGGTGATCATCATCCTTGGAACTACTACAAGGCTAGTCTAGTGCACACACCAAGATCAATGGCATCATGAATCTGGTCAATCAACCTATAATCCTTAGTGTCATGGGTCGTAGAGGTACAAATCTTACAATAAAAGACACATTCTTGTGGATCATGTGTTGTAGTAGAGGACACCTACTTGCATCATGATCCCCATGTGGAAAATTTCATAGTCTATTGCCATGGCGTGTACCAATTTTGAGGGAAACTATCCTTTGTATGCCCCTCCACTTCATAATATGCACCAAAGACCACTATGAACCTCATGCGCTGAGTTCATAGATAGCTTCTCCAACTACTTGGCCATTGTAGCAATTTGAGCCTCAGGAAAGGGCTCACACCGTATCAACACTCCCAATAGCCTCAGTGTGTAGGGAAGCTTCCAAGGCCTCATGTGGGTTTGTGAAAGTCTTGTGTGATAGTTCCCTTCTAAATGGTGTTATCAATCCCCCAAAAAACCATTGAGCATGCTGAGAGGGGTGTATGTCATAGGATAGTTTTGATAAGAGAGTTTTGAACCATGTGTCATACTCTCACACACTCTCTATCATTCCTTGTTGGATCTCCTTCAGAGTGTTGATGCTCTTTTCTCAAACTCAGGGATATGGAACTCTACTAGGAAGGCATTTTTCAAATGTAGTGTAATCCATGACCATTGATGGGGGTCATACTTGTGGTACAACTATGTGTGCCCCCTACAACATGTTGTTACAAATTGACTTTCCTTTCACTCATGGGGTAGTGATCCCCTTCACATGCCATAGAAATTCACACTTGTGCACATGCTCTACAACATCCTCAATACCTTTGTAGTCTAGTAGGTGCAAAGACATCTCAAAAAATACTTACGGGGGTGGTTGAGGCCCTTTCCACCTGACCAGAACCTTGGTTTCCTCTGTGTTTCCTCCACCACTAGATCCACTAGACCCACCAGGTCATGTCCTCCTAACCCACCAGATCCTCTAGATCCACTAGGTCCACCAGGTCCTCCGGCCCCTACACCACTAGATCCACCTCTATAGTTAGAAAATGGCCTAAAGTGGTCGTGCCTAGTGTTCCCAAACATCCCACTGAACTGTGCATCGATGGTTTTGATGATATTCCCCACTACCCGAGTTGTGTGTCCCTGTGCCACTCCTAGATGTGATACCCAAACTTTGTGTATTTTCACCTTGTCCAAAAATTCCTCCAAATATGGGAATGGTTTGTGTAGCCATAGATGTCCCAAATGAGAAATTATATCTCCTAGGCATAGATCGGTTACTCCCTCCCTCGATACCAACTAGATTAACAATACTTATCTCTTGATCTAGAAAACTAAGCACTAAGGGTTGGTCACTAGGTGGGTTTAGATGCACACAATGGACTCTCCTTTCTCCACATGATGAACTCTCATCAAAAGTTGAAGGGGCTTCTCTTTCACATGCTTTCCAAGATGGGGTAGCATAGACTTGCTCAGGTTCCACATCCTCTGCGTGAACCTCAACTCCTTCCCAAATGTCTACCTCCATAAATCCATCACTCCCACAAACCTCATTTTCTAGCCAACTCCCTTTCACATGCCTCACTATACTTGAGTCATCTTTCCTCCCTTTCCTTTTCATCACAATATCCACCATCTTCCTCCACCCTAGCTTCCTTTCCCAACACTTAGAGAAGCTTATCCACCATAGGAATGCCTCCAAACTTAATGTAATGATCAAGATCTTCATAGCCAATGGGATAACACGTAAAAATGATCCTCTGGGTTCCCTCAAGAACTCAAACTCAACAACCTCTGGACAAGAATACGTAGAAATGGCATATTCTAGAGTATAACTGGTCAACACTCCTTTCCACTAGTGATCGACAACACACGCATCCAAGTCAGATCCACATCCTGCAGCCTTTGGTAATCATCTTGGGTCCACATGCATGATCTATAGTACCATCTTGATCTGGATGCATATGTTGAAATCCATTCATACAATTCCACTTGGAAAGTAGTAGAAAGAAGGTTTCATACAACTCATGGTATAGGTGCTCTTCTACCCATCTGTGTGTATCAAACTCAGGTCCAGTGTTGAATCTTTGAGAAAACTCATCCTCCGTACTCTTGAACCATGCTTCAACACTTTCCAAGGTCAAGTGCTCTATCATCAATGGAACCAAGATGTAGCCATTTCTCACAACTTCAAAAAGAGGTCCTAGAAATGGAACCAAGATGTAGTCATTTTTATGCCCTTAGAACAATAGTCTAATCCCCCATGCATGTTAACCTATCACCCAGTGGGATGTTGGGTGCTCACCCGAGGCATGCGTGGGCATCGAGCCCCTCCTTTATGTGAGTCTTGTGAGAATACATTGCTTATGGACATAAACTTAGATGAAAAGGGTAAAATAACCATGCATTCATTTTGAGAGCTTAAGATGAGTTATTATATCATTATACCTATCTTGATAACAAGAGAAACATCATATGAATAACAAGATCTGATCCATACCATAAAGGAAATGCACTAGGTTTTACACCCATGAACAATACATATTTAGAATAGAACCATATATTTCATATTGATCATAGTTCAACAACCATATTACATTCACCAAGGCCATGACAGGCCAATATATCAATGTAGATAAGATTCATGCATCAAAATTCCTAACTATGCTTCCCATATTACAAAGAATTTATCACAGACCCCATCCCTCTAGACAATTATCACTCCTACAGTCCTCTAAATGAGAACCCAACTCTTTGGAACCTCCTACTATTTCTGTAGAGCTTCACCCTTCCATTCTCTCTATTCATGCTCTCTTCCTTGATAGTGTCTCTCTTCTTTTACCTGAGCATCTCTATATATAGTTGTATTTCCCACCGCCATGCCTTTCTGAAGTAGCAGATCGGTTGCCAAGTGTCAAGGTGGTCCTCTAATGGAGCATGCTTATTCCCATCCGGGCTCTCCACTCTCTACAATGATGTCTTTCTGGATCCTTCCATCACATGGAATATTCCTTTCTTGAAGACTATGAAGGCTTGTAGATGTTTCCATAGTGTCTACAGATCCACTAACTTAGGTACAATTTTTCAAATTTGTTAAATTTTGGAGGATTTTTTCTTATTACTTATCGATAATATCAAATTTTGTACATGAAATATTTAATTTTAAACTATTTATTTGTATGTAGCCTACCCCTCGTGAGTCTACTATTGACCCTCAATGTGTTGATGACAAATTGATAGGGATCATGAGATTGTGGTAAGATTTCACATGCATTATAAATTTTAAGTTTCTAAATTTTGAATGTGTTTTAAAAATTTGGGTGTTAAGACCTTGTTGTTTATGAATGTGCATGATAGGTTACAGGCCTGCTTAGAGATGCCTAAGCACCACATGGATGAAATCCATAGTGGAATCTTCCTCCACTACATCCACAAGTTGTGGACATGATTCTTCTAGCAAGGCAAGAAAGGGAAGATGTTTCATGATTAGATTCATATGACCTGGATGTATAGATATATATGCCATCTGGTCCTAGTTCATGATTCTTCATATAGTCCATGTATATAGTGTTATGTGACCGCATGTGGTCCTATATGTATGACACACTTAGTTTGATACATTATGAACTTATATTTTTAGAGACACATGACACACTTAGTTTGATACATTATATCCATGTTGGTTTTCATAATGATATTACTTCTATGTTTGATTTGATTTCATTGCACATGATATCCTTCTATGTATGTTTTCATAATCATATTAGTTCTATGTTTGATTTGATTTTATGGCTTGATTATGTGACCATTATCCATATGATATATATGATATATGATGTTATGTTATTGTTAAATGATATATGATGTTATGTTATATAATGGTTTTGAAGGTTCTTGGGTGCAAGATCATTTTTTTCAAGATATTCAAGTGTGGAATTATATCAATTTTCTTATTTTAAGCATGTGGTTAACACACTCCAAAGTGGGAAAAATGTACACAGTTAAAAATGGTCTTGAGGGATTTATGAAAAGTGATTTAATATGTTTTTAAGTGTACTTACAATTTATTTGTTAAGTATTAGTCCAAATAAAGTGTTATTGATGTGTGTAAAGTAAGGTCCTAATTTGAATTAATTGTTTAAAAAATACAAAAACATTGTAGTTTAGTTGGCACAAGATATGCAAAAAATATTCTTAACACTCTATTGTGTATTAACATGCTTTAAAAAGAGATCAAACAATCATTAGAGTATTTACATGGTAATGTGTTAACCTTGTTACAATCTCATTGATGTGAACCAAGTAGTGAGAAGTCATGCCTCGGGACGTCGTGGGAGAAAATTTGTCATTGCAAACATGTTTGATTGGGGGGTATATGCCTTTAAGTGCTATGGCAGGATCTAGGGAGGCCCGGTTTGGAGTCAGACCACCCGATCCGGAGCCAAGAACCCCTTCCCTATTAATCCCAATTCACATTTTTAGCGGAAACTTATGAAAATCACAACTTGGATATCAGTCATCCAAATAAAGAATGTTGAACCAAAATTAAGTGAAGGATTTCTCTAGTCACACCCAATAATTCAGGGTCATGGCATTCCTTGAGCCTTTGCGGCATTAGTGTTTACAAACTACCTTTTCTAGGCAATCCTAGGAAATGAATAGAAGTGAGTAGTGAGAAGTCATGCCTAGGATATCATGGCCTTTGAAACAACTATGCCAACATGTCCAAATGGCTAGGTGAATGCTATAGGAGGTTTCATTTTGGTGTGGGATAATGTCGTTGCTTCGGGCTACTTCATTGGGAGTAGTCCCTTAAGAGCCCTAAGACCAAAAAACCATTCAACTTCGACGGGTGATTACTCGGTCTCTGTGGCACCTAGAAATGTATCGTTGGATCCTAAAACTTGATGTAAGGACCTCTATAATATCCTATCTAAGTTTTTTTCTCCAATCGGTGCTCTTGCTGCCCTATTGTTCGTAAACACATGAAATAATGCAGTTTAAGCCGGTGTAAGTTTCCTTCACAAACACTACATTTTGCAAATAGTGGGTCATGGCACCAAACCAACTATGCCAAAATGTTTGGGTGACTATGTAAACACTAGAGGAGGCATCATTTTGGTGCATGAAAATGTCATTGCTTCCGAGCTACTTTGTTTGAGTGTAGTCCCTTAAGAGCCCTGAGACCAAAGAATTGTTCAACTTTGACGGGTGATTACTCGGTCTACGTGGCACCTAGAGATGTCTTGTTAGATCCTACACCTTGGTGTAAGGACCCTCTATAATAGCATGTATCATTTTTTCCATCTCGAATTGGTGTCTCTCTACTGCCCTATTGTTTGCAAACACATGAAATAGTGCAGTTTGAGACAATGTAAGGCTATTAAATGCTATATTTTGCAAACAATGGGTCATAACACCAAACCAATTGCTCCAACACATCGGGTGGCTAGATAAATTCTAGAAGAGGCATCATTTTAGTGTGCAACAACGTCATTGCTTCCGGGCTACTTGTTTAAAGCGTAGTCCCCTTGAGAGCCCCGAGACTAAAATTATTCAACTTCGACGGTTGATTACTTGGTCTACATGGCACCTAGAGACGTATCTTTGGATCCTACACCTTGGCGTAGGGACCTTCTACAATATCTTGTCTCAGTTTTTTCCATCTCCAATCGGTTATCTCTCTACCCTATTGTTTGCAAACATGTGTGAAATATTGTAGTTTGAGCTAGTGTAAGGTCATCAAATGCACTATATTTTGTAAATGGTGAGTCATGGTACCAAAATGACCACACCAAAATGTCTAGGTGGCTAGGTAAATGGTAGAGGAGGCATCATTTTAGTGCATGACAAATTCATTGCTTCGGGCTACTTGTTTGGGTGTAGTCCCTTAAGAGCCTTGAGACCAAAAATAGTTCAACTTGATGGGTGATTACTTGGTATTTGTGGAACATAGAGATGTCTCATTAGATTTAACACCCAGTGTATGGACCCCTACAATATAATATCCTTAGGTTTTTCCATCCCCAATTGGTGCTCTCACTTCCCTATTGTTTACAAACACGTGAAATACTATAGTTTGAGCTAGTGTAAGGATGTCAAATGCTATATTTTTCAAATGGTGGTTCATGGCACCAAACCGACTATTTCAACACATTTGGGTGGCCAAGTAAATGATATAGAGGCATCATTTTGGTGTGAAATAACGTGGTTTCTTCCGAGATACTTCGTTCGGGCATAGTCCCTTAAGAGCCTTGAGACCAAAAAACCATTCAACTTCGACGGGTGATTACTCGGTCTCTGCAGCACCTAGAGGTGTCTCATTAGATCCTACACCTCATGGAATAGGGACCCTCTACAATATCTTGTCTAGTTTTTTCCATATCCAATTAGTGCTCTCAATTCCTTATTGTTTTCAAACACGTAAAATAGTGTAGTTTGAGCCACTGTAAGGCTATCAAACACTATATTTTACAAACGGTGGGTTTTGGCACCAAACCGAATATGCCAACATGTCCGACTAGCTCATAAATTCTAGAGGAGGTGTCATTTTGGTGAGGGACAACATCATTGCTTTCGGGATGTCAAACACTATATTTTGCAAATTGTGGGTTGGCACCAAACCGACTACATGCTAACATGTTTGGGTAGTGAGCTAAACACTATAGGATGTATCGTTTTGGTCCACGAAAAATAATGTTGCTTTTGGGCTACTTTGTTTGAGTGTAGTCCCTTAAGATCTCGAGAAAAAAATCCATTCAACTTCAACGGGTGATTACTCAAACTCCGTGGCACGTAGAGACATATTTTTCGATCCTACACCTCAAGCGTAGGGACCCTCTTCAATATCTTGTATCGCTTTTTTCCATCTCCAATCGATGTTCTTGCTAACCTATTGTTTGAAAATGCATGAAATAGTGTAGTTTGAACTAATGTAAGGCTATCAAACACTATATTTTACAAATGTTTGGTCATTGCACTTGAATGTACTATGTTAACACATCTAGATGACTAGGTAAATGCTAGAGGAGTGCATCATTTGGTGCATGAAAATGTCATTTCTTCTAGGCTACTTCATTCAGGTGTAGTCCCTTAAGAGCCTTGAGACCAAAAAACTGTTAAACTTTGATGGGTGATTACTCGGAATCCATGGCACCTAGAGATTTCTTATTAGATCCTACACCTCGGCATAAGGACCCTCTAAAATATTATGTCTTGGTTTTTTCCGTCTCCAATTGGTGCTCTCACTACCCTATTATTTGTAAACACGTGAAATAGTGTAGTTTGAGCCAGTGTAAGGCTATCAAACACTATATTTTGCAAATGATGGGTCGTGGCACCAAAACGACTATGCACACATGTAGGGATGGCCTTGTAAACACTTAGGGAGGCATTTTTTGGTTTCCTATGCTCTCGGTGCTTCCGGGATACCTCCTCCGGAGCTAAGAACCCCTCCACAGGTACATAAATTGTTGTTAGTTACTTCTCTTTTCTTGTAAAATAATGAAAGCTTCTCTTAGCTTCGAGAATATAAAATTCTCTACTAATAGTGCTAACCACGTGAAGGTGGAATATTTTTGACACCACTAACCTGCATAAAAGTGTTAGTCAAAGAAATTTAAGTTGAATCAAAACCATACTAGATATATACAAAATACACAAATTTAATAAAATATATGAACTTGAATCTAGAATTAAAAATTTAAACAATTCAAAGAAATTATATATACCAGATGAGCTCATGTAAATTCATTCCAATGTTCACCATCAGGATGTGAAAGTGGAAGCTTTTCTGGCACCACTAACCTGCATAAAAGTGTTAGTCAAATAAATTTAAGTTGAATAAAAACATATACTAGATATATACAAAATACACAAATTTAATAAAATATATGAACTTGAATGATTTGGTTGACAAATTTAAACACTTCAAAGAAATTATATATACCAGACATGAGCATGTAAATTCATTCTAATGAACCATTAGGATTGGATCTACTCTAAATAGCGGACATGATTGCTTCATGATCTGACTCTCGAACCTTCCAAAGAATCTTGTTCTTAGGCCTTTGATATAAGAGTATTTTCTTGTGTGTCTTAAATTATTCAAACACCAAAACAAAGGATGTTTTTAATGGATATCATTGAATCCAAGTTCCAAGAACTACAACCTGACCCTATAGGGTACTCTATATCTTCACCATCTATAACAAGAGAAGTCAAATTCTTTCTTTCCTCAATGCAATGACATAAGAAATAATTTTTTCCTTCTTCATTGTCTTCGTCACAATAACTATAAACACATATCTTACAAAAACAAGGGTTTCAACTCAAATTTAAATTACATATTAATTTCAATGGACATAACTCAATACAAAATTATAAATAACCATTTACCTTGTCACACCAAAATCAAAATTTCATCAAAGTCCTTGGATATTGCAAATTTATCGGAGAAAAAGTCAAAATGCTATGGAGGTTGATAACTTAGAAGCAGAGCTAGAGGCCTATAAATCCATCTATCTACCCATTCTAATGAATCACACTCAGTGAGTGAAATTTTTATACAAGATTCACAAAACATGCCAAATTTCTTATCCATGTGGCCCACGAAGTAATGTCGAGCTACAAAATGAGTGCATATCACTGGAACCTATGAGTTTCATACAATCCTCGTAGTTAACAATTTTTTTCTCCTTATCAACCAAAAATATCTACGAACTATGGAATTTTTTTGAGAACCTAGGACCATGTTGTCAATGCACCATTCCATTATTCTCTTTGCATATTTCAATTTAGCACCATCTTTGTCCTTAACTCTTCTCTTGCAAGAGATCTTTTCACACATGCCCCTAAATGGTCATGCTCTTCTTTTCCATGTCCAGCCTTAGTGAAACTCTAAATATTTTACACACCCATATTGATGTGCATCCCGCTCATCCAAAAAATATTCATGCATTCTTAAACTAAGATGTGGAATTATATGACCATATATAATGTTGATTGAAATTGATGTCCCTATCGGACAAGTTTCCATAAAATAACTAGAAACTCCCTTTCACAAATTACGTAGAATGAGTACGATCATCACTGATATAAAAGTGGTACTCTCTTAAAAAAAATGATCATTCTTTGAGTTACTGGAGAATGTATAAATGTTAAATGCACAAAAATGGCAACTGTACTTAAGTTTATGATATATTGCGATTGAACCTCCATTTGTGGTTGTAATGTGTAATTCTCTACAAAATCAACCACTAAAATAATAGTACCAATAGGAAATGTGTCCTTATATATCTTGAACTATTCATCCAACCATTGAGCTCTATGTGTATGACTAGCATACTCATAAACAATTTCATCCTTAAATTTTCTCATAAATTAAAAAATAGGCATATGTTTTGTAACTAGCTCACATCGTTTAGACTCCTTTCCATATTTCAACTAGTATGGTACTGATTTATATTTATCAAAATCAACTAAATTATGTCCTATTGCACCTCCAATTTTCTCATGGATGTAACTTTCCAATTTAGGTAATCCGCCACATGTACCACAACTTCCATCTAAACAATCCTGACTATAAATTTTTTGTCCAACTTCTCTTTCAAAAAATATCGTAGGAATGAAATCCTGGAAGATATTGGAGAAACTTGAAACCACATTTGATAACATAGTTTCAAAATGAGAATCATGACGAATACGTAAAAATTTAGCATAATGCATCACAAATTTAACATGTTTCCTATAAGAACAAGTGGTGCGAGCGTGGTTGATTTTCACATAGAATGGTTTCAATATTTCAAAAAAATGTTGAATAATTTTAATTTATAGATTCTCCTGTTAAAAATTAAAAAAAAAATTGAGTTTGATTCATATCTAAGAAATGCTTTGGATGTGGTTCATGATTAGTAGAACCAACTCTCTGTTTTACAACATCTCTTGTATTAGGTGAAACTCTAGTGTTATCATGCCAAAATTGAATAAAAATTCTCTTATAACATCAAATATATCTTTTTCCTTACGTGGTGCTCTAGTAGAAAATGCCCAAAAATCAGTGTTATTGAGTGATTGAAGGATATTACATCTTTCAATTGCTTTCATTAGAGTTTTTGATTAAATTTCAACATTTGACTTGTTTGTGTAATCAAATTGTTTTTATTGATTCAATTACAACACTAGTAGCAAGTACACAACACACAATATTAATATCCTTTGTGCGTCTCTTCACACCAAATGTGTAGTCATTTTTATACCCATACAACAATAGTAAAATCCCATGCACACGGCCTATCACCTAGTGGGCACTTTGGCACTCACCGAGGCACACACGAGCGCCGAGACCCTACTTTATGTGAGTTGTGTGAGGATACATCATTTATGACAGATTTAGATGTAGGAAAGAAAATAACTATGCATTCATTCTAAGAGCTTAGGATGAGTTATCATATCAATGCATCCATTCATATAACAAAAGAGAAGTATCAATAGAATACAAAACTAATTCATAACACAAAGGAAATGCACTAGGGTTTATGCTCATGAACAACATACATTATTTAGAATAGAACCTTATATTCATTTTAACTAGATGAATAACCACATTAAATTCATTAAGGCCATAACAAACCAATAGAAAATGAAGATAAGAGTCATGCATCAGGAACCTGAATTATGCACATTACAAAATTGGTTATAGACCCATCCCTCTAAATATGCCATCACTCCTATGGTTCTCCTAATCCCAACCCAAAGGATCCTTCATTATTCCTACATAGCTTCACCTATCCAACACTATATGATGACACTCTTCCTCTATTTTATTCTACCCGAGCATCCCTATTTATAGCTTTAGTCTCCACCGTCATGCCTTTCATGAGATAATAGATTGGTTTCCAAGTGTCCATGTGGTTATCTAGTGGAGCATGTTTCCTTTGATTTGAGATCTCCACTCTTTTTTCAATGATGTATTTTTGGATCATTCCATTACATGCATGGAATATTCCTTTCTTGATGATACATCTTCCGGTGACACCTTATCCACTTGCATGCTAAACAAGTCACACTTTTCTTGTGTGCTTCTTGGAATGCTAGATATGGCTAAGTCCCAAAACCTATCTTACCTTATGTGCACGAACCATGTTTTTCCTAAACCATGCTAAAACCCTATCATGCATGCTTTCACTAGGTGTGCCCTTCTTCAAATAGGTCCCGCACTCCCACGCACCTTCTTATACTTAGCCAATATTCTAGGCCCAACATCACCCCACACTATGCATGTTATCCATCCTCAAAAACACTTCTCTTCAATGAATAAATAATGGTGGGTTTTAAATAGTGGGAAAAATAATGAAGGAATGAAGAATTGGGAGAAAGAATGGGGAAATGAAAGAGAAAAAAGCTTATTTTTGAAGGAGGAGAGGAAATCCTTCCCTATTTCTGCCTCTAGCTTTTCCAAGGTGTCAACCTCACTGCACTTGTTAAAAAGTTCTCCGACTAGGGCACTCACCTCCTCAAAAATTAGTTCCTCCCCTTTGACACTCATTTTCTCAACAATACTCTCAATTGTTTACCCAAGTCATCAAGTGCATCCATCCTATGGGTGATCTATGGGTATAATTCCTTTAGCCGGCTTTTGATCGAGCCTCACAAGGTCTCGATAGCTTCTAAATTCTTCTCTACCTTGGCCAAGATTTTATCCCTTTCTGCTATGTTCCCCTTATTTTTCTCTTGAAACTCCTTGAGTTCCATTTCATGTGTAGCGACCAGTATACTTGCCACTCTATCTCTATAAGTGCACAATTGTCATATGCATCTTCAACAACTTACGTGAAAGCCTTTACCTCTGTAAGGAGTTTGGTATATCAAGCAATGATCTTGAAAACCTTCAACTTATCTTCTCTCTCTTGGTATGCCAACGCTTCTTTCTGCGGTCATTAAGGAAAGTGGCTGCCTTTCCATCATGAGGATGCGAGTCAAATCCTCCAAACACTACAAGGTTGATTCATATTTTTTCTCGGGTGGCACTAGGTCTGGATGCTTTAAGATAATGACATCGTAATCATCTCCACCTTCTTAGAGACTTTGCACACCTTTTCTTTCTCTTCCTTTAGTTTGCGCCTTTAATGTGAACTGATAATATTTTCTTTCTTCAAATATTTTCTCTTCTCAATGAGCTCCTCATTTTTCTTCTCCAATTCCTCCTCCAGAATCTCAATATATCATTTCTCCGAAGCAAGTATAGCCTCAATCTCAACTAAAACTTTGTTGAGCATGTTGTATACCTACTTATCTAAAAATTGTTGAGCATTCACAAGGGATTTACTCCTTTCATCTTCAGCACCTTCATTAGCACTCTCGACTTATTTCAAACTTAGGTTCATCCACATGGGACTCTAAAGCCCAAGATAGAATATTTACGGGTCATGGATATGTGCCTTCTTCATCAAACAAAGTCATAGCCAAGAGTTTTTCTATTGGTATGGTGCTATGGAAGAACACATGTAACACTTTGCTTGGATCATTAATGTAGCCCATCCCTTACCCTTGTGCTGCCATTACGCCCTTCCCACTTGTTCGTGTAGCCTTTGGGAAGCTTACTACCAAATTGGGATTCCCACCCATGCTGCCATATTCTTTCCCAACGCTCTCTTCTTCCATTTCCTTCAAAATTTCATCTACACTCCGCTCCAACTCCTGCTCCACCAAGTCCTTAATGATGCCCACTAATTCTCTTTCCATGGATTTTTCCACTTGTTCCTTGGTGAGGCTTGGGGTTCTCTAATTTTTGGTTCTTACCTCTTCGCTCACCCCCTTGCCTTGATCATCTGCTTCCTCCTCATCATTCTCCTCTTCATCTTCCTCCTCCTCAGAGTCATGTACATTATATATCGAATGGTATTGAACTCCCTTAGGCTCATCATCATCCCTATCAACAATGTAGGCCTCTAGGCTCTTTGTTTCCTCCGAGCCTACCTTTTCTACCACCTTCTACTTCTTCCTAACTGGTGATTCTAGTATAGGATATTCTTCCTTCTCTTTCTCCTTAATAGGTAACATCTTCCTTGATAATTATTCATTTGTGTGAGGGGCCCTTCATGCTCGACACTTATTATTCCAGGTTATTTTCCTTGGTCGGGACTTCTTCCCGCATGTGTAAGTGTTAGGATTAGTGCTTGATTTTGGGGTGGCCACATATTGTGTTGTTTACACACTTTGTGCCTTATTATCCCGCACTCTTCTCTTTCCTCTTCTTCTTGGTGTGACCTTTTCCTTCCTTTTGGGTCTTCTGCAATGGAAACATCACTCTCTAGATAGGTGCCTTTCTCAAACTTAGGCCTTATGTGCAGATATACCCTTTGTTACAGCCCTTCCGATGATCGGTAGGCATTATCAGCTTCATCATTTATACTTCATGGGAGACATAATTCTCCATGTATGCATGCTTCTTAGGGTATAAAAATTTTGGCGCAACTTCGTGGTGGTATTGGTCTACCTCACTAAGGTTGAACCTTATCCTTTTGGCCTCCTTGAACCGAGTTGACCCCTACTTGGAAGTATTACGTGGTGAAGGAGAAAGGTAGCTTGCACCATGGAATCTTAGTCCCATCTGTCAATGTAAACCTGCCAATGTAGAAATGTTGATATACTGCAAACTCTACCTCTCCATCCATGAGAAAGGGAAATTATCAAGGATCCTTCACTCTACCACGAATACATCACACATTCACTTGTACCACTTTTCTAGGCATACCTTGTGAGTGGCCGTCATGGTCTCACAAGTATATTTCTTGAAACTTTTCATGGGTGAGGGATTGTCTTTTGGATACTCCCATAAAAATTCTCTAGCCCATCGGGCACTCCAATCTCCGAGAAGATGATGGTGAGGAGAATGTTTCCAAATAGTATCTTTTCTCCTTCCTGTGCGCTACTTATGATCTCATCCGCAATAAAGGTGGACAAGTTATAGATGGTCCCTTATGAGATCTTTTGGCATACATTTAACCATGCCTTGTTTACTTGCATCCATCTTTCTTGATCATTAAGCTTGGTGACTAAGTGCACAGCCATCCTCATAATAGGGTTAGGGATTTTTGCGATGTCAAAGTACCATGAACCCTTTTTGTAGTCATAAGCCTCCACAGTTTCCTTGATGTCCTCCTTATCATCCAAGTCATTGTCTATGGATTCTCCTTCAAAATTTAGGCTAGTGAACTTGGATATAAGATGAGTGGTTATGTACATATTGTGCCCTACAAATAGAAGTGGTCTTCATGTATACGCAATATCAACCACTGATATAACCACTTGGACTTTTCAAAATAAGGCAACTCATATAGTTGCAATAGCCCTACCTTGTCCAACATTACCTTCACTTTCATCACTATATATTGGCATTCCATTAGTGTCTTCTTGTTAGTTAGAAGAACCAATTTCAATGCCATTTCTTTCTCAGTAGTGCTCATGCGATGGTTGTAATCGCTCATGGCCATTTGTATCAAGTGTGACACCCACTCTTTTCCCAACAATACTTCATCTGGGTACTACATTTCTACATACCATTCTTCATTAGAGCTAATGATGACAATGATTTACTTTCCTTTTCCTTTTGCTTTTGTTTCTTTGGTGAAATGGTCACCTTTTTGGTGTCATGTTTTCTTGTTGGGATATAACCTAAATACCTCCTTCTTCTCACTAATCTACCACTGCTCAACTCTAAGGCTCCACTCTACAAAGAATCCTTCTTCTTCCTTTCCTAGATACCAAAACCTAACTAGGAACAACTTCTTCCACAAGGAAAACATATTTTGAAAATAACTCTCCCCCACCCATGTACTCCTTCCACTCTGGTTTGTAGATCAACCCTAGTCACACACTTAGATATTTATTATTCTTCTTCCTTCATACAAAATTCTCTGAGATTACCTAGTTCGTAAAAAGCTATAACTTTCGGAAAGGAAAGGTAAATAATAACGTGATAGACTTCATACTTATAGTTTTTTCTCCTCTCCAGCAATAAATGCTATACCACCAACTGACGTACTTATCATTAAATGTTGCTTTTTCCACTAGGTCAACCTTAAGCACCCTTACCCATGCACCTAATCCTACACAAAAACCTTCTACAACCTTGGTACGTAAAATCCAATATGACCGAAGACTCTTACATGCGTGTCTATAGTGCCAAAGGCACTTCTTCTATACTTTACCTAATTTTTTCCCTCACCTACCTCATATTTTCTACGCACTCTTCATGCTTTATACTTGGTCTTTTTACAACCTTCTTGACATGACAACTCATTATCCACCATTTCCCCACATGCTTTCTCAACCTTACATGCTTACTTCTACTAGGCCATTCAAATTTTATACTTGGCTTATAATTTACTTTACCCTACTCCACCCTACACTAAAGCGGATGCACGGTCCTTTGCATACACAATTTTTTGAAAATCATGTGGTTACCAAAGGCATAAGGCACAAAACAAAACATAAGAAAGGAACAAGCAATGAGAAAGGGAAACACAACAAAAGAAAATCATGCATAAAGGGAAATCCTAAACTAACTAGAAATACTACCTTATTTACAAACACAAGGAAGGCTTATTTATAGTAGGGCTTTAGCCTACTCCCATTGAAATGGCCAGGTAACTTCGTCCCATCCAACACTTGTAACTGACATGCACCTGAACTAAGGATGTATGAGATGATGTAAGGGCCCAACCAATGGACTTTCAACTTCCCAGGATGGCATAGATACTTGGAATCATACAATAGAACCATCTTCCCAACCTCAAATTGATTTTTTTATATGATGATCATGCCATGCCTTTTGTCTAGCTTTTTTAGTCTTTTGACTCCATCTAGCAAGTGATCATCTCTATTATAATTTCATCAACTTATCAATCCTTTCTTCGAGCACTTGTTCATCAGAAAATCCTCCTATGCATGCTATATGCAATGATGGTAACATGAATTCAACTGGAAAAACAACCTCCGCGCCAAACACCAATTGAAATAGTGTGGCCTTGTTCAATATTTTGTAGGTTATCATGTATGCCCATAGAACAAGCGATACTTTGTCATCCCAATCTTATATTTCAAAGTCATAGATCTTGGTCAACATGTGAATTAGTATTTTGTTAAATTCCTTATAAGTTCCATTCATTGAGGGTGATAAGGGGTAGTATTGTGATGGGCCACCATAAATTCTACTAATAGAATCTGATTGTTTCATTAAAAAAATGTGTACCTCTATCACTTGTTAAGATTAATGTAAATCCATACCTACTACGATTATGTTTTTCCATAAGAATATAGAAGTTATCGCTGTAGTGAAATCCTTTGTAGGCACTACATCTTCCCATCTAGTAAAGTAATTAGTGCAAGTAATGATGTAGCATGGACTAGTCCTTTGCGCGATAGGTGAAATTCACCCTACAAAGTTGATTGCCATTTTTCAAATGGTTTAGCGCTATCTATTGGTCACAAGGGAATTTCATCCCTCTTTCTAGGTTTTCAAGAGCACTTGGAAATGGTCATAGGCCTTACAAAACTCAATACAATCCTAGTAGATGGTTTCCCACCAAATCCCTACCAGTAGAATCTTGTGTGGTTGCATTTCCTACATAGTGTCCTCTTGCAATCCCACCATGCACTTCCTCCATAATTTCCATGTGCTCATGTTCTAATACACATCAGTACAAAACCTCATCACATCTTAACTTATACAGATCTCCACTAATCAACATGTGAGGTGTGATGTGTATTACTAACGCTTCCTCTCCAAAGCCTTCATACCTTCCAGCATCACACTAGTTTTCAAGAATACTGTGATATCTTCCAAGTCCGAGGGCGAGTGCCATAACCTAAAAATTGTGCATATGACATGACATCCTCAATTCTTTACGCATGTCCTCCCTAAGTCAATCCTTGATAAGTGGTCGGGACCTAAATTACTCTTCCTGGGTTTATAACCACCATGAACTCAAACTCTTGGAATAATAACACCCAAATGGTATATGAACCCTTGCAAAATGGGCTTGTTCACCAAGTATTTCAATGCCATGTGGTCTGTATAGAATATAAAGGGTGTTACCAATAGGTTGTGTGAACTTATGCACACATAGATCATTGAGAGTGCCTCATGCTAGTAGTTGTATAATTCTATTATTATTTTGTCAACTTCACGCTTGCAAAATACAAGGGGTGATTGACACTCCCATCACTAGGCTATGCTAGTATCTTTGCTCCCATGGCTATTCCGAGGCATCAACATGCAAATGGAAAGGCTTATCCCAAGAAGAAAAACATAGTATGGGTGCAGTGACAAGTCTATCCTTCAAAGTATTAAATGCCTTCTATTGTGCCTCTCCCCAATGAAAGAAACTCTTGTGCTTTAGAAATTCCTCCAAGGGTGTGACAATCTTGGCATACCATTTGATGAATTTCCTATAGTATCCGTATGCCTAAGAAATCCACACACAATACTTGCAACTTTTGTGAGATCCACTAGCAAGTAAGCCTTCCTTACATATAATATGCCCTAACATGGTTCCAAATGGAGTAAGCAAAGACACATTTCTTAATGTTGAGAGATATCATCAACTTCTGACATATCTCAAACATTAGCCTTAAATTGTCACAATGGTCTTTTACCAGCCCATACATAGTCCATTCATCTAGGTGAAATTGAATAAATTTTTGGATGAAGTCTGAAATGCTTGTACCACGATGCACAAGAACATGGAAGGTGCATTATTCAATCCAAAAGGCATAACCATGTAGGAAAAACTTCCCCATTTAGTGGTGAAAGTTGTATTTCTCTGGTCTTCCTTTGCAATCCTAACTTAGTGATACCCTGAGAACCCATCCGTGAAAGAGTAGACCTCGCACCTGGCTACTCCCTCTAGAATTTCTTCAGTAAAGGGTGTTGGGAAAGGATCAATGACACATACTACATTCAAGTCCCTATAGTCCAAAATATCCTTATTCTTCCATCCTTCTTGATACTGATGACCATTGGGCTTATCCATTCTAATTCCTTCACAACCTCAATGATACCAGATGTTGTCATCTTGTATATTTCCTCCTTGATCCGTGTGCAAACATTTGATTCATCCGATAAGGCCTCTTATAAATCAAGTGTGCAACTTCTTTCAAATTGATTCTCATCTCCCCAAGGAATGGTGGACACCTTTGAGTTCATCATACCCATTTTGGAACAAATCCTAGAACTTGTGCAATAGATCAATGATCTTTGAAACCTCTTTCTCCGACCAATAATCCCTAATGATAGCTTCCTTAGGTTTGTCTCTATCCCAATGTTAACCTTATTTGTTTTCAAGGGCTCATGGTAGGCATGCACTCACTCATCAATGCTATCTATGGATTTGCGTGTACCTTTAGAATGGTTAACATCCAAACTTTCCATTTCTTCACTATCTACTATATAGACCATTTTTCCTTTTTCCTTTTCCATACATGCATGCTAAACTATATTTATTTTGATTATTCTTCATTAAGACATGTCACTAACCAAGGATCACCCAACAACTCCAATAGCCTATCTTTTATCATAACACTATATCCCATTGTAAGGCACTTGAAAACTTGTAACGCCTTATTCTATCGATGGATTTATACTCCTATAATCGAAAGATTGAATGAGATCAGCCTGCCAACTCTTCCAATTACTTGTTTGATGGCACATCTATGAATGAATATACCATGCACGTACACAATCATGTAAGGTGGAATATAACTAATGCACCCATAATGAAGGTGGTAACACTTATGCACTTCCCATCTAGGCCTTCTCACAAGCTTGGATATGGAATGAGGTGGGTTCTTTTCCATTGTAGTATTTGATAACACCTTTGGACGCGTTGCTTTTGGAGAACCTTACAGAAAATATGACTCTTACCTCATGCCATTCTAGGAGGTTTTCCCGATGTGTAGCCCACCAACGTGCTACTAATTCCAAGAAGGTTATAACCGAGCATTTCCTTCTCTCATCCTCATTCTTCCACTTTGAGTCTCCATTTCTCATAAGAAAAATTTAGGGCATGATCCTCTAGAATAAATCAACAACTTCTTCCCTCCCCATAACTTAATGAGCATGCCTTCATTACCTTTGTTACAGATCCTCTCAATTATCTCCTAATCAACTCATAAGTCCCATGCACCCAATTATCACACGCTATGCTAGTTATATCACTCATCGATTAAGCATCTTCAAATTGGATGAATCCTTATTAGGATGAATTACCTTAGGATATTTGATGGAGTGCACATATATTTTGTCAAGGACCTCCTCTCATAAGGGCTTAGTATAGGGTGCTGATTTCCCATTTATCAAGGGGATGATGACCTATTCCTCCTTGTTCTCAAAACTTATATACCCCTTGTTAAACCGTAGGCTAGTATTGTTTTTGTAACACCAAGGGTGCCCTTAAGTAATCCTAGAAATTATCCACCTCAATGAGTGCCAAGAATTCAAAGTCCCTAGTGAACTTGGCCCCTGAATAGTGATAACCACATCTTTTAAGACTACAATAGGTATTACCTTTATCTTGTTTTCCATATACATCACATTCAAAGATGGATGTAATGCGGGCCTTCCCATTTGATGCCATGCATCCAAGGTAAGAACATTGACCTCTACTCCTATGTCGATGAGGATATTGCTTAGAAGCCACCCATCAACAACTGCATTCAATGTAATCTCTTTATCATAGTCAAGGCTATAAGGAGTAAGATTGGCATATAGAACACGGCTTTTGGTGTCTCTCCGACATGTGGTACCTTCTCCCACAAGCATTATCCTAGCAAGGGAATAATATTCCTCTTGCCTTCACATTTTGCACACTTCCCGACCTCATCCAGATCCTTCTACGGAGCCTTGGCATTCTTACTTTTCTCAAACTACCTTGATTTGCTCCTTTAGACATTGGATTTCCCTTACAAACTCCAAATCACATCCATAGTCTCTTAATACACTTCCTTATGAAGAGTAGTGTCAAATACTTACCATGTACCAATTCTTCCCTAATAACCGGTTTCTATCTTGGCATCTCCTGGCGTGCGTGGCCTCCACCCGTGTCATCACCGGTCTGAGTTCTAATCATGACTCACATGCCACTCTCGGCATCCACTATGGGTCAGCATTTTTTATGCTCACCATCCTAGCAACTTTGTCTTTCCGGTGTTATTGGCTCATGTGCTTAAAAAATCAGGGAACTCCTCATACTTATGTTTCTTTCTGCACCATGAGCACTGCAATAGATTTGGGAACTCACGCTTATAATGCTCTATAAACCCATAGTTATAATAGGTTCCTTGTGTGAAATCAACTCTTCCTCCTCTGCAGTTACTATGACTGAAAAATCCTCATATGAAAATCTCTTCCACATGCTCCTCCATTGTAGTCGCCCTTTATATGATGATCATCATCTTTAGAATTGCTTGCAAGACTAGTTAGGAACACACCAAGATCAATAGCATCATGAATCTAGTCAATCATCAACCTACGATCCTTGGTATCATGGGTCATAAAGGTACATATCTTATAGTAAAAGGACACATTCTTACAGATCATGCGTTGTAGTAGAGGAAATCTACTTGCACCATAGTCCCCATGGAAAATCTCTTAGTCTATTGCTATTGCATGTACCATATTTGAGGGAAACTATCCTTTACATGCCTTCACTTCATATTTTGTGTACCAAATCCCACTACAAAACTCATGTGATGAGTTTATAGATAAATTCTCCAACTACTTGGACATTATAGAAATTTGAGCCTCTATAACAGGGTTAACACCAGTATCAACGCTCCCAACAACCTCAGCACCCAGGGCAACTTCCAAGGCCTCATACGGGTTTGTGAAAGTCTTGTGTGACAATGCCCTTTTGAAATGGTGTTATCAATCCTCCAAAAAACCATCAAGCATGTTGAGAAGGGTGAATGTCATAGGATATTTTTGACAAGAGAGTCTTGAACTATGAGTCATAATCCCGCACACTCTCTGCCATTCCTTGTTGGATCTCCTTAGAATGTTGATGCTCTTTGCTAAATTCAAGGATATGGAATTATGCTAGGAAGGCATTATTCAATGCATTGTAGTTTATCACCATTTGATGGGGGTCATAATTTTGATACCAACTATACACATGCCCTTTGCAACTTGTTGCAAAAATGACTTTATTTTCACTCGGCGTAGTGATCCCTTTTGTGTGCCATAATAATTCACACTTGTGGACATGCTCTATAGCATCCTAATACCCTTGTAGTTGGTTAATGCAAATAAATATAAAAATACTTGTGGAGGTGGCTACGACCCTTGTTCTCGCCGATCCAGAGCCTTTAGTTCCTCTCGGTGTTTCCTCCTCCACTAGATCCACTAGATCCACCAGGTCTTGTTCCTCCTAACCCACTAGATCCTCTAGATCCACTAGGTCCACTAGGTCCTCTAGCTCCTATACCACCAGATCCACCTCCCGTATCTAGAAAATGGCATGAAGTGGTCACACCTAGCATCCCAAACACCCCAATGAACTATGTGCCAATGGTTTTTGATATTGTCTTACTTCCTGTTATGTGTCCCCTGCACCACTTCTAGATGTAATACCCAAAATTGTGTATTTTCACCTTGTCCAAAAATTCCTCCAAATACAGGAATGGTTTACGCAACCATGGATGTCCCAAATGAAAAATTATATCTCCTATGCATAGATCGATTACTTCCACTAATACCAATCAGATTAGCAATACTTCTTCCTTGATCTGGAAAACCAAGCACCATAGGTTGGTCACCGGTTGGGTTCATGTGTGCACAAAGGCTCTCCTTTCTCTATGTAATGAACTCTCATTAGAAGCTAAAGGGGTTTCTCTCTGCACTTGCCAAGATGGGGTAGCACAAAATTCTCAGGTTCCACGTCCTCTACGTGAACCTTAACTCCTTCCCATAATGTCTCCGCCTCCATATATCCATCACACATACAACCTCACGTTATAGCCATCTCTATTTCACAAGCTTCACTATACTTGAGTCATCTCTCTTCTCTTTCTTTTTTAGCCGTAATCTCTGTCATCTTTCCCCACCCTAGCTTCCTTGCCTAGATCTCAAAGAAGTTTTAGCCGACCATAGGAAATGCCTCTAAACTTAGGGTAATGATCAAGATATTCATAGCCAAAGGGATAACATGTAAAAATGATCCTATGCGCTCCCTCAAAAATAAAATTCAACGACTTATGGGTAATAATACGTAGAAATGATGTATTCTAGAGTATAACTGGTTAGCACTCCTTTCCACTAGTGATCGACATCATGCATCTAAATCAGATCTGCATCCTATAACCTTTGATAGTCATCATGGGTCCATACACGTGATCTATAATATCAACTCGATTTGGATGCATATGTTGAAATCCATTCATATACTTATATTGGAAGACAACAGAAGAATGTCTCATATAACTCATAGTACAAGTTCTCTTCTACCCATCTATATGCATTGAACTCAGGTCCATTGCTGAATCTTTGAGAAAACACGTCCTCCATGCTCTTGAACCATGCTTTAACACTCCCAAGATCGAGACGTTCTATCATCATGGATCATAGATATAAAGATGTATGCCATTTCTCACAACAAATTTGAAAAGATGTCCCAACAACGGAACCAAGATGTAGTCATTTTTATACCCATAGAACAAAAGTCAAATCCCATGCGTGATGACCTATCATCCAGCGGGTGATGGGTGCTCACCTGAGGCACACATGGGTGCCAAGCCCCTCTTTTATGTGATTTGTATGAGAATACATAATTTACGATAGATTTAGATGCAAGAAAGAAAAGAACTATGCGTTCATTCTAAGATCTTAGGATGAGTTATCATATCAATGCATCCATTCAGATAGCAAAAGAGAAGTATCAACAAAATAAAAAAATGATTCATAACACAAAGGAAATGCACTAGGGTTTATGCTCATGAAAAAAAAATATTCTTTAGAACATAACCTTATATTCATGTTAACCAAATCAATAACCACATTACATTCATTAAGGCCATAAAAGACCAATAAAACAATGCATATTAGTCATGCATCGGAACCCGAACTATGCACATTACAAAATTGGTTACTGAGACCCATCCCTCTAAATATTCCATCACTCACACGGTTCTCCTAATCACAACCCAACGGATCCTTCATTATTCCTACATAGAGCTTCATCTATCCAATGTTATATGATGTCTCTCTTCTCTATTTTCTTATACCGAGCATCCCTATATATAGTTTTAGTCTTCACCATCATGCATTCTTGAGATAATAGATCAATTGCCAAGTGTCCATGTGGTCTTCTAATGGAGAATTCTTCCTTTGATATGAGATCTCCACTCTTTGCAATGATGTCTTTTTGGATCCTTCCATCACATGCATGGAATATTCCTTTCTTGACCATATAGCTAGCTTTAGGATGGCACCTTATCCACTCTGCATGTTAAATGGGTCATGCTTTTCTCATATGCTACCTAGAATGATGAACATGGCTAAGTCCCAAAACATGTCTTGCCTCATGCATGCACGCCATCTCGTTATGTGAAACCCTACTAAAACCCTATCCTGCATGCTTTCATTGTACACGCCCTTCTTCAAATAGTTCCCACGTGCCCACGCACCTTCTTATACTTAGCTGATATTCTGGGGCCTAAAAAAATCTGATATGCATCATGAAGGTTTTCAACAATTGTAGAGGTTTGACCACATATATTAGATGTTTTCAATCCTAAGGTGTATAATGTAGGTCTCATTTTAATCAATTTCATCAAACTAAGAAACAAGTGACATTTTTGGGAATTTTTAAATTTAAAAATGATTATCCCAATTTTCGGTGGCTTTTCTTTTGATTTTCCATTCAAAAGTTTGTCACACATTGGTTTCAAAATGTTCTCATCAATTTCATTACAATAATTAGGTTTCTTACGTAAAATCCTAGGATATGTTTTTGTCAAATTTTGCTTGTCTGAGTTTCAACCTGAATTTCTGATTCACATTTTCATTGTCTCCTTAAATTTCAACATCAGCTACATCACAAATATTAATTCTTCTTCAAAATTGATGGTAAAAACATTTTCATCATGAGTATTTAATTCATCTTCAACATTGTGTGAGAAAAATTAACTAGTTCCTCATTTCTTACAATAGTAGGGGTTGAAAATGAACCTCTTCTTTGTTCACAAAGATTCCACATTCACTCAACATTTTAAAATCTTTTTACCTCTAATTCATTTGTGTTTTTTACTTATTGACTTTTTCTTGTCTCCCATGATGTTTTCTTCCAGTGATAAGAAAAACATGCAGAAAGTGACAAAATTTCACAGTAATTCATACAATAAAAATCACATGGTAATTCAACGTTGGGATGCATGTAAATATGATTTAATAACTATGATTGTGGTTTATAAAGCGTGATCATGGTTCTAATATTAAACATCGTGATCATGGTTTATAAAGCACGATTGCGGTTCTATTTGTATCATCAAATCTGACCCTCAAGGCTCAGGAAATCTTTGTTTTTCCTCAACCAGATCTATAAGAGGTCATTATGGCATGTAAAAGGTCAAAAACTTCAAATTTTCTCTTCTGCGGGCTTGAACCATGCTGAAAAATTGAAAACATCTCACAAAAATGGTACCATCGTGTAAGGAGACTATTAACTTTGTAGAAATATTGATTTTAAAGTGAATAGAATAAGATAAATATCATTTTATAATTTTTTACTAATAGGTCTTTAAGACATTTTTTCCCATGAATGTTCAAGTCTAGGTTTAAGATTGCAACTTTTATTTCGCTTATCAAAATGTGATAAAATCTATACCATCCCAAGCATGGGAAAATTCTATACACGTTAAAAAAATTTGATTTTGATATTTTTTGATATAGTTATGGCGGGAAAATAAAAATTGTTTTTTTCTGATTTTTTTAGACCACTTTCATGGAAAAAATCATTAAAAAAATATTGTTTGAAAAAATACAAAATAAAATCCATCCCAAGATAGACAACGACATCTAACATTTCACTAATGGGAAAAAAAGATTTGGTCATCCAAATCATGGGAAAACGGACTACAATCTTATAGGTTTTTTCAAAAAAAAAACCAAGTCATATAATTTTGAGTGTTTAATATAGTTAAACTTGTCCATTTTAAAAAAATTAGTAGTTTAGAAACTAGATTCCAAATGCTATGATTCATTATTTTCTAATTTTGAGTATGTGTATTGCTAATAATCCCTACAAGTTGAGATTTTGTTTTTTGCAATATGATGTCCACTTATGACCCCTTTTTGGTCCACCAACTTGCTGCACTTACCCATTAGAATTATCACCAAATTTCCCAAAATACCACAAACAAAACTAAAGCACCACAAAAACACCTTTGCAACCTATGTCACCTAAAACTTTCCAAAATTTTCCTAAAACCATTGTTGGAAGACAAGCCTCCAAAGTCCTCCAAAATGTTCAATCATGATCCGAAACCACCATGGACATGAATAATAGCCTCCATAATCCTTCAAACACTAATTTAGTTAATAAGTCTAGTGCATGAATTTGGATAAAACCAAAATTCTTCATAATTTTTGGATTTCAGTAGGGTCCACCTATAGTCAAGACACCTAAATACCACATGGAGAAATATGAAGGAGTCCTTTATAACCTCCAATCATCAAAATTGTCCAAAAAATCCATTTGGGCCACTAGGAACAAGATATTATCCATCACTTCACAACTAAGGTTTAAGGAGGGTTTAGAAGATATTTAACTTCTTGATGATTTTGTAGACACAAAATCATACAATTGGGTACATTTCTAAGTCCTAATCACATACCATTATTGATATGATTCCTAAGCAAGAAAAATAGTAATTGACATCTATCTTTGGCCTCTTTTATGTCTTTCTTATTTCCTCTTTGGTCTTACACACCCCATATCCTAGTATGATCTTCATTGTTTTATCTTTCTTAACTTTAGACAAAAGTGTTAAACCAGAAGCCAAGACGCAAGCACCATCGTCCCCTCTAGGCACCCCAACCTCTTTATAGCTTACTCACCTCTTTTGGTCCTCTTTTAATTTTGGGAATCTTGTTTTCTTAAGGATCTATCTTTTAGTTGTCAATTACAAAATTCAAACAAGGGAATCATATAAATACAAAGCTATGTGACCATAATAAAGGACCAAACTCTAAGCATATATTATCACCACCTAAGGTTGCATCTAAAGGCATTTAAGAGCATTAAGGAATCCATCTAGAATTCACTCAAGGGAAAAGGGACTACATTTTTTTCATACACACATAGGAGGGGAAGTTTATTTTTCCATCCACACATCTAATTACATTAATACATCTAGCTATTGCTCATTATCAAGTGCATATTGCACAAGAGCTTCCAAGGCAAAATTCTACACTCACACACACAAAACTACATGGAGTCTAAGATGTAGTGCATCACTCGAGCATAAGTTCACTCTATTGGGTGAATGATGGGGTTAGTTCACCTCCCCATTTACATATTTTTATTTTTAGGATTTTTGTCTTTTAGGGTTTTTGGGATATAATTTATTTTGTAAGTTACATGTAATTTTTATGTAGACATATAGCCACATACATGCAGCTAACAAAGAAGGTTAGTGACCACCTTTTGACACAAGAATAATTAGATTTCAAGCTTTTACGTAGCCATAGAACCTTTGGGGGTCTCTAGTGCCTAGGCACCCTAGTCTTGTTCCATTCACCTCTTATATAACTTATTTTGGAAGTTCCATGATTTTATGAGTTTGGTTGTGATAGTCTCCTCCTCTTGTTCATCAGTCTTCTAGTCCATAATATTTTGGGATTTATTACAAAATTATCTAAGTATTCTATTCCTTCTCTTACACCTAGGGTTTCATTTTTATCTAGCTTATTGCTTGTGTCAAATTTGTGCTTTAGTGTTTATTTATCATATGTGATTCTGCAATATATCTTAGGGTTTAATAATTTCAATATTTATTAAATCATTTGGCAAACCCATCACTCATACCCAACCTTGATTCTAGATATTTTTTCATCTTTTATCATGGCTCAATCTTATGGACCATTTACTGAAACCCACCTTCTAGAGATAAATTATCATCTTTCTAAGCACCCCTAAGATCTAGATCTTCTCTTATTCACTACTTGTGAGGATGCCACCAATATTGTTGAGCTTAATGATTTTACATCCATTCCCGCTTCTATGCATATTACTATGTAACATTATACTTCCAACCTTCCACCTACTTCTACTATTACCATATTTATTCATACCCATACCAATCACTTCAGTCCACGTTTTATTTCTCATATGTGACAAGTCTCTTTTGATTCCACTAAATATATAACCTCTCTCTATAAAGATTTCCCACTAAAATTTGTTAACTTCAACATAATACTTCTTGTGACATCTCCATCTCGATTCCACTTTACTCCATTTTCCTTTCACACCCACCATTTACACTTAATTCACTTCCACCAAACTTCATCACTCCTAGGCTACCCATCGTTAATGGCCACAAGTGACCCTTAAGAGCATCTCTCGACCATTTCATGTGGCATGTCTAGATTATGTAGATGATCATACTTTACTAGTAAAGCTATTTCCTAGAAGCCTTCAAGATTATGCTATGTGTTGGTTATACGATCTACCTATCCATTTGGTAACATCATTTATGGATTTAGCCGATGTTTTTATCACTCATTTTTAATCAATATCGGTTCTAAGATATACTATATGAAATTTACACAAATCAAACATGGATCTAATGAGCATCTAGTGGATCATGTCTCTACAATATAAAATAAAAATATCTAAGATGTATAATGTAATCGCATACTATAAATTGCAATATCCATTTTTCCAAAGTCTCTTACCACCTCTATAAGAGAGTTCCATCTTTGAGACATCTCCTTCATTCGATTAGTTATGTCATACTCTTAAATTACATGAAGGAAACCTTATCACTATAGGAAAATTCAAATATCATGATCAAGATTCATCATCTTATACTTTATTTCAAAGTAAATACACTTTTAATCCATATACTAAGACAAATGAAGCAAAAATTATCATCAATGCTATTTCTACTCCTAAAAAGATTCAATGACAAACTCCAAAGTGTACATTTACAAAATTTCCTTGTGCTATGTATATTTTATTGCTACATTCTATTGATGTAACTTGTTGAGAGAAATAATATTACACTTCATCCTCCACTCACTCTTGACCCATCATGCCCCAAGGGCCATATAATGAAAATTTTAGATGTGACTATCATCAATGCATTGGGCATCCTATAGATTGATGTTTCAAACTCATGCATCACATTCAATAAATTATCGACAACAATGCAATAGAGCTCCCTGATCCTTTGACATCTACACAAATAGATGAAAAAAAGCTTAAAATCTTTAATGATCCTCTTCCTAAGCATAAAAAGGAAGATGACTCTTTGACCAATCATACATGCCATGAAATGCCTCCTCCTTCATCGGGGGCTCTTGATTTCTTATTTGCGCATATTGATCCATCTCCACCATTCATTGAATTTTTTTTATCATGGTTACCATGTTGTATTATCTTTTGATGAATTGAATATTAATTCTTCTATTGTACATCATAATATTTACAATATAATGATCAATCCATCGATTTATATGGGCATGTCCTCTATTGCACTTCTTGTTTCTATCAACTACCCACCTTCTCATATTGCATATCTAGTTCCAAAATCTTATGGTTATGTCAAGCTTCCAAGAATGCAGTTGGGACTCTTACTCTTCTTGTGCCATTCTTTGTGGTACTCTTAAGTAAAGGTATGACATGATTTTAGGTATTCCCTAGTTCTGTTCTACTTAAGCTATCATTTACATGAATCACTTTTGTCTAAAGCTCATTTAAGATGAGAAATTTATCACTATCAATGGTGTTCCTCTATGCACACCATGGCCACAACCTCCATTGGAGGTTTCCCTTGTGTTACTTCAAGAATCTAGGTCCCTGGACCTCTTAATTATAACATAAAATCATCTCCTAACTTTCCTATTTACACATAACCTCTTAGTCTCATCTATTTTCTAGTCCATCTCATTAGCCTAGATCCACCACTTGGATGACTCATTCACATAGGTATACATATCCTCTTTAGTATCCTTCACATATGTGCACATCACCTCCCTGGTCTCCTTCACATGGGTGTACATCACCTCCTAGGTATCATGCACATATGTCTCATTCACCGATACATCATATGTCTCATACAATACTAATATTAGAGCATGGTCACATGCCTTTATATCTACAAGAATCACCTGGAGGAACCTTTTTTCTTCACTTTTTTTAGATAGCTTACTTGTCATTCGTACACTTGGGGAATCATTCTTACTCTCCCCTTCTAGCATTATCAGGTGTATTTCTTTTTTACTATTATGTTATGTGTTTTTCATCTAGTATTTCACATGCATCATACACAACTTGATACACACAACTTGTATAGTCACTTCCCCTATGACACACTCTTGTGCTATAGTTCACAATTGACCATTAAGGGCATACTACATTCATGAATCTCATACACTATGTATTTCAAGATCTACACTTTAGTATACATATTTCTATCATTTTATTCTCATAAATCATATTACAATCTATGCTCTTCGCTTTATATTATATCTTGCTAGCACACATTCATCACAACACCACCCTATAACACACTCTAGTTCCATGGTTCATACTTGGTTTCTAAGGGTCTAAATATGAAATGAAACTCACCACATTCACACTCTTTATGCTCTATGTTCCTTGATCTATTTATCTAGAGTATACGTTTAAATGATTTCCGATGAAGAAATTTTGTTCTTTGGTTCATTATTTACTATCGAGGGTCATTTATAAATGAACTTAATCTCATACATATTCATACAAATCCACTTGTGGGCATGATGATCCTATCACATTCACATAGTATCTCATTCCATCTCACTCATTCACAACATACTACATATCTTGGTTGGATCTATTCTTGCTTTCTTATATTAGGTACATGCACACTTTGTTTCACATACGAAGACAAATACTTTGTATGTCATTATATTTTCTATATACACATGCATCTTCACTTATTGTCTTGTGGTGAATGGAGACTTTACACATATCTTTACATGTAGCATGGATGTTTGGCATTGTACCTCTTACTGGTCCCACCGATTCTTCTAGGGGAATCTACTTTCATACACACTACAAGTGTTATTGTTCCATTTTATACTACTTCCTATTCTTACTAGCACACAACTCTCTCGGTATATACATGTCTTGACATAATTTTTATCTTTCTAACATGATAATGGGTGTGTCATGTGTAACATTTTTTTATAGGACTATTTTCTACCATGGTTGTCTCTTTACTTTTACTTGATACTATTTTCCATTATATGTCATTGTTTGTGGGATTTACCCTATGTATTATATGTTCATTTCTTGTATGTTTTGGATGCTTGGACTTGATTGTCTTACGATATTATGAGTGTTGTCCCATGTTTGAAATATGATTTTAATGGTCTATCATTTTCTTCATGCTTGTTAATTACACATTTTCTTCTATATGCATATTTGTCTTGATTGCACTAACACATGTCCTAGATTTTTTTTTTTCACATGCCTTGGTTTTTACCATGCACATTCCCTCTCCCCTATAGGGTATCAATTTTAGATCAACATTTAGTCCTCTCCTTTGGGCCGCATCCTCCTAGTAATGTCGTATGCACCCTAAATGGGGGCATACATTGGGTGAATCATTCACCCCATACAATAAATCAGAGCTTTAGTAAAGCCTTTTATAGTACATGAATATAAAAAGTTATAGAAATAGAATGACCTATATTATAACTTGGGTCTTCGTTCAACACATATGCTAGCACCTAGATATAGACATGAGTGCCTAGGTGCTCCTAAAATTTCCTAAGATCCTATGATTAGGGGTGGTTACAGTTAGTTTCTCATATCAACGTAGTTTTTAGTAGTTCACAAAGTAATTTTCAATATATAGAATAGTCCTCTAACAATTAGAATGCATTCAATCTCATTTTTCTACTTGGATCAAACTAGATTGAAATATAGAACAAAGCAAGATCACACCATCTGAAGTGGTGTAGAAATTTGGGAAGCATTCAAGGATGGAGAATAAAACTAGACCTTTCTCCCCAACACTCTTACTTGTACTTGGCATTAAAACTAGCATTCAAGGATGGAGAATAAAACTAACATTCAGGGATTCATGATCACCCAAAAAACTTGTACTTGGCATTAGATCACCCAAAAAACTCATTTTTGGTGTGAGATCACCCAAAAAATCACTATTCTACAACATATCAAGACACTTTCTATCCTTTTCACTTGTCATGGATCAGGTCCACATATTCCTTTTTACTTATTTTTCACCTTTTTACACACCTTTACATGTTTTTTACATAGCTTTCATAACACATGACTTTTACTAATCTTACACTCTTCTTTTGTAGATACGTCCTTAATATGCAATGAGAAATAACCCCATGTCATCAAGCATAAGTGATAATAACAATAGGTACAACATGACACAACACATACACTTCACCCTTAGGTCATTTCCTCTTTCTTATCTCTCATGCTACATTTTTTTATCACTACACACTTTTTCTTGTCTCTTTGGCACAATTTCACCATTGATCTACATGGTTATCAGGTATGCATCTCTTATCTAATTTATGTTATCAAGTATTCACTTAACAACATAAAGTGGGGGAAAATGTAGACACAAAATCACACACTTTGGTACATTTCTAGGTCCTAATCACATACCACTATTCATATGATTCCTAAGTGAGAAAACTAGTAATTGACATATATATTTTCCCTCTTTTCAATCTTTCTTATTTCCTCTTTGGTATTGCACACCCCACACCCAAATATGATCTTCATTGGTATATATTTCTTGACTCTAAAACCAATACCCACCCAAGGCAACAACGCCTGTGCACCCTCATCCCCTTTGAGTGCCCCCGACCTATTTTATCTCACTCACCTTTTTGGGCCTCTTTTATCTTTTGGGAATCTTGTTTTCTTATGGGCCAACCTTTTATTTTTCAATTATGAAATTCAAACAAGGGATTCATATAAATATAAAGCTATGTGACCATATTAAAGGACCAAGCTCTAAACATCTATTACCACCACCCAAGGTTGCATCCAAAGGTATTCTAAGAGAATCAAAGAATCCATCTAACATTCAATCAAGGTACAAGGGAATACATTTTTATACATACACACATGGGAGGGGAAGCTCATTTTTCAATTCAAAATCTACTTATATTGCTACATTTATTACTAATTATCAAGTGCATCTTGCATAAGAGCTTCCTAGGGAACAATTTTACACACATGCACACATAACTACATGGATTATGAGATGCAAGTGCAATGCTTGGTTGTAAGTTCACTTTTTTGAGTAACCATTAGGGTCATTCGAATCCCCATTTACATATTTTCCTTTTTATGATTTGATGTGTTTTGGGGTTTTACGGGTTATATGTGAACTCTATGGACATCCAACGACATACATACGACCAATAATGAAGGTTAGAGACCACCTTACGACACAAGAAAACCATATTATGGGATTTTGTGCAGCCATACGAACCTACCAAGGGTCTTTGGAAACTAGGCACCCCAATCCTATTCATGACACCCTAGTCTAACTTATTTTGGAAGTTCCACAATTTCCTAAGTGCGGTTGTGATAATCTCCTCCTCTTATTCATAAAGTCTTCCAATATTGAATACTTTGGTATTTATTACAAAATAAAATAAGTATTATATTACCTCTCTTGCACCTAGATTTTCATTTTCATATAACTTATTTCTTGTGTCAAATATGTGATTTAGCATTTATTTATCATATGTGAATCTGTAATATATCTTAGGGTTTAATAATTTCAATAATTATTAAATCAGATTATTCACAAAGCTCTATCCCTCAATCCAAAAAATAATGCCTTTAAAATTGATCTAGGACCCTTCCAAAATTATCATGAAGAGATTGGACCAAGATGAAAAGGTTACATGTGCCAACAAGCACAAGAGCTCAAATTCTCACTTCTAGAAAATCGGTAAGGGAAAAAACTCAATATCTTGCTCAAATATTCAAACTATGACATGAAATTTGGACCACACCTCTATAACAAAATTATTTACCTTCTAAAATTCTCACCTTTCCATATTTATTCTAAAACTTTCTCAACCATTCTCATTTGGACACCTAGAGCTTGATAATAGGTCTAGTGTAGTGTTGTCATGAAAATGTGCAACATGGAAATTGGTAATTTTTCAATATGACAACGATACCCCTGTACCAAAATTTTCATGTTTTATCCTTTTGAGATACCCTAGGCCACCTAGTTAGTTTTGATGGCCTCCCGGTTGATATTAACACATCCCCCTAGGTGATTTTAGGAGTTCTTGAAAAATGCTATCTCTGGGTAGTGTTGGGAAGGGCTATCACTGGCCTTCCTAGGACTAGAGCAACCCCTAGAGTGGAACAGAGGAGAAAAATATGACATGGAGGTGAATTGAAGGCATAGAAACATCATGGAAGTTATTTTGGAATATTTAGGGAATATTTGGAGAGTTTGGAGTAGTTTGATAAAAATAGGGTTCACACGCCAAAAAAGCTGCTAACCTTTAGAAGGTGATTATGAGAGCTCTAGATGGAGTTAGAAGAAAAAAATACATATTTAGAAATTTAATTCCAAGACCTAAAATATGGTGAAATTATTTTTTTCACAATGCTTTGGCACAATATTTCTACAATCAGTTTTCTCAAGCCTAGGTAGTGCATAGGGCCAAAAACGTTGTTGAGATTTTGAAGGTGATTTCGGGAGCTCAGATGGAGTTAGAAGAAAAAAACATCATTAGAAAGGTAATTAAAATGCCTAAGAGATGGAAAATTATTTTTTCACATCACTTTGCACAATAGGTCTCATGAATCAGTTCTTTTCAAGGCTCATCTATGGAACCAGGACAAAGCTCGAATTTGTAGGGAATATATGGAAAATAAAGAGATGATACCCCACAATTGGTTTAAAAGGAAATTTCCATTAAAATTTATATAAAATTTCACCAAAATATTCCATCGGGAGCTAAAGTTATTTTCATTTCAATTTCGCTCTCAAGACCTCATACTTAGTCAAATTTTGAACAGGACACATGTCAGCACCAAGAGCCTAACACATTTTTGTGTCCCTTACCTCCCTCAAGCTCAAGGACATGAAGACATAAAATTGTTCCTAGACCTTTTAGAGCCTTTGGACCCTAATATGACCTCCCATATTGTCGGTTAACCCCAAGAGCTAGTTGGAGCCTTACCTCTCACCGTTGGATTTCTGCTAAGTGCCACGATGAGGCGCTAAGTGGAAATTGATGTCCCCTTCATCCCTTTGGAAAAAATGGACAAAATTTAAATAAAAATATGCCCTCCCCTCACCCTCCTTCAATTTACAAGATATAAATATGACACTTAGTGCATTTTTGCTCATTTTTCCCTCACGCCTCCATATCTTTTTGAAACACTACCAATTTTCTCTAGATTGGAAAGAGAGGTTTTTTGCACTCAATAAAATCATTGAAATAATTTTTCATTTAAAAAATCAAAAAAAAACATATAAATATTAGAGAAAAAATGAATCGAGATAATGAATAATGAAGAGAAAATGAAGATTTTCGCAGATAACTATGAAGTCTCCAAATCAAAAATATTCGTATCTTGAAAAATACAAGTAAGATTGAGATGCCACATTTTTCATAATTCATATTTTTCAAGAAAATCAAGATGCAATAAATGGGAGGTCGAATGGTGCCTTTGAATCATTAGTTCAACAAAAATCCCATTTCGTGCCCTAGTTCACATTCGTTGGATTTCCCATCAATCCAAAAATGGAAACAAGTTAAAAATTGCACATGAGCTCCAAATGAAAAACCTATAACAATGGAGTTAATTTCATAAAAATCGGAGACAAAAACTAGACTTGTAACTTTTGAGCTCCATTAATGGGTCATGGAAGCTCCATGCTTGAAGCCACTACGCTAGAAAAAATTTAAATTTTATTTCCAAGCATTCTAATGGGTGAAATCAAGTGAAATTCAAAGGATGCATGCGATGAAGAGATGAGTCCAAAAAAATATGTTCCATCGCAAATTGAGCAGTGGAAGTCCATTTTATAAAAATAGCAAGTTTTCTTATATAGACTTTCTATGTTTGGGAAGTCGCCATCAAAAGCAACTATGACAAAGGCAATGTGTGCCGAAGATCACCAGGGAAGCTAGGATGATTCTCTAGAGTAGAAAATAGTTAAAATGACTGATTACTAAAAATAGTAAGCCCCCTATATGGGTGCTTACTAAAAATAATAAGTCACCCCAAGAAGTGGTCGAGGTGAAGGTAGTGTGCATAGGAGTGAATGATGGAGTTCATCACATCACGATGGTCAAAAAGAGGAAAAATCACCTCTTACCAAAAATAGTAAGTCTCCCATCTAGGCACTTGATATTAATAGTAAGTCACACTCAAAGGGCAATTTTGGCACAAATGGGACATAGAGGGATGATCATTTAGGTCAACATCATCATCATCATAGGCATTTCTCATAGGGCATTCAAGATCCATCTCAAGGAACATGAAAATGTTTTTCGACACTCACTACATGGTTCGGGTCTATGTATATCGGGTGCAAGGTGGAAGTTACGGTCATCATCATAACAATTCATTCAATTATGTTCTTAAAAACTCAACCCAAGGTGTCTTGGAACCATCCTTAAGGAGATTCTAAAGGTGCAAGGAGTTTGAAGATTCAAAGTTTCACTACATTTGGAGCTTTCCATCGAAAAGGATCAACAAACTTCATCAGAACAATATCTCCTCCTCTTCTTCTCTCTATCTTTCTCTCTCCTCTTCTCCCAACTTTCTCTCACTTTCCAATATTCTAATTTCACATTGGGGTTGCACTTTTTCATATGTCTTAATGTTCCTAATGTAATAAGTCACCTTTATGTTATAAAAAGGGACTTAAAATTTTCCTAGGAAGTTGAAAAGTTTTAAGTTGTGTGAGGGCATATGAAAAGACATTGTGGGGTAGATGATGAGTCATCTCTCATTCTATAAATTTTAAAGCCATTCCCATTTCAAAGGGTTGGTGATTGATTTTGTAAACTCAAGAGTACATTGGGAGAATAAAGGAGATAGTCAAATTATTCCATTCCCCATTCTAAAATTTCCTCCATTTCTCCACTATGTGAAACTCTTGTTTAATAAATCAATATAAGATGGAGTTTCTAGCATTTTTTGACTAAAGGATTTATTGATAATTTGTGCTCATAAATTCTAATTGATCTTGTTGTTATTTATAGAGTTGTTTCTTATCATAAATAAATGTGTTGAAATTTCTAACTAGTGTGTGCAAGAATCTAATTTTCTACCTAAAAAATTATTTCTCTTATCTCATTTCTCACTCCCCTTTCCCACTTTATAGACAAAGTCCTCTCTAACAAGAAATTACTAGCTTTTCCATAGGGTTAGTGGAGTGCCCTTGTTGGATCCTTAGCCACAAGGCCACAAGAAAAATCCACCTTTTTACTCATGCATGCATATACGACAACTGCATCGGTTAAGTAGAGGGACTTAGAATCCCACATCGTTGGCAAGAAATCCACCAATTGGTCCCCGAAAATTTTCTCACCAAAATGTAGACCTAGAAAACATACCCAAACCTCATACTAGCACTCTAAGACACTTTTGAGTGTCTCACCACCTCATAATCATTCTCTCCATGCTCTTATCATGCATAACCAAATAGTACACACCTTTACTCCATCATGTCATATCTTACTTGCTGATTAGGCCTCCAAATTAGGCCACCCCTAAACATGCTTGTTTCATAAATGGTGGTGTAATAAAAAAATCATGCACTTTAGACATTTATTTATCTCAATTTCATACTACTATTTAGAAGGTTCATGAGTGAATAAAGTATTAATTAACCCCTTCTTTTGGCCATCTTATTTTATTTTATTTCTTCATTACCACCTATTTCCATCCACATGCCTAGTCTATTTTGGCCATTTCCGGTATTTTAGCCTCAACCAAGGCACTCGGGCCACTTCTTAGGGCACCCATGGGTGCCCTAGTTAGACCTTGGGTGCTCCGATCATTATCGAGATTTCCCATCAATTTTTGGGATCTTTCTAGTAGTTTGACATCTTTATGTTTCTTGTGGTCAAAATTTTTGAGCTTAATTAATAAATTAGAATAAGAGAACCATATAAATACAAAGGTATGAGACTATAGTGAGGGACATAACATCACTTACTACTATTACTCTATCTAAAGTTGCATCCATATATTGCATTGGAGATCACTTACATCCATATAGATCCATCATCAAAGCACAAGGCTGGGACATCTCGCAACACACTTCACAGGGGAGGGATTCTATCCCATTCCATGCATACATTCTACTAAATTTTCTACACATAGTTATTTATTACTACTTAAAAAAGTGTGACTGACATAAGAGCAACCTAGGGCATGTTCACGCACATATGTACATAGAACTACATTAGGTATGAGATGTAGTGTAGCGCTTAGTTAGTAAGTACACCATTGTGGCTCTTGAGAATTTCGAACCCTTCATTCGCACTATTATTTTTAGGGTTTGATTATTTTTTGGTTTCTAGAAAGTCTTTTATTCACCTTAGAGTATTGGAGACATTCAACACGAGGCAAAAAATTGATGCAAAACACGGTGAGGGTTTCGGGCCATCTACTACCAAACTAGTAAAAACTAGTTTAAGACATTTTACATAGACCATAGTGTCTAGATTACATACCAAAGCACCCGTGGGCACCCCAATACTTTCTAGGTGCCCTAGTCTAGCTAGATCCTCTAGATCCATAGTTTTTGGGACTCTTGCATAGTTGTTCCTGCTCCTCATATTTCTAGTCACCTCTGCGACACTCTCCGATAGGCATCTATTATTCAACCGAGTTATTTAATCACTCTATCTTGAATATTAGGGTTAGAATTTACTTTTACATAGTTACTTAGATCATTTACATTCTTATTTACTGCATTTATTTACTTTAGTACAACTATTCATAGCTTAGATTAACTATCCCCACACTACTTAGTCCATTTTTAGTTAATCGGTTAGCGATTTCATCACTTTTCCACTCTTACCAACCTACTAGAGCCTTCAACACACTTCATGGAATTAATAAAACATCATCCTACCACTTCCATACCTCTGCAAGACACCACACTACTCAAAACACCATGAAACATCACCAAGACCAAGTAACTCAAATTGACTAAGAAGTCTCAACAAAACACTACCAATACACCTTCATGATTATGAATTTATTTGACATCAATGATACCTCGAAATTAATTACAACACCTACATCATCACTCTTTTTACATCAATGGAAACATAATGCCAACACTTAGTATGACGCACTTTTTTGGTGTGTAATTATAACTCAAAAGTGTTCCCAAAGTGTTAGGGTAAATAGTAATTTTGCATTATTAATTAGGTAAATAGGTTATTTATATTTATTGTTATATGGTTATGTTTTAATAACCATATTATTCTCATATGAGTTTATTTTTGTTGTAGTTTTATAACAATATTTTTTCGCATTATTTCATACGTGGTTTTTTTGGTTGTAACTGAATAACCGACCGTGAAATATCTATAAATATTACAACCTTCCATTGTAATTATGATTTGATTGATTATTAATAAAAGTGTCAAATTTTTCACTTGTTCACTACTTTCATTTGGTACTAGAGAAGGTTATTTGGTTTGTGGAGAAAATAGGACATTTTAGGGAGTCTTGGAAATTCGAGAGGGCAATAATGTGTGTGTGACACAGAGGAGCCAACGCATTCCCTCCATCCCAACCCCTACATTCCCATCTCCCGGAAGGATCGGAAAGCCTCAAGTCCGATCTCTAGGTAAACCAAAACTAATTTTTTTACCTTGGTGCCTCTATACCAAGAAAAATTTCTTCCTAGAAGTTATTTAGATTCACAAAATTAAAAAAAGAAATTAATCAATTTTCTTTATTAGGGGTTTTTCCTATAAAATTAGAGGTGGTACTAGTATTTACTAAAATTAGCATACTTATGCATTTGGAGGAAACTATGTTGTATTTGAAGGTGTCTCTACTCGATCGGGTCTACATTAAGATGGTTGTTTTGATACACCGAGTTGCATTTGGAATCTTCAAACATTGAACACGAGTGTTAAGAGATCTGAGATAGGCTACACCTCCACATGGGCATAGTCACTTTTGGAGCTGATGAACAACATTTTTGAGGTATTTTACATTTAACCGTGTTGCATTCATTGATATGTAGCAAAATCCCCACCAAGCATTCAAAAAAACCTATCTTTGAGCCTCGGTGCAAACAAACGACCGAGTCATCTCCTCATACTATGTATCGACCCCTATCAAACAAAGAACACAACATTGGAGACCCATGAATAATTATAAAAATAATACAATGTTGACTAGACGATGTGAAAGTAAAAACATTGGTGTACCTTGTAAAAATACAATAGCGGCCATTAGCAAAGGATCAATCACAAACAATGATTGTAATTACAATACATTTAAATAAGGTGACAAAAGGATAAAAAGGAAATAAAAAAAATTAGAATAAGAGAACCCTATAAATATAAAGTTATGAGACTATAATGAGGGACCTAACATCACTTACTACTATTACTCCATCTAGAGTTGCATCCATATATTGCATTAGAGATCACTTGCATCCACATAGCTCCATCATCAAAGCACAAGGCTAGGACATCTGCATCACACTTCATAGGGGGAGGGATTCTATTCCATTCCATGCACACATTCTACTACATTTTCTACACATAGTTATTACTCGCTACTTCACAAAGTGTGACTAACAAAAGAGCAACCTAGGGCATGTTCACACACACTTTTACATAGAGCTACATTAGGTATGAGATGTAGTGTAGCGCCCAATTAGTAAGTCCACCATTATGGCCATTGAGGACATTATGACCCTTCATTTTCATTAATATTTTTAGGGTTTATTTTTTTGGGCGTCTAGAAGGTCTTTTATTCACCTTGGAGTATTGGCGACATTCAACACATAGGGCAAAAAAGTTGATGCAAAACATAGTGAGGGTTTCGAGCCATCTACCAAACTAGTAAAAACTAGTTTAAGACATTTTACATAGACCATAGTGCCTAGATTACATACCAAAGCACCGTGGGCACCTTTTGATCCTTTTCTAGGTGCCTTAGTCTAGCTAGATCCTCTAGATCCATAGTTTTTGGGACTCTTGCACGATTGTTCTGCTCCTCATATTTCTAGTCACCTCTGCGACACTCTCCGATAGGCATCTATTATTCAATTGAGTTATTTAATCACTCTATCTTACATATTAGGTTAGAATTTACTTTTGCATAGTTACTTAAATCATTTACATTCTTATTTAATAAATTTATTTACTTAAGTACAACTTTCCATAGCTTAGGTTAACTATCCTCACACTACTTAATTAGTCCATTTTTAGTTAATAAGTTGGCCATCTCATCACTTTTCCACTCTTACCAACCTACTAGAGCCTTCAACACATTTCATGGAATTACTAAAACATCATCCTACCACTTCCATACTCTGCAAGACACCACACTACTCAAAACACCATGAAACATCACCAAGACCAAGAAACTCAACTTGACCAAGAAGTCTCAACAAAACACTACCAATCAACCTTAATGATTCTAAATTTATTTGACATCGGTGATACCTCGGAAAATAATTTCAACACCTACATCATCACTATTTTTACATCAATGGAAACATAATTCCAACACTTACGAGTATGACATACTTTTGGCATGTAATTGTAACTCAAAAGTGTGCCCAAAGTGTTAGGGTAAATAGTAATTTTGCATTATTAATTAGGTAGATAAGTTATTTAGATTTATTGTTATATGGTTATGTTTTAATAAGCATTTAGTCTCATATGATTTTATTGTTTATTGTTGTTGTATAGTCATAACAATATTTTTCTGCATTATTTCATACATGGTTTTTGGTTGCACCTGTGCAACTTCTCTTTTTGGTTGTAACCGGTTGTGCAATATCTATAAATATTGCAGCCTTCCATTGTAATTATGCTTTGATTGATTATTAATGAAAGTATCAAGATTTTACACTGTTCACTACTTTCATTTGGTACTAGAGAAGGTTATTCTAGCCTATGGAGAAAATAGGACATTTTAGGGAGTCGAGGAAATTCTAAGAGGGAAATAATGTGTGTGTGAGACAAAGGAGCCATCTCCATTCCCTCCATCCCAACCCTTGCATTCCCATCTCCTAGAAGGATTGGAAAGCCTCAAGTATGATCTCCGTGTAAACAAAAAGTAAATTTTTTTACCTTGGTGCCTCCTACACTAAGAAATGTTTCTTCTAGAAGTTATTGATTCACAAAATTAAAAAAATTAATTAATTTTCCCTAGTTAGGGTTTTTCTAAGTAAAATTACAAGTGGTACTAGTATCTGCTACAATTATCATACCTCTGCATTTGAAGGAAAATCTATTTTATTTGAAGGTGTCTCTCCTCTGATCGGGTCTACATCGATTTGGTTATTTTTATACACCGAGTTACATTTGGAATCTTTAAATATTGAAACCGAGTGTTAAGCGATTAGAGATGAGCTACAACTCCACACATGGGCTGATTCAATTTTGGAGCTGCCGAGAATAATTTTGAGGCATTTTTCATTTGAACCATGTTACATCGATTGATATGTGGCAAACTCACCACAAAGCATTCAAACAAACCCTATAGTGAGCCCTCGGTGCAACCAAATGATCGAACCATCTCCTCACAACCGTGTGTATTGACCCTTGTCAAATGGAGAGCACAACATTGGAGACCCTTTTGAATAATTATAAACAAACAATACAATGTTGACCAAACCTTATGAAAGTAAAAACATTGGCATACCCGTAAAAAATACAATGGCGGCCATTAGCAAAGGATCAATCACAAATAGTGATTGCAATTACAATACATTTCAATAAGGCAAAAAAAGGAGAAAAAGGATATTAGATCAAATTCACAGAGAAAACCTAAACCATCAAATTCATTTGCATCCACATGGATAGATAGTTATGCCACATCGATATGGTTGACAAGGTTAGTCCATTTTTTCACTATTCAAATACGAGTTAGTTCATTTCATATACTAAGTGCTTGAGAGCACTTTGTTGTGGTTGGTCGAAGAACCTTAGGAGTGGGATGTTTGGGGTTCCACCCCATCCCAAACCACTTACTTTTATATATTGATATTTAGTGGGATATTTTGTAGAACTTTCCATATTTATTTTTAATAAAAAAAACACCTCTTAACCCACTAGTCCCAACTAAACTCACATCTATATTTAGCATAGAATACCATAAAAAGAAGGGCAAATTGTTTTTCTCCCATATCAATTATTTTTGATTCTAAGCAACATTTTCCAAAGGAAGGGTCACTTTAAAACTGAATTTTGAGCTATTATTTTTGGTTTTTTTCTTAGAGAGCCATATTGAGCTTTGGAGGCCACTAGGGTCCCGCAAAATAAAATAAATTACTTACCATTCAAATTTTAGAATATTGGATGAAATTGTGGTATTTCAGTTTAAGTGTATTGTACTAATTTGTAGGTTGTCATATTCAACCGCAAACTATTATACCTACTTTAAAACTGGAAGAGAGTTGTAATAAAATATATTAAAATTTTGGTTCCTTATCACTAACGAGATCTTCGGATCTCATTCACATCATTAGGTAAAAATAGTGCCTCTGGGAAGCACTTACGGTAAAGTCGTCGCGACTACTACTGCACTTAACGCATAATATAGCTACAAGAACATCATCTGGGAATCAACCCTTTAAATAAATGGGGAGTAATAAGGTCATAGTGCACACACTTTAAGACCTCCCATCCATCGTGAATGATTTCTTGAGTTAAATTTGGAATGAAAAATTATCCGAGTATATAGCAAAGTTACGTGTGCGTATGAGGATATTTCTTTGAGCCGGTGTTAATAATCACACAAACCCCTTTCAATACTATCTTTGTACCACATATCAGATTATTTCACCTATGTTAACACCTCTTTCACATGCTACAAAGTATATAAAAAGGGTGAGCCTCTTCCATGTATCGACGGGTATATCGGAAGGTAACGCATATAAAAGGTTCAAGGTATATTGGAATGATGGTATATATATTGGGAGACCGTATACCTATAGTGATTAGAACATTACCCTTTTCAGTTGATTCTAAAAAATGGGCAACAATGCCCCCAAGTCCTTTCTTCTATATTCTCAACTTCTAAGAGGAAATAACTATGCAAAGCATGGAATACAAAAATCAAGACATAGCTTGAGTTTGAAGATATTTTGGAATGTCAGAAATGGTAATGCGTAACCAGATCAACAAATCGATAAAACACAACATAAATAGTTTGATAGCTCTAATCGGAAGGACAAGATCATAATCTTGTTTGCTATGTCGATGACATGTAACCCCACATTCAAGATGCCAAAATATCTAAAGAAGCATTGGATAATTTGAGCACATTTACGAGGCTAAAAACAAAAATTCATACTAAATTTATAAAGTCGAGTTACACTTTGAAGTTTAAAAAAATGAGAAAGTAGAAGCTTTCTTAAGAAGAGTTGTAGAAATGAGGGCTTTAATTATATCCCTAAGAGAAGTAGTCACGACAAATCTCTCATTCCCATTGTTCTGAGAGCCCTCCCTCCTTCATACCACATTTTTGTGACAACACTCAACTTGTCAGATCAAAATAGTAAGTTTTGATAAGATGGTAAATTTACACTATAACAAGAGGAAGCCATGTAAAATAAAGATGATGAAGAGGAGTAGGCACTTTCTTCTCATCAGAAATGGAAAGGAAAAGGAAAAGGAAAATCTCATCAAAAACCCCAAAATCAGAATCAACATCAACAAGGGGACAAACAACAAAAGAAGAAATGTCCTATCTACAAAAGAGGACATGAATTGAAATATTTTTGGTATAATACATACAAGAAAGGTTCATCAAGTAATCTAGACCTCAAATTTAGCAATCCCACAAGGGAAATTCTAACTACAATCAAAACTAGAAAAAGGGGAACTAGAAAAGAAAATCCCGACAAGAAGGAAATATAACTGAGCAAGAAGAAAATTCAGATAATGAAGACTTCTTGTACACTGCTCGATCAAGTGAACCTTCCACGTCATCAAGTGATGTATGGTATGTTGATTCAGGATCCACTCAACACATGCAAAGCCATAAAGACTGGTTTACCATAATAAGGGACATGTCTTCAAAAAACCATGTTTCATTGGGTGATGATTCTTTGTACATAATACATGGGATTGGTAACATTTCTCTACCCCTTGTTTCAAGAAATTATAGATTATCAGATGTACTATATGTCCCTAGGTTGACAAAGAATCTACTATGAGTCAGTAAAATCCTAGATTACAATTTGAAAATTGATTTTGATACTCTTCCGTAAAGAAAATGTTTCTAATTCAAGACAAATCACAAGGCTCACAAATAATAACAAAAGCCTCTAATGTGGGACATATGTTCAAACTTCTTCATTTCATCCACATAGATGATCAAGAACTTGTGACTAAGAACTCTACCTATGCCTAATTGTGGCATCAAATAATTGGTCACATCAGTTTCAAGTATCTCAAAACACTTAACTCGATACAATATGATAAAAGGATTTCCATCTCTCCGTAAGGATACGATAAGTGTCCTCACCGCTATCAGAGAATCGAGGAAGAAAAAAACATAGATCTTCGTTCTAGAAGAGTAATTATCGAGTTCATGGTAAGATTGATATGGTTCATGTTGATATTTGTGAAGCCATACAAACGAGTCATTCGGATTCCAATACTTTATGTTTTGTGTTGATGATTACTCATGAGAAATGTGGATCTTGGGATGATGTATTAGTATCTTGGATTGGAAGTATGGCAAAAGGATACTCACGTATTTGTTTCTCGGAATTTGAAATATACCAAGAAAATGCTTGAGTAATCCAATATGATGGATTGCACACCTATTTATACACCTATGGAGATGAGACTATAGTTATCTTGGTGAGATCCATCTCCTACAAGAAATTCCACTCTCTATTGGTAGTTGATTGGAAGTCTAATTTACCTTACATACACTAGACTAGATATTAGCTTTACTTAAAAGAAGCTATCTTTTCAGAGTTCATATAGGAACCTTGATTTTTTTCATTGGAAGGAAATAAGGTGGATCTTGAGATATCTCAAGGGAACAATGGATCTTGGTCTAGAATACAAGAAAAATGATCAATTCTTCTTGACTAGATATCGAAGTCATATCATGCGGCAATATTGATTGAGAAAATCCACTTCGGAGTTTTGTATTCTTTTTGGGATGTGGACTGATATCATGGGGAAGTAAGAAACAACACTTTATTTCTCACTCTTCTACAGAATTTGAGTATCGTTACAAATGTTAAGTTTTCTCGTGAAGTGATATGGCTACATCACATACTAAAAGGACTTGGAATACCACAGGACAAACCAACCACCTTGTATGTTGACAATGAAGGTGTTCTCAAACTTGTTCGCAATATATTTTTTCATGAAAGAACAAATCACATTGAGGTATAGGGAAATTTCATACATGAACATGTCTTAAAACACAATATAAACCTTTAGTTTTTCTCAAATGACTAAAAAACAAGTAGATATCTTCACAAACTCACTTGCACATGAAAATTTTGAGTTGTTCAGAGAGTTCCTCTCCTCATTCCCTTGAGGCAATGCAAAATTAAGGGGGGGGATGTTAGGGTAAATAGTAATTTTGCATTATTAATTAGGTAAATAGGTTATTTATATTTATTGTTATATGGTTATGTTTTAATAACCATATTATTCTCATATGAGTTTATTGTTGTTGTAGAGTTATAACAATATTTTGTCTGCATTATTTCATACAGGGTTTTTGGTTGCACCTATGTAACTTCTCTTTCTGGTTGTAACTGGCTATGCAATATCTATAAATATTGCAGCCTTCTCGTAATTTTTTGATTTGAATTCTCTACTTTCACAAAGTGCATGTGAGAGTTTCAAAATGAACTTTCAAGGAAAAACGGGTCTCACCATAACTTAAAACACCCACTTAAGTCATAAAGTGCACTTGTAAGTCATTGGCCTTATGTTTTTGAGTTATTAAAAGGACCTATGGGATTGAGGCACACTTTTGAGGTGAAATTTCAACCAAAAATTGTGCTAAAGGTGCAAAAGGATGCCAAAAGGGTGCCTAAGCACTTAAGTGCATGCTCCAAAACTTGATTTGGACCCCTGACAGACTTCCAGAATTAATTTCTTCACTTTGGGGTAAAATTTTCATGGATTTTGGTCATCCAATAGATGAATTTACATGGAAAATTTCCATTTAATCTAATGATCACATTTGTAATATATGAAAATGTTAACTTCAACAAGTTTCACATGTACTACTCTCTTTTACCTCGGATGGTGCAAACAGTGAGTGAAGTACATAAGTAGTTTCAAACAAGTGAGGGTTAAAAAAATTTATGGGTCCTAAGGAGAAATTAAAATACCCAAAATTTATATTTTTATAGGCTCACAACTTTATCGGAGGTTCCCATAATCTTTTGTTTAAGAATATAGTGTAAAGAGGCCACCTTGAATAAATGTCCGAAGAATTTCTACCTTTTTTATGTTCTCAAAACTTTATCATAATTTTTACATCATGAATTAGTATCCAAAATATTTTCAATTCTTGGGATATGATCTCCCAACACTTCATGAGGCTCCTGAAACATTCCAATGAAGTTGAATCTTCAACACAATATGCATACTCCTTTTCTAAAAAAGTTCCTATGAGAAACTTCTTCCCAAGACCACCCAAAGGTTTCTAGAATGCTTCCTAATTCATGTCATCGAGGAAAATAATATGATACCTTTATAATGACTATAACCATGGATTTTTAATTACTCTAAGGCTCTTGAAATCCTTTGTTGAAGTTGGTCTTTGAAAGTAGGCAATTTCAGCAATTTTGACAATTTTAGCTACTTGGACCAATTTTAACCATTAGACTAAAGGGATTTTTTTTTTGAATTGGGTTGTCATATAAAATGAAATGAAATTTTACATTCCAAAAAAGTATAGAATATTTTAAATTAAAATAGTGATAAAGTTTTAGTAAATATGGTACAATGAAGATATTATAAATTTTGTTCTATAAATTTGAAAGGACCATATAAACTCTAAAAATAATTGAATTAAAATTTAAATTATTAGACTCTTGAGGTATGTACATTATTTTTATTTCATTTTGTAGACACTTCAAGTCCACCGCAAATAAATTTATTTTGGCTAAGCTTATCCTAATATCACCATGAAAATTAATTAATTAATTATCTTCATCCTATCACAAATCCCACATCATCCCCATAAAAGTTAATTAGCTAGTTAATCACCATTAACTAGTTAAAATTATACATCTCCATGATCCCACATTGATGATAAATCTTTAGATTTGCATAAATAAATAAAGCAATAATTAATTAAAATCAACACATGAAATGAAAACTACAGTAGATAGAAACCTCATGTAAATAGAATGGAGCAATTTCTATTGAATATGAGAGGGCATTTTATACAATTGGTTGCTCCTAAAATCATGGAGTCAAGTCTTATCATTTCATCCCCATATCTCTCCTTTATTCCTTAGTTTTACTCCCAATCCCAAGATATTCTCACACATTCCTTTCTCTATGAGTTGTGCATGACAACTAATTGTGTACACTCACATATTATTCTATATTTTGCACAACTACAGAGGTTCGCATCCTAATCCTACTCTAAATAAATCGCAAGGAGACAGGATAAAAATGCAAAAATGAAACTAAACTAAAGATGGTGATGCACCAAAAGGAGTGGTGAAACATTTTTTGCCATGTAAATAGACACAAATTCATGAAATGCAACAAGGGAAAACATACACAAGCTGATAGATGTAATTAGAGGTCTTAAAATGAAGTAAAACAATACAAACAGAGGACTGAAAGCATTCACAGAGTTTACACTGTCAATTCCATGTAAAAATCTCTTGCATTCCACCATCAAAGAGGTATAAACCTGTTACAAACTATGAAAAAGGTCTGATTCTTACAACTATCACTTGCTGGAGGTGAAAGAAGAAGTTTGCAATGCCAAAAAGTGTTCAACCATGAAGAAATGAGCCAAATCTAGCTTTTACAATGCATGGGTCGAGCCCAGGAGAGAGAAAACGTAAAAACATGGGAGCCCATTCCTCATTGATGGAAAATGCATTAAAACAGCATGGAGGACCTTACAAACCCATACCCTATCATTTTTGACCATATTGGAGAAGAATGCGACCCATTCTGTATTAAATTTGGTTGTTGAAATGTCATTTTCGCCAGACACGTACTCAGAACCATTTTTGAATTTTCTCTCTCCAAACTGAACCAAAATTAGAAATTGACCATGGAATCATGTAGATAATTTTAACATCTTTCCAATGATATAAAGAACGTGAAAATATGAGCTCTGGATCAAAAGATATGATCGTTTGAAGATTTAGGGCAAAAACGCCCAAAAACGGATCGACGGAAAAATTTTTTCAAATTTTACCTTTTTTTTTGTCTTTGGAAAAATTTTCAAAATTCCCACGCTCCGCTGGTCGATGCCACGTGGCGCTGATTGGCACAATTCTCTCTCCTTCCTCTTTTCGCGGGTTTTCCTTTGAAAATTTTGACTTTTCTTACACTTAGCCAATTTTTTTCATCAAGGGCCTTCCCTCGTGACACGTGTCACACTTTGAAAATCAAAAATTTCCATTTGAACCTTCGACCAAAATACTTGAAAAATTTCAAATTTGCCTCCGACCCCGAACTCCTGCCACGTGGCAGCCTTCCTATTGGTCGGGCCTCAAATGGGAAAATTTTCCACAAAACTCCGCCGAGCCATAACTTGAAAAATATAAGGAGTTAGGAGGCAAACTTTACTTTCTCGGGAAAGCCGAGAGAGAGCTCTATCTCGATGGTGCCATTTTCTAGAAAGCCTTGAGTGCCTAAAAAAAAAAATGTAGACGAGGCACAAGAGAGGCAAGAACACAAGGAGTTAGCCACAAAAATGAGTGGGCACCATTTTGGATAACAATTTTGGCGACTCGTAGGGGTCATCTCGCCTCGCTAGATGAAAATACCAGATTGCTCAAGCAAACCATTGGGCATGGAGTCATCAAATATTCTATTTAGAACCTCAACTGACTTAGAATGTGCAAGGAGGAAGATGGAATATCACATGATGGAAGCAAGGACTGCAAAACATCTCCAGGGATAGCAAGCTGTGCCAAAGCACTTAGGGAAAGCAAAACTAACCTACAACAAAACAATGTGCAAAGCACTTGGAGGAATGAAAATCTAATCTAATATTTACAAGGTGGTAAATTTCCCTCTAGAAGCAACGCTTGAGATAGATTCCATTGATCGAATCTGCAGTTCTTCACCATCCAATGAGGCCAATCGAAAGCATTGTTGTTTGCACTTCGTGACCATGTATGGGCCACTCCAAATGGCATCAAATTTTGAATGCCTTCCGGTTTTGCTCTATCCACATCCCATTTCAACACTAGATCTCCAACCTGAAAAGATCTATCCTTGGCCTTCCTATCAAAGGTCTTTTTGATCAAAGCTTGATCCTTTTCCATTGCTTGGGATGCCTGATTTCTGACCTCCTGCAGCTCCATCAACTCGCATATCTCACCTCCATGGGCTCAAACTCTAAAGAACTCTAATTGCTTCATGAGTTCCAATGTTGGCAACTCAAGTGACATGGGCAAGATTGCCTCTCTTCCATAAACAAGTTTGAATGGAGAGTTACCTGTGGATCTCTTGGGAGTTATCCTATCAGCCCATAAGGCTGATTTCAGTTTGGTATGCCAAGACCTCTGATTCTCATCAAGAGTCCTCCTAATGATCCTCAACAAGTTCTTGTTTGTAGACTCGGCCCCGGCCATTACCTCGAGGGTAATAGTTTGATGAAGTGCTTAGGTAGATCCCATTCTTCGACAGCCCACTACTACCTTGGATCCAATGAATGCCAATGCATTATCTCGAGATTATTGAAAGGTATACCAAATCTGGTTGCTATCCCCTCATAAAAGTCTAAGATGCTGACTCATTTGCTTTTGAGTGCTACGCTTCACCATTTGGTGAAGTAGTCCGTGGTCATCAAAATCCATTTGTGCCCTTGACTTGAATTGGGATTAATGACTCCAATGAAGTCCAAACCCCATTGCATGAATGGCTGGTCAACCGAGATCGATGCAATGGAAGGGCAGCAAGTCTCTCTTTTCCCGTGAAGAATGCACAATTCTTACACCTCTTAATCCATGCATAGCAATCACTGAAAATTTTAGGCCAATAATAACCAGCCTTCATGATTTTTAGAGCTGTCACTCTGGTGCAAAATGACCACCACTGGTCCACCATGGAACTCTTCCAACACCCTATGAATCTGATTTGTGCTAATGCATCTCAAAGAACACTCCATTCACATCTTTCTTGAACAAAACTCCATCAACAATGGCATATGGGACAGCCTCGCAATCAAGTGTCTTCTTTGGGTCTTGTTCATCTCTGAGGGCATAGGCCTGTGCTTAGGAAGTGTATTATACCTTGGGTCCAGCAAGGAGTGGGGGCAGCATTGTTTTCTTCTTGAGTGCCACATGGCTCATGGCTGTCCCTTGAATCACAAAACAACCTCTCCTTCATTGCATGCTTCTTTTTGCTTCCCCAAAACCAGCTGCTCACACAATCCTTTTCCTCTTACCAGCTTGGTGATTTTGATCTCAATGTCATACTCCATGACACGGGTGATCCAACCTGCCCTTTTCTCATTCAAATCTTTGTTGAGGAGGAAGTCCTTAACCCCAACATGTGAGACCAGCAACTGGACCTTGTTGTTTGAGACTAAATGCTTGAATTTCTTCAAGCTTCGACACGCAAAGACATGCTTCTCAATAAAAGAGTACTTCACCTCATAGTCATCTAGGCTCGGGTCAAGAAGGCAATTGGCTGCTCATCATTATCCTTGTTCTGCTGTACCAAAATGGCAGAAATAGTGTCATTACCTCCAAATGCATAGAGGATGAAATCCTTGGAGAAGTCCAGGTTGATGAGAGTTGGTGCTTGAGAAATGGCTTCTTTGATTGCTTCAAAACTCTCCTTCCTTCGCTGTCCACTTGAAAGCCATGCTCTTCTTTAACATTTTGGTGATGGGCTTGACAAGGGCTGCAAAATCTGGGACAAACCTCCGAACAAAGTTTATCCTCCCCAAGAAACTCTGAAGGGCTTTCTTGTGGCTTGGCAATGGTAGTGCTCTTATGGCTTCGACTCTCTCTGGATCAATTGCTAATCCTTCTTTGGAGACAATATGGCCAAGGAGCTTTCCTTCATGTGCAAGAAAGATACACTTCTTAGGATTCAAAGACACTCCAAATTCCTACACCTCGTGAAAACTTGTCTCAAATGAGAGAGGTGGTCTCGCTGCATTTTTGGAAAAATAGTGATATCATCAAGGTAAATCAGCACCACGTTGTTAATCAAACCTTTCAACGCCATGTCCATTGCTCTTTCGAAGGTAAAGACTAAGTTGTTGACAGCCCAAATGGCATCTTCCCGTATGCAAAAGTTCCCCATTTGGTTGTGAAGGCTGTCTTGAATCGGTCTTCTTCCTTCACCATAATCTGATGTAGCCTGAGTAGCCATCAAGTAGTGAAACCTCTGAGCCAGCCACAACTTGCAAGATTTGCTCCATGGAAGGGAGTGGGTAATGGTCCTCGAGAGATGCTCTATTTAAGTCTCAAATCAACACACAATCTGATCTCTCCACTCTTCTTTTCTCGATCGAACCAAGTTGGCAACCCAACTAGAATGCTTGATGGGAATATGATTCTTGACTCAATCAGCCTTGTCCAATTCTTTCCTCATGAGAGGCTCCATGTGTGGATTGACGGTCTTTGTTTCTACCGACAGCTTAGTATTTCGATCCAATTCAATGGTATGCGAGCTAAGTTGGGATCAAACCTTTCAAATCTTCATAGCTCCAAGCAAACACATCGGGAACTCTTGACACACTGCATGAACTCATACCTTTCTTGATCAGCTTGTCATCTTTCCAATTTGCAATGGTTTGTTCTCTTCTACCAAGATGGATACCGAATCTCTCTCTTGACCCGAATGTTTGCTTTCTCCTTTCTAAACCGATCATTGGGATTAAAAATGGACTCCAAAGTGATAAGTCCCTTTGGGCAGCTTGTTAGTTCTCACTGTACCACTTGGTCACCATATCGCTGTTCCAATTTTTCTTGATTCTTAGCCGAGAACTCACTTCTTCGCAAGAAATGGATGATTTGCTGGTCATTCTCAAACACTTGCCAACCGACATTGTTATCCGGCATCAAGGCCTCACAATCACGTGGATGTTTGGCTGTACTTTGTCTTTTGAATGCTTTCCACAATGTCAAAGGCTGCCCCTACCGCCGCAAGCCCTGCAAGCAGCTTGATTCTCTTTCCTAGGAATGGATTTGATGCCAAAACCCTCAAAATCTTCCATGAGGTCCCACACCCTATTCTCAGTAGCACCCGAGTAGATCATTTGGCAGCAAAGATGTTGTCCCTTGACCTGATTTACAATCAATTCACTGTCACCAAAGACTTGCAAGTTCTTTATTTTCTTCTTGATTGCCCAATGCATCCTCGCACCAAGGCTTCATATTCAGCAGTTGTTATTGGAGCATGCAAACTGAAATCTAAAAGCTGAATAGTACCTTACTCCGAGGTGAAACAAGCATGGCTCCACCTCCCCGCACCTTGTCTACTTCTTGATCCATCAAAAACAAGCTGCCATACCTCATTGTCATCCTTGTGGTTTGGCTTGGTGATGTTAGGAATAGGCTGATTTTCTTCATGTATACAATAGACCCCTAGCTCAGATTCTTCTACTTCTTGATAAGGATCAAAAGCATGTACCTTGTTTGCCCATTCATCAAGAGTTAGATCCGGGATGCTCCCAACCTTGGTGTCAGCTTCATCGGTGCTTGGGTGGTCTTCTTGATCAAATGTTGAACAATTGGCATTGATCTGACTTGGAGTGTAAGGCTCAATGTGGAAGTTTGCAATAGGTTCAGACCTGATTGTAGCCTTAGTTCCATACCTCATTCTGAACAGCATGTGTGACCAATCAGCAGACAAATATCCCCCAATCTTGGTTGTGAAGTCCCTTGACAAGCATAGGGCAAAGAGTGGTGGAAGGTCTATGACTGATACATCTTGTGAAACAACAACATTTGGACATGCATGCAAGGTAAGACTCAAGTTTCTAATCACCCCAACTCGTTGTTTATCGCTGTCCCATCCAACTGCACTACCCTTTGGATATGGTTTCATACTCGGAGCCCTAGCCGATCAGCTATTTGTTTAGGCATCACCGAGCTACTTGCCCTAATCTATCATGCAATTGTGCACTAACCGATTTCCAATGATTAATGAAACATGAAAGGAGGGGGCTTCAACATTTTACCTTGTTGTCCTCCATGATTTCCTCAGCCGGGCAGCATTTGTGAGCACTTTCTCTTGCATCCGAACTTGCTGATTCAAGTTGGCCACCCTTCATGGCAGCTTGTAACAAGTCTCTTTGGCCTGGGATAGATAGGGATTCCCACATTGATATATTAACATTTGTCTTCTTCATCTGATCAATGATATTGAATGGTGATGAAGGATCTCTTTGCTGTCCCTTTGCTTGTACATTCACTCCTTGCACGTGGGCAGCAATAATTGGTATTTGAGTTGGTCTAGGAGCTGTTCTTGGCTGCCCTTGTGCATTTGAAATTGGATTTTGCTTGCCAACCATTTGTGGAGCCATGGAAGGTTGTGGATTGGTTGGAGCTAATGGCTGTTCTTCACCCAAATTCCTTCTTTTGACCTTGTGTTGGCTGCAACACCTGGGAAACCGCTGATTCATGCCACAAAATCCTCGCTTGCCAATTTACCAACGTGGTGTCATTTGGGGCTGATTGTTGTTGGAATGTTTCTTGTTGTTGTTGGTTGTTTCTCGACTCGCCCTCACCCTCCACACCAAGAGTTGTCACCATTAATGCTTGATTCAAAGCACCATCAAGCACATGGATTGGTTATGAGGTTCATTGCATGGAAAACACCAATCATACTCCCGAGCAATGTTGTTTTGTGTTGGCACCAATGCCTTAGAGGCAGATATGGCATTTGGATGTAGGGCTGAAATGGTCTATCGGGCAGGAGGCCTTGTTTGATTCATATTTGCAGCTGGATTAGGTGGTCTTTGTGGTTGGTATGGCTGCCTGTTAGGCTGAGCTTGGCTGGTAAGAAGGTCTAAAACCTTGGGCTTGTTGCCTCTCGAGAGTAACCAGCTCATTGCCTAGGTTTTCAATTGCTTCATGACTTCAAGCTCATTTGGGGCACTTGGAGATGAAGTAGAAGCTTCATTTGAACTCGATTTCTAGGAGTGGGAGAAGGAGCCAAATTAGGTGCTTGATTGGTATTTGGACTCTCTAAACTTGGAAACAATGGCATGGGAGGTCTAGGGGCTAGTTTCCACTTGATCAAACAATTTTCAGCCCTAATGGCAATGCTATAAGCCATAGGGATAGTTATGCCTCCCATGGATCGAATCAACATAGAAATATCAGAATTTAGAGCTTTGAGATAGTAGAGAAAAGCACCTTTCGCGTTGGTCCGACCGCCACCGGAATTCTCTCCCAAGTCTTTTGAAATCTGAAGTTGAAATCGGCCACCTGCTCATCGGGAGCTCTTCGATGGTTGTCACCTGCTCCAAAAGAGACAAGTTGTCTCCTTCTCCAAATTGCTCATGAAGTGCTATACATAGCTGATTCCAATTTGTGATAGAACCAGCTCCAAGGCTTCTAAACCATTGCAATGCTTTCCCTTGAATGAAGATGCCAACAATTTGATGTACCACTGCATCTCATTGATTTCATGAATCGCACAAAGGTTGGCAATGTCTTTAACATGATCACCCGAGTAGTCCGATTTTCTCCAAGTGAAGTAGGGAATGTTCTTCAAGGCTGCAATTGGAATTCGATGTTGTGCATTGAGGGCAAGTGGGTGCTACCGTGAAGTTGACATAGGGGTTGTTTTGTGCCATTCTAATTGGTCTTAAAACCCTTGTTGATCGAATGAAAGGCCTACTGTGGAGGAGTTGAGAGAGTTCTGTTTGGTGGAGATGGAGACCTTGGATTCTCCTCCCACTTTGCCTTACTCTTGGAGATAACTCACGTATATTCAAACAACACCTCTTCTTCTCCAGCTCTTGACCTTGTAGTGATTCTTCTCATGAGTTTTCAGGCCTGCACTGCTGAAACCAGTTGATTCTTCCCCTTGGAGTCGCCAGATATGCAAATTATAGCTCTTTTCAAGCAAGAAAATTGCAGCAGATGCACATCAACTTTGCTGCAATAAAAATGAGACCTCTAAGGTCCCACCGGCGTGCCAAAACTGTTGTTGCAAATCAAAGCACACCCCGGATGCAAATCAAGGTTCTAAATTGATGTTTTAGGCATCCAGTGTGATTGCACAACATGGAAACCTCTCTCCAAGTGTGGGACTTGTGAAAATGAGAGAGGAATCTCTAGATTAGAGGCTGGTTCCTCAAACTCCTCTGATTTAGATCTATATTTTGCACAACTACAGAGGTTCAGATCCTAATCCTACTCTAAATTGCAAGGAGACAGGGATAAAAATGCAAAAATGAAACTAAACTAAAGATGGTGATGCACCAAAAGGAGTGGTGAAACATTTTTGCCATGTAAATAGACACAAATTCATGAAATGCAACAAGGGAAAACATACACAAGCTGATAGATGTAATTAGAGGTCTTAAAATGAAGTAAAACAATACAAACAGAGGACTGAAAGCATTCACAGAGTTTGCACTGTCAATTCCATGTAAAAATCTCTTGCATTCCACCATCAAAGAGGTATAAACCTGTTACAAACTATGAAAAAGGTCTGATTCTTACAACTATCACTTACTGGAGGTGAAAGAAGAAGTTTTGCAATGCCAAAAAGTGTTCAACCATGAAGAAATGAGCCAAATCTAGCTTTTACAGTGCATGGGTCGAGCCCAGGAGAGAGAAAACATAAAAAACATGGGAGCCCATTCCTCATTGATGGAAAATGCATTAAAACAGCATGGAGGACCTTACAAACCCATACCCTATCATTTTTGACCATATTGGAGAAGAATGCGACCCATTCTGTATTAAATTTGGTTGTTGAAATGTCATTTTTGGCCATGGACACGTACCAGAACCGTTTTTGAATTTTCTCTCTCTCAAACTGAACCAAAATTAGAAATTGACCATGGAATCATGTAGATAATTTTAACATCTTTCCAATGATATAAAGAACGTGAAAATATGAGCTCTGGATCAAAAGATATGATCGTTTGAAGATTTAGGGCAAAAACGGCCCAAAAACGGATCGGCGGGAAATTTTTTCAAATTTTACCTTTTTTTTGTCTTTGGAAAATTTTTCAAAATTCCCATGCTCCACTGGTCGATGCCATGTGGCAAGCTCGATTTCACTGAATTCTCTCTCCTTCTCTTTTCGCGGGTTTTCCTTTGAAAATCGACCTTTTATACTTTTCTTACACTTAAAATTCCTTGTGACACGTGTCACACTCGTGATTGGTCCGTGGCCCCGCCTGGGGAAAAAAATTTCCATTTGAACCTTCGACCAAAATACTTGGAAAATTTCAAATTTTGCCTCCGACCCCGAACTCCTCTCGCCACGTGGCAGCCTTCCTATTGGTCATGGGCCTCAAATGGGAAAATTTTCCACAAAACTCCGCCGAGCCATAACTTGAAAAATATAAGGAGTTAGGAGGCAAACTTTACCTTTCGGGAAAGCCGAGAGAGAGCTCTATCTCGATGGTGCCATTTCTAGAAAGCCTTGAGTGCCTAAAATCAAAAAAATGTAGACTCGAGGCACAAGAGAGGCAAGAACACAAGTATTCCCTAGTCTTACTCCCAATCTTAAGATATTCTCACCCATTCCTATCTCTATGAGTTGTGCAAGATAACTAATTGTGCACACTCACATATTATTTAAATATTAAATAATACTAATATTCAAACCATATGTTCACACTATGAACACTAATTTCTAACACACATCACTTAAAATCATCCAAAATAAAATACTTGAAGCCTATAAAAAGGACCCTCCAAGGTACCATGAAGAACAACCCAATAAACCTCGCCATTTTGGGAAACCTTTTTATTTTGGGCAATCCTTCCATGTAAGAGCCATTCCAATGTAAACCTTTCCATTTTGTTAGGAAATAAGAGATAAACTATGCGGAATAATCCCTTCATGAATCGCAACAAAGAGAAACTAATATGCGTAAAATGTTACAGATCACAAATAAAAGTGTAGAATAAATAACACAACATAGTAGAGATAAGATTTAACATGGTTCACCCAATTTGGGCTACGCCCACCAAGAATCACTACTCTCGATTTTATTACAAGCCTCCACTCTCTCAATACAATACCCAGATCTGTTTGGAGCTATGCTCAACAAACTCTACAGAATTCACACCCGAATTCAAAACACATATGTAATACATTTGCTTGTACATCTATCATATGCATAAGACCATATAAATAGACAACTACTTAAGCAATTTGATACAAAACCGTGGGTATCAAAACCAAGGGCAAAAACCGTGGGTATCAAAACAATGGGCAAAAGACCGAAAAAAACCATGGGCCCAAAAATAGCCTAATAATAAGATTACTCCATTACCCATGGGTTAATAAACCACCCATGAAAGGTTTTTGCTTCAGGGGCTTGCCCCGAACCCCCTAACCCGCCGCTCACCGGCTAGCGGGACCACCGTAAAATACTCGAGTGTAACACATGTAAGGTGTACCACATTCTAACATGCAAATAGGCTCCACAAACATAACAATCTCCCACTGAGACTAATTTCCACCGAGCAAGCTTCTCAACCCTTCACTATCATCTATGAAGGCCAAACAAAGCTGAACATAGCTTTAGTTTATCCTTGTGACCACCTTGGTCATCATGTCTGGAGGATTTTGACTTGGTATGAATCTTCTCCAACTTCAACTTATCTTCCTCCAAAGATGTCCTGATGAAGTGATATCTCAACTGTATATGCTTCATCCTGGAGTGGAAAGCAGAGTTCTTAGCTAGGTGTATAAGCACTCGACTATCACTATATAGCTTACATTCCTCCCGCTTATGCCCCAACTCCTCAAGCAATTTTTGTAGCCAAATCATCTCTTTTTTGCTCTCGTGGCAGCAACATACTCAGCCTCCGTGGTCGATAAAGCCACCAGCCTTCTGTAGTCGTGAATTCCACCACCGTTGTCCCACCTATAGTGTAAATATAACCTCGTTGTGTGCTCTCCTGCTGTCTACATCTCCAGCCATGTCTGAATCTACATAACCACATAAAGTGGTGTCTGATCCACAGTAGCACAAAACTTTCCCCATGGTTCCTCTCAAATACCAAAGGATCCACTTTACTACTTGCCAATGCTTTTACCCGGATCACTCATAAATCTACTCACAGCTCCCACCGCATGGGCAATATCAGTGCCTAGTGCACACCATAACATACATCAAACTCGCCAACCGCCGATGAGTAAGGTACCTTGACATCTCGGTTTCTTTTCCCGCTCTGCGTCTGGGACACCGCTCCTTTGATAACAAAAGGCCTATCAAAGGAGTCCCAACCGGTTTAGCATCCTGCATATTAAACCTCTCCAAGACCTTATTAATGTACTCTTCCTGAGATAAAGTCAGCTTTCGTTCCTTCCTATCCCGAGATATCCTCATACCAAGGATTTTTTTGCTGCACCCAAATCCTTCATATAAAAGGATTCACTTAGCTGCTTCTTGAGTACTTTTATTTCTTGCATGTTTTTACCTGCAACCAACATGTCATCCACATACAAACAAAGGATAATATAACTTCCATCCTCAAATTTCTTTGTATACACGCAATGGTCAAAATGACATCTAATATAACCTTGCTCCATCATGAAGCTATCAAATTTATTATACCATTGACGTGGAGCTTGTTTCAAGCCATACAAGATCTTCTTCAATTTGCACACCATCTCCTCTTTACCTTTGACCTCATAGCCCTCTGGTTGTGCTGCATATATAGTTCCTCCTCCAAATCACCATGGAGAAATGTAGTCTTTACATCAAGCTATTCTAAGTGCAAGTCTTCTGCTGCAACTATTCCTAGAACAGTTCTAATAGAAGTCATTTTTACTACAGAGAGAAAAATCTCATCAAAATCTATACCTTTTTTGTGCAAACCCTCGACCACCAACCGGGCCTTGTATCTTTTCTTTCCTCCTTCTTCTCTTGACTCGAACACCCACTTGTTCTATAATGCTCTTTTTTCCTTCCTCGGGTAGCTTTACCAAATCCCATGTCCTGGGTTCTCCATGAGAGCCCGATGCTCCTCATCCATGGCTTTCTCCCACTTCTTACCGGCATCTACTTGCATTGCTTCATCAAAGCTCTCTCGGCTCTCCACTATCGTGAGTAATAAATAATAAAGAGAAGGAGAAAAACGTTCAGGTTCTTTTCTTACCCTAGAAGACCTCCTCACTGTAGGAGTTTGGGGTTCCTGTTGAGTAGGTTCCTGAATTGATTCATGGGTCACTTTCCCATCCAGAAGATCCTCTACCACTGCATATTCTTTCTTGGATTCTTCCATGTTTTCCTGCAACTGTTGCTTATACATGACTTTCTCATTAAAGACCACATCCCTAGACCAAATGATTTTCTTGTCCTTAATACTCCAACATTTAAATCCAAAGTCATCACCGCCATAACCAATGAAAGTACATTTTTCTGATTTAGCCTCTAGCTTGGTCCTATCATCCTTGTCTATATGAACAAACACCTCACATCCAAAGACTCTAAGAAATGAATAATCAACTTTCTTACCATACCATGCCTCCTCAGGTATGCCTCCATCCAAGGCACTTGAGGGTCCTCTGTTTATCAAGTACACAGCTATGCTCACCGCTTCTACCCAAAAAGAAAGAGGCAGTCCTACATGTAACCTCATGCTCCTAAGACGTTCCATTATTGTTCTGTTTCATCCTTTTCGATACCCCATTCTCGTCATGGAGTTCCTAGAATCATCTTTTCCCCGTGGATTCCATTCTTAGAATAAGAATCATTAAATTCATTGGCCGCAATACTCCCTCCATTATCTCGACCTCGAGACATTTTAGCTTAAGACTTGTTTCATTCTCTACCAAGGCTTTCCATTTAACAAAAGTGTCAAATACATCAGATTTGTGTCTAATACAATAAACCCAAACTTTCCTTGTCGCATCATCAATAAAAGTAACATAATAACTTGAACCCCAAGAGATGATACCTGAGCTAGCCCCCCACACATCGAATGTACCATCTCTAACTTATTCTCTTTGTTCGTAGGTCCAACCTTGAGAAACCTTACTCGCTTCTCGCTTTTCCATATATGCAGTCCTCAGTAAATCCAAACTCTGTTTCGTATATCCAGAAAATTCTTCTTTATGATGTTCATGCCCTTATGGCTCATATGACCGAGCCTATAGTGCCATAATGTTGTATCTCGCATCCAAGCCACAAGATTACAATCATTAGTATTATCAAGTGGTTAAATACAAGGTTCCAACCTTCTTACTCTCGCCACCACAAGAGCACCCTTGGTAACCTTCCAAGAGTCTCGTCAGAAATATCACAAGACAACCATCACTTCCCAACCGCCCGCCGATATCAAATTTCTCCTTAATGTAGGCACATGTCCGACATCCTTCAATAGCCATGTATTCCCATTCGCATCTTAACTCGAATGTAACCTTTTCCAACTATGCCGCAAGGCTCATCATCACCAAGAAAACATGCCCAAAATCCTCAACATAATCAACAAAATAATGCCTATGTGGAGAAAGATGAAAGAAGCCCCCGAATCTAAAACCCAAGATTCAAGAATATTATGCAAAGAAAGAATCAAAGCATCCTAACATACATTACCCGATGCCACATTTGCCTCCTTGTTTTCTTTCCCGTTGTTTCTTCTTATCCCGAAGCTCCCAACAAATTCCTTCTTTACATGCCCAAAGCTTTCCACAATTCCAAAGATACAATCTTGTTCTTGGATTTTGACCTTGCCCGATCTTTTGATTTTCCACGGTTTCCTCTATTCTTTTGTCTCCCTCTAGTTTCCACTATCAAAGCATTCCTCAAGTAGAAGATTCCCTGAGATTTTTCTTCACATTTCCTCGCTTAGAATCACCCCTACAACATCCTCAAATTCAACTTCGAGTTACTGAACCGAGTTACTTACCACCATTACTGTGTTATTCCAACTCTCGTAAAGAGCACAAAATTAATAAAGCCCTAACTTCTTCATCAAATTCTATCAGTAATCGAAGCTAGCATATTCACAACCGTATTGAAATCATTTAAATGATCTTCTACTCAACTATTCTCGACATCTTCATATTAAACAAATTTTTCATTAAAAATATCTTATTAGAGGTAGAAGGGTTTTTCATACAACTTCCTAATGCATCCATTAGATCTTTTTAGTCTTTTCCTTTCAAACATTAAATAATACCGAGGATGCAAGACACAACCAAATCGCTCCAAGTGCCTTCCGATCCAACAAATCCCATTCCGCATCTGTCATACTCGAGGGTTTGTTCACCTTTCTCAGATAATGAGTATAAAGATCCTTTTGATAAAGGTAATCTTCCATCTCGCATCTTCCAAAGACTAAAATTTCGTCCGTTGAATTTATCAACCCTAGATCTTCCATCATCTCGCCATAGCTCCCACTCAAGATAAAATTTCCCGCGATTCAACACTTCAAAGCAAACCAAACCAAAGCTCGATACCAATTGTTAGGAAATAAGAGATAAAATATGCGAATAATCCCTTACGTAATCGCAACAAGAGAAACTAATATGTAGAAAATATTACAGATCACAAATAAAAGTGCGTAATAAATAACACAACACAAAGAGACAAGATTTAACGTGGTTCACCCAATTTGGGCTACGCCCACCAAGAATCACTTGCTCGCATTTTATTACAAGCCTCCACTCTCTCAATACAATACATAGATCCGTTTGGAGCTATGCTCAACAAACTCTGCAGAATTCACACCCGAATTCAAAACACATCTGTAATACATTTGCTTCTACATCTATCATATGCATAAGACCATATAAATAGACAACTGCTTAAGCAGTTTGATACAAAACCGTGGGTATCAAAACCAAGGGCAAAAACTGTGGGTATCAAAACAATGGGCAAAAGATCGAAAAAACCATGGGCCCAAAAACAACCCATAATGGTCACCCATTACCCATGGGTTAATAAACCACCCATGAAAATTTGCTTGGGGCTTCGCCCCAACCCCCGACCCTCTCACGAGTGGGACCACCGTAAAATACTTGAGTATAACACATGTAAGGTGTACCACATTCTAACATGCAAATAGGCTCCACAAACATAACACATTTTTTGGAGAGCATTCTATTTTGGAAAATCTAAAATTTTGAAATCTCACATGAATCAATTAATAAACCACAATCAAGAACTTCCTTCTTCATCCATGAGAAAATCCATGCAACAAGGATTAGTTATAGGTGTAAGTATTGTGTACCTTCCCTTTTCTCAATCTTGAGCTATATTATGGATTGATGTTATGGTTTTTTATTGTTCATTTCATTTTTTAAATATGAATTTACAATATGCATTCTTGGCATACCTAAGTGGGACACTCCTTTTCCTTTTCCAACAATTTTGTGAAGGTTTGTAGGGATTTCTTGATATTTTTCTTTTTTGTAGGTGCTAGAGTGTTCAATAAGTTTGATTCCTTGATTTACCAATGATTTAGATGTTTTCCATTTTTCTCATCATTTTTGTTACCATGCATTGACATTTGTGGTCTCAGTATATAAACATTTCCATTCACATGAATGAATTTTTTTATCTACACAGTGGCATTTCTACCTTATGTGCTCATGCATACTTTTTGTCTATTTTGTAGGGTTATAACATTTCTGATCTTAATATAATTTTTTTCTTTCTTCATAGTGTTTCGATAAGATCTGTAACATTTTTTATTTTTCACACTATTCTGGAGGTTGTGATATTTTTGTTCTACTTCATAGCATTTCTGAAAATTGTAGTGATGTTTATGCATTTTGTAGTGTCATCTTTGTCTTTTGGTGTTTATTTTATAGAATTTGGAATTTTTGATTTATCATTGGTGTTTATATTTTTCTTCGTAGAATTTGTTAACATCTTACTCATGTTTATATCCTCTGATTTTTTAGGAACAAAATTTTTACTTGAGGGTGACATTTTTCATTTCTAATATTGTTTTATAGAATTTTAACATTTTTGAAATCTATGTAGAATTTTTATTATTGTATTGACATTTTTAATTTATGACATGTTTTCTAGAATTTGGAGTTTTCTATTCCTTAATATTATTTATGATTTATATAGTGATATTTTTACATCTTGCATTGAAGTTTATGATTCAATGACTTGTTTGTTCAAATCTAATCATTAAATATATACGTTACATATTTAATTTTAATTTTTGGATTTAATATAACATGTTTTATAGTAGAAAATCATATGTTTAAGTCTTAAACATCAAACGACTAACTCTTATATGCATATTCATTAGCTAAAGATCTTATAAATCAAATCATTTAAGCATTTAATGTTCTTAATTTGATTTTGGTTAATTTTTATGTATGTCTTAAATTGTGTATGCTCTTCTCATTAAAATAAATATTGAGAATCAAAATTGGTTTAAGAAATTTATGTATCTCAGTTTTAGCTATATATGCTCTTTCCACACGTAATTAGAAACATATAAAGATTCTATTTTCATTTCTAAGGGTCAAATGAATTGGATTTCATTTCCATACATTTGGAAAAAGGTTTTTTTGATAAACTATAAATACTCTTGGATGATCTATCATTATTAGATAAGTGGGACTTCCATTTAACCTAATTCATGTGAAGTGAGTATAGACACTCAAATTTGGTAACTTATCCTTTGGTAATGACAAGTTTTTCTATGATTCCTTACTTAATACAAATGTCCACATTCTACATCAAATTAATATATCTATATATATTTCTTGACTTCTCATCTCCACACTCTAATCTATCATAAAATCAAGAAATATTAATTAGTCAAAACCGTAAATCATCTATGTGCATTATTCTAGAACTTTATATTTCACATCACATGCTCCCTATTTAAGGTTGTATATTTTAGTTGGGATGAGTTTTATGACCCTAAATGAATTTTACAATATTTCCTTTTCCCATATTTAGAATCTAGTTTCAATTTTAATACATGTAGTGTGTCATTTCATCTTCTTGGGGTTGCCTTTATCACAACATTTTAACTACAACTACAAAAGACAATATAAGAAAGCAAATATAACTTTATAACTCACCTAAAACTCTTACAAGATATTATTGCAAATATCACTCCAAAATCACTCAAGAATCTCTTAGATCTTCCTAAATTAGTTGCACATCATTTAAAGAAACCACTAATACATGTATGAAGCACTTAACTAGGTCAAAGAGTATAACTTCCACCATTTTTAAGCATGCAAAGGTCTTAGAGCCATATATTAGCAAGATCATAGTCAATCCAAGTATTGTAAATGGTTTTAAAGTGACAAAATATTAAGTTACATAGTTAATGTATAATACATCAAACTTTTACCATGTCAAGTACATTCTATACACTATAGTTAGCCAACTATCTTAATGTTAAAATACATGTGATAACTCATAGGGGTTAGATCAGATCACACCCACACTTGCACATACACATAAGAGAACTACATGAGGATTGATCTCACATAAGGACATGTAATGCAACACTTGGATTGGTTTGGTAAGGTTTGACCACCAATGGTAGTTTATCCTCACTACACATATTATTTATCTTTTTTTATATAAGGATTTGATGTAGGGTATTACAAATACATAAGGTTTCCACTTTGTTCTAGGTCATTACAGGTTGTGTGGATAGAGCCACATATAGTGATGTATCTTTTTAGATAAGTTAAGTACATATAAAGTTGTAAAACTCATTATAATGGGTCCAAAACCATACAAAAGGGTTAATAATGTACAAATTTATTTAGAAGGTGTTAAGAAAATGGGTTAGTGCTCACATTATATATTTTCATGTGTGAAATAAGTATAATGTTGTTGTGGGAAAATTCATGTAAGTGATTTATAACTCACGATAGATAGGATAATGTTGAGATATATATTAGAAAGATTCTTAAGGTTGAGTGATATTAGGTGATAAAGTGAGGATATCTTGGAAAGATATTGGGATATTATGTTAGGATAGTGATAATGAATACCTCCTTAAATTATGGAGATTTTACTTACTTATATATATATATATATATATATATATATATATATATATATATATATATATATATATATATATATAAACTCTCACTATTGTAATGATATCTTGAAATATTACCCTGAATGAAATGAATAGAAGAAATGAGAGCTTGTGTGTGTTAAAATTGTGAAAGGATCGAACAAATATAATATTTTCTATCAAATTGATTGATCATGTTATTTTTATTTTGATTATCATATCATGGGAATTCATAGTTATTCTTTGCCTGGATAATTGTGAGATTAAGAGTTCTTGAGTTATGTGATGCATATGTGATATGTTTTTGAGCTACATTTTTGGCTATAGTGAATCTATACATTCAATTTCAAAGAAAACACTCATCAATACTACATGTACACGTGAAGCTGTCCATGTTTTTTTTTTTTTATGCACACATTGAAATTTAAATGAAAATCACAGCTTTCTAGCTCATATATATCATGTATTCTAATAGATGTGTAGTCATTCAAAAAACATTAGTTTTCATCCATCTAATACCCGACACGAGTAATTTGAGTCACCACTTATAACCTTTGGTTTTGATTTGTAATACATATGAATCATATTTGTCATATTAAACATGTGTTTTATTTGAGGAGGTTTTATCACACCGATAATAGAAGAGAAGACATCCATAAATATTGTTTAATAATTGACTAATCTTTATGCATCGACACCATATGCATTGGTTCTTATCAAATGAGTTGCATAGCTTAGCCTTAAAGCTTTGTGTTTCCACATAATCTACCAATCGTCGTCAATTAATTTTATGTTTTTTAAAACTATTTTGGTCAAAATCATTTTTAAATCATCTTTGTATTCTATTTATATATGAAAATTTAGTGATTTCATTTAAGTGATGTCATTTAAATTAGGTTTTAGTTATATGGTGTTTTATTTTAAAATAATATTCTTGTTTTTATGGATCTTTATGGGCACCTACTAACTAGTTTTAAATATTTGACATTTTTAAATTTAGTGTTTAGCTATAGTCAAAAGTATGTTCATAAAACTACAAAACGTCCAGTAAAAGTGTCAAGTTAAAGCATTAAATGTCATATTTTAGTATAAAAATTGTAAGGATGTATTTTAGGGGTAACCGATGTCCTTTGTTGTTAAAATGGATACTAACATTTGAAAAATTTAATAGTTTTCACTTTCACACATGGAAAGTTAAAATTCAAATGTAATTGATGAAAAACAACTTGTGCAGGGATAATCAATGGCAAAGAAACACAATCCATATATGAAAATAAGTTATTAGAATGGAAACGTAGAGATGATAAGGACACATCCATCATTATCCTTAAAATTTTGGATTGTGAACTACACTATATAGATTTGGAAAATTCATCCACTGAAATCTAGGAAAATATGAATAATTTTTTGGTGCAAAAGTAGTTAATGTAAAATTATCCTTAAAGTTTTGCTTATTCAAATTATAAATGAATGAAGGAACTACTATTTCTAGCCACATAAATGATCTCAAATATCTCATGAGACAACTAGTAAAAGATAAATCTCTTGTTGATGATGAATCTACTAAAGTTATTTGTTGAAAAACTTGTCTTCCCGACATAACAATGTTATTTTGAATTGTGGTTAAATAACATCCCAATATTTGGAAGACATGATATCTTCTCTCTTAGCTAGAAGAAAAAAAGAGAAATTTCAGAAAATACATAAGAAGAAACTAGAATGTACTCAAAGAAGAATCATATTTTTTTAACAAAATAAGGAAAAAGTTGAAATTTTCTATTGAAGAAAAATGGGCACACATCTTGGTTTTTGAATGTTTAAGCTAATGATATACTCAACGGAAAAATTAAAATAAAAGAATAAAATGTGATCAATTAAAAAGAACCATCAAATGAGGAAGAACCAAAAAATGATGATAGTGGTTATAATTTTGAAGACTTTATATACTAAGTGAACATCATGTTAAGGAGGATGGAAGCAATGGAGGAAGGAAAAATTTCAATGTCCTCTCATCAACCACAAGTGATAGGGCCGCACATTATTGTTGTGGTATGATTTTTAGTTTTTTGTTTTATTTTTTTAGTGGTGTAGTACTAGTAGAAAATAAGAATAGTTGATGCATTCCTATTCCTATGATATGTGGGAATAATTTGTTTATATTTTCCCTTAATGTAAGAAAATGATGAGAGTTGATAACATATTGCAACAACATGATATTATCGTTATTTTTTAACCACATATAAAACCATTTTGTTTGATTTGAGGTTATTGGTCAATCATGGTAAAAACCATCCTATTTTGTTTGTTGGTCAACCACTTGTAAAACAATCTAGATCATGAGCAAGAAGAGGAAACACATTGTAAAGATAAGATAATATTTTCCTCATATTCACACTAGGTAGAATGTTAGGAAAATGGGTTAGTGCTCACATTATATAGTTGTATGTGTGAAATAATTATATTGTTGTGTGTGATAAAAATTTAAGTGAGTTGTAACTCACATAGATAAAAGTATGTTCATATATCTTTTAGAGAGATTCTTGAGGTTTAGTGATATTAGGTGATAGGGCAAGAAATAATATATTCTCGAAAGATATTGGGAGATTACGTTGGGATAGTGATAATGTATAACTCCTTGAATTATAGAGATTCTACCTCTATACATGTAAACTATCACTATTATAATGATATCTTGAAATATTACCCCAAATGAAATGAATAAAATAAAGGAGAGATTTTGTGTGTTAAAATTGTGAAAGGCTTGACTAAATATAATGGAGGGGTGGTAAATGTAGACACAAAATTATGCACTTTACACATAATTTGACCCAAGCTTATACTACTATTTAGATATTCTTAAGTGGTTAAAGTACTCATTAATCCCAACTTTTGGCCATCTTTATTTTATATTTTATTTCGTACTTCCCGCATATTTTCCAACACTTATCCAACCATTTCATAACTTCCCCAACATTATAGGACTAATTTAGGGTGCCCCATCCTATACTGGGGCACCCAGTCTCGACTCTAGGTGCCTCGATCTATGCAAATCTCCTTTCACTCTTTTTTAAGTCACTTCTAGTTGTTTTTCATGTTTATCCTTTTATCAGTCGGCCTTTTGGGATTAATTACAAAATTATACTTGAGATCCATATAAATATAAAGCTTAAAAGACCATAAAGAGGGTCCTAGTGTCACTACTATCTATAACTCCATTAGGGTTTCATCCATTACATCTATTACATCCACATAACACCATACATCAAGGATAGGAATTTCTACATCACATATAATGCATAGGGGAGGGATTCTATTCTGTTCTATATACACATTAAATTTACATTTGATATAGCTATTATTTCTTGCTACTTCACAAAGTGTGAGTGACATGAGAACACCTAGGGCACACACACACACACACACACACTAGAACTACATCTGGGTTTGAAATGTAGTGCAACACTCCGAAATAAGTCCATTGGTTTGGCCGCCAAGGTTAGTTTAACCCATTCATATGCATATTTATTTTTTATAGGGTTTATTTCTGGGTATTTTCTTTGCATTTTGGGTCATTCTATAGTACATTTAATAGATCCAATGCCATGCATAAGAAGTTTTCAAATACACTTAGAGACCATATCAAATTAGGTTTCTAATCATTTACATTGTTCTAAGCACCCAAACTGTAGTCTAGGGCACCTTGGGGAACCCTAATGCACTCCTAGGTGCTTGTGTCATCTCGTACATAACCCGTGAGATCTTCCCTTTGTAAGGCCACCGAGTGTTTGTCTAGACCTTGCCGAGTTCCACTTCTAGATCTCGTGACAACCTGCTGACAACCGCATACTATTATCGCTAATTCATTTCTCCTATTTCTCTTACACATTAGGGTTTTAAATTAAATTGGAATAGTTTATTTACATTTATTACATACGAATTTAGTTTATTTACAATGTTTTATTCCTCATGCTAAGATTAACTAGAATTACTATTTCCCCACATCTAGCCTAATTTTAGTTAATCATTTTGGTGAACCAAACATCTCCTACTACCTTCTAGGGTTTTTACCACTTCCCCATAGCTTCTCCTCCCAAAGAATTTATTAAAGCCCACCTTAAGGCTATCAATGACCACCTTTTTGAACACCCATAGGATTTAGATTTACTTTTACATGTGGCTCACGAAGAAGCTACCAATCTGGATGAATTCAATACTTCTATTACTCCACCCACTTCTATACCCACTCAACCCCATGTGTCTACACTTCCACCTATCTCTGTTGTTCCAGTTTTAGTCCCTTCTCCTACAAATCACTTCACTCCTCCTCTGGTCTCACATCAATGACAATCCTCCTCAGTGCCAATCAAGATCTAACCTCTTTGTATCACGATCTTCAGGCCCAAATACACAAATTACAACAAACCACCACATCTCTGTCCTTAGATTCTACACTATTGTTACACACTCCCTTTGCTCCAATCCTCTCCACATATTCTCTACCTCCTAATTTTTTCATTCCTAAATTTCCCATTTTTAATGGACATGGTGACCCACAAGAGCATCTTCATGCCTTTCATGTTGCTTGTCTCAATTTTGTTGATGATCATTTCCTCCTAGCTAAACCTTTCCTGTAGCCTCCATGACTATGCCATGCACTGGTTTTACAATCTGCATGTCCATTCAATCACTTCTTTTACCCATTTAGCTGACACTTTCCTCACACACTTTTCTATCAACATCAGCTCTAAAATCTCCTATGCTCAACTAACACAACTTAAACAAGGTTCTAATGAGAAATTTTCCAATTATGTCTTAAGATATAAGAACAATCTGGCCAAAATGACTAATGTCCTCACCGACATTGAACTATAAGACCTATTCATATAAAGTCTTCTACCGCCTCTCTCTGAAAGTGTTCTCTTTGATACCTTTTCTTCTTTTGATCAACTTTTTATACTCTTAAGCTCCATGAATCCAAGCTTATATCTATTGGAAAAATCAAGTACCAAGACAAACCTTCCTCATCTACTCATTTCCACACTAAGATGCCATTCAAACCCTCTACATCTAAACCCATCGACACTAAACTCATTGTTAACACTATTACACCTTCTAAGGAATTTTCCTTCCAACCACCTAAGCATACATTTACTAACCTCCCTATAGCACCAAAGCTCATCTTACAACAACTTCTCAATAGAAACCTTTCACCCTCCCACCACCACTCAAATTAGACCCATCACAACCCAAAGGATGTAATTATAATGAAAACTTCAGTTTTGATTATCATCATTATATAGGCCACTCTACTAACCATTGTATGAAACTTTATACAATCATCCAAGATCTTATTGATAATGACCAACTCAAATTCCCATAACCTACTAGCCCTCCTCCCACTAAGGATAAGGGTAAAGTCAAAATTTTCAACAAAGAATCGAACCAACATGACAAAAATGCCATGAAATCTTCAGCCAATCACACATACCATGCCACACCACCTCCAGATGTGGGAGCACTCAACTTCTTAGTTTCTAGTGCTGATACGACCCCATCTATTATTTCTTTCTCTAACACTGACTATCACACTACAATCGTATCTGACCATTTACATATACAGGTATCTATTGGTTCCACTGTAGTCACCAACACTAAGGTTGATCCATCTTCCCCATTAGTGCATGTTCCCTATCTTTTTATGCTCTATTGGGTACCCTCCATCACAAATCAACTACCCATTCAAGAGGCCCTATGGAGTTGTTACGTTACATATCATAGTTGGTCCTCTCACTCTTCCCATCCCTTGACTTGTCATCCAATCCATCAAAGTATGTGATTTACTTCTCAATCTTAATTGGATATGTAAATCTCAAGCTATTGTATCCATCAACCACTTGTGCCTTAAGTTCATCTATGACAACTGAGTTATCTCCATTGATGACATTCCTCCTTCATCTTCATCACCATCACATTTTAGTTTCACTACTCTTGCACCTCCTCCCATCCCTCACACAACTCCTCTGATGCCACTTACATCACATCCTATTCCTACCCCACCATCTCAACCCACCCTTGTGTGCTCCCTCCATTATGTTAGTCGCACACACTACCATAGCCCTATTCCTAGGACTACTACTACCTCCTGATGACTATCACTACCCCACTTTATTCCACATGGCTTGTCAACTTCTACATGCATGATGCTTCCTCACTCCCCATCACCCTCACACTTTACCACACCTCGATATTAGAATTATGTATACCCATTGCATGCATATTGTCTACATTCCCCCATGCAACATTTTCTCACATAGCACCTTTTCTTGATAATCATCCTAAGGTGTCATCATCCTCACCAAACATTGGTGGATCTCCTTCCTAACACCTTATTGGTTGACCCCTATTTTCTAACACATTCTATGGGGCATAACACATTATGTATTCCCCCTCTCTCTTCTAGCCAAGGAAAATTTTAGTGGTGAATTTTCATAAACTCACGAATATTAGGGATTTTGGAAATTAGAAATGGCTAATTTTCAGTAGTCGGCTCCCGCCCAATTCACCTAAAATTTCCACCGATAAGTCATTTATATGGGTGAATTTGCCTACTATTTATATGTTAAATTAACTTATGCATGTATTTCACCAACATTTCTTATCATTGTACCTCATCCAAGAAAATTGCACCCTACCAAATCACCTTTACCACAAAACATTTTTTAGAAATTTGCCATCGATTCGAAAGTTGATTTTGGAGATTCACCACCCATTCTAAACTAATTTTTTGGAGGGGGTCTTAAAATGAACCCTACTTCTAGCATAATTGTATCATATTACATCCATCTTACATTTAATCTCACACATATTAACACTTTTATTACCCGATGACACACTCTTGTGCTTCGGTTCATGTTACGAAATATTGTTCATAGTGTGAACACTTAGGAGTGGTTTGGGTTATTTGGTAGTAATAGTTTTTAATATTTATAAAATAATATATGAGTGTGCAAAATAGTTGTAATGCACAACTCATAGTTGAGAGATATTTGGGATATTGAGAGGACTTAGAGATTAGCCTTGACTCCTTACTTATAGGAGTTCATTGAGCTATTTATATGTAATCTCTCCATTGATAATTTTTCCTGAATGAATTACAATATCTCTGGTTTTATTATTTTATTGTGTAATGTTTTGTTTTTTATTTGATTAAATCATAGATATTTACAAGATTTGGTATCATAGTGGGTTATACCACAATGATAACCTGTAGGAATTTGTGAGGAGTTTAGATCTGGAATGATTTTTTTTCATTGGAATCAAATCTGCGACCACGTGTTTATCTACCAATGAGGTGACGATTCACTTAGGAAAATACATAATTGGATGCGACATGAATTTTGCAATATCCATATCTACAATGATAAAGGTATTGCGTTTCTTTTATTTTTGGATGCAGATGAAAAAAATAGAATGAGAGAAATTGTTTTTGCCAAATTTGGAAAGGGTCTGGGAAGATGTTGGAGTTATAACTTAAAATTTCCATAACTTTTACTGTAACTTAGATTAATGTGCCATTTTTTTAAAAATGTGTATTTTTTCAATCTCTACACATTGATCATGTGTTTTCTATTGCTGGACAAAAAATTTTTTCCATTTTTGGCAAATATGTCAAAAATTTTACTTTTAATGTTTAAAGTTTATTGTAAGGGTGCATTTTCGATTGAGTTTGACACCTATTATGGAAATTCCATTAGATAAATTCAATGGATTAAATTTTCACACATGGAAGGTGAAAATACAATTGTAATTAATGATCAAGAACCTTTGGGGAATTATGACTACCTATACTAAGTAGTTCCTAATGGAGGATGGAGGAGGGAGGCAAATTAGAATCTCTTGTTAGTCACCAACAAAGAGATTGCTTGATGGTATTGGTGGCCTTTTATTTTTGTTGTGTGGTGCATTTAAAATATCCAGGAGCATTTATGTTGTAATAATGAAGAAAAGTAACATTATTGTTTAAAATGGTTTTTAGAAAACCATTTTTGAGTTAGAGGTTCTCTTTGAAAACCTTTGTTTGTTGTTTTTTTTTGTAATCCCTCTAAGTTAGAAAAGAAGGCCTGATCTGGAGAAAATCGGAGAGAATGGATCAAGCAAGTGTTCTGATAGCTGTAGTGGTTGGTACACTGAGAAAACCATTTTCTGAGTTGGAGGTTCTCAAAAACAAAAAACCTCATATTGATTGAGTTATTGGTACTCATTGAAAACATTCATTTCTTTGTAGATCATGAGTAGGTACAAGAGATAGCTTTCCCCATGTTCACACTAAGGGGGTGACTATTACAAAAATATTTTCATAGTGTGAACACTTAGGAGTGGTTTGGGTTATTTGGTAGTAATAGTTTTTAATATTTATAAAATAATATATGAGTGTGCAAAATAGTTGTAATGCACAACTCATAGTTGAGAGATATTTGGGATATTGAGAGGACTTAGAGATTAGCATTGACTCCTTACTTATAGGAGTTCATTGAGCTATTTATATGTAATCTCTCCATTGGGAATTTTTCTCGAATGAATTACAATATCTCTAGTTTTATTATTTTATTGTGCAATGTTTTGTTTTTTATTTGATTAAATCATAGATATTTACAAGAGTTCACACTTGACTATTGAGGGATTACCATTACACTGAACCCCACACACCACAAATCCTACCTCATCCTATACATACCTCATCTACTACTCATTTCTACATCATCTCTCTCATACACACTACACTAGTCATCATCATATATGAGGCTAGTTTTATATTTCATTCATACATTATACCATTACGCTAGGTCACATTATCCATGGGTCTAGCTTTACCTATCACCACTGCATATTCTATCTACAACTATTATCAAAATTTCTACATTCTACCATGCAACTACACATCCTATTCACTATTTGGTGACCTACACTACACTATCCTACACATGCACTCACTACCCTATGACACACTCTAGTTCCTCGGTCCATACTCGACTGCCGAGGGTTTACCAATCAAATGGACCTTAACCGTATGTGACATGCCATCATACCACATTCATCGAATTAGTGACTAATGCTCTAGGCTATATCGTCACCCACACCCATCATCACATAGTGGTATACACCTTAGGTTAAATCACCACTCCTTTCCATCAATTCTACATCATTCTATTACATTCTATCATCTCCTATCATATCATCCTATAATTTTCTTCATTACAACATTATTTCATTACACTATCATACCTTCAATCATCACGTAGTGGTATACACCTTAGGTTAAATCACCACCCCTTCCATTAAATCTACATCATTCTATCATCTTCTATTATATCATCCTCTTCCATTTATCAATTCCAAACTTATTCCAGTACATTATCATGCCTTTAATCACCACGTAGTGGTATACACCTTAGGTTAAATCACCACTCCCTTCATCCAATTCTCATTATCATCTTACATCCCTATCATCACCTATTCTACTACTCCATTCTCTAACATTTTCTTACATCATCATCTATCCTACTCATCACTTAGTGGTATACGCTTTAGGATAAATCACCACCCTCACCTTATGCATCACATAGTGGTATACACTTTAGGCTAAATCACCACCTCATTCTTACTCATCACGTAGTGGTCTATGCTTAGTGTTAAATCACCAACATCCATTATCCACCACATATTTATATACGCTTCATCCACCCTCATCTCCCATATCGTAGTGACATATGTTATAGGATAGGTTGTCACATTTTTCTCTCATCATGTAGTGATATATGCTTAGGGATATATCATCACTCATCCATGCTACACATCATGGTATATGCTTAGGCTATAGAGTCCATGCTTATCTTTCCATATGTCATCTCACCATACACTTCTTTCATTGTGATATATGCTTAGGGATAAATCATCACTCATCTATTCAACAAATTCATGGTATACACTTATGCTATAGGGCCCACACACATCTCCCCACATCACATTTCATCACCATCACATACACACACTCACCATAGTGCACTAGATACAACAAAAACTACTTGACGGTTTCCCAATGATGCACACTCATTCATGGTTCATTCTTGACTACTGAGGGGAAAAAAATTCACATCATTACATACACTTCCATACACTTGGGGGGCACATTTCCCTATCATTCCATTTTACATTCCATTCCATCCATCCACAACATATTGCATTGTCTTGGGGGCATTTAATTTTTCTTACTAGTGTTTTAAATGATCACTTAATTATACATGTTAGCTTTATTTCTCATATGTAATTATCATCCACACATGCACATTCACCTCTTTGTTTAGTGTGATCATAGATACATGAATCTAAATGTGACATGGATGTTTTCCTTCTACCCTTACTATATCTTTGGTCACTTTGGGGCATCCACATTTGCCTCATATGTGTTATTATTTAATTTTATACTTAGAATCTTACATTACTAGTTCATACACGTTTTGATATATCTATTCTCACTCTAACATGCTAATGGGTGGTCCATGTCCAACACTTGTTTTGCAGGATTACAAGTTTCCATGAATATTTCTATATTTCTACTTGCCTCCTTTGTTTTCTATTGTATGCAAGCTTTACCCTCTACTTGTTTTGAGACTTGTCTATAGTTTTTATCCATGATGGCCTTGAGTGTCTTGTGACATTGTGAGTGAAGTCCCCTTTTTGTAACCCATTTTGTGTAGTCATTTTACCTTTTCTTGCGTGTTTACACCACTATGATTGGTAGGTTTGCCACACCATTTTCATTTTTACATTGATTACATGCATGTGTTTGTGTCTAACACTTGTTTTGGATATCCATCACCTTTTGTGCATGCCTTGGTATCTACTAAGCACTTTCCCTTCCCCCTACATGGCTGAGTTAGTTACAAGGTCGAGTGTGGTTGGCCTTTTTTTGGGGCTGTATTCTTCTTCTAGGGTCATTGCATGCACCCACAAAGAGGGGGAATCACTATGGGTTTTTCTACTAACACAACATATTTACACCGGTTTAGACATAGCGAGTGAGTTCAGACACTACCTATGAAATCCATATACAACAGTGGACATAATAGAACATGGTGTCCTTCGATAATTTTGTAGAGAATTTACAGGCTTAGGGTTATAGTGGGTGTCCTCTCTACACTTCTCCATCCATTGGTATCGATCACCAAAAATATAAGCACGGTACAAATATATCTTCAATAAATTTCACTGTAAGTGGTTAGATTTGGAGGACACCGAGCATTTCTTCCCTACACTTCTTTAGCTAGGGTGGTCTGAGATCACCTTAAAAACTCATGATAGTACAAGATATCCTTCTACACCCTTCTTCTTGACATGGATTGGGTGCACATGTTCCATTTACACTTTTCTAGTATATTTTACATTTATGTATTTTACACAATGTTTTTACATACATACATATTTGAGTACTTGAGCATTTTCTCCTTACATTTATTTTGTATGAGAAATAAGTATTCAAATTGGGGAAACAACAACAAACATCAACAATGAAAATGAAAACAACAATCATAACACACCGCGATATGTACTTTTCATACTAACCATGTAGGTACATTACACATAGCAATAGCTACACACGTGTTCCGCCCTAGGTTCACTCTCATCACTTTTTCACATTTTTCATCTTTAGAATCCACACTCCTCCATCTTTTTTTTTTTGTTCATTTCATGCGTTATTCTAGTTCATCAATACACTTTCTTATACACTCTACATAGATATCAGGTATGCATCTCTATCTACTTTATGTTACCGAGATTTCCACTCACCAACATAAAGTGGGGGCAAATGTAGACACAAAATTATGCACTTTACACATAATTTAACCCGGTCTTATACTACTATTTAGAAGGTTCTCAAGTGGTTAAAGTACTAATTAATCCCACCTTTTGGCCATCTTTCTTTTATATTTTATTTCATACTTCCTGCATATTTTCCAACACTTATCCACCCATTTCATAACTTTCCCTAAATTCTAGCCCTAATTTAGGGTGCTCCATACCACTACTAGTAGAGACCCAGGGGTGCCCTGGCCCTACTGGGCACCCTAATCTATGCAAATCCCCTTTTTCTCCTTTTTGGGTCACTTCTAGCCATTAGTCATCTTTATATTTTTCTCAGTCAACCTTTTCGGGATTAATTATGAAATTAGACTTGAGAGCCCTATAAATATAAAGCTTATAAGACCATAATGAGGGTCCTAATGTCACTACTATCTATCACTCCATTAGGGTTACATCCATTACATCTATTGCATCCACATAACACCATACATCAAGGATAGGAATATCTGCATCACACACACTACATAGGGGGATTCTATTATATTCCATGCACACATTCTATTTACATTTTCTATAGCTATTATTTTTACTACTTCAAAAAGTGTGACTGACATGAGAGAACCTAGGGTATAACATGCACACATGCACTAGAACTACATTTAGGTCTGAAATGTAGTACAACGCTCAAAGAATAAGTCCAGGTTTGGTTTGGCGGCTAAGGTCACCTGACTTAATCATATGCATCTTACTTTTTTCTAGGGTTTGGGTATTTTCTCCTTGCATTTTGGGTCATTCTACCGTAAATCTAATAGATCTAGTGTGATAGACATGAATTATTTAGAGACAATTAGAGACCATATAAAATTAGGGTTATGAGCATTTACACTATTTTGAGCACCCAAATCTGTAAACTAGGGCACCCTAGGGTGCCCCAAAGACACCTCCTAGGCACTGTGTGATCTCGCATAACCTAGATCTACCCTTTACAGGCCCCTCGAGTGTTCATATGCACCGCAAAATTCCACTTCCAGATCTCGTGACAACTTGTGATAGTCTCTGTTATCATCATTGCCTAAGTCATTTATCCTATTTCTCTTTCACATTAGGGTTTTAATTTCACTTTGAATAATTTATTTACATTTATTACATACTACTTTAGTTTATTTCAGAATTTTAGTCATCTACGTAGATTAAATAGAATTACTATTTCACCACATCTAGCCTAATTTTAGTTAATCATTGAAATCTTGTACCAACTCAATTTTTAGTTATAGTATAAAATGGAGCATTTCCAAGATGTGATTACCCTTTTCCACCTATCGTACATCTAGATATTATCTATTATGATGTGTACAACTAAGTATTCATATTTTCTTGTGTATTTGAGCTATCAATCTACTTATTTATCATTTTCCAAGTATTAACATATTATTATAATTATTCATGGTTAATCATAAATTAATTAGATTAGAATAACTTCAAGTAATGAACCTTTGTATCCTATGTATTTTTGTATGATTTTAATAACATAATTTAATTAGGGTGTAAACACCAAGGATGTTTCAATGAATAACCAAACCTTAGATAATACCCTTGTATATATTTTTTCCTCACATATCACAAGGTATATCAAGGACTCCCTGAGTGAACTAGAATCATCATAGCATAAGATCCTTTTTTGCAAACATGTAATAGTATTGGGAATTTTTTCTAATGTACATATTCATACACTCAAGGTATGTTTGTGCTCCAACATATCATTGTACACCTTATCTAAAAATTTATGTTGATATTATGTTGCTCTTTTATTCCCCTATATTAAACTAGTATTAAAACCAACCAAACCTAAAAAAACAATGACACCTAAGATTAGAAATTAAATAAAAATATAGAAACAAAAAGTATTTTGATACCTATCCATTCACTTATTATGGTCCAACTACAAAAAATGTGACGATGATGATAGCCTTAGCCTTGTGGACCATATTTAATACAATTATGCTAATGATATGTTACACCTTGAAACTAATGATACCCAAACCCAAAAAAATAGTACCAAAACAAAGATGATGCAGTTCTAAGGATTAATGATCTAGGATCTAAAATTCATGTTAATTTGAATCTGAAAAACCTAGCAAACAACATTAGTAAAAAATATCCTCCCATCCAAGATCCTCCTTGTTGAGTGCTTTTCTTAGTTCACTATCAATAGGGTATACACATGGGTTCTAGGTGACATGTAACACACTTCAACATACTTAAGGCTCTTGCATTAACATATTAAGAAAGGAGATTCACCTTATGTTCTCACTTAAGGTGTAAAAGGTAATATGTTCCTATTGGTTTTGGTTGCATCACAATGGACTAAGAGATGAAATATTCACATATAACTAATTAGTTCTCAAAAACATGTAATAATTAACTTATAAATATTAATAAAAAAATTCTCACATTTACAAACATTACCAAAATGGAAATAATAATTTAACCAACCTAAATATTCCAATAATATTATTGGTGAAATAATCTATTTCAAGGAAAATTAATTGTTTTCACTCAACATTGTGGGACTAGGTCCCTCCTCTTGGAAATGGGGAGACTCCCATTTATTAAATATAGGTAAATTTAAATTTTATGGTTGGTGTTAGGCTGGGGATCACACATGAATACTCTATTAAACATGTGGAGAATTACTTGTATAGAATACAAGGGAGGAATTTTCTTCGAGAGAGGTGAAGGGAGAGATAAGAATATAGAGATGGAGGTTAAAGTATTGAATAGGAACTTGTAAACTTCATTGATATTAACCAAAGTAGCTCCACATCCAATAGGAAGAAAAAAATTGTGTAAGTAATATCAAGATTAAAAATCAAAGACATAATTTTTAATTTATTTATTCCTTAAAGATGTGAAGCTCTTATTTGGTTGTTCAAGATTACAATGCTTATGAAGTTTAAAGTAGTAAATAGAATAACATAGAAAATAAAATATAAGAGAATAACTTCTTGATTGTAATAGGGAAACAATAGCTATTAACTAACCACTCTTGGAATGGAGAAGCCATCCTAACATATAGCTTTACAATATGTCTTTGCATCTTCCCCACATGACTTTTCACATTCTTACCACTTGTGACATTTCATATTCATATAGGAAAAAGATAATCCCTTTTCCTTATTACTAAAAAGGAAATTTTACAATGCAAAATTAAATGGTCACTTAAATGAACAAGATGAAAAAGTCAAAAAGTACATCATCAATGAAGAATTAAAACATAGAGAGATAGGGAAAAGAGAGAATAAGTGATTGATTAGTTTGAGGATGAAAAATATTCCAAAGATGAATATATTACTCTTGGTTAACCCTGAAGGAATGATCCAAGAATGAACTCCTTTCCTTTATGTTCCTTAATAAAATGAGCTGCTACAGATGCCACCTTCTCTCGCATGTGGAATGGAAACATAACCCAAAACATTAATCCAAGTCTTGGGAATACCACTAATGGTCTTACATTGTGTGAACAAAACTTGATGATCTTTTGCAATATTATAGATTGAGCCTCTAATTTTTGCAAGGGATTCCAAAGTATCTTCATTGAAAGAGAAAGAATCCCCTACCTCTTTCTAGACTAAATCTTGGAAATAATTTAGGATCTCTTCCAAGAATGATTGTTCATTAAGCGGAAGAGATCCGAGCTTTGCACACTATTACCGACATCTTCTAGAATTTTTGATGCATTTTACCTACAAGGATCAAGTTCTGAGATAGAATCATTTATCATATCACACCTATCACTCATTATGTGAGACCACACAAGAGACAAATTATCTGAGATAGATGTGAACACATTCCTACTCACTAAGGAGTGAGAATCAAGACATCCCATGTTGGATATCAATGAGAACAAACTATCCCAATGGGAATTTTTCTTATCAATATATTCCTTGTTCATATTTTCCTTACAAACAAAGTGGCATGAGAAAATTTGAATAGAGAAATGACCTTTAACAATAATATCTTTCCTTTTACATAATCTTCTCCACGCATTTATCAATGGTCCTCCTGTATAGTGTACGCTTGAGCTCTCTTAATCGCTTGAGGATAAAAATATATGATGGGAGAGATAGCCTCTACTAGAGGGAGGGTGTGGAATTAGGCTTCAGGAATGATTGCATATAGGTAGTGAGGGTTCTCATATGCTCTTCCAATTGCTCCACAATTTTATTATTTTATTGATTCTCTTGTGAGAAATCAGGCTATAAACTCTTTGAATTGGTGCACATATCCATCGCAAGTAAGCTATCACAAGAAAATCCTTGTTATATAATAATAATTTTGTGTCATTTCTCCCATGGTTTTCATAAATTTTTTACTTCTAAATTACACATATTGAGATCTAGAAGCCTTATTGAAGAAACGAGAAGTTGTTTGTGCCTTCTTGGTATGCTTGGTTTTGATTTACTTTGATATGGAATCAAAGTTATCTTCCATGTCTTGTTGTAGTGTTCTCAATTCTCCTTTAAAACAATCTTGTACCCATGGGAAGGTCTCGAGTTAGTGTGGAAAAAAATAAGGAAGAGGATAAATCTCATGCAATTGATAAGGACACACAACAAAAACGAAGTAACACAAAACCAATATACATGGATTTGTTATAATTTTTGATTTATAAGTAAGCCAAAATTTTACACAACCAATTATCCAATGTAGTAGTATTAATATTACCTTTTAAAAATTTTTACAGCAAGGTTCATGTATACCTTGAAAGGGGATGATGAAAGCATGTGTGAGATAGTTGGGAGAAAAATTGTGCTCCCATTAGGTCGAGTTGAATCATCAACTTACATAAGTAACCAAATATGTTTTGGTGTTGTACTTCCAAATCATCCTTTTATGATATTTCAAACATTTGGGGACACCATATCTTGTCTCTAGGCATCATCCATTTTTCTCTTGTTACGCCATTCTACTCAAAATATGGTAAATCGAGATGACTTCTTATCTTTATTTATCTTATTATGTTTGCATTTTTATAGGAATAATTTTTTTATTAAGGATAAATAGTTTTTAAAGGGACTATACCCTGTTTACAAAAAGGCTCAAAATCTAGAGATAGTAGTAAAAATAGTCTAAAGATAAAAGGGACTAAATCCCTTTACAATAAGGCTCAAAATCCAGATATAGTAGTAAAAACAAAAAAATGGATCAAAATCCACGAAGAACATGAGGACCAACTATAGTTTAACCGAGAACTATAAAATGGAGAAAAACAGAGACAAATAACATCAAAACAACAAGAAAACATCTTCCTAACAGCAACACAACAACAAACTAGAGGCAACTCTACTTGATTGCTTTATCAATCTTCATCTTGAATTTTAAAGAGATGAATAATGCAAGGGCAGTGACATGGGAGGGATCATTCTTGTCTAATTGAGAAAAGACCAGGTCCCTTGTAGTGTCGAATCCCAAATGGCAACTAGAATGTCACTAAGAATACAAACACTTTTGACATGTTGTTCCAGAAAGTTGTAGATAGCTTTAAGCACATAAATGGTACAATCATGTCACCCTTTAGCATTGCCTAGTCTATTATCCAGAGAATGGAGTTTCTTGAATTTTTTTAACTTGTCTCATTATCCATAGCAGGTTCAGCATGCATCTTCCTTTTACCTGCACTTTTACCAATCTTGCTTGAGTTCATCTTTGAGTTCCAAAACCTCCCTTTCCAACTTGTCAATCCTGCTTAGCAACCCTTCTTCTTTTTTTGTAGCAGTGTCTTCAACTGGATTGCTGATATGGAGTAGGTTTTGGCCAACTCAATCTCTTTATTACTATGAAGAACCCTCTAAGAGGGGTACAGGGATTCTTGTTTCTTTTACGGCTAGTGGAAGAAGAGATGGGGTTAATGGAATTTGGTAAAGGGGGGCAAACAGGACAACATGGACAACAGGAATGGAGCAAGAATGTGAAAGATAGTGGTGATGGATCAACAAAATAAGACCTTGATGTAAGGGGCATCATGGGTATGATTCTAGAACTCAAAATCAAGCATTCTAGTGAGTTCAAAAGGTAATGTGGGAAATTAATAGTTAAATTCCTCCTGAAATGATTAAGGAAGACCAAATGCTTAAAAGGAATCATCACATATCTACCCTCAAGAGTGACATACCTGACCATCATTCATGAAATTTCAGCAAATGGCTTTGGAATAGAAGACACTTTTATACCAGTCGTAACATACTCAAGATTTTCTCCTTCATCAAGGAATTTCTTAGCTTCCACATTCTGTTGACATGTTTGCTGAAAATTTTTCCCCATCTAAGCTCAATCCCATGACTTGAGCAATGATCTCTTCAGTGATTTTGACGTTGATATCTCCATATTCAACTACTCTTTTCTTCCATCCATTTGCAAATTGAATCGAGATATCTTGGTCATGCCCTGCATTTTTTCTATGAGATTCAAACCCCACCCATTTGTAAATACTTCCACATGAGCTCATCATTCTTCCAGTCAGGGTCATGAATAGGCTCTATTTTTGTAAGGAGGCCCACCCATTCTGCTATCATTTCTTCCTTGGTTCCTAATGGTAAATTTTTATCCTAATATTGCCTTTCTCACCGCCATTTAATCGTATACCCAGAAAGCATGCAAAATCTTAATGTAATTATTAACCCTACATGCAAATTAATAATCACTTTCCCATCAGCAGAGGGATATTTTTAATGATTATTTTGAATACCATACTTATCTTTGATGATGTCATTATGTACCTTGGCTAGGAGAGGGTCGCCACTAAACCAATTTTACATGTTGTTACTAACTCCATAGTTGGCCAGACTATCTGCCACTTTATTACCTTCACGATAGGAATGTATGATCTTGTAATTATCAAAATATTTACAAATCTCTATAGCTTCATATATAAAATATCTAATGGTCCAACTTGGAGGTTGATTTTGATTTAAGAGATTTATAATGTTTAAAGAGTCTCCTTCAATTATAATATTTGAAATATTACAGTCTCTTACAAGCCTTATCCCCATAATGCTGCAGAGCTTTAGCATAATGATTTGTCTGATGACCCATATTTCCTGAAAAAGTAACAACAAAACATCCTCTATGATCTTTTATCACCCCACCTCCTCCTGAAGCTCCGGATTACCTTTGGAAGCTCCATCAAAATTCAATTTATACCATGAGGTGGGTGGTTGAATCCAATGCACTGAAGATCTGTCAATGTTGTTGTTATCCTTATTCTAAATGTTGTCAGTATCAATCCTCCAAGAAGAAAGAATGTGTTCCTCTTCCTTGGGATATAATCTATTTTTGGAGGCCTAAACCTTTCAATGTTATCCTTGACATCAATGACAATTTCTTTAAAAATTTAGTACAAACCTGTCTTCTATTCCTGAAGATAACATCATTTCTTGCTTTCCACAATCTCCATATGGTATGAGGAAGAACCAGACTCCATAATCTCCTTATCATGCAATTTTTATATGGTGGATCCCATTGCTCCCATGTCTGTAAACAAGTATGAGGAAGAGTCCAATACATATTGAAGTTTGCAAAGATAAGACTCCAAACCTTGGAAGCATACTCACAGTGCAAGAAAAGATGCTTGATGTCTTCAGCCTTATTTTTACACATGCAACATCTGTTAGGCATAATAAAACCCTTTCTAATAATATTATCACAAGTGATAATATTACCTTTTAGAACAAGCCACATAAAAAAATTGACTTTGGGGTTAATTCAGGCATCCAGAGTTTGTTCCACTTTATATCTCTTCGTGAGCCTAAAAAAGTTATGTATCCCGGACTTGACAAAATAATCCCCATCAAAAGAGTCCACCCATATGAGCTCATCTTTTCTATCCTTTTGATTAATAGGAATGAGAGAAATTTGATTTTGTAGAGAAGATACCATAGGTTGCAGATTTTCCATTTCCACTTTGAGTTTCTTCCAATTCCTCTTATTTCTAGTCAACTCAATGTAGTCTTTGACATTATTACCATAATTTTTAATTAGACTATCTTTTATGGAGCCAAAAGTATCACTCAATCTGAAATCATTCTAGGCATCATGCCAAAAATTAATATCCTGCCCATTACCAAGTTTCCATCTACAACCCTTAACAAGAATATGCTTGATTTGAAGCAAGTTGTTCAGAATATGGAGCCATTGGGAAGTTGTTGATCAAAAAGGAATGAACTCTCATTTTTTTAGATAAGTATTTTATCCTAATAAGCTTAGTCCAAGGTTTCTTTTCCTTCACTAATCTCTAGCCAAGTTTGGCAATTAGAGCAACATTCATTTTTCTGATATCCTTTATCCCCAAACCACCAATCTTTTTTGGAATACAAACCTGATCCCATGCTACTAAATGGTATCTAAATATTTCTTTTGTCCCATGCCATAGAAAATTTTTTAATTCTCTCAATACTATCCACAACTTCTGTTGGAATGTTGTACATTGACATGATATATATGGGAAAATTCTGAAGAGTGCTTTTGATTAACAAGCATTTTCCAGCACTGGAGAGAATAACTCCTTTCCATCCACCATTTTTTTCTGAAATCTATCTAACAAGGCATTCCAAACAGCATTAGAAACTTTAGTAGTGCTCAAGGGTAGCCCTAAATAAGTTGTTGGTAATGAGCTGATTTTACACCCCAAAATGAGTGCAATTCTTTTTTTCCTATCAAAAGGAGTATTGAAGAAATACACCGAGCTTTTGTCAAAGTTGAATTTCTGACCAGAAGTTGCTTCATAGAATCTGAGGATAGTTTTTATAGCTTTTGCTTCAATAATGGAGGCCATCAGAAGTAGAATAGTATCATCGAAAATTGTTGATGCGAAGTAGTTTGATTGGTGGAAGTAGGTTTAAATCCTTTTAGCATGCCACTATTCACAACCTTAGTTATAGATCTACTAATATTTTCTACCATAATGATAAAAAGCAAGGGGGATATAGGATCCCCTTGTCTTATACCTCTACTACTTGCAAAAAAACCACTGGCTCACCATTAACCACCATTGAAAATCTAGAAGAAGAAATGCATGCCTGTATGATTTTTCTAAATTTATTCTGGAAACCAAATTTGGTCAGAACCTTATCTAAAAATTTCCAAGACACTCTATCAAAATCCTTATGCATGTCCAATTTTATTGCCATCCCAAATTTTCTAATTTTATCCATTGAATGGATAGTTTCATGAACCATGATTACCCCATCTTGAATAATCCTACCTTTTATGAATCCACTTTGTTGTTGAGAAATAAGTTCAAGCAAGTAAAGGTTGTAATCTAGTAGCTAAAATTTTGGTAAAGATTCTGTAGACCACATTTACCAAGTTGATGGGTCTAAAGTCCTTGAAATATTTTGCATCCATCTTCTTTGGTGCTAGCAAAATGTGAGTCATATTCATCTCTTTAATTAAGTTTCCAGTCCTATAGAACTCATTTACATCCTTCAACAAATCTTCTGAGAAAATGTCCCAACATTTTTGGAATAAGTTAGCCAAAAATCCATTAGGTCCTAGTGCCTTGTCTCCTTCTAATGCAAAAACTACCTTTTTCAATTCTTCAATGGTGATAGATTTAGTAAGACTTATGAATCTCTCCTCATGAATAATGTTTCTTGGAATTATATCAAGAAGAAAAGAAGTTGCTTCCTCATTACAGAATTACTCTCCATCAACAAATTCTCATAAAATTTTAAGGCTTCAACTTTTATATCATTTTGATCCTTTGTAATAATACCATTCCCTTTAGTAACCTTAGATATTCTGTTACAAGATTTGTGTTTAAGGGTGGTCATATGAAAAAACTTAGTGTTCCTATCCCCAACTTTCAGCCAAAGATCCCTAGATTTCATTCTCCAAAAGGTTTCCTCCCTATTATTTAAATTATGTAAATCAGAAAGTAATTTCTTTTCCAACTGATGATCTTTATAATTCATATCTTGTAGTGAGAATTTCAGCTCTAATATGCATAAAATGTTTCAATATCTATGTTATGATAATATAGACACCTAAAATTGGTAGAAATTACAATTCACATGGAACATTTATTAATTTTTTTGTATGGGGATATCAAAAAAGTGAAATGAACCTTAGTGGTATAATATCTAGTCCTTTTTTGTGTCATATGGATCAATCATGAGCATTTGATGCATGGTTCTTTTCCTTTTCTTCTTATCTTGTCGATTCACCAATATCTCTAGATTTTTGTGTAGTTATTTTACTATACTTCACCCCAAGAAAAGATCAACCTTAATAAAATATGATTTATTGTAAATCTTTTCTCACATTGGATGGTTTTGTCTTTAGCCCAGTTTCACTACTTTTTCCCATTATTTTCAATTTTTCAAGTATTAATTTCAAAGTAAAATATTCTTATATATAAAAATCACTAAGAGGTAAAACACATCCAAAAGAAAAAGAACATGGATTATACAACATATTACAAGGAAAATATACCCATTTAATTATTTCAAGCGTGCTCAATATATTATTATATTTTTCAAGGCTAAATCTATAACATGTTTTAATGTTTTATAATGTGCTTATTGTTATACATGGACATATATATGTTTCATTATCATGATTAAAAACTACTAAGTGGGAGAGCTATGTTTAAATTTTTACTCTACATAGGAAATATAGTGATATTTAGCTAATTAGTGGGCATATCAGATGTCAACCCAACCTAAATATTCATTAACCATATTACCCCAAATATAATGCTAATTTGATTTTTTGAGAAGGATATATAGGTTTTGTTATTATATGTACACTTTCATGAATCTAAAATAACCAAAAGTAAGAAAAATGTAAAATAGAGAGAGACAAAATATTACAAACTAAAATATAAGTGTAGAAAGTTGTTAGACAATTCCCTTTAACTTTGTTCATGTTGTGTAAATTGATATTTTTCTTTTAGTAAATGTTATCTCAAGGAAGAGTAAATAATCAGTTTTGGAGACAAATAAAATATTTATAGCGTGTTCATCTAGATTTAAACCCATATCATCCCATAAACACACAAAAAGGATAAGTGCATTGTTCTCTTGTGGTTTTATTATATTTTAACATTTTCCTTTATTAATTAAATTCCTTAAATCAATTATTATATTACCAAATTTGTGTATAAATGTGTAATTTATATTCTAATATATAAAATTTCTATATTCTAATCCTATTTGGCTATATTTCATATAAAATTCAAACTAGGGTTAAGTAATAATGGTTTGTACCATGGAGTTTAGGAGTATATGCAGAGGACACTCTGTGATACCTAGTGGACAAAATATTATAAGAGTTTCCATATTGAATTTAATGAACTAGATACAACAATGTAGTAAATGACTTCCCGCATATGTTAGTTCTATTCATTAATGATGAGTAGGAAACATGAATATATACACATAGTTATAAATATTAAGAGAGCATACTCTTTTATTAGAATGGTAATGCATACTTATTGATCAGTATAGACTAATATTAAGGTACTACAAATAGGTAAGTGTTTAAGTGGAACCAAGTAAATATATGTGGTGTGCCTCAAGTAGGTGAAAGTTCAGAACTCAAGAGATCTAATTTTTTTGTTCTCTAACTAATTTTATAATGTATATTACAACTTTTAACTAACAATAGTTATTAAAGAGATAGTTATAACCATACCATCTTCCCAAAAGTGAGGCACTTAGAATCGGCACATGGAAATGTTATGATGATACTATGACATGGTTTGGTATTAGATGTGTTATGTGGCATGTAATGGGAAACAAGGTCTTGATGGGAAAACATTGAGGTATAAGTAAAAGTGGATCTAGATTTATTATTGTACTTCTTTTCTGGTTGGTATCACTTATGCTTATTGTATGATATATTAATTGTCTCATTAAAGTAGAGTTGTTTTAATGAAACAATTAGTGGAATGCACTTCGTTTTAATGCTTAGTGCTTATCATGCTCAGTTCATTGAATTGACCCATGCTAGCAATTTTTATAGATGGACATCGTAAGTGATAAAAGAAGGCAAAAACTTATATGATGCATTGGCTAATATAAGTCTGATTCTTTGTAAAGAATTTTGATTCATTCTTTAGTTGTATTGAAAAAGAAAAGTTGTATACTTTTTAGAATGAAGGTTGTTGTTATGTAGTACGCCTAAAGTGCATAGTCTTGTAAATATATAAGTTTATAATGAGGAATTGTGAGTTGAGATTTACTTGCATTGGTTGTGTAAATTATCTCATACTTTTATAAAGGAGATGGAAGTTCTATCTTGTTGATATTCTTCATATTATTTATATGTTTATCTAGTTATCCTTTGATAAGATGGATAAAGGGAGTTAGTTCAATTTCCCCTATAAGATGCAGCTTGTAAAGTTGCATAAGATGATGTTTATTATCTAAACAATTTAACATAGTAATGTGATGTGTAATGAACATGCAGTATGAACTATAGAAATGTGAAGGATAAACCCTGACACTTAATCATTTAGAGGAAGACTCTTCCTCTCTTAAATGAATGTAAACCAAAAAGGATTGGAGATATGATTGTAAATCATAGGACTTCATTTTGTATGAAGTCTACTTTAGTTGGACCTATGTGGTTGCTAAACCTCCCGAATGTTAAATTACATTATATTGAAACTTATGATATTGTTGTCCTGTTTTGGTTAACTACTTGTTAAACTAAGTAAACGAACATTAAAAGCAATCATGAGTTAAAGGAAGTTCTTTAATGCTTAATTGATTCAAGTATAGAACAAGAACTTAAGGAGTGTTGGATTAGGGTTTAGCATGGATGTTGTAATCTATTTTATAATCCAAATTAATAATTTATTAATAACCTCCTTGGGGTATGTACATCTTGATGAGGCATTTTCTATAGGATGTTGGCACACACCAATTGCAGGATCTGTACCTTCGAGAAGACAAGGGTCTTCTCAAGGATACCACATTGTAGTTGACATGTGGCAACACCCTTCTACATTGATCATCTAGATCTACACACAAATAAGGACTTGAACTTAGTTTCTCTCTAGGTCAAGTTAGTGGCATGTTTAGGATAGGCGGTAGCTTTCAATGGCTCAGGGTACCTTGGCACATCCGGTTGACTTAGGTCAACCGAGTATGCCCATATACCCTAAGACATTATGAGTGTCTTCCTATAATAAATTATGTTTCTAACCGAGCTAGGGTTAAACCTTGGACAAGTGGATTGATGGTAGTCAATAAATACCATTCTAGATAATAGAGGAGTGAGGTGAAGGATGTATTCTAGAATGACGAGTATGTTGTCTAGGAATAGTAACATGAACAATATGTTGAAAATATTTGGCCAAAGTATCGCAAGTTGTTGGTTATGTTTTCCTATGTCACCTAGTTTAAAGCAACGTGATGTTAGATGAATATTGGTAAAATATTCAAATAGGTTCTTTAAACAAATCACTCAAGACTCCAGCTTTTGGGTAGGAAAACCAAGTATATGAAGTATATGATAAGATTCAATACTTAAAGTTACCACAAATAGATCGGTAGATCATCAAGTTATGAAATGAATAGATTAGTGGATCACCGAGTCATTTACAAATGCATATGGTTATCTCTGTTATGAGATTGATTGGAATGGAATGTGTGCTCTAAATGATGTTTTATTTAGAACAAAGAACATTATGTGAAAAAATTAAAATTAAAATACCTTGTTTCTAAAGTCTTAAAATGGGAATGTTACACTTTAACCCTCAAAATGTCCTTTTCTCGGCACCATAAGGTGTGCCTTCTAAAAATGGATTTTTGAGAGAAGTGTCTTAGTCTTGTGAATAATATGAAAATACCATCATGTAGGGAATTGAATTATACTTCCATTGGTATATTTTTTGACCTAAAACTCATTCTCAATCTCTAGGAATCATCTTCCAAAGCTCGTGTGTTTTTTTCAAAGTGTAAGCTCCATTACTTCCAAGAACCCACTTTTATTGAGCTTGTTCCTAAACCTCAAAATATTTTCAAAATATTCCTAAATCATTTGAAAAATTATCTTAGAACCTCAATAATGCCTCTTGATTAAGCTTCAACTATGTCCCAAAGATTGCACACATGTCCCACAAAGGCTAAAAATAGCCTTTCTAGGTTCACTGAGAAAATTTCCTTGAGAAGCATTATATTAGGAGAACCTTATGAGCCTAATTTCACATTTCAAATACTTGGGGAAGGGTGTTAAAATACATATGGTAACTTAGAGGATAGGAATAGGCCTGACACTCGAGGGGAAAATTAACTTGGAAGAATGCTCAGGAGGGTTTACACACAAAAAAATGACACTAGGGTATACTTCTCATGTTTCATCACTGAATTTTGCCCTGAAAAATACATAACAACAAATAGCTAGCAAAACCTCAAGAAGAGAGAGAATTTTTTTCCCCCGAATCCTTTTATTTTAGTATGTTGACTCCTATCTCATCTTTCTCATCTAAAAACCCAAGACCATTTATAACGATCTTGGAAAACCTTTCTCCGATGCATCAAGAGAAAGGTTTTCCAAGATCATTATGCCTACCATATATAAGATAAAGGAAGACATCACTGCTTCCAATTACCAAATAACCAAATTGGTACTAGGGAGATTCATTATTGAAGTAGTAGAACAAGATGTGTAGGTGGTCATGGATAATTTATCAAGAAACTTAAATAAACCAAGGCCACCAAGGATGAGATAAATGAAAAGGTGGAGTATTTGATGGCTATCCTTATCAATATTTACAAACCAACACCAATATCCTTTTTGGCTCTGGTTAGTTTTAACACATCATCCATTTTAGAGGTATAAAATATCCGACAAAAGAGTCATGCAGAGATAGTTTGATCAATAGATTCTAACTCAAGGAAAAAGGTTGATCAAGGACGCTATTGAGGTGTACAATGCTATAAAGAGGTATAAATCAATCATTGAAAGGATGAATAATGAGATCCAGGATGAATACAAAGAATTGAAATTCACTATGGAATCCTTGATTAAGGTCAAGAAATTTTATCTTGATGCCCTTGTTCAAGAAGGGATAATTGGTCAAAGAGAAAACACTTTGATTTTTACAAGGCCATTGACTTTCAGGTCAATATTTTACAAGAATCCTATGAGAAGCTATAGAAATCTTGAGAATATGGAATAGATTCCACCAATGATATTGGTGATGAATTTTCCAAGGTAATTAGTTGTGTCATAGATGATGAATTCAACCTATTACGTGCATAGGATGACATCTTCAAAGAATTTAGGGATCTAGTTGAAAAGGATCCTCAACTCGGGAGTAATTTTAAAATCAATTAACAAGATAATTTTGTGCCAAAATTTTTGAGAAATCTGGTTCAAACCATCAGAAGACTCCATAAGCTCCCTGGAAGGATGATCAACATACTCAACACATGTGATGTTCTGAATTGGTACTCATGTGGACCTGATGACAAGGAAACACAAGATATGATTTAAAAGTTCCATGAGTATCATAATAAGGAAGCCAAACAAGAAACCGAGAAGGAAAAATTGATTGATGATTCATCATGTTTTTCCATTTTGACATCGAGCATGTAAATTTTTGAGATGTTGAGACATCGTTTGGATTTGCAAGTTGACTTGGTATTTTTTCACAAGAACCAGTCAAGGTGGTCTTAATTTTTTTTTCTAGTTTTAGAATGTAATCCAAAAAAAATCCCTTTTTCTCTCTTCTCCTTCTCTATAAATATAAAATAATGAGGCATTATACAAAGAAATATTTTTTGGAAAAAAAAAAAGAAGTTGAAATTGTAAAGAGAATTAAAACTTTTTGTTTTCAATATTTTTCTACAATGAATATAAGATATGCATAAAAACTATATGTTTCTTTATTTGTTGTTCTTAATATCAATGCATTATTTTACTATTCAAATTCTAATCTATCATTCATTATATCTCAAATAAGTTTATTATTATTTTATCCCATGTTAGTAACTTCGGATCTGTGTTTTCCTAAGAAAAAGAAAGTTCTTGCTTTCCTTTCTTTCAGGTGCTTCCTTCCCACTTTCACTTCTATAACTTTCTTTCATTGTCAATCTATATTTCATTCTAAAATAAATAAATCTACCGGGATGAGATCCCACCCCAATGCTAGATTAGTGTGAATATTGTAAATATTCTTTGGTGTTATTAGAATAGTAATAAACAGGCTCCCCTTTATTTGAGGAGGGAATTTGTCCCACATGTTATGATTGAACATCATATTTTTCTTTGGAAAAATATCCAATCCATATTACTTGATCATGTGCGGCTAGTATCTTACTCATACGGTGTTTGTTCTACCCATTCAAAATGCATTGGAAAACTAAATTTGAACTCTTTCGTAAGTAATAGGTTCTAGGAGGTTTTGGGAATGTCTCGAAGTGTGAGTTGGCCTCTAGATCATAAAAGGAATGATAACCATATCGTGCCAAGCCAAGAACATAGATGCTAATCAAACATCACGATCACTAAGATGAAATTAAATCTCCAAAATAACTTTACATAAACGCTTGCAAACAAATGAGCAGCAATATCATATATTATTATGGAACTCAATGAAATACAATGAGAATGTACCTTGCTTATATAGGTAAGGAATAACAATCTAAGAACCAATCAAGGTCGTAGATCAAGCCATAAATCATGGAAAGAACTAGTCATCAAAGAACTAGTCAATTCCATAGATTTATGAGAGAACTAGACATCAAGGATCTAGTCAATACCATAGATCTAGGAAAGAACTAATCAATACCATAGATCAAGGAAAGAACTATACCTAACAACTAGATAATATCTCCTAATATCTAAATAAATAAAAATAAATATCCACACACATAAGTGGGTGAGGATAAATACAATAAAGGTAAATAATGTACCTAGGTGAACATGAGCTAAGGTAAATACCTACTCTAACAGATCACTCCTCCTCTAATATGCTTTTGGTTCACCAAAATTTTCATATTCAAAAAAATTAATTTATACCATCTTCATTTCTTATTGTTTCTTTCCTCTATCAAACATGAACTCTTCTTATACCCCATTTGATAACTCAAGAGAAAAATCAACAAAGCATTGAAAAGGTACTTAGTACCCTTATGTCAAATTCTCCTTAGTTCATGATCAAAGGATTTAATTTGTCCCAATACGAAACTACATACTCCCAAATCTAGAGTTGTTGTGTCTTCTTCCCGTACACTCACAACATAGAAAAATAAGACCTAAAATATTACATTCTTAAAGCGTTGTTATATCATATCACCACTTTTACAATATGCCCTTAATGAGGTTTTACAATGTTAATGCAATATAAATGGATTATAAAAAATAATTCCATTACAAATTTTTCCCAAATTTTGGTCTTACACAATGTACAAATAAATACATTAAAAATAGTGTTGTAAATCAAATGTAACTTACCTGAGTTACACTTCACTTGTTTATATTAACCACATCATCTCCCTATCAGTAAGAACACTTTGGCTCACCAAAATACTATTAGTGATTATCAACATATTTCTAAGTTGATCATGAACACATCATCTCCTTAGGAGAACACTTCTGCTCAACATTTTTGGTTTCACCACATCATCTCCTCTTGGAAGATCACTTTGGCTTGAATAGCATTCACTACTACTAAATTTGGAGAACCTCATTATCAAGTTCCTCTAATGGAGTATGCCTTTACCCTTCCTTCCATATAAGTAGTAAGAAAACCTAAATGGTTACTCTACATGACACTCTTAATGAGTGCTCTACCTCCTCACTTTCTCAAACATATGGGGTGGTAGTGACTGGTATTTCCATGTGCTCTCCATAGAACCATCATGGTAGCCTATCTCAAAATATAAATATCACTGCTCCATTATATCTATGATTATTGAGAAATGAACACCAATCTATATCCTCTAAGTTCTCTTCTTTTTGTTTTACATCTATTAGCGATAACTCATTGGAAAAATCAACTCTAATATAAAACATGATTTAAAGATAAATATAACATGTTTACAAGAAATAAAACCTACTCGATACTAGAAATGATTCAAAACTAGGGTTAATTAAACCAACTTAATTTCTCATTCCACCAGATATTTTTAAATTTTCCCAATTGTGTGCTTAGGGGTTAAATTTAATTACAAACACACATAGCATAAATGTAAAACAAAAAAATTGTAGCATCAATAAACACTAGGATGATAATGAAGTTCATCCCAAAATGGACTTCATCTCCGTGCTCACTCAAAAGAGGAACCGATATATAACCAATGTATAAAATACAAATCTCTTACATCAGCTTAATAACTACATACACCGCTTATGTCAATCGACCTAGCTCAAACTCGAAATGTATGTCTCAACATCAACTTGGATCCATGATATAGACTCTCATCTAGACCAATAGTAAGGATGCACGATCTCTCTTGGATGGTGGCACAATGTCTCAATAACATAACTCCATCCTATGAGATGATGATATCGTAGTAGTATGAAATTTATGGCACTCGCTCCTTCAAAATAAAGTCATGAAAATAATGAGCTATCTCGCTCCTAGAAATGATGTCAACATAATATCATGTTTTTGGCTTATCAAATGAAAAATCTCTAGCTACTAGAAATTATGTCGACATAATAATATCTCTTCTCCTTATTGATCGATAGGTTATAACTCTTAACAACCTGTGAGATCTAAAATTTGATCACCACATGGGGTCGTGTCATTAAAAGATCATTCGTACTTTACCTCAATATTATCATGTAAAAATTTGACTCTCCATCCAAAACAATAATAATGCTTCTAAAATGGGCTTTATGAGAGATAATATCCATATTGGAAATTTCAGTGATAATTTCCATTCTTGTGCTTTGTGGGTGAATATCTCCATTCTTGAGCTTTACATCAATCAACTCAAAGAAAATCCCCATCTTTACTTCCTATAAGCTCTATGTTATCTTCACAAGCTCCACTCTAAGATATTATGTTATCTCCTTGCACTACTCCATGCACTTCATGTGATAGTCTCCATGAGCTCAAAACTCCTTGTGTTCTACCAAAAGTTCATGTCCAAGATATTTTTCTAGCCCTTTTGTTAATCCAGACCTCCATATGCTAGTCTCTATGAGTTGTGTGATGTTCATCTAACTCCTCTCTATGAGATCTACCTTGGTCTCCTCTACAACCTCATTTGTGATCCTCCTCAAGTATTGAGAGGATTGGAATGGAGTGGAGCAATGTGTTACAAATGAAGTGAGAGGGCATTTTATAGATTGGTCAGGCCCTATTTTTAAGGATATTATATTTATCCCTTTATTTTTGTCCTCGTATCCTCTATAAGGGATAAACAAATATTATTTGTTCAGGGATAATATTATCCTAAAATATTCACCACCTGTAGTCTTAGATCTAGGATTTCCATGAAAAATCCCATCTCACAAGATATAATAATAATAATCTTTTAAATAGGATTATAAAATATTTATGATTAATATGAATCCATATACCTTTTAACCATTTTTTCCACATTCACATGGGCCTTGGCGTATTGGATGGCTTCACCATACTCCATCTTACATGGGCTTGGTTAGGGAATATCAGAGACACTAAATCATCCACTTTGGGTATCTATATATTCCTAATCACATATTACTATTCATATGATTCGTGAAGCAAGAAAAGTAGTAATTGATCTCTATCTTTGGCCATATTTGTTTGTTTAATGTTGCCTTTGTTGATCTTACACTCGTTATGCCAATCTTTCTTTTCATAATTCAAAATTTCTCACCTTCGACACCATCACCCAGCATTTAGAATGCCATTGTCAGTGCTCTCATCCTCCGGGCACCCCCGAACTCTTTCAGTACTTTACTCACATCTTTTGGGTCCTTTTTATCTGTTTTGGCATCTTATCTTTTTGGTATTCAGCCTTTTTAGGGTTAATTATTAAATTCAAGCAAGGGAATCATATAAATATAAAGTTATGTGATCATAATAAAGGACCAAGCACTAAGCATTAGCTATCACCACCTAAGGTTTCATTCAAATTTCATTACAAAAGCACTCAAGCATCCATCTAGCATTTACACACAAGGACAAGGGACTCGATACTTCCGCATACACACATAGGAGGGGAAGTTAGTTCTTTCATGCACACATTTGTTTATATTTCTACATCTAGTTATTTCTTGTTATCAAGTGTGACACGCACAAGAGCCACCTAAGGCACAATTCCACACACACACACATAGAATTACATTGGATCTTATATGTAGTGCAATGCTCAGTCATAAGTTCACTCATTTTACAGACAAGGATAGTATAACCCTAATTAACATTATTTATTTTTGGAATTTCATGCATTTTGGGGTTTTTACGGGTCATTTCTTCATTACAAAGCTACATGTGACATCTAAGAACTTGGGTGTGACATACTAAATGATAAGAATCAAAGGAAAGTGAACATCTCATGACCCAAAGAAATGAGTTTTCAGAGCTTCTAAGTAGTCATGAGCAACCAAAACAAATATGCAAGACCCAGTGTCCCCGACCCTCCATAGGTGCCCTAGTCCAGCATATTCCAGCATCTCTTCATTTTTCTTGGATTTTTTATGATAGTCTCGCACTTCATATTTTCCATTTCTTTAGTTCTCAGAACCTTTAGGATCATAGAAAAACAACTAAGTCATTTTATTTCCTCATTTCACTTAGGGTTTTAAATATTAATTACTTAATTACTTGGGTCTATTTTATACTTAATTGTTATATCATCTTTTTTGTTACATATTTATTATTAGACATCTATAAATTCTATATTTTCTTAATCATTGGTATGCACATGGATGTCCATTACCACCTTTCACTGATGAAGAATATGTAATAGGCATGTATAATTTACACCTCAATGGCTCTTTACTTGATCAACCTGATACAATTACTTATCAATTCTCATATGCTTCTCCATCCAATTTTAACCATGAAAATGACAACCTCTTAGATGACATTACTTGATCACTCTCATCATTACACACTTGGGGGAATCATACTTATTTCTCCCTCCCCTCTCTAACATCATTAAGTGTCTCACACTCTCACAACTTCACATCTAGTCTTTCACATACATTGTACACATCTTGATACATTTTGGGATCATCATTACCCGATGACACACTCTCATGATTTGGTTCACACTTGATTGTTGATGGAATACTACACACTACATAATACACAATACATATTACATGCTACACACTTCACACATCACACACTCGTGACATCTCTCTCTCTCGCAGAATTTACTCTATGCATTCACGACACATATTTCTTACATTTACTTCTACACACTTCTTCACTACCCTATGACGCACTCTAGTTCCATGCTCCATACTTGACTACTGAGGGTTTACAACTCAAATGGATCTCACCACACTCACATGTTCACTCACTCTCTATGCTCTATGCTTCACAATCACATATGTTCTAGTGCACTATCAAACCATTTCTTGATGATGCACTCTTGTTCTATGGTTCATTCTTAACTGTTGAGGGGCATGTATAAATGAACCTCATCACTTGCATACTCATTCACATTCTCTTGGGGAGCACGCTACTCCAATCACACTCACTCTACATTCCATTGTCTCACACATCAACAACATATTGCATATCTTGGTCACATTTACTCTTGCTTACTTATGTTTATATGTACACTTTATTACACATGCTAGACAAATACATTGTATGTCATTATCTTTTCTATATACAAGTATGCTCACTTACTTTCTAGTTTTGATCATAGATTCTAAATATCAATACATGAAGTATGGATGCTTGGTATAGTACCTATTATCAGATTCCCATAGTGTCTTTTAAGGGAATCTAGTTTCGTACACAACAGTGTCATTGTTTCATTTTTCATAAAGACGCTCTATATCATATTATTCACGTTTTGGCATACTTTTAATCTTCCTAACATGTTAATGGGTGCTTCATGTGCATCATTTTTCTTACAGCTATACTTGCTTCCATGGTTTTCTCTGTTACTATTTGTTTGCTTCTATTTGTCATTGTATCTCATTATTTACGGGATTTTCCCTATGTCTTTCTTTGTTCTCTCCGATTTCTTGTCTACACTTTATTACACATGCTAGACAAGTACATTGTATGTCATTATCTTTTCTATATACAAGTATGCTCACTTACTTTCTAGTTTTGATCATAGATTCTAAATATCAATACATGAAGTATGGATGCTTGGTATAGTACCTATTATCAGTCCCATAGTGTCTTTTAAGGGAATCTAGTTTCGTACACATAATGTGTCATTGTTTCATTTTTCATAAAGACGCTCTCTATATCATATTATTCACGTTTTGGCATACTTTTAATCTTCCTAACATGTTAATGGGTGCTTCATGTGCATCATTTTTCTTATAGTTATACTTTCTTCCATGGTTTTCTCATTTATTATTTGTTTGCTTCTATTTGTCATTGTCAGATCTCATTATTTACGGGATTTTCCCTATGTCTTTCTTTTGTTCTCTCGATTTCTTGTAAATGATGCAGCCTTGATTTTCTTGTGACATCATGAGTGATGTCCCATGTTTGAAACCCACTTTTCGTGGTCTAATTTTTCTTCTTGTGTGTTTACATTGTCTACTTGTTTTCTAGTTTACATCTAGTTTTCTACATGCACGTTTACCTTTCTTACACCAACACTTATTTCAAGCCATTTTTTTATATGTACCTTGTTTTATACCAAGCACACTCCCTCCCTCTATAGGGAATCAATTTAGTCACATCAAGAGGTTCTCTTTTGGGCCATATACTCCTCAAAGAATGTTATGTAAGCCCTAAATGAGGGGGACCATCTATCGAGTGAATCATTGATTTACATAAAGTAGTTTATAGTCACCACACAACACATTTCAATACTAATATAACACAATCATCAATCACAACAATGGCCCAAATCCTGACTTAGGTCCTCAACATAGCAAAAGACACCACTGCCTCAGACCAACAAGAGTGTCCGAGTGACCCTAACCCTTCCCGGATGCCTCGTGACTATGGGGTAGTTATACATCATTTGTTAATTCATCACAGTCCACATCATCTCACATAGTAACTTTTACAAGACAATATTCCTTCACCACTCGACATGCATACACTACATAGCACTTTCTACTTTCGTGTTGGATTAGAATTGTTCAAAATGGATCGGATTTTTACACACCATCTGTAGTGGTGTTCATACTTTAGGAGGAAATTAAAGGTTGGAGGATGAAACCAAACTTTTCTCCCTACACTTCTTCCATTCTTGGCGTGAGATTGCCCAAAAACTTACACACAGCACAACTGGCGTGAGATCACCCAAAAAACTTGCACACAAAGATAACCGGCATGAGATCACCAAAAACTCATTTTCCACATCATATTCGTGGATCCTTTCTATCTCATTCACTCATCATGGATCAAGCTCATGTGTCCCTTTTTGTATTTTCACATATTTATTTACATACTTTTTACTTTTTTATCATATACACATGTATTTGACTACTTGATCGCTTTTTCTCTTTTACATGTCCTTATGGGAAGCATTAGTCACATCACATCAACAACATCAATCACATCATCAATCACATCAACAATTTACATCAACAACATGGTATACACATGACATCTACATATGCACTCTTGCCCTAGGTTTATCATCATCATCACTTTTCACTTCCTCTTCTCTAGCTTCCACGCTCACGCTTTATCATTCCATGCTTTTCCTTATCTCTCTAAGACACTTTTTTCCATCGATATACATGTTTATCAGTACGCATATTCTATATACTTTATGTTATCAAGCATTTTTTCAACAACATAAATTAGGGGAAAATGTAGACACTAAATCACGACTTTGGGTATCCATTCTATTCTTGATCACATACTACTATTCATACAATTCTTGAGCAAGAAAAGTACTAAATGATCTATTTATTTGGCCATATTTTATTTCTTTATGTTTCCTCTATTCATCTTACACTCCTACTATCTCAGTTTTTCTTCTCATACTTTAGCATTTCTCACCCTAGACACCTAGCTTCCCACTTAGGACACCCGCCAAGTGCCCACATCCCCTTTAGGTGCCCCCGACTCTCTTTATACTTTTTCACATATTTTACATCCTTTCTAGCCATTTGGGAATCTTATCTTTTTGGTATTCGGGTATTTTTGGGGTTAATTATGAAATTCAAGAAAGGGAATCATATAAATATAAATTTATGTCATTATAATAAAGGACCAAGCACCAAACATTAGCCATCACCACCTAAGGTTGCATTTAAAAGTCATTACAAGAGCACTCAAACATCCATCTAAAGCATCCACACACAAGGAAAATGGACCGATACTTTTTCATACATGCATAGGAGGGGAATTTCATTATTGCATGCACACATCTATGTACATTTCTACATCTAGCTATTGCTCACTATCAAGTGTGACGTGCACAAAATCCACCTAGGATATAATCTACACGCACATACAAAACTACATCGGGTATAAGATGTATCATGCGTAGTTGCTCGGTTGTAATTTCACTTATTCGACAAATGAGGACATTCCGACCCCTTATTTACATTATTTTATTTTTGGTATTTCATGTGTTTTAGGTTTTTACAGTGGCATTTCTTCATTACATTTTATAAGCGACATCTTCAAATTTGGTACAACATACTAGTGATAATAAGTGGAAGATATCAAACATCTTCAGAACCCAATGAAACTAGTTTTCAGAGCTTTTGATCACCATAGGGGCTTAGAACATGTCCGTAGTGCCCTAAGTGCCCTCGACTCTCCATAGGCATCCCATTCCAGCACCTCTCGCATTTTTTAGGCTTCGTTATGATAGTCTCGCACTTCATATTTTCTTGTTCGTCGCTTTGTACACCTTTGGGATCATAGAGAAACAACTAATTCATTTTATCCCCTCATTTTCACTTAGGATTTTAAATCTTAATCGCTTAATTTATTAGGTATGTTATGTAATTAATTTTTATATCATTTGTGTTGTTACATATTTAGTATTAGGTGTCTATAAATTCTATATTTTCTTAATCAATATCTCATATCCATGGGAATAGCATTTATGTTTAATATGTGGCTTTGGTCACATGCTTACCTTTCATTATTTGAATACCCAAAGGGATAGCCACATGACTTAATCTTGGATTACTTATAATGCCTTATTTTCTACTCCACACAAACTTTGTTGGATGGTTTCATGGTGACACGTTAGTGAATGACTCGCCATCGGGTTGTCCACATACCCTCCTTAGTCAAGTTACGCTTCCATGCGGCCTCAATGAGTGATTTGATGTTTCACCGGCAGTGTGTTATTTGACCAGCAAGTTTCATTATATATATTGTCCATGTTGGGAAATAAGGATCTTAATTTCCAACTTGAATTTAACTCGCTCTAGAAAATTGAGCTTGATCCATAACTAGGATTCCTAACTTTCTCGCTAGCTTCTGACGAGCTACTCAAAATAAAGCAAGTGGTCGTCGAAGATCGGCTGTGAAAGAAAAAAATTCTAGTTCATTTTTTCTCCATCGATTCACATAGTTTCATGTTGGAGTCTAGTCCTCTACCCTAGTCTCATTATATTCCCTAACTAGTTACACACAATTCTTCCTCACCACCGCGCTAGTATATCGTGCCTATTCTAACTAGGTGTACTCACCGAACCATGGGGTTCCCTGCTCCATCATAGTCAAAGATAATATGCTATTAGTAAATGGTTAATATATCATTTAGTTCGTATATGGATTTCTTTTCTATGTTAACATAAAACCAAGTGCATTCCACACATTTTTTCATTTCCATATAATTTTTTTCTCATTTATAATTCATATGCCATACATATTCATTACATAGTTCTCGCACATAACTATCTTGCTCTTCACCAGTCTTACAAAGGCTAAGAATAGCCCTTGAGTTCACAACTCCTATTAATTATCTTGTTTCGCCTTTACTCAAAATTTCGTATCATCAAAAAGATGTGTTATATGTCTATCATTTTTTAGCGTGCGTATATTATTATCATTATCTATCGCCTATCCTTTCTATGTGCAATACCAAGAACTGAAGTCTAATTCCAATTCCAAACTCTTTTTATCCCTATTTCCTTACTACCATGCATTTCCTCTCGTATTCTTACTCCTTTATCTTATTATTTTTCTTCCTGATGTCTCATGCACATCTCCACTATTTATTTTGCATACATGTTCCTTCTCTTCTTCCTCAGTGTGGATACTTACTGCACGCTCCTCTAGTTTTTTCCTACACATGTCCTTAGTATTTTTTACATGCATTTAAAGAATGATCAATGAATAAATAATATAAAAAAAATAGATAATATAATAGATAGTGTCCCAATATCACCTCCATTCGTACTAAATCATTTGTCCCTCCTCGGAAAATATTTATGCAACAATTCTTCATGTGCCTATCATTTTGTGTATGATGTGTTTAATTTGTTTGATTAAATTTATCTAGCATGTGAAGAGATTTAATCGAATACTCAAATGGGTTCAATATAAAGTTACAAAAGCTATGAAATGGGTTAAGAATACTTAAGAAACCCCAAAATATTTAAACAAACTAGTAAATGGGCCATTAGATAAGAAATAAACAAGGATTCATCACTTCACATACATTAATCTTTAAAGAAACAAGAAAATGTAACATATTTAGTAATCCTCACTTGGAAATCTTTAAAAATGAACCTAGGTAGATTCTAAGCAATCACTTTGTGATTTATGAGACTGAGAGCTCACCATTAATGGCTTCTAGGCCAATGGTTCTTCCCATTTACTCAAAGATTCAAAGCTTGTGTGTGTAGTGCAATGGAAAAGAAATAGCCTTCATAAAACAAATGAAATGAGCTCTAAACCCTAAGCAAAATTATATATGGGTCTAGTCCTATTTATAGTTTTCCATTTGGGAAAGTGGGAGACTTTGGGTGCATGTGGGACAAATGAATAAGCCAAAAATCACTTTAGTGAGTCAAAGTAAGATTTGACTAGGCTTAGAAGAGGTTAAACATGGTTTAAGGTAATTAACCTAGGTCTAGGCTAATTAATCCATTTTAGAGAGGAGTTAGGGTTTCAAGAGGGTTTTGAGAGGTCTAATCAATCCAATGATATGGATCGATAGCTATGACTTAAGCTAGTAAAAGTGGTATAAAAGAGGATTTAGCCAATAAGAGGCTATATTAGCCTGGTTAATTAATTACAAGAGGAATACGTACCAAAAATAAATTCATAAGGGGGATTTAGATAGGTCTAATTAATGGTATGTTGTCAATTTGTGAGGAGTGAGAATAGTTAGAATGTGCAACATTAGGAATAATAAGTGCTTGATCAAACTACAGGTGTATACACCAAAGTGCCTTTACCTCATGGTGTGACCATGACCCACACCGATTGAATTATTTTTTTAAATCCTCATGC